>CM058041.1:38738720-41138720 GCA_030169165.1 Centaurea solstitialis | reverse complement strand
CGCAAAACCGACTGACTGTTATCAGCAGGTCCCGATTCCGACCACTAGACCGTCGAATTAAAATTTTATTGACCCAAAATATTAAAAATATTAATTTCTAGTAAGTTCCTTAATAAAAATACGAAAAACTGCTTTCGTTACGCAAAAATCACAAAATCGCGCGTTTTCGGTAACGGTTTCCAATTTTAGCAGCTTTTTACACCCAATACTATAAAAATCCAACAAAACCAATTTGTTGTGTTAAAAGACCAGCCATTTTCAAAGAAGAAAACCACTTCTCTTATCACATGGTTTTAAAATTAAAGTGGGAAACAAGATTCCCTATTAAACCAATACAACCATCATACACTTACACACTCTAAAATCAACATCAACATCACACCACCATCTCCCTCCCCTCTCTCTCCCAAAACCGGCCACCACCCCCTCTCCCTCACCATCTCTTTCTCTCCCAATCCCATATAAATAAGACCCCCTCCCTTTGATCCTTCCATTATACAACACTCACCCTCTCTCTAAATTCTCTCACTAAGAGTTTTCTCTCTACTCTTTCTTTCTAGCTTCTTTCATACACCTCCAATTCTTGAAGATATTCATCCATATTCAAGAACACATTCAAGGTAAAATGATGATCTTCATCAATCTTCTTCCCTAAATCATCATCTCCCAATGTTGTGAGATGGAAGTATCTTGCATTTAAGAAAGGAAAACATCTATGATCAACCAAATAGTTGGGTAGTTTGTATGATCCTCAAAAGCTCTTGATTATTGTTCATAATTCTTGTTCATCTTTAAATTCTTGTTCATGTAATAATCTTGTACCTTTTGTTTCAAGTATTTCTTTCTCTTTATTCAAACAATCCACCATATTTGGTGTAGATGAAATCACTAGTCAAATACCCTTTCTTTGCTAAGCAATAAGTGAGTTGATGACTAGTGATTCCTAACTTCTTATGATCATCTATCACCTTACATAGTGCATGGATGATTTCATATAGCCAAATACCCTTTCTTTGCTTGGATCATCAAAAATTCAAGCAATAAGTGAGTTGATGGCTTATGATTATAACCTAGATGTTTAAAATGGTATATATGAATATGCATGTGTAAATGTGTTTTATGAAGTTGATATTCCTTCAAACACATCTGATTTTGAGCTTTGATAAAGAGAAATCACCATAAGAGTAGTTAAACAAAGGAAATAATGTGTTATACAACAACTAGTCAAAAGCTTTGTCCAACAGATTCTGGACAGATTCGGACCCGACTTTGAGAGGCCATAACTCTTTCATAAATTGTTCAAATGACATGATTCTTTTTTTTAAAATCAAGTTCAATGAGTTATCTTTCAAACCCCACTGGCCGTTTGCAAAAATTCCAAGTTTTGGACCCTCAAACAGTCCGTACAAAAAGGTTGCGCAACAGCTCTAGTTGCTGTCACTATTTTAATAAACTTTCTGTTTGAGGACCCTAACATTTTTCAAAAATTATGAAATTTGGTCAGTAATTAGTAAACTCATATGGCTAAAACATATAAAAATTTCGTGATTTTTAGAGTTGTGGATCACACCCAAATGCATGTCCCAAACAGCCTCCGAATCTGTCAAGAATTGGTAAAAACTGAAAAGTGTTATTTTATGTAAACTTGTATTTTTCTAAAACACTCTTATAAAGAGTAAATTGTTGGACATAAAAAGACTATATGAGGAATAAGATGAGGTAGAATTAATATAAAACACACATGCATAACCATATACCAACTATCACGTTTCGGTTATAATCGTAAGAACTCGTATTTATCGTTAATCGTTATAAAAACTCACATTTCGACCGCGCGTATAATTTTACTTCAACTAAAGGAACTTAATTTGGGTCAAGGAACTTATTAAAATACTTATTATCATTAGGTCGGAATTCGGTGGAACCTCGCTAATTTGGGACTCTCGAACTTGTAACTCGGTGAGTTATTCACGGCCCCCTTTTTACGTTTTTACATTTTTGGGGTGGAAAGCATGATAAAACTACCGGTTGATTAAACTTTTAAAACGATTTGTGGAACGATTTTGTGGAACGATTTTGTGGAACGATTTTGTGGAACGATTTTGTGGAACGATTTGTTTTTGGAACGATTTTTGGCTATGGTATGCATACTTATCTAGATTAATTGGGTGTTTTCTTATCGCAAGTCCTCGTACACACTACTAAGTCTAATTCACTGCGGTGGACCGAGTAATCAATGGTAGCGCTATCGGGTTTGGCAACCCCACCTTTCGTACCCCGCTTGCAACGGGGTTGGTAACGATAACGATTGGTGTTTAATTACTTTTTGTGGAACGATTGTTGGTCATGTTGCGATAAGCATGGCATTGCGGGGCAAAAACTATGCTATTAGGAGATTAGTAGTGGCTCGTTAATCTATGTGAGTAAGTATTGCATGATAAGTACCATATGCCGGGATCTTGCGGGGTACGCATATGATCCAACTATTAAGCTTTATGCTTGAACTTATTATCTCCGGTATTATTTTTGGAACGTGAACTATATGAATGTGTGTTATTAAACCCGTGAACTCACCAACTATGACGATAGTTGACCTTTTTAACTCTCATGCTTTTCAGGCGATCCAAAGTAAGAAGAACGACATGCACGTGTGTTACACCTTCATGCATTTCAAGACTAAATTCCCTTTCCGTTGTAGTTTAATTTTCCTTGTAATAATTTTAAGACTTTAACGTGATGTAATAGTGTAGACTTAACTATTTTGATATGCTATGGGTTTATTGTCTATACTTTGTGTTGTGCTACTTTGCGCTGTTACACTCCGTGTTTCCGCTTTAGCGGGGTGTGACAGACTTGGTATCAGAGCCAAGGCTATAGAGAATAATGATTTTCTGAAAAGAAGATCGAGTACTATAGCCATCAAAATATAACAACGGAAAGATGGACTTTTTCGAAAATTTATTTTTGCACGCTTCTAAAGTGACGAACCCGAGAGTCGCTTCATTGGGTCTTAATTAAACAAAGCCTGGCCAACTATGTTTAGTTAAGAGGCAATAATGCGAAGCTAGGGGAGAGTTACGATGGAAGTGTGAAAAACGAAAACTTTTCTTGCATGGCATATTGCATGAGTGACCACGATACTCGGACTAGATAGAACGACACTATTGCGTTCTTACACTATTGCGTTAATACACTATCGCGTAAATGCACTATTGCGATAATAATAGGAAGTCACTATTGAACTCGTTATTAATAATTAAATATAAACACTTCAGTCACCATGACATCGAACGGCGGATGGATCTCCGAAGAAGAGGAGGACCCCTCGGAAAACTCGGGGTCGGACATGGAAGCGGCAAGTGAAGATGCCTCTGATGACTCGAACCCAAATCCCCCGTGATTATTGAACCTCAACCTCCATCCGGAAAGCCTGCACCCGAACCGGTACCCCCTAGGCCACGCACTAGGGAAACCGCTAGGAAACGAGTTCTTCCTCCCATACGTAGTGGTGTCGCCATCCCTCGTGACCCCTACGCCGGACCCTCCCACATCCTTCCGGGAGTTCCAATTCCACGAAACCTAGAACTCTCGATCGAAGACGCTCGTAGGATGAACGTTATGGAGGATAGGATAGAAAGGTTCCAAGAAAGGATGAATAGGCAAGCTCAAGCCTTGCGCGCCTTGACCGATTTAGCCCAATTTCTAGAGCAAGGTACTACGGGAGCCATTGAGAGGGCGGTGGCAGCGGGACGTCTGGCTAGGAAGGCGGAGCTACGGAGTCGGGCAGTGACCATCTTCACGGTCATGATGATGATTGGGCTCGTGATCCTTGTGTTTCTTAACCTTTAGTAAACCTTTATGATGTATTTCCAATTTCCCTATCGTTTTATGTAATGGATGTAATCGAATGGCGTAATAACGCCAAATTTTGGAATGAAATGATATTAAGTACTATGAATAAATGCTATCTTTGTTATCGTAACCAACTCGATTGTATAAACTCTTTCAAATACAACCTTAATTCAATTCATCTCTTTTAAACATTGTAGAATTATGACAACTCGAAACACAAGAAGCACTGGATCAACGCCAAATAATCAAACCCCGGACATTGCCCAACTCGTAGCCCAACAAGTCCAAAATGCCATCCCCAATATTGTCACACAAGTGACTGCTGGTATCGACAACCGTCGAAGGAGTGGCGGAGATCAAGGTGGTGAAGGAGGTAGTAGTAGTAATCAGGGATGCACTTACAAGACCTTTATGTCTTGCAAACCCAAGGAATTCCACGGCAAAGAAGGGCCGTAGGACTACTTTCCTGGTTTGATAGCATGGAGTCTGTACTCCACATAAGCAAGTGCTCCGATAACCGCAAGGTGGAATATGCGGCATGTCAACTACAAGGCAGGGCGTTGACTTGGTGGAACATCCAAGTACAAACCCGAGGCCGGGAAGCAGCATACAACTTATCGTGGGAAGACTTCAAGAAACTGCTGATAGAAGAATACTGCCCAAAAAGTGAGCTGCAAAAGCTAGAGGCTGAATTTTGGAACCATTCCATGAAAGGCATGGACGTGGACAAGTACACGGCACGTTTCCATGAACTTGCCCAACTTGTACCACACATGGTTACTCCAGAGGAGAAAAGGGTTGATAGGTATATCTGGGGACTAGCGCCCGAAATCCGAAGGATGGTTACCTCGGCTAACCCAACCACCATCCAGAGTGCTGTAATCTTGGCTAACCGTTTAGCCAATGACGTAGTCCGGTCAGGAACTGGAACTAAGAGTAGCATGGGAGGCAAAAGGAAGATGGAAGGACAGTCAGGAAGAAGGCCTAGTAGTGGGTCAAGCCAAAGTACGCACTCACTAAAGAACTATGTGGTGAAAACACAAGACCAAGGAACCTATAAGGGATCCTCCCCCGAATGCAAGAAATGCAATCGTCACCACTGGGGAAACTGTCTTTACTGTGAGAAGTGTAAACAACTTGGGCACTCCTCACAATACTGTAGGAAGGGGGAAGGAGTATCTAGTGAAGGAAGGAAGTGTTTCGAGTGCGGAAGCCCAAACCACTTCAGGAATAAGTGCCCCAAGATGGGACAGGGGTCTAGAAACACCATGGATGGAAGTCAGGGTAGTCGCACCAATACTGTGAACCAGGGAACTCAGGCTCGAGGAAGAGCTTTCGTGATAGGGACTGAAGAAGCACGTCAGGATCCCCGTGTGATAACAGGTACGTTTCTTATAAACGACCACTATGCATCAGTCATTTTTGACTCTGGAGCTGATAGAAGCTTTGTGTTCCCTAGGATTTAGACCACTAATCCCCTTAGCCTCCGAAAGCTTAGATGAGGTTTATTCGATAGAACTAGCAGATGGACGAGAACTTAAGGCTCACGATGTACTTCTAAACTGCACGTTAAGTTTAGCCGACGAGTTGTTTAGCATAGACCTTATACCAATCGAGCTAGGGAGCTTTGATGCAGTCGTAGGCATGGATTGGCTGTCACAAAATAGGGCAACGATAGGATGCTATGAGAAGACTGTTAGGATACAACTTCCGGATGGTAGAACCCTGGTGATAGAAGGGGAGAGACCCAACAGAAGTTTAGGAATAGTTTCGTGTATGAAGGCTCATAGTTATCTAAGGAAGAGATACATAGCATTCTTAGTTCAAGTGGTAGGAAAGAAACCCGAAGCGAAGAAACTCGAGGATATTCCAGTAGTACGAAGCTATCCTGAAGTATTTCCGGACGAGCTACCCGGATTACCCCGACTAGACAAGTCGAATTCCGAATCGACCTAATTCCTGGAGCAGCTCCTGTTGCTAAGGCACCTTACCGCCTATCACCAGCCGAGATGCAGGAATTGTCCAACCAAATACAAGAATTGCTGGATAAGGGATTTATTCAGCCGAGTTCATCACCTTGGGGAGCCCCTGTACTATTTGTCAAAAAGAAGGACGGATCGCTTAGGATGTGCATAGATTATAGAGAGCTGAACAAGTTGACCATTAAGAATCGTTATCCTCTCCCTAGGATTGACGACCTGTTCGATCAACTTCAAGGTGCCAGTTTCTTCTCTAAGATCGATCTCCGATCCGGCTACCACCAAGTAAGAGTCCACGAAGAGGATGTTCCTAAAACGGCGTTCAGAACACGCTATGGACATTATGAGTTTATGGTTATGCCTTTCGGACTCACGAATGCCCCCGCCGTGTTTATGGACCTGATGAATAGGATTTGCAGGCCATACCTAGATAAGTTTGTAATCGTGTTTATCGATGACATACTCATCTACTCTCAAAGTAGAGAGGAACACGAGCAGCACCTGAAGATAGTACTTGAACTACTTAGGGACCAGAAATTGTACGCCAAATTCACAAAGTGTGAATTTTGGATCCGGGAAGTACATTTTCTTGGTCATGTAGTTAGAGAGGAAGGAATTCTTGTGGACCCAGCAAAGATTGAAGCCATTGCAAAATGGGAGACCCCGAAGACTCCAACGGAAATCCGCCAATTTTTAGGATTGGCAGGATACTACAGAAGGTTCATTGAAGGTTTCTCGAAGATCGCACAACCTCTGACAATGCTGACTCAGAAGGACAAGAAGTTCGATTGGGGTCAACGACAAGAGGACGCCTTTCAACTCCTGAAGCAAAAGCTATGCAACGCACCAGTTCTGGCCCTACCCCAAGGGACAGAGGACTTCGTTGTGTATTGTGACGCTTCACGACAGGGACTAGGATGTGTACTGATGCAAAGGGATAAGGTCATAGCCTATGCATCCAGACAACTTAAGAACCACGAACAGAACTACACTACTCATGACTTAGAATTGGGAGCAGTAGTCTTTGCACTTAAGATTTGGAGACACTATTTGTATGGAACTAAGTGTACGGTGTTCACGGACCATAAGAGTCTACAACACATCCTAGACCAAAAGATGTTGAACATGAGGCAACGTAGGTGGGTAGAACTACTTAGTGATTACGACTGTGAGATCAAGTATCACCCGGGCAAGGCTAATGTAGTGGCCGATGCCTTAAGTCGTAAGGAAAGGGCGAAACCCTTACGAGTACGAGCCTTGGAAATGCTTGTACACACCAGCTTGAAAGAGGATATCCTAAAGGCTCAGGAAGAGGCCTTACGAGAGGATAGACTAAAGGATGAAACTCTCCACAACCTAGAGGGAAGGTTTGACCTTAAGACCGATGGCGTACGGTACTTTAAGGGGAGAGTTTGGGTACCGAAGACTGGCAACCTGAGGGAATTAATCCTAAAGGAAGCACACGAGTCGCGGTATTCCATTCATCCAGGGGCAGATAAGATGTATAAGGATTTAAAGGAATATTATTGGTGGCCAGGAATGAAGAAGGATGTAGCGTCATATGTGGGACGATGTTTGACTTGTTCCAAGGTCAAAGCTGAGAATCAGAAACCGTCGGGTCTATTACAACAACCCGGGATCCCTGAATGGAAATGGGAACGGATTTCTATGGACTTAGTCACTAAATTGCCCAGAACTGCTAAAGGGCACGATACGATCTGGGTAATAGTAGACCGTCTGACAAAGTCAGCTCATTTTCTCCCAATCCGAGAGGACTATAAGATGGAAAAGCTTGCGCGAATCTACATTAAAGAAATAGTGACCCGTCATGCAGTGCCAATCTCCATTATCTCTGATCGAGATAGCCGTTTTACATCACGATTCTGGCAATCACTGCAGAAATCCTTAGGATCCCAGTTGGATTGGAGCACGGCATATCATCCTCAGACTGATGGCCAAAGTGAAAGGACCATCCAAACCTTAGAAGATATGTTGCGCGCGTGTGTCATAGACTTTGGAGGAAATTGGGACGATCATTTACCACTGGTAGAATTTTCCTACAACAATAGTTATCACACTAGCATCCAATGTGCCCCCTATGAAGCCTTGTACGGCCGAAAATGTCGGTCTCCGCTCAGTTGGGTAGAAGTTGGAGATAGCCAACTGACAGGACCTGAGTTAATCCAGGAAACAACTGACAAAATTGGCTTGATTAGGGATAGGCTTAAGGCTGCTAGGGATCGTCAGAAAAGTTATGCTGACAACCGTAGGAAACCATTGGAATTCCAAGTGGGAGATAGAGTGCTTTTAAAAGTTTCCCCTTGGAAAGGGCTAGTACGATTCGGTAAAAGAGGAAAGTTGAGCCCTAGGTACGTTGGACCTTTCGAAATCATCGAAAGAGTCGGCCCAGTTGCTTACAAGCTTAGGCTACCCGAGGAAATGAGTGAGATTCATAACACTTTCCACGTGTCTAATCTCAAGAAGTGTATAACCGATGACTCTCAAGTTATTCCACTAGAGGAAGTCTTTGTGGACAAGACCCTCTGCTTTGTTGAGGAACCTATAGAAATTCTTGACAAAGAGGTCAAGAAGCTCAAAAGAAGCAAGATTCCGATTGTTAAGGTACATTGGAAGTCCAGACGTGGACCAGAGTACACTTGGGAACGTGAGGACTTCATGAGGAAGAAGTACCCTCAACTCTTTACCTGATTAAGTGTGGAAGTGGCAATAAGTGAATTTCGGGACGAAATTCTTCTAACTGGGGGAGACTGTGACAACCCTCCACTTCCCACCTCAGGTCAGTAAAACTTTAACTGAATGACCGGAGCAGGACAGTATTTTAATACTGTCATTTTGTCAAAAACAATATTGTATGACAACATTTACTATGAAAAGGCTAGATAAGTGCCTTTTACGATTATTGAGTCGCCACTATAGTCGGTACGCAAAACCGACTGACTGTTATCAGCAGGTCCCGATTCCGACCACTAGACCGTCGAATTAAAATTTTATTGACCCAAAATATTAAAAATATTAATTTCTAGTAAGTTCCTTAATAAAAATACGAAAAACTGCTTTCGTTACGCAAAAATCACAAAATCGCGCGTTTTCGGTAACGGTTTCCAATTTTAGCAGCTTTTTACACCCAATACTATAAAAATCCAACAAAACCAATTTGTTGTGTTAAAAGACCAGCCATTTTCAAAGAAGAAAACCACTTCTCTTATCACATGGTTTTAAAATTAAAGTGGGAAACAAGATTCCCTATTAAACCAATACAACCATCATACACTTACACACTCTAAAATCAACATCAACATCACACCACCATCTCCCTCCCCTCTCTCTCCCAAAACCGGCCACCACCCCTCTCCCTCACCATCTCTTTCTCTCCCAATCCCATATAAATAAGACCCCCTCCCTTTGATCCTTCCATTATACAACACTCACTCTCTCTCTAAATTCTCTCACTAAGAGTTTTCTCTCTACTCTTTCTTTCTAGCTTCTTTCATACACCTCCAATTCTTGAAGATATTCATCCATATTCAAGAACACATTCAAGGTAAAATGATGATCTTCATCAATCTTCTTCCCTAAATCATCATCTCCCAATGTTGTGAGATGGAAGTATCTTGCATTTAAGCAAGGAAAACATCTATGATCAACCAAATAGTTGGGTAGTTTGTATGATCCTCAAAAGCTCTTGATTATTGTTCATAATTCTTGTTCATCTTTAAATTCTTGTTCATGTAATAATCTTGTACCTTTTGTTTCAAGTATTTCTTTCTCTTTATTCAAACAATCCACCATATTTGGTGTAGATGAAATCACTAGTCAAATACCCTTTCTTTGCTAAGCAATAAGTGAGTTGATGACTAGTGATTCCTAACTTCTTATGATCATCTATCACCTTACATAGTGCATGGATGATTTCATATAGCCAAATACCCTTTCTTTGCTTGGATCATCAAAAATTCAAGCAATAAGTGAGTTGATGGCTTATGATTATAACCTAGATGTTTAAAATGGTATATATGAATATGCATGTGTAAATGTGTTTTATGAAGTTGATATTCCTTCAAACACATCTGATTTTGAGCTTTGATAAAGAGAAATCACCATAAGAGTAGTTAAACAAAGGAAATAATGTGTTATACAACAACTAGTCAAAAGCTTTGTCCAACAGATTCTGGACAGATTCGGACCCGACTTTGAGAGGCCATAACTCTTTCATAAATTGTTCAAATGACATGATTCTTTTTTTTAAAATCAAGTTCAATGAGTTATCTTTCAAACCCCACTGGCCGTTTGCAAAAATTCCAAGTTTTGGACCCTCAAACAGTCCGTACAAAAAGGTTGCGCAACAGCTCTAGTTGCTGTCACTATTTTAATAAACTTTCTGTTTGAGGACCCTAACATTTTTCAAAAATTATGAAATTTGGTCAGTAATTAGTAAACTCATATGGCTAAAACATATAAAAATTTCGTGATTTTTAGAGTTGTGGATCACACCCAAATGCATGTCCCAAACAGCCTCCGAATCTGTCAAGAATTGGTAAAAACTGAAAAGTGTTATTTTATGTAAACTTGTATTTTTCTAAAACACTCTTATAAAGAGTAAATTGTTGGACATAAAAAGACTATATGAGGAATAAGATGAGGTAGAATTAATATAAAACACACATGCATAACCATATACCAACTATCACGTTTCGGTTATAATCGTAAGAACTCGTATTTATCGTTAATCGTTATAAAAACTCACATTTCGACCGCGCGTATAATTTTACTTCAACTAAAGGAACTTAATTTGGGTCAAGGAACTTATTAAAATACTTATTATCATTAGGTCGGAATTCGGTGGAACCTCGCTAATTTGGGACTCTCGAACTTGTAACTCGGTGAGTTATTCACGGCCCCCTTTTTACGTTTTTACATTTTTGGGGTGGAAAGCATGATAAAACTACCGGTTGATTAAACTTTTAAAACGATTTGTGGAACGATTTTGTGGAACGATTTTGTGGAACGATTTTGTGGAACGATTTTGTGGAACGATTTTGTGGAACGATTTGTTTTTGGAACGATTTTTGGCTATGGTATGCATACTTATCTAGATTAATTGGGTGTTTTCTTATCGCAAGTCCTCGTACACACTACTAAGTCTAATTCACTGCGGTGGACCGAGTAATCAATGGTAGCGCTATCGGGTTTGGCAACCCCACCTTTCGTACCCCGCTTGCAACGGGGTTGGTAACGATAACGATTGGTGTTTAATTACTTTTTGTGGAACGATTGTTGGTCATGTTGCGATAAGCATGGCATTGCGGGGCAAAAACTATGCTATTAGGAGATTAGTAGTGGCTCGTTAATCTATGTGAGTAAGTATTGCATGATAAGTACCATATGCCGGGATCTTGCGGGGTACGCATATGATCCAACTATTAAGCTTTATGCTTGAACTTATTATCTCCGGTATTATTTTTGGAACGTGAACTATATGAATGTGTGTTATTAAACCCGTGAACTCACCAACTATGACGATAGTTGACCTTTTTAACTCTCATGCTTTTCAGGCGATCCAAAGTAAGAAGAACGACATGCACGTGTGTTACACCTTCATGCATTTCAAGACTAAATTCCCTTTCCGTTGTAGTTTAATTTTCCTTGTAATAATTTTAAGACTTTAACGTGATGTAATAGTGTAGACTTAACTATTTTGATATGCTATGGGTTTATTGTCTATACTTTGTGTTGTGCTACTTTGCGCTGTTACACTCCGTGTTTCCGCTTTAGCGGGGTGTGACAACTAATCAAAGTTTTGACTGAGTCAATAGTAAATTTTGAGTAATAGTTAGTTTTTATGCAAGCAAGTGGGAGCCCGATTATTCTCTATCTAGCCTAAGATAAAAGAATAAAAGACATAATTATTGATATATCTCGGAATTCATAAATCCAGGTAGGATAAGAATTCATAAGATATAATTTACCCTTTTAGTTAAAAGGATAAAAGTTTCAAGACCCATGAAACAGAGGTCGTGACTGACTTAAAAAATCAATAATTAGAAGTGTTGGATTAAAATATAAGATTCCAGTAGATTTGCCAGTATTGCAAATGGAATCGGATTTCAGGTAGAAATCATTCATCTACGCAGCAACTAAGGAGAGTTGCAGTTTTACATATTCAGGAACTGGAAGATAGTCCAGGTCTCCAAGTTCATGGAATATGATAAAAGTCTAGTTATTGTTCTTATAAGGTGTTTGCAGAACAATAATTAGCAGATACAAGTAGATCGTATGAACAGACTTGTGTTTTTGGTTATCACTTTGATTAAAATGGTAAACTTTAATCAAAGGGTTTAAAATTGAAGGAAGGTGATACTTCATTTTAGATCAGTATTTAACAAATGTTAAATAGATAAAATGAAAGTTATTAAAGAAAAGACATTCAATTTTGTTATTATTACAGCGTGTAATATGGACTATACAAAATTAGTTTCTTTATCACTTTCACTATTTTGCATGTTTTAATATATCCAGGAATGAAATCAGTCTCCGATTTTTCATTCAAAATCTGTCCGTGACAACTTATCATTGTGGGAGCATGATAAGGCGTTAAAGTCATTGTGAACTTTTAGGTAGTTATGATCAGTTGTTGAATAACAGCTACAAGTGTTGTAGACTAAAAGTTGCACAGATATTTGATAGAGTAGCAAATATCGGACGTGATCCGCGGTTGAGATTACTTCTTGGAAACAGTCATAAGTAAATCTCACAGTGGTTGTCCCTATCACCTGAGGTATCTGATTTGATATCATGAGGACTACTGGATTCTTAGTGCACTCAACCGCTACGCCGTAACAGGGTGGCTATAAAGGGTGTAACTAGATTCAGCGGAAGCCGTGGTGTTGAAGGCAGATATGCAAGATGGGATTTGCACCTCTTCTCAGAAGAGAGATATTTCTGGGCCCATCTTGACTGACTAAGTATACTGATGAAGTGCATGGCCATGCCCAAACGAACTGATTAGTTCTTTGTCGTTTACCTATCAGTGAAAGTCAGATAATCAAGAGAACAGAATCTTGAGTATTCAGAGTTGACACTTTCCAAGCTCATACTCATAGATGAAATATCGTGATGCAAAGGGAAAAGCCAAGATATACCCAATCAATGAACAGTAGTTTCATAGATACCAAGTTCCTCACGGAATGTTTAATATCACCAGTCTGGGTATAAGAGTCCTTGTAACCTGGTCAGCCTAAGTGCCTGTCTAGGGGCCTCCTTAGGTCCGTATAATCAAAGGTGGTATTGCCAACTTGCACAAGTGGGAGTCTGTTAGGAATTATGTGCAGAGTTGACAAACCAAGTGATTATACATCCAATGTTACAAGACACTTGAGGGTCACACCTGTGAGAACCTATAAGTCGAACAAGTTAGATGAAATCCCGAAATGGAGAGTTAGGATTTATAATAGTGTATTATAAATCTATTGGGTAATTTCAGTCAGAATTACCAAAGTTGGAGGGTTATTAATTAATTAGGATATTATATATTTATTAGATAAATAAATATATAATAGTTAATTAATAAAGATTTTATATATTAGATAAATATATAAATTATAATTATCGTATGCAAATTCTTTTCCAGCTAATTAAATAAGGAAAGGATTTAAGATAATTATCATAAGGAAGCTGAATCTCATCCAAACTGTATTTTTCCTCCATATAAATAAAGCCTATGGGTTAAGGAAAAACATTAAGCTTTTTCAGTTGAAAAATCAGTTTTCTGTCCCCTCCTCCTCTCTCCCAAAACCGGCGCACACACACCCCCTTCGGGTCGTTTTTGTTGTTCGGGTTTCACGGTTCTGCTAGAGGAACGTTCGTTGGTTGATTACGGGTGGACTAAGTCTCAAGCAATCCAGGTAAATTAATCTAACCTAATCCTTTAGGTTTAGAGCTACAAACGATTAAGATCATTAGGCTTTAATGGGTTTTTAGCTTTTATCGCTTCCGCACAAATAAGATCAAAACAGCGTGTTTTGATCACATAGGTTTTATCAGTTTGATTAACCTACGAGATATATCGAACCAGCGAGGTTTGATAGATCTAAGATAATCCTCGAGTCAGTCTGATTCGAGGATACCCACAAAAACCCAACATAGGAAACTTAAGAAATCAATTCCTTTTAACTATGACTCTCCGAACGCCAGCTATGCTATGAGCAACATACCTATTTCTACTGATTACATGCGCAACTACACTGACAGTGAGATGTCCCAAGAAGTTTCTGTTATCACAAAATTACACGTGTATTCTTTTATGAAAAACGGATTAAGAAACTTGAAGAAGAACTTGAGGACGAGAGATGCATGGGCCTTATGGAAAAGGATCCCTTCTTGAGTAAAATCCAAGAATTGGAAACAACACTTAAGTCTAAAAGTTCTCCTAAAGTAAATCAACCCAATTTTGGGACTTTTACAAAACCTCAACATTGCTCTCGTCGTATATTGAATTTTGATGCTTTTAGACCTTTTAAGTATCACCCTCAAAATTCAAAATCTTTGATAATAAGGTCTCCAATTTCCACAACAATCTCATATATGTACTCATCATCTGTTATGGCACCAAATCAACGGTACAAATTTATGAAATCTTATCGGATGATAAATCTGAGAAGGTAATGCTAGATCAAATGGCCCCTTCAAACCGGAAAACATCAAGTGTTGGGTAATTTTGATGTTAGTATTGCTAGTATGAAGTTATTACTGCTGCAGAATTAATGGTGCTAAACGTGAAGGAGAAGTAGTATTGATAGTACTGCTGATGTGAAGATTAATACTACTGCAGAAGACCTAGAAGTAGTAATGGTTACTACTGCTAGAAGTTATTGATGCTGCTGTTATTACTACTAGTTGTAGTTATTGTTGCTAGTTAGTACTTTCAGTTGTAGTTAATACTTCTTATGGCTTACTATTGCTTCTAGGATTGCAATAAGGAAACAATTCTATTTGGAGCGATAAGGCATGGATTCCGAAGATCTTGGAATTTATTTTGAAGATTTGTATTCGTTATTCTTATCTTGTAATCTGTATAAATATTGGATAGATGTTTAGTTTTTCAATTATGAGATTTTCCAGAGTTTGTTAGAGTGATAGAAAAGTTAAGCCTCAAGAGTTTTCCTTGCATTAGAGAAGTAGTGCACGTTCGGTGAGTCTGTTCATCGGATTGGGGCTTTGGTTTGTAATCATTCTAATAAATTCAATATACATATGATTGACAATCCATTGTGATCTCTGTTCTATAATTAAAGTGTTTTTCCACAACTTCTTTAATTATTTTCTGAGTTGTGTGTTATTCTTGTTACGAATTTGATCCTGACAAGTGGTATCAGAGCTTTGAAATCTCAAAAAATCGTTTTCACAATGGAAGGAGACAGTGTTCTTGTTTCAAAAGTCCCCATGCTCAAACCTAATGAGTTTGACATGTGGAAAATCCGGATCAGACAATATATTCTTCTCACTGACTATGCCATGTGGGATGTCATTGAAAGTAGTCCTGATAAAGAGGATATGATTGGGGAAGATGGAAGAAGGGCTCCACCCAAGTCTGATACTCAGAGAAAAAACAGGCAGACTGAGATGAAGACTTTACGCACTCTACTTTTAGCAATCCCCAATGAGTATCAGCATCAAGTATGCAATTGTGCTGATGCAAAAGCTTTGTGGAATTCTCTAGAGAAAGGTTCTCTGGAACAAAGAGTACCAAGAGAAATCAGAAGGCTATTCTGAAGCAACAATATGAAAATTTCATGTCAACTAAGAATGAGTCTATGACTCACACTTTTGACAGAGTTAATAAACTAATTGGTGAATTGGCTACTTGTGGTGTGAAAATTGAAAGAGATGATGTAAATAGAAAATTCGTCAGATCTCTTGGAGAGGAATGGACTATATACACTATTTCTTTCAGACAGAATGATGATCTTAAAGATATAGAGCTTGATAATCTATACAATGATCTGAGAGTCTTTGAGGCTGAAGTTGAGGCCAAGAAGAAACCAATTGGGTACACCCATAATGCTGCTGATGCGGTAATTATCGTATATAAAAAGCGAAACAAGTTTTAACCTCTTATGCCTAGCCACTGTCTTACCACATTCACAGGCAAGCGTACCTGATCGTGAGTAATATAGTGTAGGAAAGTCCAGGTATCGTATCTACCACTGGGAACGTTCAAGTTTTGTAGACTATTAATCTTGACTAGTTTAATTAACCTAAGGCTTTGGGGGGGTTTTATGAAAAAGTTTTAATTAATTAAAAGACAACTAAATTAACTAAGAAACTAAGAAAGCAATAAAAGATTATTTAAAACTATATGAATGAAAACAGTAGTACTTATCATGGTATAGTGACTCCCCAAGTGGATGATTTAAACTGGCCAAAGGTTTGGTTGTTTTGGTTATTGTAGGAATTTAAGTCTGGGACACCCTAGCATGTGACTATTATGGCTATCAACTAGGTTTTGGTCCTCCTAGTCCCAATACATAGACTGTTTGTCAGACAATCTAGTACCAGTCACCCAATTCTATCTCTATTGCACGGTATTCTACTACCTGGTCGCTCTCTGTTGTCCCAAATAAACAAGAATGAGGAGAAGATGGATAGAAATCAATAAAGAAGATAAACACAAAGCTTGAAAATAAGCATCAATGGTGAAAATGGAGATATTGCAATAAAAGGAATAAACCAAAGATTAGTATTCATCACATAAACCCTAAACCATCTCTTTCCTTATATAGGTAAGAGGTAAAATGCAACATTGTCACAAAAGGCCTCTGAGGTTCCAAACCTCTAAACAAGGGCAACAACAAAGTAAATTGTTCACATAAACTAACAGAAAGTTAACTAGGAAAGCAGTAAAGATATATTTTCTGACTTTTCACAATAAAGAGGTTCAACAATCTCCCCCTTTGGGAAGAAGTCAGAAAGGTGGTGGAAGCTTCAGTACCGGTTCCCGCTTGGACATCTGTAGAAACTCATCCCAGTCTCCAATGATCCTCGCTCTCATCTGCATAGCAGCTTCTACACGTCGGTGCATCAACCTTTCCTTCAGTTTGCGCTCTATCAGGTTCATCGCCTCCAAGATCTTGCGCTTCCCGTCGATGATCTTCCGCCCCAGTATCTGATCTACCAGAAGTCTACTTTGCATCCCATTGTAGACGTAGAGTAGGGTCCCATCGCAGAACTTTGCAAGCTCGCTGAAACGCATAAACTTGCGTTCCTTCTTCTTTCTCGTCACGTAGAGGACCCCATGTTCTGGTACCTTGGTTGGCATGTAAGGAAGGTAAGCATCAATACCGGGCACTTGCACGTTTGGACGGAGAAGGTTGACCTTCGGCTGGCGGCTCTCAATGGCAAGTTGGTAGTCCGTCACGCGCGCAAGAGTTACTGCATGACGAACATACTTCTTCAGGATCTCGGTGCCATCTCGATAGTGTTCGGGTCGGAGAATTGGGCCCTGAAGGTACTTGATGAGCGCTAGGAGGTCTTCTAAGTGCACCCGATCCAAATCTGCCTGAGTAAACGTCCAGTTCTGCAACTCTCCTCGAGGAATGCCAGTTCCGTACATACGGACGTCGAACTCAAGGAATAAATGATGTGCGTGTCTGTACGGGAGCATCGCAGTTACCTTGGTGAATCGACGTCGTATCCTTTGACGACCGTGAGTTGCCCAGTTGCACATCCTCTGGTTAACGTATGCAGTTCTTCTCCGCAGCTTCTTGATGTGTGAGATCCCGAAGAAGACCTTTCGGGACCATACGTGTAGTTTCTCCTGCTGGAAGATGCGGGTGAAAGACTCCTCAAGGAACGGCCTGAAGATGACCGAGTGGTTCCAGTTTAACTGGATGACTGTTGGAGCGGAGGAGTCTGGAGTCGTTGTGGTGATAGTCTGAGGAGCTTCTGGAGTGGGGAACTCAAACGCTGAAATGAAGTTGTTGTAGTCTGTATCCCGGACAATGTCGTCCCCTTCTAAAAGATCCTGAGGCTTTGAGCAAGTGACCGAAGAATTTTCCGGGCTTCCTCCGGAATCTGGATATCTGAAAGATCTGTTGGTGCTGCTTCCGGGGGAACGACGTCAATCTCTGCTGTCTCGGTTAGATGAGGAAATTGAACTACCTCACCTAACGGGATCGGCTCGTAGTGCCAACTCCCAATATCAGGAATCTCCTCCGTGTCTAAATCTACATAAAGAGTGTCGGCGGCGGCAGATTCTGATGGAGCACTCGAGCGGGCAGCCGTTGAAGCTGGAGCGGATGAGGAGCCGGAACCGGAGGCTAAATGGAGGTCGGTGCGAAGCCTTTTGGAAGAAGCTTGCACCTCCCCCTCATGAGGACCCGGTGCCGAGTCATCAGGGTCATCATGCCTCCGTTTGGAAGGCTGAGCCTGAAACCGACACATGGCCTCCAGTTCCCGTATACGCTGCTGCAGGAGTTCGATCTGGGCATCTCATTCGCGAAGCTGGGCCGAGAGGCGGTCATTCTGGGTCGTGTAGGAAGTGATCATCATGGAATGCTCCGCCTCCGTGACGTACCCCGGGATGTCAGGCAAGTTACCCGTGGACGGAGGAGCGAGGTGGAGGACGTCTTCTGATGACGAGGAGTCGGTGCTTCGGTTGACGGGGCTTCCTCCGAGTGTTTGCCCTTCACCCTCCGTTGGAGCTCATAAAGCTCCGCATCCCTGTCTTCTTGAAGCTTTCTAGACGCCTCAAGATCCGCAAATCTCTTTCTCTCGGTTTCGGCCAAGGCACGCTCCAACGCCTCGACCCGTGCATCCCTAGCCCTGTTGGATTCCTCCATCGCTAGTAATCGTGAGTGGACGACTTTTAGGATGTCGTCCGAATCCGTCGGACCTGAAAGTCCCGTTGGTACAGGGGTGGTTTTAGGGATTCCACCCGAATCCGTCAGGCCTAAAAGCCTCGGTGTTGCGTGAGCGTCTTTAGAGACTTCGCTCGAGTCTGTCGGACCCGGTCCCGGTAGTACTAAACCTGGTGCAACTTGGGCTCCAGTTGTCGAGAAGAGTCCTACTGAGGTGCTCTCTCGGCCTGATGTCACCGCTGGTGTAATGTTGACGGTGTCAGGGCTTCCGGCGGATCCTCGAAGGGCGTCTCCTGATGCACCAACTCTCCCCGTTCCGGCGGAGTCCCGTGGGATCTCCGCTTATGTCACCAAAGATCGTGGCCTAATGATAGAAGGGATCGTAAACGTCCCGGGAAGTAGCTCTACGACTCTATGTGCATCGAATGAAGTCGAGAGGTGGGGCAGATCCTCTCTTATCTCAACACTGGCAGACTCCGATTGAGTGGCCGGTGGATGTTGTGCTATATCCCCGTGACTGACTGAAACGACCATCTGTTGAGAGATGGTCGAGTGGCTGGTTGAGGTGTGCAAGTGCGCTAGTTGGCTGCTAGCGTCTTGACCAGACACCGTAGGGTGCCCGGTCTCGATTTGGGTTGCCTCTGTGTTGGATTGACTTAGGGTAGGGGGAACTTCCGATTCTAAGCTATGCGGCTCTTCTTCTCCGCCTCCTTCCTGAATCTGATCCCACGGCTCGTCTAGTTGGACTTCTACATCTTCGGTCTCTTTTGCTAACCTCTCTCTCTCTTCCTCTTCCTCACTATCTTCCCTTCCCCAGCCGGTAGAAACCTCGGCTTCTTCATCCTCCTCGCGACCGACAGTTTGTTCATCAGAAACTTGATCCCCAGCCAATACGGGATCCCCGGAAATCCTATCGTCGTTAAATGACGAGGTAGCTTCATCAGCATCAATCATCTGGGCCTTTCCGCCCTTCACCGGTTCGGACTCTTGGAACTCTGAATCTGATCCGTAGTCAACCATCTCGGAGTCTGTAGCCTCGTCATTGGCCTCACGACGGTCAGAAGGAGTGTGCTCTGAAGACTCATGACCGTCAGAGTCATCGCCGGAAGGATCGCCCGCTTGTGGAGCAACTGCCGCCGCTTGTGGTGGTGAAGGCAAGTGTGCTTGTTCTTGTGGGGAAGCTTCCACTTCCTCACCAGTCTGATCGGGTTGTTGCGGCGGTGATGACGATCGGCGTTCTTCCGATGACGAGTGTACCGGGGATTGCTGGAGAATCCCGGTGTACTGCTTTACGCGGTAGCCTCGCATGACATCTTGTTCAGCAGACTCATCTATCTATGTTTGTGTTCGGGCACGACAGGTTCGGTTCTGGACCATCATCTGGTAAGCTTCGGCTTGCGACATGTGCGGTGTGGCGGACGTTCTAACAATTCTACCCGCTTCTCCCCTCACGGCAACGCTCATGACTCCCGAGCCAGAAGCTCCCCCACTGGAGCTTTGGCCCGCCGTGTCAGTGGCACGGCTCCTACGAGGGACAAGTTGCGCGTCCAGGGAAGGTCTCCTCGGTTCTGAGGAGTCCGTGGACGCGTCTTCTAAGCCTATTAACGCTCGGTAAAGTCTAACGCTCTCAGCCCTACGGTCCGCCATACTTAACACATTATCAGGGATAGGCAATTCTACCTGATCGGGTCGCAGAGTCCTCCTGTTCATTCTGCCGATCTGTTGACTCTGGAATCGCGGGTGGCCGGATCTACGTCTGACAGCCCGATGGTGATCCATGTGATCACGGATGAAGAAGCTGAAAAATCGCATCCAAGGGATGGATGTGTGACGAGTCCTTGCAGGGCCTGCCCGGACGTCGTTGACGATGTCCAACCAGAGTTGTTGGGCAATGTCAATTCGCCTTCCGTAGGCGACCGAGTGTATCACGTGCCACATGTGAGTCGTGGCTTTGTCCACGCCATGAGTCTTTGACGATAGAGTGCGGTTCAGGATGTTGAAGAGGGAGTACCAGATGGAAGGCAGCATCCCTTGAGTAACTTGCGAGATCCCGTTCAGTCTCTGATTGCCTGTGAGATGGACCCCGAGAGCGAGTATCTCGCTAAAGAGTTCGGGGACGGAAACGAGTGGCTCGAACGGGGCCTCGGGAGTGGTGGCCGGCAGATGAAGGATTCGCCGTAGATCCTCGAGGGTGATAGTCAGCTCGGTGTGGTCTACACGGCCCACAATGGTTTGCACTCTGTCTCTGGTCTCTACGCGGGATGTCTTCCAGAACTGCTGAAGGTACAGCAATGGAATGTCAACGGTGGTCTGCATCGCGTATGCAAGGGGATGCGCCTTCAGGATCTCAAGTACCACCTCGTCTTGAACAGCGAAGTTAGTCAGGTCGACGTATTCGTTGTTCTGGTGGATCGGACGGATGTCACCCGGAGCAATGAGAGCTCGGTCAGCGGGGTTGTTGATCGGGGAAGGAGGAGCATTCGGTTGACGAGCCATTTCTGTCAAGTCAAAAACCATGAAACAGGTTAAGTGCTTTGAAAGATGTTACGAGAAACAGACTATACCCTCGACTAGGCGCGAGTCGGAAAACCTCGAAAACCCAAAAATGAGTATTTCGTATTTTCCGAGTCGAAAACGAGCAAACACACGAGGGGAGGTTTTCCGATTCGGAAAAGATGGTTTTCCGATTCGGAAAACACTCAACACTTAGAAAATAAGGCATGCTAGAAAGACAAGTTTTCCGATTTGGAAAACATTGTTTTCCGATTCGGAAAACTTCAATACTTAGAAAAAATTGAGCATAAACTATCAGATGGGTTTTCCGATTCGGAAAACAAAACACTTAGAGAATTAAACGAACGGAACTAGTCCTCACACGCGATTCGGAAAACCTCGGAAACCCATAAGGGTAATTCCATGTTTTCCGAATCGGAAAAGATACACTTGAAAAACGAGGCTCAAGATGGATTCGGAAAACCTGATAATCCGAATCGGATTTATCTGGTTTTCCGAATCGGAAAACATACATGAATACTCATCGGTTTTGGATGCGGAAAACATGAACACTCATGTTTTCCGATTCGGAAAACATGAATGTTCATGTTTTCCGATTCGGAAAACCGAGGCTGTTCAGTTTCCAAATCAAAAACCGTCCACAATACGTCGATTTAAAGCTCTAAACTAGTAACATGCATCCTAAATCAGTTAAGAACAAGTTTAGAAGCCTTTTTGGATCGATTTAACGCCCCGAAATCCCATTCCAAGAAGTTTGGGTTTCGGGTAAGTTTGAAAAGTTTAGGCTTCGATCCAAACTTTAAAACGAATGATTTAAACGTTATAACTACGTAAGGGTTGATCGTTAACTTACCAGGAATCCGAAAACGTAATCTGATCGACGAACGGAGCAAACGAGCAAATACGAGATCGAGCGCGAAGTGGTTATCGGGTGAGAGTTCAGAGAGAAAAGATGAATATTTTGAAATTTGTGAACAGTAAATCTTAAAAGTCAGTATTTATATTTTTACCAAGGATTATATTGTGTTTGGATAAAAAATACTGTTTGGCTCTCCTATTTGGCTCTCTTAACCCGACTTTCACCTATTGGCAAAAACCACCCCTGGACTTGAAGTTTCAAGAAACTTACAAACAAGTCCCTGAACTTGTAGTTTTAGAAATTTTCAAAACAGACCCTGGACTACAAGTTTCACAAAAATGCAAAACGAGTCCTTGAACATAAGAATCAGAAAGTGGCAAAGTTAGTCCCCGAACTTGTAAGTTCAAGACATGTACTCTACCGCCCCCTGAACTTTCAAGTTCACAAAATTTACAAGTTCAGCCCCCGATCCGCGAGAAAAGAGACTTACCTGGTTCGTCTCAACTGGGTTTTGAGCGAGTTCTGATCTGAAGTAACCAGAAGTCGTCGTGGGGATCCACACCTACAAAATAAGGTGTAAACTGGTATCCAAGGTGTTGTGGATCCGAGAACGTTAGCACACACACAACAAAAATCAAATCAAGACTTAGTACTCCCCCTCAATACATGCAATCTCTCAAGGACTCGCAAAGACTCCCCTACACACATGCATACATAAAATGAACTCCCGACTCCCCCTAGACCTCAGGCAGGGAGGTCTAGCATTCCTAATTTGCTTAGGAGAAAGAAGTGACGTTTCTCGTCAAACGGCTTTGTGAACAAATCAGCAAGCTGATAGTCACTTTCAACAAAGTAAAGTTCAACATTACCTTTCTCAACGTGATCTTTTATGAAGTGGTATCGGATGTCGATATGTTTCGTCTGAGAATGTTGAACCGGATTCGCCGTGATCTGAATCGCATTCTTGGAGTCGCAATAGATGGGAATCCTCTGCATAGTGTATCCGAAGTCGGCAAGTTGGGTTTTCATCCACAGAACTTGCGAGCAGCAGCAGGCGGCGGCAACATATTCTGCCTCCGCGGTGGATAAGGATACGCAATTCTGCTTCCGGGATGACCAACTCACCAGCTTGTCTCCGAGAAACTGGCAAGCACCAGATGTGCTTTTCCTGTTGAGCTTACAACCTGCATGGTCTGAGTCTGTATATGCAATTAGTTCAAAACCAGAATCCTTTGGGTACCAAAGGCCAAAATCCGGTGTGCCCTTCAGATACCTAAGGATTCTTTTGACTGCAGACAAGTGAGAATCACGTGGATCACACTGAAAACGAGCACAGACACCCGTGGAGAAGACGATGTCTGGTCTACTAGCCGTGAGATACAAGAGAGAACCAATAATTGCCTGATAAGTCTTCTGGTCAACCGGTTTACCAGAAGAATCAGCGTTTAGTTGAAACTTTCTGGGCATTGCTGTTGCCGCCGAGTTTGAACCACCGAAATCAAAGTGTTTTAAAAGATCTTGAACATATTTGGCTTGACTTATAAAAATGCCATCAGGGCGTTGTCGAACTCGAAGTCCTAAAAAGAACGTCAACTCGCCCATCATGCTCATTTTAAATTGTGATTTCATGGTGTTTTCAAACTCTTGGCACATCTCAGGCTTCGTAGATGCAAAGATAATATCATCCACGTATATCTGAACTATAATTAAGTCGTTACCTGATCTCTTAAGAAACAAAGTGGGATCGATTGTACCTTTCTTGTAGCCAACTCCTAGCAAGTAATCAGTGAGTGTTTCGTACCATGCCCTAGGAGCTTGCTTAAGACCGTAAAGCGCTTTGTCCAACACGTACACATGGTCTGG
The DNA here is from genome assembly GCA_030169165.1 of Centaurea solstitialis. NCBI lineage: Eukaryota > Viridiplantae > Streptophyta > Magnoliopsida > Asterales > Asteraceae > Centaurea > Centaurea solstitialis. The sequence continues at coordinate 41,114,778 of CM058041.1, read as the reverse complement.
ATATCTGGGGTTGACGAATCCTTCCGGTTGTTCAACGTACACCTCTTCTTGAAGAACACCGTTCAAGAAAGCACACTTGACGTCCATTTGATAAACCATCATGTTCTTGTGTGCAGCGTAAGCAAGGAAGATCCGAATTGCCTCGATCCGAGCCATGGGCGCAAACGTCTCGTCGTAATCAATTCCCTCTTGTTGGCGATAACCTTTGGCAACCAATCGAGCTTTGTTCCGGATGATGAGGTCGTTCTCGTCTTTCTTGTTCCGGAATATCCACTTCAGCCCGATTATGGACTTTCCCCACGGTCTGGTTACCAAGCGCCATACTTTGTTTCTCTCAAATTCCGCAAGCTCTTCTTGCATTGCCAAAACCCAATCAGGATCGGTGAGAGCTTGGGAAACATCCGAAGGTTCGAATTCACTAAGGAACCCTCCGAATAGAATCAGGTTTTCTACGTTCTTGGAAGATCTCGTCTTCACAGGTTGTGAGGGACTCCCGATGATCTGCGAGGGGGGATGATCTCGTGTCCATTTTCGAGTGTGTGGAAGAGTGACATAAGCTTGTTGATTGTTGGTGGCGTCGTTCTCATCTTGCACAGCCAAGACCTCTCGCTGGTTTCTACTTGATGACCCTGCTTCCAGATTAGTCTGCGGTGCTGCCTCTAACCGGGGCTCACGCACTACCTGAGCATACGTTCTTTGAGCTGAACTTGGTGAAGGTAGCGGAGCTTCTTCCGGGATTGGTGCAAGAACAGGGTGTGGGGTCTGTTCTCGGACGGGTTCTGGTGAGGCAGCGAATGAGGTTTCAGGGGAGAGACCGCCGACTCTGGTGTCACTGAGTTTGTAGAAGTGCTTGAAGAAGGCTCAGTGATGAAGGCATCAGATGTCACGGAAGTAGATGTTGAACCAGCATGAGCAGGAACTACAATTGGACCCGTGAGTGTGGGTAGATCATAATCTGCGAGGTCTAAGAAGTCTAAAGCAGAAAAGTTAATGGAAGAATCTGTGCTCAGTGGTGTGGTGAACAGTTCAGGAAATGAGGCATCTACATTACTTGGACTTGCAACAGAATAAGTTTCGGTTTCGGAAAAATCAACATTTGAGCATTCCAAGATGGTTCGGGTCCGTTTGTTGAAAACCCTATAAGCCTTTGAGTTATGTGAGTATCCGATGAAGATAGACTCATCAGACTTGGGTTCAAACTTTCCCAAATCATCCCGGTCATTTAAAACATAGCATTTACATCCAAAAACTCTAAAGTAATCGATGTTAGGCTTACGCTGTTCGACCATTTCGTAGGCGGTTATACCGGTCCGCTTAACGATCAGGGTCCGATTCTGCGTGTAGCATGCTGTGGAGACTGCTTCAGCCCAAAATGATTGAGGAACGCCAGAATGAGCCATCATGGATCTCGCCGCTTCGACTAACGTCCGGTTCTTACTTTCCACTACCCCATTTTGTTGAGGAGTGCGCACGGCTGAGAAGTTGTGAGAGATTCCCACGTCTTCAAGAAAGGATTGCAGCTTTGCATTGCGAAACTCGGTTCCGTTGTCACTTCTCAACTTCTTCACTCAACGACCCAAGAGAACTTGAATCCGCTTGATGAAGGCGATGATGCGATCGGCAGCGTCAGACTTGGCTCGTAGAAATTCAAGCCAGGTGAACCTAGAGAACTCATCAACGAGAACTAACATGTACTTCTTTCTGGCTAGGCTCTCAGTTCTTGTAGGTCCACACAGATCCATGTGAATCATGTCAAGGGGACTCTTGCTATTCGTGTCCATCCTCGGTAGATGAGAGCTTCTCGTCATCTTTCCTTGTTCGCAAGCAGGACACAATGTATCCTTGGAAAGTTGAGTCTCCGGAAGTCCCTTGACTAGGTTTTTCGAAACCAGCTTGTTCATGTCTTTGAAATTCTGATGGCAGAGTCTTCGATGCCACAACCAACTGTCCTCCTTTGATGCCTTACCGAGCAAACAGATTGCATTCCTCGGATTAGAGAATGCTTCAAACTGAGGGTGTGTCTGAGGGATTGAACGGAAGACGGTGGAGTAAAGATTGTCGTTCCTCCGTGCACTAAGGACGACGTTGTTGTCTTCATCATTCACATCGCTTCCGTATTGGAATTGCTTCACCCTGTATCCGTTGTCACAGAACTGACGGGAGCTAAACATGTTGTACCCTAACCCCTCGACATACCTTACATCTTTGATGATGTATCTTCCATCCGTAATTTTCCCATAACCCACCATTGGCTTAGGTGTCTTGTCGGTAGTTTTAACATATCCCTCAAACCTTTCAACATAGTCGAAAAGGAAGGATCTCTGACCAGTCATGTGTCTATATGCGCCGGAATCGAAGTACCACACATGACTGACCTGCAAGACAGATTAAGCTTGTTTAGGGACCCATTGCCAAATGGGTTCCTTTGGGTTAGAGACAAATATATCAGTCGGTGTAGTCTCCTTTTCGGATTTCTCCTTAGGCGGAGGAGACTTCACTGACGAAGAGGATTTTGCTTTTCCTCTTTTTCTTCCCCTTCTCTTTCGGGAGTTGACGTTAGATTGAGGAGCATTGAAAGAGTTAGACATACCATAACGCAGGAAATTATCAAATATAAAGCACATGTCATTGCGAAAAGTATTAAAGGCATCGTTTAAGTGGCGATTACAATTAACAGACATGTTCGAATTCATTCCTACACTAGGTGGAGCATAGCCTAAACCCGCACGGCTAGGACTATGTTTCTTAGGGAAAGCAGAAAAAGAGTTGTTCCTTCCATGATGATCCTTTCTCGGTGGCTTCACATTATGTCCACCATCTTTCCTCCTCGCATCTGCATGAAAAGCACGGTGTGAGTTAGAGGACGACTTTGTGGGAATGGAGTTGCCACCTTTTCCAGATGATATTTTAGAAAATTTAGGTTTTGTGGGATTGAAAGGTTGATTGGGTTGTAACTGAGAAGTCTCACCCACTTCAAAGGTACTTGAATGAAAGTCAAGACTTTTAATGGGCTTGACTGAGTTACGAGCATCGTTAGACTTTGAATGCTTTTTCTGGAGTCCTTTGGGTGCGTGAGGCTTAACTGACTTTCCCTTGTCAGTACCAACACATTTTTCACCCTTAGGGTTGCTTTTCTCAGAAATAGGAGCTCGTGACTCAACAGGCTTCTCAGGTTTGACAACAACAGATTTTGGCTTCTTTGGAATAAAGCCTGAAGGATCATCACCTTCATCTAAAAACACCTTCAGATCATATTCAATATTTGGATCATGGACAGTCTTGGGTTCAGCTATCCTGTGGTGTGAATTTGGTGGTTCATCATCATCCGAGACTATAGAGCAATGGTTCTCAAGATCTATGACAGGTTTGGGTTGGGGATTAACTACCTGATGGTTAAGGATTGGAGCAGTCTTATCGTCAACTGAGTCTGAAAAGTAAAGGTTTTCAAGATTCATAACTTTCCTTTTCAAAATGGAGTAAGACACACGTTGGTTGACTAAAGATCGGCGATACATTATCCTTTCATCATGATCAAGTTCTTTTAAAAGTTCAAAATGGATATCTAGGAGAACATATCGAGTTTGAAGATCCGCAACCTTGATTTGGAAATCAGTAAAAGCCGAGGTTGCGGTCTCACACTCTGAAGAAAGCCTAATTCTCTCAGCATTGGCCTTGAGCAAGTCTTTTTCCAGAGTGCGAACCAAGGTGTCTTTTTCCGAAACAATTACTTTCAGATTCAAGATCTGATGTTGACATGCATCCAAATCCATGGCTTTTAACCTAAGAGCAAACACCTCCTTTTCTAGCTTGACTAGGTCGGGACTCTTAGCTGCGGAAGTATCCTCTGGTGGGATAACTAAGGTCTCCTCTGAAAACTCTATTTCCCTAGTATCATAGCTTGAGTTCAGGTCTGTATAGTTGATGGGGGGCATTGCTACTCTAGGGGTTCTGGCCTTAATGCCTTCCCATGTAGGTTCAGAGTTGGTCGGATCACTAGCCGGAACAAAGATTGGTCTATTAGGAGGTGGGCTAGTGGGTGGACTACCAGAGGTACTGTTCGATGGACTGGTGGTTCTAGTGATGGTCTCACCGTTTATGACTTCGGTGTATGTGATAGTCTGTCTAACGAATTCCTCGGTCACATGTCCTCCTAGTAGTGCAGGTTTGGGCTTGGAGGCAGCCATATCCTCAAAATTGTATAGATGAGAAGGTGCTTTATCTAAAACATGGTTTTCAGATAGACCTAGGCTGGGTTTGGCTTTATAAAAAGGATTCTTTTTGGCATGCTGAGTGAGGATACTTAAAGTCTGTTCAGATTGTCCTCTTTTGAAATTGTTGTCCTCAAGCTCTTGGATTTTAGAAAACAACCGAGTTCTTTCTTCCGAAAGTAACTGGAATTTAAAGTTGAGCTCCCCATGATCACTGTTAAGTTCCTCATGGGCTTTTTGAAGACAACCAAGTTTGTTTGATAAATTGGACTCTCTAATGCCAGACTCAAGTGTTTCACGATTATAAACTATAGTCAAATCCTCGAGAGAGCTTTTATAAATGGCACTGTCGATTCTAAATTTCGTGACGAGAGTCCTCTCCGATTGGAGACATCTCTCTAATTCACAAATTTTAGATTCCAACATTGCCACGGTATCAGTTATATCGGGAATAGTGGATACCTCTGACGGATCAATGTCTTGGTAAGTGCTTGGACCAACGGCTTCCCTCGAAGTCAGCCATCAAGCATAGACCCTTCACCAAATGATCATCCTCGTCCGAGCTCTCCTCTTCACATACCCAGTTCTCTTCATCAACCAACAAAGCAACCCCTTTTTTCTTCTTCCTCATCAATGCGGTCTTCTTCTCAAAATAGGCGGCATCCTTGTACTTAACGGAGCAATCTCTGGTGTAGTGTACCAACTTACCACACTTGTAGCAAGTGGTAGTGGGACTTGCGGCTTGTTGAGGAGCGGGGTTTTGGGTTATGGGAATCTGGGATTGATTTGACCTTTGACCTCCTTGATCAGCTTGAATCTGTTGATCTTCCCTTGGAGCTTGCCTGGAACTGTTTCCCCGGGAATCACCTCCGTTGAAGCTTCCTTTCCCGCGATCCATTCTCTCATCTGCCCTGCTGTCATTCCTATCCTGCTCAAACCCGTAGCCTGGTCATTGATCAAGTCTTCCACTCTCATACCTTCCTCCGTACCCACCTTCATATCCTTGGCGATCGATGTACCCAGACTCAAGAGTGTATTGCCTCAAACTTCTTCGGTAGTTGATGTCGGAGACCTGACCTCTCCAATCTCCTAGATACCCTTGGCCTCCTTGATAGTCTAGATACGTGTTGTCTCTTCTAGGTTGATCTCTGAACCTCCCTTGTTCTTCTCTGTATCTGCCATGATCTTCTCGGTATCTCCCTTGATTGTTGCGATAACTTCCTTGATCGTAAGACTGCATCCTTTCCCCTTGTTGATAACTACCTCTGCCTTGACTTCCGTACTGAGCTCTATCCAGCTGGTAATGACCTCCCCTTCCTTGCCCCATTCTGCCACCACTTGGAAATCCAGATCCCCGTGATCTGTTAAATCCACGGTTTGCATTCAACTTTTGCACGTTGTGGGAAATGAGAGCAAGAGACTCATTCACATTGTAGAGTTCTTCATCAGAGATGGTGATGATCAAAGGATCATCGGGATGTTGTACGCTCGATCTAAGGTTCGGGTTGAACTCTTGGTAGAAATCCTCTTGATGATACTGGGGAGGGATATTGTTGTACTACGAGGGTTGGATAGGGACAGAGTTTGGTCCTCCAAAGGGCACTGCCGCTAGTGCCAGAGGATCACTTGCTTTCTTGGCTCTTCCCCCGGTGATAAATTCCTCGTGCTGGACCATCATGCTGAAGAGGTCGTGAAGACCCATAACTCCAAGGTTTCTACTTAGCTGAATGTTGATGGCCAGGTTTTGCCATTCCGGTGTGAGATTCTTCAGAAACTTCACATTCACTTCGTATTTCGTTTTCTCAACCCCGAGTCTTCTCAGATCATTGACGAAGGCATTCAGTCTTTGATAAGACTCTGTGAGGGATTCGTTTTCCCTGGCCTTGAAACCTTCGTAGGCATTAAGAGCGCTTTCTTTCTGACTCTCCAGAGTGGTGTCACCTCCTTGCATTTGTTGCTCAATCTCCAACCAGACGTCTCGCGCGTTGGTCAGACTATCAACTCTCGCGTACATATCGTTTGGGAGCGCCATAATCAGAAGAGTGAGTGCTCGCTTGTCGATCAAGTGACGAGCTCTCTGTTCAGGGTTGTACATGTCAATAGGCTTCTCAACGACGTAAGCCGGTAGTTCGGGGCATTTATCGGTTCTAGGGACTGCGGCAACAGTGACCGTTGGTCTGATAGGGCCTTTGCGGATGGACTTCATCAGATTCTCATCCAACAGATCGAGGAAATGTATCATTCTGCGTTTCCACTGTTGATACTCGCCCATCACCAAGACGGGAGGGCGAGATTCGGATCCGATTCCGATGATCTCTTTCGACATCTCTCACTCACTAAGAGGATCTCCTCGTATGACTCACTTGGCTTAAAGAAAAGGTTTTGGAAAACAGATATTTTGAGCGCCTCGGGACACAAATAGCTTCGAGATTTGAAGTTTTTTGAAAAGAGGCTAAGTGTCGAATTCGAGAAACAACTTTTCAAGAGTTCTGGCTCGAAGAGGCGAAATCCGATCTGGAAACTGACGTTTTCCGAATCGGATTTGGCTCAAAATACAGGGTTCGGAAAAGCAAGTTTTCCGATTCGAAAAAGGGTATATTCCGATTCGGAAAAATGCTAAGTTCGGAAAAGACAAATTTGGATTCAGAAAATGAAATTTCAAGGAGCAAAACCCCAAATCAGAAGACCGTTTTCCGATTCGGAAAAGGGGTGAATTCCGATTCGGAGAAAGTACAATTTCCGAGTCGGAAATTTTGAACTGATATTTCAGTCCTCGTTTTCCGATTCGGAAAACCTGTACAGAAACTCCAAAAAGTCACTCAAAATCCCTCAAAAACACTCTAAAAATAAGTGTTAAGACCCTCAATTTGTAGGAAATCAGTTGGAAAACAATGAGGAATCACTTAACACTTATACACACCCTTTTAAAACCTCCTTTTGGATTAAAAACCCAAAAAGTTTAGAAAAACCAAACTTTGAAAAACCTTTTTAAAACAAGAAAGCTAGCCAAGGAATCAACAAGGATCAGCTCTGATACCAATTGTTGTCCCAAATAAACAAGAAACGAGGAGAAGATGGATAGAAATCAATAAAGAAGATGAACACAAAGCTTGAAAATAAGCATCAATGGTGAAAATGGAGATATTGCAATAAAAGGAATAAACCAAAGATTAGTATTCATCACATAAACCCTAAACCATCTCTTTCCTTATATAGGTAAGAGGTAAAAGGCAACATTGTCACAAAAGGCCCCCGAGGTTCCAAACCTCTAAACAAGGGCAACAACAAAGTAAATTGTTCACATAAACTAACAGAAAGTTAACTAGGAAAGCAGTAAAGATAGATTTTCTGACTCTTCACAACAAAGAGGTTCAACACTCTCGGTCCGAGTAACCACCTAACACAACTCTCCGGATTCCGAAGGGAAGGTCAAGAAAGGTTGATTAACCTATCGGAGTCTATCTATCTTGGTCAAAGAGATACACCCAACCAACGAGTTCAAATAACCAAACAATACGAATCAAATCGCAACCATAACATACAATCAATGAACCAAAAACAAACCAATAAACATTAAATCATAAAATCATCATCCACAAGGTTTATCAACCATAATAAGTACCACTACAGAAAACTACTCAATAAACATCATGGAGTCAGAAAACAAAAGAGTAGAAACAGACATTATACCGACAGTACAATGACGAATGATCGAGAATCAAACCCCGCAGCGTATCGGCACAATAACTCTCTCTCTCTCTAACACTAGAGGACTCTACTATTTAGAACTACACACTCATGTCTCTTCTTTTCAACTGAAGGAGGAGGCCAGTATTTAAAAGGAGAGACTCGGAGCCCGTTTCGCGATCGCCAAGCGGCAACCTCGCGGCGCGAAACACTTAGGTCAAACCCTAGATTTCAACTTTGACGAACTTGGCGGCGCCAGACTTGAAACTTCGCGGACGCGAAATGGCTACCGGATTGACTTTATGCAATTTTCACGTTTTCTCGCCTTGTTCCGTACTTTTCCGTTCCACGGCCTCCAAAACCTATAAAAGTAAGAATAAGTCCAAAGTGTAAATATTTAGACCAGAAATGGGTGAGAAATGGGGCGAAATCAGACAATTAAGCATAACCAAAACATGTATAATATTGGTGTTATCAAAATCCCCACACTTAAGCTTTGATTGTCCTCAATCAAAAGACTGAAAGATAAGAGAAATAACGCCAAAATTATCTCCACCCAAGATCATTCAAGAGAACAAAGAATACTCACACAATCGAACACAAGAATAAGATACATCAAGCAATTGGATACCAAGATCAACCTTTTACCCTCACATAGTATGAATGACAATTTAAAGTGTATCTCTCGGGGGTAAAAGTGTATATATGATAAGTGATCACACCAATACTCGACTAATTGCCGCATGCATAAGCTTGTCACCAAATCTAATCTCCACCACTGAGAGGTTGTCAACCGTCAAGAGGACTAAAGGGTTGTAATGTTAGGCTAAGGGTTAAGGGTAGGATAAATGATATATAAGTGACTAAGATTTTTGCAACAAAAACTAAAGAAACTTAATCAGTAGTGATCCAAACACTTTTGAGAGAAATCTGACTTTTGGAATTATGCACTTTTCTTTTCCGTGATGAGCTTTTCTTTTAGCATCGGCCTAAGCATATTGCTTATTTGTGGCGTCTTTTCTTTTCTTCGCACATTTGCTCATTTTTTTTCTTTTTTTAACTTTGACTCTTTTCTTTTGATATTTCTTTTCTTTGAGTCACTCTTTTCTTTTCTTTTTAACTCAAAAAAACAATCCCTCTTTAATTGTCAGATATGAAAAATATGGACCACAACATCTCAAGTTCTCAAATTTAAGTCACGGCCAAAAGATAGATAAAAAGATAGGCTAAGGGATATAATATGGGTAAAGAAATGAAAGGCTAAGGCTCAAAATTGGTTTCAAGGGATAAAGTACTAAAAGTGAGTACTTTTAAAAATTCGGCTAGGCAAGTTAAATAACCTTAAGATGAGGTTATCTAACGAAGGCTAAAAAGAGTTAGAAACGAAGGCCTCTATCAGTGCAATGGTGATAAATACTTCTCTTATGTGGTCTCGACAAGCATTCAAAGTGACAAGTTCTACCTTGGGTCAAAGTCGGTATTCCTCACGAAATAATAAACAATTAGGCTCAAACTCTCAAAGGAATTGGGTGAGGCACTCATGGTAATTGGTATTCCAAGGCATCCTTTTACTCAAATAATCTCATTCAGTGTTCTCCTACGCAAGCAACTAAGTTCCAAAAACAATCCCAAATTTCGAAAAAAATTGGGGTCAAGTCTCAAAGCTTTCAAAAATTTGAAAAACGACAAACCAAAAAGCAAAAAGTGAACCCATTTAAACAGATAAGTCTACATAACCCCCTCCCCACACTTAAAATTTGCAGTGTCCTTAATGCAACAGTTAAAACAATTAAGGAGTAATTGGGAAAAAGAGAAACTTCCCGGGTTATGTGACGAAATCTGATCTGAGAGAGAGTATTCCAGAATCGTGCTCGGTTCAAGATCATAGATCGCTGTATCTATTACCAAAAAGAAAAAGAAAAAAAGTAAAAACGAACAAAAGAAAATAAACCAAATCTAAAGCAAACAGTTAAAAGTTTTAAACCCTAAACAAACCAAACAAACAAAAATAAAAAGATGTCCAACCAAACCAAACCACACAGTTTAAACTTCAAAGTAAAGTACAACCCAATTGAATCAAATAAAAACGATCAGTTACGGTTTTCAAAAGCCCATTCATCATAGGTTGTGTAGCCAGCGGGAGCGTCATCACCATCACGCCATACGGGATGAGGTTCAAGAGGAGCTGAGGGAGCATGTCCCACGCTTTCAAAGTACTTGCTCATCGACGCGGTGACCCACGACAATTCTCGACGAACACCATACATGTCATATGAAATCCGGTCGAGTCGCTCCATGATATCGTGATGCTCGCTTCTCAACTATTCCGATAATCCCTGAATAGCTTCATGAATAGATCCCGATCCTTGTTGATTGCTAGACCCACTTTGTTGATTTGCTGGCGGAGGATTGCTTGATTGCCCCGGAAAAGTTGGTTGAGGTGGTGAAGTAGCCATACCGATCAGCCCTTCATGGGATATGGCATCCCCAATCCAAACAAAAGTACCCCTGTGCGGCCCCGGTGCAAGTAGCTTCATCGAGCGAAAAAGAATCTTGTCAAGAATTCCCAAAGGAGATAACTTGGTAAGAGTCGAGCAAACTTCCGGCATAAGAGTTCCCAATTTCTCCGCTATAACCGTAACGAAGTGTCCTCCACAAAGACCCGTTCCGGCCTTATCATATACCTTAATGGTACTTTGGAACATTTTCGCCATTACAAAAGGAAGATTTGTGATTGCATCTTGATCCACCAACCTTGAAAGAAGCCAAAGATCGCCTTCCGGTACCTTTTCCTTGATAGCTTTTCGGTAAGCAATTGAATGAACTAGCATCCGATGAAGAAGGCGATGCTCGGGTAGAATGATAGAACTTTCCTTGGTATTGGACTGTAGGTACGGTCCCGATCCAATGGTTGCCCAAAATTCCGCATCCGAGAATTCGGCACTAGGCTCACAAGCACCGTTTAGGAAGTAGTGACAAAAGTATTCGGACCTCGACTGAGCCGCCGTGAAGAGTCCGAGCAACACTCCAAAACGAGGTAGTGTAACTCCATACCATTCTCCAAGCAAACGGAATCTTACACACGAACCATCGAATCTATATTCATCATATGCCTCTAAATCGAAGCTAAACGTGGCCAAAAACTCTAGTACAAGCTCATAGTAGATCGGCTCATGAGTTTTCAGTTCTTTTTCCCAATCGTTGCTTACAAAACGAAGTACACCAAATCGATCGCGGTACTCTCTCCTCAAGAGGCTTGAGAGCCGATCCCCAAATCCAATCTCCTCAACAAAGTGTAAGTCTACAATCGATCCAATCTCAATGTCCCGCTTTTTCAAGCGATCAAGCTCAGTCATCAAAGACATCTTTTCGCTACGCAAGATGTTATCGGAATCAAAAGACAAGCATGGGTGGTCTTGAACACTGCGAGAAGATGAAGCTCTCTACACAAGCAAAAATCATGTATATCATTCACCACAACGTTTATAACCTTCCTTCCCCACACTTGAGTTGAAACATATCACAACATTATAAAACTAAACTCAAGTGTGTGCATTCAAACAAATCAAGGTAAGAGACATTCCCCTCATAAACATTAAATAAATCCTAACCAAAGAAACCCCCCTTTTGGGTACATTCACAAGTTTAACCAACCAGGGCTTGCAAGGATCTTCAAATTAAAGCAATTAGAGAGGAATTACATACCTTTGATGCCATGGAATTGCAGAATGGGAAGAGGATTGCAGAGAAAAACCAAAGGGAAGGAGAGAAAAACTAAGAATAGGGTTTTAGAAACCAAACTTATACCCCTCGTTCCGAACTTCGCGTCGCGAAGTAAAGGGCTTCGCGTCGCGAAGTCTTAACTGAAGCACTATTTTCAGAATTTTTCTCCTTCACGACCGCGAAACTAGAAAGTTGGAAATCGCGACAATACCTCAAAACGAGAACTTACCTTGCCTCCTCACTTCGCGTCGCGAAAGTTAAAACTTCGCGATCGCGAAGAGGCTTCTGTTTGGCTTTTGTCAAATTTTGATCGGGTTGTGATTTCCTTTGACTAAAACTGCAAAATTGATTAGAAAACACACAAAAACAAAAATAACTAAGAAAAACACGGGTTGCCTCCCGAGAAGCGCTTGTTTTTGTAACGAGTCGCGAGCCTGACTCAGGAGATCAACTAGGTAGTTGGCTCTTCAGAAAGAAGACAGACCTCGCCATTTCTGACAGGGTCGTTTTCATTATAAAGTTTTAGTCTATGGCCATTTACCTTGAATTCTCCTCTTTCGGTCATTAGGTCCACATATCCGGAGGGATAAGCTTTTAAAACAACGTATGGACCTATCCACCATGACCTATCCCCGGCAACGGCGCCAAAAACTTGATGTGGTAATTATTGTATATAAAAAGCGAAACAAGTTTTAACCTCTAATGCCTAGCCACCGTCTTACCACATTCACAGGCAAGCATACCTGATCGCGAGTAATATAGTGTAGGAAAGTCCAGGTATCGTTCTTACCACTGGGAATGGTTAAGCTAGATGTCAACTAAAGCTATGATTAATTAATCTAGAAAAAAGGGTTTTTGCTTTTGGAAAAGTATTTTAAAAGATAAAAGACAAATAATAAATAAACCTAACCAAGAAGTCGAAAACTGATGAACAAACATATATTGGAGATAACTGAATTCATTATGGTTTACTTTCATGAGAAACAGATTAATGATTGTTGTCAGAATTTAAGCACATAGCACCCAAGCATGTATATCTAAGATTATAAACCAGGCTGGTCTACCTAGTCCCAATACATAGACTGTTTGTCAGGCAATCTAGTATCAGCAACCCAATCCTATCTCTATTGCACAAAACTCTACTATCTGGCTGCTCTCGGTCCGAGCTTCCACCTAACACAACTCTCTGGGTTTCCGAAGGGAAGGTCAAGAAAGGTTAATTAACCTATCGGAGTCTATCTATCTTGGTCAAACAGATACACCCAACCAACGAGTTCAAATAACCATACAATACGAATCAAACTGTAATCAAATATAACATTCAACAAACCATGCGTCTAATTAATGAAATAAAATCCAAAGTATCAAACCATAATGAAGACACAAATGGAATCAGTACATAGACACATTGATCATAAATGCGTAAACAAACCAAACTAAAGACCGGTAGATTTGTCGCAGCATTCCCTCGAATCTCCTTCGTAGTCGTTACATCGAGTCTCCATCTTCTCGGGTTGGAAACCCTAAGCGGCTCCCATCTACCATAATCTACTAAATTATGAGAGAATTACAGAAAATCAGAATTGCTGGATGATTAAACTGAATGACCCTAGGCTTGTATTTATAATTAAATCGGCAGGTTCATCTTGGCGATCACGAAACGGCAACTTGGCGCCGCAAAATAGCACGGATTGCCTTGGCGACGCGAAATGGGCAGCTTGGCGGTCGCGAAATGGAAACTGCATCCTCCAGAATCTTCTATTTGATCATTTTTTCCTTAAATGCCGAAGATCCTGCTTTGGGAAGAAGTCTTCCAATTGATGGAGGATCTTGGAACCTTCTAGAATCATTTGGAGGAGGCAATAAACTTGGAAGGGAAGAAAACCAGATAAATGGAAACTAAATAATTGATTTTTCTATGTCTTCACAAAGTATCCACTTTTGACGCTTTTTACCCTCTTTTTGTATTTTTCTACAAAAGTGCCTCCAAAACCTGCAAGACTCAGATTTAAGCCTTTTTAAGTCAAACTGAATTCAAATAACTCTCAAAATAAATACAAAAGTGAGGAATTAGCACGAGTAAAATATGTATAATTTTGGCGTTATCAAATTTCCCACACTTAAGATTTGCTTGTCCTCAAGCAAACATCTGATAAAATAAGAATAACGACAAAATTATCCTCCATCTATGATCATGCTTTGAAAGAACAAGGATAGTCGCAAGAAATCAAACACTATTCAGACACCAATCAAAGCTTCACAAGTCATCAAAGTCATGCTCAACCTTTTACCCTCACAAAGTATGTATCAAGTGTATCTCTTAAGGGGTAATATGTTATATATAGTGATCACACTGATACTCGACATCTTACCAACGCATATGCTTGTCACCAAATCTCATCTCCCACTGAAAAGTTGTCAACCGTCAAGAGGACTTTAGGGTTGTAATGTTAGGCTAAGGGTAAAGGGTAGGATAAAGGATATATATATAAGTGACTAAGGGTTGTAGCAAAAACCTGAAAACCAATCAGTTTAAGATCCAAATTAATCATCTGACTTTTGGAATTTTAGAGCTCGGGATTTTTCTCACTTTCACTTTTTGTATCGGCCTAAGCATATTGCTTATTTGTGGCTCGATATTTTTCTTTTCTTTTTCAGCACATCGACTCTTTTGATTTTTCTTTTTGATAATGAGTCGTTTTTCTTTTGACTTTCTTTCTTTTCTTTTCTTTTCTTTCTTTTCTTTTCTTTTTCAAGCTCTATATTTTTTTTTCTTTTTCAACTTCAACTCTTTTCACAATCCCTTTCTCTATTTGTCAGATTTCATAAAATGGACCAAAAACTTAAAAAGTTTTCAACTTTGAGCTACGGCCAAATGATATTGGGTAAAGAAACGAAAAGGCTAAGGCTCAAAGGGGTTACAAGGGATAAAGTACTAAAGATGAGTACTTTCAATCAAAGGCTAGGCAAATCAGATAACCTTATAATGAGATTATCTGACGAAGGCTAAGTGGGTTGAAACGAAGGCCTCTATCAGTGCAATGGTGACATACTTTCCTTATGTGGTCTCGACAAGCATTCAAAGTGACAAGTTCTACTTGGTTCAAAGTCGGTATCCTCACAGAAATGAACAAATATAACAATTCAGGCTCAATCTCTCAAGGAACAGGGTAAGGATCACTCATGGCAATTAGCATACACATGACTTTTTCAAACTCATAAAAACTCCAAAAAGTATCATCCTATATGCAAGATTCTTTTGACTTCCACAATTTTTTTTAAAAAGATCATGGATTTCGAAAAAATTTATGCCATATATTTCAAATCATACCAGATAAGCAAATAAGCACAATAAGGACAAACAAACAAAAGTTTACTTAACCCCCCTTCCCACACTTAAAAATTGCAGTGTCCTCAATGCAAGAACAATTAAAGCACATGTGGAAAGGTAAAAAGATAATGATCAACTAATTAAACCATGGGTTAAGAAATCAAAACAAGTTAAGTCTACTTAACCCCCTCCCCACACTTAAAACTTGCATTGTCCTAAATGCAACAACAATTAAAAACAAGTAGAGAGGTGAATAGGGAAACAGAAACTCCCCGGGTTAAAAGACCTGAAGCTGAACAACGGCTCATGAAGTTTAAGAGAATCCGAGAGTCTTCCACACCAAAACCTACAAACAAAACACACTAAAAAGAAAAAGATAAAAATAAAACTAGGATAGATAGGACAATAACCCAAAATCAAGTCAAGTCAAATCGCGTTACAAAACAATGTGCACAGAAACTTTATTTCAAAAACTTTATTAAACACCCTAACCAACATGAGAAAATCCAAATCCTCACCACCATTAGTCAAAATCCTTCTTTTTAAAAATAAAATCTCAACTCTCATTTTCGAACC
Source organism: Centaurea solstitialis (assembly GCA_030169165.1). Taxonomy (NCBI): domain Eukaryota; kingdom Viridiplantae; phylum Streptophyta; class Magnoliopsida; order Asterales; family Asteraceae; genus Centaurea; species Centaurea solstitialis. Next base: position 41,099,253 of record CM058041.1, on the reverse strand, counting down.
AAAGGGCTTAGACTATTGGGTTTGCACCGAAACAAGCAGTTGGAAAACTACTGAGAAAAAGTTTTCCCACACTTAGTGATTGAACCATATTTAATCAAGTTAATTTAGATTGGGAACCCACAAAAATTTGATTTTGAAAATTGTTACCACGGTGGGTTCCCATACTTAAAACTTGATTTAGCCTCTTTTTTACACAAAAATATTTTTCTTTTAAAACCAAGGGATATGTTTTCAAAATCTCAAGCAAGTTATGTAAAAACATTAAAGTGAATAAAAACCTGATGCTTGAGAAGTTAGAAAAATTATGGTTTATCACTAGTGTTTGAAAAAGCCAACGTCTTTCCACACTTAGAGTTGAAAAGATTCAAAGTTAAAAACAAAAAGAATCAACTTTTGGTGAGAGAAAAAGAGTTTTGGGGTTAGTTAGGACCTGAGAATTTTTTTTAACAGAAAGCTCTTCGCGTTCGCGAGATATAAGCTTCGCGCTGCGAAGAATTTTTTTTTTTACGGGTACCTGGTTTCGCGATAGCGAAAACCTTTCTGTCCACTTTTTCCAAAATTTGACCGAAACGATTTGGGTATCAATCCTAGACTTTAAAAGACACTCTACGACCCTAGAAACACACCAAAAGCATGAAAAACTTAAAATCTCACGGGTTGCCTCCCGAGAAGCGCTTGTTTTTGTCATGAGTCTCGAGCCTGACTCCGGGTTTAAGCACTCCCGTTTGAAACGAAACACCCTTCACTTGCAATTAAGCAAGGGTGATAATAGTGGTACATACCTAGGCTAATTGACTTACCTTTGTGTGACCCGCCAGGTAGAGTAGCATAACTCTTACCATTCCGGTTCTCACTTTGTTGATTTGCAGACTGGTAATTATCGTATATAAAAGCCGAAACAAGTTTTAACCTCTAATGCCTAGCCACTGTCTTACCACATTCACAGGCAAAGCGTACCTGATCGTGAGTAATATAGTGTAGGAAAGTCCAGGTATCGTATCTACCACTGGGAACGGTCAAGTATTGTAGACTAGTAATCTTGACTAGTTTAATTAACCTAAGGCTTTGGGGGGTTTTATGAAAAAGGTTTAATTAATTAAAAGACAACTAAATTAACTAAGAAACTAAGAAAGCAATAAAAGATTATTTAAAACTATATGAATGAAAACAGTAGTACTTATCATGGTATAGTGACTCCCCAAGTGGATGATTTAAACTGGCCAAAGGTTTGGTTGTTTTGGTTATTGTAGGAATTTAAGTCTGGGACACCCCTAGCATGTGACTATTATGGCTATCACCTAGGTTTTGGTCCTCCTAGTCCCAATACATAGACTGTTTGTCAGGCAATCTAGTACCAGTCACCCAAATCTATCTCTATTGCACGGTATTCTACTACCTGGTCACTCTCGGTCCGAGTAACCACCTAACACAACTCTCCGGATTCCGAAGGGAAGGTCAAGAAAGGCTGATTAACCTATCGGAGTCTATCTATCTTGGTCAAACAGATACACCCAACCAACGAGTTCAAATAACCAAACAATACGAATCAAATCGGAACCATAACATACATTCAATGAACCAAAAACAAACCAATAAACATTAAATCATAAAATCATCATCCACAAGGTTTATCAACCATAATAAGTACCACTACAGAAAACTACTCACTAAACATCATAGAGTTAGAAAATAAAAGAGTAGAAATAGACATTATACCGACAGTACAACGACGAATGATCGAGAATCAAACCCCGCAGCGTTTCGGCACAATAACTCTCTCTCTCTCTCTCTCTCTCTCTAATACCAGAGGACTCTACTATTCAGAACTACACACTCATATGTCACTTCTTTTCAACTGAAGGAGGAGGCCAATATTTAAAAGGAGAGACTCGGAGCCCGTTTCGCGATCGCCGCGAGGTTAAGGAGAGACTCGGAGCCCGTTTCGCGATCGCCAAGCGGCAACCTCGCGGCGCGAAACACTTAGGTCAAACCCTGGATTTCAACTTTGACGAACTTGGCGGCGCCAGACTTGAAACTTCGCGGACGCGAAATGGCTACGGGATTGACTTTATGCAATTTTCACGTTTTCTCGCCTTTTTCCGTACTTTTCCGTTCCACGGCCTCCAAAACCTATAAAAGTAAGAATAAGTCCAAAGTGTAACTATTTAGACCAGAAATGGGTGAGAAATGGGGCGACATCAGACAATTAAGCATAACCAAAACATGTATAATTTTGGTGTTATCAAAATCTCCAAACTTAAGCTTTGGTTGTCCTCAATCAAAAGACTGCAGATGATTTGGAGGAGATGGATATTAAATGGCAGATGGCCATGTTGACCATGAGGATAAAGAGGTTCTTTAAAAGGACTGGAAGAAACAACTTTGGTATGAGGAAGGAAGATGGAGCAGGTTTTGATAAGTCCAAAGTCAGATGCTATAAGTGTAATGACTTGGGACACTTTGCAAGAGAATGCAAGGGAACTTCTTCAAATCAACAATACAACAACATACCTAAGACTTCTAAGTTCAACAACAAGGCAGCCAGTGGAGGATCTTCTCTAGCACTGATGTCTCAGGAAGGATTTGGGTTTGATTGGAGTGATCAAGCAGAGGAGGCAATTCAAAACCAGGCTCTTATGGTAGAAATTTCAGAATCTGCAAATTCAGAGATTCCCATAGAGGTAAAATCCAAAGTTTGTACTAAAGCTTGTCTTGATACTGTTAAAAAGTATAGGGATCATAATCAGGACATGTGTGATAGTATTAAGAAGTTGGAACAGTTAAGAAGAGAGTCCAATGTTGTCATATACAATCTGGAAGAACAGATCAAAGCTTATCAATCTAATGTAACCCGATTTGAATATGATCAAAACTATTGGAAGTGGGAGAAAAATGAGTATGAGATCAAGTTGTCTAAATACAGATCTGAACTTGAAAAGGTACGGACTGAATTAGATGAAGCTAAATCCGACATTAAGAAATTCTCCAAAGCATCTAAGGAAATGGATGAAATTCTTAAAGCTCAGATCAATGATGATCTCAAGAGAGGAATTGGTTATCACAACACTCCTCCACCTTATAACAACAATTACATTCCTCCTAAGTCTGATCTAGTTGAAAGACTAGATAGAAAGGACCTAGGTAAGGGAGTAACTGAAGTTGATCCAATAGATAAGGTTGAGGTAGAGGATGATGTTGATGACACTGATTCAAAATCCAGCGAAAAGCAGAACAATATTCCTCCAAAACATCATATTTTGACAAATGAAAAGGGAGGAAGACCTTTTGTTGAGAGCAAAAAGATTAAACAACTAAAGAAAGGAGAAAAGAAGAGTAAGAGAGTGAACTCTACAGAGACTACAAGTATTGATCCTGATACTTCTAAATAGCAAAGGTATCAAGTTAAAGAGAACATTAGAGGAAATCAGAGAAATTGGAATAAGCAGTGGGAAAATAAACATGGAACTGATTTACACAAGATAAACAAACCAAAACCATGTTTTATTTGTTGCAAGCTAAATCACTTAGCTAAACATTGTTATTTCAATCCTATGAATCAAAGGGTTAATAAAGGAGTAAATTTTGCTAACAGACCTTTTAAATCCTTTGCTAACAGGAATTTGAATCATATGGCTAAGAATGTGAGGCATGTTATTAAAAAGAAAATTTTTTCAAAATCTCACATTGTGAATACAACTGCTCAAAGAAAAGTTATGAATAGAGCAGAAAAGATTGTTCAAATATGGGTACCTAAAGCAATAGTAAGTGATACTTCAAACAGTAATGCTGCCCTTAGTACTATTGCTAGTTCTAATACTGCTGCTAACCAAGTTAACAGTAGTATAAAGAACAATGTAAGAAAACCTTTAACTGAAACAAAGTATTCCAGCTATAAAATCCAAAACTCTGATCATCTTCTAAAATCCCAGATTACCAAGTTTAATTACATTGATGCTAGAAGAAAACCCAAGACAGTTATGGCTTGGGTGTCCTTAAGACAATAACTATTTTGTTGAATGTGCAGAGCAACCAAGGAAGAAAGGGAAACATTTGGCATGTAGATAGTGGTTGCTCCAGGCACATGATGGGCATCATGTCCCATCTTAAAGACTTTAAAAGGTTTGATGGAGGGCATGTTGCTTTTGGTGACAATCCAAAGGGAGGTAAGATAAGTGGAAAAGGCAAGGTTCTCAAAGGACAAATGACCTTTGATGATGTATACTATGTTGAGCAGTTAAAATACAACCTGTTAAGTGTATCACAGGTGTGTGATAAGAAACATAAAATATTGTTCAATGATATTGAATGCATTATAGTTTCTCCAGAATTCAAAATAGTTGATGAAAGAATGATACTATTGAGAGCTCCAAGAAAGGATAATGTTTACTGTTTGGACTTGGAGGATGTGTCATCTGGGTCATCCTTAAATTGTTTATTGTCAAAAGCATCTTTGAGTGAATTATCCCTCTGGCATAAAAGGATGTGTCACATGAACTTCAAAAACATGAACAGACTTGTAAAAAATAACTTTGTAAGAGCTTTACCTGCAAAAGAATTTTCATGTGATGATCACTGTGTGTCTTGCCTCAAAGGTAAGCAATACAAATCCACTCATATAAGTCCACAAAAGTAAACACCATCTCATCTCCTTTACAACTACTGCATATGGATGTATTTGGGCCTACAAATGTTATGAGTATTGGCAAGAAATCCTATTGTCTGGTAATTATTGATGATTACTCAAGATTTACTTGGGTATTCTTTCTAAGAAAAAAGGATGAGACAAGTGGACTGATCAAACCCTTTGTGATTAGAGTAGAAAAAAAGACAAATCTGAAAGTAAAAGTCATTAGATCAGACAATGGCACTGAGTTTAAAAATGCTGATCTAAACAGCTTCTGTGAGGAAAAGGGTATTGAAAGACAATATAGTTCTCCTAGAACTCCTCAACAAAATGGAGTTGTAGAAAGTAGGAATAGGACACTAATTGAGGCTGCAAGAACTATGTTAGTTGATTTAAAACTTCCCATCACTTTCTAGAGGCTGAAGTAGTTAACACTGCTTGTTATGATCAAAACAGAGTTCTTTTAGTAAAGTCAAAGGGCAAGACACCATATGAACTTTTTGAGAAAAATAAACCTTTTATAGGATTTTTAAAACCTTTTAGGTGTCCTTGCACTATTCTCAATACAAAATCTCACTTAGGCAAGTTTGAAAGCAAATCTGATGATGGATTTCTTGTTGGCTACTCAGCTCAAAGTTAGGCACTTAGAGTCTTTAATAGTTCTTCTAGGATTGTTGAAGAAAGTGACAATGTCAAATGCAATGAGAACACACCAAACATACCTGGTACTGGTCCCAATTGGCTTTTTGACATTGATTCACTATCTAACTCTTTGAACATGAGTAGTGCAGTTGTAACAGATTCAAGTGAAGAAAAGGTAAATGAAACAGAAGCTCCTTTTGTCATGTTTCCTATACCTACAGCTGATCCAATTGAATTTTGCAAATTGGATGAAGAACTTGAAGTTGAAAAGGAAAGTGAAGGGGATCAAACTCAGACAGAGCAACAACAAGAAGAACAAGTGATTGATACTACTTCAACTGATCAATTTGCCCATAGTTTGTCTAATGCAGAACCCCGTGTAGATCAGTCAGTGGCTCAACCAGAAGCTCATGATGTAAATGACTCAAATTTAGGGGTAAATCTTCAGGAGGAACCTCTATATCTTACCAGAACTCAGAAGAATCATCCATCCACTCTGGTAATTGGAGACATGTCATCTCCAATGATCACTAGAAAGCAAAGTAAAGCTGCTGGACTTCAAGATACTCACTTTGGAATGCTATCTTGTTTTCTATCTCAAACTGAGCCAAAGAAATCCGTTGATGCAATGAAGGATCCCCGTTGGATTGAAGCAATGCAGGAAGAACTGCTTCAGTTTGTGTTACAAAATGTATGGGACTTGGTAGATTTGCGCAGAGGTCAGAGGGCAATTGGTACCAAATGGATTTTCAGGAATAAGAAGGATGGGAGGGGAATTGTCATCAAGAACAAAGCAAGACTAGTAGCTCAGGGATACACTCAAGAAGAAGGAATTGACTACGATGATGTATTTGCACCTATTACAGGATAGAAGCAATAAGACTGTTTCCGACTTTTGCATCTTTCAAACAGTTCAGAGTATATCAAATGGATGTGAAGAGTGCTTTCTTGTATGGAAAGATTGATGAAGAGGTATATGTGTGTCAACGTTCAGGATTTGAAGATCCTAAATTTCCAGATAAAGTATACAAGCTAAAGAAAACATTGTATGGTTTACATCAGGCTCCAAGAGCATGGTATGACACTCTGTCTACTTATCTCTTGGAAAACACTTTTGAAAGAGGGGTCATAGACAATACTTTGTTCATCAAGAAAGAAGGGACATAACCGCTTCTTGTCCAAATCTATGTGGATGACATCATCTTTGGATCCACAAAAGATGAAATGTGCAAAGAATTTGAAGCATTGATGCACAAAAAGTTTAAGATGAGCTCAATGGGAGAATTGACATTCTTTCTTGGATTACAAGTAAAGCAGAAAGAAAATGGTATCTTTATCAATCAATACAAGTATGTCAAGGACATGCTCATCAAGTTTGGATACATTGACTCCAAACATCCACTCCAATGGAGACACACAAACAACTCAAAGCTGACGTTGAGGGGCAGGAAGTAGATGTTCATCACTACAGATCCATGATTGGCTCACTGATGTATCTTACAGCCTCCAGATGAGTTATCATGTTTGAAGTATGCGTATGTGCAAGATTTCAAGTTAGGCCAAAGGACTCTCACCTTCAAGCAGTAAAAAGGATCTTTAGATACCTAAAGGGACAACCTACACTAGGCCTTTGGTATCTGTATGAATCTCCTTTTGAATTATTATCCTACACTGATAGTGATTATGGTGGTGCAAGTTTGGATAGATAATCAACATCAGGAGGATGTCAGTTTTTGGGTGCAAGATTGATGTCTTGGCAGTGTAAGAAGCAGACCACAGTTTCCACATCTACAGCCGAAGCAGAATATGTAGCAGCTGCATAATGTTGCTCACAAGTTCTGTGGATCTAGAATCAAATGCTGGACTATGGTATTACCTTTCTTATCACTCCTGTTTATATTGACAATAACAGTGCCATTAATATTGGTAATAATCCAGTCAAGCATTAAAAAACAAACATATTGAGATTAAGTAGCACTTCATTTGGGACTCAAATGAGATAAAAGTTCACACTGATCATCAATATGCAGATCTATTCACTAAAGCTTTTGATGTGGGGAGATTTAAGTATTGATAACTAGTGTGGGCATGATTAACTCTGAATGATATTCTTCATCTTTCTCTTGTATCTTTCTTGTATAAAATTTAGTTGTATTGTCATACCTCATGGTGCATCTAATAGTTTGTTGAGTGTTTCTGGGGTACGGGTTACTAAGTATAGTTACTATCGCTGAGTGTAGTTACTATCGCTAAGCATAGTTACTATCGCTAAGTATAGTATTAGTTACTATCGCTAAGTGTAGTTACTATCGCTGAGTATAGTTACTATTGCCGAGCATAGTTACTATTGCTGAATTGGTTATTATCGCTAAGCACAATTACTATCGATGAGCATAGTTACTATTGCCGTACAATGGTTACTATTGCTAAGCATAGATAATACTGCTAGTGGATATTACTTTTGCTAAGTCAGATTACTATTGCTGATCGAGGAATACTGCTGCTGAAGATGTTTAATACTGCTAGACGGAGTTACTATTGCTGCATTGGGTTACTATTGCTAAGCTTGTTTTATTACTGCTTTCTTTAGTTACTATTGCTTATTCATAGTTACTACTTATGAGTGTCATTACTATTGCTCGATTAGTACTGCTTTTAAGTAGGGTTCGGTGGTTACTACTTCTCATTCATTATTTCTGCTAGTTTTCATTACTACTGCTTTTTACTGAATCTGAGAAAGTATAAATAGCCATTCCTCACCGCCATTTTCACAACGACTATTTTTGTAACCCTAACCCTAAAACCCTTTGCTATTCTCTAAAGCGATTACTCGATTTTGTTCTGATTTCTTGATTCCATGGCTAATTTCGTGTTTCATGAGGAGCACAACAAGGTTGGATTTCTCACCAAAGGTCGCAAATCGGAAGGATTCAACGATATTGTGGATTTTCTACAATCCTTAGATTTGTCATATGCAATTCTACTCAATCCCACGATTTATATCAACCATCAGAGGGATTTTTGGATGAATGCTCAAGTTTAGACAGTCAATAGTGCAAAGATCATTCAAACTAATGTCTGCAATCAAGCACTCTCAGTTTCCGAATCTACTTTTCGCAGATGCCTAAAACTCAATGATGAAGGAGCTGAGACTACTCTTTCTACTCAAGATATCTTTTCTTCTTTACAAAGAATGGGATATGAAGGCTCCATGAAAAAGATGAAATTCTAGAAAAACAAGTTTTGCCCTCAATGGAAGTTCTTTGTTCATATCATACTTCACTGTTTTCAAAGAAAGACTACTAGATGGAATGAATTTAGTAGTGCCATTGCATCTGCTTTGGTTTGCTTATCCACATCCAGGAAGTTCAACTTTTCAAACATGATTTTTGAAAATCTTGTATCAAATCTTGATGCTAAATCTACATCAAAACTATTTTTTATGTATCCAAGATTTGTTCAAGAAGTTATAAACAGGGAATTGACGGTTGTACCTATCTCAGAGGAGATCTATAAAAGAAATGAACCATCTGGGAAAATGTTTTCAAACATGAAAAGATCTGCTCTTAGCACATTCACACCATTGTTCTCTACAATGATGCGTGTGAATCCTGCTACAGGTGAGGCATCAGGCTTCCAGCCCACACAATCAAGCACACCCACTGATGACCTACCCCGACCTATCACTCACAAGTCTCCATAGTCTCCTATTTATCATACCCCAGACCCACACTCAAAATGTACTCAATAAAGATCAAAGGAGCTCCTTCCTCCTATGGATCTAAGAAACCTAAGCCTTTAAGCCCTCTTATGGAGCAATCTCCAACTGAGAATTTCCAAAGGGAAACCCAAGTAGTGTCCCCCAACTCCAACTTTTAGGAGGTGCCCTCTAAGGAGAAGAATGGGCATGTGGATGGTGAGGCTCATACCACTGGTGTTGCACATGGTGTATATCAGGACAATATGAACTTAAGTAAGACCCCTCCACGACAACTCAGAATGAGAAATCATTCAGATGTCCCAAGTGCCAAGAAACCACGGGAGTAGCAAGTGCTTCTGCTAGGCAGAAGACTTCTACTAAATATTCCAGTGATCCAGTAAAGAAGGTCAATACTTCTAAACCTGGTAAGGGAAGATATACGTACAAAGAATTGACGGATTTTATGGGTGTCATTGCTAAAGATATGGAGACTTATAATAACAAATTCAGGATTCATCAAGAGAAGCATGAGTCTCATGAGGACAGATTGGAGATTTTGGAGAGAGTGGTTACTACTCAGATTGAGGTTCTCAAGTCTAAAGATCGCATGCTTGCTGAGATGTTTAAGAAGGTTCAATTTCAAGGTGCAAAGATTGCAGCTCAGCAAATGCAGATAACTGGTTTGCAAAGGAGGTATTCCACTTTAGTTGCATTCACAAAGGGGAGAAGACTCATGTTAAGGGGAGTCTATGAAAAAGAAGTTTGTGAAAGCAGCTGTATCTTCAAAGCCTGAATCAATGTCTGAGGCAAAGATTTCTGAACAAGAAACTGAAATGAATGAAGGAGAAAGAGCTGCAGCAGAAACTTTGGTAGATATGCCTCAAGCTACTCCAAAAGTCAGTTCTCAAACCAAGGGGGTGGTAATCAATGAAGGAAAAGTACAGAGTAAGAGCAGTCCTCAAAAAAAGAAACCACATGTCAAAGATAAGGGTAAAAGTATTGCAGTTGAAGAGCCTAAGAAGAAAGTGCAAAAAAGGATTCCAAAGGAGATAGAAAGAAGAATTGTCACTTAAGGCAATTCATTCCATGATGACTACAGAGGAATTAGAAGCTGCAAAGAAATTGGCTGAACAAGAGGAAGTTTCCAGAGAAACTATTATAAAGTTACAAGAAGAAATGAATGTTGAGAAGCCAAAATCAAAGCCAAAACCAAAGAAGACTCAAGCAAAGAAAGTTGTTGTAAGGACAAGGCAGTTGTCAAGGGCTGAAGAAAGAAAGAAAAAGATGAAGTACTTGGTGGTTGCAGTTGGAGGAAAAGAAAGTATGTATGCTAACTGGTTCGATCAAAAGTTAGATGAGATGTACAACAAGACAAGAGAAGAAATGCAAGAGAAGGATAGAGTTGAAGAAGAAGAAGAACATGAGGCACCCTTGATTTAAAGAAGAAGTAAATGAAAACATGATGTGCATGTGGATGAGGAGCAACAGAAGGGGACTGATGAAAAGAAGGAAAGTGAGCAAGCTGAGAAAGTAGAGAAGGGTCAAGATGATGAAACTGCTGATAAAGGTCAGGATGAGAAAGATGTTTCAGGCATGAGTAAAGATGAAACAAAAAGCAACAAAAGAAAACAAGAACTCTGGTGAAGCAAAAAGAAGAAATCAATTGCTCAAAAGAGGTCAATAAAGAAAAGAAAGTTGAATAATAATCAGCCTATAGATGTAGTTCCAATCAGCTCAAGACAGCCAAGAGTTGTGGATTGGAAGTTTGAGGAGGATGGGAAAAAGAAGGTTTTGATCATTGAAAGAGATGATGGTAAGATTGAGAAGTTTAACAATCTCAATAGGTGTGTGGGAAAGTGTAGCAGAGAGGACTTGTTGATAACTCCAAAATTATACATATTTTACTCGTGCTAGTTCCCCACTTTTGTATTTAATTTGAGAGTTATTTGAATACAGTTTGGCTTAAAAAGGTTTAATTCCAGTTTTGCAGGTTTTGGAGGCACTTGTGCGAAAAAGTGGAAAAAGAGGGTAAAAAGCGTCAAAAGTGGATACTTTGTGAAGAAATGGAAAATATCAATTTAAAATCCATTTATGATCTTTCTTTCCTTCCAAATTAATGGCTTCCTTACAAAGAAAAGATCCATCAAATCTGGAATATTCCAGAATCCTTCCAAGTCAGTTGTTTCCTCCCTAAGAAAATATATGATTAGATTTGGAAGAGATTTCAGTTCTAGATTATTCTGAAATGTTCCAGCATTCTCCATCAAAAGGAAGACTTCCTCCCGAAGCAAGGATCTTCATCAAATAAGGAAAAGATGATCAAATAAAATATTCTGGGAGATTCAGCTGCTGTTTCGTGTCGCTACAATCAATCTTGAAACGTTTAGCGATCGCAAAACCCATTTTTAGTGCCGCAAAGATGATGGACTTTCTCTTTGGAAGATTCTGGAATGTGCAGAAAAAGGAAAGTAGGGTTCGAACGGCATTTCGCGCCGCGAACCTGCCATTTCGCGTTCGCCTGGTCTACCTGCCGGGTTTATTATAAATAAGAGCCTTGGGTCATTCAGTTTCAACCATCCAAAAAAATCCAACAATCCAATTTTCTTTAATTCTCTCTTAGATAATTAGGTCAGTAATTAGATGGGAGCCACCTAGGGTTTCCAACCCAAGAAGCCGGGGGCTCGATGTAACAACTACGGAGGAGATGACTCGAGGGGATGCTACAACAAATCTACCGGTCTTTAGTTGGTTTGTTTTTTGCGTTTCTTATTAGTATGTCTATGTACTAGTACCCTTTTGTGTTTTCATTATGGTTTGAGTACTTTGGATTTTTAATTAATTAATAGACTTGTGGTTTGTTGAATGTTTGTCTTTGATTCCGAAGTTAGTGTTTTGACTGTGGCTTTCTGAACTTGTTGGTTGGGTGTATCTATTGTTAGATAGGTAGACTCCTTCGGGTTAATTAACCTCCTTTATCTCTTATTCCAGTGACGCAAAGTAAAGTGGTAAGTATTGTGCTTGAACCAAGAGTAGACTATTTAGTAAGATCCCACGACCTAGCATTAATTAGGGTGACTTTTGCTAGACTGCCTGACAACCAGTCCTTGCAATTGGGCCGGGAAACCAACCTTGGTTTATAGTTTTGATTAAATATGCGCGGGTGCTATATGCTTAAATGCCGACAACAATCATTAATCTATGTCTTATGAAAAGTAAACCATAATGATCACCGTTATCTCTGATGTATGTTTGTTTAACAGTTTTCCACTTCTTGGTTAGGTTTTATTTAATTGTTAATCTTTTATATTCAAAATACTTTTCCAAAAGCAAAACCCCTTTTTTCTAGATTAACTGATTATTACTTTGGTAGACTTCTAGCTTAACTGTTCCCAGTGGTAAGAACGATACCCGGACTTTCCTAAACTATATTGCTTTCGGTCAGGTACGCTTGCCTGTGAATGGTGATTGGTTAGGTTATTTTGTGGTTAAACTTGGTCTTGTTTTATTATATCCATTGAACCCAATGAGACTAATAGACCTTTACTCTTGCAGGGTAACTCATATCCATGGATGGATGTGAAAATGGATACGAAATCAGATGATGTCTTTTGCGATGAACTCGAGCTCTTTTTGCAAGAAGATGGCCAATCGAATGCACCAATGATGGATAAGCCGGCTACAATAGAGACAGACTCAATGGATCAATTGGTTATTCAACCAAAGGTAAGTCTTCCATTAATTGATAGTAACAAGTCTAACACCGAACCTTTGTTTTCACAGGTCAATCCACGCGCGGTTCGGTGTGAAGAAATTTTGGCCCGAGATCCTTTTTGGGAGGCCAATTGTCAATAGAAATTGGTTGACTAAACACTTTTAATGACACACTTAAAGGATCTAAGGCCAAACCCATGCAAATCCGATAATCATTCTACAAAAAACAAGGAAAGAACCGGAGCACTGAGTGGTATGCTACTCTACCTGGCAAATCACCCAAAGGTAAAGTCGTCGAGCCCAGGTATGTACCACCACTATCACCCCAGCTTAAATGCAAATGAAGGGTGTGTTGATTTAGACAAAAGCACTTAAACCCGGAGTCAGGCTCGAGACTCATGACAAAAACAAGCGTTTCTCGGGAGGCAACCCGTGAGTTTTTTAGGTTTTTCATGTTTTTGGTTGTGTTTTTAGAGTCTTAGGGTCGCTAGTAATGTCTAGGATTGATACCCAAATCGTTTCGGTCAAAATTTGAAAAAAAGTGGACAGACAGGTTTCGCTATCGTGAAAAATAATTTTCGAGCCGCGAAACCAGGTATCCGAAAAAAAAAATTCTTCGCGACGTGAAGCTTATTAGTCGCGAACGCGAAGGACTTCTGTCCGAAAAAAAACAAATTTTTTTTCTCAACTCCTAACTAACCCCAAAACTCTTTTTCTCACACCAAAAGTTGATCTAAATTGTTTTTAACTTCAAATCTTTTCAACTCTAAGTGTGGGAAGACTTTGGATTTTTCAAACACTAAGTGATAAACCATTTTTTTTCTAACTTCTCAAGCATTAAGTTTTTGGCACTTCACTTTAATATTTTTTACATAACTTGCTTGAGATTTTGAAAACATATCCCTTAGTTTTAAAAGAGAATTTTTTTTGTGCAAAAAAAAAATGGATAAATCAAGTTTTAAGTGTGGGAACCCACTGTGGTAACAATTTTTAAAATAAAAATTTTTCATGGGTTCCCATTCTTTAAAATCAACTTGATATGGTTCAATCACTAAGTGTGGAAAAACTTTTTCTCAATAGTTTTCAAAAGCCCAATAGTCCAAGTCCAATGGTTCAAAAATGCGAGTTGAGATTTTATTTTTAAGAAAGATTTGACTAATGGTGATGAGGCGGCACCACCTCTTAGTCATATAGGCAAAATTCTATAACATCTTCGTTGCTAAGATGCCTCTGAATTTGTTGAGAGTTTATACTCATCCTTGTTCTCAGCAACGACGTACTATCTTTTACCTTACAGGGGTCTATCAATTGATAGTACCTTCCATCAGTCAAATGACTTGTTGTTACCCATTAAACTTGAGAGATAGGAGCACTAAATTCAAGTTGGGTTTCCATCACTGACTAATCCTCCGTGGTTTCAGACCCATGTCTCTGGTAGTTGATCGTATCAAGTCTCTCGCCAGAGGCTTGGTCAAAGGATCCGCCAAGTTTCCACACGACTTGACGTACATAATGCTTAAGGTACCATTTTCTATTAGTTGTCTACATAACTTTCCATTGTACATCGAGTTGTATACTTTTGACATTGTAGCCTCACTGTCACAATACATCGGAATTGATGGAGTTGGATGAGGCCAAAAATGAAGATCTGTCAATAGATCTCTAATCCATTCTGCCTCTTTGCCTGCTGCAGCCAGGGCAATGAACTCGGCTTCCATAGTCGAGTGAGCGATACAAGTTTGTTTCTTGCTCGCCCAACGAAATTGCCCCCCCCCCCCCAGCCAGTGTATAAATCCATCCACTTGTGGATTTATAGTCATTAGAGTTATCTATCCAACTGGCGTCTGTATATCCCTCCAAAATTCCTGGATGTGTTTTGTATGTCAACTCTAGATCACTGGTTCTCTTCAAATACCCCAGTACTCTTCCAATCGCCTTCCAGTGATCTGGTCCCGGATTTCTTGTAAATTGACTCAGTCTACTCACAGCGAAAGCAATGTCGGGTCTAGTTCAGTGCATTGCATACATCATGCATCCTATAGCACTAGCATATTCTAGTTGAGCCACTGCTCTACCAGAATAATTTTCAAGTTTCACACATGAACCAAAAGGAGTGTTAAACTCTTTTATGTTCAAGTGTTGAAACTTAGTCAGAATCTTCTCTATGTAGTGCGATTGATTTAGAGATATTTCAGATTCTGATCTCCTGACTTTTATACCAAGAATGGTATCTACTTCCCCAAGATCTTTCATCTTAAAGTTTAAGGTTAAGTAGTCTTTAGTTTCGAGAATTCCGGCCAGATTGGTTCCGATGATCAACATATCTGTTGTCCCACAAATCAAGAATGTGAGGAGAAATGGATTGAAATTATCAAGAACATGATGAACACAAAGCTTTGTAAAAGCATCAATGGTGAAAATGAAATATATCAATAAAAGGCAACTTTCCAATGATTATGCATTCATACATGAAACCCTAAACATCTCATTCCTTTTATAGGAATGAGGTAAATTCAAAGATGTTCACAAACGGCCCCCAAGGTTCCAAACCTCTAAACAAGGGCATTACAAAACATAAATTGTTCACAACTTAAGTACTTAAACAAATAAAGCAGTAAAGATAGAGTTTTCTGACTCTTCACAACAAAGAGGTCCAACAATCTCCCCCTTTGTGAAGAAGTCAGAAAGGTGGTGGAAGCTCCAGCGCCGGCTCCCACTTTGACATCTGTAGGAATTCCTCCCATTCTCCAATGATCCTCGCTCTCATCTGCATCGCCGCTTCAACACGTCTGTACATCAGCCTCTCCTTGAGCTTTCTCTCGATCAAGTTCATGCCCTCCAGTATCTTTCCCTTCCCGTCAATGATATTCCGCCCTGGTATCTGATCAACCAAAAGTCTACTCTGCATCCCATTGTAGAGATAGAGAAGGGTCCCGTCGCAGAACTTAGCAAGCTCGCCAAAACGCATAAACATGCGTTCCTTCTTCTTCCTAGTCACATAGAGGACCCCATGCTCAGGTATCCTGGTTGGCATATACGGAAGGTAAGCATCAATACCAGGTACGAACAGGTTCGGTCTGAGCAGGTTGACCTTCGGCTGGCGGCTCTCGATCGCTAGCTGGTAGTCCGTCACCCACGCAAGAGTGATCGCGTGACGAACATACTTCTTCAGAATCTTGGTGCCGTCTCGGTAGTGTTCGGGTCGGAGAATTGGGCCCTGGAGGTACTTGATGAGCGTCAGGAGGTCTTCTAAGTGCACCCGATCCAGATCTGCTTCTGTGAATGACCAGTTCTGCAACTCTCCTCGAGGAATGCCGGTCCCGTACATACGGACGTCGTACTCAAGGAATAACTGATGTCCATGTTTGTAAGGGCGCATCGCAGTTACCTTGATGAAACGACGTCGGATTCTTTGGCGTCCGTGGGTGGCCCAGTTGCACATCCTCTGGTGCACATAAGCAGTCCTTCTCCTCTTCGTCTTGATGTGAGAGATCCCGAAGTAGACCTTTCGGGACCAAACATGTAGCCTCTCCTGCTGGAAGATGCGGGTGAAAGACTCCTCAAGGAACGGTCTGAAGATGACCGAATGGTTCCAGTTTAGCTGGATGACTGTTGGAGCGGAGGAATCTGGAGTCATCGTGTGGATGGTCCGAGGAGCTTCTGGAGTGGGAAACTCGAACGCTGAGAGGAAGCTGTTGTAGTCTGAATCCCGGACAATGTCGCCCCCCTTCTGAAAGATCCTAAGGCTCTGAGCAAGCGACCGAAGGATTTTCCGGGCTTCCTCCGGAATCTGGACATCTGAAAGATCTGTCGGTGCTGCTTCCGGGGGAACGACGTCAATCTGTGCTGTATCGGTCAGGTGAGGAAACTGTACTACCTCACCTTCCGGGATCGGCTCGTAGTGCCAACTCCCCATGTCAGGAATCTCCTCCGTGTCTGAATCAACATAGGGAGTGTCGGCGGCAGCAGATTTTGATGGGGCACTCGAGCGGGCAGCCGTTGATGCTGGAGCGGATGTAGAACCGGAACCGGAGGCAGAATGGAGGTCGATGCGAAGCCTTTTGGATGAAGCTTGCACCTACCCCTCATGAGGACCCGGTGCCGAGTCATCAGGGTCATCATGCCTCCGTTTGGAAGGCTGAGCCTGAGACCGACACATGGCCTCCAGTTCCCGTATGCGCTGCTGGGGAAGCTCGATCTGAGCGTCTCGATCTCGAAGCTTGGCGGAGAGGCTGTCATTCTGAGTGGTGTAAGATGAGATGACGTAGGCGTGTTCCGCCTCAGTGACATATCCCGGAATCGGAGGCAGTTCGCCCGAAGTCGGAGGAGCGAGTCTGAGAACGTCCTCGGACTGACGGGGAATCGGGGCTGCAGATGACGGGGTAGCCTCGGTGTGTTTGCCCTTGAGCGTCCGCTTGAGCTCATAAAGCTCCTCATCCCGTTCTTCTTGAAGCTTCCGGGATGCCTCAAGATCAGCCAGGCGCTTCTTCTCTGTCTCGGTCAAGGCACGCTCCAACGCCTCGACCCTAGCATCTCTAGCCCTGTTGGCTTCCTCCATCGCTTCCATTCGTGAGTGGACGACTTTTAGGATGTCGCCCAAATCCGTCGGACCTAAAAGTCCCGTTGGTACTGGGTGGTTTTTGGGATTCCACCCGAATCCGTCAGGCCTAGAAGCCCCGGTGTTGCGTGAGCGTCTTTAGAGACTTCGCTCGAGTCTGTCGGACCCGGTCCCGGTAGTACTAAGCCCGGTGCCACTTGGGCTCCAGTTGTCGAGAAGATTCCTATTGAGGTGCTCTCTCGGCCTGACGTCACCGTTGGTATGATGTTGACGGTGTCAGGGCTTCCGGTGGATCTTCGAAGGGCGTCACCTGACGCACCAACTCTCCCCGTTCCGGCGGAGTCCCGTGGGATCTCCGCTTGTGGTACCATAGATCGTGGCCTAATGATGGAAGGGATCGTAAACGTCCTGGGAAGTGGCTCTACGACTCTACGTGCATCAAACGAAGTCGAGAGGTGGGGCAGATCCTCTCTTATCTTAACACCGGCAGACTCCGATTGAGTGGCCGGTGGAAGTTGTACTACATCCCCGTGACTGACTGAAACGACCATCTGTTGAGAGATGGTCGAGTGGCTGGTTGAGGTGTGCAGATGCGCTAGTTGGCTGCTAGCGTCTTGACCAGACACCATAAGGTGCCCGGTCTCGGTTTGGGTAGCCTCTGTGTTGGATGGACTCAAGGTAAGGGGAACTTCCGGTTCTAACCTATGCGGTCTTCTTCTCCGCCTCCCTCCTGAATCTGAGCCCAAGGCTCGGCTAAATGGACCTCTACATCTTCGGTCTCTTTTTCTCTCCTTTCTCTCTCTCCTTCCTCGCTATCTTCTCTTCCCCAGCCGGTAGCAACCTCGGCCTCACCTTCTTCCTCACGACCGACAGTCCGGTCATCTGAGGCCAGATCACGTGCTAGAACGGGATCCCCGGAGATCCTGTCGTCGTTGAAGGAAGAGGTGGCTTCATCAACATCGATCACTTGGGCCTTCCCGCCCTTTGCCGGTTCTGATTCCTGGAACTCCGAGTCGGATCCATAATCCACCATCTCTGAATCTGTGGCCTCATCATCGGGCTCACGACGGTTCGAAGGAATATGCTGGGAGGATTCATGACCATCGGAGTCATCGCCAGAGGGATCGCCGGAGGGTTCGCCTGCTTGAGTAGCAACGGCCGCCGCGTGTGGTGGTGAAGGAAAGTGTGCTTGTTCTTGTGGGGAAGCTTCCACTTCCTCACCAGTCGGTTCGGGTTGATGCGGCGGTGATGGCGATCGGCGCTCTTCTGAAGACGAGTGTACCGGGGATTGCTGGAGAATCCCGGTGTACTGCTTTACACGGTAGCCTCTCATGACGTCTTGTTCGGCAGACTCATCGACGTATGTTGGCGTTCGTGCTCCACGGGGTCGGTTCCGGACCATCATCTGGTAGGCTTCGGCTCGCGACATGTGCGGTGTGGCGGATGTTCCAACAACTCTACCCGCTTCGCCCCTTACGACCACACTCATCACTCCCGAGCCTCGAGCTCCCCCACTAGAGCTCTGGCCTGCCGTGCCAGAGGCACGGCTCCTAGGAAGGACGGGTCGCGCGTCCGGGGTAGGGCTCCTCGGTTCTGAGGAGTCCGTGGACGCGTCTTCTAATCCTATGGACGCTCGGTACAATCTAACGCTCTCCGCCCTACGGTCCGCCATACCAAGCACATTATCAGGGATAGGCATTTCTACCTGACCTGGTCGCAGATTTCTTCGGTTCATCCTGCCAATCTGTTGGCTGTCGAAGCGCTGGTGGCCGGATCTACGTCTGACGGCCGGATGGTGATCCATGTGATCACGGATGATCAAGCTGAAGAACCGCATCCAAGGGATGGATGTGTGACGAGTTCTTGCAGGCCCTTCTCTGACGTCGGTGACCATGTCCGCCCAAAGTTGTTGAGCAAAGTCGATTCGCCTTCCGTAGGCGACTGCATGAATGACGTGCCAGAATTGGGTGGAAGCACGGTCCACTCCGTGAGTCTTTGATGACAGAGTTCTGTTGAGGATGTTGAAGAAGGAGAACCAAATCGGCGACAGCATCCCCTGAGTGATTTGGGAGATCCCGTTCGGTCGCTGATTCCGAGTGAAGTGGACCCCAAGTGCGAGTATCTCGCTGAAAAGTTCGGGGCCGGTGACTAGTGGCTCGAACGGGGCCTCGGGAGTGGCAGCAGGCAGATGGAGGATTCGCCTTAGGTCCTCCACAGTGATAGTAAGCTCAGTGTGGTCAACACGACCCACGATGGTCTGCACGCCATCTCGAGTCTCCACGTGAGAGGTTCTCCAGAATTGCTGAAGGTAAAGAACGGGAATGTTGGCAGTGGACTGCATCGCATAAGCCAATGGATGCGCCCGGAGGATCTCTAGTACCACCTCGTCCTGAACAGTGAAGTTAGTCAGGTCGACATACTCATTGTTCTGGTGGATCGGACGAATGTCAGTCGGATCAATGAGGGCTCGGTCAGCAGCGTTGTTGACCGGGGAAGGAGGAGCAGCAGCATTCGGTTGACTAGCCATTTCTGTCCAGTCACAATCATAAAATACTTTCAGTGTTTTGAAAGATGCTACAAGAAAAAGACTATACCCTCGACTAGGCGCGAGTCGGAAAACCTCGAAAACCCAAAAATGAGTATTTCGTATTGTCCGAGTCGAAAAACGAGCAAACACACGAGGGGGGGTTTTCCGATTCGGAAAAGAAGGTTTTCCGAATCGGAGAACATCCAACACTTAGAAAAATTAAGCTATATTTAAAGATAAGTTTTCCGATTCGGAAAACATGGTTTTCCGAATCGGAGAACTTCAACACATAGAAAAATTTAAACATGTATAACAGATGGGTTTTCCGATTCGGAAAACGAAACACTTAGAAATTTTTTTGGCAAAACATGGCCTCACACGCGATTCGGAAAACCTCGGAAACCCATAAGGGTAATTCCATGTTTCCCGAATCGGAAAAGATAAGCTTGAAAAATGAGACGCAAGTTGGATTCAGAAAACCTGATAATCCGAATCGGATTTATCTGGTTTTCCGAATCGGAAAACACTTAAGCATATTCAACGTTGATGGATGCGGAAAACATGAACAGTTGTGTTTTCCGATTCGGAAAACATGAATGTTCATGTTTTCCGATTCGGAAAACACAACTGTTCGTCTTCCAGATTCAAAAACCGCTCACCAAACGTCGATTTAAGGCTCTAAACTAGTAACATGCATCCTAAATCAGTTAAGAACAAGCTTATAATCAACAATGGATCGTTTTAACGCCCCGAAATCCCATTCCAAGAAGTTTGGGTTTCGGGTAAGTTTTGAAATGTTTAGGCTTCGATCCAGACCTTTAAACGATAGATTTAGACGTTATAACTACGTAAGGGTTGATCTATTACTTACCAGGAATCCGAAAACGTAAACGGTTCGACGATCGGAGCAAAAACGAGCAGATTTCGAAGACGAGCGCGAAGTGGTTATCGGGTGAGATTTTAGGGAGAAAAAGTGACAATTTTGAAATTGTGAACAGTAAATCTTAAGATTCGGTATTTATATTTTTTACCAAGATTACACTGTGTTTGGCTAAGATAATACTGTTTGGCTCTCCTGTTTGGCTCTCTTAACCCGACTTTCACCTATTGGCAAAAACCACCCCTGGACTTGAAGTTTCAAGAAACTTACAAACAAGTCCCTGAACTTGTAGTTTTAGAAAGTTTCAAAATAGACCCTGGACTACAAGTTTCACAAAAGTGCAAAACGAGTCCCTGAACTTTAAGAGTCAGAAAGTGGCAAAGTTAGTCCCCGAACTTGTAAGTTCAAGACATGTACTCTACAGCCCCCTGAACTTTCAAGTTCACAAAAATTTACAAGTTCAGCCCTCGACTCCCGAGAAAAGAGACTTACCTGGTGCGTCTCAACTGGGTTTTGTGCGAGTTCTGATCTGAAGTAACCAGAAGTCGTCGTGGGGATCCACACTTACAAAATAAAGTATAAAGTGGTATCCAAGGTATTGTGGATCCGAGAACGTTAGCAGACACAACAAACATCAAATCAAGACTTAGTACTCCCCCTCAATTCATGCAATCTCTCAAAGACTCCCCCTACACACATGCATACATAAAATGAACTCCCGACTCCCCCTAGACCTCAGGCAGGGAGGTCTAGCATTCCTAACTTACTTAGGAGAAAGAAGTGACGTTTCTCGTCAAACGGCTTCGTGAACAAATCAGCAAGCTGATAGTCACTCTCAACAAAGTAAAGTTCAACATTACCTTTCTCGACGTGGTCCTTGATGAAATGATATCGGATATCGATATGCTTTGTCCGAGAATGTTGAACCGGATTTGCCGTGATCTGAATCGCACTCTTGGAGTCGCAATAGATGGGAATCCGTTGCATGGTGTATCCGAAGTCGGTAAGTTGGGTTTTCATCCACAGAACTTGCGAACAGCAGCAGGCGGCTGCAACATACTCTGCCTCCGCGGTGGATAAGGATACGCAATTCTGTTTCCGGGATGACCAACTCACCAGCTTGTCTCCGAGAAACTGGCAAGCACCAGATGTGCTTTTCCTGTTGAGCTTACAACCTGCATGGTCTGAGTCTGTATATGCAATTAGTTCAAAACCAGAATCCTTTGGGTACCAAAGGCCAAAATCCGGTGTGCCCTTCAGATACCTAAGGATTCTTTTGACTGCAGACAGGTGTGAATCGCGTGGATCACACTGAAAACGAGCACAGACACCCGTGGAAAAGACAATGTCTGGTCTACTAGCCGTGAGATACAAGAGAGAACCAATGATTGCCCGATAAGTCTTCTGGTCAACCGGTTTACCAGAAGTATCTGCATTTAGTTGAAAATTTCTGGGCATTGGTGTTGCCGCAGAGTTTGAACCACCGAAATCAAATCGTTTTAAAAGATCTTGAACATATTTGGCTTGATTTATAAAAATGCCATCAGGGAGTTGTCGAACTTGAAGTCCTAAAAAGAACGTCAACTCGCCCATCATGCTCATTTTGAATTGGGATTTCATGGTGTTCTCAAACTCTTGGCACATCTCAGGCTTCGTAGATGCAAAGATAATATCATCCACGTACATCTGAACTATAATTAAGTCACTACCTGATTTCTTGAGAAACAAAGTGGGATCGATTGTACCTTTCTTGTAGCCAACTCCTAGCAAGTAATCAGTGAGAGTTTCGTACCATGCCCTAGGAGCTTGCTTGAGACCGTAAAGCGCCTTGTCCAACACGTACACGTGGTCTGGAAATCTGGGATCGACGAATCCTTCCGGTTGTTCGACGTACACCTCTTCTTGAAGAACTCCGTTCAAGAAGGCACACTTGACGTCCATTTGATACACCGTCATGTTCTTGTGTGCGGCATACGCAAGGAAGATCCGAATTGCCTCGATCCGAGCTACGGGCGCAAACGTCTCATCGTAGTCGATGCCCTCTTGTTGACGATAGCCTTTGGCAACCAACCGGGCTTTGTTCCGGATGATGAGGTCGTTCTCGTCCTTCTTGTTCCGGAATATCCACTTCAGCCCGATTATGGACTTTCCCTACGGTCTGGTTACCAAACGCCATACCTTGTTTCTCTCGAATTCCGCAAGCTCTTCTTGCATCGCTAAAACCCAATCAGGATCGGTGAGAGCTTGGGAAATATCCGAAGGCTCGAAATCACTAAGGAACCCTCCGAATAGAATCAGGTTTTCTACGTGCTTGGACGATCTCGTCTGCACAGGTTGTGATGGACTCCCGATGATCTGGGAGGGGGGATGATCTCGTGTCCACTTTCGAGTGTGTGGAAGAGTGACATAAGCTTGTTGGTTGTTGGTGGCGTCATTCTCATCTTGCACGGCAATGACCTCTAGCTGGTTTCTACTCGATGACCCGGCTTCCAGATTATTCTGCGGTGCTGCCTCCAACCGGGGCTCACGCACTACCTGAGCATAAGTTCTATGAGCTGAACTGGGTGATGGTAGTGGAGCTTCTTCTGGGATAGGTGCAAGAACAGGGTGTGGGGTCTGTTCTCGGACGGGTTCCGGTGAGGCAGCGGATGAGGTTTCAGGGGGAGAGACCGCTGATTCTGGTGTCACTAAGTTTGTAGAAGTGCTTGAAGAAGGCTCAGTGACGAAAGCATCGGATGTCACTGAAGTAGATGTTGAACCAGCATGAGCAGGAACTACAATCGGACCCGTGAGTGTGGGTAGATCATAATCTGCGAGGTCTAAGAAGTCTAAAGCAGAAAAGTTAGTGGAAGAATCTGTGCTCGGTGGTGCGGTGAACAGTTCAGGAAAAGAGGCATTTACATTACTTGGACTTGCAATAGAATAAGTTTCGGTTTCGGAAAAATCAACATTTGAGCTTTCCAGGATGGTTCGGGTCCGTTTGTTGAAAACCCTATAAGCCTTTGAGTTATGTGAGTATCCGATGAAGATAGACTCATCAGACTTGGGTTCAAACTTTCCCAAATCATCCCGGTCGTTTAAAACATAGCATTTACATCCAAAAACTCTAAAGTAGTCGATGTTAGGCTTACGCTGTTCGACCATCTCGTAGGCGGTTTTACCGTTCCGCTTAACGATCAAGGTCCGATTCTGCGTGTAGCATGCTGTTGATACTGCTTCAGCCCAAAATGATTGTGGGACACCAGAATGAGCCATCATGGATCTCGCTGCTTCTACCAACGTCCGGTTCTTCCTTTCCACTACCCCATTTTGTTGAGGAGTGCGCACGGCTGAGAAGTTGTGAGAGATTCCCACGTTTTCAAGAAAGGATTGTAGCTTTGCATTGCGAAACTCGGTCCCGTTGTCACTTCTCAACTTCTTCACTCGGCGACCCAAGAGAACTTGAATCCGCTTGATGAAGGCAATAATTCGATCGGCAGCGCCAGACTTGAATCGTAGGAATTCAAGCCAGGTGAACCCAGAGAACTCATCAACGAGAACTAACATGTATTTCTTTATGGCAAGGCTCTCGGTTCTAGTAGGTCCACACAGATCCATGTGAATCATGTCAAGGGGACTCTTGCTATTCGTGTCCATCCTCGGTGGATGAGAGCTTCTCGTCATCTTTCCTTGTTCGCAAGCGGGACACAATGTATCCTTGGAAAGGCGTGTCTCCGGTAGTCCCTTGACGAGATTTTTCGAAACCAGCTTGTTCATGTCTTTGAAATTTTGATGGCAGAGTCTTCGATGCCATAACCAACTGTCCTCCTTTGATGCCTTTGCGAGCAAACAGATTGCATTCCTCGGATCAGAAATTGCTTCAAACTGTGGGTGTGTCTGAGGGATTGAACGGAAGACGGTGGAGTAAAGATTGCCATTCCTCCGTGCACTAAGGATGACGTTGTTTTCTTCATCATTCACGTCGCTTCCGTAATTTTCCCATAACCCACCATTGGCTTAGGTGTCTTGTCGGCTGTTTTAACATATCCCTCAAACCTTTCAACGTAGTCGAAAAGGAAGGATCTCTGACCAGTCATGTGTCTATATGCGCCGGAATCGAAGTACCACACATGACTGACCTGCAAGACAGACTAAGCTTGTTTAGGGACCCATTGCCAAATGGGTTCCTTTGGGTTAGAGACAGATAAATCAGTCGGTGTAGTTCCCTTTTCGGATTTCTCCTTAGGCGGAGGGGACTTCACTGACGAAGAGGACTTAGCTTTCCCTCTTTTTCTTCCCCTTCTCTTTCGGGATTTGACATTAGATTGAGGAGCATAGAAAGAGTTAGACACACCATAACGCAGGAAATTATCAAACATAAAACACATGTCATTGCGAAAAGTATTAAAGGCATCATTTAAGTTGCGGTTACAATTAACAGACATGTTCGAATTCATTCCTACACTAGGTGGAGCATAGCCTAAACCCGCACGGCTTGGACTATGCTTCTTAGGGAAAGCAGAAAAAGAGTTGTTCCTTCCATGATGATCCTTTCTTGGTGGCTTCACATTCTTGGTGGCTTCACATTCTGTCCACCATCTATCTTGGTGGCTTCACATCAGTTGATCCTTTCTTGAATGAAAGTCAAGGCTTTTAATGGGCTTGACTGAGTTACGAGCATCGTTAGACTTTGAATGCTTTTTCTGGAGTCCTTTGGGTGCGTGAGGCTTAACTGACTTACCCTTGTCAGTACCAACACATTTTTCACCCTTAGGGTTACTTTTCTCAGAAATAGGAGCTCGTGACTCAGTAGGCATCTCAGATTTGACAACAACAGATTTTGGCTTCTTTGGAATAAAGCCTGAAGGATCATTCATCTAAAAACACCTTCATATCATATTCAATATTTGGATTATAGACAGTCTTGGGTTCGGCTATCCTGTGGTGTGAATTAGGGGGTTCATCATCATCTGAGTCTATGGTGCAATGGTTCTCAAGATCTATGACAGGTTTGGGTTGGAGATTGGCTACCGGATGGTTAGGGATTGGAGCAGTCTTATCATCAATTGAGTCTGAACAGTAAAGGTTTTCAAGATTCATAACTTTCCTTTTCAAAATGGAGTTAGACACAAGTTGGTTATTTAAAGATCGGCGATACATTATCCTTTCATCATGATGAAGTTCTTTTAAAAGTTCAAAATGGATATCTAGGAGAACGTATCGAGTTTGAAGATCCGCAACCTTGATTTGGAAATCAGTAAAAGCCGAGGTTGCGGTCTCACATTCTGAAGAAAGCCTAATCCTCTCGGCATTGGCCTCGAGTAAGTCTTTTTCCAGAGTGCGAACCAAGGTGTTCTTCTCCGAAACAATTACTTTCAGATTCAAGATCTGATGTTGACATGCATCCAAATCCATGGCTTTTAACCTAAGAGCAAACACCTCCTTTTCTAGCCTGACTAGGTCGGGACTCTTAGTTGCGGAAGTATCCTCGGGTGGGATAACTAAGGTCTCCTCTGAAAACTCCATTTCCCTAGTATCATAGCTTGAGTTCAGGTCTATATAGTTGATGGGGGGCATTGCTACTCTAGGGGTTCTGGCCTTGATGCCTTCCCATGTGGGTTCAGAGTTGGTCGAATCACTACCCGGAACAAAGATCGGTCTATTAGGAGTTGGGCTAGTGGGTGGACTGCTGGAGGTACTGATCGTTGGACTGGTGGTTCTAGTTATGGTCTCACCGTTTATAACTTCGGTGTACGTGACAGTCTGCCTAACGAATTCCTCGGTCACATGTCCTCCTACTAGGGCAGGTTTGGGCTTGGAGGCAGCCATATCCTCAAAATTGTATAGATGAGAAGGTGCTTTATCTAAAACAGGGTTTTCAGATAGACCTAGGCCGGGTTTGGCTTTATAAAAAGGATTCTTTTTGGCATGCTGAGTGAGGATACTTAAAGTCTGTTCAAATTGTCCTCTTTTGAAATTGTTGTCCTCAAGCTCTTGGATTTTTGAAAACAACCGAGTTCTTTCTTCTGAAAGTAACTGGAATTTAATGTTGAGCTCCCCATGATCACAGTTAAGTTCCTCATGGGCTTTTTGAAGACAACTAAGTTTGTTTGCTAAATTGGACTCTCTAATGCCAGACTCAAGTGTTTCACGATTATAAATTATGGTCAAATCCTCGAGAGAGCTTTTATAAATGGCACTGTCGATTCTAAATTTCGTGACGAGAGTCTTCTCCGATTGGAGACATCTCTCTAATTCACAAATTTTAGATTCCAACATTGCCACAGTATCAGTTATATCTGGAGTAGAGGATACCTCAGACGAATCGATGTCTTGATATGTGCTTGGTTCTGATCCCTCGAAGTCAGCCATCAAGCATAGACCCTTCACCAAATGATCATCCTCGTCTGAGCTCTCCTCTTCACAAACCCAGTTCTCTTCATCAACCAACAGAGCAACCCCTTTTTTCCTTCTTCCTCATCAACGCGGCCTTCCTCTCAAAGTACGCGGCATCCTTGTACTTGACGGAGCAATCTCTAGCGTAGTGTCCCAACTTACCACACTTGTAGCAAGTGGTAGTGGGACTAGCGGCGTGTTGAGGAGCGGGGTTCTGGGATATGGGACCCTGGGGATGATTCAACCGTTGAATTCCTCGTTCAGCTTGAATCTGTTGATCTTCCCTCTGAACTTGCCTGGAACTGTTTCCCCTGGAATGGCCTCCGTTGTAGTTACTTTTCCTGTGATCCATTCTCTCATCTGACCTTCGATCACCTCTATTCTGCTCATACCCATAGCCTGGTCCTTGATCTAGCCTTCCACTCTCATGTCTTCCTCCATACCCGCTCTCATATCCCTGACGATCGATATACCCAGACTCAGGAGTATATTGCCTCAAGCTGTTTCGGTAGTTGATGTCTGAGACCTGACCTCTCCAATCTCCTTGATTCCCTGGGCCTCCTTGATAGTCTAGGTATGTGTTGTCTCTTCTGGGTTGATCTCTATATATGCCTTGATCTTCCCTGTACCTCCCTTGGTTGTTGCGATAACTCCCCTGATCGTATGCCTGGATCCCCCCTTGCCGATAGCTTCCTCTTCCTGAATTTCCGTACTGAGCTCTATCCGGCTGGTAATGACCTCCCCTTCCTTGCCCCATTCTTCCTCCACTAGGAAATCCTGATCCCCGTGATCGGTTGTATCCACGGTTTGCATTCAGTCGTTGTACACTGTGTGAGATGAGGGCAAGAGACTCATTCACATGGAAGAGTTCTTCATCTGAAATGGAAATAATCACAGGTTCATCGGGATGTTGGATGCTTGTGCCATAGTTCGAGTTGAACTCTTGATTGTATTCCTCTTGATGATACTGGGGAGAAATATTGTTGTATGGCATTGGTTGGATAGGAGCTGAGCTTGGTCCTCCGAAGGGCACGGCGGACAGTGCCAGAGGATCGACTGCTTTCTTGGTTCGTCCACCGGTGATGAATTCTTCGTGTTGCACCATCATGCTGAATAAATCATGCAGACCCATAATTCCCAGATTCCGGCTTAACTGAATGTTGATTGCTAAATTTTGCCATTCCGGCGTGAGATTCTTCAGAAACTTAACATTCACTTCGTACTTCGTTTTCTCAACCCCGAGCCGTCTCAGATCATTGACGAAGGAATTCAGTCTTTGATAAGACTCTGTGAGGGATTCGTTTTCCCTAGCCTTGAAGCCTTCGTAGGCATTAAGCGCGCTTTCTTTCTGACTCTCCAAAGCAGTATCACCTCCTTGCATTTGTTGCTCAATTTCCAACCAGACGTCTCGCGCGTTGGTTAGACTGTCAACTCTTGCGTACATGTCGTTTGGGAGGGCCATGATCAAAAGGGTGAGTGCACGCTTGTCGATGAGGTGTCGGGCTCTCTGTTCTGGGTTGTACATGTCGATAGGCTTCTCAACCACGTATGCCGGTAGTTCGGGACAAGTATCGGTTCTAGGGACTGCAGCAACAGTGACGGTCGGTCTGATAGGTCCTTCGCGGATGGACTTCATCAGATTCTCATCCAATAGATCGAGGAAGTGTATCATTCTGCGTTTCCACTGTTGATACTCGCCCATCACCAAGACGGGAGGGCGAGATTCGGATCCAATACCGATGATTTCCTTCGATATTTCTCACTCACTTAAAGGATCTCCTCGTATGACTCACTTGGCTTAAAAGAAAGGTTTTGGAAAAACAGGTATTTTGAGCGCCTCTAGACATAAATAGCTTCGGGATTTAAAAGGTTTTGAAATGAGGCTAAGTGTCGAATTCGGGGAACAAATTGTCAAGAGTTTCGGCCCGAAGAGGCGAAATCCGATCTGGAAACTGATGTTTTCCGAATCCGATTTGGCTCAAAAACACTGGATGCGGAAAAGCACGTTTTCCGATTCGGAAAATGCTGAATTCGGAAAAAGGCAACTAGGATTCGAAAAATGATATTTCAAAGAGCAAAACCCCAAATCAGAAGCCCGTTTTCCGATTCGGAAAACAATGTTTTCCGATTCGGAAAAGAGGTATTTTCCGATTCGGAGAAAGTACAATTTCCGATTCGGGAAATTTGAACTGAAAATTCAGTTCTCGTTTTCCGATTCGGAAAACCTGCACAGAAACTCCGAAAAATCACTCAAAATCACTCAAAAACACTTAAAAAATAAGTGTTAAGACCCCCAATTTGTAGGAAAATAGTTAGAAAACAGTGGGGAATCACTTATCACTTATAAATACCCATTTAAAACCTCCTTTTGGATTAAAAACCCAAAAAGTTTAGAAAACCCAACTTTAAAAAAAACTTGAAAAACCCTTTTTAATCAATCAAAACAGCCAAGGAATCAACAAGGTATTCCTCTGATACCAATTGTTGTCCCACAAATCAAGAATGTGAGGAGAAATGGATTGAAATTATCAAGAACATGATGAACACAAAGCTTTGTAAAAGCATCAATGGTGAAAATGAAATATATCAATAAAAGGCAACTTTTCAATGATTATGCATTCATACATGAAACCCTAAACATCTCATTCCTTTTATAGGAATGAGGTAAATTCAAAGATGTTCACAAACGGCCCCCGAGGTTCCAAACCTCTAAACAAGGGCATTACAAAACATAAATTGTTCACAACTTAAGTACTTAAACAAATAAAGCAGTAAAGATAGAGTTTTCTGACTCTTCACAACAAAGAGGTCCAACAATATCATCTACATATAGACAGATCACCACAGTGAATTCTTTCGTGTATTTTGAATAATTACACCGATCAGCCCCATTATGTCTGAATCCGAAAGATGTGACCGTTGCATCAAATATATCGTGCCACTGTTTGGGGGTTTATTATCCCGTATAGAGATTTGACAAGTCTACACACTTTGTTCTCTTGTCCGGGTACAACAAACCCTTCGGGTTGCTCCATGTAAATCTCTTCTTTCAAAAGGCCATTTAGAAAAGCTATTTTCACATCCATTTGATGGATGTACAGACCTTTCAGAGCATAAATTGCTATAAGGGTCCTAATAGAATCAATTCTAGCAACTGGAGCATAGGTGTCGAAATAGTATACTCCTTCTCTCTGTCTAAAACCCTTAACTACCAATCTTGCTTTGAATGCCGAGATTGAACCATCTAGATTGTGTTTTATTTTGAAGATCCATTTAGAACCTATGGGTCTTGCTCCTTTGGGTAAGTCTGACAAGATCCAGGTTCCATTTCCCATAATGGAATCCATCTCATCATTGATTGCTTCTCTCCAGAGTGAAGCATCTCTCGAAGACATAGCTTCTTTAAAAGTCTTAGGTTCATCGTTTACATTGATGGAAAGAATGACCTCTCTTGTCACTTTCTTACTATATCCTTCCACCAAGTAAGATTGAAAATCATCCCCTAGACTTTTCTCTTTTCTTACTCTAGTACTTCTACGAGGTTCATCAGCTCTTTGTGGGGCTTTTGAATTTTCTCGAGAAGTTCTAGGAAGATTTGTATCCAATGTTTTGTCTGAGTTTACAACATCTTCTGAAAACTTGTCTTCAAAGAAATCCACATCTCTGGATTCTACTATCACTCCTGAATCATTATCCAATAATCTATAAGCTGGGCTATTGTGAGCATATCCAACAAATACGCTTTTGATAGCACGAGCTCCTTGTTTGAATCTCTTAGGATCAGGCGTTCGATAGTAAGCAACGCAACCCCAAACTTTAAAATGGTCCAGATTTGGTTTTCTTACTTCCCATAGTTCATATGGACTGGTTGGATTCACACGACTAGTGATCCGATTGTGAATGTAACAAGCAGTTAGAAGTGTTTCTCCCCATAAATCAGTTGGCCGATTTAATTGGTTCAACATACAGTTGACCATTTCAACAAGAGTTCTATTTTTACGTTCGGCCAACCCATTTTGTTGAGGGGTAAAAGGTGAGGTGTGTTCGTGTTTGATACCATTCTCTTCGCAGAATGTATCAAACTCACTACTAAAATATTCACCACCTCTATCTAATCTTAGTATCTTGATTCGTTTTTCCTTTTGGTTTTCAACATCAGCTTTAAAAAGTTTGAAAGCTCTAAAAGCTTCATCTTTTGAGTGTAAAAGATATACGTATAAAAATCGACTGAAGTCGTCACAGAAAGTAATAAAATAGCGCTTGCCCCCTCGAGTAAGAATTCCATTTAGTTCACAAATGTCGGAGTGTACCAATTCAAGAATAGATGTATTTGTTTTTACCGAAGGAAATGGTTTATTTGTAAATTTTGATTTTACACAAGTTTCACATTTATCGAAATCCTTGTTGTTTATTTTGATTAAACCTTTATTTTGCATTTTTTTCAATATTCTTTATATTAGTGTGAGCTAAACGATTATGCCATAAAGAAATTGAACACACAGAATAATCAAAGTAAATTTCATTAATGTTTCCGACAATTACACCATTTTTAATAACGAAATCATCCAAAGGAAAAACAAAAGCATCATTGCTAACAAGATCATCACTCACACTACTCCCAGCATCAGCACTCTCCTCAACCATCATAGCATTGCTACCAATGCTCTCATCATCTGAGACTTCATTCACCTCATCATCATCGGACCCACCATTCATGCTTTCATGAGAGTCTGTGTCATCATCAACATGTTCTTTTAGGCTCAACCTGTACTTACCTCTGTCATTGTACACCCTTCCAACGTACCTCTCATCCCTGAGGAACACAATCACACCATTACCTCCTTGAATGCCAAAACCATTTAGGTCAAGCCTATTGTACGAAACCAGACTTTTCGCAATAGTTGGCACATGAAGAACATTCAACAAAGTTAGAATGTTCCCAGAGGTGAAGTATAGTTGAACCGTCCCAATCCCAACAACATCAGCTCTGTTTCTGTTTGCCACAGTGACCTGTCTCCCATCATGCTGTTAGTAATTGTGTGCATAAGTTGACAAACCAGAGATTATACATCCAATGTTATAAGTCACTTGAGGATCACACCTGTGAGGATCTGTAAACCAAATAAGTAATCCCAGTTTGGAGAGATTGGATTTATAATAGTAAATTATAAATCAGTTGGGTAATTTCCGTCCGAAATCCCAAAGTTAAAGGGTTGTTAATTAATTACAAGGGTTATATATTTATTAGTTAATAAATATATAATTAGGTTAAATAATTAATTAAGTTATTGATTATCTAGTTAAAATAGAAAAGGAATATTCTTTTCTTTGGGAGAAAGAAAAGAATAATTCTATTTTGGATAATTATAATTGAATAAGGAAGCTTGTATATATGGAAACTCTTCCATATAAATAAACCCTTCCAGTCCTTATTCAATAATCACTTTAAGCAACTAGCTTTACAAAAACCCTCTCCCTCTCTCTCTCCATCGGCGCCGACCACTCCTCGGAAGAAACCAGGTTCGGTTTTTTCGACGCCAGTTTTTGGGAAAAAGTTCTGCTAGAGGAACGTTTGTAGGATCGATTACGGGTGGATCAATCTCGAGCTTCTCAGGTAATTTATCTAAGACTTAGGACATTTAATTTTGTTTGTGACGAACGGATCCGTGGTTTTCGGGTTTTATCCAAACCGCTTCCGCTCGATTGAACCAGTTGGTTCGATCCGATAAAACCTTTGATCAGTTTGGTTGATCGTTTTATAGTTAATCTCGATCCAGTTGTTTCGAGATTCGAAGTGTTATTCGAGTCAGTTTGATTCGGATACCACAGAAAAAACCCAACACATGCAGCTCATGGTACTCGACAAATTTGTCCCTGGGGTCACATACATGCACAGTGGCTCCAATGTCGAGCAACCAGCCACCTCTACCAGCCATTACTAGAGATCCAGGCACAGCAAGCATATCGATCTCATCCATGGTTAGATTAGCCACCAAATCCCATATCTCAGTAACTGCATTCGCTATTCCCGGTGTTCCAGACTTTCTTTGCTTACATTCTCTAGCATAGTGCCCTGTCTCCCCGCAGACATGGCACTTCCCATTCCTTTTTGAGCTCCCTTGACCCATGGGTTGGTCGTGCCTCTTGAAAATTTCTTCTGCGGACCCAGGTTACACGTTTTAGAGGGTCCAGCGGATTTAACCTTTCCTTTGCCCTTGCAGCCAGCCTGCACGCTGTGGACATTGGCTTGGGCTTTGCCCTTCTTGTCCCCATTTCGTGTCTCTTCCTCAATCCTGAGATTCTTTATTAAATCATCCAAAGAATAATCTCCGGATTTATGCATCATGTGTTTTCAAAAATCCTTCCACGAGGGAGGCAGCTTGTCCACAACTGCTCCCACTTGGAAGATCTCAGGAACAGGAATGTTTAGGTGGTTCATTTTATTGACCAATACTTGAAGCTCGTGAACTTGCTCAAGTATTGGTTTTTCATCGACCATTTGGAAACGTAAGTATCGAGACACAAGGTACTTGTTAGTACCCTCTTCGTGTTCCTTGTACTTATTTTCCAAGGCTTTCCAAAGCTCACATGGACACGTAATAGGAGCATAGAGGTCATAGAGACGGTCAGACAACACATTTTTATATGACCGCAGGCCAGGTTTTCTTGCTCTTTCCGGAGAAGTCTTTGCTTCTCCATATCAGCAATTACCTTTGGATCAACGGTTTTTCCAGCCTCGGGTTTGGGATTTTCAGGGATGGGTTCCAAGTTCTCATCCATAACATGGAACACATTCATTAGAAAAAGAAGAAACTTAACTTTTTAGGCCCACCGGGTATAGTTGGTGCCGTCGAAACTGTCGAGTTTCACAATATCTTGTACCATCAATCTGAAGTTTCCGGTGTCCATTGGCAAATACCTTTAAGATTGTTGAAACCGGAAACAAAATTGAACTTTTATAAAAATCAACACTTTATTAAAGATGAATGTTAAAACTATTTAAACAAAAGAAAATTCATAGTTTATCTATTTACATAAACACAACCAAATTGTTTAAAGAATCTTGTGCATTGAAGTGTGACCCAACAGTAAACCAACGTCACAAATTAAAACAAAAACAATGAATTAAATGGATATTAATATGTATAATCTGAAGAAACTTTATCAAACCAACTTTTGATATATAAACTTTGAATTGATTGAAGAAACAAATTCAACAGTAGGCTTAATAAGCTAAAAGATAAACACACAATCAAACAACAGATAATTCCTAATACCGTTGTATGTCCTTCTCAACATAAACGCAAGAAAAGGAGTAGAAGAAGAACGTCCAGACTACTGGACTGATAAGTTAAACACGGTGTGATACTTTATAGAAAACCAACCTTTTGTAAGTTGTGGAGATCTGAAAGACAACAATGAATGAACCTACACGGAGATCGCTCCTGTCCTTAAAGGTATTCGGCGCAACTATTGATGCTGTGAGTTCTTAATCTCGTTCAACCCAGGATTTGATGCAGTAGTTTAAACGCTAACAGCAATAGCGTCTAAAGTAAAGCAGAGTATGAGACAAGAAAAACCGTAGGAAGAAGTAGTAGCAATTAGAGAGAAAAGAGCAGATGATTGGAGTTTTTTTCCTTGATAAAAAACTGAAGTGAAAATGTCCTTTTATAGCTGAAATTAGGAAGAGATAACCCATGCTGCAGCTTAATCCCCAAGTTTCTGGATTTCAGTTAGAGACCAAGTATCAAACTGATTTTGAAAACGTGGAGAATAATTTCAAAAAACATTCTTTATCTAATAAAAATTCAGCTGTAAAAACGTGGGATTATGAAGTCAATTTCCAGCTTTTATTTCTTTTAATTATCTGCTCCAATTTGACTATTATCAGCTACTATATTTTCTGAGTTCCTTCAAAAAGAAGGCACAAGCACAGGTACGGGCTCGGTGCGCGTTTCATCGCGACACTCCACGAGTACCGCGGCCGTGTCGAAGTCGGCCTCGGCCGCGCACGTGCGTTGCACTTCATTGAGCCCCCACCATAAGTCCACTCATAAGTTCAAAGACCTCAAAAGGAATGAGGCTTATAAACCCATCTCAATAATGTACTCCTTCCTATGTGGGATGGAAAAACTTCCCAAACTTCACTAAATTCCAACAGCATGGTGTAGCGGTGTTCCTCCACAAATGGTGATACTGATATGTTAAGAATAAAAAGCTGTGGATATTGGGAACACCTAATTCTTTTAACTAGATGTTATTATGAGTTGTCAACAATGCAAATACTTATATTACCCTTTCAACGTATTTGGTAAATAAAACTAACACAAATGAGTAGTTTAGGATAGATCTAGGGGCTGTTTGGTACAAAGATTTGTAAGCAGAAAATGGAAATGAATGTGAATCCCTTGTTTGGGAGAATTGACATCATTTTGGACGGAAGAATGGAATTCTCTGGGAATTCGTTGTAGTGTAAAAATAGAGAAATGCAATTATCTCCATTTTGAGGAGAAATGAAGAGAGTTGGTATATGACGTTATTCAATTTCAAACCCTACGACCACCTACACCTACGACGACCACCTTCAAGAACCACTTGCGTCGGCGACGACCGCCGGCGACGACCTCTGACAACCGCTGACGACCACCGGCGTCAGAGACGACCACCGCAAAGACCACCAGTGTCCACCGACGACCACCTCCGATGACCACCGGCGTCGACGACGACCACCGAAAAGACCATCGATGTCGACGACCACCGGCGATGGAAGGACCGCCAACAAAAACCGACATCGACAACGTCCGCTGAAGACCACCTCCAACAACCGCCAAAAACCACCGTTGTCGGCGATGACTGCCGGTGGTCCGTCCGGAGACATGAGCAATCATTTCTCTGTTTCATTTCTTTGATGATACCAAATAAGAGATTAATTTCATTCTCCACCTCATTTCAATTTCTCTCCATTTCCATTTCAAATTATCTCCAACTCTTTTGTTTGTACAAAACACAACCTAATAGATCTCACATATTTAGGCACCTTCATTCACAAGTTTATGAAAGGTTACAACCATGCAACCTCATCTAAAACCATCCGTTATATGCATCGACATCTGCTTTAGAAATTTGATGAAATAAAATAAATACATTAAGAAAGCTGATTAAAATCTAATGAATGACATAAACTGAATGGTTTTAGACGAGGTTGCACAATTGTAACATGTCATATGGTTGTAAACGATTATCCAATATATATATATAGAGTCAAGTTCATTTAGAAACCAAAAAAAGAGTAAAAACCGTAGAAACTCATGGTTTCATAGCTTAAATTAACGAAAAGTTTTCGTAGAGTTGTTTAATATGATGCAAATGTTTCATATAATTCATTTTTTGATGTTCTTTTTTGTAAAAATAACAAGGTTTCATAGGATTAAAGAAAATACATAGAACAGTTTCATAAGCATAGAAAAATGTATGAAACCTTTTCATTTTTATATAAAAAACACCAAAATATGAAACAATTTCATCAAAAAATAAATAACTTTACGAAGAGTTTTCGTTGATTTAAACCAAAAAACCATCGGTTTGTAAGTTTTTACTCTTTTTTTGGTTTCTAAATGAACTTCCCTCTATATATATATACATAGAGTACGTATTGGATTCAAATGAGAAGTGCTAAAAAATTGGAGAAATAGAGACCTAGTCTAGCTTGCCCATCTACACAATAAATGCGGCTTTAACCGCGAAGCACCGGATAATTTCAGGCAAAACTTGTAGGACACATTACGGTATTTCCATCAATTTTACAAATAATCCATATATAAATCTTCATATGGATTACACATATTCATATATGAACGCGTATATGAATTACACAGGTTCATATATGAAGATTCATATATGAATCTTCATATAAATTACATAGATTTATATATGAAGATTCATATATGAATCTTCATATGAATACAATGATTCATAGATGAACCCGTTTTCAGCCAATTTGTAACAATTAAGAAAATACCCCTCTTTCTTGTGCATACATGCCAATTTGAACTAGTCAAAGATTATGATTTTGACCGGTAAAGAACGCAATCTTTGACTTTTCAACAATGATTTTAGCCATATCAACGGCTTAAATCACTTCTCTCTTACACATTCTTTTATCATTTCTTATTTTGACCTTCTCTCTATGATGGAAAAAAAACATCTGTGTAATTCGTATCATCTTCGTAGATCTGCATCTGCCGTCGCAACTGATCCCCTTAGAGTTTGCTTAGTGGTTTGGTTGGCCACTAAATGTATAAGTTGTTAATGCATAGATGAGTATGGATCCGTTTTATAGAAATGGGTTTGGGCTGATCATTTGGGCTTGAAAGCCCTAGGTAACAAAATCAAATTTTAGGGATCTTAAAACTGTTGTTGATTCAAGACAAACTTTGATCGAGCGACCAACTATTTCCAAGCTCATATATCAAATAACTTTATGCTTTCAAGTTTGATCTAAAGCCATCAGGTAGTTTAACTACTTCTATGAAAGATGATGAGTTTGTGAACGTGAGGAAAACCGAGAGCGCGACACGTGACGGATGACTAAGCGCCACGTCATGTCCACGTCGGATGACTATGCGCAATTCATGAGGAGGGCATTGAATTAAAGGGGGTACCATACTCAAAGCCGATGTGGCGCCTAGTCATCCGCCACGTGTCGGGCTCTCGGTTGTCCTCACGTTCACAATTAAAAAGTGGTTCGCATTTAAAGTTTTTTTTTTCTCTCTCTCTCTCTATATATATATATATATAGGGGTGGGTTCAAATGTGAAGTACTTTTTGGTTGTGAAAGTAAGGACAGCCGAGAGCGCGACACGTGGCGGATGACTAGGCGCCACGTCAGGTCCACGACAGATGACTAGGCGCGATTCATGGGAGAACATTGAATTAAAGGGAGGACCACACTCAAAGCCGCCTTTGTTAACTACTCTCCGTCACGTGTGGCGCTCTCGGCTGTCCTCACGTTCACAACCAAAAAATAGTTCACATTTGAACTTTCTATATATATTAAAATAGAATTAGGTTCAAACAAGAACAAAACCAAATTGGATTACACACGCTTTTTCCATCGCAAAACCATCATAGACAACCACTCACGGCTCTCCCACTCGCCTTGTCGGTGCGTGGCCTACACACGCTTTTTCCATCGCAAGCACAAAATCACATGTAATTTCCTTGGTTCATTTGTTGTTGCAAATTGTGTTGTTCTTATATGAACCTCCCTCTATTAAAATATCTTATAAAATTTTAGTAGGCTTTATAAAGCGCATGGATAAGTGCGCACAGGCACGTCTTCCCCCATTTTCTTTCACTCTCAAGCCACACAACATTGTTTTCAATCAATAGGTGGCCTTCTTCCCCAATTCATTCAAATTATATATATATATATACATATATACATACATATATATACATATATATAGAAAGGTTCAAATGAGAAGTGCATGTGCTAAAAAAATACGAAGTAGAGAAGTGATCTCCGCCACTCATCCGGACAAAGTCGCATTTATTGACCAGATGAGTGGTGGAGATAACTTCTGAACTTCTCATTTTTTTTAGCACTTCTTGTTTGAACCTAGTAGTTCAAACAAGAACAAAACCAAATTGCAAGAATGAAGGAACCAACAAAATCAGATGTGATTTTGTGCATTGATTTTGTGCATGGACGCCAACTCACTGTTCACCCACTCGCCTTGTCGGAGCGTGGCCTACACACGCTTTTTCCATCGCAGCACAAAATCACATGTGATTTCCTTAGGTCTTTTGTTCTTGCAAATTGGGTTGTTCTTGTATGAACCTCCGTATATATATATATATATATATAGGGAGGTTCAAATGTAAACTCTATATTTCGTGTAAACTATGTAAACCAATCCACACCATTGATTTTCAAAAACGTTTCCATATTTCACATTTTCATATTTCCATAATCATTGACTTACCATATATTTCACATTTCCATATTTTCTATGAATCCATATCCTCCTTTGATTTTTTTGATCAAGGGCCACGATGGGTTTACATAGTTTACACGAAATATAGAGTTTACATTTGAACCTCCCTCTCTCTCTCTCTATATATATATATATATATATAGGGGTGGGTTCAAATGTGAACCACTTTTTGGTTGTGAACGTGAGGACAACCGAGAGCGCGACACGTATTATATAGTGAAAACATGCGAATGTTTAGATTAGATTTCTTCATAGCTAGCCAGATTTCTATGATTAGATTAGATTTATTATTATTATTATTTGTTAGAAGAAGAAAGATTTCTGAAAGAGTGTATTGGATTAATGAATGAATTACATACAAAAGAGGTATAATGCCCTATTTATATACAAAGGAAGCTTCACTACTAAGCTAACTAAAAGGGCTAAAGCCCATGGGCCAATATGGGCCAATATGTACACTAACACCCCCCCTCAAACTTAATCTGGGGAGGAACGAGACAGGTTGAGTTTGTTAACAAGCTCCCGAAAGCGTCCGGGCAAATGAGCTTTGGTGAAGATATCGGCGGGCTGATCCAATGTTGAGATCGGATGAAGTTGAATGGTATTGCGCACAACGTGTTGACGGGTGAAATGACAGTCAATTTCAATGTGCTTGGTTCGTTCATGGAAGACATCATTGTGAGCAATCTGGATGGCACTATTGTTGTCGCACCATAGAGGGGTGGGAGACAGTTGAGGCGCTCCCATGTCAGAAAGTAACCAACGAAGCCAGATAAGCTCTTGAGTTGTGTCAGCGAGAGCGCGATATTCAGCCTCGGTGCTGGAACGAGCAGTGAGAGATTGTTTCTTGCTGCGCCAAGAAATAAGGGAATCACCGAGGAAGAAACAATAGCCGGTGGTGGAGCGACGATCGGTCATGTCACTATCCCAGTCAGCATCGGAAAAACCTCGCAGAAGTAACGAGGACTTGGAGGAGAAGTGTAACCCATGAAACATGGTGCCTTTAAGATAGCGAAGAATCCGGAGGACCGCAGCATAATGATCCGAGCAGGGGGCAGCCATGAATTGACTCACTGTGTGAACGGCATACGCAATATCTGGCCGAGTCACAGTGAGGTATACAAGGGACCCTACGAGTTGACGATACCGAGTGGGGTCCTGTAGAGGAGTGCCAGCATTAGGTGCCAAGTGGAGGTTGTGTTCCAAAGGTGTGGAGGCAACTTTGTTATCCGAAAGGCCGGCCTTTGAGAGAAGGTCGGAAACGTACTTGGCTTGACAAAGATAAATCCCGGATGCATCAGATAGAACCTCGAGTCCAAGGAAGTAGTGAAGGTCGCCAAGATCCTTCATCTCAAAACTGGAGGAGAGAGACTGCTTGAGGGAAGCGATACCGTTAGAATCATCCCCAGTAATGATCATGTCATCAACATATAGAAGAAGGAGAATGCTTCCAGAATCAGTAGTGCGGGTAAAAAGACCAGAGTCATAGTTGCTTGCAGAGAACCCCAATGAGAGCACGGTTGTGCTGAATTTCTCAAACCAAGCGCGAGGAGCCTGTTTGAGGCCATACAGGGCTTTGCGGAGGCGACAAACATGGCCGGTAGGCAGGGAGACACCCGGAGGGGGAGTCATATAGACTTCTTCAGAGAGATCGCCATTCAAGAAGGCATTTTTGACATCCATCTGGAAGAGAGGCCAATGCTTGATGGCTGCGATAGCGAGAAGGCTGCGAACAGACGTGATGCGCGCAACAGGGGCAAAAGTCTCCTCATAGTCAATTCCATATTCTTGGTTGAAGCCCTTGGCGACAAGACGGGCTTTGTATCGATCAACAGAACCGTCAGATCTGGTTTTGATCTTGAAGACCCACTTTGAACCAATGGGTCGCTTGCCAGATGGAAGCAGAACAGAATCCCATGTGTGGGCCTTGGCGAGAGCACGAAGTTCCTCCTGCATAGCTGCTTGCCATTGTGAACAAGTGGCAGCTTCCTTATAGGAAGTTGGTTCATGGTTGGACAATAAAGTGGCATAGCAGTGATAATCACGAAGATGGGCAGGAACTTGTCTTACCCGATCAGAGCGGCGAACAGGTTCGGACGTGGATGGTGTAGGATCCGGAGATTCAGCAGATACCTCAGGTGTAGGTGGCGGAGTTGGTGCAGGATCAGAGGGCGAACCCATAAAGTCAGAAACATGAGAAGGAGTTGGAGGGATAGGTGGAGCAACCTCAGGAAATAGAGGGATGGTTGGAGACTCAGTGTTAGGTAGGGAATAATAGGGAACATGTTCCCAAAAGGTAACATTTCTTGATATACGTAAGCGTTTGGATACAGGATCCCAGCAGCGATATCCCTTGTGCTCAATGCCATATCCGAGAAAGAGGCATAGGCGGGCACGAGGTTCAAGTTTGGTGTGTTCATGAGGTTGAAGTTGAACGAAGCACGCACATCCCCAGACCTTGAGAAGATCATAAGCAGGAAGAACTCCATGTAAGACTTCATAGGGAGATTTGTTGTGGAGTATGGGAGTAGGATGTCGATTGATGGTATAGACAGCAGTAAAGGCTGCTTCTCCCCAGAAACGGGCAGGACATTTTGCAGAGACAAGCAGAGTGCGGACCGTATCAAGAATATGCCTATGTTTGCGTTCAGCGCGACCATTTTGTGGGGAAGTGCCGGGACAGGAGTACTGAGGAATTGTTCCCTGAGATCTGAGGAAGGCAAGGAGAGAAGATTCTTTGTACTCCATGGCGTTATCAGCACGAAGAATCTTTATGGGTTTCGAGAATTGCGTTTGAATCATGCGAGCAAAAGTAATGTAGAGCTGAGGTAGCTCTGACCGATGTTTCATAAGATATATCCAGGTGAAGCGAGTGTGATCATCGACAAAGATAACAAAATACCGAGCACCACCCATAGATGGGTGAGGTGCTGGTCCCCATACGTCAGAATGAATTAAATCGAAAGGACAAAAAGATTTAGATTCATTAGTTTCAAAAGGAAGGGCATGATGTTTGCCAAGCTTACAGGATAGACAGGAAATGTCTGAAGAAGTAACATGACCTAATGATCCTGAACTAGCTAACAATTTTATTCTACTGGAAGATAAGTGACCTAGACGAGTATGCCATAGATCAAGGGAAGATGAAGGAGAGACTGAAGCAACAACTCTTGAAGACGAAAGAGGAATCCGAATGTAGACGACTTCGAGAACCCGTCCAACTCTACGGCCTACACCAAGGGTCTGCTTGGTCTTCGGATCCTGTATAACACAACCAGAGAAATCAAAGAACATTAGTAAACCCATTTCTTGGAGCTGCGTAAGGGATACAAGACCTATTGCTATGTCCGAAACATGTAAGACGTCAGGTAACTGAATATTGTCTGTAGAGACATCTCCTTCGAATAGAACCGGCTTAGGAGAAAGATCCGCCAATCCCACAGTAGGATGAGGGGAACGTCGCTTAGAGACAAAACCTGTGGGATAAGGAGACATGTG
The DNA here is from genome assembly GCA_030169165.1 of Centaurea solstitialis. Lineage (NCBI taxonomy): Eukaryota > Viridiplantae > Streptophyta > Magnoliopsida > Asterales > Asteraceae > Centaurea > Centaurea solstitialis. Next base: position 41,056,739 of record CM058041.1, on the reverse strand, counting down.
GTTGAAGCACCTAGAGTCAAAAATCCACAGAGTACCTGAGGGACCTGAGGGAGTTGACTGAGGAGGGTTCATCCCCATGGACCCGTCATAAGTTGTGCCATAAGCTCTTGATTCCGGCGCATAAGATCCAGCAGATCTGGTGAAGAGGATGCAGATGCAGCGATAGGTATTCCAGAAGGCTCATGTGGAGCAACGAATCTGGCTGCCGGCTGATTGTGGGTGCTATTGGACTCATGTTGAGTAGTAAATCTAGCAGCAGGTTGTTGTTTCTTCGGGTTTTGAGGGCATTCAGAGAGGAGGTGGCGAGGATGTAGAATGCCACAGTGTTTGCACCTGCGAATTGGGCAATCAATCAGGAAGTGAGAGGGTGAGTGACAGAACGCGCACTCATTGGGTGACAGTTTTCCCTGAGGTTTGTTGTAAGAATTCTGGAAGCCTTTTCCTTTAGGCTTGAATGAGGAAGGAGTGAAGAACACTGACTCGGATGGAACCGGTGTGGGAGTTCGAAGTTGAAGGCGTGTTTCTTCACTCAGCAGTTCCGTGATAGCATCGTCAAGCGAGGGAAGAGGGTGCCTATGTAGTAGGGAGGCTCGTACATTCTCGAACTTGTCTTGGAGACCCATGAGGATGGTGATCAGGTGTAACTGATTAAAGTAGGCCTGATAGAGAGTCGCGGTGTTATCATGGACCTGAGGAGCACCCATGTTCAAGTGATCTCGGATGGCTTGCATCTCAGAGATGTAGGAGCTGACTGGTTGATCCGGAAGCTGTCGTTTGGTTTGAAAAGTTACCCAGAGCTGATACTGGTGTGCAAGGCCAGTAGCTGAATAACGCTTTGTCAGAAAATCCCAAAGACTTTTGGCAGTCGTGTACCCAAGAAATTGTTGGTTGATTTCCGCAGTTGTGGAAGCATTCATGAATCCAAGGATTTTAGCATTGTTAATGTCCCACTCATTAACTCGCTTGGCATAGTCGGTTGCGGCTTCGTTTGCGATCCTTGTAGGGGCAACAGTTGTCCCGGTAACGTAAGAGTAAAGACCATGAGATTTCAAGAGGATGGTCATGTGGTGATTCCATAGAATATAGTTGTTTCCATTAAGGACAACTGATATGGGATTTGAGTGACTGGTATTTGTCGTCATTGGGTTCGGAAAACGAAGAGAGAGAGAGGCAGAGTTTCGACTCTAAAAGCGGGTTCCGAATTCGGAAATCAAACGATTTTCCAACTCGGAAGCCGGTTTAGACAAGGTATAAGGAAGATTCGGATTCGGAAAAGAGAGGATTGAGAGGCAGAGTTTCGACTCTAAAGGCGGGTTCCGAATTCGGAAATCAAACGATTTTCCAATTCGGAAGCCGGTTTAGACAAGGTATGAGGAAGAATCGAATCGGGAAAAGGAAAAGAGAGGATTCGGAAAAGAGAGGATTCCGAATCGGGAGAAGGATTTGATTCGGGTTCGGAAAAGTGTAGATTCCGAGTCGAAAACGGATTCGGAAAAAGGAGAAATCCGAATCGGAAAAGGATTCGGAAAAGGAAAAATTCGGATCGGAAAAGGGTTCGGAAAAATCGAAATCCGGATCGGAAAAGTGAAGTCCGATTCGGAAATGAAGAAAACCGATTCCGGAAAGCAAGAATCCCAACTCGGGATTGAAGAGCCTAATGCTCTGATACCATGTTAGAAGAAGAAAGATTTCTGAAAGAGTGTATTGGATTAATGAATGAATTACATACAAAAGAGGTATAATGCCCTATTTATATACAAAGGAAGCTTCACTACTAAGCTAACTAAAAGGGCTAAAGCCCATGGGCCAATATGGGCCAATATGTACACTAACATTATTAAGTGAAAACATGCGAATGTTTAAGATGAATAATGGTTGATGGTGGCAGAAGCTCCAGACCTTTGCTATCCAGTCTTTCTAATCTGCCTGACAAAAGCCCCAGCCTGCCTCACTGGTTGCTTGGAATGTGCATCTCCTAGTACTCCTTACTAGCATAAAAAGGCATTGTGTCCGTAATTTGCTGGTTGGTACTCCTAAAAAACGAAGGTAAACTCTTATGCCCTATTCATGACGAAATAGTTAGTTTCTATTTCTACGCAAAACCTTTTCTTCCTACATTCTTCATATTTCAACAAGTTTCTCGTTAATTTTGATCCTTTAGCAAAACAGCTACAAAGAATACACGAAACTGAAAGCTAAATATGAGTCTCTATGGAAATACCAAAGACAAGTAGTTTGTGTTTGTGTGTAAAAAAGATTGAATTTTTATGAATCTAACAAGGCTAAATTAACAAGAGTTGTATTTACTAAACCTTGAATCATGATCAATTTACATGCAACTTTTTGGGTAGATTTGGGGCCACTAACGGAAGCTGCTTGCAATCAAACAGTAGAGCAAAAATCGAACAACTTAAATCCAACGATATATCAGACCGATATTTTGACTGCATAGCTCAAGATGTAACCAATTTTAGTGCTTAAAGTTAAACCATCTATGTCCAAAACAATATTAGTTGTTAACCTGTCGGCTGCTTGATGTTGCATAGCTTGACAATTTGATTTACATCATCCTCACATTGTTAATCACTTGAATAATAGCTATGGACTTGCAGCTGATATACGTAGTCTTCCTTGCACTTTGTTGGATTTGTAGAAGATAACAACTCATTTTCTGTTTTCAAGCTTTACATATGCCCCCATTTTTATTAAATACCCCTGACCACATTTGTTGTCGTCATCAATCAGCACTAAGTTTTCTATTTGTTGGTTCTAGATGACTTCAAACTACTACAATGGTTTAAATCTATTTCCGGAATTCTTTGATTTTCTAATTTTCTATTATTTTTTTTTTGGGCAAAAGCTCTAAAAATTTTTATTTGCATGTGTTGAGGTTGGTTTAATGGAGCACATTCTTCTATTTTGTTTTTGAGGCTTCTTTTGGTTTCAACAATTACAGGCTTTCTTTAGGTATTTCTTGGATCAGATACCATGGTTAATACAAGGATCTGAATTTTTATGTCTTTTATCTGGGAAAGGATCAGACTTGTTAGGTGAGTGTTCCGTTTTACTGTTTGGTATTATTGAATACAAGTGTGGGATGCTTATATGATTTGTTCTTTTGAGTTCTACAAAATTATATTCAAAATATAAGGCTAGTTATCTTATATTTACAAGTTATTGAGAATGGCAAATTGAGACGTGGAACTTAAGATATTGGTTAGGTTCACTTTTAAATATTTCATTGATCTTTTTTTGTTAACATATGACCAAATAAAACCAAAGCTAATGGTTTTTCTTTTGATTTCAGTGAAGGGTGCACTAGAAAAGAATCAATACTAAAGATATTATGGGGTCGTTTACTATAGGCACTTACCCAATAAGTGCTTAACGGAGAACATTTACCAACATGGGAAGGGTCAAGAATCTTTCCCGCTAAGAATGACGACGAGGATGGAGAGTCTTACCTGGTAAGTAATGTTGACGACTCTTACTAGGTGAGCACTTACCGGATAAATTGTTACGTATGATGTCGTTTTCATAGACTACAATCTTACATGGTAAATTAAGTTAGTCATCAGGTAAGCATTTGGGTAAACGGTCCCCTGAATGGAGGAATTCCTCAATATTAGATAGATTATAAACTATTCGGCTTGCTTTGAATTGTAGTGGTGTATGGGAAAGGTGATTTCTAACTATGCTTGGTTGGGAAAAAGGAAGGATGGTCCCAAAAGGGACTTGAGAAACCCACTAGAAAGAATGGGGTCATGTGCTCCGTCATCTTCGACAGTTGTTTGGGTGTTTTATTGTCACTTATTACTAAATTCATCTGCTTTAATTCGTATGTATATGCACCTCTTTCATATTATGAGCATAATCAACTATTGGGATGCACTTTGAGCTTTACCTTCCTCTTTCTGCAAACAATGAACTTTTGTGTGTTAGGCTTATATTCTTAGATTGTCCTCTACGGCACCCGCGTCATCTGATAGCGTGTCGAACATCGCGAGCTCATTAGGTTCCCTCACGACCACGAACACTAGGCTAATCGATTCGCTTGCCGCACGACAAAGAAGTATAGATTTCAAGACATACATGACACCGTACACCGGACTCGAGGGTTTAGAGTTGGAGGCCATGTTGGAAGAGAAAGACCGGTTACGCGAACAATAGGGGTTAAAAAATATTATTAAATTTTATTTTAATGTAATTTTATTTTTAATTATGAAATTTATTTTTAGTTTTAATGTTAATGTAATTTTTTTTTATTTCATATAATTTTAAATTTTAATGATAGTTATTTTAATTTTAATGTTTATTTATAAATTAAAAAAATAAAATGAAGGGTATGAAATGTACCATAGTGGATGAAAGGTATGGAGTTTGTAGATAGTGGTAAAGATAGTGGAAAGCTGATATGACAGCTGATGTGATAACAAGTATGACAGGTACCATAGGTACCATAAAGGATGACCTTAGAGCATCTCCAATGGAGGTTCTTACAAGAACCTCCTTTTTGTACTTTTTGTTGCCACCTCTATTCCAATTTATCAAAACAAGAACTTATATAAAACTTTACAATGCTAGTTTTTATAAGAACCTTCTTTGGTGGGTCCTATGTATTTTTGCAACTTAAATAATTATCATTTATATATGATATTAATATTTAAAAAGTCAAAAATAAAAAAATAAAATAAAAACTAGCAAATATGTCATTTCACACCAAAATCAAGGTAAGAACCAAGGTTCTTAAATAAGAACCTAGAAGCAAATGAGTTCTTATTTGTATAATATTATTTGTTAGAAGCTTAAAAAATATGTGGGACCCACAAAAGAGGTTCTTATAAGAACTATCATTGTGATATTTTATATAAAATTTTAATTTGATGAGGTGGAAATGAGATGTCAATAAAAAATGCAAAAATGAGGTTCTTATAAGAACCTCCATTGGAGATGCTCTTATAAGAACTCTCCACAATAATAGTTTTTACAAGTCATTGCACTTTTTGCTTGTAAGAAGTTAGCATTGGAGATACTCTTATCCATTAATTTACAGCTACCATTATGCATGTAAGTCTTTCTTATACCACATTATTAATTTACAGCTCATAACTTTATAATAATTAATTTATATATTGTGTGTTAAATTGTTAATCAACTTATCACAGTATATAACATTTAATAGTAATTTTTTCAAAGTACGATTTTCATCCCTGTGGTTTAATATATATAACACTTTTAGTCCTTAATCTTTTAAACTACTTTTTTCATCCGTGTTTTTTCTTTCCATTTTCATTCTTTTATCCAACTTTGTTAAATTAAGTGGTTAATTTATCTAAAAAAATATTTGACTAAATTATATATTTGGTTCTTATAGTAGACTATCTTTATACTTTTTATTCTCAAATTACATAATTCGCATTTTATTATTTTTTTACTTTTTCTTTATTTATTTTATTAAGATATTTATTTTATTGGTTAATTATAAACTTTTATAACTTTAATAAAAAAATTAATCAAATAATTTTATTAAAATATTGATATATAAATACATGATATTTTTTTCAAAGATTTAGGTTAAATCTCTTATAATTAATATTTTTTATTTATTGATTTATTAAATTTTTTTATTTGTTTTAATTAACCATATAAACCCCCACATGTATCTATATGCTAACAACGATACAAAATAGAGATCAACTGCACCATATACATCTTTTTTATTGAAGCATATAGTTAAATACCCAACATAATGCATGATGCCCGTCATACTAATCTTTCGTATAACAACATAGTATAAAGTTTATGTTTTATATAAATGATAAAATCTATCACAGTTTATAACCCTGTGCGAAGCCCCGGACTCTTAATAACTAGTTTATAATAATTAATAAAAAAGAATTTGTTGTCCCACAAATAAAGAAAATGAGGAGAAATGGATTGAAATCACTTAAAGATTGATGAACACAAAGCTTGAATATGCAACAATGGAGGTTTTAGTATATTTGCAATAAAGAGTAATTTTCCCAAATAATATGCATTCATCATAAACCCTAAAACCATCTCATTCCTTTTATAGGAATGAGGTAAAAAGCAATATTGTCACAAACGGCCCCCGAGGTTTCAAAACCTCTAAACAAGGGCAGCACCAAAGGAAATTGTTTACAACCAAAGTAATTTAAACTACGAAAGCAGTAAAGATAGACTTTCTGACTCTTCCCAACAAAGAGGTCTAACAATCTCCCCCTTTGGGAAGAAGTCAGAAAGGTGGCGGTAGCTCCAATCCCGGTTCCCACTTGGACATCTGCACGTACTCGTCCCAATCTTCTATAATCCTCGTCCTCATCTTCATCGCGGCTTCGACCCGGCGATACATCAGCCTTTCCTTCAGTTTCCGCTCTATCAGGTTCATCGCCTCCAAGATCTTTCCCTTCCCGTCTATGATCTTCCACCCAGGAATCTGATCTGCCAGAAGTCTACTTTGCATCCCATTGTAGACGTAGAGTAGGGTCCCGTCGCAGAACTTTGCAAGCTCGCTGAAGCGCATAAACTTGCGTTCCCTCTTCTTCCTGGTCATGTAGAGAACCCCATGTTCCGGTATCCTGGTTGGCATATAAGGAAGGTAAGCATCAATACCAGGCACTAGCAAGTTTGGACGGAGAAGGTTTACTTTAGGCTGCCGGCTCTCTATGGCGAGTTGGTAGTCCGTCACGCGTGCAAGAGTAACCGCATGACGTACATACTTCTTCAGGATCTCGGTTCCATCGCGGTAGTAGTCGAATCGAAGGATTGGGCCTTCCAGATACTTGATGATCGTGAGGAGGTCTTCAAGGTGAACCCGGTCCAGATCTGCTTCAGTGAACGTCCAGTTCTGCAACTCTCCCGCAGGAATGCCGGTCCCGTACATGCGAACATCCCACTCGAGGAATAACTGATGTCCGTGTTTGTAAGGACGAATACCAGTTACCTTCGTGAAGCGATGTCGGATTCTTTGGCGTCCGTGGGTGGCCTAGTTGCACTTCCTTTGGTGGACGTAAGCAGTTCTTCTTCGCAGCTTCTTGATGTGGGAGATCCCGAAGAAGACCTTACGAGACCATATATGTAGTTTCTCTTGCTGGAAGATCCGGGTGAAAGACTCCTCGAGGAACGGCCTGAAGATGACCTTATGATTCCAGTTCAACTGGATGATGGTAGGAGCGGAGGATTCTGGAGTTGTCGTGGAGATCGTTTGCGGAGCTTCTGGAGTGGGGAACTCGATCGAGGAAAGGAGGTTGTCGTAATCCATGTCTCGGAGGATGTCGTCCCCCTTCTGAAAAATCCGGAGGCTTTGGGCTAGAGACCGAAGGATTCTCCGGGCTTCTTTCGGAATCTGGATCTCTGATAAGTCTGTCGGTGCTGCTTTCGGGGGAACGACATCGATGTCAACTGTCTCGGTTAGATGAGGGAATTGAATTACCTCATCTAACGGGATTGACTCGTAATGCCAATCCGACACATCAAGAGCCTCCGTGTCTGAATCTACATACGGAGTATCGGCGGCCGACTCTGATGGAGCGCTTGACGGTGCGGTGGTAGAAGCTGGAGCGGAGGATGAGCCGGAACCAGAGGCAGATTGGAGGTCGATGCGAAGCCGTTTGGAAGCCTGCACCCTCCCCTCATGAGGACCCGGTGCCGAGTCATCAGGGTCATCATGCCTCCGTTTGGAAGGCTGGCCTTGAGACCGACACATGGCCTCCAGTTCCCGGATGCGCTGCTGAAGGAGCTCTATCTAGGCGTCTCTCTCTCTGACCTGGGCGGAGAGGCGGTCATTCTGGGTGGTGTAGGAAGTGATCATCATGGAGTGTTCCACCTCAGTAACGTACCCAGGTATGAAGGGTAGGTTGCCAGAGGTCGGAGGAGCAAGTCGGAGAACGTCTTCGGACTGTTGGGGGATAGGAGCTTCTGTGGACGGGGCTTCCTCCGAGTGTTTGCCCTTGATCCTCCGTTTGAGCTTATAAAGCTCCTGATCCCTTTCTTCCTGGCTCTTCCTTAACGCCTCAAGGTCTGCTAGTCGTTTCCGCTCTGTCTCGGCCAAGGCTTTCTCCAACGCCTCGACCCATGCATCCCTAGCCTTGTTGGCTTCCTCCATCGCAAGTAATCGTGAGTGGACGACTTTTAGGATGTCATCCGAATCCGTCGGACCTGAAAGTCCCGTTGGTACTGGGGTGGTTTTAGGGATTCCACCCGAATCCGTCAGGCCTAAAAGCCCCGGTGTTGCGTGAGCGTCTTTAGAGACTTCGCTCGAGTCTGTCAGACCCGGTCCCGGTGGTACTAAACCTGGTGCAACTTGGGCTCCAGTTGTCGAGAAGAGTCCTATTGAGGTGCTCTCTCGGCCTGATGTCACCGCTGGTGTAATGTTGACGGTGTCAGGGCTTCCAGCGGATCCTCGAAGGGCGTCCCCTGACGCACCAACTCTCCCCGTTCTGGCGGAGTCCCGTGGGATCTCCGCTTGTGTCACTGTAGATCGTGGCCTAATGATAGAAGGGATCGTAAACGTCCCGGGAAGTGGCTCTACGACTCTATGTGCACTGAATGAAGTCGAGAGGAAGGGCAGATCCTCTCTTATCTCAACACCGGCAGACTCCGAATGAGTGGCCGGTGGAAGTTGTGCTACGTCCCCATGCGAAACTAAAACGACCATCTGTTGAGAGATGGTCGAGTGGCTGGTTGAGGTGTGCAATTGCGCTAGTTGGCTGCTAGTGTCTTGACCAGACACCATAGGGTGCCCGGTCTCGATTTGGGTTGCCTCTGTGTTGGTTTGACTCTGGGTAAGGGGAACTTCCGGTTCTAACCTATGCAGATCTTCGTCTCCGACTGCTTCCTGAATCTGAGCCCACGGCTCGTCTAGCTGGACCTCTACCTCTTTGGTCTCTTTTGCTAACCTCTCTCTCTCTTCCTCTTCCTCACTATCTAGCCTACCCCAGCCGGTAGCAACTTCTGCTTCTCCTTCCTCCTCCCGACCGACAGTCCGGTCATCAGATGCTAGATCCCCTGCCAAAACGGGATCCTCGGACATTCTGTCGTTCAAAGACGAGGTAGCTTCATCAACATCAATCAACTGGGCCTTTCCGCCCTTCGCCGGTTTCGTCTCTTGGAACTCTGAATCTGATCCGTAATCGAGCTTCTCGGATTCTGTGGCCTCGTCATCTTCCTCACGATGGTCAGACTGAGTGTGACTGGAGGATTTGTGACTATCGGAGTCATCGCCTGAGGGATCGCCGGAGGGCTCGCCCGTTTGTTGGGGATGAGCGATCGCTTGAGGTGGTGAGGGGACGTGTGCTTGTTCTTGTGGGGAAGCTTCCACGTCCTCACGCACTTCTTCAGTTTGGTGTTGCGGCGATGGTGTGCGGTGTTCCTCGGATGACGAGTGCACTGGTGATTGTTGGAGTGTTCCCGTGTACTGCTTGACCCGGTAGCCACGCATGACGTCTTGTTGTGCAGACTCATCTATGTAAGTTCGCGTCCGGGCTCGACGGCCTCGGTTCTCAACCATCATCTGATAGGCTTCACCTCTGGTCATGTGTGGAGTGGCGGACGTTCCAACAACTCTACCCGCTTCTCCCCTTACGACCACACTCATCACTCCCGAGCCAGAGGCTCCCCCACTGGAGCTCTGGCCCGCCGTGCCGGTGGCACGGCTTCTACGAGGGATAAGTTGCGCGTCCGGGGAAGGGCTCCTCGGTTCTGAGGAATCCGTGGACGCGTCTTCTAAACCTATAGACGCTCGGTAAAGTCTAACGCTCTCAGCCCTACGGTCCGCCATACTCAACACATTTTCAGGGATAGGCATTTCTACCTGGCCGGGTCGCAGAGTCCTCATGTTCATCCTTCCGATCTGTTGACTCTGGAATCGTGGGTGGCCGGATCTACGCCTGACTGTCTGATTGTGATCCATGTGATCACGAATAATAATGCTGAAAAACCGCATCCAAGGGATGGAAGTGTGGCGGTTCCTTGCTGGGCCTGCCCGGACGTCATTGACGATGTCCAACCAGATTTGTCGAGCAACATCAATTCGTCTTCCGTAGGCGACCGAGTGAATCACATGCCACATGTGGGTTGTAGCCTTGTCCACGCCATCAGTCTTCGAGGACAGTGTGCGGTTCAGGATGTTGAAGACGGAGTACCAGATGGGAGGCAGCATTCCTTGAGTCACTTGAGAGATCCCGTTCAATCTCTGATTTGGTGTGATATGGACCCCGAGCGCGAGTATCTCGCTGAAGAGTTCGGGGCCGGGAACTAATGTCTCGAACGGGGCCTCGGGAGTGGCAGCCGGTAGATGAAGGATTCGCCTAAGATCCTCCTGGGTGATGGTCAGCTCGGTGTGGTCTACACGGCCCACGATGGTCTGCACACCATCTCTAGTCTCTACGTGAGACGTCTTCCAGAACTGCTGAAGTTACAGCAGTGGTATGTCAACAACGGTCTGCATCGCGTATGCAAGTGGATGTGCCTTCAGGATCTCTAGTACCACCTCGTCTTGAACAACGAAGTTAGTCAGGTCGATGTACTCGTTGTTCTGGTGGATCTGACGGAGGTCGTCCGGTGAGATGAGCGCTCGGTCAGCGGCGTTGTTGATCGGGGAGGGAGGAGCATTCGGTTGACGAGTCGAAAATGAGCAAACACACGAGGGGAGGTTTTCCGATTCGGAAAACATGGTTTTCCGATTCGGAAAACACTCAGCACTTAAAAAAATAAAGCATGCTTGAAAAGACAAGTTTTCCGATTCGGAAAACTTCAATACTTAGAAAAATTGAGCATAAACACTTGAGGGGTTTTCCGATTCGGAAAACAATGTTTTCCGAATCGGGAAACAAAATACTTAGAAAATTTTAGAACGAGCCAAAAAACTTGTCCTCACACGTGATTCGGAAAACCTCGGAAACCCATGAGGGTAATTCCATGTTTTTCTAATAGGAAAAGATTGATTAGAAAAACGAGGCACAAGTTGGATTCGGAAAACCTGATAATCCGAATCGGATTTATCTGGTTTTCCGAATCGGAAAACTCTATGAATACTCAACGTTGAAGAGTTCGGAAAACATGAGTGTTCATGTTTTCCGATTCGGAAAACATGAACACTCATGTTTTTCGATGCGGAAAACCGCGACTGTCCGTTTTCTGAACTCAAAAACCGCTCACAAAACATCGATTTAACGCTCTAAACTAGTAACATGCATCCTAGATCAGTCATAAACAAGTTGAGAAGTCTTTTTGGATCGATTTAACATCCCAAAATCCCATTCCAAGAAGTTTGGGCTTCGGGTAAGTTTTGAAAAGTTTAGGCTTCGATCCAGACCTTAAAACGAATGATTTAAACGTTATAACTACATAAGGGTTGATTGTTAACTTACCAGGAATCCGGAAACGTAATCGGTTTGACGATCGGAGAAAAAACGAGCGATTTCGGAATCGAGCGCGAAGTGGTTATCGGGTGAGATTTCAGAGAGAAAAAGTGAAAATTTTGAAATTTGTGAACAGTAACTCTTGAAAGATGGTATTTATATTTTTACCAACTTACACTGTGTTTGGCTTGAAAACACTATGTTTGGCTCTCCTTTTGGCTCTCTTAACCCGACTTTCACCAATTGGCAAAAACCACCCATGGACTTGAAGTTTTAAGAAACTTACAAACAAGTCCCTGAACTTGTAGTTTTAGAAAAAATTTCAAAACAGACCCTGGACTACAAGTTTCACAAAAGTGCAAAACGAGTCCCTGAACAAAAGATTCAGAAAGTGGCAAAGTTAGTCCCCGAACTTGTAAGTTCAAGACATGTACTCTACCGCCCCCTGAACTTTCAAGTTCAAAAAATTTACAAGTTCAGCCTCCGATTCCCGAGAAAAGAGACTTACCTGGTACGTCTCGACTAGGTTTTGTGCGAGTTCTGATCTGGGTTAACCAGAAGTCGTCGTAAGGTTCCACACCTACAAAGTGAAGTCTAGAAAGGTATCCATTGAAGTGTGGATCCGAGAACGTTAGAAACACAAGTAGATAAAGATATGACACTCCCCCTTGATACATGCGAACACTCAAAGACTCGCAAAGACTCCCCCTACACACATGCATACATAAAATGAACTCCCGACTCCCCCTAGACCTCAGGCAGGGAGGTCTAGCATTCCTAATTTGCTTAGGAGAAAGAAGTGACGCTTCTCGTCAAACGGCTTTGTGAACAAATCAGCAAGCTGATAGTCACTCTCAACAAAGTAAAGTTCAACATTACCTTTCTCGACGTGGTCCTTGATGAAATGATATCGGATGTCGATATGTTTCGTCCGAGGATGTTGAACCGGATTCGCCGTGATCTGAATCGCACTCTTGGAGTCGCAATAGATGGGAATCCTCTGCATGGTGTATCCGAAGTCGGCAAGTTGGGTTTTCATCCACAGAACTTGCGAGCAGCAGTAGGCGCCGACAACATATTCTGCCTCCGCAGTGGATAAAGATACGCAATTCTACTTCCGGGATGACCAACTCACCAGCTTATCTCCGAGGAACTGACAAGCACCAGATGTGCTTTTCCTGTTGAGCTTACAACCTGCATGGTCTGAGTCTGTATATGCAATTAGTTCAAAACTAGAATCCTTTGGGTACCAAAGGCCAAAATCCGGTGTGCCCTTCAGATACCTAAGGATTCTTTTGACTGCAGACAAGTGAGAATCACGTGGATCACACTGAAAACGAGCACAGACACCCGTGGAGAAGACGATGTCTGGTCTACTAGCCGTGAGATACAAGAGGGAACCAATTATTGCCCGATAAGTCTTCTGGTCAACCGGTTTACCAGAAGAATCAGCGTTTAGTTGAAAATTTCTGGGCATTGGTGTTGCCGCCGAGTTTGAACCACCGAAATCAAAGCGTTTTAAACGATCTTGAACATATTTGGCTTGACTTATAAAAATGCCATCAGGGCGTTGTCGAACTTGAAGTCCTAAAAAGAACGTCAACTCGCCCATCATGCTCATTTTAAATTGGGATTTCATGGTGTGTTCAAACACTTGGCACATCTCAGGCTTCGTAGATGCAAAGATAATATCATCCACGTACATCTGAACTATAATTAAGTCACTACCTGATTTCTTGAGAAACAAAGTGGGATCGATTGTACCTTTCTTGTAGCCAACTCCTAGCAAGTAATCAGTGAGAGTTTCGTACCATGCCCTAGGAGCTTGCTTGAGACCGTAAAGCGCTTTGTCCAACACGTACACATGGTCTGGATATCTGGGGTGGACGAATCCTTCCGGTTGTTCAACGTACACCTCTTCTTGAAGAACACCGTTCAAGAAAGCACACTTGACGTCCATTTGATAAACCGTCATGTTCTTGTGTGCAGCGTACGCAAGGAAGATCCGAATGGCCTCAATCCGAGCCACGGGTGCAAACGTCTCGTCGTAATCAATTCCCTCTTGTTGGCGATAACCTTTGGCAACCAATCGAGCTTTGTTCCGGATGATGAGGTCGTTCTCGTCTTTCTTGTTCCGGAATATCCACTTCAGCCCGATTATGGACTTTCCCCACGTTCTGGTTACCAAACGCCATACTTTGTTTCTCTCGAATTCCGCAAGCTCTTCTTGCATCGCTAAAACCCAATCAGGATCGATGAGAGCTTGGGAACATCTGAAGGTTCGAATTCACTAAGGAACCCTCCGAATAGAATCAGTTTTTCGACGTTCTTGGAAGATCTCGTCTTGACAGGTTGTGAGGGACTCCCGATGATCTGGGAGGGGGGGTGATCTCGTGTCCACTTACGAGTGTGTGGGAGAGTGACATAAGCTTGTTGATTGTTGGTGGCGTCGTTCTCATCTTGCACTGCTAAGACCTCTCGCTGGTTTCTGCTTGATGATCCGGCCTCCAGATTAGTCTGTGGTGCTGCCTCTAACCGGGGCTCACGCACTACCTGAGCATACGTTCTTTGAGCTGAACTAGGTGAAGGTAGTGGAGCTTCTTCCGGGATTGGTGCAAGAACAGGATGTGGGGTCTGTTCTCGGACGGGTTCCGGTGAGGCAGCGGATGAGGTTTCAGGGGGAGAGACCGCCGACTCTGGTGTCACTGAGTTTGTAGAAGTGCTTGAAGAAGGCTCAGTGATGAAGGCATCGGATGTCACGGAAGTAGAGGTTGAACCAGCATGAGCAAGAACTACAATCGGACCCGTGAGTGTGGGTAGATCATAATCTGCGAGGTCTAGAAAGTCTAAAGCAGAAAAGTTAGTGGAAGAATCTGTGCTCGGTGGTGTGGTGAACAGTTCCGGAAATGATGCATCTACATTACTTGGACTTGCAACAGAATAGGTTTCGGTTTCGGAAGAATCAACATTTGAGCTTTCCAAGATGGTTCGGGTCCGTTTGTTGAAAACCCTATAAGCCTTTGAGTTATGTGAGTATCCGATGAAGATAGACTCATCAGACTTGGGTTCAAACTTTCCCAAATCATCCCGGTCATTTAAAACATAGCATTTACATCCAAAAACTCTAAAGTAATCGATGTTTGGCTTACGCTGTTCGACCATCTCGTAGGCGGTTTTACTGGTCCGCTTAACGATCAAGGTCCGATTCTACGTGTAGCATGTTTGGAGAAATGATTCAGCCCAAAATGATTGAGGAACGCCAGAATGAGCCATCATGGATCTTGCTGCTTCGACTAACGTCCGGTTCTTCCTTTCCACAACCCCATTTTGCTGAGGAGTGCGCACGGCAGAGTAGTTGTGAGAGATTCCCACGTCTTCAAGAAAGGATTGCAGCTTTGCGTTGCGAAACTCGGTTCCGTTGTCACTTCGCAACGTCTTCACTCGGCGACCTAAGAGAACTTGAATCCGCTTGATGAAGGCAATGATTCGATCGGCAACATCAGATTTGGCTCGTAAAAATTCAAGCCAGGTGAACCTAGAGAACTCATCAACGAGAACTAACATGTACTTCTTTCTAGCTAGGCTCTCGGTTCTTGTAGGTCCACACAGATCCATGTGAATCATGTCAAGGGGACTCTTGCTATTCGTGTCCATCCTCGGTGGATGAGAGCTTCACGTCATCTTTTCTTGTTCGCATGCAGGACACAATGTCTCCTTGGAAAGGCGAGTCTCCGGTAGTCCCTTGACCAGGTTTTTCGAAACCAGCTTGTTCATGTCTTTGAAATTCTGATGGCAGAGTCTTCGATGCCACAACCAACGGTCCTCCTTTGATGCTTTTGCGAGCAAACAGATTGCATTCCTCGGATTAGAAAGTGCTTCAAACTGAGGGTGTGTTTGAGGGATTGAACGGAAGACGGTGGAGTAAAGATTGCCGTTCCTTCGTGCACTAAGGACGACGTTGTTGTCTTCATCATTCACATCGCTTCCGTATGGGATTGCTTCACCCAGTATCCGTTGTCACAGAACTAACTGGAGCTGAACATGTTGTACCCTAACCCCTCAACATACCTTACATCTTTGATGATGTATCTCCCATCCGTAATTTTCCCATAACCCACCATTGGCTTAGGTGTCTTGTCGGCAGTTTTAACATATCCCTCAAACCTTTCAACATAGTCGAAAAGGAAGGATCTCTGACCAGTCATGTGTCTATATGCGCCGGAATCGAAGTACCACACATGACTGACCTGCAAGACAGATTAAGCTTGTTTAGGGACCCATTGCCAAATGGCTTCCTTTGGGTTAGAGACAGATATATCAGTCGGTGTAGTCTCCTTTTCGGATTTCTCCTTAGGCGGAGGGGACTTCACTGACGAAGAGGACTTAGCTTTCCCTCTTTTTCTTCCCCTTCTCTTTCGGGATTTGACATTAGATTGAGGAGCATTGAAAGAGTTAGACACACCATAACGCAGGAAATTATCAAACATAAAGCACATGTCATTACGAAAAGTATTAAAGGCATCGTTTAAGTTGCGATTACAATTAACAGACATGTTCGAATTCATTCCTACACTAGGTGGAGCGTAGCCTAAACCCGCACGGCTAGGACTATGCTTCTTAGGGAAAGCAGAAAAAGAGTTGTTCCTTCCATGATGATCCTTTCTCGGTGGCTTCACATTCTGTCCACCATCTTTCCTCCTCGCATCTGCATGAAAAGCACGATGTGAGTTAGAGGACGGCTTTGTGGGAATGGAGTTGCCACCTTTTCCAGATGATATTTTAGAAAATTTAGGTTTTGTGGAGTTGAAAGGTTGATTGGGTTGTAACTGAGAAGTCTCACCCACTTCAAAGGTACTTGAATGAAAGTCAAGACTTTTAATGGGCTTGACTGAGTTACGAGCATCGTTAGACTTTGAATGCTTTTTTGGAGTCCTTTGGGTGCATGAGGCTTAACTGATTTTCCCTTGTCAGTACCAACACATTTTTCACCCGTAGGGTTGCTTTTCTCATAAATAGGAGCTCGTGACTCAATAGGCTTCTCAGGTTTGACAACAACAGATTTTGGCTTCTTTGGAATAAAGCCTGAAGGATCATCACCTTCATCTAAAAACACCTTCAGATCATATTCAATATTTGGATCATGGACAGTCTTGGGGTTCAGCTATCCTGTGGTGTGAATTGGGTGGTTCATCATCATCATCCGAGACTATAGAGCAAAGGTTTTCAAAACCCATGACTTTCTTTTTCAAAAGGGAATTAGACACCTACTGGTTTGTTAAAGATTGGCGATACATTATCCTTTCATCATGATCAAGTTCTTTTAATATTTCAAAATGGATATCTAGGAGAACGTATCGCGTTTGAAGATCCGCAACCTTGATTTGGAAATCAGTAAAGGTGGAGGTTGCGGTCTCACACTCTGAAGAAAGCCTAATTCTCTCGGCATTGGCCTCGAGCAAGTCTTTTTCCAGGGTGCGAACCAGGGTGTCCTTTTTCGAGACAATTACTCTCAGATTCAGAAGCTGATGTTGACAGGCGTCTAAGTCCATGGCCTTCAATCTAAGTTCAAACACCTCCTTTTCTAGCTTGACTAGGTCGGGACACTTAGTTGCGGAAGTATCGTCGGGTGGGATAACTAAGGTCTCCTCTGAAAACTCTATTTCCCTAGTATCATAGCTTGAGTTCAGGTCAATATAGTTGATGGGGGGCATTGCTACTCTAGGGGTTCTGGCTTTAATGCCTTCCCATGTAGGTTCAGAGTTGGTTGGATCACTAGCCGGAACAAAGATTGGTCTATTAGGAGGGGGGCTAGTGGGTGGACTACCAGAGGTACTGTTCGACGGACTGGTGGTTCTAGTGATGGTCTCACCGTTTATTACTTCGGTGTATGTGACAGTTTGTCTAACGAATTCCTCGGTCACATGTCCTCCTACTAGGGCAGGTTTGGGCTTGGAGGCGGCCATATCCTCAAAATTGTATAGATGAGAAGGTGCTTTGTCTAAAACATGGTTTTCAGATAGACCTAGGCCGGGTTTGGCTTTATAAAAAGGATTCTTTTTAGCATGCAGAGTGAGGATACTTAAGGTCTGTTCAGATTGTCCTCTTTTGAAATTGTTGTCCTCAAGCTCTTGGATTTTAGAAAACAACCGAGTTCTTTCTTCCGAAAGTAACTGGAATTTAATGTTGAGCTCCCCACGATCACTGTTAAGTTCCTCATGGGGTTTTTGAAGACAAACAAGTTTGTTTGATAAATTGGACTCTCTAATGCCAGACTCAAGTGTTTCACGATTATAAACTATAGTCAAATCCTCGAGAGAGCTTTTATAAATGGCACTGTCGATTCTAAATTTCGTGACGAGCGTCCTCTCCGATTGGAGACATATCTCTAATTCACAAATTTTAGATTCCAACATTGCCACGGTATCAGTTATATTGGGAATAGTGGATACCTCAGATGAATCAATGTCTTGGTAAGTGCTTGGACCGACGGCTTCAGATCCCTCGAAGTCAGCCATCAAGCATAGACCCTTCACCAAATGATCATCCTCGTCTGAACTCTCTTCTTCACATACCCAGTTCTCTTCATCAACCAGCAGAGCAACCCCTTTCAACTTCTTCCTCATCAAGGCGGCCTTCTTCTCAAAGTAGGCGGCATCCTTGTACTTAACTGAGCAGTCTCTAGCGTAGTGTCCCAACTTACCACACTTGTAGCAAGTGGTAGTGGGACTTGGAGCTTGTTGAGGAGCGGAGTTTTGGGTTATGGGAATCTGGGGTTGAATTGACCTTTGACCTCCTTGGTCAGCTTGAACCTGTTGATCTTCCCTCTGAGCTTGCCTGGAACTGTTTCCCCGGGAATCACCTCCGTTGTAGCTTCCTTTCCCGCGATCCATTCTCTCGTCTGCCCTGCTGTCATTCCTATCCTGCTCAAACCCATAGCCTGATCCTTGATCAAGTCTTTCCACTCTCATACCTTCCTCCGTACCCGCCTTCATACCCTTGACGATCGATGTATCCAGACTCAGGAGTGTATTGCCTCAAGCTTCTTCGGTAGTTGATGTCGGAGACCTGACCTCTCCAATCTCCTTGATGCCCTGGACCTCCTTGATAGTCTAGATATGTGTTGTCTCTTCTGGGTTGATCTCTGACCCTTTCTTGGTTTTCTCTAAACCTGCCTTGGTCTTCCCTGTACCGTCCTTGATCTTCTCGGTACCTCCCTTGATAGTTACGAAAACTTCCCTGATCGTATCCCTGAAACCTTTCCCCTTGATGATAGTTTCCTCTGCCTTGATTTCCGTACTGAGCTCTATCCAGCCGGTAATGACCTCCCCTTCCTTGCCCCATTCTGCCTCCACTTGAAAATCCAGATCCCCGTGATCTGTTAAATCCACGGTTTGCATTCAACTTTTGCATGTTGTGGGAAATGAGAGCAAGCGACTCATTCACATTGAAGAGTTCTTCATCAGAAATGGTAATGATCAGAGGATCATTGGGATGTTGCACGTTCGATCCAAGATTCGGGTTGAACTCTTGGTAGAAATCCTCTTGATGATACTGGGGAGGGATATTGTTGTACTGCGAGGGTTGGATTGGGACAGAGTTTGGTCCTCCAAAGGGCACTACCGCTAGTGCCAGAGGATCAACTGCTTTCTTGACTTTTCCCCCGGTGATAAATTCCTCATGTTGGACCATCATGCTGAAGAGGTCGTGAAGACCCATAATTCCCAGGTTTCTACTTAGCTGAATGTTGATGGCCAGGTTTTGCCATTCCTGTGTGAGATTCTTCAGAAACTTCACATTGACTTCGTATTTTGTTTTCTCAACCCCGAGCCTTCTCAGATCATTGACAAAGGCATTCAGTCTTTGATAAGAATCTGTGAGGGATTCGTGTTCCCTGGCCTTGAAACCTTCGTAGGCATTCAGCGCGCTTTCTTTCTGGCTCTCCAGAGCAGTGTCACCTCCCTGCATTTGTTGCTCAATCTCCAGCCAGACGTCTTGCGCGTTGGTTAGACTGTCAACTCTCGCGTACATGTCGTTTGGGAGAGCCATAATCAGAAGAGTGAGTGCTCGCTTGTCGATCAGGTGACGAGCTCTCTGTTCCGGGTAGTACATGTCAATAGGTTTCTCAACGACGTAAGCCGGAAGTTCGGGGCAGTTATCGGTTCGAGGGACTGCGGCAACAGTGTCCGTTGGTCTGATAGGGCCTTTGCGGATGGATTTCATCAGATTCTCATCCAACAGATCGAGGAAGTGTATCATTCTGCGTTTCCACTGTTGATACTCGCCCATCACCAAGACGGGAGGGCGAGATTCGGATCCGATTCCGATGATTTCTTTCGACATCTCTCACTCACTAAGAGGATCTCCTCGTATGACTCACTTGGCTTAAAGAAAGGTTTTTTGAAAAACAGATATTTTGAGCACCTCGGGACACAAATAGTTTCGAGATTTGAAAATTTTTGAAAAGTGCCTAAGTGTCGAATTCGAGGAACAATTTTTCAAGAGTTCTGGCTCGAAGAGGCGAAATCCGATCTGGAAACTGACGTTTTCCGAATCGGATTTGGCTCAAAATACAGGGTTCGGAAAGGCAAGTTTTCCGATTCGGAAAAGAGTATTTTCCGATTCGGAAAATGCTGAGTTCGGAAAAAGGTATATTGGATGCGAAAAATGAGAATTCAAGAAGCAAAATCCCAAATCAGAAGACCAATTTCCGATTCGGAAAACAATGTTTTCCGATTCGGAAAAGGTATAAATTCCGATTCGGAGAATAGTACAATTTCCGATTCGGAAATTTTGAACTGAAATTTCAGTCCTTGTTTTCCGATTCGGAAAACCTGTACAGGAACTCCGAAAAATCACTCAAAAACCCTCAAAAACACTTTAAAAATAAGTGTTAAGACCCCCAATTTGTAGGAAATCAGTAGGAAAACAATGAGGAATCACTTAACACTTATACACACCCTTTTTAAAACCCTTTTTGGATTAAAAACCCAAAAAGTTTTGAAAAACAAAAGTTTGAAAAACCCTTTTAATCACTAAAAACAAGCCAAGGAATCAACAAGGATCAGCTCTGATACCAATTGTTGTCCCACAAATAAAGAAAATGAGGAGAAATGGATTGAAATCACTTAAAGATTGATGAACACAAAGCTTGAATATGCAACAATGGAGGTTTTAGTATATTTGCAATAAAGAGTCATTTTCCCAACTAATATGCATTCATCATAAACCCTAAAACCATCTCAATCCTTTTATAGGAATGAGGTAAAAAGCAATATTGTCACAAACGGCCCCCGAGGTTTCAAACCTCTAAACAAGGGCAGCACCAAAGGAAATTGTTTACAACCAAAGTAATTTAAACTACGAAAGCAGTAAAGATAAACTTTCTGACTCTTCCCAACAAAGAGGTCTAACAGAATTAATTTATATAAAAAAACAAAAAACTTAACAAAAATTAAATGTATATATAAACCCGAATTTTTGTTCAACTTAACTATAAAATTAATTAAAATTATGAATTTATAAAATTTATTAGTTACATATCAAATGTTTATTTATATAATAAAAAAAAATGTTAATGGGATCCCCACATTAACTTTGCAACTTTACAAGAATAGCAAGCTTTGCAAGTATGTTCAAGGTTTTTTTTAAATGACAATGCCACATGAATGCCAAATCACTTCTAATTGATATTTGCAAGATCCTTGTGGTAGCTCTAAGAATGTGTAAAATCAATTTAATTTATAATACTTAAACTATGTAAAAACTCAAATCAATATAAAAGGTTAAAACCTTGTTAAAATCAATTCAACATAAAGAGCAAGAGATTATATAAAGTTAAATCAAAATAAAAGATTAAAATGTGTTTAAAATAAAATCTACATAGAATGATATAAAAAATGTATAAGATATAAATAATTTTGCATAAAAATTGTCATAATAGTAGAAATTGTAGATTATACCAACTTCCTAGCCATAATCCAAGAAATTGTTCAAATTTTCAATCAAGATTTGATTAAGAGGTTGCAAACCGTTATTATCGGCGATACCCGCTTGATAATCAAACTCGCTAAGTTCGAATACAAGCAGAGTACCCTGCACGGAAATAGCAACAGCCCCTCAAATGAACTAAATCTAAGGACTTCACCAGGAGACCGAGTCGTGAAGAGTCAAATCATGTCTCGTTGAACAACAAAGTTGACGGACGATCATTCCGATATGCTGTGGTGGGATTAACTAATAGGCCATTTTCAACAGAAATTTTAAAGTCCTAAAACGTAGCGGTCCATCAAATCCTTGTGGATAGATTAAGGAAATGTTGGTTGGCTAAAGCGCGTGATATTGGTTGCTTAAGAAATATGCATACCCAACTCAAGGAAGAAGGACTAGGGCATTGCCTTATTCAATTCGTCGGTGGTTTATGTTTTCTTTGTGCATGGCCGTCTATTGAAATCGCAAAAAAAGTCATTGAGGAAAACAAGTGCGTGATCAATCATTGGATCGGTGACGTCAGAATGTGGGACGAGAGCTTAGTGGTCTCTGAAAGAGTTATCTGGCTCGCGTAAAGGTTTATCGGTCCAAACTTGGTGCAAAGAGACTCTAGAGACAATCGCTTCCTCTTTCGGTAAAGTTCTGGAGGTGGATGAACCTCCTTCGGTGGTAGCATGAATAACATGTGGGGTGCATTGATACTCACAAAATCAATAGACAACATCAGCACGATAGTTCAAATCAACTTTTTGAACTCATCCCATTTGGTTAAGGTGTATGAAGACCAAAATAAATCGTTTATGCTTTCTAATAAACTTTCCTCAGATTGAGACGACGGTGGAGATGACTTTTCTCTAAACGACATCAAAGATACGTTTTCTGAGGAGATTCACTCCCCGACGTTGAACCGTAGCCGAAGGAAGCCTCCGGAGAAGGATATCCAATGCCCCGGTTGATGTTCTCAGTTTTGCAACCCACGATAACTTTTAATCCTAGGGCCTGGATTTAAATGTTAGGCCTCATCACTACCCAAATCCTTCTTTCCATCCTGATGGACAATCTATTAAAAACAATTTAGAAAATCCACCTGCTCCCGACTCCACTAACTCCATGCCCACTAGTTTAAAAGAAAAGCAGAAAAGGG
Organism: Centaurea solstitialis; assembly: GCA_030169165.1. Classification (NCBI taxonomy): domain Eukaryota; kingdom Viridiplantae; phylum Streptophyta; class Magnoliopsida; order Asterales; family Asteraceae; genus Centaurea; species Centaurea solstitialis. The sequence continues at coordinate 41,034,227 of CM058041.1, read as the reverse complement.
GTTTATTATTTTCAAAAAAGAAGAGGCGACAGATGCATCCAGCTCCCAGTCATCGAAGGAATCCTTTTCTAGACGGCTTGGACGATTTTGGCAAGCTAATTTGAGTTGTGTCGGTGAATAGAGGAAAAACGCCCAGCAGGTCAGTCCCTTGCAACTGATCATCGCCCTTCTCCATTGGTCCCCTATAGATTCCCATGAATTGGTTATCCTTAAACTATTGTGGCTTGAAAACAAAGGGGAAGTTAGAAGGAGTAAAATAGATAATTCTCAAGGAAAAATGCAGTCTTTTTGGTATACAGGAAACAAAGTGTAAGGAGGTTTCTTTCGATCTTCTTCGTAGAATTTGGGGTAGAATTCTCTATGACTTTATTTTTGGTAAACCCATTGGAGCGTCAAGAAGTACCCTCATTTTCCTGGAACACTTTCTTTTTCAAAAAAGAAGAGGAGATCGCAGGAAACCATTTTTATGGTGCAATTAGAAGCTGGCAGAACCCAAATTGTAAATTGGATTTATTAATGTTTATAGCCCCTAGCCCCTGCAGCAAATAATCCTTCTTTGGAATTCCATTGTCCATTTGTTGTCCAGAAGTGATACAATATGGGTGATTTTTGGGGATTTTAACGCCGTCCGTTTTAAAGAGGAACGTTTGAGCTCAATCTTCGACGACACAGAAGCTACTCTCTTTAATGATTTCATTACCTCTGCGGGTCTCTCGGATATTCAATTTTGCTGGAAGCGTTTTACCAGGTTCAGTTTAGACGGATCCAAATTAAGCAAGTTGGATCGCTTTTTAGTTTCTCCAGCTTTCTTCACATTTTTCAAAATCGCCTCAGATACACGTTATGGTCCGCACTTTATCTGACCACAGTCCTATCATTTTGAAATCGGAGGACGTCTATTATGGCCCAAAACTATTCAAAGTTTTTTGATTCCTAGATTGCTAATGAAGAAGTCACAAGACTGGTTGCGACTGTTTGGTCTAATAATGACCTTAGAGGTTCTGCTGATATTGTTTTGAAGAACAAACTAAAAAACCTCAAACAAGCTTTAAAGACTTGGTTGTTTAAGGAAAGGGGGGCTCGTCAACGTAACAAGAAAGCCTTGACAGATCTCCTTTCTTCTTGGGACGAAACAGCTGGACCACATCAAGTGGTTGGATTTAAAGGAGAAATCCCGAGTAAAATGGGCAATCTAAGGTGATGAAAACACCAAATTTTTTCACGCTTTGGTCAATCAAAAATGGAGACACAGATGCCTAAAAGGACTGATTTGCAACGGTTCTTGGTCCTCGGATCCTGAGGTTGTGAAAAGCTCAATCTTCAATTTCTTCAACGATAGATTTAAGGAGCTGCAACAGTCGAGACCATTCTTCGTGTGCAACAACTTCAACAAATTAACTATTGAGGAAGCGCATTTTCTGGAGCGATCTCTTACCATGGAAGTGCTAGATTTGGCAGTTTTGGGTTGCAAAAGCTCTAAAGCTCCTAGTCCTGATGACCTTAACTTCAATTTCATCAAGAAACATTGGAACACATTTAAAGTGGATTTCTTTAATGTCGTAAACCATTTTCTTGAAATTGGTCATATCGCTGCGGGTTGCAATCGTCTTTTTTGGCCCTTGTTCCTAAAAAGCCCGACCCCCTTGAATTGAATGACTTCCAGCCAATTAGTCTAATCGGATGCTTCTACAAAATGATAGCAAAGGTCTGGCCAATAGATTGGTTACGTCTTGGGAAAACTAATAATATACAATCAAACGACTTTCATCAAAGGGCGTCCAATCCTAGTCGGCATCTTAATTGCTAATGAGATTGTAAATGCGACAGAAAAAAGCAAGATGAAGATGGCCATTTTTAAGGTAGATTTCGAGAAAGCTTTTGATACGATGAATTGGAACTTTCTCATCTACACGATGGAACAAATGGTATTTGGGCCGAAATGGAGAAAATGGATAAGATGGTGATTGATGTCGACTTCCGTTTCTATTCTTGTTAGTGAGTCTCCTACTAAGGAACTAAAAACGAAAAGAAGCCTCCGGCAAGGAGATCCCCTCTCCCTTTTCCTCTTTCTTATATTTGGGGAAGCCTTGCAGCAGATGACAATCCAAGCTTGTGGTAAAGGGCTTTTTAAGGGTCTGAACCTCGCAAACACGAATCACAATCTCTTTCTTAAAATTTGCTGATGACGCGGTGTTCAATGGGAAGTGGTCTAGTTCTAATGTTCGTAATCACACTAGACTCCTTCAATGTTTTTATGAAGTTTTAGGGCCCAAGATTAATCTAGCTAAGTGTAGCTTAATGGGTATAGGAGTTGAGTAGGCTTGTAAACGAACCGAACGTTCATGAACCGTTCGTGATTTTGTTCGACGGGAAGTTCGTTTATGTTCGTTTGTTTAATAAATGAACAAACACGAATAAGATCTTACGTTCATTTAAATAAACGAACGAACACAAACAACATCCTCGTTCGTTCAATTATGTTCGTGAACGTTCGGTTATGTTCGTGAACCGTTCGTTCGTTTATGTTCGTGAACTGTTCGTTTATGTTCGTATATATAATTATTAATAAATTGTATATTATTTATCAAGTAATTTAATTATTTAACTATGTTTTTAATAAAGTTAAAAAAAGTACTACACAACATCTCTCCTCTCGAATAAAAATTTGTGGATGTTAATCAAGAATATGTAGGATTTTCTGTTTGTTCGTGTTCGTTTGTTAATGTTCGTTCATTTATGTTTGTTTGTGCTCGTTCACATTCATGAACCGTTCGTTTATGTTCGTTTAAGAGTTTAATGAACGAACACGAACATCCTCATGTGTTAAATGAACGAACAAGAACATGATTTTTCGTTCGGTTAAGCGTTCGTGTTCGCGTTTGTGTTTGTTTAAACTTAAACAAACGAACATGAACATGCCTCGTTCGTGTTCGTTCGGTTCTTTTACAGGCCTAGAGTTGAGAATGCGGAGGTTCAAAGAACGGCTCAAGTGCTACACTGCATGGCAGGAAAAATCCATTTACTCTACCTAGGGTTGCCGTTCGGAATCAATATGAAAAGAAAGGCGGCTTGGTCGGAAGTATACAACAAATTCAACAAGAAGCTCTCTTGTTGGAAATCGAAACTCCTTTCCCATGGGGGTCGTCTCACTCTCTTGAAATCGATTTTAACGGCATTACCTCTTTATTTCTTCTCTTTGTTCAGGGCCCCAGATGGCGTTATCTCGGATTTAGAAGGCATCCGTAGAAGATATTTTTGGGGATTCAACGAAGGGGATAAAATAAATTGGATCTCTTGGAAGAAAGTTCTCCTTCCAAAATCTTTGGGCGGACTTGGTGTGGCCAGCTTAAAAGCGAAAAACGTTACCCTCTTATCAGGATCGAATTTTCACACCAACAAACACCACTCAGAATATGTTAAAGAAACTTGCGGAAAAGTAACCTTTAACAATGAATAAAAGCACAATGGAATAATAACAAACTATTTTATATTATCAATATTGTTTACAAATCAAAACCCCAATCTGATGATCAGAAACTCACCAGACATGCACAACTTCTCTAGTGCAGGGATTCAAGAACCTTGAGGCTAAAACTCTATGAACAATAAAGATCAAAAGTATATCTAACCAAAACGACTCAACTTGAGATATATACTGCTAACTATTACAGATAAGTTTCAATTCAAAACAAAATTAATCCAAACTCCAACTCTATCTGCAATACCTTCAGTAGTTATCTTCAATCATTATCTCGAGCACCAATTAAATCTTTGATCTCTATCAACTCAACAACGTGGCTATCGCCTATCTTCACAAAAAGACTTTATCTTCTAGCAACACTTTGAGTTATAAGCAGTAGACTCAACAACTTAGCAGCAGTTTCACCAACCTGCTGCTTGTTTGAACCAGCAGTAGTTTCACTCTACTGCTCAAACCCAACAATCTCCCCCTAACTTAACTTCTATCAAGGAGTTAAGTTTTGAATTTGGTTCAGCACCTTTATCACCAAATCTGCACCCATCTCTGAACTTGGTCTACAGCTCAATCCCTTTTCAATCATCTTTTGCAATTTTTCCAAGCTGTGATCATACTCCCCCTCAACTAAACAGTATTCACATTTTGACCCATTGTAGATCAAACTGTAAACACCACACTTCTCATACAACTTCCATTCATTCAACACTTCAATGTTTGGAGCAAACAGATGCTGCACTCTCCCAACATCAAACATCATGCACAGCCATTCAAGTGCTTTCCTTATCCATTCAACAAACTCTCCATCCACCTCCTCTGCTTCCAAAATTTCACCATACACACTCATTCCATATTCAAATATTTCCTACAAATTTTCCCTGGAACAGTGATCTACAATATCTAAGAAATATTTCCATTAGTCTTTGTATCCTCCCCTCCTTTCAAGCTTGTAGTATAATTGACTACTTAGTTTCACCACACTCCAACTTTCCACCTTGCCAAGTGGATTGTACTCTTCTTCCTCCTTCTTTGCTCCTCCAACCATTCTCCTCCTTGTCTCTTTAATGCTTGCCACATACTCCTTCTCCAACTCATTCAGCCTCAAATGCTTGTTACTTTTTCTCAAAATACCTTCTACCTTTAAGAGATATAGTTTGTATTCCTTCTAAAAAAAATGGAACTCTGAAGATCCATCATCCAACTTTAACATCACCACCTGTGAAGTAGGAAAGATCTTCCAAATCTTGAGATCACCATTTCTTGGTAGCATAGACCTTGGATCATACATGTATTGTAAACATTCCATGGTAATCCTTGCCATCATGCTCATCTCCACTCTCCCACCTCCATACAACCTATTTCCAACTTCGTGCAGGTCATCCACATCCCTTCTATTAACTTTTTCCACAAACCTTTCAAGATCTGCATGTAACTCTGTCTTTCAATTACTTCTTGTTACTCTAATGGCATGGTTCCTTCCATTCACACAAGTTTCCCAGTGCACAATCCTTCGATCATTATCTTCTTCATCTTTCTCTTTCACCTGTTCTACCCTTCTTTTCTTTGCTGACTTTACTGCAATAGATTTCTTTCTCTTCATTGTTGCAATAACAGTATTCATCTATGTATCATCACTTTCCCTTGCACTTCCCTCATTCTCAGCAATCATTCCTTGAATTGTTGCCATTGACAACTGATGTTCTACATCTGCTGGAATTGCTGACTTCTTTTCTCTCACTTCATCCTCTATCACCTTCCCTTGCCTTTATCCCTGCTGCTCCCCTACTCTTCTACTTTTTCTTCCTTTTCTTTCTTTTCAGAGAAGAAAATACCCTTATTTGGTAATCTAACAAGCAATACCTCCACAGCCTCCTTTTTAGCTTCACTTCTTCCTTCAGACTCCTGAAATCCATGAGCTGCATTCTGAGTCTCAGTTACTTTCTCAACATCAACCAGCTTTTCATCCTGTTGTGCCTGAGTTTGCTTCTCCCCCTTAGCCTGAGAACACTCCCCCTCTGAGAAAGTAGACTGAGCAGCATGAAAAGGATGCCTCCTTTTTTGAGCAATAAAGGAGTACAACATCCTTCTAAGAATGGAAATGTGAAGATTTTGAGACATGATCTTGGAGGCTTGAGCAGCCAAACGATTATCATGCTCTTGCAGCAGAGTATCTCCAGCCTACATAAGTTTCTGCTGAGCTTTGACTACCTTTTGAAGGTCTGCAATCATAGAGGCTTGTGATTTTGCAAGCTTCAGTGCCTCAGAACAGTCTACAGCAAGCTTTCCCATGGCATTCATCACTTCATCATTAGTGTATCTATCCTCACCATGTTCTGGGGTTAGACCCGCCTTAGATGGATCATTGAAAGTGTTAGTAGTGGTCCTTTGCCTAGCAGAGGCACCAACTACCCCCATGGTTTCTTGGCACCTGGGTCCTCTAGATGATTGCTCACCTTGAGTTGCCGGGGAGAAGGTCTTAGTTATGTTTAACCAGTCCTGTCCTGCACCTTGTGCCTGAACAGTAGGTTGAGCCTTACCATCCACATGCCCTTCCTGTTCCTTAGAGGGCACCTTCTGTGATACCGTTTAAGTCATCCAACTGAAGATGAGCCCTAATCTTGGCTTCAGTGATTGTGAATCGGCGTCCTCCAACTATGCTGGAAATGGTGGGAACATCATTTGTATCAACCGTAGTGGCATTTTCCCAAAATTGTTGCATATGAGCCCTATAGATTGGAGGATCAATGGTGATGGCAATGGCAATGTGAGAAGGTTTCAGGAAATCAATGATTTCATGAAAATCTGCATTGTTCTTGTCTTTCTTCAAGTACGCAACTTTGTTGTGCTCCTCTACAAAGTAAAAAGTTGCCATGAGTACAAAGTGTGAATCGTGAATGAATCAACAGAGTAGGATTAGGGTTTTGGAAGCAAGAAGATTGAAAGAAAAATCTTGAAAGTCCGTTGATTGAAATGGCGGTTCATCTGATCCTTATATAAAACGGTTAGAAGCAGCAGTGTCCTTCCGCGTGATAACAGCAGAGTTGGTTCTTAGCAGTAGAGTAACTGACAAGCAGTATTTTCTATGCTATAAGCAGTAGACACATACTTGAACACATAAAATATGATACAAATACATTACATGTGAGACACTTTTAAGCAAAGATTGACATCATTCAATATTAATCATTCCCATATTGGTGATAAGAAAGATAAATCTTCCTATATCAAATGATTTTGTGAAAAGATCTACAAGTTGATAATCTGTGTGAACTTATAATACCTGAATTAATTTCTTCTCATTGCAGTCTCTTATGAAATGAAATCTGATCTCAATATGTTTTGTTTTAGAATGCTTGACAGGGTTATTCACAATACTTATGGCACTACTATTATCAATATAAATAGGAGTGTTAAGAAAGGTCAAACCATAATCCAGCATTTGATTCTGTATCCATAAAACCTGTGAGAGCAGCTAGCAGCTGCAATATACTCTGCTTCTGCAGTAGAGGTAGAAACTGAAGTTTGTTTATTGCACTGCCATGACACCAATCTTGATCCTAGGAACGGACATCCTCCAGTTGTGGATTTTCTATCCATGTTGGCACCTCCATAATCACTATCTGTATAAGCAAGTAAATCAAATGGTGAGTCATGAGGCTACCAAAATCCAAGCTTAGAATGTCCCTTCAAATATCTGAAAATCCTCTTTACAGCCTGCAAGTGAGAATCCTTAAGCTGTACTTGAAACCTAGCACAAACACATACAACAAACATAATATCAGGTCTAGATGCAGTTAGATACATTAATGATCCAATCATAGATATATAATGATGCACATCTACTTCTTTCCCTTCAGTATCAACAGTGAGATGCTTATGTGTCTCCATGGCTGTACTTGCTGGTTTCACATCTGTTAATCCAAATTTGGTTAGGATATCCATCACATATTTGGATTGATGAATGAAGATCCCATCTTCCTTTTGTGCAACTTGTAGTCCAAGAAAAAAATTTAGCTCTCCCATAGCACTCATCTTGAACTTTTTGTGCATAAGATCTTCAAATTTTATGCACATACTTGATTTAGTAGATCCAAAAATAATATCATCTACATAAATCTGTACCAGCAGTATCTCCTCCTTCTCTCTCTCTTGATGAATAGAGTCCTGTCTATCACACCTCTGATGAAGTCATTTTCCAAAAGGTAGGATGACAAAGTGTCATACCATGCCCTTGGTGCTTGATGTAAGCCATACAATGCCTTGTTAAGCTTATAGACTCTGTCAGGATGCCTAGGATCTTCAAACCCTGGTTGTTGACATACGTAAACTTCTTCTTCAATCTTTCCATACAGAAAGGCACTTTTGACATCCATTTGATACACCTTGAAGTTTTTGAATGAAGCATAGACTAGAAATAACCTTATTGCCTTAATTCTAGCTACAGGTGCAAACACTACATCATAATCAATGCCTTCCTCTTGTGTGTAGCCTTGTGCCACCAGTCTAGCTTTATTTTTAATGACAATCCCTCTCTCATCCTTCTTGTTCCTAAAGATCCATTTGGTACCAATTGCCCTGTGTCCATTAGGCAAATCTACCAAATCCCATACATGTTGCAGAACAAATTGTAACAATTCTTCCTGCATGGCCTCTATCCAACTTGGATCCTTCAGAGCATTATGAGCTTTCTTGGGTTCCTCCTGAGACAAAATACAAGAAATTAGACTTGAGTGAGGATCTGAAACACCAACTTGCTTACTCCTGTGCCTTGTGAGCATAGGGGAATCCATGTCTCCAGTTACTAGAGTGGAGGGATGATTCTTTTGAGTTCTGGTTTGATATCCTGCTTCCTCTTGTAATGAATCCCCTAAATTTGTTTCAGTTTGCTCATGGGTAGATTTACTACTTTGTGGGGACTCTGGCTGAGAATGTGGCTCAATTATTTGATCAAGAATCTGATCAACTACAGATGATGTTTTGTCACTTTTATCTTCATCATTCTTTGTGCAAAACTCAACAGGATCAATGGTTGGGATAGGGAACATCACAAATTGAGGTTGTACCTCCTTCACCTGTTCTGTGCTAGGTCCTGTACACACTCTCTCATTAAATTTGAAAGAGTCAGTAAGTGAATCAATATCAAATAATCATTCTGGACCAGAACCTTGTGCATTTGATGTGTGCTCATTACACTTGACATTATCACTCTCTTCAATGATTCTGGAAAGAGAGTTGAACACTCTGTATCCCTTACACTGAGTAGCATAGCTAACTAGAAATCCTTCTTCAGATCTGCTCTCAAACTTACCTAAATGAGATTTGGTATTGAGAATGGTACAAGGGCATCCAAAAGGTTTGAAAAAACAATGAAGGGATTCTTCTTTTTGTAAAGTTCATAAGGTGTTTTCCCTTGTGTTTTGACAACCATGACTCTATTTTGCACATAGCAGGCAGTATTCACTGCTTCTGCCCAAAAGGTAATAGGCAATTTGGAATCTGCTAATAGAGATCTTGCATCCTCAATAAGAGTCCTATTTCTCCTTTCTGCAACACCATTGTGTTGAGGAGTTCTAGGAGCACTATATTGTTTCTCAATTCCTTTCTCCTCACAAAAAGAGTTGATATCAGAATTCTTAACTTCTGTACCATTATCAGATCTAATTACTTTGACCTTCAGATTTGCCTGCTTTTTCTACTCTAGTGACAAAAGATTTGATCAGTCCACTTGTCTCGTCTTTTGATTTTAGAAAGTAAAACCAGGTGTATCTAGAAAAGTCATCAACAATTACAAGACAGTAGGATTTCTTTCCAAGGCTCATCACATTGGTTGGTCCAAAAAGATCCATATGAATCAATTGAAGAGGTGATGAGATACTGTTTACTTCCTTAGACTTGTGAGAAGATTTGTGTTGTTTTCCTTTAAGGCAAGCAACACAATTATCATTGCAAGTGAATTCCTTTCTTGGCAATCCTCTGACAAGATTGTGTTTAACTAATTTGTTCATATTCTTAAAATTCATATGACACATTCTTCTGTGCCACAAGTTTGATTCATCATGTGATGCTTTTGAGAACAAACATTTCAGAGGTTGATTTGAAGGAATCCTTTCTAAGTCTAAGCAGTACACATTATCTTTTCTAGGGGTTCTCAACAAGCTTTGACTTTCATCAATGTCGCACCAAACTTGGGACAGTGATTTCTTGTTCTGTACCATGCTGCGCCAAACATGAGACAGTAAGTTTTGTCTCATCCTGTCTTGTCCTGTCCTGCATACCAAACGTGCCACCGTAAGGAAAAATTCCTAGGTACGCCCCTAGGAATTATATATATTATATATATTGGAGTTAATTTATAGTTGCTCTCTAAAATTTTTCAAATTTTATAAATACAAAAAAGAATTAAAAGTATCAAAAAATATTCAATATTTTTGGTTCATTTCGAAGGTATCGAATATCCAAAAAAAATAGGTTCATTAAAGGTGCCACCGTAAATAAAAATTCCTAGGTCCTCCCCTAGGAATTATATATGTAATATATATTGGAGTTAATTTATAATTGGTCTCTAAAGTTTTACAATTTCAGAAATATAAAAAGAATAAAAAGGATCAAAAGTTATTCACTATTTTTAGCTCATTTCGAAGGTATCTACAAACGATTATAATGTTGTAATTTATTAAAATTAAAACATATTTTTAACGTACTTTAGTTAATATACGATCACATGTGTTAATATGATGAATGTGTAAAATTAAAAATAGAAAAGTATAAAGTATAAAATAAATTAACTTACTAATTATAAGGGTATGAAATGTAATTTTAAAATACACTAAAATACATAAAAATACATAGAATCGTAGTATATATGGTATATAATAAAATAATTATATCAAAATTTTTTAAATATTGAGCTCATTTCAAAGGTAAATGGTGTACCTTATTAAAATTAAAACGTATTTTTTCACATGTTTTAATCAATATACGATTATATGTGTTAATATGACTAAAATGTAAAATCAAATATAGAAAACTAAAGGATATAAAGTAAATATATATATATATATATATTAGAGAGAGAGAGAGGAAAGTTCAAATGTAAACTCAATTTTGGTAGTAAACATGAGGATGAAAAATTATAAAATATGATGTGGGCCCATGTGGGCCCTACATATTAAAAAATCATATATGATTTAGTGGTTGGTGATGGGTTTTTACTCGTATCAAATTGACACGAATCAACTTTGAATCTCAATCCTAACTGGAATGAAAAACATGAGACTTAACCCGAAAGATCAAAACTTGACCCAAGGGTTATCAAAAACATAGTAGGATCGAAATTCATGGTTTATACAATCAAACCTAACTGGTTTGATTAGCGAAAGCGATTTAACTGATAAAACCCGAAAATCACAAATCTTGTTTTATCTTAATTAAACAACATAATTATTGGGGTTAGATAATTACCTCGGAATCTCAAGTTAGATCCACCCGTGCTGAAGCCAAACGAAATCCTTCTAGCCGGAATAACCCCAGACAGTTACGAACAAACTGTACGCAAAGAATACTAATCGAATAAACATGAAATCAAAACTGGTTTTGGGTTTATGGTTGATATCGACCAAGGAGAGAGAGAGAGAGGGAGAGGGATTGGGAGAATTTTCTAGGTTTCGTTTTGGTTTAATGATTGAATAGAATACTTGGTCCACCCTGACTATCCATATATATGGTAAAGCTTACCATATATATATATATACCAAAACCAATTGATATTTATATCTTTGGAAACTAAATATTTATTTCCTTAATATATATTGAAAAATATATTCCTTGTATATATATATATATATTTAGAGGGAGGTTCATACAAGAACAATCTAATTTGCAAGAACAAAGGAACCATGTTAATCACATGTGATTTTGTACTAAACAAGAAAAAGCGAGTGTAGTACACTTGCCGACAAGGCGCGTGGGTCGGTGCGAGTGGGCGAGCGTAGTACAAAATCACTTGTGATTTACATGGTTCCTTCAGTCTTGCAAATTGGTTTTGTTCTTGTTTGAACCTAATTCTATATATATATATATATATATATATGTAAAATCGTATATAGAATGTTAATCAAATAAAAACCATTTTATTAGTGAAAACCAACTAAACAATAATTTTTAATACGATTTTTTTTTAATCAAATACTATGATATTAACTATTGTTACACATATATTTTTTTCATAATGTAAGTATCATCCATGAAAAAATAAAATTTTTATTCATATTATGAAACAAAATTTATGGATGATACCCACTTTATGAAAAAAAAAATATATGTGAAACAATATATCAATTTTAACATTTGATGGGAAAAAAATCATAAAAAATATATTTTTTAGTCGGTTTTCACGGGTTTTCACTAATAAAATGGTTTTTACAGGATTTATCCTCATCTTATATATGTACATATCAATTTCCAATAATTCCAAGATAAGTATTTAACTGATTAATTAATTCTGCTATATATATTTATTTAACTAATAAATATATATATCCTATTAATTAATTCTCTTAATAAGAAACTTTTAACTTTGGACTTTCTACAGAAAACATCCAATTGATTTATAAATTACTATTATAAATCAAATTCCCTGAACCGGGGTTATTTTACTATTCGAATTACAAGCCCTCATAGGTGTGACCCTTGAGTGTCTTATAACGTTGGATGTGCGATCATCGGTTTGTCAACTTCTGCAAATAATTACTAACAGACTCCCAGTTGTACAAGTTGGCAATACCGGCTTTATGACACGGACCTAAGGAGGCCCCTAGACAGACACTTAGGCTATGTTTGGTAAACTAGCTGATAAACTAGCTGGTAGCTGATAAGCTAGCTGATAGCTGATAAGCTAGCTGTTGATTGATAAGCTTGCTAGTAGATGATAAGCTAGCTTATGAACAAATTATGTTTGGTAAAAACTAGCTTATGAGTATGTAAAATGACCAAAAAGGGTATATTTGAATTTAATAATTAATATTAATAAGGGTATAATTGGAAAAAGCTACAATAAGCTCCTTATAAGATACTCAAAGTATCGTTTCAAAAAGCTATCTTCTGGTACATGTTTGGATGGATTAGCTTATAAGCTACCTTTTCAGCTAGCTTATAAGCTAGCTTATTTTTGCCAAACAAAGCCTTAGGCTAACCAGGTTACCAGAACTCTTATACCAAGGTAGGTGATATAAACATCCTTTAAGAAAACAACATTTATGAAACAACTGTCCATAAATCGAGTATAACTAGGCTTTTCCTTTTGCAACGCAATATTTCATCTTTGAGTATGAGCATCGATAAAGTCGACTCTGAATACTCAAGATTATGTTTCTCGACTATCTGACCTTTACCGATTGGTAAACGACAAAGAACAAATCAATTCATTTGGGTATCGCCATGCACATCATCAGTTATTTCAGTCAGTCAAAGGCCCCAGAAATATCTCTCTTCATAGAAGAGGTGCAAATCCCATCTTGCATATCTGCATTTGACACCACAGCTTCTGCTGAATCTAGTTATGCTCTTTATGACCACCCTATTACGGCGTGGCGTTAGAACGTACTAAGTATCTAGTAGTCCCCGTAATCCCAAACCAAATATCTCAGGTGCTAAGGACAACCACTATGAGATATACTTATGACAAAATCCACAAAGTAATCTCAAACGGTGGATCACATACAATATTCGCTACTCTATTGAATATCCGTGCAGTTTTTGGTCTACATCGCTTGTAGTTGTTATTCAATGACTGATCATAACTCACCAAAACCCACGATGACTTTATAGCCCTATCAGGTTCCCACCATGATAAGTTGTCACAGATAAATTTCTAAATAAAACTGAAACTAATTTTATTCCCAAACAAAAACATGCTAAGTTAAAAAGAAATAGTGAAACTAACTTTGTATAGTCCATATTCCAGTATGTAATAGATTACAAAATTAATAGCATTTCAAGGTTACTTTTCACATTGTTTATTCAAAATATACTTACACTGGTTTAATCGAAGTATCACCTCTCTTCGGTTTAAAGTCTTTGATTAGTCGTTTACCTTACTAATATATAAACAACCACGATAACACAAGTCAAGTATTAAACGATACTTTTACTTGTTACTTTTAGATGTCTGTTTTACAAACACTTAAAAACGAACCTAGACTTCCCTTTATGATATTCTTTGAACTTGGAGATACTAGAAAAACTTCTAGTTTCACTGAATATGTAAAGTCAAGTCCGCAACTTTCCTTAGTTGTTGTGTAGATGAGTGATTTCTATCTGAATTTAGACAAAATTTCCATTTACTAAACTAGTAAATCCAGGAAATTTATTCTAGTGTTTTACAACACTTTATAATCCATAGATATTTAATATCTTATTTATTACTCCAACATCTGTAATTATTGATTTTCTTATCTAAAGTAAAAACTTTGACTTTATATTGTTTCAAAAACTTTGAAACTCTTGATCACCTTTTGTAACTAAAAGATAGATCTTATATCTTATGAATTCTTATCCTATCTGGATTATAAATTCTGAGATATATGAATCAATAAGTGACATATATTTTTTTTCTTTTTCAAAGTCTTAGATAGAGAATAAACTGTGCTCCCACTAATCTATATGAAAACTAACCATTACTTAAAATTTATACTTATTGACTTAGTCAATGGTTTTGACTATTTAGTCAATTTATTTTAAGTAGCAAGTCTAAGACTTTAGACTTTTTTATTAGGATTTAACGTTTATAAAACTTGACTGGATTTTATTGAATCATAATTTCAAACCTTGGAATTTCTAGTTTTATAAAATACTGATGTTATCATAAAAGATATCCGAGATAACATCCTAAATTCTTTCCAAAAACATATGAGTAATTAATTTTGACTTTAAAATACTTTTATAATCCCTTTACTCATAAATATTTTATTCCAAAACACATAGTACCTTTATGTGTTTTGACGGTTTTTATATATTACCTCAATTAAAAACTTTGAAGTAGTTTTGTTAGTGTAATAGAAAATATCTGGGATCTTAAATTGAATCAAGTCAATCTTGACTTAGTCGGATTCAAAAAATCATGCACAAAGATATTTAAAGATATTTAAATCAAGACAATAATTTTAAATTTAAAACTGATAAAATATCCAAAAGTTTAAAACCAACCAAAGCTAGGAAAATTAAAAATGTTTTAAACCATAAAAGAAATTTAAAATGTCTTGATAATATCTTAAATAAAACTTGCATTTCCGATCCTTGCAATCTGGGCACTTTACCTTCAATGACCACCTGCAATTAAACATTTACTCTAGGTGTCAATTTACTTGTAAACTAACAAGTGAAGGTGATAAACTAAAGCAGTCACAAACATCTGAGGTGTTTATACCTACTTCGTGACGCTTCGGGCAATTCTACCTCTAATGACCAACTTCATGGCACTTGAAGCATCATTTCTCGGTCCTTGGTTTGTTAGGATTGATTTCTTGCCTTTGCCCTTGCCTTTGCCATTGTCATTATCCTTGGGTACACTCTGGCTAGCCTGAACCTGGCTCTTGCCCTTGCTAGTATGCCCATGCCCACCCTTCCTCTTCACTCCACCATCTCTGACCATCAGAACATCCTTGGTCTTGGTCCCCATACTCAACTCAGTAGTCTTTAACATGGAATGTAGCTCAGCAATGGTTTTATCCATGTTATTCATGTTATAGTTGATCACAAATTGTTTGTAATCTTTCGACAGTGAGTTGAGTATCGTATCCGTTGTTAGCTGCAATGGAACCGGGTGACCGAGCCTTTCTAGGTGATCGATGTGCCTCTTTATTTTCATGACATGGGCACTAATTGAGGTTCCTCTAGCCATCTTGCACGCATTTAGTGCCTTAGTGGCATCATAACCCTTTGTGCGTGCTTGCGTCTGAATGTCCCTCAACTGGCAGATCATGTCATAGGCGTTAGTGTTCTTGAGACCCGTTTGAAGTTCTGGGCTCATTGTAGCAACCATCAGACAACCTACATCCAGCAAATCATCGGAATGCTTTCGCTAAACATTCCTAACTAGTGTTGCAATGGCATTTGCTGGTGGGGCCTCCCCTAGTGGATCTTCTAGGACATACCACTTTCTCTCATGTCTTGGCACAATCATCAGATTGCGCTCCCAGTTAAGAAAATTTGACACAATGAGTTTGTCCTTTCGAGAATGGAGCAAAGAGAAAGGTTGTTAGCGTTGGTTACTGTGTTTGCCATCTGCACATTAAAAACTTGGTTTTAGTATCTTTTAATAAACGTTTCCCAATAAATATCAATAAGACCTTAAATGAATAAGTATTGGGCTAGGACCCTTATTTCATACGCCCTGATGTGTGGTTTGGGCACGCCACACCAGGCCCATACTATTTCAGTAGGTAAGGAATTTTACCAATCACATCTAAGTGACATGACTCCTAGATCTTTTTGGGACATCGGATATTATCGTACATGTTTTAGTCCATATAAGTGCGTTTTGGCCCGGAACCTCTCGGTAAATTAAGAAAAACCAAAACAGATCGCACTACTGATCTATGACTTTCTGGGGTTTTAATTAAGTTTATGAAAAAAAAATTAATTTCCTGTATTTTAAAATTTTGCTATTTAAAGCTAACTGTTTTAAAAGCAACTGCTGTTTAAAACTAACTGTTAAAAACATGCCTGCTATTTAAACGGGAATACTTCTTCAAAATGTATCAAACTATCCCCAATATATTATTGTGTGTATCAACCTATAAAAATTTCTTTTGTATGTATCAAACTTTATTTTTCTGCCTTTTGTGTGTATGATGACCTTCTCAACCGGTCATCCGTCGATTACAGGCAGTTGGGACAGTAGCCAGAGGTGTTTTGCAACGGGATGACAGTTTTGGGTGGTTTTGGGCTATGTAAGTTGATTTTGGGTGGTTTTGGGCTATGTAAGTTGATTTTGGGTGGTTTTGGGTATTTTTAGGTGGTTTTGGGTATTTTTGGGTGGTTTTGGGTGGTCGACGGTGGTGGTGGTGGTGACAATAGTAGAGGTGGACAGCGATGGAGATCAGCGGTGATGGTGTGAATGATGGTGGAGATAGGCTGCGAAGGAGGTCAACGGTGGTGGTGGTGTTGGTAAATGATGGTAGATGTGGGCGGCGATAGAGGTCAGCTGTGGAGGTCGGCGGTGGAGAAGGTCGAAGGTGGGTAGAGAAGATGGACGACAGAGAAGACCGCCGGAGAAGATGGTCGGAGTTACCGGTAACCCGGTTACCGGTTATTTTGTAACACAAAAGGCTGAATAATAAAGTTTGATACATACAAAAGAAATTTTTATAGGTTGATACTGTTAGTAATTATGTGCATAAGTTGGCAAACCAGTGATTACACATCCAATGTTATAAGTCACTTGAGGGTCACACATGTGAGGACCTATAAACCAAACAAGTAAATAATCCCAGTTTGGAGAGATTTGATTTATAATAGTTAATTATAAATCAGTTGGGTATTTTCTGTCTGAAATCCCAAAGATGAAGGGTTGTTAGTTATATATTTATTAGTTAAATAAATATATAATTAGATTAAATAATTAATTAGTTGATTAATTATCTAGTTAAATAGAATAAGGAATATTCTTTTCTTTGGGAAAAAGAAAAGAATAAATTCTATTTAGATAATCATCAATGAATAAGGAAGCTTAGTCATATGGAAACTCTTCCATATAAATAAGGCTTGCCAGTTCATTTTTCATTATTACAATTCATTCAAGCAACTAGCTTTTCTGAAAAAACCGAAACC
The DNA here is from genome assembly GCA_030169165.1 of Centaurea solstitialis. Taxonomy (NCBI): domain Eukaryota; kingdom Viridiplantae; phylum Streptophyta; class Magnoliopsida; order Asterales; family Asteraceae; genus Centaurea; species Centaurea solstitialis. The sequence goes on along the minus strand of CM058041.1, from coordinate 41,016,925 downwards.
CTTTTCTCTCTCCTATAGCCGCCGGCTACACCCTCCCCTCCGGAACCAGTTCCGTTTTTCTTGGTCGCTGTTCACGATTAAGTTCTGCTAGAAGGACGTTTGTAAGGTCATTCACCGGTGGATCAATCTCAAGCTTTCCAGGTGATTTTTCTAAGCTTAATAACGTATTAATAATTATAACGAACGGATCGTGGTTTTCGGGTTTTTATCCAAACCGCTTCCGCTCGATCGAACCTGTTTGGTTTGATCCGATAAATGTTTTGATCAGTCGGTCATTAGATTTATAGTAAATCTCGATCTAGTTAGGTTCGAGATACGTGGTGATCTTCATATCAGTTTAATTCGGAGATCACAGAAAAACCCAACAGATACACACAATAGTATATTGGGGATAGTTTGATACATTTTGAAGAAGTATTCCCTATTTAAAACGAACTGTTTTTAAAAGCACACTTGCTAATTAAAACCAACTCTTTTAAAAGCACACTTGCTAATTAAAACCAACTGTTTTAAAATCACATCTTTTATTAGAAAAACAATCTTATATATGGTCTTAAAAAAATATTTACCATTTAAGACTTTTGTAAAAACAGGTAATTTTAAATTTAAAACCGATGATATTTTGATCTCTTGATTTAACTGGTTTTAAATTCTCTTAATTTAAAACCGCTTGATTATAGTTAAGCATATAATATCAACAATCATGAGCATATAAAAAACGCAACCACACAGTATAAAGATTAACAACCACGCAGTTTAAAGACAATATTATAGATTTGCCAACTGTTTCCTAAAAGGACTAAAATGACCTAAAACCTATAAGCCTGCAATTCTCCCACGTAGCTCCCACTGGCCTCAACATCTCTGACGGAACTCCAGAAAGAATTTACTATCCTAAGGTCATTTACATTATAACGGGGTTGTAAGTGGCACGCAGGCCTCCCCAAAAATAATCCAAAGGTCTAAGTTGGCAAATGCTAATAGACAAATAATATACACAAACAGGTATAATATTTAAAAACCCACACATATATACAAAGCAGATACGAGCAATATATAATAAAACATAAGGCAATTCTAGATCCGTCAAAAGTATCCTTTCGTTTATCACAGACCATGGTTTTAACCGATTTACTAAATTAAACTAATTTATAAATCAAAACTAATATTTTATTCTGAAATCGGTTTTTATTTAATTTATAAAAATAGTAAGATTTATAGACTATAAATCTATTTATAAATTAAAACCAATTTTCTAAAATATTTGCTTTTTAGACAAATTGTTATGTCAAACCGGGTATTCCGAACAGTCAGGTCGGAATGTTAAAACATCGGCCTGTAAAGTGTTTCGTGGTTCGACTAACTGGTCAAAACATGACACGAGGCCCATTTGACCAAAAAGCCGGGTCAAATATCTAGTTTGATAAAATACAATTTACTAGGAATAATTGTTAACAAAAATTCCTTTTATAATTTTTATCAGGTAATATAACTGTTTTTTAAACTATTACCAAAGATAAAAATGATTTGGGTTAAAAATCCTAAAAACCCAATAAACCTTTTTAAGCCACAAACTAGGTCCAAAATTTCTAGGTTTGGGCCCGTTTGCATCGAGGCCCATTTGAATCGAAAAACCCGAACAAACACCATGACCCGCGATCGACTGATAAATCATCGCTGATCACGCCAAAGCGCCGCTCCCGTCGCTGCCGATCCCCACCCACCCGGCGGCGATCGACACCTGCAACTGCCGCCGACTAGCACCGCTACTAGCGGCCATCGGCGAAGGGTTTTTGTTCGGCCCACCACCGAAACTAGTGGCTCGGTCATCGGAAGCACCACGACGCAACCATAGCACAACTACAACGTCGGCCGTAGGCTGCCTTGGTGCTAGCCATGGTGCGGCGGCAATCCACGGCCTAGGGTTCTGGTGTACCTCGACCTAAAATTGATCTAACCATGGCTTGGCGCGAGACTAGCCTTCGGCCTAGTGGCGGTCCGGCCATGGTCATGTGGCGACTCAGCCATTGGCCTAGCCGCAGTGTGTTCATGGCACTGTGGCGATGAGATTACGGTCTGGTTGTGGTTTGGCTACCGTCTAGCGGTCCGGTCAGCCGCTACTGTCGTTCCGCCGCCGCTCGCCGCTACCCCGTCGGTTTTCCGTGATGGTTTTTCGTTTCTATCTAATTTTAAAAATAGACTGTTAATAATCAAATTAGTGTACAAAAAAACCCACTTATAAAACCAAACTTGTTTTCAAGAAAGCATTTAATCACATATATTTTTAAAATCATCAAACTACGATTTTTAACTGTCATCTATAATTAAACCCTTTTAGATAACTCTTTTGATCAAAATCATAAAATTATTAAAACTATGATTTCATATTTAACTGTTATCCAAAATCAAAATCTTTTAGATAACCCTTCTGATAAAAAATAAAATCATTAAAACAATGATTTTAATTTAACTGTTATTTAAAAATAAAACCTTTTTAGGTAACCCTTTTGATCAAAAATATAAAATCATTAAAACTATGATTTTAATTTAACTATTATCCAAAATTAAAACCCTTTTAGATAACCCTTTTGATCAAAACTAGTTTTTCGGTGCCTTGGCGATACAGAAAGCTTTTAAACACTATTAACGTAGGCATAAAGTTTTAAACTTTATATGGTTGAAAAATCAAAAACTTGATCCCAAAAAACTAACTTTTTCAGTTAACCAATCAAACCGAAAAAACTAACTGGAAAGAGAAACAAATTGTTTTCTTTCTCATGTGATTTCCGAAATTCACAGATATTGTTTTATCTTAATTTAACAACAGAATTATTGGGGTTAGATAATTACTTCGGAAGCTCAAGTTAGATCCACCCGTGATGAAGCCAACCGAAATCCTTCTAGCCGAAATAACCCCAAACAATCACGAACAAACTGTACGCGAAGAATACTGATCAAATAAACACGAAATCAAAACTGCTTTCAAGTTTATGGTTGATATCGACCAAGGAGAGAGAGAGAGAGAGAGAGAGAGAGAGAGGGATTGGGAGAATTTTCTAGGTTTCTTTTTGGTTTAATGATTGAATAGAATAATTGGTTAACCCTGACTATCCTTATATATGGTAAAACTTATCATATATTGAAAAATACCAAAACCAATTGATATTTATCTCTTTGGAAACTAAATATTTATTTTCTTAATATATATTGAAAAAGACATTCCTTGTATATATATATATATGCGAAATCTTATATATATATATACATATCAGTTTCCAATAATTCCAAGATAAATATTTAAATGATTAATAATTTTGTTATATATATATATATATATATATTTATTTGAGTAATAAATATATATAAACCCTATTAATTAATTCTCTTAATAAGAAACCTTTAACTTTGGAGTTTCTACAGGAAACACCCAACTGATTTATAATTACTATTATAAATCAAACTCTCCGAACCGAGGTTATTTTAATATTCGAATTACAGGCTCTCACAGGTGTGACCCTTGAGTGTCTTATAACATTGGATGTACGATCACTGGTTTGTCATCTTCTGCACATAATTACTAACAGTTGGGACTCACCTGAATCATATATGATTTTTTATTATGGGGACCCACATGGGCCCACATCAATGTATGGCTATAATTTGTTCATTTGTTCTTGCAAATGAGGTTACTTCTTGTATGAATCTGCCTCTATATATATGTATATATATAGAGAGAGGAAAGTTCAAATGTGAACCACTTTTTCATTGTGACCATGAGGACAAATCTCAGCCACTCATCCGGTCAACAAAGACGGCTTTCACCGGTTCCTCCCTTTAATAATCTCTACCCTCTCATGAATCGCGTCAATCCTCCGTGATCACGACCACCGTAACCGCGAGATGAGTGACTGAGATTCGTCCTCACGGTTTATAATGATAAAGTGGTTCACTGTAACGCCCCGTTTTCAAGTTTAGTCATTTAACTGTGTTAGAGATAGTTAGTGACTTGATTAACTTGTTTTGTAGAATTTCGAGGGTTAAAGTGTTAATTGTGGAACTAGAGGGGGATAGTCCTAGCATGCAAATAAGAGGGAAGTTTTAACCCTACCCCTCCCTAGTCAGTTTCCAGAAACGTACGAGAGAAAGGAAGGGAGCGATTTGGAGGAGAAAGGAGGAAGGCCAATTGAAGGTCTTCGTGAAGCAATTGGCCTAGGATTGTCATCAATTTGTGTTAAGGTATGATTCCTATGTTCATGAAGTGTGTAAGTGATGTCAATTTTGTGTAATTTGGAGTCTATCGATGGTTAGGGTTTGGATGTTGGAATGATGACCATAGAATCATCAATATATTGTAAGTAATCGGTATGTTTCGGGTCGAATTACTCGCATGTAATTGTTAAATATCGACCCTAACTAGTGTAGAAACATGATTTTGGTTGATTTTGGTTGAAATTGGGGTTTTGGGTGAAAACCCCAAGTTCAGTCGCATCAGACGACTTGAGATTTTTGGTCATTTGGTATCGGCGGGTCGTGACCCGCATGGTGACCCGCCCTTTCTGCTGTTTCAGATTTTGAGTTTTCCAAAACGAATTCGTTTGGGGTTCTTTAGTTTATATACCCCTAAGGGCTTATGTAACTAGATGATATGTGAAGTTTTATGGAAATTGGTCGAGTATAGCTTGGTCGTTTCGCGTTAGAGAGTCGGGTTATGGGTTAAGGACCCATTTTGGGCATTGTTTGATGTGTTTGTACGTGTAATGTGCTTAGGTGGTACGAGGTGACTATTGTACGTATCTTTGAGCTAATTGTGATCATAGCTAAGGTGAGTTCACTACCTAGCTACCTATTATTGTATGTCTATGATGATGGTTCATGTGATTGCTTTATGAAATTGTATGCTCCCTTCGGGGATATGGTTTCCCTTCGGGGATATGGAGTTTTCTTCCTGATTCGAGTTTAGCCGATGGGAAGATAGTGCATGAGGCACGTATGTGATTATATGTATTCGTTTTTATGTATGTATGTTAGTAGATGGTTAGGTGTGTTCTCACTAAGCTTTTCGCTTACCCCGATGTTGTTTACACGTTTTAGATACAGGTACTTCACGTAAGGGAAAAGAAAAAGTTTGAGGCTCCGGGTTCCGTTAGTTCAGTTTCCAAGTGGAAGTGATGAAGTGATCATGGTTTTATCAGTTTTCAAACAACTACTTTGTTAACTTTTTATGTTGGTTGGTTTTCTTAAACAATTAACTTATGGTTTGTCCGGTTTGAACTTAAGTTGGAAACTATGGTTCTATGACATTCCTTTTTGTTTGAATGTTGGGACAAGCTTCCGTATTTTTTTATGTAGTTGGTTACTTTTCTTGTTAACCTGTGTTTCCGGATTTAGGGTGTTATAAGTTGGTATCAGAGCCTAGGTTTAAGGGATTCGAGTATTCACAAGAGGTGGCTACTTGAACTTAAACCAATGCTCGTGTTTTTCTTAAAATAAAAGTAACCAAAAATGTGCTTTACTTGAGAAATGGTTAAGAGACTGAACTGCGAGCCGGAGCATCAGAACGGGGGTGAGCACACTAAAATGTTTAGCATGTTGATTTATGTTGCAATGATTAATGCTTGTAAATGTGATGTATGGTATGAGATGCTAGTATTGAACATAAGTTGCATGATAGACAACATGTACCACTATGATAATGATTACGATGTAAGCATCGCATGTGAGCCTTGTATAGGCTAGTAGTACTTATTGACGAGTAGAAAAGCATGTGGCCAATTACGTGAATAACTGGTAGGTGAGCTGTTAGCCTCGAGTGTGAAGGTTATGTATGGAACAACTAGTTAGGGAATGAGATTTCTGTGGCAGTGTTGAGGCTAGATATGTAGGGTGTATTTACAAGGATACAAGGGCCCGTATCACTGTAAATACATTGTGCATATAAGAGAATTGACATAGTTACCAGAGTATCATGAACTAGCTAGATTGTGTTTTGGGGTAGTAGCATGATAGGGTGTGCTTATGTCCTTAGGACAAGTAGATGGGCCCCTAAGATGCATGTAGAGAGGAAATGTGTGAAACTGATGTGTATGTGTTTATTGAATCAGTATGGGTAGATCGAACAAGAAAGGAACTGCTGGCAAGGAGGATGCCGACGCCGAGAATCTGAGGGGACTGATAGCCTCAGAGGTCGATGAAGCATTACAGGACTTGCTACCGGGGCTTTTCGCCCAAATGAAAGACGAGCTTATGAAAGAAATTCGATCGCAAGTGGAGGCGGTCGTGGGAGATCGGGCCAGTGGTTCTGGGGGCTCGAGTGGCGGGCAAGCCAGGAGTGCTAGCTACAAGGACATCATGGCTTGCGAGCCACCTCAGTTTGATAGGCAGAAGGACCCTATTGCCAGCACTCGTTCGCTGGCTAGTATCGAGGGCGCATTTCTAACTTGCGCCTGTTCCGAGGAGGTGAAGGTTCGCTATGCGACGAACCTGTTGAGGAAGGCGGGAAAAGACTGGTGGAACATCGTCAACAAGTCTCGATCAGCCGAGCAGATCGCAGCTATGACATGGGAGGAGTTTAAGGATCTGTTCAAGGAGCAGTACGTGTCCCAGGTAGAGATTGAGCGATTGACGGGCGAGTTCCTCCAGATGAAGCAGACCACGGAATCGGTGAATGAAATCACCGATATGTGCAGAATGAGCGGATGAAAAGATACCGCTACTTGGAGATCCTGAAGCCCAAGATACGTAAGTTCGTGGCGATCTCCCAGTGCAAGACATTCTAGGAGGTGTATGAGAAGGCTCGAATCAGGGAGCTAGAGCTTGAGAGACCAGATCGGAAGAAGAAAACCGAGACAGCACCGGTATCGACTCAGCAGGCCAAGAGGGCTAAGCAGCTTGGGCCGAAAGTAGAGGTAAAGAAAGAGGTTTCGAGATGTGCTACTTGCGGACGATCTCACTAGGGTGCGTGCATATTGGGTTTGGGAACGTGCTTCAAGTGCGGGAAACCAGGCCATATGAGTCGAGACTGCAAGGAGACTGTACGTCTATGCTTTAAGTGCCTCGAGTTGGGCCATATCGCATGCCGATGCCCTAAGGCCGGCCTGACTCAATCTTCTGGAGCGGTGTCCGCAATGACCGCGGAGGCTAGCACCGAAAAGAAGGTAGATCCACCGCGCTCTCGAGCTCATGTTTATCAATTGACGGCCGAGGAGGCCAAGGAGGAGCCGGATGTGGTTACAGGTACATTTTCCGTTAATTCTGTACCCGCTCTCGTGTTATTTGACTCGGGAGCTAGTAAGTCATTTGTATCTTTGTCTTTTTGTAAAAGTTTTGTGAATGTAAAGGGTAGATTAGATAAACCCTTAGAAGTAAAGATAGCGGCCGATGATTATCGGTTGTGTAGAGATGTATATAGGAATAATGTAATAGAGATAGGTGGTGTTAAGTTCAACATTGATCTCATCCCAATTCCTATGAGGGAGATCAATGTAGTGGCTGGAGTAGATTGGATGAGTTGTAATGGGGCTCACATTGATTGTGAACATGAGCAAGTAGTGATTCGGAACCCAAGTGGGGGAGAGCTAATTGTCAAGAGTGAAAGGAAGAAGAGACTACCGAAGATGTGTACCTTGGCGAAAGCAAGGAAACACGTTCTCCATTGGGGCAGCAGCTACCTAGCGTTTATGGTCAATAGCCGAGTCAAGCCAAGGAAGAAGGCGGTAGCAAATGTGCCTGTACTCAGTAAGTATCCGGATGTATTCCTGGATGACTTGCCTGGCGTCCCTCCCGAGAGGCAAGTAGAGTTCCGGATCGAGCTAGTTCCAGGGGCGATGCTGGTAGCTAAGGCTCTGTACCGGTTAGCACCTCCGAAGATGATGGAGTTGTCAAAGCAGTTGGGAGAACTTTTGGACAAGGGGTTCATTCGCCCAAGTACCTCACCTTGGGGAGCCCCTATCCTGTTTGTAAAGAAGAATGGGTCGATGCGGATGTGTATCGACTTTCGAGAGCTAAACAAGCTCACGGTGAAGAACAAATACCCACTGCCGAGGATCGACGATCTCTTTGATCAGCTTCAGGGAGCCGCGTGGTTCTCGAAGATAGATCTTTGCTCCGGGTACCATCAGTTGAAGGTTCGGGAGGAGGATGTGCACAAGACGGCATTTCGCACTCGATATGGTCACTTCGAGTTTATTGTGATGCCATTTGGGTTGAAGAACACGCCGACAGCTTTCATGGACCTGATGAATCGGGTCTGCAGGCCGATGTTGGATAGATCGGTAATCGTGTTCATAGACGATATACTGATCTATTCGAAATCGAAGGAGGAGCACGTGGAGCATCTGCGAAAGGTATTGGAGGTCTTACGTAAGGAGAAATTGTACGCGAAGTCCTCCAAATGTGACTTCTGGTTACAAGAGGTCCAATTTCTCGGACATCTTGTAAACCGGGAGGGCATAAAGTTAGACCCGGCGAAGGTAGAGGTAGTGATGATGTGGGAGACCCCGAAGACTCCCACAGAGATTAGGAGTTTTCTTGGATTGGCTGGGTACTACCGCCGGTTCATCCATGACTTCTCCAAGATAGCCGTTCCGTTGACTAAGCTGACGAGAAAGAATAAGCGGTTCGTGTGGGGCATTGAGCAAGAGACGGCGTTTGATACTTTGAGGAGGAAGCTGTGCGAGGCTCTGGTGTTGACCTTACCAGAGGGAATTGAGGACCTGACAGTCTACTGTGATGCCTCATATCACGGGTTAGGCTGCGTCCTCATGTAGAGGGGGAAGGTGATAGCCTATGCGTCTTGCCAGTTAAAGACGCATGAGGCGAATTACCCGACCCATAATCTTGAGTTGGCAGCAGTCGTGTTCGCGCTCAAGTTGTGGCGGCACTACTTATATGGGGTTCGCTGTACCATCTTTACGGACCACAAGAGTTTCCGCTACTTCATGGATAAGTAGAACCTCAATATAAGGCAGCGTCGGTGTTTAGAGGTGATAAAGGATTATGACTGTGAGATCCTTTATCACCCGGGGAAGACGAACGTGGTGGCAGACGCCTTGAGTCGGAAGGGGAGCAGTCTACCCCTTCGAGTACCGTGTATGAGATTAACTGTGTCAACTTCCATGATCGAGTTGATACGACAGTCCTAATAGGAGGCGGTAAAGAAGGATAACCAAAGAAAAGAGAGGATTAAGGGGCAAGTGGATCAGCTAGTGGCCGACAGTCGGGGGTTGTTGACTCGATACGGCCGGGTGTGGGTTCCAGTTTCGTGTGAGGCGAGACAGACTCTTTTAGATGGGGCTCACAAATCGAAGTTCTCAATTCACTCCGGTGCCACAAAAGTGTACCGAGACTTGAGGACGGATTATTGGTGGCCCGACATGAAGAGAGACGTAGCAAGGTATGTGGAGAAGTGCCTGACGTGTTTGAGGGTCAAGGCAGAGCATTAGAGGCCATACGGGAAACTCCAACCTTTGGAGATACCCGAGTGGAAGTGGGAGCACGTGACCATGGATTTTGTTACCGGATTACCGATGACGGTTCGGAAGCATGATACCATATGGGTGGTGGTAGACCGGCTGACGAAGAGTGCCCACTTCATCGCGATGAGAGAGGCTTCCTCTTCGGAAGTGTTGGCGGATATCTATGTCCGGGAGATTGTGGCAAGGCACGGGGTGCTAGTGACGGTGATTTCGGATCGGGATGTCCGTTTTACATCTCGTTTCTGGAGTAGATTCCATGAGGAGTTGGGTACCTCACTTTAGTTTAGTACGGTGTTCCACCCGCAGACGGACGGATAGAGCGAGAGGACCATTCGGACTCTCGAGGATATGCTTCGGGCGTGTGTACTTGATTTCGGAGGCAGCTGGGATTCCCATCTTCTGTTGGTGGAGTTCTCGTATAACAACAGCTTCCATGCCAGTATTGGCATGCCGCCTTATGAGATGTTGAACGGGAGACGGTGTAGGACTCCCGTATGTTGAATGATTTGGAATATGTCTGTTTTATGAATTGGAATAAAATATGTTGACAGATGTTGAACGTTCCTTTTTGTTTGAATGTTGGGACAAGCTTCCGTATTTTTTTTATGTAGTTGGTTACTTTTCTTGTTAAGCTATGTTTCCGGATTTAGGGTGTTATATTCACATTTGAACCGACTCCTATATGTATATATATACATATAAGTTTAAGAGGTAAAATGTAACTTTTATAAATCATGTATGTGATAGTGCTTTCGTAGGCTTTTGTTGTGGATCAAAAGTGAAATTTCTCAAACCATAGGGACTACAATTGTAATTACTCTATCATTTGATTATTTTTATATTTCTGGATGACAAAAATTGAAATTCTCAAGAACCAAAAGCGACATTTCATAAATCATAGGGACCGAAATTGTAAATATCTAGAGTATATAAATGTTAAAGTATGAACAGTCACTTCCTGATAAATGTGAGTATATAACTAGTTATTAAGAGTCGGGGCTTCGTTACCGGGATATAAACTGTGATAGATTTGATCGTAAGTAGTAACATGAATTTATATATGAAACATAAAGTTTGTACAAATGTTATCATACGAAAAATCAAAAAATAAAAAAAATTAATTTTAAGAGATTTTAATAATACTAAAATTTATCAGGAAGCCAAAAGACTGTTCATGAACAGTAGCTACCGATACTTTAATATATTTCAGCCAATATAAAATATACGACTAAAACGTAAAATGAAATATAGAAAGCTAAAAGATATAAAGTGAATAAATATTATAAGTTTTAGAGACTACATTATAATTTCTCTAAATGTCGGTCGCTGCAGTTCATGATCAGTGTTATGGCTTCATATAATCATACTATATATAGTATATAATAAAATAATTACATCAAAAATATTCATTATTAGGTTCATTTAGAACGTATCGACGATACGATTATAATAGCGTAATTTGTTAAAATTAAAACGTATTTTTTTAACATATTTCAGCTAATATACGATATACGACTACAACATAAAATAAAATATAAAAAACTTAAAGATATAAAATGAATAAATATTATAAGTTTAGGGGTTAAAATGTAACTTATGCAAATGTAATCGCTTCGTATAATCGTACTATATATAGTATATAATAAATATATACATCAAAAAATATTCAATATTAGGCTCATTTAGATCGTATCGACGATACAATTACAATGACACAATTTTTTTAAATTAAAACGTATTTTTTTAACATATTTCAGTTAATATACCATATATGACTAAAACGTAAAATGAAATATTGAATAGTAAAGGGTATAAAGCGAATCAATACTATAAGTTCAAGGGGTTAATTTGAAAAATTGAAAATGGTCGGTGAACACTGTTCATTTGTTTTACAAAAAGCAATATAAATGGCCTATATTAGCCTAGGTTTACCTAGGGCTGTCAAAAAGTGACCCAACCCGCCAACCCAACCCGAACCCAACCCGAACCCAACCCAATAGTAGCAGGTTGGGTTGAGATTTTCAACCCGTTTATGATAAATGGGTCAACCGCCTAACCCATTTATTTATTGGGTATGGGTTGGGTTGAGATTTCCAACCTGTTTACAACCCGAACCCAACCCATTTACAACCCAATTTCAACCCATTTACAACTTGATTTCAACCCACTATTTACGTGTTTTCAACCCATTTATAACGTGTTTGTAACCCATTAGATATAAGTTTATGTTTTTAAAAATTATTCTAGTAAATGTAAGTTTCTGTTTTCTAGTTTATATGCTAATGTAACTTTGAAACTTGGAATCTTGAACATTTTTATTTTGCATTTGCTTGGGTTGTGTTTTTTTGAAACTTGAAACATTTTATTTGGTTTGTGTTTTATTTAAATTAATTGGGTCAACCCAGATTCAACCCGCTACCAACCCATCAACTAATAAACAGGTCAACCCGTTATCAACCCATCAGGTTGGGTTGGGTTGAAAATCTCAACCCATTTAATTAAAAAGGTTGGGTTGGGTTGAGATTTTCAACCCAATTAATAAATGGGTTGAACCCGAACCCAACCCAACCCAGTCTATTTACACCCCTAGGTTTATCACATACAAAAAAAAGACCTACCACCCACCACTCCTAGAAATCACATAGCCTCAATTATTGGGATGGGGGCTTATAAATGGAGGTATGCAGAGATTTGAACACCAAACTAACCAAAAAAAAAAAAAACTAGACTATGAATTGCATCTGTTCTCCTGCTTTCCAATGCCCCCCAATTGGCAAAACCACAACTCATCCTCATCATAAACTCCCCCATGCAACTGTAACAGCAGGACTGCAGATGACCACCACTCACCACCATGAAATCACCCACTCAATGCCATCCAAAAACATTGAAGTCATCAAGTCACTCGAGCCCTGGGTTGCGAAATCCATCCTCCCTTCCCTCAAACCAGCCGATAAGTCCTGGCAGCCTAGTGACTTCCTACCCAACTCTTCACAGCCATTCGATCAATTTGCCACCGAGGTGCAGACCCTCCGTGACCAGTCAGCCATGTTGCCCGATGCCTACCTTGTGGTTCTTGTCGGTAGTATGATCACAGAGGAGGCTTTGCCGACATATGAGAGCTTCCTCAACAGACATGATGGGATTCTTGATGAGACTGGAGCCAGTGCGAACCCTTGGGCCAAATGGACGCGGGGTTGGACTGCCGAAGAGAACCGGCACGGTGACTTGCTTCGTACTTATCTTTATCTTTCTGGTCGGGTCGATATGTTGATGATAGAGAGGACCATCCAGAATCTGATTGCTTCCGGCATGGTTGATATATCAATTGCTTCCTAACTACGTATTTATTTCTAATTAAAATTAGCACTACAACAAAACTGAGTATAACATTTTACAAGACTTAAGCCTACAGGACCAAACAAAAAATTGTCATATATAAAAGTGTTGCGATAAGTATATAGGACGTTTTTAGGCATCGTAATAAGTTTTTTAGAACATTTTTCAATTAAAGTGTTCTATTAACTACTTTATAGGACGCTGTTTGAAAAATATCCTTTAAACACAAATATCATATATAAAGACGAGTTTGTAGGACACTTATCAAAATCGCCCGATAAATAGCTAATAAGACACTTAATTAGAGACGAAGGAAGTTGAGTTAATGATGAGAAGTGGATTTGAACCCTTGGTCTCTTTAATCTCATGTCATCCAATGAATTGCTATTTAGATAGGAATTGATCTGGTATATCTTATCTGAGCGCATCTCATTCTATTTTGCATCCATTTTCTCATCTAACGGTTAATAACCACCTCTCATGTTTCTCATAAAACATCAACTTTTCACTAGAACCCAACTCTTATTTAAAATGTCCTAAAACTTGTTATAACCCGAAAGCGTCTTATAAATTATAACACTTTTAGATAGCATGTTTTTTTACAAGTGTCCTGCAAACTTAAGTCACTTAAAACTTTTTATTATGACACTTACATAATTTATAAATTCGGTTTTGTTGTAGTACTGTGAATTAAATCAATTAACTATTCCTACAGGATGCTGAAACAGAGAATAATCCATACATGGGCTTCGTATATACATCCTTCCAAGAAAGAGCCACCTTCGTGACACATGGAAACACAGCACGTCTAGCAAAGGAGAGGGGCGATCCTTTGCTTGCTCGTATATGCGGCATCATTGCATCTGATGAGAAGCGTCATGAGAAGGCCTACATTAAAATAGTCGAGAAGCTACTTGAAGTGGATACCACAACCACCATGCTTGCAATCGCAGAGATGTTGCAAAAGAGGATCAAGATGCCCTCTCATCTCATGAATGACGGCCACGACACATCTCTATTTAGCCATTACTGGGCAGCAGTCGAGGGTCTTGGGGTCTTCACTGTAGGTGATTACGCTAATGTCTTAGAGTTTTTAGTGCAACGGTGGAGGCTGGAGAACTTGGAGGGGTTGACGAGCGAGGGACAACGTGCACAAGAGTATGTGTGTGGATTAGCACCAAAGATCAGGAAGTTGCAGGAGCGTAATCAAGAGTGGGCTCAAAAAATGGAACAACATGGTGTAAATTTTAGCTGGATTTTCAATAAGAAGGTTATACTCTAGACGCATCATGCTTGAATGATTGTGTAACCGAGTGAACGAAAAACCGACTATTGAATGGTATTGATGTATAATTAAAATCAATAAATAAATATATTATTATAAATGGTACCTACTTATTTTTTTGGTGCATGCATATATACATTTATATTAACTCAATAATTAATTGCATATGCAAGGCACACATTTTTAAAAGTAATTTTGGTCGATTTACTTTTGACGTAATAGAGAAAATCTCAAACGATGATAAGCATCTAATCCAAGCAAATTAGAATTTTCAAGTAAAATAACTAACAAAATTTGATAAGACTCAAAACACTTTCAGAAGAATTATATTCATCAAAAAACATGAATTACAATCGAAGAATAATAACTCAATTTATAACCTAAATAAACTATGAGATAATAATGGAATAAACTATAATCCTAAACCAAACAGAATTGAAAAAGGTAAATAAAATGGACAAAAGATAAGATATTAACTATCTTGTAGCAATCTTGAAGACTAAGGGATAGTTGGTCAAAAACGAAAAAAGAAAAGTCAACAGAAGGGGTTGGATAGAGTTGGCGGTTTTTCATAAGATAACAGATGCATGGAATTCGCATGAAAAAGGGTAAGACAGTGTGTTTTAGGCGTGTTATATGCGGCTCTACCAGCATGTAAGTCGCATGGAGGAATATTTAGACGGGATTCACGCGACTCAAGTTGCTTGTTACCTGCATCGTTTGCTGTCTCAATTCTCCCTATCCCTTTCCTACATCACCAATGACAATTTGACATCTCATAAATATTTATTAAAGAAAAAGGGGGAATTACTTCTATATCCTTAAAAAAAGTTAAACAGGAAGGGTTAAACGGAGGTAATTCTCTCTCTCTCTCTCTCTCAATTTAGTCAAATACACCATCTCTCTTTCTAATAAATATATTTAAATATTATTTTTCTATAAAAACTCTAAATTAAAATATGTGTTTTATTTCATTTTTTCCATTTATTTATACATATTAATTATTTTTATAATAAATTATTATACTTTTTAAATTTTAAATTAGTTTTACCTAATCTACGATTTGCTATTTAATATTTTATTTTAGTACTAACTAATTTTATCTTTTATCTTTTATCTTTTATAATTATAGTTATCTTTTCTTAAGAGTTTGTTTTTCATTTTTAATATTTTGTTTCTAATTTATATTTATCTTATAGGATTTAGGTTACATTTATATATTTATTATTATTTTTTAAATACTTTGCCTTCTTTATCTAACTTTCCATGACATTTTTCTTATTTATATTAATCTTAGTGTTAAAAGGGCAACTCTGATGTCGTTGTCAATATGGGAATAGCAAATACATCGTGACCAATCACAAAAAGAACCTTAAACTAACTCTTGCTTTTTTTCTCGCTACTTGAATACAACAAAATCATGTTTTAAAGAGGCATACAAAATAAAGTTATAACAAAAAAAAAAGAAGCAAAAATGGGAGGATGGTGGTGAAGATGCTATTAAAGATAATGGTTTTAGCGTTAAACTAGTGATGGCGATAAACGTAGGATGGTGTAGCGGTGTTCCTCCACAAATGGTGATACTGATATGTAAAGAATAAAAAGTTGTGGATATTAATTGGGAACAACTAATTCTTTTAACTAGATGTTATTATGAGTTGTCAACAATGCAAATACTTAAATTACCGTTTCAACGTATTTGGTAAATAAAACTAACTATCTCAAAGTAGCTTAGGATAGATCTAATGGGTGTTTGATACAAAGATTTGGAAGCAGAGAAATGGAAATGGATGTGAATCTCTTATTTGGAAGAATTGACATCATTTTGGACGGAGAAATGGAATTCTCTGGGAATTCGTTGTAGTGTAAAAATAGAGAAATGCAATTCGATCTCTCCATTTTGAGGAGAAATGAAGAGAGTTGGTATCTGATGTTATTCAATTTCAAACCCTACGACCACCTACACCTACGACGACCACCTTCAAGGACCACTTGCGTCGGCGACGACCACCGGCGACCACCTCCGACGACCGCCGACGACCACCGGCGTTAGAGACGACCACCGAAAAGACTACCGGTGTCCACCGACGACCACTACCGATGACCACCGGCTTCGGCGACGACCACCGAAAAGACCATCGGCGTCGACGACCACCGGCGTTGGAAGGACCACAAACAAACACCAGCGTCGGCGACGTCCACCGAAGACCACCTCCAAGAACCACCGAAGACCACCTCCAACAACCACCGAAAACCACTGTCGTCGGCGATGACTGCCGACAACGAGAGTAGCCATCGATAGTTGCCTCCCGATGTTGCCGTTCGACGACATGAGCCATCATTTCTCTGTTTCATTTCTTTGATGATACCAAATAAGAGATTAATTTTAATTCTCCACCTCATTTCTATTTCTCTCCATTTCCATTTCCAATTATCTATGTTAGAATATGAGAGAGGCTGAAAGCATTCATATATTAATCAAGAGAATGAATGTTACAACAACTATAAAAGAGAGGTACATATACAAGAGGTACAAGGAGTAATGGGCCAAGAGCCCATGGGCTTTATACAAGGCTAAACTATTATCTAACACCCCCTCAAACTCAATCAGGGGAGGAACAACATAGATTGAGTTTGGAAACAAGTTCTCGAAAACGTCCTGGAAGATGAGCTTTGGTGAAGATGTTAGCTGGATGATCAAGTGTAGAAATGGGATGAAGTTGTATCGTGTTGCGCACAACATGTTGACGGACAAAATAGCAGTCGATCTCAATGTGTTTGGTGCGCTCATGGAAGACATCATTATGAGCAATTTGTATGGCACTATTGTTGTCACACCATAGAGGAGTAGGTGATTCCTGTGGTGCGCCCATGTCAGAGAGTAACCAGCAGAGCCAGATAAGTTCTTGAGAAGTGTCCGCGAGTGCCCGGTATTCAGTTTCCGTACTAGACCGGGCGGTGAGTGACTGCTTCTTGCTGCGCCATGAGATGAGAGAATCGCCAAGGAAGAAACAATACCCGGTAGTGGAGCGACGATCAGTCATATCGCTATCCCAGTCAGCATCTGAGAAGCCACTTAGGACTAAGGACGAAGTGGATGAGAAGTACAGGCCATGAAACATTGTGCCTTTCAAATATCACAGAATCCGGAGGACAGAGGCGTAGTGGTCAGAACGCGGAGCAGCCATAAATTTACTGACAATATGAACAGCGTATGCGATGTCTGGGCGAGTGACAGTAAGATAGACAAGAGAGCCCACTAGCTGGCGGTAGCGAGTAGGTTCTTGTAAGGGTGTACCGATACTTGGTGTCAGATGAAGATTGTGTTCCAAAGGCGTAGATGCCACCTTGGTATCTGAGAGGCCAGCCTTGGAGAGAAGGTCGGAGATGTACTTCGCTTGACAGAGATAAGTGCCTGATGTGTCGGAGAGCACCTCAAGTCCAAGGAAGTAGTGTAGTTTGCCCAGGTCTTTCATCTCAAAAGTAGAACTGAGAGACTGTTTCAGGGAGGCGATACCAGCTGAGTCATTGCCAGTGATAATCATATCATCCACGTACATGAGTAGCATAATGCTCCCGGCATCGGTATGTCGAGTAAACAGACCAGAGTCATACTGACTGGCAGAGAAGCCGAAAGAGAGGATTGCGTTGCTGAATTTTTCAAACCAGGTGCGAGGAGCCTGCTTGAGACCATATAGAGCCTTTCTAAGACGGCAAACGTGCCCTAAGGGAAGGGAAACGCTAGGAGGAGGAGTTATGTAGACTTCTTCAGACAAATCACCATTCAGGAAGGCATTCTTGACATCCATTTGATAGAGCGGCCACCGTCAGGCAACAGTGATGGCGAGAAGGCTGCGGACATATGTCACACGAGCAACAGGGGCAAATGTCTCCTCATAGTCAATGCCTTATTCTTGATTGAAGCCTTTTGCTATGAGTACGAGACGAGCTCTGATACCATGTTAGAATATGAGAGAGGCTGAAAGCATTCATATATTAATCAAGAGAATGAATGTTACAACAACTATAAAAGAGAGACCTAAGGGGTATATATATACAACAAGTACAAGGAGTAATGGGCCAAGAGCCTATAGGCTTTATACAAGGCTAAACTATTATCTAACAATCTCCAACTCTTTTGTTTGTACCAAACACAACCTAATAGATCTCACATATTTAGGAGTGCTCAAATATATATATATATATAGGCACCTTCATTCACAATTTTATGAAAGGTTACAACCATGCAACCTCATCTAAAATCATCCGTTATATGCATCGAAGATGCTTTAGAAATTTGATGAAATCAAATAAATACATTAAGAAAGCTGATTAAAATCTAATGAATGATTTTAGATGAGGTTGCACAATTGTAACATTTCATATGGTTGTAAACGATTATCCATATATATATATATATATATATATATATATATATACAGAGAGAGAGAGAGAGAGAAAAAAAAAGTTAAAATACAAACCACTATTTGGTTGTGAACGTGATGACAGCCCAGAGTGCGACACGTGGCAAAAATTCAGACTGACACGCGCAACTTAAGCCCGCGACTTAGTGTCATTCATAATGAATAACGCTATATTCATAATGAATAAGGCTAAGTCGTGGGCTTTATGCACACAAGTCGCGCGTGTCAGTCTGAATTTTTTGCGACTAAGCTTTATTCATAATGAAAAACGCTTTATTTAGTCTGAATAATAGTGTTATATGAATAAAGCTTCGTCGTAGAAAATTCAGACTGACACGTGGTGCGCTCTGGGCTGTCCTCACGTTCACAGCCAAAAAGTGGTTTGTATTTGAACCCACCCCTATATTATATATATATATATATAGTACGTATTGTAGTACGTATTGGATTCAAATGAGAAGTGCTAAAAATTGGGGAAGTATTGAACTGGTCTTGCCCATCTACACAATAAATGCAGCTTTAACCGCGAAACACCGAATAATTTCTCGCAAAACTTGTAGGACACAAAAGGGTATTTTCATCAATTTTACAAATAGTCCATATATAAATCTTCATATGGATTGCACATATTCATATATGAACGCGTATATGAATTACGCAGGTTCATATATGAATCTTTATATGAATACATAGATTCATATATGAATCTGTTTTCGGCCAATTTGTAACAAATAAGAAAATACCCCTCGTTCTTGCGCATACATGCGAATTTGAACTAGTCAAAGATTACGATTTTGACCGGTCAAGGACGCAATCTTTAACTTTTCAACAATGATTTTAGCCATATCAACGGCTTAAATCACTTCTCTCTTACACATTCTTTTATCATTTCTTATTTTGACCTTCTCTCTATGATGGGAAGAGAACATCTGTGTAATTCGTATCACCTCCATAGTGAAGGGGCCGCCATGGTTTATGTCATGGATTTGCAGTGGAGTTTTCTTAGTTGTTTGGTTGGCCACTAAATGGTACAAGTTGTTAATGCATAGATGAATATGGATCGGTTACTATTTCTGGAAATAATAAATAGAAATGGGTTTGGGCTAATCATTTGGGCTTGAAAGCCCTAGCTATAAAAATAAAATTTTATGGATCTTGATAGGGGAGTCATTTGAAAGAAGGAAAATGTGCTAAGGTGTGCGTTTTTTTCTTTAGATGGAGATCCATTCACTAAGACCAAAACTGATGTTGATTCGAGACAAACTTTGATCCAGCGACCAATTATTTCCAAGCTCATATATCAAATAACTTTATGCTTTGAAGTTTGATCTAAAGCCATCAGGTAGTTTAACTACTTCTCTGAAAGATGATGAGTTTGTATTTGAACTTTCTTATATATATATATATTATATATATATACTACTTTAGAATGAGGTTCAAACGAGAATGATATCTTTTTAAGAGAATACGAGAATGATTTTTTGTGTACAAAATCACATGTGATTAAGCACTGGACGAAAAAGTCGCGCAGTTGTTAATCACATGTGTTTTTCTTCACGAATCATATGTGATTTACTATATGAATCATATATGATTTTGTACATGTTTTTTGTACCTGAATTTTTCCTTTGTTAATCATATATGATTTTGTACACAAAAGTCATTCTCGTATTCTCTTAAATTGATGTCATTCTCGTTTGAACCTCCCACACTTTATAATACATTTGATCATCCAACTCTTAATTACAACCCTTAAAGCACAAGGTACTACTATTTAATGCACATTGTCTTAAAAAGTCTTAAAATTTCAACATACTAACCAAACTCCCAATTTTAAATAAAATCCGCCAGATCAATCGGATCCCATTCCTAGAAGCCTCTTCTCTTCCCCCGTGACCAATACAGTCCCCCAAATGACTAATTTCAATCGATTACTTCTCCTTCATTGAATCAGGTACGTCGTATGGATTTCTTCGAATCGATTTCGTTCGGAAATCGAAGAGATCTTTAGTTTTCTGTAGTTTTTTAGCTCTATTTTTCTGCTAGGTTTTGAAATCGATTAGATTTTTAGTTTTCTGTAGTTCTTTAAACTTGATTTCTTCTAATAGGTTTTGAAATCGATTAGGTGTTGATTTCTTTTCTGAAATCATGTAATCTTCTTAATCGATTTTCACTGATTTCTTATACGTCGACTGCATACTAATCGATTGTTCTTGATATCTTCTTATATCTACTGATTGTTATTTGCTACAATGAAAATATTGTTGATCGATTTCTTGTTACTGATTTGATTCTTTCTTAGCTCGATTTTATCTATCTTTCATATCAGGTAATCTATTGCAATGTTTCATGTTTCACGTTGACACTTCTAAATGTGCTTTTACATCTCAAATTTTATTTTCTTTTTTGCAGCGGTTACGGAGAAAGATGGCGTTTTACTCCTTAATTAAAGCATTGGAAAAAGATCACTTCGTTTTCCATTTTATGTTTTTACCTTTAGTGGCTTATGTTTTTGATGTTTATCAACAAATTAAGTGTTATCGATTTATTTACTGTTGTTTTATTGTTGAGCAATGTCCCACATCGGACACAAAGTGAACTTGTAATGTGTTTATAAGGGTCCTGGGCTACTCCACTAATTGCCAATTGGTTTTGAGTTGGAACCCCACAAACTTACATTTATTTTCTTAAGTTCTTGTTTTTAGAGTTTAATGTATACCATAGTGCCAGAGTCCCCTTTTGTAGTTGGTTGACTTGGTTCTTTATCATGTGTTTATTTCATACACCGGGTAAATGCTTAAAAAAACACCTTAGCCGGTTAATGTTCTTGAGAAAGGCATGCTTGTTTTTATGTTTCATCTTCACTTAACATAAGCCACTGCACGTATATCAGATTATGAAACAAAGGGTGGACTTATTATTTTTATGTTTGAGACTTTGAGGTCATATGTACATGCTAGAGATTATTTTAGATTGTTACTTGAAAAACTGAACTTTCTATAGTCTAATGGGCCAACTACAAAGCACCAGACCGGCTCATTTACCTTTTCCAGATAAACATGGCAAGGGCTAAGAGTCTTACCTAATATAAGCAATGACAAGGATGGAGAGTCTACATAGACACAAGATTATATTTATGTCTAATATCGGTTACTATTAACAGATTCCCATGTTCGTTGAGTGATTGAAAATCTTTATTATGTTATTGTTCGACAAAAATGCCAATCTGGTAACCGCTTATCGGTAAAATCAATACTTCAACTTAACTTATCAGATAATTATTTAGTTCTTTAAGCTTCTGTCTATTTCATTTGGATGGAACAGAATGGCTTGGAGTAAAGCGGCCTTCGATTCAGGTTTTCAAGGTGATTCGTAATGTTATTTTGGATAGAATGGCTTGGAGGCAGGCGCGTTTGAGAAGGCTGACATGAGAGTTCTTGTCTTGCTTGTTGTTTTCTTTTCGGGTGTTTTTCTTTTTGGTTGGTTGTTTGGTTTACTTATTTGGCTAGCTTTGGGGCTTGTCCTTGGCTTCTTGTTAACGTTCGGGTGTTAGTGCCCTCTGTTTCTTTCTTTTTATAATATTGCCGGTTTTTACCCTAAAAAAATTATTTAGTTCTTTAAAACAACATTGTAGGGAATAGTTTGTTCGGTAAGCCTTTACCGATAAGTAATTGCTTTCACTTACAAGGTACGACTCTTTGTCACTATCATTGAAAAATAGTAGTTAAGAATACATAAACAATGTTTAGTTTTTGCTACCAGCCTACCACTAATGTCATTGTATGGATAAACATTGGTACCCCGTTTGTTCTAATCACCATATATATTATCTATACTATACAATTAGCAGGCTCCCCGACCCAAACACAGCCCCGACCCGCCCCGCAACCCAAACCCATCTTTTTCCTCTCTCATTTTTTACCCAAACCCGCCCTATAACCCACCCAGGACCCATCCTTAAACCCCATGACCCGTGCGCCACCTTTCCCTATTCCATTATCAATTTTACATTTTTGATCCCTGAGCCTATTTTGTTTATTCACTTTATACCTTTCACTTTTCAATATTTCATTTTACGTTTTAGTCATATATCGTGTATTGGCTAAAAGATGTTAAAAAAATACGTTTTAATTTTAACAAATTACGCCATTGTATTCGTGTCGTCGATACGATCGAAATGAGCCTAATATTGAGTATTTTTTGACGTAGTTATTTTATTATATACGATATATACGTTCTAACCGACCCGTATCCTATAACCATTTTCAAATTTACATATTAGCCCCCTCAATTTAGAACTTCTAAGGTTTATTCACTTTACATCTTTTACTTTTCAATATTTCATTTTACGTTTTAGTCATATATCGTGTATTGGCTAAAATATGTTAAAAAATACGTTTTAATTACAACCAATTACGCCATTATGTTCGTATCGTCGATACGATCGAAATGAGCCTAATATTGAATATTTTTTGATGTAACTATTTTATTATATACTATATATACGGTTCAACCGACCCGAATCCTATACCCATCCATTTTCAAATTTACATATTAGCCTCTAAACTTATAATATTTATTCACTTTATACCTTTTACTTTTTTATATTTCATTATACGTTTTACTCATATATCGTATATTGGTTGGAACATGTTAAAAAATACGTCTTAATTTTAACAAATTACGTCATTATAATCGTATCGTCTCTACGATCTAAAATATATTTAAAAAAACATGTTTTAATGCTAACAACACCATTATAAATGTATCGTCGATAAGATCGAAACGAGCCTAATATTGAATATTTTTTCGTGTATTTATTTTATTATATACTATATATACGCTCCAACCAACCCGAACCCTATACCCACTTTTAAACTTACATATCAGCCCCCTAAACCTATAACATTTATTCACTTTATATGTTTTAGTTAATAATATTTCACTTTACGTGTTAGTCATATATAGTATATTGACTGAAATATGTTAAAGTGTCGGTAATTACTGTTCATGAACCCGATGCGAAGCCCGAGCTTATCAACTAGTTCAAGTACAAAGTATAAGTTTTACCAGTTTATAATATTTATCAATTACAATTTGGCTGATATTTGTTTAGGTAGAGTTCTGAATTTGTGATATTTCACTTTGGTATCCGTAAAGTTCCCATTTGAGGATATTTCACTTTTAGTGTGGCCAGTGCCATTCCTGACATTTTATAGGCCCTAGGCGAGATGTTAAAAAGGATCATCGCTAAGTGCGAAAAAGAACTTTAATATATCGTTTTTATAATTAAAAAGTAACATACTCTTGGATTTTAGATATACTAGTTCATATAAAACCATTCTTCGAGTATTTTCAGACATATAATCGATCATTAACTATTTTTAAATTAATATTATCTACTATATCATTTTTATATAGCATCGCCATTAGTTTCACCATAAAAGACATCATATGATATATTTTTTTTATATACAGATTGACGTTATTTGGAGTCGCAATATTGAATATTCATAGCAACATTCACTATAAAAAGATGGATTTATAAGATATGTCTAAAATATATAAGTGTCCGAATAAAGACAAGTTTATACGGTCAACCTATAAAACTTCTTATTTGATAGCATTTTAATAGGTTTATAGGACATTTAGGCATCTTAACAATCTTTTTAGTAAATTTTTAAAGTAAGAGTTTTATTAGCTATTTTATAGGACACGTTTGAAAGACGCCCATAAAATCATAATTTTATGGGACACTTGTGAATTGTGATTATATGATAATTTGTTTAAAAACATTTGTAAAAACTTGTAAAATGCCAAAGAAATGTCCTAAAAAACATACTATAACACTTTTAGATCAGACGTTTTTGGTATGCTTCTATAAACTTGAGTCTTTTAAAGTATAAAGTATTTTATTACGAAGCTTAGACATTTTAGGTGTCTTACAATGCCAATTTAATACTAAATATATCAAAGAATAATCAATTAAGTAGTTTTAGACTTTGGCCCTAAATAAAAAACTTAGAAAAACAATAACGAATACTATAAAGTGAACGACTAATTAATTTTTTTACATATTTTCGTTGACAATGTAATTAATTATGTTTTGGGCCTTAAGATAATCCTCAAAAAACGTCCTATTAGATACTAAAACATTTGTGTCAGTTCTATTTACAATTTTTTTTATTACTACTATATGTATATATGTAAAATTTTGGGCCCTTACTTTTTGTGGGCCCTGGGCGTACGCCCGGCCCGCCCCCCTCCAGGCACGGCACTGAGTGTGGCACTCAATTCAATATATTCTAACCCGAATGTGTTACTTCTATAGGAGAGTGTTGTAATGTTGCCATCAAAATTTATGTTTGCTTCTTTACGGACAGCAGGTCGCCTTTCGTGTATATAGCCTTTTTTGCCCAAAAAATACATGTGTACAAAAGCATCATTCACAACAATCCAACGATAATTCAAGATGAATGAAAAAGGATTAAGCATCATTCGCCTTTCGTGTATTAACCCTTTCAAAAGACGATATGGTTCTCTATTTCTTCGATGATGATCATGTGTCTTCATATTTGCTTCAGATGTTGAACCTTTGATTAGTTACTGTTATATCTTAAATCAGTATCACAGAAATCCGCAAATCAATCACAACAATCCAACGATAATTCAAGATGAAATTCTTGAAACAATCAAAGTAGATATATGTATAATCGTATTTACATGTACAAAACAGAGAATTGAATATACATATCTATGTATATATATATATATACGAATCTGAAATTGAATGGAGTTTGAAATCACTAACTTGGTTATTACAACGATGATGAAGACGAACTGGTTTGGATTGAGGCCTGCGAGTTGCAGCGTCCTTAGACAGAAATTCGCCCCTCCTACGGTGTGAATTCGGACGTCTGTCTAGAGGACTCAACAATCCGTTCAAGTATCAAACTCGAACCTAACGAATCGATGTTATGTTTCCATATGAAAGGTTGTTGTATTGATAGAGAGAGAACCTATAAAATATTGTGTAAAATCTGCCAAAAACATAGCCTTTAAGGGGTATTTATAGATATGGTTCGATAACTGAAAATAACCGACACAAACTGTCAGCATGGTTGGCGCGGATGGTGGCGCAGCCAAGCCGCGCGAAGAACTGCGCGAGAGCCATAAAAGGGACTGTCCATCGATGCCATTTTTGGCTATTTTTGTTGGCGTTTTCTCTGTGCGGATCAGTCTGCGCGGAAATCTGCGCGGACCCTTAATGTTATTTTTAATGACAGAACCAAATACCCAACAATACCCAACATTTTCTATTCAAACTCTAACAATACCCCACATTTGAATACAAAATAAGCTATTCAAAGGTTCTTAATCTTCTATTATAGGAACTAAACATGACATGCATCCGATTAGGTGTCTCAATGTTGGTCCTCTATTGATGGCCAATAAGATAAATTGTATTGTAGAAGGGGGGGGGGTTGAATATAATCAACACTGTTTCTTCCATTTAATTCAGTCCACGACTCCTATGGAGCCTTTTTGTGAACTGAAGTAGATTGTTTGTTGAAAAGGATCAAGACTTTGTCAAGATCCAAACAATATTTTTAAGTATTTAGACACACAACCTTTGCTTATGCACAAAGCAAGAATTAGAAGAGATAGAAAGAATTAGAAGATAGAAGATAGAAAGAAGAAAGGATTGGGGTATAGAAGAGGGACCAAAGGTTCGTGTTTGAAGAACACACTATGTTCATATTTATACCCAATGCATTAAATACATGTCATCCCCAACTTTACACGTGTCAGGTAAAGATTGGGTTTGGTGTACTATTGTACCATAAAATAATGCCCATGCTTGGTAGGGTCATGGCCTATGGTAAACAGTTGCCTTATGGGTGATAAGTAAAGAGGGAACATTAAAGAGACATCCCTTTTGTACTATTGTCAGAAAGGCAAATCAAATCCTTTTTGTGCATATAGGACAAGAAGACAAATATAGTATTCTTAAAGTACAAGTCACTGATCAGGCCTTAGAATCGCTGATCCTTGGGAAGGATCAGGGACGCACTGTGAGTTGTTCTTTATCGAACGTCATGTAAGAGTAGTCAGCTAGCTGTCACTGATTTCAACTTCAGATCATTAGCATCGCTGACTCTATCATCAGCTTGCATCAATAGATGGTGCTGATGGTTTCATAGTGACATGACAATTTGTCTTCAGAGAACACTTAGCAGTTATCAGCTATCGCTGTCACTGAAAGGAGTCAGTGACAAGCTGTCGCTGATATCATTTATGAACCATGCTTAGCAGTATGAACCTTCAGTGAACAGACTCGCCGTAGTTTCCTAAGCATCTGTATTTTGTTAAGTATTCTAAGATATATGATAAAGGATCACTGATATTTCATTAAGTGTTATGAAGACTATATCAACAATCTCCCCCTAAATATCAATGATAAGACAACAGAGAGGTTGTCTTGATTCTAGTAACTTAAAAAATTTTCTAAGTCTAGATTCAACAGTTAGGAAATAACACAGGTGAAAGGTACTTGCATTATTTAACTGTTAGAAGTGATCTTTTTCAGTGATGAGTATCAGGGATAGAAAAACACTTGTATATCATTTCATTTCAAAGTAAGAATTACAATACAGACAGAAATAAAATTACATGTCAATGAAAGAAACAATCAAAGAGAGAACATGCTAATCAAAGGGTTCTTCTTTAATGTAGTGTCTATCTATGTCTTCTCCATCATTACTTCTCTTCTTTAATTCAGATCGAATTCCCTTGGCAAAATCTTTAGAGTCTTGATCAGTGTTTGTGGTGTTGGGTTTTTGTGAGACCTTGGACCAAACTGGTTCGAGTCATGGTTCAAAAAAACAAACTGTTAATCCGAACATCAAACCAAACTGGTTTGATCAGCGGAAGAAAAACGTGTAAAAACCCGAAAGCACACGATCGTTTATTGTTTATCTTTAACATACATGTAAGGAGGTTTAGAAAGTTACCTGAATCGCTTGAGATAGATACACCCATGATGAACCCTACGAACGGACCTTCTAGCCGGTTACAACTCCAAATTCCCGAACACCCGAACAAAACCCGAACTTTCTTCGGCTTGTGGTTGGCGTCGTTTACGAGGGAGAGAGAGAGAGATTTTCGGTTTCTATTTGGTTGGAGTGAATAATTGAATGAATGAAAAAGGATTAACCATAACTGAATATTTATATTTGTACAAACAGTATCTGTATCATGTTTAGTTCCTTTTTCCAATAATTATCCAAAAATAAACTCTTTCTTTTCCACCAAGAAAAGATTAATTCCATATATATTTAACTAATATATATTAGGATAATTACCATATATATATATTTATTAAATAACAAATATATATTAATTAATTAAATCAGTATATACTTATTTAACTAATAAATATATAATTCCTTTTAATTAATAATAGAAACCTTTAACTTTGGAGTTTCTTACAGAAAACACCCAATAGATTTATAATTGACTATTATAAATCTAATCTCTCTATACTGGAGTTATTTTACTTGTTCGTTTTACAGGTCCTCACAAGTGTGACCCTCAAGTGTCTTATAACATTGGATGTGTAATCTTTGTTTTGTCAACTTCTACACATTATTACTAACAGACTCCCACTTGTGCAAGTTGGCAATACCGGCTTGACCACACGAAACTAAGGAGGCCCCTAGACAGGCACTTAGGCTAACCAGGTTATAAGAACTCTTATACCCAGGTAGGTGATATAATCATTCCTTTTTAAAGATAAAACATTTATGAAACAACTGTTCATAAATAGGGTATAACTAGGCTTTTCCTTTTGCAACATGATATCTCAATTTTGAGTATGAGCATGGATAAAGTCAACTCAAAATACTCAAGATTATGTTCATGACTATCCGACTTCCAACTGATAGGTAAACGACAAAGAACAAATCAGTTCGTTTGGGCATGGCCATGCACTTCATCAGTTCTTTCAGTCAGTCAAGGGCCCGGAAATATATCTCTTCATAGAAGAGGTGCAAATCCCATCTTGCATATCTGCATTTGTCACCACGACTTCCGCTGAATCTAGTTACGCCCCGTATGACCACCCAGTTACGGCGTGATTGTTAGAACGCACTAAGTATCCAGTAGTCCTCGCGATTCAAAACCAGATACCTCAGGTATTAAGGACAACCTTGTAACGCCCCATTTCCCAAGTTATTTATTTAACGGTTTGTTAACTGTGGCTTAAGTGGTTGTTTATGTAATTTTCAGGTGTAGGGGCTTGGATGTAAATTCTATTTTTTAGGGGGTGACAATTGACACTTGTGTATAGACTTAGAAGCCCCAAATACCCTTCTTGTGCCTTAGTCGAATTAGGAGCAATCGGGAGAAGGGTTTTGAGAGCTTGTGGTGAATAGAGTGTATTGGTGGTGAATTCGTTGTGTGGAGTGCAATTGATCGTTGGGGATTGATTGTTATCACGTTCCTAACCCAAGGTGATTGATAAACCTTCTATGGTGTGTTTGACACTGATTTTCGTGACGATAATCAAGGTGAGTACATTAACCCTTATACGTGGCTCTATGTACAAATTGCATGTGATGCGTATGTGGTTATGAGACTAGCATGTTTGTGTAATGGCGTACCCATTGTAGTGGTGGTGGCCACCGTGGGTATTGTCATTGTGTTAAACTGATCAGTATGTGTGTGGTTCTTATCGGCGTGTACCGTAAGGACATTGGTGATGGTATGTCTAGTTCTCATATGCGTGGTGGTTTGTATTATATTGTTGTGTGTTTGTGGTTTGTGCTCACTAAGCGAAAGCTTACCCCATTGTGGTTTTTTTTCCTTAGATGCAGGTCCGTCTGGGAAGGACAAGGGGAAGGGGAAAGCTTGAAGTTTCGATCATACTCAAGGCTCAGTTCATTTGGAATTAAAAGATTGTTAAACTTAAAATTATGGTTTTGTTCTGTTTTAATACGGTTATATATGATGAACCTCGTTTTTTGAGGATTTTGGTTATTATATTTGGTTGGAAACTTTAACCTTCGATTTTAATATAATTATGTTTTTGGACAATTTCCGTTGTAATGGTTACTTTTACTTAATTTCCGTTCCTTGTTCGTTAAATTTTGCGAAAAATAATTTGAGTTGTTACAATTGGTATCAGAGCCTTGGTTTGAGGGATTCAGGCATTCACACGAGGTGAGTGCTTGAACTTAAACCCAAGTGCTTGTATTTTCAAAACAAGTAACCATTAAAACTTTGATTTTCTTGTGAAAGTGGGGGTGAACTGAGCCAAGGATCGGAACGTCAAGACGGGTGAGCACTTTGGTTAATATTTAAAATTTATGATGTTTGGTATTGGATTGTGATTAACTTGCTATAGTGGTGACATATTAGCATGATTCGACGTGTTTATGTATTTTTGTGTTGTGAATGCTATGTTGAGAATTCCTTGATATAATGTGTGCATGATCACTATAGCAATAGGAAAGTGTAGGGTAACTTTTATACCATGAAAGGTAGGAAGTTGCCTTGTGTGTGTACGAATTTCTTCGTGGTGTGTTAACCGAAATTGGGGATTAGGACCTTTGGTGACAACGTTGAGCCTAGATATGTAGGGTATAATTATGATGATATAAGGGCCCATATCATTACAATTATATTGTGCATGTCGGGACTTGGCGAGGTTATAGAGGGCACCTATGAACTAATAAGGTTGGGTTGGGATAGTAGCATGCTAAGATAGGTTGTATGAACCTAGTTTGGGGTTAAGTGATGACTCGTGGGATGAGCATGCTAGAGATTAAGTGCTAGGTGTTGTATTAAATGGTTGTTGTTGTTTGAATCAGTATGTTGACTACTCGGAGAGGCAGTGGATCTTCTGGTGGGGAGGATCAGGAAATCCCTGACTTAAGAGACATTATAGCATCTCAAGTGGGGGAAGTGTTGCACAGTTTATTGCCAGGGCTCTTTGATCAGATGAAGAGGGAGATGACAGAATTGGTAACGCAGCAGGTGCAGACTGCGACTGGGGGGCGAGTGAACAAGGCGGGAACCTCACAATCGGGACACACCCGAAATGTAACCTTTAAGGATTTCATGGCGTGTCAACTGCCAAACTTTCTGGGAGAGAAAGATCCTGTTATCTCTTCTAGATGGGTCTCGGAAGTGGAGGGGGCTTTTTCTCACCAGTTTCAGTCCCGCTGAGGTGAAAGTTCGTTTCGCTGCTAACTTGTTGAGGAAGGCAACGATGGATTGGTGGAATGTGGTGAGTAGTTCTAGAACTCCGGAGCAAGTAGCAGCCATGACTTGGGAGGAGTTCAAGGGGTTGTTCAAAGCGGAGTTTGAACCGCAGGTGGAGATAGAGAGGCTTACTAATGAGTTCCTCTACATGAAGCAGACTACTGAGTCGGTGAGCGAGATCACCGAGAAGTTTCTGGAGAAGTCTCGTTTTTGCCCGAACTATGTGGCGGATGAGACTATGAAGATGTATCGTTATGGGCAGATTCTCAAAGCTGAGATTCGAGAGTTTGTACTGATGGCTAATTGCACGAATTCTCAGCAGATGTTCGAGAGGGCTCGAGCAAGGGAGATTGAATTGGAGCGCCAGGGGAAACGAAAGAAGGAGGAGCCCAGTCAGGTTCCCTCCAACAAGAAGTTCAAGGGGACAGTGCAAAGATCGGAAGGAAAAAGGGAGTATCCTAGATGCTCCAAGTATGGCCGGAATCATCCGGGCGAGTGTAGGCCGAGTCTTATCACATGCTACAAGTGCGGGAAAACAGGTCACTCAAGCCGGGACTGCAGAGTTGCGGCCAGATTGTGTTTCAGGTGTTTCCAGCCTGGTCATTTTGCTCATGAGTGCCCGAATGCAGCTGCATCTACCCAGATATCTGGAGCGACGCCTTTAAAGGCGATAGAGGCCGGTCCGGTGAAAAAGGTGGAGATTCCGAAAGGCCGTGCGAGGGTCTTTCAGCTGACTGAAGAGGAAGCAAAGGTGGAGCCTGAAGTGGTGACAGGTATATTTCCCGTGAACTCAAAACCAGCTTTAGTTCTGTTTGATACGGGTGCTAGCAAAAGTTTTGTTTCTACCTCTTTTTGTAAGGGTTTCTCTAATGCAAAGGGTAGATTAGATGAGCCTTTAGAAGTAGAAATAGCAGACGAGAAAAGTGTAATAGTTAGAGACATTTATAGAGGAAATGTAATAGAATTGGGAGGGGTAAGATTTCGTGTCGATCTTATACCCATTCCTATGAAAGAAATAAATGTGGTGTTGGGGATGAGTTGGTTGGGTCGTCATGGGGTGTGGTTCGATTGCGAGGGTCAAAGAGTAAAGATCAGGAATCCTAGTAGGGGAGACTTAATCATCACTGGCAACGACATGAAGCGACCGCCAAAGACGTGTTCTTTGGCTAAGGCGAGGCGGTACGTGAAAGGGGGAGGCATAAGTTACCTTGTGTACGTGGCTGAGATTGCGGGAGAGTAAAAGAAGAAAGCTGTGGCCGATGTTCCGGTTGTAAGGGACTTTTCGGATGTCTTTCAGGAAGACTTACCGGGAGTTCCACCGGAGCGTCAAGTGGAGTTCGGGATCGACTTGATTCCGGGGGCAGCGCCAGTGGCTAAAGCTCCCTATCGTTTAGCACCTCCTGAGATGCAGGAGTTGTCGAACCAGCTTGACGAATTGTTGGGCAAGGGGTTCGTACGCCCGAGTAGTTCACCTTGGGGAGCCCCTATCCTTTTCGTGAAAAAGAAGGATGGCTCGATGCGGATGTGCATCGATTATCGTGAGCTCAATAAGCTTACAGTGAAAAATCGATATCCGTTACCGAGGATCGATGATCTCTTTGATCAACTTTAGGGAGCCGCGTGGTTCTCGAAGATAGATCTTCGATCTGGGTACCATCAAGTGAAGGTGAGGGAAGAGGACGTGCAGAAGACAGCGTTCAGAACGAGGTACGGACACTTTGAGTTCGTGGTGATGTCGTTCGGGTTGACAAACGCGCCGACAGTGTTTATGGACCTAATGAACCGGGTCTGTAGACCTATGTTGGATAAGTCAGTAATCGTATTCATAGACGATATACTGATTTACTCTAAGACGAAGGAAGATCACGTGGTGCATTTGATTGAGGTACTAGAGACTTTGCGAAGGGAGCGGTTATACGCTATATTCTCCAAATGCGATTTCTGGTTACAAGAGGTCCAATTCTTAGGGCATCTTGTTAATCGGGAAGGCATCAAGGTGGATCCAACAAAAATTGAAGCGATGATGAAATGGGAGGTTCCAAAGACTCCCACCGAGATTCGAAGTTTTCTCGGATTAGCCGGTTATTACCGACGGTTTATTCAAGACTTTTCTAAGATAGCTGTGCCTTTGACGAGGCTCACTCGAAAGAATGTGAAGTTTGTGTGGGGCGAGGAGCAGCAAAAAGCTTTTGAGTTGTTGCGCGGGAAGTTGTGTAAAGCACCGGTTCTGACGCTATCGGAAGGGGTTGATGACATGACGGTCTACTGTGATGCTTCTTATCACGGGTTAGGCTGTGTGTTAATGCAACATGGGAAGGTAATAGCCTATGCGTCCCGTCAACTAAAAACGCATGAGGTAAATTATCCGACTCACGATTTGGAATTAGCTGCGGTGGTTTTTGCTTTGAAGTTATGGCAACATTACCTCTATGGTGTAAAGTGTACCA
This sequence comes from Centaurea solstitialis, assembly GCA_030169165.1. NCBI lineage: Eukaryota > Viridiplantae > Streptophyta > Magnoliopsida > Asterales > Asteraceae > Centaurea > Centaurea solstitialis. The sequence goes on along the minus strand of CM058041.1, from coordinate 40,983,690 downwards.
TTTACACTGACCATAAGAGTCTGCGATATTTCCTCGATCAGCAGAATCTGAACATGAGGCAGCGTCGGTGGCTGGATGTGGTTAAGGATTATGATTGCGAGATCCTATACCATCCAGGCAAGGCCAATGTGGTGGCGGACGCGTTGAGTCGAAAGGCTCATGGTGATGTGTTGCGGGTACCTTTGATGAGATTGACGGTGACCACTTCGTTGATAGAGCTGATAAGGAGTTCGCAGGTTGAAGCCGTGAAAGTGGAGAACCCGAAGAGAGAGAGGATTAAGGGTCAACTGGCCCAGTTGGTGACCGATAGTAGAGGGCTATTGACTCGTTCGGGTCGAGTGTGGGTGCCGGCGTCATGTGAGGCGAGGTAGACACTCCTGGACGAAGCCCATAAGTCCAAGTTTTCTATTCATCCGGGAGCTACCAAGATGTATCGGGATTTGAAGACCAATTATTGGTGGCCGGGAATGAAACGGGATGTGGCCCGTTATGTGGAGAAGTGCCTAACTTGTTTGAGGGTTAAGGCAGAGCACAAAAGACCTCATGGAAAGTTACAGCCTTTGGATATACCTGTTTGGAAGTGGGAGCACATTACGATGGACTTAATCACTAAGTTACCTCGTACTATCAGAAATGTGGATGCTATTTGGGTTATCGTGGATCGTTTAACAAAGAGCGCTCATTTTATTGCTATTAATGAGAGCTCTTCATCGGAAAAGTTGGCTGATATTACGTTAAGGAGATCGTGGCTAGACATGGCGTTCCGGTCACCATCATTTCTGATCGGGATGTTCGGTTTACGTCACGGTTTTGGAGTAAGTTTCATGAGGATTTAGGGACGAAACTACAACTTAGTACAGCGTTCCATCCTCAGACCGATGGTCAAACTGAGAGAACGATTCAGACTTTGGAGGACATGTTGCGGGCGTGTGTGTTGGATTTTGGCGGTAGTTGGGACACCTATCTACCGTTGGCCGAGTTTTTGTACAACAACAGTTATCATGCCAGTATTGGCATACCTCCGTACGAGATGTTGTATGGCAGGAGGTGTAGAACTCCGGTTTGTTGGGGAGAGGTGGGCCAGCGGGAGTTAGGTAGTACCGAGATAGTTCAGAAGACGACCGAAAGCATGGAATTGACTCGAGAACGATTAAAGACAGCTGAAAGCCGTCAGAAAAGTTACGCCGACAAGCGGAGGTCGGATTTAGAATTTAGTGTTGGTGATGATGTGCTTTTGAAAGTATCACCATGGAAGGGGGTGATCCGACTCAGAAAAAGGGGCTAGCTTGGCCCTCGATTCATCGGACCTTTCAAGGTGATCGCACGCGTGGGCAAGGTGGCGTATAGGCTTGAGCTACCACCAGTGCTTAGCCAAATACATAACACCTTTCATGTGTCTCAATTGAGAAAGTGTTTAGCTGACGAGGCGACCCATATACCGATAGATGATATTCAAGTGGATGAACGGCTCAACTATGTTGAGAGACCGATTGCGGTGCTAGAGAGGAAGACAAAAACTTTGCGAAACAAAGAGATTGGATTAGTGAAGGTCCAATGGGAACATCGCAAGGGGTTAGAATGGACGTGGGAACCGGAAGCCGAGATGAGGGAGAACTATCCGGAACTCTTTCAAGCTTAAGCGATTTCGGGGACGAAATCTTGGTAAGTGGGGGAGAGTTGTAACGCCCCATTTCCCAAGCTATTTATTTAACGGTTTGTTAACTGTGGCTTAAGTGGTTGTTTATGTAATTTTCAGGTGTAGGGGCTTGGATGTAAATTCTATTTTTTAGGGGTGACAATTGACACTTGTGTATAGACTTAGAAGCCCCAAATACCCTTCTTGTGCCTTAGTCGAATTGGGAGCAATTGGGAGAAGGGTTTTGAGAGCTTGTGGTCAATAAAGTGTATTGGTGGTGAATTCGTTGTGTGGAGTGCAATTGATCGTCGGGGATCGATTGTTATCATGTTTCTAACCCAAGGTGATTGATAAACCTTCTGTGGTGTGTTTGACACTGATTTTCGTGACGATAATCAAGGTGAGTACATTAACCCTTATACGTGGCTTTATGTACAAATTGCATGTGATGCGTATGTGGTTATGAGACTAGCATGTTTGTGTAATGGCGTACCCATTGTAGTGGTGGTGGCCACCGTGGGTATTGTCATTGTGTTAAACTGATCAGTATGTGTGTGGTTCTTACCGGCGTGTACCGTAAGGACATTGGTGATGGGATGTCTAGTTCTCATATGCGTGGTGGTTTGTATTATATTGTTGTGTGTTTGTGGTTTGTGCTCACTAAGCGAAAGCTTACCCCGTTGTGGTTTTTTTTCCTTAGATGCAGGTCCGTCTGGGAAGGACAAGGGGAAGGGGAAAGCTTGAAGTACCGATCATACTCAAGGCTCAGTTCATTTGGAATTAAAAGATTGTTAAACTTAAAATTATGGTTTTGTTCTGTTTTAATACGGCTATATGTGATGAACCTCGTTTTTTGAGGATTTTGGTTATTATCTTTGGTTGGAAACTTTAACCTTCGATTTTAATATAATTATGTTTTTGGACAATTTCCGCTGTAATGGTTACTTTTACTTAATTTCCGTTCCTTGTTTGTTAAATTTTGCTAAAAATAATTTTAGTTGTTACAAACCTACTGTGAGATTTACTTATGACAGAATCCACGAAGTAATCTCAACCAGCGGATCACATCCGATATTCGCTGCTCTATCGAATATCCGTGCAGTTTTTGATCTACATCGCTTGCAGCTGTTATTCAATACTCTGATTATAACTATCCAAAAACTCACGATGACTTTAAAACCCTATCAGGTTCCCACCTGGATAAGTTGTCACGGATTAATTTCAAATAAAACTTAGACTAGTTTTATTCCCGGATCAAAAACATGCAAAAGTATAAAGGAAACAATGAGACTAATTTTGTATAGTCCATATTCCACTCTGTAATCAATTACAAAATTAATGACATCTCAAAGTTTACTTTTACGTTGTCTATTCAATATGTACTTATACTGATTTAAACGAAGTATCACCTTTCTTCAATTTAAACCCTTTGATTAGTCGTTTACCATACTAATTAAAGAAACAACCAAGAACAAGGTAAGTTAAATAATACTTTTAACTTGACCCTGCTAGTTTTGTTTTGCAAACACTTTAAACAAAATGTAGACTTTTCTTTACCATATTCCATAAATCTTGGAGATACTGGAATAACTCCAAGTTTCTTGAATATGTAAAGTCATCTCCGCAACTTTCCTTAGTTGCTGTGTAGATTAAAGATTTCTAACTGAAATCTAATTTCCATTTACCAAATTGGTAAATCCAGGAAATTTATTCTAGTGTTCTTACAACACTCGATGGTCTAAAGATATTATAAAATCTCTATTATTACAACACATACAATTATTGATTTTCTTAAAGTCAAAAAAACTTGACTTTATTTTGTTTCAAAAACTTTGAAACTTTTGATCTTACCGTTTATAACTTAAAAGAATAGATCACATTTCTCATGAATTCTTATCCTCTCTGGATTATGAATTCCTAGAAATACAAATCAATAATATAACTTTTATTCTTTATCAGAAGCATAGATAGAGACTAAATTGGGCTCCCACTAACATATATGAAAACTGGTTATTACTTAAATTTCAATGTTTTATTGACTTAGTCAAGACTTGACTATTTTAGTGAATTTTATTTTAAGTAATAAGATTAATGCTATAAATTCGAATTTTACTATTCATAAAACTTAACTGGATCTCATTAGATCCTGATTCCAAAACTTGGAATTCACTACTTTTATAAATACTGATATTATCAACGTCATCTGTGATAATATCCTAAATTCCTTTTTTAAACATATGGGTAATTTGAACTTGACTATAATATACCTATTATAATCATATTACTCATAAATGTTTTATTCCAAAAACACATTCCTCTAAAATAGTACTTCGTGTGCTTTTGACAGATGTCATATATTACTTCAGATTACAAAATTTTGAAATATATTCGTTAGTGTGGCCGACAATATCTAGGATCAACAAATTGAATCAAGTCTACCTTGACTTAGATTCAAAACAAAAATAGATATATAAATCAAGACAATAATTTTTAAATTTAAAATGTTAAAATCCATAAATTTAAAATCAACCAACATTTCAAAAACTATCCAAAATAAAAATGTCTTAAAATAAGTTTAAAATGTCTTGATAATATCTAAAATAAATCTTGTCTGATCCTCGGGACCTAGGCACTTCATTTCTCCTGAACACCTGCAATCAAACATTTGATCTAGGTGTCAGTTATCTTGTAGACTAACAAGTAGTAATGATAAACTGAAGCAGTCATAAAATATCCAAGGTGTTTATACCTGTTTCATGACGCTTCGGGCAATTCTGTCTCCAATGTTCGACCTCATGACACCTGAAGCATCGATTCTCGGTCTTCGCTTTGTTGACTTTAACCTTTTTGCCCTTGCCCTTGCCCTTTCTATTGTCATCAGTCTTTGGCACACTCTGGCTGACCTGAACCTGGCCTTTGCCTTTGCTGGTGTTCCTTTGCCATCTTTTCCTCTTCACTCCACCATCCTTGACCATCAGAACATCTTTGGTCTTGGTCCCCGTACCCATACTTTGCTCAGCAGTTTTTAACATGGAGTGTAATTCAGATATGCTCCTTTCCATGTTGTTCATGTTAAAGTTAATCACAAACTGCTTGTAATCGTCAGATAATGAGTTGAGTATAGTATCCGTTGCCAACTACAATGGAACTGGGTGACCTAACCTCTCTAGGTGGTCAAGTAGCATCTTCATTTTCATGACGTGGGCACTGACAGAGGTCCCCTTGGCCATTTTGCACGCGTTTAGAGCCCTCGTGGCATCATAACGCTCTGTGCGAGCTTGCGTTTGGAACATGTCCCCCAGGTGATGGATCATGTCGTAAGCATTAGTGTTCATGAGCCCTGTTTGTAGTTCTGGGCTCATGGTTGCAAGCATCAGGCAGCCAACATCCAGCAAATCATCTGAACGCTTTTGATAAGCATTTTTAATTGCTGCACTGGCATTTGCTGGTAGGGCCTCACCTAGAGGTTCTTCCAGGACATACCACTTTCTCTCGTGCCTGAGTACAATCTGGAGATTGCGCTCCCAGTCGAGAAAATTCGAACCGGTGAGTTTGTCCTTTTCTAGGATGGAGCGAAGAGAAAGGTTATTTGTGTTGGTAACTGTGTTTGCCATCTACACATTAAAACTTGGTTTTAGTACCTTCTGAATAAACAATTCCCAATAAATATCAAAAACCCTTAAATGATTAAATATCGGGCTAGGATCCTTATTTCATACGTCCTGATGTGCGGTTTGCTCACGCCCCACCAGGCCCGTACTATTTCGGTAGGTAAGGACTTTTACCAATCATATCTAACTGACATGACTCCTAGATCTTTTCGGGACATCGGATAAAACCGTACATGTTTTAGTCCCTCTAAGTGCTTTTTGGCCCGGTACCACCCGGTGAACTTATCAGAACCAAAACAGATCTCACCACTCGGGACAGGATGTACTCTGGCCGGTACCACCCGATTATCGCAGAGTCTTTTCACCCCCTTCGGCTTGGGGTTTGAACGTGGGTACCCAAGGTTTGCTCTCTTCAAGTCCCAACGTACCTTACGCCTAAGGTGTCCCCGAGTGGGTTGCACTACTGATCTATGATTTTCTAGGGTTTTATTACTAAGTTTTGTAAAAACTTTAAATTTCCAGTATTTTAGGATTGCTATTAAAAGCTAATTCTTTTAAAGGCAATTGTTGTTCCAAAACTAACTGTTTTGAGAAACAACCGATGTTTAAAAACTTCACTGTTTAAAAACATACACTCTGTTTTAAACTAACTGTTCTAAAACTCACTTGCTAATAAAACTAACTGTTTTAAAAGCATGCCTCTTATAAGAAAACAATCTCATAATGGTTTTAAAATAAATTTTACCATTTAAAAAAAAACATATATTAAATTGGTAATTTTAATTTTTTAAAACCAACCTCGTGATATAACTAGATTTATAAATTAAAACCTAATTTAAAAACATTTGATAAAACCTAGGCGTGTAATATCAATAATCACGAGCAAACAAAATAATCACAACCACGCAGTTTAATGAACAAAACAAGCAATTATAGATTTGCTAATTAATTCCTAAAGGACCAAAAATGACCTAAAACTATTATGCTCCGTTTTCCTTGCGTAGCTCCGATCTCCCCGTGTAGCTCCCACTAGCCTCGGCATCTCTTGACGGAACTCCATAAAAGAAAAAGAAAATTCTATTCTAAAGGTCATTTTACATATTGTCGGGGTTGTAAGTGGCACGCAGGCCTCCCCAAATAGATCAAGGGTCTAAATTGGCAATCTCTATAATTACTATAGCATATATATACTAAGCAGATATATGTATATTAGCATTTAACCACGCAAATTTTATAGAGCAATAAAACATATAAAATAAAACATTAAACAATTCTAGATCCGTTAAAATTATTCCGTTTATCACAAACCATGGTTTTAACTGATTTATAAAATCAAACTGTTTTATAATTTTTTAAATTCGAATTGATTTTCATAAAATTTCCATATTTATAAACTATAAATCAATTTTATAAGCCATGATCAATTTTACCAAAAATATCCGCTTTTATCAAAAGTAAACCGAGTGTTTCCGAACGAACTTGTCGAAACATTAAACACTGGCCCGTGAACCGTGTCGTTTATTCGATCAGAGAGTCGAAAAAGACATCAGGCCAATTTGACCAAAACGGGTCAAAACTTGGTTTAATAAACTATTAGGAAAAATATAAAATTCCTTAATTTTATTAGATAAAAATTGATCAAATAATTATCTAATTATAATTGGGTTAAAAGTCTAAACACCCAATAAACCTTTTTGGGCCAATAACTTGGTCCAAAAAAAAATCCATGGTTTAAGCCCATTATCGAAAATGACAAGTCTTGGGCTTGGTCATCGCAAATCCGGCGACGATTGGCAACACCAAAGTGTGGCCATCGTCACCGCCGCTAGACCATTGTTGACCAACGATTAAAATGATCAAACCGCCGCCGCCGCCACCTAGGGTTTGCCCAAGGCGTTCGGCAGTCGCCGGATCACAACCGCCACCGCTGTGACAGCCGTGCTTTAGCCGGCGATTGAAAAACAACGACAACACCATCTCCACCGTGCGAACCACCGCCGCTACCACCACTCGGTGGCTTCTGGTGGTTCTAGCTTCAAACAGAAAAACGATCACCACCGCCGCTAGGCGCGACCGTGAGGCAGCCGACGGCGGTTGGTTCCATTCGTTGCGATTAATGCTACCGTTTACCACCGCCGCTAGGCGGTTTCTGGTGGTCGCGGTGATCTCGCCACACCACCGATTTGATGGTCCTAGTTTCTATTTGCCAAAGCAGAAATTCGATCGTCCGAAACCGAGAATCAATCGGCCATAGCCGCGATTCAATCGGTCCCGCTGAGTATCGCCGTCTTCCACCACCGCTGTCGCAGTTTCTGGCGGGTGTGGTGCTCTCGGCCCAAAACAACCAACCATCACCGCCTACCGCCGCCACCATTGTGGCTTTCGACGCTTGCAGTTTTGTATCGAACCGCCACCGCCGCCGCTAGGTGCGGCCATGAGGCAGCCAACGGTGGTTGGTCTTTGCTGTTGTGATCGACGCCACCGCCAGGCGCGGCCATGGGGCAGCTAGCGGTTGGCGCGCGGCTTTTGGGCAGTTCCACCATCGCCGAGCCACCATGAGCATGGTGGCCGGTGATCGATCCTGGTGGTTTTCTTGGTATTGATTTTTTTTCGGTGGTGATAAAGTTTCGATGATCAGAAAACCCAATAACAGTCCAAATAAAAAATCTAAGTGTTTTAATATACGAAAAACGATAAAGTTTTTAATTTTAAAACAAACTTTGATAAAATTAAATTTATACGAAATCTGTTAAAATAATTTTTATAAATCTGATAAAGATTAATCTTTTACACTACAAATAAAGATTAAACCTTTACACAACAGATAAAGATTAAGTCTTTATCTAAACTGATAAAGATAAAACCTTTATTCAAACTGATAAAGGTTAAACCTTTATTCAACTGATAAAGCTTTAATTCCTAAACAAATTGTTAAGAGTAAAACTTTATACAACAAAACAATTTTTAACGGATCTAAACAGTTATCAGATAAAGCAATTTTATACGAACAGATAAAATTCAGTTTTAACGAGTCTATTAAAAAAGATAAACAATTAACAAACCAATGGCTCTGATACCACTGTTGGGTTTTTGTGAGACCTTGGACCAAACTGGTTCGAGTCACGGTTCAGAAAAACAAACTGTTAATCCGAACATCAAACCAAACTGGTTAGATCAGCGGAAGCAAAACGTGTAAAAACCCGAAAGCACACGATCGTTTATTGTTTATCTTTAACATACATATAAGGAGGTTTAGAAAGTTACCTGAATCTCTTGAGATAGATCCACCCGTGATGAACCCTACGAACGGACCTTCTAGCCGGTTACAACTCCGAATTCCCGAACACCCGAACAAAACCCGAACTTTCTTCGGCTTGTGGTTGGCGTCGTTTACGAGGGAAAGAGAGAGAGATTTTTGGTTTCTATTTGGTTGGAGTGAATAATTGAATGAATGAAAAAGGATTAACCATAACCGAATATTTATATTTGTACAAACAATATCTATATCATATTCAGTTTCCTTTTTCCAATAATTATCCATAAATAAACTCTTTCTTTTCCACCAAGAAAGATTAATTCCATATATATTTAACTAATATATATTAGGATAATCACCATATATATATTTATTAAATAACAAATATATATATTAATTAATTAAATCAGTTATATATTTATTTAACTAATAAATATATAATCCCTTTTAATTAATAATAGAAACCTTTAACTTTGGAGTTTCTTACAGAAAACACCCAATAGATTTATAATTGACTATTATAAATCTAATCTCTCTATACTGGAGTTATTTTACTTGTTCGTTTTACAGGTCCTCACAAGTGTGACCCTCAAGTGTCTTATAACATTGGATGTGTAATCTTTGGTTTGTCAAGTTCTGCACATTATTACTAACATGTGGAATACACCAAGACATTTATCAGATGCATAGTGGGAGAGATGGGAATCTCACTGAATCTTTGGAACTTAAGGTTGTTAAACCTATCTCTGAAGAACAGTCCATACTCAGGTTCTTTGAGAACACGACCTTCATAAAGAGAGTGTCCTTCAGGAGGAGACAAGTTCAGCCCAGAAGTGTCAGGATAGTTGTAAGCACGATTGGAAGGAGCAGGATAAACCGTGGTCCGGAGACTCCATGCCTTGAAGTAGAAGGCTGAGAGGTAGAAGGTCTGGAAGTTGAAGCAGCGAAAGATTCTTCCTGGACCTCAGGTGTTTGAATGAATTCGAAGTTTCGAACTCTGTTGATGAGATTTGTGAGTAGATCCTCCACCGGAGGTCTGGCTTGAGACCTTGAATTCTTCAGGCATCTAAGAATTTCATGCCACTCCACCAGCCCTCTGGAAACAGTGATTCTTACGTACGTGGGGGCATTCTTCTTTGCTCTGGACTTTTGAAGCTTGACAGAAGTAATCTTCGCTGGTCTTCTTCTATTATTGATCTTCTCCAGGCACCAGTTAGATTCTGCTTCAGCGGCTGTGAGCTCTCTCTGACCCCTTATTTTTTCGAAGGCTCGAAGGGCAGCCTGCTGAGCTCGGATGGAGTCAACGTTTATTTTGCGGTCTTCTCTGACAAACTCTTCAGTGAGTTGTTGAGCTGCCAGAGTGTCCCTTTGGTTTTCTTCGAGCTGCTTCAGAGCCAGCTCGTGCTCCCTGAGCACTTCTCCAGAGATCCCAGGCAGGATTTTTATTCTTGAGCTCTCAAGATGAGAGACAGCCTTCTTCAACTTCAATTCCTTGTATATTGGATCATTTATGTTAGGAGATGAGTTGTCGGAGTCTTCATCATAAGAGGTTTCAAAGGATTCCGCTGATGATGAAATGGTAATAACGTTTGAGGGTAGGGATTTGGTTTTTAAGGGAGTGACAGCAAAAGTCATATTTTTGACTTCAGCTCTTATACTAGCTGATATACTATGTTCCATCAGGTGAATAATCTCACCAGTGACGGTGCCAAAGTTTACATCTTGGTTTAGGGGTTCTTGGGTTTTAGGTTCAAGAGATGGTGTTTGAGGAGGATGATAAACTACAATCTGGAGGTTGTTTTTAGGAGAAGGGGTAGGGGATTTAGAATTTGAGCTTGAAATAAATTGTACCTTAGGGAGAGAAGGAATAGAATGAGTACCTTGAAGTTCTCCCCCTGAGATGGAGGCATCTTCAACTTCAGCTTCAGTGTTGATGAAGCCGTCATCATCTGCCTCCACTGGTTCTTCAGCGGGACTACTCGGATTCTCCCCCTCAGATGCAGCACCCTGTGCTGCAGTTGACAGGTACTACTGGAGGAAGGAGGCCATATTCACCTGAACGGTGCCTTGGCGAATCAGGTTATTAGCTATTCCTTCCAGCAGCCATCTATCCTTGGCTGTGAAGCTTGGTTCAGCCGGAGGTGGAGGAGGAGGAAGAGCAGCGATCTTGGCATCAAGGTCGTTGACCTGATCCTGGATTGCCTTGATGGCCTTGCCCTGTGCATCCAAGCGCTGGAAAACTTTGCACTGGAAGGACGGGAGAGCAGAGGGACCCGTTTTGATGGAGTCCTGGAGCTCAGGGATCACCCGGGTAGCTAGATCGTCTAGTGAGTTACCCAGGTTCCCTGAGGCTCTTGCCAGGACGTCTAGATTCCCATTAATGGAACCTAGAGCAGGGATTGAGAGGAACATCCCTAGGTTCTGGGAGGAAGAGGAAGCAGCAAGAATTGCCTTCTTCTCAGCGGCGGCACTGGCAGCGGCAGCCTTGTCTTCAGCTTGAGCTTGTTTGAGTTCCAGAGCCTTTCGCTCATGCTCTTGCTTGTAGGCCTCGGCTTTTGCGTCAGTGGCATTCTGAAGGGTTGCCTTCTTGGCAGCGATTTCCTGAAGCTCTATCTCAGAGACTTCAGGGGTGGATAAAGATCCAGAGCCTGCAAGATTAATAGAATTAGAGTGAGTTGTAGAAATAAAGTAAACATATCATAAAGATAAGTGAACTTTGGGAGTTAAGAGAATACCCGTAGATTTGTCTTTGGAGGGGTGGGAATCCTTAGAGGGATTCCCACGCTGGGCCTTCTTCGCCTTAGGAGGTGAAGAGATGGCTGGCCTCTTCAGCGACAAGCTAGGCTTGATCGCTGGTGCCCTCCTTTTAGAGGAGGAAGTCTTCTTAGACTTGTCAGTGGCAGTAGCAGCAGCAGGAGCAGAGGCAGCAGTAGGTGGAGCGACGAGAAGAGGAGCATTACCATCAGTGACCAGCACGTCCTGAAGCTGGACGGTGATGCTGGTGGAGTCGTGTTGCAGCGACTTGCTCCCGATCGTAGAATGGGAGTGTTAGACCTTCAAAGTTGTGAAGAGTCATAAGTTTATCTTTACATGCTTTTAGTAGTTTAATTTCATTTCCGTTAAACATTAGCTTGTTTGTATGCCCTTTTTAGAAGTCTTAAACTTCTGGGGCCTTTTATGACTGTTTGTAATTCTCTCTCATTGCTATAAATAGAATGAGAGGTTTAGGGTTTTGTTCTTAATGCTTTGATCCTCATTTTGGGTGTAAAAGACTTATTGCAATTTATTGAAGCATTCATATAGGTTTTTGTGTTCTTAATCTCTATTGATTTCTATTCCATCTCTTCTCTCTATTGTTTTGGGACAAACAATTGGTATCAGAGCTTGATCCATTGTTGTTTCCTTGGCTTGATTCTTGGTTTTAAAAGGGTTTTTAAAGGTTTTTTTTTCAAAGCTTTTTGGGTTGTTTTTATCCGAAAAGACCTTTAAAAGAAGTGATTTTAAGTGTTAAGTGATTTCCCTAGGCCTTTATATTGTTTTTACACCAATTGGGGGTGTTAACACTTAATTTTTAAGTGTTTTTGGGTTGTTTTGAAAAAAATTTCGGAGCTTCTGTGCAGGTTTTCCGAATCGGAAAACACGAGCTGATTTTTCAGTTCAAAATTCCGAATCGGAAATTGTACTTTTCCCCGAATCGGACTTTGTGCCTTTTCCGAATCGGACAACTTGTTTTCCGAATCGGGAAATTGGCCATCTGACTTGGGGTTTTGCTCATTTGTTTCTCACTTTTCCGAATTTAAGCTTCTTTTTCCGATTCACTCATTTTCCGAATTGGAAAATACACTTTTCCGAATCGGAAAAGAGAGTTTTCCGAACCCTATACCTGTGAGCCAAATCCGATTCGGAAAACATCAGTTTCCAGATCGGATTTCGCCTTTTTGAGCCAGAACTCTTGCAAAAATTTTCCTCGAATCCGACACTTAGCCTTTTTTCAAATTTTTCAAAATTTAAAGCAAACTATGTCCCGAGGCGCTCAAGGTATCTGTATTTTCCCAAAAGTTTTTTCTTGCCAAGTGATTCAATCAAAGGAGATCCTCTTTGAGAGAACGAGATGTCGAAAGAAATTATCGGCATCGGATCCGAGTCTCACCCTCCCGTCTTGGTGATGGGTGAGTATCAGTAGTGGAAGCAAAAAATGATTCATTTCCTTGACCTTATAGATGAGAACATGATGAAATCCATATGTGAAGGCCCAATCAGACCGACAGTCACCGTAGCCGCAGTTCCACGGACGGACAACTGCCCTGAGCTACCGGCATATGTCGTTGAAAAACCCATAGATATGTACAACCCAGAACAGAGGGCTCGTCACCGCATTGACAAACGGGCACTCACTCTCCTAATCATGGCACTTCCGAATGATATGTATGCCAGAGTCGACAGTCTGACCAACGCACGGGATGTCTGGCTCGAGATTGAGCAGCAGATGCAGGGCAGTGAGACTGCTTTGGAAAGCCAAAAGGAGAGCGCACTGAACCCTTATGAAGGATTCAAAGCCCGGGAAAACGAATCCCTAACTGAATCCTATCAACGACTGAACTCGTTTGTCAACGATCTAAGATGGCTAGGAGTTGAGAAGACCAAGTACGAAGTCAACGTAAAGTTTTTGAATAATCTGACTCCGGAATGGCAAAACTTGGCTATTAACATCCAACTGAGCAGAAATCTGGGAGTTATGGGTTTACACGATCTTTTCAGTATGATGGTTCACCATGAAGAGTTCATTACCGGTGGTAGATCAAAGAAGGCTGTTGATCCTCTACCACTGTCGGCTGTGCCCTTTGGCGGACCGAACTCTGCTCCAATCCAATCCACTCAGTACAACAACGTACCTCCTCAGTATCATCAAGAAGACTTCGACCAAGAGTTCAACCCGAACTTTGGTCCTGATATACAACATCCCGATGATCCCTTGATCATCACTATTTCTGATGAAGAGCTCTTCAACGTGAATGAGCCACTTGCCCTAATCTCGCACAATGTGCAAAAGCTGAACGCAAACCGAGGATTCAACATATCCCGGGGATCAGGATTTCAAGGAGGAAGCCGGATGGGGCAAGGCAGGAGAGGACATTATCAGATGGACATAGCTCAGTTCACTAACCAGGGAAGAGGAGACTATCAACAGGGCGATCGGTTTCGGTCGTATGATCAGGGAAGATTCCGGAACGAGCAAGGAAGATACGGAGAAGACCAAGGGAGGTTCAGAGACAACTCCCGAAGAGATAACATGTAGTTGGATTATCAAGGAGGGTCCGAATTTCAAGGAAATTGGAGAGGTCAGAATCCCGACTACAACTATCGAGGGAACACAAGGCAATACACGCCAGAGTCTGGGTATATCAACCGTCAAGGGTATGAAAGCGGGTATGGAGGCAGAAATGATGGTGGAAGGCATGATCAAGGACCGGGATACGGGTTTGAGCAAGAGAGAAATGATCGTTGGTCAGATGAGAGAATGGACCGTGGCAAAGGAAACTACAACGGAGGTGATCAACAGGGAAGCAGCTCCAGACAAGCTCCAAGAGAAGATCAACCCATTCCAACCGACCAAGGTGGTCAAAGGTCCAATCAACCCCCGATTCCCGTGAACCAAAACCCAGCTCCTCAACAAACCGCAAGTCCCACTACCATTTGCTACAAATGTGGTAAGTTGGGACACTATGCCAAAGACTGCACAGTCAAATACAAGGATGCTGCCTACTTTGAGAAAAAGGCTGCCTTGATGAGGAAGAAGGAGAAAGGGGTTGCCTTGCTTGTAGATGAGGAGAATTGGGTATGGGAAGAAGAGAGCTTGGATGAGGATGACCACATGGTGAAGGGTTTGTGCTTGATGGCTGATTTCGAAAGACCAGAAGCTGTTGGTCCTAGCACTTACCAGGACATCGATCCATATGAGGTATCCACTATTCCCGATATTACTGATACTGTGGCAATGTTAGAAGCTAAAATTTGTGACTTAGAAAGCAGTCTCCAGTCGGAAAGGACTCTCGTCACGAAATTTAGAATCGACAGTGCCATTTATAAAAGCTCTCTCGAGGATTTGACTTTAGATTATAACCGTGAAATACTTGAGTTTGGCATTAGAGAGTCCAATCTGTCAAACAAACTTGTGTGTCTTCAAAAATCCCATGAGGAACTTAACAGTGACCATGGAGAGCTCACAATCAAATTCCAGTTACTTTCGGAAGAAAAAACTAGATTGTTTTCAAAAATTCAAGAGCTTGAGGACAACGATTCCAAAAGAGGACAATCTGAACAGACTCTGAGTATTCTCACCCAGCATGCCAACAAAAATCCTTTTTATAAAGCTAAACCCGGCCTAGGTCTATCTGAAAATCATGTTTTAGAAAAGGCACCTTCACATCTGTATAACTTTGAGGATATGGTCGCCTCCAAGCCCAAGCCTGCCCTTGTAGGAGGACATGTTACCGAGGAATATGTTAGACAGACCGTCACATACATCGAAGTAATAAACGTTGAGACCATCACTAGAACCACAAGCTCGTCAAACAGTGCCTCGGGTAGTCCGCCCACGAGTCCCACTCTAAATAGACCTATCTTTGTCCCTGCTAGTGATCCGACCAACACCCAGCCTACGTGGGAAGGCATTAAGGCTAGAACCCCTCGTGTAGCTATGCCTCCCATCAACTACACCGACCTGAACACTAGTTATGACACTTGGGAAATGGATTTATCAGAGGAGACCTTAGTTATTCCACCCGAGGATGTTTCCGCAACTAAGAGTCCCTACCTAGTTAAGCTAGAAAAGGAGGTGTTTAAACTTAGACTGAAAGCCATGGACTTAGATGCCTGTCAACATCAATTTTTGAATCTAAGAGCGATTGTCTAGGAAAAACACACCTTGGTTCACACCCTGGAAAAGGACTTACTCGAGGCCAACACCGAGAGAATTAGGCTTTCTTCGAAGTGTGAGACCGCAACTTCTGCCTTTACTAATTTCAAAATCAAGGTTGCGGATCTTCAAACGCGATACATCCTCAAAGACATTCATTTTGAAATTGCAAAAGAAATCTTTTATGATGAAAGAATGATGTATCGGCAATCTTTAACCAACCAAGGAGTGTCAAAATCCCTTTTGAGAAGGAAAGTTATGAACTTTGAAAACTTTTACTCTCTAGATTCTGATGATGATACGACTTATCCGGTTCTTAACCATAGCATGGCAAATCCCAAGCCCAAACAAGACATGGATCTCAATGTTGCATATGATGTGAAAGTATTTTTGGACGAGGGTGATGATCCTTCTAGTTTGATTCCCAAGAAAAAGAAGTATGTTGTTTTAAAATCTGAGAAGCCTGCTGAGTCACAAGCTTCTGGTTCTGAGAAAAGTAACCCCAAGGGTGCAAAATGTGTTGGTACTGACTGGGAGAAGTCAGTTAAGCCACACACACCTAAGGGACTCCAGAACAAGAAATCCAACTCTAACGATGCTTGTGCCTCAGTTAAACCCATCAAAAGTATTGACTTTGATTCAAGTACTTTCGAAGTGGGTGAGACGTCTCGGTTAAAACCTAATCAACCTTTCAATTCCACTAAACCTTATTTTTCAAAACCGTCATCTGGAAAAGGTGGCAAATCCATTTCTGATAAACCGTCCTCTAACTCACACCGTGCTTTGAATGCATATGCGAGGAGGAAAGATAGTGGAAAGAATGTGAAGCCACGAAGAAAGGATCATCAGGAGAGAAACAACACTTTTTCAGCTTTCCCTAAGAAGCGTAGTCCTGGCCGTGCGGGTTTAGGCTATGCTCCACCTAGTGTAGGATTTCATTCGAACATGTCTGTAAACCGTAATCGCAACATAAACGATGCTTTTGATACGTTTCGTAATGACATGTGCTTTATGTTTGATAATTTCCTGCGCTATGGTGTGACTAACTCTTTCAATGCTCCTACATCTAATGTCAAATCTCGAAAGGGGAAGAAAAAGAGGAAAAGCTAAATCCTCTTCGTCAGTGGAGTCCCCTACGCCTAAGGAGAAATCCGAAAAGGGGACTACACCGACTGTTTCATCTATCTCTAATCCAAAGGAACCCATCTGGCAATGGGTCCCTAAACAAGGTTAATCTGTCTTGCAGGTCAGTCATGTGTGGTACTTTGATTCTCGAGCTTATAGAGACATGACTGGTCAGAGATCCTTCCTTTTCGACTATGTTGAAAGGTTTGAGGGATATATCAAAACTGCGGATAAGACACCGAAGCCGATGTTGGGTTATGGGAAAGTCACGGATGGAAGGTACATCATCAAGGATGTACGGTATGTCGAGGGATTAGGATACAATATGTTCAGCTCCAGTCAGTTCTGTGACAATGGATACTGGGTGAAGCAATTGCAATACGGAAGTGATTTGAATGATGAAGACAACAATGTCGTACTCAGTGCACGGAGAAACGGCAATCTTTACTCCACTGTCTTCCGTTCAATCCCTCAGACACACCCTCAGTTTGAAGCACTCTCTCATCCGAAGAATGCAATCTGTCTGCTCACTAAGGCGTCCTAGGAGGATAGTTGGTTATGGCACCGAAGGCTTTGCCATCAGAACTTTAAGGACATGAATAAGCTGGTTTCAAAATGCCTGGTCAAGGGACTACCGGAGACTCGTCTTTCCAAGAATACTCTATGCCCTGCTTGCGAAAAAGGAAAGATGAAAAGAAGCTCACACCCTCCGAGGATAGATACAAATAGTAAAAGTCCTCTTGATATGATACACATGGATCTGTGTGGACCAATGAGAGTTGAGAGTCTGGCCAGAAAGAAGTATATGTTGGTTCTCGTTGACGAATTCTCAAGGTTCACCTGGCTGGAATTTCTCCGAGCCAAATCTGATGCTGCCGATCGAATCATTGCCTTCATCAAGCGGATTCAAGTTCTCTTGGGTCGCCGGGTGAAGAAGTTAAGAAGTGACAACGGAACCGAGTTTCGCAATGCCAAGCTGCAATCCTTTCTTGAAGACTTTGTATACACAATGTTGACTTTGGATACACAATGCAGAGGAATCCAATTTACTGCGACTCCAAGAGTGCAATTCAAATCACGGAGAATCCGGTTCAACATTCTCGGACGAAACATATCGACATCAGATATCATTTTATCAAAGATCACGCCGAGAAAGGTAATGTTGAACTGTACTTTGTAGAAAGTGACTATCAGCTTGCTGATTTGTTCACAAAGCCGTTCGATGAGAAGCGTCACTTCTTTCTCCTAAGTAAGTTGGGAATGCTAGACCTCCCTGCCTGAGGTCTAGGGGGAGTCGGGAATTCATTTAATGTATGCATGTGTGTAGGGGGAGTCTTCGAATGTTTGCATGAATCGAGGGGGAGTGTCATGTCTATATTTGCTTGGTATACTAACATTCTCGGATCCACAATACCTTGGATACCACTTTGTACTTATTTTGGTAGGTGTGGATACTCACAACGACTTCTGGTTAATTCAGATCAGAACTCGCACCAAACCCAGTTGAGACGCACCAGGTAAGTCTCTTTGTTCGAGGATCGGGAGCTGAACTTGTAAAATTTGCGAACTTGAAAGTTCAGGGGGTGGTAGAGTACATGGTTTGAACTTACAAGTTCGGGGACTAACTTTGCCACTTTCTGAATTTTATGTCCAGGGACTAGTTTTGCACCTTTGTAAAACTTATTGTCCAGGGTCTGTTTTGAAAATTTCTTTAAACTACAAGTTCATGGACTTGTATGTAAGTTTCTTGAAACTTCAAGTCCAGGGGTTATTTTTGGCAATTGGTGAAAGTCGGGTTAAGAGAGCCAAAAAGAGAGAACCAAACAGTATTTTACGAGCCAAACGCAGTCGAATTCGGTAAAAATATAAATACCGAATTTTGAGTTTTATTCTTCACACTCTCAAAAATTCTTCAAGTTTTCTCTCTGAACTCACCCGGTAACCGCTTCTCGCAACCGATCTCGAAGTCGCTCGTTTTTGCTCCATTCTCGAATCTATTACATATCTGCAATCCTGGTAAGTTTTCGAGCAACCCTTACATAGTTATAACATTTAATCTTATCGTTTAATTGCCTGGATCGAAGCCTAAAGTTTTTAAACTTACCCGAAACCCAAACTTCTTGGAATGGGTTTTCGAGACGTTAAATCGATCCAAACATGCTTCTAAACTTAGTTTTTACTGATTTAGATTGAATGTAACTAGTTTAGGGCTTCAAATCTGTGTTTTGGAGACGGTTTTTGAGCGAGAAACCGAAGGGTCTCGGTTTTCCGAATCAGAATATTCATATTTTCCGATTCGGAAAACTTGAGTATTCAAATAATTCGAATCCAAACACGAAGGGTATTCATGTTGGTTTTCCGATTCGGAAAACCAGATAAATCTGATTCGGATTATCAGGTTTTCCGAATCGAGTCTTGAGCCTCATATTTTTCAACTCTAATCTTTTCCGATTCGGAAAACATGGAACTACCCTTATGGGTTTCCGAGGTTTTCCGAATCGAGTGTGAGGACAAGGCTTTTTTGGCTCATTTTTAGTTTCTATCTGATTAATGGTTTCCCGATTCGGAAAACATGTTTTCCGAATCGGAAAACTTATCTTTGTGTACATGATCTTTTCCCACTCGGAGAATACGAAATACCCACTTTTGGGTTTTCGAGGTTTTCCGACTCGTGCCTAGTCGAGGGTATAGTCAATTTTCCTTAAGTGTTTGACAATCTAGTGAGATTCGGAAAATACTCTTTTTTGAATCGGATTATCTCATTTTCCGATTCGGAAAATGACATAATCCGAATCGGATTTTAGTATGTCCGAATCTCACCAGTTTTCAACACTTAGCATTTTTCAGGACATCCACTAACTTAAAACTCTGTTTTGTTTGACAAAAATGGCTCGTCAACAGAACTCTCCACCCTCGCCGATCAACAACGCTGCTGATCGCACACTGATTACTCGGGAGCAACTTCGCCCGATCATCCAGAACAACGAGTTCTTCGACCTGATGAACGTCGTTGTTCAATACGACGTAGTACTGGAGATCCTCAAGGTGCACCCGGTGGCCTATGCTATGCAAACCACCGTTGAAGTGCCTCTCATCTATGTGCAGCAGTTCTGGTCCAATTCTCGTGTGGAGACCAGAGACGGCATCCTAACCCTCGTGGGACGTGTCGACCAGACCGAGGTGACGGTCACTCTGGAAGACCTCCGACGAATCCTCCATCTGCCTGCTGCTACTCCCGAGGCTCCGTTTGAGCCACTTGTATCCGGCCCCGAACACTTTAGCGAGATTCTCGCTCTCGGGGTGTCGGGGAATCCAACTCAGAGGTTCAACGGCATCTCGCACGTTACTCAGGGGATGCTGCCTCCACTCTGGTTCACGCTCTTCAACCTGGTGAACAGATTCCTGTCCTCGAAGACACACGGTGTCGACCGTGCCTCTACTCACATGTGGCATGTCATCCACTCTATCGCCTACGGGAGGCGAATAGACCTCGTGCAACCACTTTGGCTAGACATCATCAACGACGTAGTGGAAGGACCAGCGCGGACTCGTCACTCATCCATCCCTTGGATGAGATTTATCAGCCTTATGATCCGTGACCACATGGATCGCAACTAGACCGTCCGTCGCCGATCCGGTCATCCGTGCTTCCAGAGCAAACAGATCAACGGACGAACCGACGGAACTTGAAGCCTGGACAGAGGGAGATGCCGATCCCAGAGAATGTGTTGGACATGGCGGACCGTAGAGCAACGTGTGTAGGTATGTACCGAGTTTCTATAGGCTTAGAAGCCGCGTCCACAGACTCCTCAGAACCGAGGCGCCCTACCCTGGACGCGCGACCCGTCCCTCCTAGAAGCCGTGCCACCGGCACGGCGGGCCAGAGCTCCAGTGGGGGAGCTTCTGGCTCGGGAGTTGTGAGAGTTGACATCAGGGGAGAAGCGGGTAGAATAGTAGGTACGTCCGCCAGTCCACACATCGAGGGAGCCGAAGCCTACCAAAGGGCAGTTGAGCACCGAGCTCGCCGTGCCCGCACGCGAACTTACGTTGAGGAATCACCACACGTCCTCCCGGAACCAGATGTCACGCTAGGCTACCGAGTCAAGCAATACACCGGGGTACTTCATCAATCCCCCAAGCCTCGACATCAGACGAACGCCGAACGCCGTCGCCGTCGCAACACACCGAACAAGCCGGTGAGGAAGTGGAAGCTTCCCCACAATAACAAGCACACTTACCCTCACCTCCACCAGCGGCCGCGGCTCCTTGCCAAACGGGCGAACCTTCTGGCGATCCTTCCGGAGACGACTCCGACAGTCACGAGTCCTCTGATCACACTCTATCTGACCATCGTGAGGACGACGACGAGGAAACCGAATCTGAGAAGGTAGATTACGGCTCCGACGAAGAGTTCGCGGAGTCCGTACAAGCAAAGGGCGGGAAACCCCAACAGCTGATGATGACGAGGCCACTTCCTCGTTCAACGATGACAGACTATCCGATGATCTCAATCTTGGTGGAGATCTGCTTTCAGATGACCGAACAGTCGGTCAAGAAGAAGAAAGTGATGAAGTTGTACAGACCGGTTGGGGTGAAGGTAGTGGTGATGAGGGTGTAAGAGAGGGTCTTGAAAAAGAGACCGAAGACGAAGAGGTCCGATTAGATGAGCCTTGGGCTCAAATCCAGGAGGCGGTCGAAGAAGAAGAGCCATATAGGAGTTTAGATCAGGCTGTCCCCCTTAGCCCGCGTCCATCCCACACAGAGGCGAACCACACCGAGACCGGGCAGCTTATGTTGTCTGGTCAAGACGCTAGAAGCCAACTAGCGCATTCGCACACCCCTTCCAGCCACTCGACCGTCTCTCAACAGATGGTCGTTTCAGTTTCGCACGGGGAAATAGCACAACTTCCACCGGCCACTCACTTGGAATCTGCCGGTGTTGAGCTAAGAGAGGCCCTGCGCCACCTCTCGACTTTTTTGAGTGCACATCGAGTTATAGAGCCATTTCCCGGGACATATGTTATCCCTTCAATCATTAGGACACGATCGTGGGTTACTCAAGCAGAGATCCCTCGGGACTCTTCCAGAACGGAGGTAGTAGATGCGTCCGAAGACGCCCTTCAAGGATCCTCCGGAAGTCCTGGCACGGTCAACATAACGACAACGGTGCAAATAGGCCGAGAGAGTACCTCTTTAGGTCTCTTCTCGTCAACCGGAGCTCGCGAAGCACTGGGAGTTGTACCACAGGGACCGGGTCCGACAGACTCGAGCAAAGTCTCTAAAGATGCTTACGCAACACCGAGACTTTTAGGTCTGACGGATTCGGGTGAAATCCCTAAAACCACCCAAGTAACACCAGGACTTCAAGGTCTGACGGATTCGGACGACATCCTTAAAGTCATCCAATCAAGAATACAGAGCATGGAGGAGGACAATGCGGCCAGGGATTTGAGGGTCGAGGCGTTAGAGCGACCCTTGGCCAAGACAGAGCGAAAGAGAAGAGAAGACTTAGAGGCATCCCGGAAGCAACAAGAAGACGGAGATCGGGAGCTCTACGAGATCAAGCGCAAGATAAAGAGCAAGCACGTGGAGGATGCCCCGTCAACCGAAGCTCCGACTCCGCATCAGTCCGAAGATGTCCTCCGTCTCGCTCCTCCGACCTCGGGAAACTTACCCGACATTCCTGGATATGTCACGGAGGCGGAGCACGCCATCATGATCTCTTCATACACTACACAGAACGACCGTCTCTCCGCCCAGCTCCGAGAGAGAGATGCACAGATAGAGATGCTCCAGCGGCGCATTAGGGAACTAGAGGCTGCGTGTCGGTCTCAGGCTCAGCCTTCCAAAAGGAGGCATGATGACCCTGATGACTCGGCTCCGGGTCCTCATGAGGGGGAGGTGCAAGTTACCAAAAGGCTTCGCATCAACTTCCCTCCAGCCTCCGGTTCTAGTTC
Source organism: Centaurea solstitialis (assembly GCA_030169165.1). NCBI lineage: Eukaryota > Viridiplantae > Streptophyta > Magnoliopsida > Asterales > Asteraceae > Centaurea > Centaurea solstitialis. Next base: position 40,961,189 of record CM058041.1, on the reverse strand, counting down.
CTCCTCTGCTCCAGCTACCACAGCTACTCCATCGAATGCTCCATCAGAGTCTGTCGCCTCCATTCCGTATGAAGATTCAGATACGGAAACTCTTGATGTTGAGGGTTGGCACTACGAGTCGATCCCGCTAAATGAGGTAATTCAGTTTCCTCATGAGAAGGAAACGGTTGATGTCGATATTGTCCCTCCAGAGTCGGCGCCAACGGATCTGAACGAGCTACAAATTCCGGAGGAAGCTCGGAAGATCCTGAGGTCGCTTGCTCAGAACTTACGGGTCTACAAGAAAGGGGATGAAATTGCGAGGGACAACGACTACAACATTTTCCTCTCTTCGGTTGACTTTCCCACTTTAGACGCGCCACACACGATCACCACCTTCGCTCCTGATTCTCCAGCTCCAACAGTCATCCAGCTCAACTGGAACCAGTCGGTCATCTTTCGAACGTTTCTCAAGGAATCCTTCTCAAGGATCTATCAGCAGTAGAAGCTCCACGTCTGGTCCCAAAAGGTGTACTTCGGGATCTCTCAGTTCAAGAAGCTCAGAAGATGAACAACGTACGTCCACCAGAGGGTATGCAACTTGTCAACTCATGGAAAGCAACGGATTCGGCGTCGATTCATGAAGGTAACCGCGGTGCGCCCCTACAAGCATGGGCACCAACTCTTCCTCGAATTCGACGTCCGGATGTATGGTACTGGCGTGCCCGCTAGAGAGTTGCAAGATTGGACGTTCACCGAAGCTGACCTGAATCGGATTCATCTCGAAGACTTCCTCGCTTTCATCAAGTACTTGCAAGGGCCGATCCTCCGCCCCAAGTACTATCCCGATGGCCTAGAAGTATTGAAGAAGTATGTCAATCATACAATCACACTTGCGCATGTGACGGACTATCGGTTACCCATCGAGAGCCATCAGCCCAAGGTCAACTTGCTACGACCGAACCTTCAAGTGCCTGCAATCATATCCTACCATCTATATCTTCCTTCCAGAGTACCTGAGCACGGGGTCGTCTACTTGACCCGAAAGAAGAAAGAACGCAAGTTCATGCGTTTCAGCGAGCTTGCCCAGTTCTATGACGGTACCCTGCTCTACGTGTATAACGGGATGAAGAGCAGGCTTTTGACAGACCAGATCCCTCCAACAAAGCAGAACGATGGGAAGTCAAAGATCTTGGAGGGGATGAGGCTGATAGAGGAGAAGCTGCATGAAAGATTGATGTACCGAAGAGTGGAAGCCGCAATGAAGATGCGAGATAGGATGATCGGAGACTGGGAGGAGTTCCTACAACTGGCGAAGTGGGAACCCGCATTGAAGCTGCCACCACCCTTCTGACTTCTTCCCAAAGGGGGAAATTGTTAGACCTTCAAAGTTGTGAAGAGTCAGAAGTTTATCTTTACATGCTTTTAGTAGTTTAATTTCATTTCCGTTAAACATTAGCTTGTTTGTAAGCCCTTTTTAGAAGTCTTAAACTCCGAGGGCCTTTTATGACTGTTTGTAATTCTCTCTCATTGCTATAAATAGAATGAGAGGTTTAGGGTTTTGTTCTTAATGCTTTGATCCTCATTTTGGGTGTAAAAGACTTATTGCAATTTATTGAAGCATTCATATAGGTTTTTGTGTTCTTAATCTCTATTGATTTCTATTCCATCTCTTCTCTCTATTGTTTTGGGACAAACAGGGAGTAACCAAGAGTGGCCGCAGGGTATTGATTACCCAGATAGTCAGCGATAATTGCTGAGAGGAATCGGGGGTATGCCACGTTCTTCTTCCTGGTGGTCTTCTTGAATCTAGCCAGCATATCGTCATAGATATACTTGCCATAGTTGAAGGGCTTGTTGTTGATGGCAGCCTACACCATCACCGTGGATGGGAATGCAGCCTGATCCATGCTACCCACTTTAGCAGTGAGGCATTGGATGAAGTGTGACCATATAAACCCAAAGACAGGGTTGAGCATGTTTATCTTCACAGTGGAGCCGTTCTTGAGGGGTTCTTTGGTCTTTTCGTCGACAGGCCACTAGATATCAAGTTTATCCAGCCAGGCGATGATCGTGTTCTTAGAGGGCTCCTTGCAATAGAAGTCTAGGACAGGTAATCCTAGAACTCTTCGAAGTACCCCAACTCCAAAAGTGAGAGTCCTAGATACATTACCTTTGGGACTCTTGGGTAGGCGACACTGAATACGTTCAGCATCCTTACCAAGAGAGTTATTCAGAGTGACAACCTGGGCAGAGACCCAAAAGGCGCTCAACAGCTCCCTATTGGGTGGGAAGCTGATCGTGAAGGCAGTCTTCAGAGGACAGCTTAGCAGGAAGTCCCTTGCAGCAGTGAGGTGCTCTTTGCCAGGGGGAAGATCGATGATGGCTAGGAAGTTGTTAGATTGCCAGCCAAGAGAGAGATAAGCAGAGAGGTTATCGTCGATGTTCTGGCTGTCATCATCTTCATCTTCAGCATCCTCGTCATGGGAGGAGATCAGATCCAGGTTCGAACCCTCTTCAGTAGGGTTGGAGTGAAGAGCTTCTTCCACCACTATGGGGTTTTCAGTGGTGGTGATTGGGGCAGCATGTAAAACCTCTTTTCCGGAAATAAGATTTATTAAAATAATATCCTTTAAATAGTTTACTTAAAAATAAATCAAAAGAACTAAAAATTTCAAATCCAACATTTAGTTAAAAGTCAACTAAAATCCCAATTTTAACAAATAAATAATTAATTAAATAATTAAATAGTGTCATAAGTCAACGCCGTCGGAATCTCGGTCTCGGAGTCATGCTGGCCTTAACCTTGCCGGTACCTGGAAAAAGGGAAACAACTAACGGGGTAAGTGATAACGCTTGGTGAGCTACCACCACACATAAAATACAACATAGCATGCTACATATCAATATAGGTATCCCACATAATCGCAATAACACATCAAGCATAACATCACATAAATAGACTTCACAATCCCGACTCTCATGAGGTCATAACACTCCCGTCAGTTTGGACACGGGTCGGCCCCCATAACTCACCAAGGGCATGTGGATTCCCTTTCTCCCGTCAGTTAGGACACGGGTCAGCCCCCACAACTCACCAAGGGCATGTGGTTCCCTATCCACACTATAAAGTATACGCAACAGACCACATCATAGTTTACACATAGTGTAACTCACCTTAATTGCAGAAACGTCAAACACAAACAAATCACAGCAAACCTGGAATAATTTTAACAATTATAACTATTACTATTATCCCAAACAATCCCTATAATTACCCAATTAATCCAACCCTTAAGTTAACCCAACCACTTTATAAAAGGTTAAGTGAAAAAAACCTATACGAGAACCGCGAACGTCAAGCGGGTCTAAACGAGTTAAACGCGACCCGACTCGCGCCGCTCACAACTACGGACAATGGTTAACCCTGACGACACTTAACCAGTCTAACAACCCTAGGCTAACCCGACTTAATTCTAAATAAAAGAAATTATTTATATATATATATATATATAGTTTTTCCTTTTAAAAAAAATACCAATAATTATTTATTTTAAATGTTATTGACTTATTAGACAAAAACATCACCAACTTCAACATCAAACCTCATCATCATTGTACTATCATCTATATATATATATATATATAATTAATAGGGTTTAAAAAAAAGAACAACAACAGCAACATCATCATCATACCTACGTATCTATATATATATATATTTATATATATATATATATAAATGTTATAAGACATAACTCATAATAACAACTTCATCATCTTCGCAGACTTCCATATATATAAATGTATATATATAAAAAAAACAAACATCATCGTACATAATCAACACCTAGCGCCGCCGCCGTCTTCAACATGGAGAGCCACTGCAGCACCACCGACAGCAGCAAGGCGGTTCGTCGCCGGCCATAACCGGCGCTCCGCCTCTCGTGCCTAACGCCACGCTTCCGGCCATCGCCGGAACGGTCGATCGCGAACCACCAACGCCCACCAGCGAAACCCTCACGACTACAGCGGCGGCCGAAGGTCGCCATCACTCGCCGCTGAGCATTCAGACCACTCCACCCTCGCTGCGGCCTTCCCGATGTGGGACGCCGCCGCACGGCGACCACAGTCGCCGGCTGTGATTGGTAACAACGGCGGCATGAACACCGCGGACCACCCGCCAGGCCGCCGGCTGCCCTACGGCCACGCCAAGGCGGCGGCGGTGGTCAGTCTTAAAATCGCGAAGCCACCGAGCCGTGGTGGTAGCGATTGTTGTTGCTAATGGACGAGATCGGCGGCGGCGGCGAACTGTTGTCGTCGTCACTAGAAAGGCCGAAGCCACCAATCGGTGGTGCCGCTACTATCGCCAGACGGTGGCGTGATTCTGTCGCCGACCACCGGCAATGGCGGTGGTTTGTTGATGTCGGGCACAAGCCGACTGCCGCAATCGATAGCGGCAGCGGCATGATGGTTGTAGTTTTCAATCGCCGAAAGCCACCGGCGACGGTGGCGTCGATCGTAGCTGCTGCTGTCGTCAGAAGACGATGGCGGCGGCGGTTGGTGGTTTGTTGCGTTAGCCGATCAACGGCGGTGGTGATGGCGATTTTGCTATTGCTGCCGCCGGCCACCAGATGGCAGCGGTGGCGCTGTGGCATTGATCGCGGCGATGGTGGTTGGTGTTTCGGCCAGCGGTGGTAGTGATGGCGGTTTGCTATTGCTACCGCCTGCGACATGGTGGCAGCGGCGGCGGTGTTTGTTTTGAAACCGCCGAAGGTGACGGTAGCGATTCCTTTGCGGCCGTCATTGCCAGCTTATGGTGTTGCGATAATCGCGGTGGTGGTAGCGACCGTTTGTTGTTATCATCACCGAAGATGGCGATTACGTGATCAACGACGAGATGTCGATCGATCACGAGATCGTGTTTTTGGGTTTTTCGTTTTATTGGGCCTAACTTTTTCGAGGCCCAAGACCTAGAAATTTTAGGACCCAGTTTGAGGCCCAAAAGGGTTTAAATGGTTTTAGGTTTTTATCCAAGTTAATTTTATTTTATTTATTATCTTATAAAATTGTTTAAGGGATTTTATTAGTTAATAATCATCCCTGTGTTTTATCAAACCAGTTATTTGACTCAGTTTTTGTCAGATGGGTCAGGTGTCATGTTTGACCAGTTGGTCGAACCACGACACAGTTCTTGGGCCAGTATCTAAAATTCCGACCAGTTGGTTCCGAATGTCCGGTTTGATGTAGTCTTGGATAAAAGCGAATATTTTAAAAAATTGGTTTTTTTTATATAATAGATTTATAGTTTATAAATCTTAGGTAATCTTATAAAACCAATTTCAGATTAAAATATTAATTTCGATTTATAAAACAGTTTGTTTTGTAAATCAGTTAAAAACGATGTTTTACGATAAACCAAACGAGATAATCTTTAACGGATCTAAGATTGTTTTTATGCCTTATATATTGCTTGTTTATTGCTTTATGTAATTGCATGAATTATACCTGTTGTGTATATTATTTGTATCTATTATAGAATTTGCCAACTTAGACCATTGGTTTAATTTTGGGGAGGCCTGCGTGCCACTTACGACGCGTTTGTAATGTATATGACCTTAGGATAAACTTTAAATATTTTTCCCTTCCGGAGTTCCTTCAGACGTGCCGAGGCCAGTGGGAGCTACGTGAGGAGTTTGAAGACTTATAGTTAATAGGTCATTTTTGGTCTTTTAGGAATTAGTTGGCAAATCTATAATTAGATGTTTTAACTGCGTAGTTGTTAATCTTTAACTGCGTGGATGTGTTTAACTGCCTGCTCATGATTGGTTGATAAATTATTGCATGTTTATTTTATCAAACGTTTTAAAATTTAGAGAGAGTTTTAAAACTTTTCAATCATGAAATCTATTAGGTTTTTATAATTAATATTACCAGTTTTTCCAAACCTTTTAAACGGTAGATTTTATCTTAAAACCTTATGTTTATAAGATTTTTTTTTCTTATAAAGGCATGTTGACAAAACAGTTAGTTTTGGTCAACAAGTGGGCTTTCAAAAACAGTTAGTTTTTGGTTAGCAGTCATGCTATTAAAAACAGTTAGTTTTAATTAGCAAGTGCTTTTAAAACAGTTAGTTTTGAATAGCGTGTATGTTTAATGACAGTTAGTTTTAAACATCAGTTGCCTTTTTTTTAAACAGTCAGTTTTAAAATTGCAAAGTTTTTCTAAAAAATACTGGAAATTAAAATGGTTTTTCAAAACTTAGTTAAAAAACCCAAGAAAATCATAGATCAGTAGTGCAACCCACTTGGGACACCTAACGGCGTAAGGTACGCGGACGTTGGAAGTGAACAAGCCTTGGGCGTCCGCGTTCAAACCCCAAGTTGAAAGGGGTGTGATAAGTACACCAGTCCCAAATGGTGCGATCTATTTTGGTTTTGTAACAATTCACCGTGTCGTATCTGGCCAAAATGCACTGAGGGACTAAAACATGTACGGTTTTATCCGATGTCCCGAAAGGATCTAGGAGTCATGTCAGTTAGATGTGATTGGTATAAGTCCTGACCCACCGAAATAGTACGGGTCTGGTGTGACGTGAGCAAGCCGTACATCATGACGTATGAAATAAGGATCCTAGCCCAATACTTATCATTTAAGGGTTTATTGATACTTGTTGGGAGTCTATTCACAGTTACTAAAACCAAATCTTTTAAATGTGTAGATGGCAAACACTGTAACCAACACTAATAATTTGTCTCTTCGCTCCATACTTGAAAAGGACAAGCTCACTAGAGCTAACTTCCTCGACTGGGAGCGCAATCTGATAATTGTGCTCAGGCACGAGAGGAAGTGGTACGTCCTAGAAGAGCCTCTAGGTGAGGCCCCTCCAACAAATGCAGCTGCCAATGTGAGAAATGCTTATAGAAAGCATTCTGACGATTTGCTGGACGTTGGCTGTCTCATGCTTGCGACTATGAGCCCAGATCTGCAAACAGGGCTCATGAACACCAATGCCTATGACATGATCCGCCAGTTGAGGGACATGTTTCAGACGCAAGCACGCACAGAGCGTTATGATGCCACTCGGGCACTGAACGCGTGCAAGATGGCCAAGGGGACCTCGGTCAGTGATCACGTCATGAAAATGAAGAAACATATTGATCACCTAGAGAGGCGTGGTCACCCAGTTCCGTTGCAGTTAGCAATGGATACGATACTCAACTCACTGACTGAGGATTACAAGCAGTTTGTAATTAACTATAATATGAACAACATGGAAAAGACAATTGCTGAGTTACATTCCATGTTGAAAACTGATGAGTTGAGTATGGGGACCGGGACCAAGACCAAGGATGTGCTCATGGTCAGGGATGGTGGGGCGAAGAGGAAGCGTGGGCGTGGAAACACCAGTAAGGGTAAAAGCCAGCCTCAGGCAAGCCAGAGTGTGACCAAGGTCGAGAACAATGACGAACGCAAGGGCAAGGGCAAGAAAGTGAAGCCTAACAAAGCCAGGACCGAGAATAGGTGTTTCAGATGCCATGAACTTGGTCATTGGAGGCAGAACTGTCCAAAGCGTCACAAAGCAGGCAATAATGCCTCAGGTATTTGTGATTGCTTTAGTTTATCACTTTCACTTGTTAGTTTACAAGTATGTTGACACCTAGTGCAAATATTCTAATTGCAGGTGGTCAGAAATGAGGAGCCCAGGATTGCGAGGATCTACGTGCTAGTTTATCATTAGATATTTATCAAGACAATTTTAATTTATGTTTGTGGTTTTAAAACAATTTTTGAATGGTTGTGATCTTTTGGATATTTATGGTTTATTAAAATTGGTTTTAAACTTTTAAAATTATTGTCTTGATTTAATATCTTGTGAATGATGATATTGTTGAATCTGTTTAAAGTGAAGATTGACTTGATTCAAATAAGTAGATCCTAGATGTCATATATTACACTAACAGAATTACTTCAATGTTTTAATTAATTGATTTGAATTAATAGTTATATGAAAAACTGTCAAAAACACACGAAGTACTATTATTTTAGGAATGTGTTTTTGAGAATAAAACATACATGAGTAAAAAGGATTATAAAATATTCAGATTTGATTACTCATATGTTTTGGAAAGAATTTAGGATGTTATCTCAGATGACGTTGATAACATCAGTATTTGTAAAACTAGAAAATTCCAAGTTTTGGAATTAGGATTTAATAAAAATCCAGTTAAGTTTTGTAAATGTTAAATTCTAGTATTACTTAAAATAGAATTGACTAGGAAGTCAAGTTTTGACTAAAGTCAATAGTTAATTTTGAAGTAATAGTCGGTTTTCATATAGGTTAGTGGGAGCCCAGTTTATTCTATATCCAGGTCTGTGATAAAGAATAAAAGATATATATATATATATTAATTATTGATTTAATATATCTAGGAATTGTAATCCAGATAGGATATGAATTCATAAGATATAAGATCTACCTTTTAGTTAAAAAGGATAGAAAATTAGTTTCATATTTAGAAACAGTATCAATAATTAAAAAGTGTTGGAATTATTAAAGATATCAAATATATTTTGGACTCCAAAGTGTTATAAAAACACTAGAGTAAATTTCCTGGATTTACCAGATATGGTAAATGGAAATTTTGTTAGATTTCAGGTTGAAATCATGTATCTACACAGCAAGTAAGGGAAGTTGCAGTTTGATGTTTCATATTCAAGGAAATCAGGAGTTATTCCAGTATCTCCAGGTTCAGGGAATATGATAAAAGTCTAATTTTGTTTTAAGGGTGTTTGCAAGAACAAAATTAGCATAGTCAAGTGGAAAGTATCAATTGATACTAAACTTGTACTGTTTTGGTTATTTTCTTCGATTAGTACGGTAAACACTAATCAAAGGGTTTAAACTGAAGAAGGGTGATACTTCGTTTAAATCAGCTTTTAGTATACGTTGAGTAGACACTATAAAAGCAAATAGAAATGCCATTAATTTCGTGATTATTACAGAGTGGAATATGGAGGACTATACGAAATTAGTTTCTTTGTTTTCTTTTACACTTAGCATGTTTTTGATCCGGGAATAAAAACTAGTTTCAGTTTTTATTTGAAATTATCCGTGACAACTTATCAAGGTGGGAACCTGGTAGGGCTATAAAGTCATCGTGGAGTTTTTGGGTAGTTATGAACAGTTGTTGAATAACAGCTACAAGTGATGTAGACCAAAAACTACACGGATATTCGATAGAGCAGCGAATATCGGATGTGATCCGCCGGTTGAGATTACTCCATGGATTTAGTCATGAGTAAAACTCCCAGAGGTTGTCCTTAGAACCTGAGGTATTCGGTTTGGCATTGCGAGGACTGCTGGATACTTAGTACGCTCTAACATCACGCCGTAACAGGGTGGTCATACGGGGCGTAACTAGATTCAGCGGAAGCCGTGGTGTCAAATGCAGATATGCAAGATGGGATTTGCACCTCTTCTTCGAAGAGAGATATTTCGTGGGCCCCTTGACTGACTGAAAAGACTGATGAAGTGCATGGCCATGCCCAAACGAACTGATTTGTTCTTTGTCGTTTACCAATCAGTAGAGGTCGGATAGTCGAGAAACATAATCTTTGAGTATTTAGAGTTGACTGTATCCATGCTCATACTCAAAATTGAAATATCGTGATGCAAAAGGAAAAGCCTAGTTATACCCGATTTGTGGACAGTTTGTTCATAAATGTTGTTTCCTTTAGGAAACGTTTTATCACCTATCTGGGTATAAGAGTGCTTATAACCTGGTTAGCCTAAGTGCCTGTCTAGGGGCCTCCTTAGGTCCGTGTCATCAATCTGGTATTGCCAACTTGCACAAATGGGAGTCTGTTAGTAATTATGTGCAAAAGTTGACAAACCGTTTGATCGCACATCCAACGATATAAGACACTTGAGGGTCACACCTATCAGGACCTATAATTCGGATAGTAAAATAACCCCAGTTTGGAGAGTTTAGTTTTATAATAGTGAATTATAAAACTGTTGGGTGTTTTCTGTATAAACCCCAAAGTAAAAGGTTTCTGATAGTTAATTACAGTTATATATTTATTAGTTAAATAAATATATAAAAGGGTTAATTAATTAATTGGTTTATAATTATCTAGAAATTATTATAAGGAAAATATAATAATTGGTAAATATTATTTCTTAAGGAGAAAGAAAGAATAAAGATAATTGTGGAAAGTATTCTTTCTTGCAGAAAAAGAAAGAATACAGATAACTATGGAAGCTATCTGATATATGGAAGGTTTTCCATATAAATAAGATATGCTAGGTCATTGGTTTATTCATTCAATCAACTAATTCATATTCACCAAGAAACCATTCTCTCTCCATACCCTCTCTCACTCTCGTCGATCTCACAAACAAGAAACCAGATCCGGTTTCGTGTCTCGTTCGATCGTGTTCTTCGCGTACCGTTTGTTCGTGAGGAGTTCGGGGTTAGATCCAACTAGAAGGAATTCCGTTTGGTCGATTACGGGTGGATTTATCTCAAGCAATCCAGGTAATAATCCTAAACCTATTATTATTAATTGTATAAAATAAACTATAAAGATCTGTGATGTTTTTCGGGATTTATGTCATTGTGCTTCCGCTTAATCAAACTAGTTAGGTTTGATTGTTTAAACCTTTTGAAACAGTTTGTTTCATATGGTTTTGTCGTGTGCCTCAAACCAGTTAGGTTTGAGATCACAGTTATTCTCGTGTCAGTTTGATACGAGGATCCCACAAAATCCCAACAAATTAATCATCTGACTTTTGAGATTTTTCTTAGAGCTCGGGATTTCTATCACTATCACTTTTATATCGGCGTAAGCATATTGCTTATTTGTGGCTTCGATATTTATTTTCTTTTAAGCACATCGACTCTTTTGATTTTTTTCTTTTTGAATGAGTCGTTTTCTCTCTTTCTTTTCTTTTCTTTTTAAGCTCTCTATTATTTTCTTTGAGTAGCAACTATGTTGCTTTTTACTCTTTTGCTCTCTTTCTTTATCATAATCCATTTCTCTATTTGTCAGATTCATAAAACGGACAAAAAACATGAAAAGTTCTCAACTTTGAGGTACGGCCAAAAGATAGATAAAAAATTGGGCTAAAGGATAAAAGATACTGGGTAAAGAAATGAAAAGGCTAAGGCTCAAAAAGGTTACAAGGGATAAAGTACTTAGGATGAGTACTTTCAATCAAAGGCTAGGCAAATCAAATAACCTTATGGTGAGTTTATCTGACGAAGGCTAAAAGGGTTAGAAACGAAGGCCTCTGTCAGTGCAATGGTGATAAATACTTCTCTTATGTGGTCTCGACAAGCATTCAAATGACAAGTTCTACCTTCGGTCAAAGTCGGTATTCCTCACGAAATAAATAACAATTAAGGCTGAATCTCTCAAAGGAATTGGGTGAGGCACTCATGGTAATCAGTATTCCAAGGCATCCTTTTACTCAACTAATCATATTCAGTGTTCTCCTATGCAAGCAACTCAGTCCAAAAAATAATCTCAGATTTTGAAAAAAATTGGGGTCAAATCTCAAAGCTTTCAAAAAATTTGAAAAACGACAAACCAAAAGCAAAAAGTGAACCCATTTAAACAGATAAGTCTACATAACCCCCTCCCCACACTTAAAATTTGCAGTGTCCTCAATGCAACAGTTAAAACAATTAAGGAGTAATTGGGAAAAAGAGAAACTTCCCGGGTTATGTGACGAAATATGTTCTGATCTGAGAGAGTGTTCCAAAATCGTGCTCGATTCAAGATCATAGGTCGCTGTATCTATTACCAAAAGGAAAATAAAAAAGTAAAAACGAACAAACAAAATAAAGCAAACCAAAGCAATTAAAAAGTACTTAAGATCCTAAACAAACCAAACAGAAATAAAAATTGTTCAACCAAACACAACCACAAACAAAAAATAAAATTGTTTACGACAACCATATCGAATGAGAGATTAAAAGAGAGAGATCAATAAGGGCCACGAGGTTGGTTTTGCCAATCCTCGAATGTCGGGTAACCGGGCGGTGCGTCCTCGGAGTATGGCCAAAAAGATGATGGAGGATACGCGGTATTCGGTTGAATACCGAAATGGGAGGCCATTTGGTTCATCACTCCACTTTGCCAGTTGGCTTGGTGAAGAGCCTCCGCGGTGTTGTACTCCACATGTTGATGATGACGGCCATAGGATAACGACATCTCCGAGAGTCGGTTACTCAAGTCTTGGTAACCCGAATACGTCGTCCATCCCGCCGGTTGTTCTCCCGCATTCGTCCCACTCGTTCCACCGGTCTCATGCGTGCTCCTTGCTTGATCCCTCGGCTGACTCCTCGTCCCATAAGCTTGAGGATTATGGATCCATGCATTATAATGTCTACCGGTCATTTGCTCAACCCTTGCTATAGCCATGCCACGAAGTTGGTCCATGTCGATCAATCCCATCTCCCCAAGGTTCGTCATCGAGGCAATGGCACCCTCGGTTAGGATACCGAAGTGTTTGGCGAGAAGCGTGATGTATTGGCCTCCAATCAAGCGACTTCCCTCTCGATAACCACCTTCTTTGGCAAGTTGGACCGCAATGAGGTACGGAGCATTCGGATATTTGTCATCCGTAGTGAGTTGCTCAAGAAGACATAGATCGTATACCGAAACTTTCTCCTCACTCGAGGCACGAGCATTTACCGCATGAATGAGCATACGGTGCAAAAGTCGATCCGAAGAAGCAAGAAAACCTTTCACCTTGAGATTACTACCATAGTCACCATCACCTAGAATCGCCCAAGCCAACCGAGGATCAAAACCATCCGGCCTTTTTGAAGTCGCCCACATGTACTCCATGAATCCGGGAGCATCAACCTCCTATTGGGTATATATCCCCAAAGCAACAGCGAACTCGACCAAAGATAGCGATCGCCATACTCCACCAAGTTGGAATGTCATGCATGACTGATGGAACTCCTCAAGGGCCTTCATTGCGTCGAAACGGAATGTGGCCACGAACTCAACGATAAGCTCGCGGTAGAGGGTCTCGGAAATGTCAAAGACTCGTTCCCATGCACGGCAAATATAATACTCGGTGCTATCTTCGTCGTAGGCATGCTTCTCGAGTATCACCTTGATGTTGTTTTCGACACTCATCGATCGAAGAAGGTTCCAGTCGACTCTCCTCGGTATTAGCACTTGATGGGTGAGAAGCCGGTTAACTATGTCCCGGTATTCCTCCCGTTTTGGAGCGTTCAAAGTTGGGTCGTTCATGAAAAAGGTGAAAATGTGGCTCCCATCCGGTGCACGGAAAGTGGGAGCGGTGGAAGTTGACGAGCGGGTCTTTTGTCTCTACAAAATTCAAATACCATTGTCTTAGAAAATTTAATCCATAAACACAAGACAAGGTTCATTCACGTCAAAAATTCAACGAGGCAAAACTTCCACGACTAACAAGTTCAATTATCAAATGCATACATGAAAAATCAAAATCAAAGGGGATGTGGAACATCCCCACACTTGAACTTTTAGTCCAACCTCAATTGTAAACCAATCTAGTTAACCAAACAAGAATGGGGGATTTTGAGGTTATCAAAATCCCCACACTTATCATTAAAGCATATTCACTAGATTAAACGAAAATATAACATGTTAGAGTGAAATTTCAATCAAAATATGTAGCATGCAAAAACTAATAAGCACTAAACAATCAATGGTGTTTCAAGAACAATGTCAAATCCACAAAATCATACACACACCATTGATGCCCAAAACAAGATCCAATCCTTCCAAATCAAGCTAATTCTCATGAAATTAAAGTTGGGAAACATACCTTGGTCATGGTGAATGATGAAATTGAAGCTTGAAAAGTCCGAATTTCGCAAGAACGTGAGGAGGGTTCGCGGCGCCTAGAGAGAATTAGGGTTGTACTCTTTTGAAAAAGTGAGAAAAGAGGGTTAAAAACCCGTCTGTACCGATTTCGCGTCGCCCAACCTATGGTTTCGCGTCGCGAAACGGGCGGTTTCTGAAATTTTTCCCTAATTTTTAAAGGCTTCGCGTCGCGAAACGGCCCCCTCGCGTCGCGAGATTCGAAAATTTTACCGGATACCACGGCTGGCCAACATCGCATGTCATCATTGGTCGGTTCGGGCAATCCTTAGTCAAGTGTGGTCCATTGCACTCCTCGCATCCAACCTGCAAAGCATGAACAGATTTGATTAGCTCTTCAATTTTGCGTTCGAACATTACCTATTTGTTTTTCATTGCGGCTAATTCATTGGATGGATCCAATTCGGTTGAGATTTTTCCGGCCATCCTCGGGATTTGCAAGCGCTTATCCGTCCTCCAATCTATGTTGTGTATAAGCATGTCCTCGAGAAGCTTGTATCCTTCCGTGGGCGTTTTGTACATAAAGACACCTCCGGCAGATGAATCCAATGTAGCTCGTGAAGAATAAGCAAGCCCACTATAGAAAGTTTGGACTTGTTCACTCTTGCTCAACTCGTGACTCGGGCACGAATTTAGAAGGTGTTTGAACCGTTCCCATGCCTCGGATATAGTCTCCCCGTCATCTTGTTGAAAGGATCGGATCTCGGCTCTTAATTTGTCGATTTTGGATGGTGGAAAGAATCAGGAGAGGAACTTTGAACGAAGTCCTTCCCAAGTGGTGATCGAACTTGGCTCTAATGATCGCAACCAAGCTCTAGCTTCTCCAGTGAGTGTAAGAGGAAAGACTCGAAGGCGAATCGCGTCATCTCGGCCTTCCTCCGTTTTGAACAAATCACATGTATCCACGAAGTTCTCCATATGTACGATAAGATTGCTATCATTTTCCCCGTCGAAGGTAAGGTCCTTGATCATGTGAAGGAGCTTCCCCGGGATCTCCTTGTTTAGGTCCGGCTTCGTGATCGGATTGGTGGGTACGGTTGGAGCGGCTCTCCTGGCGGTCCACATCGGTGCCTCGTCTCCCATCTCAAAAATCAAAGCTCTCGGGCGAATTTTGTTGGCTTTCAACTTCTTTTTATTTCTTTTTCTGAATTCTCTCTCCGGCTCCTCAAATGGGTCTAACAAGTCCGTCGTGACTGAAATCACAACAAACGTTTACGGGCAACTTGCGGGATATAAAGAGATAAAAAATAAATAACTAATTAAACTAGAAAGCGAAAAACTTGCAAGGGAAAGAATCCCTCACAAGGATCGATTAACAAAACTAACTAAGACTAAAATCTAACAACTACCGTTCCCCAGCAACGGCGCCAAAAACTTGATGCGGTAATTATTGTATATAAAAGTTGATTAAAAGATGGATTAAAACTATATGAAAGAAAACAGTAGTACTTATCATGGTATAGTGAATCCCCAAGTGGATGATTTAAATAGACCAAAGGTTTGGTTGTTTTGGTTATTGTAGGAATTTAAGTCTAGGACACCCTAACATATGATGACTATGACTATTAACTAGGTCTTGATCCTCGTAGTCCCAATACATAGATTATTTGTCAGACAATCTAGCACCGGTAACCCAATCCTATCTCTATTGCATGATATTCTACTATCTGATCGCTCTCGGTCTGAGTAACCACTTAACACAACTCTCCGGGACGAAAGGTAGGTCAAGAGAGATTGATTATCCTATCGGAGTCTATCTATTTAGGTCAAAACAGATACACCCAATCAACGAATTCAAATAGCCAAACAATAGGAATCAAATCGGAACCATAACACAAATTCAATCAACCAAAAACAAACCAATAAACATTAAATTACGAAATCATCATCCACAATGGTTCATCGACCACAACAAGTACCACTATTAAAAGACTACTCACTAATCATAATTAAAATAGAAAAAACGATAGTAGACACAGACATGATACCGAGAGTACAACGACGGATGATCGAAGATCGAACCCCGCAGTGTATTGGCACCACTCATACTTTCACTCTCTACTCTATCGTTCCCCTCGTCTCTGCTTCGTGTTTTGAACTGAAGGAGGAGGCTGGTATTTAAAAGAAGGCGTCCAGAGGCCATTTCGCGTTCGCCAGACAGCTGTCTCACGGCACGAGCCACTTAGGTCAAACTCTGGATTTCATCGTTATCGAACCTGGCGGCGCCAAACTTGAAAACTCGCGATCGCCAGATGGCTACTGGATTGATGTTGTGCATTTTTCACGTTTTCTCGTCTTTTTCCGTACTTTTCCGTTCTACGGCCTCCAAATCCTACAAAAGAAATAATAAGCTCATTTGGTGAGTGAAATGATCAGAAACGGGTGAGAAATGGGGTAAAGTTATACAATTAAGATCAACCAAAACATGTATAATTTTGGTGTTATCAGCACTCAGTGGCAAAGTTTCCTTTGCCGTGACATTTGAAACAGGTAGAGGCAGCCTTATCACCAGAGGGGGCGTCAGGCTTGTTAGTAAGAGAAAGCTGCTTGGACTTATGGAAATTTCCTTTCCTGCCAAACTTTTTGAAATGCTTAGAGAGAAGGGCAAGAGACTCGTTTAAATCTGTCTCATTATCAGAGACAAGATCAGAGTCAGAATCATCTATCTCAGTGATAGTCACTGTTGAGACAGGAGTTTGAGAGGGTTAAGGAGCATCAAAAATTAAGGCAAGAGAGGTACCTTTTGCAGGATCCTTGGTGTCTCTGATGAGATTAGTCTTCAGAGACTTGGTTTGCTCATGGTTGAGCATCATACCATATAACTCACTAAGAGTTATAGTCTTAATGTCCTTGGACATTTTCAGACACATGGTGTAAGTTTCCCAGTATTCAGTTAGAGTAAAGAATATCGTAGGTCTTCAGATCTATCAGAAGGCAGTTAAACCTTTGATAGGTCTGGGCCAAAGTTTCACCTTTAGCAGCAATGAACTTCTCATACTGACGTATGAGGTGAATCTTTCTAGATTCTATGAGAGCATCAGCACCCTCATATTGGATACAGAGAGTATCCCATATTGTAGGACCTCTTGTTGTGAAGAGTCAGAATTCACTATCTTTAATAGCTTTCTAGTTTAACTTCCTTAGTTTGTAAACAACATCTTTTGTTTGTGCCCTTGTTTGAGGTTTGGAACCTCGGGGGCCTGTGTTGACATTTCTTGTAACTTCCTTCTACCTATAAAAGGTAAAGGATATTTAGGGTTTTGGTATTGATTTCATACTTTACCATTTTGGGCATATTTCACCATTGTTGAATATTATTCAAGCTCTTATTGATTTCAATCACACATTCATGATTTCCATCCATTTCTTCATCTTCTTTGTGTTTTATGGGACAACAATTGGTATCAGAGCCAATCCTTGTTGATTCCTTGGCTTTCTTTGTGATTTAAAAAGGTTTTAAAGGTTTTCAAAATTTTGTTTTTTCAAAACTTTTTGGGTTTTTCAATCCAAAAAGTGGTTTTAAAAGAGTGATTTTAAGTGTTAAATGATTCCCTAGTGTTTTAAAAGCTTTTTCCTACAAATTGGGGCTCTTAACACTTGTTTTTTAAGAGTTTTTGAGTGTTTTTAAGTGAATTTTCGGAGCTTCTGTGCAGGTTTTCCGAATCGGAATACGAGAGTTGAATTTTTCAGCTCAAATTTTCCGAATCGGAAATTGTACTTTCTCCGAATCGGAGAACCCTCCTTTTCCGAATCGGAAACCCTTGTTTTCCGAATCGGAAAACGAGCCTCTGATTTGGGGTCTCGCTTCTGAGGAGTCACCTTTCCGTGTTCAAGCCTTTTTCCGAACCCAACTTTTCCGAATCGGAAAATTACATTTTCCGAATCGGAAAAGGCTGTTTTCCGCATTCAAGTTTTTGAGCCAAATCCGATTCGGAAAACTACTGTTTCCAGATCGGATTTCGCCTCTTTGAGCCGAAACTTTTGAAAATTTATTTCTCAAATCCGACACTAAGCTTGCTTTCAAAACCTTTCAAATCTCAAAGCTTTTTGTGTCCCGAGGCGCTCAAAACATCCCTTTTTCGAAAACCTGTTTTTCTTTAAGCCAAGTGAGTCTTACAAGGAGATCTGCTGAAGTAAGAGAGATGTCGAAGGAAATCCTCGGAATCGGATCCGAGACTCGTCCTCCCGTCTTGGTGATGGGCGAGTACCAACAATGGAGACGCAGGATGATTCACTTCCTTGACCTGCTGGATGAAAACCTGATGAAGTCCATCCGAGAAGGACCTATCCGACCGATAGTCACCGTTGCCGCCGTACCAAAGACCGATACTTGTCCCGAACTTCCGGCATACGTGGTCGAGAAGCCTGTTGAGATGTTCAATCCCGAACAAAGAGCCCGACATCTCATTGACAAGCGTGCACTAACCCTCCTGATTATGGCTCTCCCAAACGATATGTACGCTAGAGTGGACAGTCTGACCAACGCACGAGACGTTTGGTTGGAAATTGAACAACAGATGCAGGGAGGCGACTCTGCTGTGGAGAGTCAGAAGGAAAGTGCACTCAATGCCTACGAAGGCTTCAAAGCTAGGGAAAACGAATCCCTCATTGAGTCTTATCAAAGACTAAACGCCTTCGTCAACGACTTGAGACGGCTCGGGGTTGAGAAATCAAAGTATGAAGTGAACGTGAAGTTCCTGAAGAATCTCAATCAAGAATGGCAAAACATGGCCATCAACATTCAGCTTAGCCGGAATCTAGGAACTTTGGGTCTACATGACTTGTTCAGTATGATGGTTCAACACGAAGATTTCATCACCGGCGGACGCTCCAAGAGAGCAGTTGATCCTCTGGCATTGTCGGCCGTGCCCTTTGGAGGACCAAACACTGCTCCCGTCCAACCAATGCCATACAACAGCGTCTCTCCCCAGTACTATCCTGAAGAATACAGTCAAGAGTTCAACCCGAACTATGGCTCAAGCGTACAACATCCCGACGAACCGGTGATCATTTCCATCTCTGATGATGAACTCTTCCATGTGAATGAGTCCCTTGCCCTCATTTCACACAGCGTACAACGATTGAACGCAAATCGTGGATACAACCGTGGACGAGGATCCGGTTTTCCCAGTGGAGGAAGAATGGGGCAAGGTAGAGGAGGTCATTACCAACCTGAAAGGGGTCAGTACGGAAATCAAGGGAGAGGAAGCTATCAGCAAGGGGGAATACAGGCTTACGACCAAGGAGGTTATAGGATCCACCAGGGAAGGTTCAGAGAAGATCAAGGCAGATACAGAGATCAGCCGAGAAGAGACAACACTTATCTTGACTATCAAGGAGGTCAAGGTGGTCAAGGAGATTGGAGAGGACAAGTCTCAGACATCAACTACCGGAACAGCTTGAGGCAATACACTCCGGAATCTGGGTATATTGAACGTCAGGGATATGAGATTGGTTATGGAGGAAGATATGAGAGTGGAAGGCTAGATCAAGGGCCAGGATACGGGTATGAGCAGAATAGGGGTGATCAAAGGCAAGATGAGAGAGTGAATCACGGGAAAGGCATCTACCACGGAGGCGATTCCAGAGGAAACAGTTCTAAGCATGTTCAAAGGGAAGATCAACCGATTCACAATGATCAAGGAATTCAACGGGCAAATCCTCCTCAGGGTCCCATAACCCAGAACCCCACTCCTCAACAAACCGCAAGTCCCACTACCACTTGTTACAAGTGTGGAAAGTTGGGACACTACGCTCGAGATTGCTCAGTAAAGTACAAGGATGCCGCGTACTTTGAGAGGAAGGCCTCACTGATGAGGAAGAAAGAAAAAGGGGTGGCTTTGATGGTAGATGAAGAGAACTGGGTATGTGAAGAAGAGAGTTCAGACGAGGAAGATCATTTGGTGCAAGGTCCCTGCTTGATGGCTGACTTCGAGGGATCGGAAGCCGTTGGACCAAGCATTTATCAGGACATAGATCCGTCTGAGGTATCCTCTATCCTAGATATAACTGACACTGTGGCAATGTTAGAATCTAAAATTTGTGAACTGGAGAGATGTCTCCAATCGGAGAGGACTCTTGTCACGAAATTTAGAATCGACAGTGCAATTTACAAAGACTCTCTTGAGGAATTGACCGTAGTTTATAACCGTGAAACACTTGAGTCTGGGATTAGAGAGTCCAATTTGTCAAACAAACTTAGTTGTCTTCAAAAAGCCCATGAGGAACTGAACAGTAATCATGGGGAGCTCAACATTAAATTCAAGTTACTCTCGGAAGAGAGAACTCGGTTGTTTTCAAAAATACAAGAGCTAGAGGACAACAATTTTAAAAGAGGACAATCTGAACAGACTTTAAGTATCCTCACTCAGCATGCCAAAAAGAATCCCTTTTACAAAGCTAAACCCGGCCTAGGTCTGTCTGAAAACCATGTTTTAGATAAAGCACCTTCTCATCTATACAACTTTGAGGAAATGGCAGCCTCCAAGCCCAAACCTGCCATAGTAGGAGGACATGTGACCGAGGAATTTGTTAGGCAGACTGTCACATACACCGAAGTCATAAACGGTGAGACCATAACCACGACCATCAGTCCAACGAACAGTACCTCTAGCAGTCCACCCACTAGCCCTACTCCAAATAGACCAATCTTTGTTCCAGCTAGTGATCCAACCAATTCTAAACCCACCTGGGAAGGCATTAAGGCCAGAACCCCTAGAGTAGCTATGCCTCCCATCAACTACACAGACCTCAACTCAAGCTATGAGACTAGGGAAATGGAACTTTCAGAGGAGACCTTAGTTATCCCACCCGAGGATTCTTCCGCAACTAAGAGTCCCGACCTAGTCAGGCTAGAAAAGGAGGTGTTTGCTCTTAGGTTAAAAGCCATGGATTTAGATGCATGTCAACATCAGATCCTGAATCTGAAGGTCATTATGTCGGAGAAAGACTCCTTGGTTCGCAATCTGGAGAAAGACTTGCTTGAGGCAAATGCCGAAAGAATTAGACTTTCTTCAGAATGTGAGACCGCAACCTCAGCTTTCACTGATTTTCAAATCAAGGTTGCGGATCTTCAGGCTCGATACGTTATCCTAGATATCCACTTTGAACTTTTAAAAGAACTTGATCATGATGAACGGATAATGTATCGCCAATCTTTAACCAACCAACGGGTGTCCAACTCCATTTTAAAAAGGAAAGTGATGAATCTTGAAAATCTATACTTTTCAAATTCAGTTGATGATAAGACTGCTCCAATCCTCAACCATCCAATAGTCACTCCCCAACCAAAACCTGTCTTAGATACTGAGGACTATTACTCCATTATATCAGATGATGATGAACCCCCTAACTCACACCATAGGATAGCCGAACCCAAGACTGTCCAAGATCCAAATGTTGAATATGATATGAAGGTGTTTTTAGATGAGGATGATGATCCTTCAGGCTTTATTCCAAAGAAGCCAAAATATGTTGTTGTCAAATCTGAGAAATCTACTGAGTCACGAGCTCCTATTTCTGAGAAAAGTATCCCGGAGGGTGGAAAATGTGTAGGTACTGACAAGGGCAAGTCAGTTAAGCCTCACGCACCCAAAGGACTCCAGAAAAAGCATTCAAAGTCTAACGATGCTCGTAACTCAGTTAAACCCATTAAAAGTCTTGAATTTCATTCAAGTTCCTTTGAAGTGGGTGAGACATCTCAGTTACAACCAAATCAACCTTTCAATTCCACTAAACCTAAATTTTCTAAAAAGTCATCTGGAAAAGGTGGTAACTCCATTCCCACAAAACCGTCATCTAACTTACACCATGCTTATCATGCAGATGCGAGGAGGAAAGATGGTGGACCGAATGTGAAGCCACCAAGAACGGATCATCATGGGAGGAACAACTCTTTTTCTGCTTTCCCTAAGAGACATAGTCCTAGCCGTGCGGGTTTAGGCTATGTTCCACCTAGTGTAGAAAAGAATTTGAACATGTCTGTTAATTCTAATCGCAACTTGAACGATGCTTTTAATACTTTTCGCAATGACATGTACTTTATGTTTGATAATTTCCTGCGTTATGGTGTGCCTAACTCTTTCTATGCTCCCAATTCTAATGTCAAATCCCGAAAGAGAAGGGGAAGAAAAAGAGGAAAAGCAAAATCCTCCTCGTCAGTGAAGTCTCCTCAGCCTAAGGAGAAATCCGAAAAGGGGACTTCACCGACCAATTTATCTGTATCTAACCCACAGGAACCCATTTGGCAATGGATCCCTAAACAAGCTTAATTGTCTTGCAGGTCAGTCATGTGTGGTACTTCGACTCCGGCGCATATAGACACATGACTGGTCAGAGATCCTTCCTTTTCGACTATGTTGAAAGGTTCGAGGGATATGTCAAAACAGCCGACAAGACGCTTAGGCCAATGGTGGGTTATGGGAAAATCACGGATGGGAAATACATCATTAAAGATGTAAGGTATGTCGAGGGGTTGGGTTTCAACATGTTTAGCTCCAGTCAATTCTGTGACAACGGATACTGGGTGAAGCAATTTCAATACGGGAGTAATGTGAATGATGAAGATAACAACGTCATTCTTAGTGCACGAAGGAATGGCAATCTTTACTCCACCGTCTTCCGTTCAATCCCTCAGACTCACCCTCAGTTTGCAGCAATATCTGATCCAAGGAATGCAATCTGTCTGCTCGCAAAGGCTTCAAAGGAGGACAGTTGGTTATGGCATCGAAGACTCTGCCATCAGAATTTCAAAGACATGAACAAGCTGGTTTCAAAAAATCTTGTCAAAGGACTACCGGAGACTCGCCTTTCCAAGGATACACTGTGTCCCGCTTGCGAACAAGGAAAGATGACACGAAGCTCTCATCCACCGAGGATGGATACAAGTAGCAAAAGTCCCCTTGACATGATTCACATGGATCTTTGTGGCCCTACCAGAACCGAGAGCTTAGCCAGAAAGAAATACATGTTAGTTCTCGTTGATGAGTTCTCTAGGTTCACATGGCTTGAATTCCTGCGAGCCAAGTCTGACGCTGCCGATCGAATCATTGCCTTCATCAAGCGAATTCAAGTTCTCTTGGGTCGCCGAGTGAAGAAGTTGAGAAGTGACAACGGAACCGAGTTTCGCAATGCAAAGTTGCAATCCTTTCTTGAAGACGTGGGAATTTCTCACAACTTCTCAGCAGTGCGCACACCTCAACAAAATGGGGTAGTAGAAAGGAAGAACCGGACGTTGGTCGAAGCAGCGAGATCCATGATGGCTCATTCTGGAGTTCCTCAATCATTTTGGGCTGAAGCAGTATCAACAGCATGCTACACGCAGAATCGGACTCTGATCGTCAAGCGGACCGGTAAAACCGCCTACGAGATGGTCGAACAGCGTAAGCCTAACATCGATTACTTTCGAGTCTTTGGATGTAAATGCTATGTTTTAAACGACCGGGATGATTTGGGAAAGTTTGAACCCAAGTCTGATGAGTCTATCTTCATCGGATACTCACATAACTCTAAGGCTTATCGGGTTTTCAACAAACGAACCCGAACCATTCTGGAAAGCTCAAATGTTGATTTTTCAAAACAGAAACCTATTCTGTGGCAAGTTCAAGTAATATAAATGCATCATTTCCTGAATTGTTCACCGCACCACCGAGCACAGATTCTTCCACTAACTTTTCTGCTCTAGACTTCTTAGACCTCGCAGATTATGATCTACCCACTCTCACGGGTCCGATTGTAGTTCCTGCTCATGCTGGTTCAACTTCTACTTCCGTGACGTCCGATGCATTCATCACTGAGCCATCTACAAGTACATCAACAAACTCAGTGTCACCGGAATCAACTGCGGTTTCTCCCCCTGAAGTTTCTTCATCTGCCTCACCGGAACCCTTCCAAGAGCCGACTCCTCAACCTGCTCTTGCTCCAATCCCAGAAGATGCTCCACTACCTTCTCCTAGCTCAGCTCAGAGAACTTATGCTCAGGTAGTGTGTGAGCCCCGGTTGGAGGCATCACCGCAGAATAATCCGACGGCCGGATCATCAAGTAGAAACCAGCAAGAGGTCTTTGCCGCGCAAGATAAGAACGACGCATCCAACAACCGACAAGCTTATGTCACTCACCCTCACACTCGCAGGTGGACAAAAGATCATCCCTCCTCCCAGATCATCGGGAGTCCCTCAAAACCTGTAACCACTCGATCTGCAAAGCACACTGAAAATCTGATCCTATTCGGCGGGTTCTTAAGCGAATTTGAACCAACGGATGTTTGGCAAGCTCTCACCGATCCCGACTGGGTGATCGCCATGCAAGATGAGCTGGCTGAATTCGAGAGAAACAAAGTTTGGCGCTTGGTAGAACAACCATGGGGAAAGACTATCATCGGACTCAAGTGGATACTCCGGAACAAAACCGACGAGAATAATCTCATCATCCGGAACAAAGCTCGCCTGGTCGCCAAGGGTTATCGCCAACAAGAGGGTATCGACTATGATGAGACGTACGCGCCAGTAGCCCGAATCGAAGCGATCCGAATCTTCCTGGCGTATGCTGCACACAAAAACATGACAGTCTATCAGATGGACGTCAAATGTGCCTTCTTGAATGGAGTTCTTCAAGAAGAAGTGTACGTAGAACAACCGGAAGGGTTCGTCGATTCTCGATTCCCAAATCACGTCTACATTTTGGACAAGGCGCTTTACGGTCTCAAGCAAGCTCCGAGAGCATGGTACGAAACTCTCACTGACTACTTGCTAGGAGTTGGCTACAAGAAAGGTACGATCGATCCCACTCTGTTTCTCAAGAGGTCAGGTAAAGATTTAATTATCGTTCAGATATACGTGGATGACATTATCTTTGCTTCTACAAAGCCTGAGATGTGCCAAGAGTTTGAGAACACCATGAAATCCCAATTCAAAATGAGCATGATGGGCGAGTTGACGTTCTTTTTAGGACTTCAAGTTCGACAACGCCCGGATGGCATTTTTATAAATCAAGCCAAATATGTTCAAGATCTTTTAAAACGATTTGATTTCGGTGGTTCAAACTCTGCGGCCACACCAATGCCCAGAAATTTTCAATTAACTGCAGATACTTCTGGTAAACCGGTTGACCAGAAAACTTATCGGGCAATCATTGGTTCTCTTTTATATCTCACGGCCAGTAGACCAGATATCGTCTTTTCCACGGGTGTCTGCGCTCGTTTTCAGTGTGACCCACGGGATTCACATCTGTCTGCAGTCAAGAGAATCCTTAGGTATCTGAAGGGCACACCGGATTTTGGCCTTTGGTACCCAAAGGATTCTGGTTTTGAACTAATTGCATATACAGACTCAGACCATGCAGGTTGTAAGCTAAACAGGAAAAGCACTTCTGGTGCCTGTCAATTTCTCGGGGACAAGTTGGTAAGTTGGTCATCCCGAAAGCAGAATTGCGTCTCCCTATCCACCGCGGAGGCAGAATATGTAGCCGCCGCCTGCTGCTGCTCGCAAGTTGTGTGGATGAAAACCCAACTTGCAGACTTTGGCTACACCATGCATCGAATTCCTATCTACTGCGACTCCAAAAGTGCGATCCAGATCACGGCAAATCCGGTTCAACATTCTCGGACGAAGCATATCGACATTAGATATCATTTCATCAAAGACCACGTCGAGAAAGGTAATATTGAACTATACTTTGTTGAGAGTGACTATCAGCTTGCTGATCTGTTCACCAAGCCGTTTGACGAGAAGCGTCACTTTTTCCTCCTAAGCAAGTTAGGAATGCTAGACCTCCCCGCCTGAGGTCTAGGGGGAGTCGGGAGCTCTTATAGTGAATGCATGCGTGTAGGGGGAGTCTTTAATAATCCTTGAGCGACTGCATGAATCTAGCGGGAGTCCAAAGTTTTGTTATCAATACTTGGTGTGTTTACTGACGTTCTCGGATCCACAACACCTTGGATACCATATTGTACTTTCTTTTGTAGGTGTGGATCCTCATTAAGACTTCTGGTTACTTCAGATCAGAACTCGCGCAAAACCTTGTCGAGACGTACCAGGTAAGTTTCGTTTCTCGGGAGTCGAGCGCTGAACTTGTAAACTTTTTGTGAACTTGAAAGTTCAGGGGGTGGTAGAGTACATGTCTTGAACTTACAAGTTCGGGGACTAACTTTGCTGTTTTCTGATTCTTAAAATGTTCGGGGACTCGTTTTGCTCTTTAGTGAAACTTGTAGTCCAGGGTCTGTTTTGAAAATTCTTAAAACTACAAGTTCAGGGACTAGTTGTAAGTTTCCTTGAAACTTCAGTCCAGGGGTGGTTTTTGCCAATAGGTGAAAGTCGGGTTAAGAGAGTCATCAGGAGAGCCAAACACAGTGTTTTTGACCCAAACACAGTGTAATTCGGTAAAAATATAAATACCGGTTTCAAAGATTTACTGTTCACAAAAATTCAAATTTTCACCTTTTTCTCTCTGAACTCTCACCCGGTAACCGCTCTCGCGCTCGATTCGCTTTCGTTCGTTTTTGCTCCGTTCGTCGATCAGATTACGTTTTCGGATTCCTGGTAAGATTACGATCAATCCTTATATAATTATAACGTCTTAATCTATTGTTTTAAGGTCCGGATCGAAGCCTAAACTTTTCAAAACTTACCCGAAACCCAAACTTCTTGGAATGGGATTTCGGGGCTTTAAATCGATCCTCTGTTGATTAGAAACTTATTATGAACTGATTTAGGATGCATGTTGATAGTTTAGGGCCTTAGATCGACGTTCGGTGAACGGTTTTGAGTTTAGAAGTCGAACGGTTCTCGTTTTCCGAATCGGAAAACTTGAACATTCAAGTTTTCCGAATCGGAAAACTTGAATGTTCAAGTTTTCCGCATTCATCAACGATGAGTATTCATATGCGTTTTCCGATTCGGAAAACCAGATAAATCCAAATCGGATTATCAGGTTTTCCGAATCCGACTTGTGTCTCGGTTTTCAAGCTAAGTTTTTCCGATTCGGAAAACATGGAATTACCCTTACGGGTTTCCGAGGTTTTCCGAATCACGTATGAGACCAAGTCTTGTAAATTTTTGTCTAAATGTTGCACATTTTCCGAATCGGAAAACCTGCTTGTTAGTGTTGCTATATTTTTCTAAGTGTGGGAGTTTCCCGAATCGGAAAACTTGTGTTTTGCTGAACTCTAAATTTTTCTAAGTGTTTGATGTTTCCCGATTCGGAAAAGTACCTTTTCCGAATCGGAAAACGTCCCCTCGTATGTTTGCTCGTTTTTCGACTCGGGAAACACGAAATACTCATTTATGGGTTTTCGAGGTTTTCCGACTCGCGTCTAGTCGAGGGTATAGTCTTTTCACAATGCTTTCTTATTAAACACTTAACTTCTCTTTTGTCGTGTCAGCAATGGCTGATCAACCGATTGCTCCTACTTCCCCTGTCAACGCTGCTGACCGAGCTCTCCTCGCACCATCTGACATCCGCCCCATCCACCAGAACAACGGATATGTTGATCTGTCCAACTTCACTGCTCAGGACGCGGTGGTACTAGAGATCCTTCGTGCGCACCCACTGGCGTACGCGATGCAAGCCACTGCTAGAGTCCCCATGATCTACCTGCAGCAGTTCTTTGCTACATCTACTGTGGAGACACGTGATGGCGTGCAGACCATCGTCGGGCGTGTTGATCACACCGACCTCACTATTACCTTGGAGGACCTGAGGCGCGTTCTCCATCTGCCTGCCGCCACGCCTGAGGCCCCGTTCGACCCTCTGGTTTCTGGACCCGAGCTCTTCAGCGAAGTACTCGCTCTCGGGGTCCACTACACTGCCAACAACCGACCGAAGGGAATTTCCCAAGTCACCCAGGGGATGCTGCCACCGATCTGGTTCTCATTCTTCAACATCCTCAACAGGACCTTGTCCTCGAAGACCCACGGAGTGGACAAGGCCTCAACTCAGTTCTGGCACGTCATACATGCAGTCGCCTACGGAAGACGCATTGACTTCGCCCAACAAATTTGGGCTGACATGGTCACTGACGTTCGCCCAGGCTCCGCAAGAACACGTCATACATCCATTCCGTGGATGAGATTCTTCAGTCTGCTTATTCACGAGCACATGCAGCAAAATCAGGCCATCCGACGCAGATCCGGCCACCCTCGCTTCGAGAGCGTTCAGATCGGCAGGATGAACCGCCGAAGTCTTCGATCAGGTCAGATTGAAATGCCCATTCCTGGAAACGTACTTGGCTTGGTGGACCGTAGGTCTGAGGCTGTTAGGATGTACCGAATCTCTATAGGCTTAGAAGACACGTCTACGGACTCCTCAGAGCCGAGGAGCCCTGCCCAAGACGTGCAACCCGTCCTACCTAGAAGCCGTGCCTCCGGCACGGCGGGCCAGAGCTCCAGTGGGGGAGCTTCTGGCTCGGGAGTGATGAGAGTAGACGTGAGGGGTGAAGCGGGTAGAGTCGTTGGAACGTCCGCCACGCCACACATGTCTCGATGAGAAGCCTACCAGATGATGCTCCGGAACCGCACCCGTCGAGCTCGTACCCCAACAGTTGTCGAAGAAACAACCACAGTAGCCCGCGAACGTGAAATCACAAGTCACTTCCGGGTGAAGCAGTACACTGGGATCCTTCAACAATCCCCCGTTCACTCGTCATCGGAAGAACGCCGATCGCCGACACCGCCGCAACAACCTCAACCAACTGGGGAGGACGTGGAAGCTTCCCCACAAGAACAAGCACACGTTCCTCCACCACCACCTGCAGCGGCCCGTGCGTCTCAAGCAGCAGAACCCTCCGGCGATCCTTCCGGCGATGACTCCGACGGTCATGAGTCTCCAGAACATACTCCTTCGGACCGTCGTGAGCCCGATGATGAGGCCACCGAATCAGAGCAGGTGGATTACGGGTCCGACTCCGAGTTCCAACTTTCAGAACCAGCTAAAGGCGGAAAGGCCAAGATGATCGATGTGGATGAAGCCACCTCTTCCTTCAACGACGACCGAATCTCCGGCGATCCAGTACTTGCCGAGGATCTAGCGTCAGACGACCGGACCGTCGGTCGTGAGGAAGAAGGTGAGGCCGAGGTTGCTACCGGCTGGGGGAGATATGACAGCGAAGAAGAAGAGAGAGAGAGGGGAGAAAAGGAGAGAGAGAGCAGAGAAAAAGAGACCGCAGATGTTGAGGTCCAACTAGGGGAGCTTTGGGCTCAATTAGAGGATGCGGACGTAGAAGTAGAGCCGCACAGGTTAGAATCGGAAATTCCTCAAACCTTGAGTCCATCCACCACAGAGGCAACCCACACTGAGACTGGACACCCTACGGTGTCTGGTCAAGACGCTAGCCGCCAACTAGCGCATTTGCATGCCCCAACCGACCGCTCGACCATCTCTCAATAGATGGTCGTTTCATCTTCACACGGGGAATTAGCTCAACTTCCACCAACCACTCACTTGGAGTCTGTTGGTGTTGAAATGAGAGAGGAACCGCCCCGCTTCTCGACTTCTTTCTGTGCACCAGTAGTCCAAGAGCCCGTTACTGAGACCTTTAGGGTCATTCACTTGGATAGGACACTTATTGGAGCTTCATCTGCCAGCCCAAGTGGCGAGGCCGGAACGGGGAGAGTCGGTGCGTCAACGGACGCCCTTCGAGGATCCACCGGAAGCCCCGACACCGTCAACATCATACCAGCGGTGACATCGGGCCGAGAGAGCACCTCAATAGGACTCTTCTCGTCAACCGGAGCCCAAGTGGCACCGGGCGTTGTACTTCCGGGACAAGGTCCGACAGACTCGAGCAAAGTCTCTAAAGATGCTCACGCAACACCGAGGCTTTTAGGCCTGACGGATTCGGGTGGAATCCTTAAAACCACCCCTGCACCAACGGGACTTTTAGGTCCGACGGATTCGGACGACATCCTAAAAGTCGTCCAAAGCAGGTTACTCGCGGTAGAGGGAAGCCAACCGGGCTCGCGATGCACGGGTCGAGGCACTTGAGAAAGCCTTGGCCGAGACGGAGAGGAAACGCCTGGCTGATCTTGAGGCGTCACGCAAGCTTCAAGAAGACCGGGATGCGGAGCTCTACGAGCTCAAACGGAAGATCAAGGGCAAACACTCTGAGGAAGCCCCATCATCCGAGACTCCGATCCCTCGTCAGACCGAAGACGTTCTCCGGCTCGCCCCTCCGACTTCGGGCGAACTGCCTCCGATGCCGGGCTACGTTACTGAGACGGAACATGCGTACGTCATTTCATCATACACGGCTCAGAACGATCGCCTCTCCGCCCAAGTCATAGATCAGGAAGCCCAGATCGAGATCCTACAGCAGAGAGTCCGGGAACTAGAGGCCATGTGTCGGTCTCAGGCTCAGCCTTCCAAAAGGAGGCATGATGACCCTGATGACTCGGCACCGGGTCCTCATGAGGGGGAGGTGCAGGCTTCATCCAAAAGGCCTCGCACCGACCTCCACTCTGCCTCTGGTTCCGGTTCCACTCCAGCTCCAGATTCCACAGCCGCCCCTTCGAGTGCTCCCACAGAGACTGCGGCCGCCGACGCTCCCTATGTCGATTCAGACACGGAGGACATTCCTGACATGGGGAGTTGGCGATATGAGCGGATCCCGGAAGGGGAGTCAGTACAGTTTCCCCAGATGACGGACACGGCTCAGATTGAAGTCGTTCTCCTAGAAGCAGCACCGACGGATCCTTCAGAGTTCCAGATTCCGGAAGCAGCCCGGAAGATCTTGCGGTCTCTTGCTCAGAGTCTCAGGATATACCAGAAGGGAGACGACATTGTCCGGGATTCTGACTACTCCAACCTCTCCGCGGCATTCGTATTCCCCACTCCAGACGCTCCACGAACCATTCACTCCACTGATCCAGAGACCGCCGCTCCAACCGTCATCCAGCTCAACTGGAACCATTCAGTCATCTTCCGTCCATTCCTTGAGGAATCGTTCACCCGCATCTACCAACAAGAGAAGCTGCACGCCTGGTCCCGAAGGTCTACTTCGGGATCTCTCACATCAAGACCAAGAGACGAAGGACAGCCTACGTGCATCAGCGGATGTGCAACTGGGCCACTCATGGACGCCAGAGGATCCGACGTCGCTTTACCAAGGTAACTGCTATGCGCCCCTACAAACATGGCCATCAGTTATTCCTTGAGTACGATGTCCGCATGTACGGCACCGGTGTTCCTCGAGGTGAATTGCAGAACTGGACCTTCACGGAAGCTGACTTGGATCGGGTGCATCTAGAAGACCTTCTCACGCTCATCAAGTACCTCCAAGGCCCGATTCTTCGACCAGAGCACTACAGAGACGGCACAGAGATATTGAAGAAGTATGTCCGTCACGCAATCTCTCTCGCTCGAGTGACGGACTACCAGCTTGCAATTGAAAGCCGCCAGCCAAAAGTCAACCTGCTCAGGCCAAACCTGCTCGTGCCTGGTATTGATGCTTACACTTCGTATATGCCAACCAGGATACCTGAGCATGGGGTTCTCTACATGACTCGGAAGAAGAAGGAGCGCAGGTTCATGAGATTTGGCGAGCTCTCCAAGTTCTGCGACGGGACCCTTCTTTATGTCTACAATGGCATGCAGAGTAGACTGCTGGCGGATCAGATACCTGGGCGGAGAATCATAGACGGAAAAGGAAAGCTGCTGGAGGCGATGAGATTGATCGAGAGGAAACTCAAGGAACGGTTGATGTACAGACGGGTCGAGGCTGCAATGCAGATGAGAGCGCG
Source organism: Centaurea solstitialis (assembly GCA_030169165.1). Taxonomy (NCBI): domain Eukaryota; kingdom Viridiplantae; phylum Streptophyta; class Magnoliopsida; order Asterales; family Asteraceae; genus Centaurea; species Centaurea solstitialis. Next base: position 40,929,584 of record CM058041.1, on the reverse strand, counting down.
GATAATCGGCGAGTGGGAAGAATACCTGCAGATGTCCAAGTGGGAGCCTGCTCTGGAGCTTCCACCACCATTCTGACTTCTTCACAAAGGGGGAGATTGTAGGACCTCTTGTTGTGAAGAGTCAGAATTCACTATCTTTAAACCAGCTTTCTAGTTTAATTTACTTAACTTGTAAACATTATGTTTTGTTTGTGCCCCTGTTTGAGGTTTGGAACCTCGGGGGCCTTTGATGACATTTCTTGTAACTTCCTTCTACCTATAAAAGGTAAAGGATGTTTAGGGTTTTTGGTATTGATTTCATACTTTACCGTTTTGGGCTATATCACCATTGTTGAATACTTTTCAAGCTTTATATGATTTCAATCACACATTCATGATTTCCATCCATTTCTTCATCTTCTTTGTGTTTTATGGGACAACAACAATCGTTTTCAAAAACCCAAGAATTCCTCCAAACCAAAGGAACACTCACACAACTTCACTCCGAAGAAAAACACTTCTCATACCAATTCTCATAATGTCAAGAGTAAGAATCATACTTCTAGAAATGTAAGAAATGATCATTTGAGAAATGGTAGGCATAGAGCAAAGGAGAGTAGATCAAAAGAAGGCAATCGTCCAAAGCCATTTGCACATAAGCCTGGATTTGCAAATAACAGATTTCATAGTCATATACCGCATACTCCATTTAATTTTCATGTTTGTGAACATGTTGCTTATGGGTATCGTAGTGACTTTTGTTGCCAAAATTGTCTTCACTTTGGTTATTGTGCAAATGCCTTTGTGAATGAGTACTATGCTTCTAATTACTTTGGATTCTACAATCACTATAACCACTTTCCTCATGCCAAGAAAAGAAAATCCAATCCCAAGAAAAGGACTCCTAAAAAGAGCAAAGAGGAACCCAAACCTGCTGGTACTAATCCGAAAGGACCCATTCCCAAATGGGTACCTAAAAATGTTTGCACTTGATTTTGCAGGCCGGTCATGTGTGGTTCATGGACTTAGATCATTCCAAACACATAACCGAGCGAAGGGAACTTCTCACTAATATTGTGGGATCATTCTTGTATATCTTGTTTTTTTCTAACTTTTTGTTTTAAGGGGGAATGATGTCTGTCTTTGCTCGTTCTGAGGGGGAACGGAGACAGAATCGTTATTGTTCTGAGGGGGAACATGTAGATTCTTTATTTAACCCCTTCATGCATGTTTATTTGTTCATGTGCGTGTCACTAACCATTTAATATGAGTGTGCATCTATCAAGAGGGAACGTTCCCTGATCATGCCTGATCCAAGGGGGAACGTTGCCTGTCTCTGCTTGTTTCGAGGGGGAATGATGACATACTCAATCTGAAGTGGAACAGGTAGATTCTTTATTCCTACCGATCAGGTATGATTTCTATCCTTTGTATATATATATAATAGTATTTTCTTCTGTTTTATTTTGAACTCTTTTAAAGAAAAACAAAAAAAAAGGAAAAGAAATTGAAAAATGAAAAAGAAAAGAAAAAGAATTTCTATTTAAATTTAAAATTTATTTAAAAAATTTTTTTAAAAATTTAAAAAATCCTTATTTCTTTCTTCCTTTCTTCCTTTCTTGTAATTTACTCCCTCTTTTGATTTCCATTTACTGAAAACGCCACAGTGACATCCATTTTTGGAAGAGTTTGAAATGCCTTTAATTGGAATTTGTTGTTCGTCAACCTTGGAGTCAGTCCACGGAATTTTTATCTTTTCTTTTCATCTTTCTTTTAATTCTTTCTTCTTCTTCTTCTTTAATTCTTTTTTACTTTGCTTCCCAACCTCAGTAACCACCACACCCATAAGCCAACCGGAAGTAGTTGACCGGACCGGAAGTGATGTTGTCACACCCCGCTAAAGCGGAAACACGGAATGTAACAGCGCAAAGTAACACAACTCAAAGTATAGACAATAACACCATAGCATATCAAAATAGTTAAGTCTATACTATTACATCACGTTAAAGTCTTAAAATTATTACAAGGAAAATTAAGCTACAACGGAAAGGGAATTTAGTCTTGAAATGCATGAAGGTGTAACACACGTGCATGTCGTTCTTCTTACTTTGGATCGCCTGAAAAGCATGAGAGTTAAAAAGTCAACTATCGTCATAGTTGGTGAGTTCACGGGTTTAATTACACACATTCGTATAGTTCACGTTCCAAAAATAATACCGGAGATAATAAGTTCAAGCAAAAAGCTTAATAGTTGGATCATGTGCGTACCCCGCAAGATCCCGGCATATGGTACTTATCATGCAATACTTACACTCAAGATTAACGAGCCATAAAGTGACGTTCCAGTCTCATAAGTCGTACATGATCGCAATCATGACAATATACAAACAAACCCACGAAACTACCTCAGCGGTGAGCCTTAAGCCCACATGTGTAGATCGTTACAAACAAAGTAGATAGTTCACCCAATCAATCCATGTCAAGTATGCATACCATAGCCACGAAAATCGTTCCAAAATCGTTTCAAAAATCGTTTCGAAAATCGTTTCAAATAATCATTTCAAAGATAGATCGTTTCAAAAGTAAATCTTTTCAAAATAATCATTTCAAAATATCGTTTCACAAAATCGTTTCACAAAATCGTTTCACAAAATCGTTTCAAAAGTTTAATCAACCGGTAGTTTTATCATGCTTTCCACCCCAAAAATGTAAAAACGTAAAAAGGGGGCCGTGAATAACTCACCGAGTTACTAGTTCGAGAGTCCCAAATTAGCGAGGTTCCACCGAATTCCGACCTAATGATAATAAGTATTTTAATAAGTTCCTTGACCCAAATTAAGTTCCTTTAGTTAAAGTAAAATTATACGCGCGGTCGAAATGTGAGTTTTTATAACGATTAACGATAAATACGAGTTCTTACGATTATAACCGAAACGTGATAGTTGGTATATGGTTATGCATGTGTGTTTTATATTAATTCTACCTCATCTTATTCCTCATATAGTCTTTTTATGTCCAACAATTTACTCCTTATGAGAGTGTTTTAGAAAAATACAAGTTTACATAAAATAACACTTTTCAGTTTTTAACAATTCTTGACAGATTCGGAGGCTGTTTGGGACATGCATTTGGGTATGATCCACAACTCTAAAAATCACGAAATTTTTATATGTTTTAGCCATATGAGTTTACTAATTACTGACCAAATTTCATAATTTTTGAAAAATGTTAGGGTCCTCAAACAGAAAGTTTATTAAAATAGTGACAGCAACTAGAGCTGTTGCGCAACCTTTTTGTACGGACTGTTTGAGGGTCCAAAACTTGGAATTTTTGCAAACGGCCAGTGGGGTTTGAAAGATAACTCATTGAACTTGATTTTAAAAAAAAGAATCATGTCATTTGAACAATTTATGAAAGAGTTATGGCCTCTCAAAGTCGGGTCCGAATCTGTCCAGAATCTGTTGGACAAAGCTTTTGACTAGTTGTTGTATAACACATTATTTCCTTTGTTTAACTACTCTTATGGTGATTTCTCTTTATCAAAGCTCAAAATCAGATGTGTTTGAAGGAATATCAACTTCATAAAACACATTTACACATGCATATTCATATATACCATTTTAAACATCTAGGTTATAATCATAAGCCATCAACTCACTTATTGCTTGAATTTTTGATGATCCAAGCAAAGAAAGGGTATTTGGCTATATGAAATCATCCATGCACTATGTAAGGTGATAGATGATCATAAGAAGTTAGGAATCACTAGTCATCAACTCACTTATTGTTTAGCAAAGAAAGGGTATTTGACTAGTGATTTCATCTACACCAAATATGGTGGATTGTTTGAATAAAGAGAAAGAAATACTTGAAACAAAAGGTACAAGATTATTACATGAACAAGAATTTAAAGATGAACAAGAATTATGAACAATAATCAAGAGCTTTTGAGGATCATACAAACTACCCAACTATTTGGTTGATCATAGATGTTTTCCTTGCTTAAATGCAAGATACTTCCATCTCACAACATTGGGAGATGATGATTTAGGGAAGAAGATTGATGAAGATCATCATTTTACCTTGAATGTGTTCTTGAATATGGATGAATATCTTCAAGAATTGGAGGTGTATGAAAGAAGCTAGAAAGAAAGAGTAGAGAGAAAACTCTTAGTGAGAGAATTTAGAGAGAGAGTGAGTGTTGTATAATGGAAGGATCAAAGGGAGGGGGTCTTATTTATATGGGATTGGGAGAGAAAGAGATGCCAAAACCATGGCCTTGTGGCCGGTTTTGGGAGAGGGAAAAGAGAGGGAGAGAGGTGGTGAGGTGAGTGTTGAGTTGATGTTAAGTGTGTGTAAGTTGGTGATGTATGTATTGGTTAGATTCTTATCAATGTTTCTTGCTTTAATTTGAACCATGTGATGAGAGAATCTTTGTCTCTAAATAATAATATGGCTGATCTCAATAAGCCATTTAATGAGTTTAATTGAACTTTGTAGTATTGGGTGTAAAAAGCTGCTAAAATTGGAAACCGTTACCGAAAACGCGCGATTTTGCGATTTTTGCGTAACGAAAGTAGTTTTTCGTATTTTTATTAAGGAACTTACTAGAAATTAATATTTTTAGTATTTTGGGTCAGTCAGAATTTAATTCGACAGTCTAGTGGTCGGAATCGGGACCTGCTGATAACAGTCAGTCGGTTTTGCGTACCGACTATAGTGGCGACTCAATAATCGTAAAAGGCACTTATCTAGCCTTTTCATAGTAAATGTTGTCATACAATATTGTTTTTGACAAAATGACAGTATTAAAATACTGTCCTGCTCCGGTCATTCAGTTAAAGTTTTACTGACCTGAGGTGGGAAGTGGAGGGTTGTCACAGTCTCCCCCAGTTAGAAGAATTTCGTCCCGAAATTCACTTATTGCCACTTCCACACTTAATCAGGTAAAGAGTTGAGGGTACTTCTTCCTCATGAAGTCCTCACGTTCCCAAGTGTACTCTGGTCCACGTCTGGACTTCCAATGTACCTTAACAATCGGAATCTTGCTTCTTTTGAGCTTCTTGACCTCTTTGTCAAGAATTTCTATAGGTTCCTCAACAAAGCAGAGGGTCTTGTCCACAAAGACTTCCTCTAGTGGAATAACTTGAGAGTCATCGGTTATACACTTCTTGAGATTAGACACGTGGAAAGTGTTATGAATCTCACTCATTTCCTCGGGTAGCCTAAGCTTGTAAGCAACTGGGCCGACTCTTTCGATGATTTCGAAAGGTCCAACGTACCTAGGGCTCAACTTTCCTCTTTTACCGAATCGTACTAGCCCTTTCCAAGGGGAAACTTTTAAAAGCACTCTATCTCCCACTTGGAATTCCAATGGTTTCCTACGGTTGTCAGCATAACTTTTCTGACGATCCCTAGCAGCCTTAAGCCTATCCCTAATCAAGCCAATTTTGTCAGTTGTTTCCTGGATTAACTCAGGTCCTGTCAGTTGGCTATCTCCAACTTCTACCCAGCTGAGCGGAGACCGACATTTTCGGCCGTACAAGGCTTCATAGGGGGCACATTGGATGCTAGTGTGATAACTATTGTTGTAGGAAAATTCTACCAGTGGTAAATGATCGTCCCAATTTCCTCCAAAGTCTATGACACACGCGCGCAACATATCTTCTAAGGTTTGGATGGTCCTTTCACTTTGGCCATCAGTCTGAGGATGATATGCCGTACTCCAATCCAACTGGGATCCTAAGGATTTCTGCAATGATTGCCAGAATCGTGATGTAAAACGGCTATCTCGATCAGAGATAATGGAGATTGGCACTCCATGACGGGTCACTACTTCCTTAATATAGATTCGCGCAAGCTTATCCATCTTATAGTCTTCTCGGATTGGAAGAAAATGAGTTGACTTTGTCAGACGGTCAACTATTACCCAGATTGTATCGTGCCCTTTAGCAGTTCTGGGCAATTTAGTGACTAAGTCCATAGAAATCCGTTCCCATTTCCATTCAGGGATCCCGGGTTGTTGTAATAGACCCGACGGTTTCTGATTCTCAGCTTTGACCTTGGAACAAGTCAAACATCGTCCCACATATGACGCTACATCCTTCTTCATTCCTGGCCACCAATAATATTCCTTTAAATCCTTATACATCTTATCTGCCCCTGGATGAATGGAATACCGCGACTCGTGTGCTTCCTTTAGGATTAATTCCCTCAGGTTGCCAGTCTTCGGTACCCAAACTCTCCCCTTAAAGTACCGTACGCCATCGGTCTTAAGGTCAAACCTTCCCTCTAGGTTGTGGAGAGTTTCATCCTTTAGTCTATCCTCTCGTAAGGCCTCTTCCTGAGCCTTTAGGATATCCTCTTTCAAGCTGGTGTGTACAAGCATTTCCAAGGCTCGTACTCGTAAGGGTTTCGCCCTTTCCTTACGACTTAAGGCATCGGCCACTACATTAGCCTTGCCCGGGTGATACTTGATCTCACAGTCGTAATCACTAAGTAGTTCTACCCACCTACGTTGCCTCATGTTCAACATCTTTTGGTCTAGGATATGTTGTAGACTCTTATGGTCCGTGAACACCGTACACTTAGTTCCATACAAATAGTGTCTCCAAATCTTAAGTGCAAAGACTACTGCTCCCAATTCTAAGTCATGAGTAGTGTAGTTCTGTTCGTGGTTCTTAAGTTGTCTAGATGCATAGGCTATGACCTTATCCCTTTGCATCAGTACACATCCTAGTCCCTGTCGTGAAGCGTCACAATACACAACGAAGTCCTCTGTCCCTTGGGGTAGGGCCAGAACTGGTGCGTTGCATAGCTTTTGCTTCAAGAGTTGAAAGGCGTCCTCTTGTCGTTGACCCCAATCGAACTTCTTGTCCTTCTGAGTCAGCATTGTCAGAGGTTGTGCGATCTTCGAGAAACCTTCAATGAACCTTCTGTAGTATCCTGCCAATCCTAAAAATTGACGGATTTCCGTTGGAGTCTTCGGGGTCTCCCATTTTGCAATGGCTTCAATCTTTACTGGGTCCACAAGAATTCCTTCCTCTCTAACTACATGACCAAGAAAATGTACTTCCCGGATCCAAAATTCACACTTTGTGAATTTGGCGTACAATTTCTGGTCCCTAAGTAGTTCAAGTACTATCTTCAGGTGCTGCTCGTGTTCCTCTCTACTTTGAGAGTAGATGAGTATGTCATCGATAAACACGATTACAAACTTATCTAGGTATGGCCTGCAAATCCTATTCATCAGGTCCATAAACACGGCGGGGGCATTCGTGAGTCCGAAAGGCATAACCATAAACTCATAATGTCCATAGCGTGTTCTGAACGCCGTTTTAGGAACATCCTCTTCGTGGACTCTTACTTGGTGGTAGCCGGATCGGAGATCGATCTTAGAGAAGAAACTGGCACCTTGAAGTTGATCGAACAGGTCGTCAATCCTAGGGAGAGGATAACGATTCTTAATGGTCAACTTGTTCAGCTCCCTATAATCTATGCACATCCTAAGCGATCCGTCCTTCTTCTTGACAAATAATACAGGGGCTCCCCAAGGTGATGAACTCGGCTGAATAAATCCTTTATCCAGCAATTCTTGTATTTGGTTGGACAATTCCTGCATCTCGGCTGGTGCTAGGCGGTAAGGTGCCTTAGCAACAGGAGCTGCTCCAGGAATTAGGTCGATTCGGAATTCGACTTGTCTAGTCGGGGGTAATCCGGGTAGCCCGTCCGGAAATACTTCAGGATAGCTTCGTACTACTGGAATATCCTCGAGTTTCTTCGCTTCGGGTTTCTTTCCTACCACTTGAACTAAGAACGCTATGTATCTCTTCCTTAGATAACTATGAGCCTTCATACACGAAACTATTCCTAAACTTCTGTTGGGTCTCTCCCCTTCTATCAGCAGGGTTCTACCATCCGGAAGTTGTATCCTAACAGTCTTCTCATAGCATCCTATCGTTGCCCTATTTTGTGACAGCCAATCCATGCCTACGACTGCATCAAAGCTCCCTAGCTCGATTGGTATAAGGTCTATGCTAAACAACTCGTCGGCTAAACTTAACGTGCAGTTTAGAAGTACATCGTGAGCCTTAAGTTCTCGTCCATCTGCTAGTTCTATCGAATAAACCTCATCTAAGCTTTCGGAGGCTAAGGGGATTAGTGGTCTAAATCCTAGGGACACAAAGCTTCTATCAGCTCCAGAGTCAAAAATGACTGATGCATAGTGGTCGTTTATAAGAAACGTACCTGTTATCACACGGGGATCCTGACGTGCTTCTTCAGTCCCTATCACGAAAGCTCTACCTCGAGCCTGAGTTCCCTGGTTCACAGTATTGGTGCGACTACCCTGACTTCCATCCATGGTGTTTCTAGACCCCTGTCCCATCTTGGGGCACTTATTCCTGAAGTGGTTTGGGCTTCCGCACTCGAAACACTTCCTTCCTTCACTAGATACTCCTTCCCCCTTCCTACAGTATTGTGAGGAGTGCCCAAGTTGTTTACACTTCTCACAGTAAAGACAGTTTCCCCAGTGGTGACGATTGCATTTCTTGCATTCGGGGGAGGATCCCTTATAGGTTCCTTGGTCTTGTGTTTTCACCACATAGTTCTTTAGTGAGTGCGTACTTTGACTCGACCCACTACTAGGCCTTCTTCCTGACTGTCCTTCCAACTTTCTTTTGCCTCCCATGCTACTCTTAGTTCCAGCTCCTGACCGGACTACGTCATTGGCTAAACGGTTAGCCAAGACTACAGCACTCTGGATGGTGGTTGGGTTAGCCGAGGTGACCATCCTACGGATTTCGGGTGCTAGTCCCCAGATATACCTATCAATTCTTTTCTCCTCTGGAGTAACCATGTGTGGTACAAGTTGAGCAAGTTCATGGAAACGTGTCGTGTACTTGTCCACATCCATGCCCTTCATGGAATGGTTCCAGAACTCAGCCTCAAGCTTTTGCAGTTCGCTTTTTGGGCAGTATTCTTCTATCAGCAATTTCTTGAAGTCTTCCCACGGTAAGTTGTATGCTGCTTCCCGGCCTCGGGTTTGTACTTGGATGTTCCACCAAGTCAAAGCCCTGCCTTGTAGCTGACACGCCGCATATTCCACCTTGCGGTTATCGGAGCACTTGCTTATGTGGAGTACAGACTCCATGCTATCAAACCAGGAAAGTAGTTCTACGGCCCCTTCTTTGCCGTGGAATTCCTTGGGTTTGCAAGACATAAAGGTCTTGTAAGTGCATCCCTGATTACTACTACTACCTCCTTCACCACCTTGATCTCCGCCACTCCTTCGACGGTTGTCGATACCAGCAGTCACTTGTGTGACAATATTGGGGATGGCATTTTGGACTTGTTGGGCTACGAGTTGGGCAATGTCCGGGGTTTGATTATTTGGCGTTGATCCAGTGCTTCTTGTGTTTCGAGTTGTCATAATTCTACAATGTTTAAAAGAGATGAATTGAATTAAGGTTGTATTTGAAAGAGTTTATACAATCGAGTTGGTTACGATAACAAAGATAGCATTTATTCATAGTACTTAATATCATTTCATTCCAAAATTTGGCGTTATTACGCCATTCGATTACATCCATTACATAAAACGATAGGGAAATTGGAAATACATCATAAAGGTTTACTAAAGGTTAAGAAACACAAGGATCACGAGCCCAATCATCATCATGACCGTGAAGATGGTCACTGCCCGACTCCGTAGCTCCGCCTTCCTAGCCAGACGTCCCGCTGCCACCGCCCTCTCAATGGCTCCCGTAGTACCTTGCTCTAGAAATTGGGCTAAATCGGTCAAGGCGCGCAAGGCTTGAGCTTGCCTATTCATCCTTTCTTGGAAACTTTCTATCCTATCCTCCATAACGTTCATCCTACGAGCGTCTTCGATCGAGAGTTCTAGGTTTCGTGGAATTGGAACTCCCGGAAGGATGTGGGAGGGTCCGGCGTAGGGGTCACGAGGGATGGCGACACCACTACGTATGGGAGGAAGAACTCGTTTCCTAGCGGTTTCCCTAGTGCGTGGCCTAGGGGGTACCGGTTCGGGTGCAGGCTTTCCGGATAGAGGTTGGGGTGCATCAATCACGGGGGGATTTGGGTTTGAGTCATCGGAGGCATCTTCACTTGCCGCTTCCATGTCCGACCCCGAGTTTTCCGAGCGGTCCTCCTCTTCTTCGGAGATCCATCCGCCGTTCGATGTCATGGTGACTGAAGTGTTTATATTTAATTATTAATAAACAAGCTCAATAGTGGCTTCCTATTATTATCGCAATAGTGCATTAACGCGATAGTGTATTAACGCAATAGTGTAATAACGCAATAGTGTCGTTTTATCTAGTCCGAGTATCGTGGTCGCTCATGCAATATGCCATGCGAGAAAAAGTTTTCGTTTTTCACACTTCCATCGTAACTTTCCCCTAGCTTCGCATTATTGCCTCTTAACTAAACATAGTTGGCCAGGCTTTGTTTAATTAAGACCCAATGAAGCGACTCTCGGGTTCATCACTTTAGAAGCGTGCAAAAATAAATTTTCGAAAAAGTTCATCTTTCCGTTGTTATATTTTGATGGCTATAGTACTCGATTTTCTTACTAGAAAATCATTATTCTCTATAGCCTTGGCTCTGATACCAAGTCTGTCACACCCCGCTAAAGCGGAAACACGGAATGTAACAGCGCAAAGTAACACAACTCAAAGTATAGACAATAACACCATAGCATATCAAAATAGTTAAGTCTATACTATTACATCACGTTAAAGTCTTAAAATTATTACAAGGAAAATTAAGCTACAACGGAAAGGGAATTTAGTCTTGAAATGCATGAAGGTGTAACACACGTGCATGTCGTTCTTCTTACTTTGGATCGCCTGAAAAGCATGAGAGTTAAAAAGTCAACTATCGTCATAGTTGGTGAGTTCACGGGTTTAATTACACACATTCGTATAGTTCACGTTCCAAAAATAATACCGGAGATAATAAGTTCAAGCAAAAAGCTTAATAGTTGGATCATGTGCGTACCCCGCAAGATCCCGGCATATGGTACTTATCATGCAATACTTACACTCAAGATTAACGAGCCATAAAGTGACGTTCCAGTCTCATAAGTCGTACATGATCGCAATCATGACAATATACAAACAAACCCACGAAACTACCTCAGCGGTGAGCCTTAAGCCCACATGTGTAGATCGTTACAAACAAAGTAGATAGTTCACCCAATCAATCCATGTCAAGTATGCATACCATAGCCACGAAAATCGTTCCAAAATCGTTTCAAAAATCGTTTCGAAAATCGTTTCAAATAATCATTTCAAAGATAGATCGTTTCAAAAGTAAATCTTTTCAAAATAATCATTTCAAAATATCGTTTCACAAAATCGTTTCACAAAATCGTTTCACAAAATCGTTTCAAAAGTTTAATCAACCGGTAGTTTTATCATGCTTTCCACCCCAAAAATGTAAAAACGTAAAAAGGGGGCCGTGAATAACTCACCGAGTTACTAGTTCGAGAGTCCCAAATTAGCGAGGTTCCACCGAATTCCGACCTAATGATAATAAGTATTTTAATAAGTTCCTTGACCCAAATTAAGTTCCTTTAGTTAAAGTAAAATTATACGCGCGGTCGAAATGTGAGTTTTTATAACGATTAACGATAAATACGAGTTCTTACGATTATAACCGAAACGTGATAGTTGGTATATGGTTATGCATGTGTGTTTTATATTAATTCTACCTCATCTTATTCCTCATATAGTCTTTTTATGTCCAACAATTTACTCCTTATGAGAGTGTTTTAGAAAAATACAAGTTTACATAAAATAACACTTTTCAGTTTTTAACAATTCTTGACAGATTCGGAGGCTGTTTGGGACATGCATTTGGGTATGATCCACAACTCTAAAAATCACGAAATTTTTATATGTTTTAGCCATATGAGTTTACTAATTACTGACCAAATTTCATAATTTTTGAAAATGTTAGGGTCCTCAAACAGAAAGTTTATTAAAATAGTGACAGCAACTAGAGCTGTTGCGCAACCTTTTTGTACGGACTGTTTGAGGGTCCAAAACTTGGAATTTTTGCAAACGGCCAGTGGGGTTTGAAAGATAACTCATTGAACTTGATTTTAAAAAAAAGAATCATGTCATTTGAACAATTTATGAAAGAGTTATGGCCTCTCAAAGTCGGGTCCGAATCTGTCCAGAATCTGTTGGACAAAGCTTTTGACTAGTTGTTGTATAACACATTATTTCCTTTGTTTAACTACTCTTATGGTGATTTCTCTTTATCAAAGCTCAAAATCAGATGTGTTTGAAGGAATATCAACTTCATAAAACACATTTACACATGCATATTCATATATACCATTTTAAACATCTAGGTTATAATCATAAGCCATCAACTCACTTATTGCTTGAATTTTTGATGATCCAAGCAAAGAAAGGGTATTTGGCTATATGAAATCATCCATGCACTATGTAAGGTGATAGATGATCATAAGAAGTTAGGAATCACTAGTCATCAACTCACTTATTGCTTAGCAAAGAAAGGGTATTTGACTAGTGATTTCATCTACACCAAATATGGTGGATTGTTTGAATAAAGAGAAAGAAATACTTGAAACAAAAGGTACAAGATTATTACATGAACAAGAATTTAAAGATGAACAAGAATTATGAACAATAATCAAGAGCTTTTGAGGATCATACAAACTACCCAACTATTTGGTTGATCATAGATGTTTTCCTTGCTTAAATGCAAGATACTTCCATCTCACAACATTGGGAGATGATGATTTAGGGAAGAAGATTGATGAAGATCATCATTTTACCTTGAATGTGTTCTTGAATATGGATGAATATCTTCAAGAATTGGAGGTGTATGAAAGAAGCTAGAAAGAAAGAGTAGAGAGAAAACTCTTAGTGAGAGAATTTAGAGAGAGAGTGAGTGTTGTATAATGGAAGGATCAAAGGGAGGGGGTCTTATTTATATGGGATTGGGAGAGAAAGAGATGCCAAAACCATGGCCTTGTGGCCGGTTTTGGGAGAGGGAAAAGAGAGGGAGAGAGGTGGTGAGGTGAGTGTTGAGTTGATGTTAAGTGTGTGTAAGTTGGTGATGTATGTATTGGTTAGATTCTTATCAATGTTTCTTGCTTTAATTTGAACCATGTGATGAGAGAATCTTTGTCTCTAAATAATAATATGGCTGATCTCAATAAGCCATTTAATGAGTTTAATTGAACTTTGTAGTATTGGGTGTAAAAAGCTGCTAAAATTGGAAACCGTTACCGAAAACGCGCGATTTTGCGATTTTTGCGTAACGAAAGTAGTTTTTCGTATTTTTATTAAGGAACTTACTAGAAATTAATATTTTTAGTATTTTGGGTCAGTCAGAATTTAATTCGACAGTCTAGTGGTCGGAATCGGGACCTGCTGATAACAGTCAGTCGGTTTTGCGTACCGACTATAGTGGCGACTCAATAATCGTAAAAGGCACTTATCTAGCCTTTTCATAGTAAATGTTGTCATACAATATTGTTTTTGACAAAATGACAGTATTAAAATACTGTCCTGCTCCGGTCATTCAGTTAAAGTTTTACTGACCTGAGGTGGGAAGTGGAGGGTTGTCACAGATGTCCGGTTCTGATGGTCTCCAGGCCGCACCGGAGCTGTACGGACATTCGTTCAAACCACCAGATCGGCGACCGAACCAACCGTCGACCGGACCGGATCTATCAACCGGTGACCGGACCGGAGGTGTTCTGTTGACCAGATCTTTTATCCATACCAGAGCTTTGATGACCGAACCTTTCTCTTGACCGGACCGGAAACCGTCAACCAGATCGGAGACCTTGCCACCTTCGTGCTTCACCGGACCGCACCGATAACCACCCCCTGTGACCGAATCCCGACCAAACCAAACCCCCTCGTCCATCTCACATCTGTTTTCTTCGCGACCAGACCAAACCGGAAGTAGTATCCGGGTCTGATGCTCTCCGACCGAACCGGAGCTCTTGCCGGCGACTGGACCGGAGCTCTACCGGCGTTTGCTCTCTTCATCTTGACCGAATCCTTCTCGCCGGACCTGTTCTCCCTTCCAACTTAGACCGAATCTTGCCGGTGACCGGACCGGCATCCAGCCTTATCCCTTCGCAACCGGACCTGCAACTCAATCCACTCGACCGGAAGAGTGACCGGATCTTTGTGACCGGACCGGAAGTGTCATCCGGCGACCGGACCAGCTTTGTTGATTGATTCTTCATTTGTGTGCTCCTTAGACCAAATCATCGAACTAACCAGGACCGGACACCCGCAGGCGACCGGATGTGAGCGTGACCGGAGGTGTGTCCGTCGACCGGAGCTCTACGGCGACCGGATCTGGAACCTACATTTTTCCGACCAGATTCGCATGTAACCAGTGTTATTCGTCGTTAACCGGCGACCGACGACCGAATCGGACCGGCGACTGGCGACCGAATCGGACTTGCCAAGACCGGAGGGTGACCGTCTCTCTCTCTCGTCAACTGATCTTTCCCCATTTGTTTTTTTTTTTTCTGTTTTTGTGTGTTTTTGTTTAAGTTTTTGTTTTTTCCCTTTTTTGTTGACCGAAATCTATTCCCTTGACCAAACACTTTCCAAGACACAATTTTTTCTTTGTTTGTTTTATCCTTATTTGTTTTATCTTTAACCTCACCCTTTCCTTTTATTTTATTTTTTTTCCGTTTGTTTTCTTTTTGCTGACCAATCCCCTCCTTTTAACTTCTACCTTTTATGTTTTTTTTAATTGTTTTAGTTTAGTTTTTTCTTCTTTCTTTGTTTTTCTTAATTGTTGTTAGGTTTGTTTTTTTATTGTCTCTTTTCTTAATTTTTTTTTGGTTTGGTGTCTGTTTAATCCATTACAATGATTTGTGTAGCAATCAAGAGATCCATCCAACTTTGTGCATTTGTTTCATCCTTACTCTTAAATGTGTCTCATTTATCTTAAATCGCATGAGTGGTGTGTGTATGTGGATCTGTGTGCATATGTCTGCTTTGGAATTGATGTAACTGTGCCTATGTATTATACTTCCTGACTATGATTGAGATACACAAATCCTACACTATTTTGAGTATATGTTGGGTACAATCTTTAGTGGTTTTACCGAGTACTTGTCAAGCACCATCATATGATCGGTTGGTAAGATCCATTGGTTTCCATCGAATAATTTACACATTCTCCAGACTTGAGAATAATTTACACTCATTGTGTTGTACTATTCTTTATCGAATCCATCGATTCAGTAAACAATAGCACATCACAGTGTTGTGTGTTTCATTCTCACTTCACTCAATTATGCCTTTACCTCATTACTAACTTATTACCTTTCAGGTACAATGGCGAACCGGATTTACCAAATCATTTTGATGATGATCACACCACCGCCTCCTCCCATTCACAACCGGAGGACATAGCAGATTAAAAAAATTAAAAAAATATATATTAAAAAAATGGAAATTCAGTATTTGGGTTCGGAATAAGATTCAGAATGGTATCCAAGCCTTCCTTAATGGCATCCAGGCTCTGTCTGAAGGCATCCAACACCTTTCTTTGGCATCCAACACTTTTCTTTGATACCAACACTTATCATGGATACCATCACCACACCTCTTTTGGATACCAACACTTTATATGTCATACCTAAAGCATCCATATGCCATACCCAACACTCCTCATGCCATATCCAACACTCCCTATGCCATACCCTAAACTCATTATGGCATACGCCAAACACCTTATGGCAACCCCAAAGACTCATGATACACCGATGGCGATCCCACTTGCATCACTTGATGCTCCCGATCATCTTTCACCAACTGTAAGAGCATACTTTGGTGTATCACCTCTACCAGCATCTCCAGAGCCGGAGACTGGCACCCCGGAGGTATCCCCTAGTCGAGAGTGACTGAGGGTATCAAGAGTGGTCATTCACCTGGGGGTGGTGACCAAGGGTGTGAGGATGAAGAGTTGGGGGGTTATGACGGGGGTAGATTAGGCGGTGATGATGATCGCTCCGGAGCTAGTACCTCACATGCTTATGACAATCACCAAAGCCCTTCACTTTTTCCTTTGGTGGACTATGATTCTGATGGCTCCGGTGATGACCACCCATCTGAGGGTGATGACGACATATGGTTTGAGGGAGACCTAACAGTCGAAGAAAGTGAGCAGAGCAAGGGAAGTAAAAGAAATGATGAGTGTGAGATAGGACCAAAGGTTTTAACCGGTCCTTCCTTCTCCTTAAGTAGATGCCGGGCAGCCACATCCGCTACCCGTACACATATGTTGAGTACGGGTATTGCAGAAGACACCTCCCACCCAGAGGTGCAACTGCACGCCCCACCTAGCCACTCATTCATCTTTCAAAATGTGGACGTTTCATCCCACGGGGATAAAGCACAACGGCTATCAAGCCCTCACTTAGAAGGTGATGATATTGAATCAGGAGGATCCCTGCCCCTATCCCCACACTTCCTTCATGTGCACTAGAGTCTAGCGCCATATACACTCTTAGGTACACATACTGCCAGTCTATGTGACGCAGTCTCAGCTCCACCCATCACAAGTCTATGTGACGTGATCGGAACCCCGAGAGTGGTGTCCACGATGGGCATTTCACAATGACCGACAGGAAGTCCTACCATGGTCACTATCACGCCAGCCATGAACGTAGGCCACACCGTTGACTCAATGGTTGTGCAAACGGAACGTCTTTGTGACACCGGAGGTACTTACCCGACATCCGTTGTCAGGGATATTGTGGACAGCGCCCTAAAGGCTATCCGTGAGGAGTTTATACATCACCACCTCCGAGACCGACTACACCCGATTACTTGTTTGATGATTTGAGGGATTTTCTTATGGCGAACCCGATCTCCCGTGGGAATCTCCACGAGGAAGAAACCAATCTTCTGGGTTATCTACAACAGTTTGCTTACACATCACTTCCCGTGAACCATCCCGAGCCGGCTACCTCCTCTTCAAGAGGTAGTCTCATCTATCCAGCGGCTCGAAGGGAAGCTTAATGCCATGAAGACGGAGGTTCTAGTCGAGATCAAGGGCTCTCTTTCAGATATGCAGACTCAGATCCGAGCCCTTGAGACTTCTTGCTGTGCGTCAGCCGAGCCACCAAAGCTCAAACACGACGACCGAGATGACCCCGATCGCCGTGATGGGGAAATCCAAGAGGGCTCGGCTTGCTCCTCAGTTCTGATAGGCACATCTTCCGTCGCCGCTCCTTCTGGTACTCATATGGGGACCGGTGCCGATGTATCTCATTCTCAGCCTGGTCAGAACCCGACGGCAGACTCAGCGGAAGGTCGAGAGATTGTCATTTTTGTCAACCCGAAAATCTCTCACCCTGACCATGTAGCCGCTACAGATGATGAGCTTAAGGATATTATCAACCTTGATGATTTCTCCTCCGATGACGAATACACTCAGTTTCCTGTCTCAGAGCCTCAAGTGAAAGAAGAGGATGATCCTTCAGATGATTATGAGTCAGGCATGGAGAGCTATAGTTCTGACTCTCCACTTCTGGTACCACATCATTCACTTCCGGGTATGGAGATATACAGTACTGAGTCTTCACCCCCTATGTCTCCACATCATTCACCTTCTCTATCGCCTTCACCACATCGGTCTCCTCTACCTCTTACGCCGTCTCCACATCCAGAGCTCCGAGCATGTCTTCAAGAGTCAGAGCTCCGATCAACCCTGTTACTCATGGCCCCCAGCGACCGATCCATGGTCAATGGGTTCAACCGCCAGTCTCACCTCCGAAGGTGATCTTTGAGAAGGACAAGGGTGTACCATCTAATAGTCGAAAGTATGTGGAACCACGGAAGCCAGTCAAGTGGAATAGAGGAAAGAGGTATGGCAGATGCCCTGAGGAGACCAGCCGAGAAGCATCAAGAGAGACCTCTACCACCACCACCTCGGAGAGGAGAAGGATCATCAAAGAAGCCCAAAGAGACTAAAGCTTCAAAGAAAAAGTCATCAAGCCATCATCAGAAGCAAAGAAATTGACACAAAGGGGGAAATTGTTAGAAATCTAGTTAGTTGTGTCAATTTTGCAATTACCTTTAACATTGTTTCCTTTTATGTAAATTGTATTAAAGGCCCATTGTTCAAGGCCCATTTGTTTTAAGCCTTTTTAGCCTTTTTAATTCTAGTATAAATAGGTGTTGATCTCATCATTTGTACGTTCTTGCTTCTCTCACAATCTTATGGAATGCAAATCTCTCTTAGATCTTTGTACTTATCATATACATCATAAAAATCTAAGTGTTCTTGATTGATTGATTTGGCATCTACACTTTCTCTAATTAGGACAATTTGGTCCTAACAATCTCCCCCTAAAGTTTTATAAAGGAAGCATATTTGATCTTCTCCCCCTTGCTTTCTTCAGAAAACTTTAGTGGCGTTCGGCTACATTTTATTTCCAAGATCCCCCTCGATTAAAGGTCTTTGTCTTTAGTTTCAACTGAAATATGAGATCCGATGTACAATAACCGCGACTGATTGCACAGAATACAGCTCAACCTGTAAATAACTCGACACGTCTGATAATCGTGGAATACAACAGCTTGCACCAGAGCTTGTTGATTCATCCAACTATGTAGATCACAAAGAAAAACAAAGGGATATATGTGTGAGTTATAGTGCAGATCAGCAAGAAAAATAAAGGATCTGTCTTTGGCTGCATGTTGAGTAGGAATTCATCAAAAGAGCTCTAAATCTAAGAAGCCCACAACAGGGAAAACACTGAAGCTTGGATAACCGAAACAACGTATGGCTTGAAAAACTGGGAGTAGATACTGAATGAGATACTCAGCTCGATTTCCTAAAATCTTCCAAAATGTCAAGTAATCAGATCCACATCTAGTCTTCTCAGTCAGATGGATGACGACCGTCACTCAAAATTCTAGATTGCAACCTAGCCTCACGATATTGAAATGGTTAGGAATTGAGCACATAGAATAGTACCATTCACGAAAGCTGGCATCCAAAGGAAAAATTCAACTCTCACACCCAAGAAAAACTCTAGAATAATGGTTGCAAAGCGTCAGGCTTCTGAGTAATCTAACAAAGTGCAGAATCCGATCACCATTGTTCTGAAATCGTTACAAATCTGACATGTCTTCAAATAATCTGGAACAGCTGGGGATACGAGAGAAATTCAATTTTCATGGTTGAAAACTGAATTGGGCTAAAACCGGGCTGATGAGATCTTTACGAACCAATTGGGAAAGAAATGTGGCTATTTAAGCGCAAGGATTTTGAAACATCAAATGTATCTGAATCTGTGAGGATCTGGAGCGCAACTGAAAGTGATCAATCATTTGGGCCAAATTAATCTTCAAAGCCTATTAAAAATGCAAGGCCCAAAACGAATAAAACTTGAAAGCCCGATTGCTCGTATAATCTTGAAAAACTTGAAAGCACATCTGAAGATAATTCCCGAACTGAATTTGAGCAATTTAGCATCATCGGGAAGAAATTCTGTCAAATAGTCCCAAACCCCAAAACCTGGAAGTCCCAAATCAGAAAAAATATAATTTTCCGAAAAAGATGTGAAAATCTCAAACTGCAAGGACTGATATCGCAAAATTTGTAGAATTAATCGTGAATAAACTCCATGGGCTGAATTTGTAAAAATTCAGAACTTTGAACTCTAGCGGTTGATCTTGTAAATATTCAGTAGTTGAACTAGAGGGACCAAATCTGAATATATTTGAAACTTGAAGTGCAAAGACTAAATCTGACAGAACTTGAAACAAGAAGTGCAGGGACTGGCAGCATCAAAATAAGAAACTTGATCCATTTAATAATGACCTTCTTCAAACTTTAGGGGCTGGTAGCGTCTAAGTGCCAAACTTGACATTTTAAAGTGCCATCATATTCAAACTTAAGAGACCAAAGTTGTAAAAAATTTCAAACCTTGACCAAAGTCCGAATCAATTCGGAGAATTAAACCAAATTTCCCATTTTGACTTTTCAAAGTCAAAATTGATATCCTAAATCCAAAATTTTAACGAATCGGAGAACCATCTTTTTTTATTCCAACTTTGATTCAAAGTCCGAGTTGTAAAATTCAAAAGTCCGATTCCAGTAAATCCAAAGTCCGATTCCAATAATCCGATTCGGATTATTTCCAAAGTCCGATTCGAATAATTTCCAAAGTCCGATTCGGACTTTGTCTAAAACTCCGAATCGAACAATTTCAGACCTGAAGAGTCGGGAGACGACTTTTCAAACCCAAAATCCTTTCCAGATCCAAGAAATTTGATGAAACAACTTCTAAATCCATGAGATTAAGACTAAAGTTGCTTCAGATATCAACCCAAACACCCATCTTCATCTTCCAGATCTAGAAAAAATATTTCTCCATGAAATTTCAGAACCCAGATTCAAATTTTTTTCTTCAAGAACAGCTCCAAAATCCAAAAAAAAACCTCTAATTGAATGATTCCATTGGAACAAACAAATCTGATGATTTGTTTAGCTCTGATACCACTTTTTGGTAACAATCAAACAATAGACGATTTAAGAGACAAAATTGATAGACAAAATGAAAAGTTCTTGCTTTATTTTGGAGAGCTCTCAACATACAAGAACACACACACTTTCTCTCAGTAAACGACTCTCATCAAAATGCTACTCTACTTTTCTTCCCAAACCCTAACCTTTATATATAGGGTCCAATTACATCAAGCCCAAGCCCATTAGCTACAATTACTAACTAATTACAAATTAAACCTTCTCAATTAGGACAATTTGGTCCTAACAAATTCCTTAAAAAGGGGTGAGTTAGCTCAACATTTGATGGAGATTGGATAACTTTTGTCTAATGTAGAAAAACTCTAAAACTAATTTTAGTTATCTAATAGCTATTAAAACTAATTATTTATAAATAATTTAGAAAAACTGAATCCTTAAATTTCAAAAATATCAACAATTGAGTTTAAACAAAATAAAAGTTCGTTATTTATAAATAATCTATAATAATAGTTACGTTAAAAAGATAGAAATTTTAAATTTCAAGAATATCAACAATTGAGTTTTAAATAAAATGTTCAATATTAGACTCATTAAATTAAAAAAATATTCAATATTAGTTGTTATCTTCTACAAATCCAACAAAGTACAAGGAAGACTACATATATCAGCTGCAAGTCCATAGCTATTATTCAAGTGATTAACAATGTGAGGATGTAAATCAAATTGTCAAACTATCCAACATCAAGCAGCCGACAGCTTAACTACTAATATTGTTTTGGACATAGATGGTTTAACTTTAAGTACTAAAATTGGTTACATCTTGAGCTATGCAGTCAATATCGCAATATATCGGATATCAATCATTTAGAAAATATTAATATTGCTGGTGAAGTATCGATCAAAATATCGGCCGGTCTGATATATCGTTGGACCCTCTTTTGTGCTAAATTTTTTAAAAATTTGGCCTATTCAAATGATTTTGTTGTTTGATCAACTATAAATCGAATCCAATGTATTCGATTTTGCCGGTTGATTTAAGTTGTTCGATTTTTGCCCTGGTGTTTGATTCCAAGCAGCTTCCGTTAGTGGCCCCAAATTTTCCCCAAAAAGTTGCATGTAAATTGATCATGATTCAAGGTTTAGTAAATACAACTCTTGTTAATTTAGCTTTGTTAGATTCATAAAAATTCAATCTTTTTTACACACAAACACAAACTACTTGTCTTTGGTATTTCCATATAGACTCATATTTAGCTTTCAGTTTCGTGTATTCTTTGTAGATGTTTTGCTAAACGATCAAAATTAACGAGAAACTTGTTGCAATATGAAGAATGTAGGAAGAAAAGGTTTTGCGTAGCAATAGAAACTAACTATTTCATCATGAATAGTGCATAAGAGTTTACCTTCGTTTTTTCAGGAGTACCAACCAGCAAATTACAGACACAATTCCTTTTTATGCTAGTAAGGAGTAGTAGGAGATGCGCATTCCATGCAACTAGTGAGGCTGGGCTTTTATCAGGTATGCTAGAACAAAAGAAAGGCCAAAAGTGTTACAAAAATATAGAAAGGAAAACCTAGAGTACTTATACATAGGTTACAAGGAAGAGACCTAAAGCCCGCGGGCTTATATACAATTATACATCTAACAAGGCAGATTAGAAAGACTAGATAGCAAAGGTCTGGAGCTTCTGCCACCATCAACCATTATTCATCTAACACCCCCCCTCAAACTTAATCATGGTAAGAATGATCCAGATTGAGTTTGGAAACAAGTTCTCAAAAACGTCTTAGAAGGTGAGCTTTGGTGAAGATATCAGCTGGTTGATCAATTGTGGAAATACGTTGAAGTTAGATTGTGTTGCATACAACATGTTGACGAACAAAGTGGCAGTCAATCTCAATATGTTTGGTGCGCTCATGAAAGACATAATTGTGAGCGACCTGAATAGCACTGTTGTTGTCACACCAGAGCAAAGTTGGTGAAAGTTAAGGAGCATCCATGTAAAAGAGAAGCCAACGGAGCCAAATGAGTTCCTGAGAGGTATCAGCTAGAGCACGATACTCAGCTTCAGTGCTAGAACGAGCAGTAAGGGATTACTTCTTGCTACGGTAGGAAATGAGAGACTCACCAAGGAAGAAGTAGAATCTCGTAGTGGAACGCCGATCAGTCATATCACTATCCCAATCAGCATCAAAAACCCTACGTAGAGTTAACGAAGACGTTGAGGAGAAATACAAGCCATGAAACATAGTCCCCTTTAGATACGTAGAATGCGTAGAACAACGGCATAGTGATCCGAGCACAGTATAGACATAAATTCGCTGACAATGTGAACGGCATAGGCAATATCAGGTCGAGTAACTGTGAGATAAACAAGAGACCCAACCAACTAGCGATATAATGTAGGATCCTTCAATGGAGGACCTGCATTTGGTATCAAATGAAGATTCGACTCCAAAGGTGTAGAAACCACCTTTTGATCAGCAATACCAGCATGCGAAAGAAGATCAGATGTGTACATGGCCTGACAGAGATAAGTGCCTGATGCGGTAATTATCGTATATAAAAAGCGTAACAAGTTTTAACCTCTAATGCCTAGCAACCGTCTTACCACATATACAGGCAAGCGTACCTGATCGTGAGTAATATAGTGTAGGAAAGTCCAGGTATCGTATCTACCACTGGGAACGGTCAAGTTATTGTAGACTAAAGCCTAAATCGGTTTAATTAATCTAAAAGGGGGGTTTTGTATGAAAAAGGTTTGAATACTAAAAAAGATAATTAACTAAGTAAAAACTAAGAAAGCGGTTAAAATAATGATTTAAGATTATAATAAGGGAAAAACAGCAGTACTTGTCATGATAATACGAATCCCCAATATGGATGATATGAATAAATCGAAGGTTTGGTTGTTTTGACTATTGTAGGAATTTAAGTCTGGGACACCCTAACATGTGCAATTTATGGCTATGAACTAGGATATGGTCCTCCTAACTCCAATCCTAAATCGTTTGGTCCACAACTCATAATCGGTAAACCCTTCCCAATCAGTATTGCAATGGCTCTTTTACTATCGGTCACTTATTGGTCAAAGTAACCCCTTAACATAACTCTATGGTCCGAGTCAGGCTAAGGTAGGTTGATTATCCTTTCGGAGTCTATCTGTTTTTGGTCTAACAAATACACCCAACCAAGTGATTTCAAATCGCCACAACAACAGTAATCAAGAAAGAACCATAAACGACATTCAATTAATCAAAAACAAACCAATAAACATTAATTGCAAAGTATCATCCACAAAGGTTCATCTATCATGACAAGCACTACTAATTGACTACTCACTCATAATGAAAACAAAAACATAAACAAGAGTAGACATCGACATGATACCGACAGTACAACGATAGATGATCAGAGATCGATTTCTGCAGCGTATCGGCACCTTCCGTACTCTAACTCTCGTTCCCCTCGTGCATCGTACTTCAAAACTCATGTCCAGAACTGAAGGAGGAGGCTGATATTTAAAGAAAAACGACCA
This sequence comes from Centaurea solstitialis, assembly GCA_030169165.1. Taxonomy (NCBI): domain Eukaryota; kingdom Viridiplantae; phylum Streptophyta; class Magnoliopsida; order Asterales; family Asteraceae; genus Centaurea; species Centaurea solstitialis. The sequence continues at coordinate 40,905,525 of CM058041.1, read as the reverse complement.
GGCGCCATCTGGCGATCGCCAAACTGCTCACTTGGCGACGCCAAACACTTAAAATCAACCCTAATCTGCACTTCAGTCGAACTTGGCGGCGCCAAACATGGAACTTCGCGATCGCCAAGTGTCTTCTGTATTGACTTCGTGCATTTTTCACGTTTTCTCGTCTTTTCTGTACTTTTCCGTTCCACGGCCTCCAAATCCTTCACAATCAATAAAAAGCTCATTTAGTGCATGAAATGATCATAAACGGGTGAGAAATGGGGTAAAGTCATACGATTACGCGCAACCAAAACATGTATAATTTTGGTGTTATCAGTGCCTGCTGTATCTGATAAGACGTCAAGCCCAAGAAAGTAGTGTAACAGACCCAAATCTTTCATCTCAAAATTGGAGTTGAGAGATTGTTTGAGATGAGTGATGCCGATAGTGTCACTCCCTATGATGATCATGTCATCCACATAAAGAAGAAGTAGAATCGTACCAGAATCGGTAGTGCGAGTAAACAACCCGGAATCATAGTTAATCGCAGAGAAGCCCAATGAAAGAACCGTATTACTGAATTTCTCAAACCAAGCCAAAGGAGCTTGTTTGAGTCCATAGAGGGATTTGCGAAGTCGACAGACATGCCCTAGAAGAAGAGAAACACTAGGAGGAGGAGTCATATAGACTTCTTCTACAGGTCGCCGTTCAAGAATTCATTCTTGACATCCATCTAAAAGAGAGGCCAATGTTTCGTGGCAACAATGGCAAGTAGACTGCAAACATCTGTTACACGAGCACCAGGAGCAAAAGTCTCCTCATAATCAATGCCATACTCCTGATTGAAGCCCTTTGCGACAAGACGGTCTTTGTACCGATCAATGGAACCGTCTGACTTTGTCTTGATCTTTAAGACCCATTTAGAGCCAATTGGTCTTTTTCCAGGAGGAAGAGGGATATAATCTCATGTTTGCGCCTTGGCAAGAGCTTGAAGTTCCTCTTGCATAGCTGCCTACCAATGAGAACTCGAAGAAGCTTCCTTGTAGGAAGTTGATTCGTGCTTGGATAGTAAGGTGGCATAGCAATGATAGTCACGAAGGTGTGAAGGTACTTGCCTTACCCAGTTTGAACATCGTACATTCTCTGATGATGATGGTCCAGGATCCGTAGACTCCATAGATGGCTCAAAGGAAGAGTGTTGAGATGGTACAAATGGTTGAGTCGGAGGAACGTGAATAGGATCATGAGAACCAGTTGTAGGTGGAGGAGGAAGATGTGTAGATGGGATAGGAGAAGCCACATGTGTTGGAGCTTCTAAATTTGGAGTAGGAACAGGAGATGGTAGGTCTAGGGAAGCAGATGAATCTATAAAGAAAGGAACAATAGCGATAGGTGTTTCAGAGTTGGAGTTTGGCATGGCGTAGAAGGGAACATGTTCCCAAAATGTGACATGGCGTGATATGCGCAGACGTTTGGAGATAGGATCTCAATAGCGATATCCTTTGTGCTCAATCCCATAACCAAGGAAAAGACAAAGACAGGAACGAGGTTGAAGCTTGGTATGATCGTGAGGTTGTAACTAAACAAAATATGCACATCCCAACACTTTTAAGAGTTCATATGCAGTGTGATGCCATGAAGATCCTCAAAAGGAGATTTATGATGAAGAGTGGGAGTTGGATGTCGATTAATGGTGTAGACAGTAGTGAAGGCAGCTTCACCCCAAAAACGTTCTGGGCATTTGGAAGAAATTAACAAGGTACGGATAGTATCAAGTATATGCATGTGTTTGCGTTCAGCACGACCATTTTGGGGAGAAGTACCCGGACAAGAGTACTGAGAGATAGTACCTTGAGATCGAAGAAAGAAGATGAGAGAAGATTCTTTGTATTCCATAGCGTCATCGGCTCGAAGAATCTTTATGAGTTTTGAGAATTGAGTTTGTATTATGCGGGCAAAGGTAATATAAATCCGAGGTAGTTCTGATCGATGTTTCATAAGATAAATCCACGTGAAACGTGTGTGATCATCAACTAAGATAACGAAGTACCTGCAACCACCCATAGATGGATGTGGTGCTGGTCCCCATATATCAGAATGAATAAGATGGAAAAGCAGAAGCAAATTTATAGTCATTGAGTTCACAAGGTAGAGCATGATGTTTGCCAAGTTTACAAGACAAACAAGAAACTTCATTGTAAGTGATATTACCTAGAAGACCAGAGTTGGCTAATAGCTATACTCTATTTGATGACAAGTGTCCTAGGCGAGCATGCCATAGATCTAAGGAAGGGATTTTGGAGATTGGCGCAGTAAGGTTCGTATACGACTAAGATAAAGGTAAGCGAAGATAGACGACCTCAAGTACCCGTCCAACTCTACGGCCTTTTCCAAGAATCTGCTTTGTCTTTGGTTCCTGTATAACACAACAGACAAATCAAAGGATATTAGTAGACCCATTTCCTGACGCTGGGTAAGTGAGACTACCCCTATCGCTAGTCCTGGTACATGCAGTACATCGGGTAACTGAATCATGTCATTAGAGAAATTCCCACTGAATAGTACAGGCTTGAGAGTAAGATCCACGTGCGAACGGTTGGATGCTGAGATGGTTGCTTAGTGATGAAACTGGCAGGATATGGTGACATGTGGGTAAAGCAGCCATAATCAAAAATCCAGAAGTTGCCTGACGTGGATGATTGCGGAGAGTGTATTGGTTGTTGCATGACTTGTCGACGCAACAAAAGTTGCATGAGATGTTGATTCTGATGCATGAGTTGCATCAGTGCAACCTTACGTGACGAATCCAGTGACACATATCCATTTGAAATGGTGGATTTGGGTTTAAAGTGATTGATGTTGGATGCCATAGATAAAGGTCGCTGGGTTTGGAAACCCGATGATGTGCAGAAAGCAGAAAATTCGGTGGTGAAGTCCGGTGTTGGAAACCAGGTGTTGGAAACCGAGTGTTGGAAACCTGAATGTTTGGATGGTGATGAAACCCTGGTGTTTGAGGACTTGGGTTTGAAACCCGGTGTTTAGAAAACTCGGTGTTTGAGGACTTAGGTTTGAAACTCGGTGTAATGTGGGTTTGAGAGAAACCAAAAGGTGGGTTTTAAAACCTGGTGTTTCAAAAGGTGGGTTTTGAAACTTGGTGTTTTTAACACCTGGTGTTTGAAAGTTGGGTATAGAAACCCGGTGTAGTAGAATCCGATCTTGAAAACCGGCGCTATAGAGGAGTGCAAAATCCGGCCTTGAGAAAAGAGAAACCGGCGTTTAAAGGCCGGGGTTTGTAAAAACCCGGTGTGAGATGAAAAGCCCGGTGATCTAGGGTTAGGGTTGTTCAGCGATGCACAGGGGTGTTTAGTGACAACGGCAGTGGTGAGGTGGATGCGATGGTGAACGAAAATTGTTGGGAGAGGTTTAATGGAGGTGCTGTCAAGATCGACAGCGGTTGATGGCTGAGGTTTAATGATGGCAAGCAACGGTTCGTGTTGTGGCTGGTGACTGGCGGCTGGATGAAAGTAGCAGTGACGACCGAGATTGTCGATGGCAGCGGGCTGAAAGTAGCAGTGGTGGCTGGTGACTGGCGGCTGATGGATGTGGTGGTGGTAGCGGGTTGTCGATGGCAGTGATAAGTGATTGTGATTGTAGCAGATGGTTCCGACTGAGATTGCCGCTGAAGCAACTGCAACAATGGTGCGATGAGATCACGATGGTTGAGAAACGGCTGTGATACAACTATGATAGAAGACAAACAAGAGCCTAAAGCTCTGATACCATGTTAGAACAAGAAAGTAGCCAAAAGTGTAGCCGTATATTGATAGAAAAAATATGAAAAGTGTTACAAAGATACAGAAAGGAAAACCTAGACTACTTATACATAGGTTACAAGGAAGAGGCCTAAAGCCTGTGGGCTTATATACAATTATACATCTAACAAGGCAGATTAGAAAGACTGGATAGCAAAGGTCTGGAGCTTCTGCCACCATCAACCATTATTCATCTTAAACATTCGCATGTTTTCAGTTAATAATAGTAAAAAAATCTAATCTAAGCATTTAAATCTGCCTAGCTATGAAGAAATTTACACTAAAAGGTATTCTTAAATCTGAACATATAGCTTCCTCATGGGATCTAATCTAACCATTACTACTATATATTGGAGGCTTTGGTTACAAGAACCGTCTCTCTTCCTCGAAGAATCCAGGCCAACTCTAATCTAGGGTTTTAAGAGAGAAATTTGGGGGGAGAAGAGAGGAGATAGATAAATCAATGATGGTGGGTGTTTGGTTCTGGTTTCATAGACGCATCTGTATATTTGAATGAATTGGGGAAGAAGGCCACATGTTGATTCAAAACAGTGCCGTGTGGTTTTGAGAGGAAAGAGATTGGGGAAGATGCGCCTGTGCGTACTTATCAACGCGCTCAATAAGGCCCACTCTTGATTTTATTAGATATAGAATATATATATATATATAGTCATTTTAATTTACAAACCAACATTATTTTACAAACCTTACAAACCAATCTAACACCCTTAATTTTGAATATGAATGGTTGAGATGAAATTTGTACATATATGGTAATAGTCTACAAAATCTAAATTAAAAAGTAAATAAGAAAGGTTGATAAGGGTATATTAGACAATTTGAAGGTGAAATCTAAAAAAAGAATTATATAAAAGGGTTAATTACATGGGTGTGTATCGAACTTATCACGTTTTATCATTGTATGTACTGAACTTAAAACTTACCATTAAATGTACCGAACTTTCTAAATTTGCCATTGTACGTATCCGGTTACTTGTAACCTACAAAAATGCTGACGTGTACAGGTCATATTTGACGTGGAATTTCTTTTTTTATTTTTAAAAAGAGTAAAATACAAATTTGATCCCTGAGATTTACAAAAAGCAACAAATGTGGTCCCTAATTCTTAAATCTAAAACACAAGGACCAAAACTGAAAAAGTTCCTTCCCTGAAAAACTTCCTTCCTTGTCTTCCTACTCCAAACAACTAGCCCTGCCGCACCGGAGACAACTTCCGACCGCCGTTCCGCCTATGGCCCCACTTAACTCCGGCGAACACCACAAAATCCCTCGAGAATTCTTCCAGAAAGTCATCATGTCTCTCCTCAAATGGAATCGACTTAGGGTTTCTGCAGATCTAAAATTGAGATGGTGGTTATGGTGGTTTCTGCAAATCTGAAATCGATTTAGGGTTTGGGAGATGGTGGCTGTGGTGGTGAGATGGTGGCTGTGGTGGTGGAGATGGTGGTCGTCGTCGTCAGATCTAGCTTTCACTCCTTCGTTTGAGACGTCTTCGTCTCCTTCGGATCCACGGTGGTGTGGCTTGAAGGGCAGTGGCGGTGGTGTGGTTTGAAGGGCGGTGGTGGTGGTAGTGGTTTGGAGGCAGCGACAGTGGTGGTGGTGGTGGTGTGGAGGGTGGTGGTGGTGCTGGTGCTGGTGTGGAGGGTGGTGGTGGTGCTGGTGGTGGTAGTGGTGGTGGTTGATAAAACCTAATTTGTAATTTACTCAAAAAAGGTCCTTGAACCTAATCAGTAACCTAGAGGGACGAAATTTATAATTTACTCAATCTTTGAACCTATGTGGTAGTCTATGTGTCACCCTATGTGGCATCCCATGTGGCATTTTTACCGGTTACCTTCTTAGTAGGCAACTAGATACATACAATGGCAAGTTTAGAAAGTTCGATACATTCAATGGTAAGTATTTAAGTTCAGTACATACAATAATAAAACATGACAAGTTGGATACACTCCCATGTAATTAAACCCTGTATAAAATTCCCTTAATACCGCCGTGGATAAACCTTAAGAAACAAAAACCCTACAATTGTGAAGCAATTTTGGCGCAAGAATGCAAGATACCAGGTTTCATACAAATCAAAAACTAGATTTGGCTTCATCTTTATCAATGCAATTATCGATTTATATTGAAAACCCTGTAATTTCAAAGCAATTTTGGCGCAAGATTCTGGGTTTCATACAAATTGAAAACATGATTCGGCTTCATTTCTATCAATATAGTCATTGATTTGTTTCAGAGGAAATCATAATGAAATCAAAATTTTTAATTGATATTTGGTGGAAGTAGTGTTATTTGGTTGAAGTAAATTCAGTAAAACTAGGAATTGATGTAGTGTTATTAGGTTGAAGTAGATCAACGGAATGAAACGAAGAGAAACATAGATGAAATCGGAGATGACGGTGATGAAAATGAAGATGAACGGTGATGAAACAAGAACAACGGAATGAAACAGAGAAGAAAACGGATATCAACGAAGATGATCGGAGATGAAATCGGAGATGACAAAGATGAAACGAGATGAAAACTGGGATGTACCAGTTTCATCAAAACGGAGATGAATGTGTTCCATTTTTTCCGGCGATGAACCAGTTTCATGAAACATAGATGAACAGATGTGAAATGAGATGAAACAAAAAATGAATGGTGATAAGTGGTGATGAACCAGTTTCATGAACCAAGATGAGTCAAAATTTTATTTAAGTCGCAATGCTAAATGAACACCTTAACCATGGTTTAAGCTATCACAGAGAAACTTGCTGGCGCATCTTCAAAAATTGAACGGTAACTTCCTGTAACCTCATTTCAAAAAAGAAGATGGCATTCAAAATTCTTATTTTACTCTTTTTTTAATTGAAAAATCCTAACTTTTAGAAAGTGGATAATTACATCGGTGGTTATCTCAATCAAAGTTAATTACTTTGCTTGTTTCCCAAATTAAATGCCACAATATAAAATGACATACATACCCTTTTTGTTTAATTAAATAAAAATTAAATTAGAAAATTCTGATTGGTTAGAATTAGTTTGTAGGTTTGTAAAATAACCTTGGTTTGTAAATGAACTCTTCTCTCTCTCTCTCTCTCTCTCTCTCTCTATATATATATATATATATAATATTAGGTTCAAATGAGAAGTGATAAAAAAACTATGAAGTAGAGAAGTGATCATAGCCTTCCATTTTTTGGAACAGGGAAGGGTATTTTGGTAATTATTCCAATTGTTCATGTATGAATCATTCGTATTATTCATATATGAATCATTGTAGTGTGAAGATTCATATAATAATTCATATCTGAATCTTTGATATATGAACCTTCTTTATATGAAGGTTTATATATGAAGTTTCATATATGAATCTTTGTGAATTGAAGATTTATATATGAATCTTTGTAATATTAAGCTTTGTTATATAAAGGTTGTTATATGAACATTCAGATATGAATCTTCATACTACAATGATTCATATATGAACATTCAGATATAAATCTTCATACTACAATGATTCATATATGAATAATTGCAATGATTCATATATGAATAATTGGAATAATTACCAAAATACCCTTCCACTATTCTACAAAACTTACGGTACTCCTTTAATAATCTACTGCATCGGTTAATTAATAACCATTGATCAAATAAATGGAAGGCTATGATCACTTCTCTACTTCATAGTTTTTTATCACTTCTCATTTGAACCTCCTTCTATATATGTACATACTAGTCGTTTACCCGCGCAATACGGCGGGGTGTTAAAAGGTAGTAAACTAAGAACAAAATACTAATGAAATTGTATCATTAAAACAATCTAAAATTACCATAGCACCATTATTGATCCTAATCCTCACATCCGATTGAAGTGCATTGGTGATGTAGTCAAAATTTTGGTATCAGTTCTCAGAGACTCTTAGAAAAAAGTATTTTACTTTATTAACGGATTCATGTTAACAATATAAGAACCTAGGAGATAAGTAATAATGTTTGCGATTCATCATATATTAGATGTATTTGAATTTTAAAAAGATACGTAATTATAATGCTTATTAATATCATTTGCCTTATTGAGTAAATATAAAAAGGACCGATAATCATTTTATAGGCATTTAATATTTAATAATTTTCTGCATGAGTGGCTTATCACATAATTTATCACCAATTATAACACAATTTCAATCCAATTCAAATGCCACGAGTTATGTACCAAAGATTGGCTTTGTTTAGTCTATACTACTTTATTTGGTTTATTTGTTCATATTTTCTTCCCCAAATTGCAATATCTTGAAAATCATTCAAGTCTCCAATAGTTGGTTTGTAGAGATGAGGTAAATGTTCAACAAAAAGTTACATTAAGAGTTACATAAAGAAACCCTTCTTTCAGAAACACTTGCATGTCCTTGTCTTTAAGTTTTAACCTTTTCACTCCAAAACCAAAAAACACATACATATATACAACTAAATACACTTGGGAAAAAAAATTAAAGAAAAACTGAAGCAAGGAAAATCATATTTAAAGGTTGTTTTTTTTTTCAAAATGAAAGAGCAACTTTTGACTACACATTCACAGGGGCATCATGAAGAGTCAGATCATTTAGCAATGGGTCATTTACTAAACACTTGTCGGGTAAACACTACTTATAGATTGAACATGGCTAAGACTAAGAAACTTACCTAGTAAGAGATAAAAGATGCTTACCATTAAAACCCTCCCAGTAAGAATTCGGTATACAGACCTAATCGATTAGTTAACGTCTTTTTGTATGAAGCATGCAGAAAAAATCCCACTCATTTGGAAATAGATGACTGTAGTTCAACACTAATTACAAAATTAAAAGAGCAATATAACCTATAGCATACTAAAGATCTGTTGATATCACAAACAAGCACGTGCATAGGATAAATAAACAAAATCAAAATTGATACAAACACAAAAAAACACAAACAGTTGTTGTGCACCTTCAGGTAAAAATACCCAAATCCTTTTTATCAACCACAGTCGCCTCAAAGTATCAACGTCAATAACAAGATCCGGTCACTAACCAGAAACTTCTGTACCGTTATGCGATCTACAAGGCGATACCGTATTGGGCTCGATAAGAATGCCAGGATCAGCAAAACGGATAGTAGTGCATCTTACATGAAGACAAATACATGGGGAGCCTAAAAAATAGAAAAACTCTTGGAAACATCTTTAATACATGTAACTGTTGGGTATTTGGTTCAGTCATTAAAAATAACATTAAGGGTCCGCGCAGATTTCCGCGCAGACTGATCCGCGCAGAGAAAACGCCAACAAAAATAGCCAAAAATGGCATCGATGGACTGTCCCTTTTATGGCTCTGGTGCAGTTCTTCGTGCGGCTTGGTTGCGCCACCATCCGCGCCAACCATGCTGACAGTTTGTGCCGGTTATTTTCGGTTATCGAACCATATCTATAAATACCCCTTAAAGGCTACGTTTTTGGCAGATTTTACACAATATTTTCTGGGTTCTTTCTATATCAATACAACAACCTTTCATATGGAAGCATAACATCGATTCGTTAGTTGAACGGATTGTTGAATCTTCTAGACAGACGTCCGAATTCACACCGTACGAGGGGCGAATTTCTGTCTAAGGACGCTGCAACTCGCAGGCCTCAATCCAAACCAGTTCATCTTCATCATCGTTGTAATAACCAAGTTAGTGATTTCAAACTCCATTCAATTTCATATTCGTATATATATATACATAGATATGTATATTCAATTCTCTATTTTGTACATGTAAATACTGTTAGGATTGTGTGCGAGACAGTAACAGAGTTTACCGTGTCCAATGTTATAAGACACTAGTAGGTCACACCGCTGCAGACAAATTAGAGAACAGTGGATTTATCATAGAGATGAGAATAATTAATTTAGTATAAAATTAATTATTTGGGAGAAATAAATAATAAAAGTGATTTATTATTTATTAGATAAATGATTAATTAATTAATTAATTGGTTAATTAATTAAAGAGTTTTAGATGGGCTTTAAGTCCAATGGACTTTTAGTTAGATATGGACATTACCATATTTATGTATATAAATATGGTAAAGCCTATCAGTTTCATAAGGTATCAATCATAATTTCCCTGAAAACCGAAAAACTCTCTCCTCTCTCCCCTCTCCCTTGATCGACGGCTACACCCCAAAACCCTTTGAGGTTGTTATTCTGATAAATCCCTGGTGGTCTAGCAGCTGGTTCTCAGATCGTGTCAGTAGCGGTGTATCCCCTACCAGCAATCTAGTTGATTACTCGCAAAGGTAAACATCCTAAACATCCTTGTTTGTATTTGTGCGGTTTGGATTGGATCCGGCTCTTGGGGATCAGTTTTTGTTATCCGCTGTGCGTCTGTACGCATAGATCCCCAACAGTGGTATGAGAGCCACTTTCCAAAAACCGCAGATCAGGTTTATCTGCATATTGTTTTGATTAAAAATTCGATTTTTACGCATTAGAGTTTTGTTAAATTGGATTTTTGATCGAAAGTGGAACGGTGGCAGTTAGCCGACCGAACCACCGCAACCACCGTGAGCCACCGCCGGCGAAACCACAGTTTGTGGTGGCCAGCTGCTGTTGATCGAGGTAAACCACCACGCCGTACCACAGATGGTGGTCACGGCTGTGGTCGACTGAAACCACCGTGCCACCGACTGTGGTGGCGGTGGCGATCGATGATGATGGCGGCCGGATCGGTGGTGGTGTGTGTGTTTGTTTATCGTGTTTATCGCCGGCCCGTAATCGAAACCGATCGCCACACCACCGATTGTGGTGGCGATCGATGGCAGTTGCAGACGACGGTGGTGGCTTTGTTGCTTGTGCCGGGAGGCGTCGGTGGTGGTGGTAAACACTGCTGCTGCCGGCGTACTCTCAATCGAACCGCCACACCACCGATTGTGGCGGTGGCGGCGATGGCCTTTTGTTTGTTTTTCGATCAACCACGACGGCGGTGGTGGCGTTAAGCCACTGCTGTCGTTGATGGCGTGGTGGTTCGGCGGTGGTGGCTGTGGCTTCCATCGTCGACTGCCATGGTGTTCTTGGCGGCGCTGTCGCCGCATAGCGACTGGTGGCGGCGGCGATCAGCTGTTGTCGCCGGACAATGGTGGCGATGGTGTCCCAATGGTGGTGGTGATCGATAACCGCCGCAAAGGAGTACCGATCACTACCAAGATTAGGTTTCCGGTCAAAAAAAAAAAAAAAAACAGGGCGGCGACGGTAGCTTTTGGGCTGCTGTCGTCGTCAATCATCAGATGACCGGCTCGCGCCGCAAGCAGATACCTCGCGCCGCGAGCAGAGGTTTCGTGCCGCAAACAGTTACTGACAATTGTTGGTTGCTGTTTTATGGTTCACGATGAATACAGTTGTTTTTCGTTCAGAAAAGGGTTTGAACCAGATAGGTTCGAAATCCTAGAAAATTTGTTTTTATTAAATTGATTTAGGCTAATTATAAAATAAAATAGAATCTAGTTAAGATTTTATTGGTTGATGTCATAGTCAAACCCTTTGACCCGTGGTTGTGTTTTGATAATTGTGCGTATTTTATTTATTTTTGATTGGTTACGGGAGGCCTGCGTGCCATTTACAACCCATCGCAGAATTTGGAGAGCTCGCCAAATCTCATAAACCTGCGCTCCCTCTTCTTCTGTGTGATGTAAAGAACCCCATGCTCAGGTATCCTGGTTGGCATGTACGGAGCGTAAGCATCGATACCAGGAACGAGCAGGTTTGGTCTAAGCAGGTTGACCTTTGGCTGGCGGCTTTCGATTGCAAGCTGGTAGTCCGTCACTCTCGCGAGAGAGATTGCGTGACGGACGTATTTCTTCAATATCTCTGTGCCATCTCTGTAGTGCTCTGGTCGGAGAATCGGGCCTTGGAGGTACTTGATGAGCGTGAGAAGGTCTTCTAGATGCACCCGATCCAAATCAGCTTCCGTGAAGGTCCAGTTCTGCAATTCACCTCGAGGAACACCGGTGCCGTACACGCGGACATCGTACTCAAGGAATAACTGATGGCCATGTCTGTAGGGGCGCATAGCAGTTACCTTGGTAAAGCGACGTCGGATCCTCTGGCGTCCATGAGTGGCCCAGTTGCACATCCGCTGATGCACGTAAGCTGTCCTTCGTCTCTTGGTCTTGATGTGAGAGATCCCGAAGTAGACCTTTCGGGACCAGGCGTGCAGCTTCTCTTGTTGGTAGATGCGGGTGAACGATTCCTCAAGGAATGGACGGAAGATGACTGAATGGTTCCAGTTGAGCTGGATGACGGTTGGAGCGGCGGTCTCTGGATCAGTGGAGTGAAGGGTTCGTGGAGCGTCTGGAGTGGGGAATACGAATGCTGCGGAGAGGTTGGAGTAGTCAGAATCCCGGACAATGTCGTCTCCCTTCTGGTATATCCTGAGACTCTGAGCAAGCGACCGCAAGATCTTCCGGGCTGCTTCCGGAATCTGGAACTCTGAAGGATCCGTCGGTGCTGCTTCTGGGAGAACGACTTCAATCTGAGCCGTGTCCGTCATCTGGGGAAACTGTACTGACTCCCCTTCCGGGATCCCCTCATATCGCCAACTCCCCATGTCAGGAATGTCCTCCGTGTCTGAATCGACATAGGGAGCGTCGGCGGCCGCAGTCTCTGTGGGAGCACTCGAAGGGGCGGCTGTGGAAGCTGGAGCTGGAGTGGAACCGGAACCAGAGGCAGAGTGGAGGTCGGTGCGAGGCCTTTTGGATGAAGCCTGCACCTCCCCCTCATGAGGATCCGGTGCCGAGTCATCAGGGTCATCATGCCTCCTTTTGGAAGGCTGAGCCTGAGACCGACACATGGCCTCTAGTTCCCGGACTCTCTGCTGGAGGATCTCGATCTGGGCTTCCTGATCTCTGAGTTGGGCGGAGAGGCGGTCGTTCTGAGCTGTGTATGAAGAGATGACGAATGCGTGTTCCGTCTCAGTAACGTAGCCCGGCATCGGAGGCAGTTCGCCCGAAGTCGGAGGGGCGAGCCTGAGGACGTCTTCAGTCTGTCGGGGGATCGGAGTCTCGGATGATGGGGCTGCCTCAGAGTGTTTGCCCTTGATCTTCCGTTTGAGCTCGTAGAGCTCCGCATCCCGGTCTTCTTGAAGCTTGCGCGACGCCTCAAGATCGGCCAGTCGTTTCCCTCTCCGTCTCGGCCAAGGCTTTCTCAAGTGCCTCGACCCGCGCATCTCGAGCCCGATTGGCTTCCTCCACCGCGAGTAACCTGCTTTGGACGACTTTTAGGATGTCGTCCGAATCCGTCGGACCTAAAAGTCCCGTTGGTGCAGGGGTGGTTTTAAGGATTCCACCCGAATCCGTCAGGCCTAAAAGCCTCGGTGTTGCGTAAGCATCTTTAGAGACTTTGCTCGAGTCTGTCGGACCTTGTCCCGGAAGTACAACGCCCGGTGCCACTTGGGCTCCGGTTGACGAGAAGAGTCCTATTGAGGTGCTCTCTCGGCCTGACGTCACCGCTGGAATGATGTTGACGGTGTCAGGGCTTCCGGTGGATCCTCGAAGGGCGTCACTCGACGCACCGACTCTCCCCGTTCCGGCCTCGCCACTTGGGCGGGCTGATGATGCATCAATCAGTGTCCTATCCAAATGAACGACTTGAAAAGTCTCGGTGATTGGCTCTAGGACTACTGGTGCACGGAAAGAAGTCGAGAGGCGGGGCGGTTCCTCTCTCGTTTCAACACCAACAGACTCCAAGTGAGTGGTTGGTGGAAGTTGAGCTAAATCCCCGTGTGAAGATGAAACGACCATCTGTTGAGAGATGGCCGAGTGGTCGGTTGGGGTGTGCAAATGCGCTAGTTGGCGGCTAGCGTCTTGACCCGACGTCAACGAGTGACCGGTCTGAGTGTGGGTTGCCTCTGTGGTGGATGGACTCAAGGTATGAGGAACTATCGTTTCTAACCTGTGTGGCTCTACCTCTTCGTCCACATTTTCTAACTGAGCCCAAGGCTCCCCTAGTTGGACCTCAACATCTGCGGTCTCTTTTTCTCTGCTCTCTCTCTCCTTTTCTCCCCTCTCTCTCTCTTCCTCTTCACTGTCATACCTCCCCCAGCCGGTAGCAACCTCGGCCTCACCTTCTTCCTCACGACCGACGGTCCGGTCGTCTGATGCTAGATCCTCGGCAAGTACTGGATCGCCGGAGATTCGGTCGTCGTTGAAGGAAGAGGTGGCTTCATCCACATCGATCACCTTGGCCTTTCCGCCTTTAGCTGGTTCTGAGAGTTGGAATTCGGAGTCGGACCCGTAATCCACCTGCTCTGATTCGGTGGCCTCGTCATCGGGCTCACGACGGTCCGAAGGAGTATGTTCTGGAGACTCATGACCGTCGGAGTCATCGCCGGAAGGATCGCCGGAAGGATCGCCGAAGGGTTCTGCTGCTTGAGACGCACGGGCCGCTGCAGGTTGTGGTGGAGGAACGTGTGCATGTTCTTGTGGGGAAGCTTCCACGTCCTCCCCAGTCGGTTGAGGTTGTTGCGGCGGTGTCGGCGAACGGCGCTCTTCTGATGATGAATGAACGGGGGATTGTTGAAGTATCCCAGTGTACTGCTTCACCCGGAAGTGACTAGTGTATTCACGTTCGCGGGCAGCTATAGTTGTTTCTTCTATAACTGTCGGTGTACGAGCTCGACGGGTCTGACTCCGGAGCATCATCTGATAGGCGTCAGCTTGAGACACGTGTGGCGTGGCGGACGTTCCAACGACTCTACCCGCTTCACCCCTCACGTCTACTCTCATCACTCCCGAGCCAGAAGCTCCCCCACTGGAGCTCTGGCCCGCCGTGCCGGAGGCACGGCTTCTAGGTAGGACGGATTGCACGTCTTGGGCAGGGCTCCTCGGCTCTGAGGAGTCCGTAGACGTGTCTTCTAAGCCTATAGAGATTCGGTACATCCGAACAGCCTCAGACCTACGGTCCGCCAAGCCAAGTACGTTTCCAGGAATGGGCATTTCAAGCTGACCTGATCGAAGACTTCGGCGGTTCATCCTACCGATCTGAACGCTCTCGAAGCGAGGGTGGCCGGATCTGCGTCGGATGGCCTGATTCTGCTGCATGTGCTCGTGAATAAGCAGACTGAAGAACCTCATCCACGGAATGGATGTATGACGGGTTCTTGCGGATCCTGGGCGAACGTCGGTGACCATGTCAGCCCAAATTTGTTGGACGAAGTCAATGCGCCTTCCGTAGGCGACTGCATGTATGACGTGCCAGAACTGAGTTGAGGCCTTGTCCACTCCGTGGGTCTTCGAGGACAAGGTCCTGTTGAGGATGTTGAAGAATGAGAACCAGATAGGTGGCAGCATCCCCTGGGTGACTTGGGAGATTCCCTTCGGTCGGTTGTTCGCAGTGTAGTGGACCCCGAGAGCGAGTACTTCGCTGAAGAGCTCGGGTCCAGAAACCAGAGGGTCGAACGGGGCCTCAGGAGTGGCGGCAGGCAGATGGAGAACGCGCCTCAGGTCCTCCAAGGTAATAGTGAGGTCGGTGTGATCAACACGACCGACGATGGTCTGCACGCCATCACGTGTCTCCACAGTAGATGTAGCAAAGAACTGCTGCAGGTAGATCATGGGGACTCTAGCAGTGGCTTGCATCGCGTACGCCAGTGGGTGCGCACGAAGTATCTCTAGGACCACCGCGTCCTGAGCAGTGAAGTTGGACAGATCAACATATCTGTTGTTCTGGTGGATGGGGCGGATGTCAGATGGTGCGAGGAGAGCTCGGTCAACAGCGTTGACAGGGGAAGTAGGAGCAATCGGTTGATCAGCCATTGCTGACACGACAAAAGAGAATTTGAGTGTTAAGAAGAATGCATCGTGAAAAGACTATACCCTCGACTAGACGCGAGTCGGAAAACCTTGAAAACTCATAAATGAGTGTTTCGTATTTCCCGAGTCGAAAAACGAGCAAACATACGAGGGGATGTTTTCCGATTCGGAAAAGGTACTTTTCCGAATCGGGAAACATCAAACACTTAGAAAATTTTGAGTTCAACAAAACACAAGTTTTCCGATTCGGAAAAGGCACTTTTCCGATTCGGGAAACTCCCACAACTTAGAAAAATATAGCAACACGAACAAGCAGGTTTTCCGATTCGGAAAACATGGTTTTCCGATTCGGAAAATGTGCAACACTTAGACAAAAATTTTGAAAGACTTGGTCTTATACGTGATTCGGAAAACCTCGGAAACCCGTAAGGGTAATTCCATGTTTTCCGAATCGGAAAAACGTAGCTTGAAAACCGAGACACAAGTCGGATTCGGAAAACCTGATAATCCGATTCGGATTTATCTGGTTTTCCGAATCGGAAAACGTATATGAATACTCATCGTTGATGAATGCGGAAAACGAGAACCGTTCGACTTCTAAACTCAAAACCGTTCACCGAACGTCGATCTAAGGCTCTAAACTATCAACATGCATCCTAAATCAGTTCATAATAAGTTTCTAATCAACAGAGGATCGATTTAAAGCCCCGAAATCCCATTCCAAGAAGTTTGGGTTTCGGGTAAGTTTTGAAAAGTTTAGGCTTCGATCCGGACCTTAAAACAACAGATTAAGACGTTATAATTATATAAGGGTTGATCGTAATCTTACCAGGAATCCGAAAACGTAATCTGATCGACGAACGGAGCGAAAACGAACTAAAGCGAATCGAGCGCGAGAGCGGTTACCGGGTGAGAGTTCAGAGAGAAAAAAGTGAAAATTTGAATTTTTGTGAAAAGTAAATCTTTGAAACCGGTATTTATATTTTTACCGAATTACACTGTGTTTGGGTCAAAAACACTGTGTTTGGCTCTCCTGATGACTCTCTTAACCCGACTTTCACCTATTGGCAAAAACCACCCCTGGACTGAAGTTTCAAGGAAACCTACAACTAGTCCCTGAACTTGTAATTTTAAGAAGTTTCAAAACAGACCCTGGACTACAAGTTTCACTAAAGAGCAAAACGAGTCCCTAAACGTTTAAGAATCAGAAAGTAGCAAAGTTGGTCCCCGAACTTGTAAGTTCAAGACATGTACTCTACCACCCCCTGAACTTTCAAGTTCACAAAAAGTTTACAAGTTCAACGCTCGACTCCCGAGAAACAAGACTTACCTGGTACGTCTCGACAAGGTTTTGCGCGAGTTCTGATCTGAAGTAACCAGAAGTCTTTGTGAGGATCCACACCTACAAAAGAAAATATAGTAATGGTATCCAAGGCGTTGTGGATCCGAGAACGTCAGTAAACTCACCAAACAAAGAAACCAAGACTTGGTACTCCCCCTCGATTCAAGCTATCTTTCAAAGATGATTAAAGACTCCCCCTACACACATGCATACATAATCATGAACTCCCGACTCCCCCTAGACCTCAGGCGGGGAGGTCTAGCATTCCTAACTTGCTTAGGAGGAAAAAGTGACGCTTCTCGTCAAACGGCTTGGTGAACAGATCAGCAAGCTGATAGTCACTCTCAACAAAGTATAGTTCAATATTACCTTTCTCGACGTGGTCTTTGATGAAATGATATCTAATGTCGATATGGTTCGTCCGAGAATGTTGAACCGGATTTGCCGTGATCTGAATTGCACTTTTGGAGTCGTAGTAGATGGGAATCCGATGCATGGTGTAGCCGAAGTCCGCTAGTTGGGTTTTCATGCACAGAACTTGCGAGCAGCAGCAGGCGGCGGCTACATATTCTGCCTCCGCGGTGGATAGGGAGACGCAATTCTGCTTCCGGGATGACCAACTGACCAACTTGTCCCCGAGAAATTGACATGCACCAGAAGTGCTTTTCCTGTTTAGCTTACAACCTGCATGGTCTGAGTCTGTATATGCAATTAGTTCAAAACCAGAATCCTTTGGGTACCAAAGGCCAAAATCCGGTGTGCCCTTCAGATACCTAAGGATTCTCTTGACTGCAGACAGATGTGAATCCCGTGGGTCACACTCAAAACGAGCGCAGACACCCGTGGAAAAGACGATATCTGGTCTGCTGGCCGTGAGATATAAAAGAGAACCAATGATTGCCCGATAAGTTTTCTGGTCAACCGGTTTACCAGAAGTATCTGCAGTTAATTGAAAATTTCTGGGCATTGGTGTGGCCGCAGAATTTGAACCACCGAAATCAAATCGTTTTAAAAGATCTTGAACATATTTGGCTTGATTTATAAAAATGCCATCAGGGCGTTGTCGAACTTGAAGTCCTAAAAAGAACGTCAACTCGCCCATCATGCTAATTTTGAATTGGGATTTCATGGTGTTCTCAAACTCTTGGCACATCTCAGGCTTTGTAGAAGCAAAGATAATGTCATCCACGTATATCTGAACGATAATTAAATCTTTACCTGACCTCTTGAGAAACAGAGTGGGATCGATCGTACCTTTCTTGTAGCCAACTCCTAGCAAGTAGTCAGTGAGAGTTTCGTACCATGCCCTCGGAGCTTGCTTGAGACCGTAAAGCGCCTTGTCCAAAATGTAGACGTGATTTGGGAATCGAGAATCGACGAACCCTTCCGGTTGTTCTACGTACACTTCTTCTTGAAGAACTCCATTCAAGAAGGCACATTTGACGTCCATCTGATAGACTGTCATGTTTTTGTGTGCAGCATACGCCAGGAAGATTCGGATCGCTTCGATTCGGGCTACTGGCGCGTACGTCTCATCATAGTCGATACCCTCTTGTTGGCGATAACCCTTGGCGACCAGGCGAGCTTTGTTCCGGATGATGAGATTATTCTCATCGGTTTTGTTCCGGAGTATCCACTTGAGTCCGATGATAGTCTTTCCCCATGGTCGTTCTACCAAGCGCCAAACTTTGTTTCTCTCGAATTCAGCCAGCTCATCTTGCATGGCGATCACCCAGTCGGGATCGGTGAGAGCTTGCCAAACATCCGTTGGTTCAAATTCGCTTAAGAACCCGCCGAATAGGATCAGATTTTCAGTGTGCTTTGCAGATCGAGTGGTTACAGGTTTTGAGGGACTCCCGATGATCTGGGAGGAGGGATGATCTTTTGTCCACCTACGAGTGTGAGGGTGAGTGACATAAGCTTGTCGGTTGTTGGATGCGTCGTTCTCATCTTGCGCGGCAAAGACCTCTTGCTGGTTTCTACTTGATGATCCGGCCGTCGGATTATTCTGCGGTGATGCCTCCAACCGGGGCTCACACACTACCTGAGCATAAGTTCTCTGAGCTGAGCTAGGAGAAGGTAGTGGAGCATCTTCTGGGATTGGAGCAAGAGCAGGTTGAGAAGTCGGCTCTTGGAAGGGTTCCGGTGAGGCAGATGAAGAAATTTCAGGGGGAGAAACCGCAGTTGATTCCGGTGACACTGAGTTTGTTGATGTACTTGTAGATGGCTCAGTGATGAATGCATCGGACGTCACGGAAGTAGAAGTTGAACCAGCATGAGCAGGAACTACAATCGGACCCGTGAGAGTGGGTAGATCATAATCTGCGAGGTCTAAGAAGTCTAGAGCAGAAAAGTTAGTGGAAGAATCTGTGCTCGGTGGTGCGGTGAACAATTCAGGAAATGATGCATTTATATTACTTGAACTTGCCACAGAATAGGTTTCTGTTTCTGAAAAATCAACATTTGAGCTTTCCAGAATGGTTCGGGTTCGTTTGTTGAAAACCCGATAAGCCTTAGAGTTATGTGAGTATCCGATGAAGATAGACTCATCAGACTTGGGTTCAAACTTTCCCAAATCATCCCGGTCGTTTAAAACATAGCATTTACATCCAAAGACTCGAAAGTAATCGATGTTAGGCTTACACTGTTCGACCATCTCGTAGGCGGTTTTACCGGTCCGCTTGACGATCAGAGTCCGATTCTGCGTGTAGCATGCTGTTGATACTGCTTCAGCCCAAAATGATTGAGGAACTCCAGAATGAGCCATCATGGATCTCGCTGCTTCGACCAACGTCCGGTTCTTCCTTTCTACTACCCCATTTTGTTGAGGTGTGCGCACTGCTGAGAAGTTGTGAGAAATTCCCACGTCTTCAAGAAAGGATTGCAACTTTGCATTGCGAAACTCGGTTCCGTTGTCACTTCTCAACTTCTTCACTCGGCGACCCAAGAGAACTTGAATTCGCTTGATGAAGGCAATGATTCGATCGGCAGCGTCAGACTTGGCTCGCAGGAATTCAAGCCATGTGAACCTAGAGAACTCATCAACGAGAACTAACATGTATTTCTTTCTGGCTAAGCTCTCGGTTCTGGTAGGGCCACAAAGATCCATGTGAATCATGTCAAGGGGACTTTTGCTACTTGTATCCATCCTCGGTGGATGAGAGCTTCTCGTCATATTTCCTTGTTCACAAGCAGGACACAGTGTATCCTTGGAAAGGCGAGTCTCCGGTAGCCCCTTGACGAGATTTTTCGAAACCAGCTTGTTCATGTCTTTGAAATTCTGATGGCAGAGTCTTCGATGCCATAACCAACTGTCCTCCTTTGAAGCCTTTGCGAGCAGACAGATTGCATTCCTTGGATTGGATATTGCTTCAAACTGTGGATGTGTCTGAAGGATTGAACGGAAGACGGTGGAGTAAAGATTTCCATTCCTTCGTGCACTAAGAATGACATTGTTATCTTCATCATTCACATTACTCCCGTATTGAAATTGCTTCACCCAGTATCCGTTGTCGCAGAACTGGCTGGAGCTGAACATGTTGAAACCTAACCCCTCGACATACCTTACATCTTTAATGATGTATTTCCCATCCATGATTTTCCCATAACCCACCATTGGCCTAAGCGTCTTGTCGGCTGTTTTGACATATCCCTCGAACCTTTCAACATAGTCGAAAAGGAAGGATCTCTGACCAGTCATGTGTCTATATGCGCCGGAGTCGAAGTACCACACATGACTGACCTGCAAGACAATTAAGCTTGTTTAGGGACCCATTGCCAAATGGGTTCCTGTGGGTTAGATACAGATAAATCTGTCGGTGAAGTCCCCTTTTCGGATTTCTCCTTAGGCTGAGGAGACTTCACTGACGAGGAGGATTTTCCTTTTCCTCTTTTTCTTCCCCTTCTCTTGCGGGATTTGACATTAGAGTTGGGAGCATAGAAAGAGTTAGGCACACCATAACGCAGGAAATTATCAAACATAAAGCACATGTCATTGCGAAAAGTATTAAAAGCATCGTTCAATTTGCGATTAGAATTAACAGACATGTTCAAATTTGTTCCAACACTAGGTGGAACATAGCCTAAACCCGCACGGCTAGGACTATGTTTCTTAGGGAAAGCAGAAAAAGAGTTGTTCCTCCCATGATGATCCTTTCTTGGTGGCTTCACATTCGGTCCACCATCTTTCCTCCTCGCATCTGCATGATAAGCATGGTGTGAGTTAGATGACGGTTTTGTGGGAATGGAGTTACCACCTTTTCCAGATGACTTTTTAGAAAATTTAGGTTTAGTGGAATTGAAAGGTTGATTTGGTTGTAACTGAGATGTCTCACCCACTTCAAATGAACTTGAATGAAATTCAAGACTTTTAATGGGTTTGACTGAGGTACGAGCATCGTTAGACTTTGAATGCTTTTTCTGGAGTCCTTTGGGTGCGTGTGGCTTAACTGACTTACCCTTGTCAGTACCTACACATTTTCCACCCTCTGGGTTGCTTTTCTCAGAAATAGGAGCTCGTGACTCAGCAGACTGCTCAGGTTTGACAACAACAGATTTTGGCTTCTTTGGAATAAAGCCTGAAGGATCATCATCCTCATCTAAAAACACCTTCATATCATATTCAACATTTGGATCTTGGACAGTCTTGGGTGCGGCTATCCTATGGTGTGAGTTAGGTGGTTCATCGTCATCTGATATTATGGAGTAATAGTCCTCAGTATCTAAGACAGGTTTTGGTTGGGGAGCGACTATTGGATGGTTGAGGATTGGAGCAGTCTTATCATCAACTGAGTTTGAAAAGTAGAGATTTTCAAGATTCATCACTTTCCTTTTTAAAATGGAGTTAGACACCCGTTGGTTGGTTAAAGATTGGCGATACATTATCCTTTCATCATGATCAAGTTCTTTTAAAAGTTCAAAGTGGATATCTAGGATAACGTATCGAGCCTGAAGATCCGCAACCTTGTTTTGAAAATTAGTGAAAGCTGAGGTTGCGGTCTCACAATCTGAAGAAAGCCTAATTCTTTCGGCATTAGCCTCAAGCAAGTCTTTCTCTAGATTGCGAACCAAGGAATCTTTCTCCGACACAATGACCTTCAGATTCAGGATCTGGTGTTGACATGCATCCAAATCCATGGCTTTTAACCTAAGAGCAAACACCTCCTTTTCTAGCCTGACTAGGTCGGGACACTTAGTTGCGGAAGAATCCTCGGGTGGGATAACTAAGGTCTCATCTGAAAATTCAATTTCCCTAGTATCATAGCTTGAGTTAAGGTCTGTGTAGTTGATGGGAGGCATTGCTACTCTAGGGGTTCTGGCCTTGATGCCTTCCCAAGTGGGTTTAGAGTTGGTCGGATCACTAGCTGGAACAAAGATAGGTCTATTGGGAGTAGGGCTAGTGGGTGGACTGCTAGAGGAGCTGTTCGTTGGACTGATGGTCGTGGTTATGGTCTCACCGTTTATGACTTCGGTATATGTGACAGTCTGCCTAACAAATTCCTCGGTCACATGTCCTCCTACTATGGCAAGTTTGGGCTTGGAGGCTGCCATATCCTCAAAGTTGTATAGATGAGAAGGTGCTTTATCTAAAACATGATTTTCAGACAGACCTAGGCCGGGTTTAGCTGTGTAAAAGGGATTCTTTTTGGCATGCTGAGTGAGGATACTTAAAGTCTGTTCAGATTGTCCTCTTTTAAAATTGTTGTCCTCAAGCTCTTGTATTTTTGAAAACAACCGAGTTCTTTCTTCCGAAAGCAACTGGAATTTAATGTTGAGCTCCCCATGGTTACTGTTAAGTTCCTCATGGGCTTTTCGAAGACAACTAAGTTTGTTTGATAAATTGGACTCTCTAATGCCAGACTCAAGTGTTTCACGGTTATAGACTATGGTCAATTCCTCGAGAGAGTCTTTATAAATTGCACTGTCAATTCTAAATTTCGTGACAAGAGTCCTCTCCGATTGGTGACATCTCTCCAATTCACAAATTTTAGATTCTAACATTGCCACAGTGTCAGTTATATCTGGGATAGAGGATACCTCAGACGGATCTATGTCCTGATAAGTGCTTGGTCCAACGGCTTCCGATCCCTCGAAGTCAGCCATCAAGCAGGGACCTTGCACCAAGTGATCTTCCTCGTCTGAACTCTCCTCTTCACATACCCAGTTCTCTTCATCTACCATCAAAGCCACCCCTTTTTCTTTCTTCCTCATCAGTGAGGCCTTCCGCTCAAAGTACGCAGCATCCTTGTACTTTACGGAGCAATCTCGAGCGTAGTGTCCCAACTTTCCACACTTATAACAAGTGGTAGTGGGACTTGCGGTTTGTTGAGGAGTGGGGTTCTGGGTTATGGGACCCTGAGGAGGATTTGCCCTTTGAATTCCTTGATCATTGTGAATCGGTTGATCTTCCCTTTGAACATTCTTGGAACTGTTTCCCCTGGAATTGCCTCCGTGGTAGATGCCTTTCCCGTGATTCACTCTCTCATCTTGCCTTTGATCACCCCTATGCTGCTCATACCCGTATCCTGGCCCTTGATCTAGCCTTCCACTCTCATATCTTCCTCCATATCCAATCTCATATCCCTGACGTTCAATATACCCAGATTCCGGAGTGTATTGCCTCAAGTTGTTCCGGTAGTTGATGTCTGAGACTTGTCCTCTCCAATCTCCTTGACTACCTTGACCTCCTTGATAGTCAAGATAAGTGTTGTCTCTTCTCGGCTGATCTCTGGATCTGCCTTGATCTTCTCTGAACCTTCCCTGGTAGTTCCTATAACCTCCTTGATCGTAAGCTGGCATACCCCCTTGCTGATAGCTTCCTCTCCCTTGATTTACGTACTGACTCCTTTCAGGTTGGTAATGACCTCCTCTACCTTGCCCCATTCTTCCTCCACTGGGAAAACCGGATCCTCGTCCACGGTTGTATCCACGATTTGCGTTCAATCGTTGTACGCTGTGTGAAATGAGGGCAAGGGACTCATTCACATGGAAGAGTTCATCATCAGAGATGGAAATGATCACCGGTTCGTCGGGATGTCGTACGCTTGAGCCATAGTTCGGGTTGAACTCTTGACTGTATTCTTCAGGACAGTACTGGGGAGAGACGCTGTTGTATGGCATTGGTTGGACGGGAGCAGTGTTTGGTCCTCCAAAGGGCACGGCCGACAATGCCAGAGGATCAACTGCTCTCTTGGAGCGTCCGCCGGTGATGAAATCTTCGTGTTGAACCATCATACTGAACAAGTCATGCAGACCCAAAGTTCCCAGATTCCGGCTAAGCTGAATGTTGATGGCAATGTTTTGCCATTCTTGGTTGAGATTCTTCAAGAATTTCACGTTTACTTCATACTTTGATTTCTCAACCCCGAGCCGTCTCAAGTCGTTGACGAAGGCGTTCAGTCTTTGATAAGACTCAATGAGGGATTCGTTTTCCCTAGCTTTGAAGCCTTCGTAGGCATTGAGTGCACTTTCCTTCTGACTCTCCACAGCAGAGTCGCCTCCCTGCATCTGTTGTTCAATTTCCAACCAAACGTCTCGTGCGTTGGTCAGACTGTCCACTCTAGCGTACATATCGTTTGGGAGAGCCATAAACAGGAGGGTCAGTGCACGCTTGTCAATGAGATGTCGGGCTCTTTGTTCGGGATTGAACATCTCAACAGGCTTCTCGACCACGTACGCCGGAAGTTCGGGACAAGTATCGGTCTTTGGTACGGCGGCAACGGTGACCGTCGGTCGGATAGGTCCTTCTCGAATGGACTTCATCAGGTTTTCATCAAGCAGGTCGAGGAAGTGAATCATCCTGCGTCTCCATTGTTGGTACTCGCCCATCACCAAGACGGGAGGACGAGTCTCGGATCCGATTCCGAGGATTTCCTTCGACATCTCTCTTACTTCAGCAGATCTCCTTGTAAGACTCACTTGGCTTAAATAAAAACAGGTTTTCGAAAAAGGGAAATTTTGAGCGCCTCGGGACACAAACAGCTTTGAGATTTGAAAGGTTTTGAAAGCAAGCTTCGTGTCGGATTTGAGAAATAAATTTTCAAAAGTTTCGGCTCAAAGAGGCGAAATCCGATCTGGAAACAGTAGTTTTCCGAATCGGATTTGGCTCAAAACTTGAATGCGGAAAACAGCCTTTTCCGATTCGGAAAATGTAATTTTCCGATTCGGAAAAGTTGGGTTCGGAAAAATAGCTCAATTCGGAAAAGTGACTTCTCAGAAGCGAGACCCCAAATCAGAGGCTCGTTTTCCGATTCGGAAAACAAGGGTTTCCGATTCGGAAAAGGAGAGTTCTCCGATTCGGAAAACAAGGGTTTCCGATTCGGAAAAGGAGAGTTCTCCGATTCGGAGAAAGTACAATTTCCGATTCGGAAAATTTGAGCTGAAAATTCAGCTCTCGTATTCCGATTCGGAAAACCTGCACAGAAGCTCCGAAAATTCACTCAAAAACACTTAAAAACTCTTAAAAACAAGTGTTAAGAGCCCCAATTTGTAGGAAAAAACTTTTAAAACACTAGGGAATCACTTAACACTTAATATCACCCTTTTAAAACCCCTTTTTGGATTGAAAACCCAAAAAGTTTTGAAAAAAACAAAATTTTGAAAACCTTTAAAAACCTTTTTAAAGCACAAAGAAAGCCAAGGAATCAACAAGGATTGGCTCTGATACCAATTGTTGTCCCATAAAACACAAAGAAGATGAAGAAATGGATGGAAATCATGAATGTGTGATTGAAATCATATAAAGCTTGAAAAGTATTCAACAATGGTGATATAGCCCAAAATGGTAAAGTATGAAATCAATACCAAAAACCCTAAACATCCTTTACCTTTTATAGGTAGAAGGAAGTTACAAGAAATGTCATCAAAGGCCCCCGAGGTTCCAAACCTCAAACAGGGGCACAAACAAAACATAATGTTTACAAGTTAAGTAAATTAAACTAGAAAGCTGGTTTAAAGATAGTGAATTCTGACTCTTCACAACAAGAGGTCCTACAATTGTTTTTCTTAGGAACACTCTCATTAGTTCTGGACGAACTAGCAACTTCAGACTCTGGGGTAATCACGTTGTCTTTCCCTTTGTCTTTCCGGGATAGTTTAGGAGGAACAACGTTTCCTGGTTTAGATAAGCCTGATGGTCTACCATTCTCCCCAACCCTATTGGTACAATCATCCGATACAATTTCAGAAATTTGTACCGTTGATTTAGGTGCCATAGTTGATAAGTCACCCATATATGAAATTGTTGTGCAGATTGGAGACCTTAGTACTATTGATTGAGAGTTTTGAGTATAGGTACTCGATGGTCTAAAATCTGGTGCATCAACATTCAATGTATGGTGATGATGACGTGAGTTATCACGAGTTCCAAAGGTGGAGTGCTTATCTTTTAATGGACTCTTGGATTTGAGGGCACTTTCAAGTTCATTGATTTTACTCAAGAACAAGTCATTTTCCCTAAGGCTCATGCGCCTCTCATCCTCAAGTTCAGCCTCAAGTGTAGCAATCCTTTTTTCAAAGAAAGTTCTATTATCATTGAATATTTTGGAAATGATTGGAACTTCCTGATTCATCTCAGCCTCAGTATAGCTAGGCGTATAGTCCTTAGACAAATGAATCTCACGCGTTGCATAACTGGCATTTAGAGATGTATAATTGAAGGGAATGGAGTGTTTGTTTTTTCTATCTTTTTCTTTCTTCTCAATTTCATTCAATTGTTCAGGATCATCAGACTCTTTCATGAAAACAATTTTGTATCCAAGACTCATGTACCGAAGGTCATACATGGTAGGAGTCTTGGATATGGAACGCTTAAGATAGCAAGGACTTTTGTATCCAATGCCTTCTTTAGGGTTATAATAATTGAACTCTTTAGGCTGGTTCATATGAATGGTTTGATCAGTTTGGCCTCTCTTTAGGAACTTGTCCTCCATATCTTTTATTTTTGCAAAGAGATTTGTTCGTTGGGCAAAAATGGCTTCATACTTTTGAACACTTACTCTACTTAAAATCTCAGTCTCATGAAGTTTCTTTTGCAAGTCTGAGATGTTATCATTCAGACTAGCAACTTTATCTTCTAAGGTTTTGTTGGCAAGAGCAAGAGTGGTTACCTTTTCTTTGGAATGAGCTAGTTCAATGGAGAATTTTACAACTAAGGCATGCTCACTAGCTAATTTGGATTCTGCAATAGTAGTTAAGTGGTTTGCCTTTTTAATTTTATGCTCATATTCAGAGACTTTGGAAGCAAGATCTTTTCATTGATGTTCTAACACTAGATAGGGATCAGGGAGTGCCTCAGAAGTAGATGTCTCAGAATGCTCCGAGTTAAGATCGTTGTAGTCACGATCTCCATCTTCAGAGTAGCAGTCCTCTCCATTGTGATTCACCATCAAACACGTATGCTCCTCTATTTCTCCATGTTTGTCCCAATAATCACTAATATAGAGGAGATGGATTGAAATCACAAAGAAAGATGATGAAACCTTAAGTTCTTGAATGCTTCAACAATGGTGTAAAATGATATTCAATGAATGAAACCACAAAGATGATAATGAGCATTAAACAAAACCCTAAACCTCTCATTCTATTTATAGGAATGAGAGGGATTACCAAAATGTCAAGAAAGGCCCCTGAAGTTCCAAACTTCTAAACAAGGGCATACAAACAGATAATTGTTTAAACAAACTGAAATGTAACTACTAAAGCAATAAAAGATAGTGCTTCTGACTCTTCCCAACAAGAGGTCTAACAATCTCCCTCTTTGGGAAGAAGTCAGAAGGGTGGCGGTAACTCCAAAGCAGGCTCCCACTTCGACATCTGCACGAACTCGTCCCACTCTCCTATTATCCTCGCTCGCATCTTCATAGCAGGTTCGACCCGTCTGTACATCAGCCTCTCCTTCAGTTTCCTCTCGATCAAGTTCATCGCCTCCAAAACCTTTGCCTTTCCGTCCACCAGCTTTGATGAAGGGATCTGATCGGTCAACAATCTGCTCGTGAGCCCGTTGTACACATACAACAAGGTACCGTCGCAGAATTTTGCAAGCATGCTAAAACGCATAAACTTGCGCTCTTTCTTCTTCTTGGTCACGTAGACGACCCCATGCTCTGGTACTCTGGACGGCATGTAGGGAAGGTAGGCTCCAATTGCTGACACGTTCAGGTTCGGACGGAGCAGGTTAACTTTGGGTTGGCGGCTCTCGATGGCTAGTTGGTAGTCCGTCACGCGTGCAAGAGTAATCGCATGACGAACATACCTCTTCAGAACCTCAAGGCCATCACGATAGTATTCGGGTCGGAGGATTGGGCCTTGAAGATACTTGATGAGTGCCAGGAGGTCTTCGAGGTGGATGCGATCCAGATCTGCTTCAGTGAACGTCCAATCCTGTAGTTCTCCAGTGGGTTTGCTGGTTCCGTACATTCGGACATAGAACTCGAGGAATAACTGATGTCCGTGTTTGTAGGGGCGAACATTGGTTACCTTCGTGAATCTACGCCTTATCCTTTGTCGTCCGTGAGTTGCCCAGTTACAAACCCTCTGGTAGACGTACGTTGTTCTTCTTCTGAGCTTCTTTATGTGAGAGATCCCGATGTACACCTTTCGGGACCAAACGTGCAGCTTTTCTTGCTGGAAGATGCGGGAGAAGGATTCCTCGAGAAACGGCCTGAAGATGACCGAGCGGTTCCAGTTTAACTGGATGACGGTAGGAGCTGAGGAATCAGGAGTGGTTGTAGAGATCGTCTGAGGAGCTTCTGGAGTGGGAAACTCGACGGTGGAGAGGAAGCTGTCGTAGTCTGTGTCTCGGAGAATGTCATCCCCCTTCTGATACATCCTGAGGCTCTGAGCGAGCGACCGAAGTATTCTCTGGGCTTCTTCCGGAATCTGAAGATCTGAAAGGTCTGTCAGCGCTGCTTCTGGGGAGATGACATCAACACTGGCTGTCTCGGCTGGATGAGGGAACTGTATCACCTCGTCTAGCGGGATCGACTCGTAATGCCAACCCAACATATCGAGAGATTCCGTATCTGAGTCTTCGTATGGAATGTCGGCGGCAGACTCTGATGGAGCGCTTGAAGGAGAAGTAGTTGAAGCTGGAGCGGAGGATGAGTCGGAACCGGAGGCAGGTTGGAGGTTGATGCGAAGCCTTTTGGAAGCTTGCACCTCCCCCTCATGAGGACCCGACGCCGAATCGTCAGGGTCGTCATGCCTCCGTTTGGAAGGCTGAGCCTGAGACCGACACGTGGCCTCCAGTTCCCGAACGCACTGCTAGAGCATCTCTATCTGAGCATCTCTCTCTCTGAGCTGGGCTGAGAGGCGGTCGTTCTGAGTAGTGTACGATGCGATCATCATGTCATGTTCCGCCTCCGTGACATACCCAGGGATGAAGGGTAGGTTGCCCGAGGTCGGAGGAGCGAGACGGAGAACATCTTCGGACTGTCGAGGGATAGGAACTTCGGTTGATGTGGCTTCCTCCGCATGTTTACCCTTCATCTTTCGTTTGAGCTCATAAAGCTCCTGATGCCTTTCTTCTTGAAGCTTCCACGATGCCTCAAGGTCTCCCAACCTCTTCTGCTCTGTCTCGGCCAAGGCTTTCTCCAACGCCTCGACCCGTAGATCCCTAGCCGCATTGGCTTCCTCCATAGCCTACATTCGTGAGTGGACGACTTTAAGGATGTCGTCCAAATCCGTCGGACCAGAAAGTCCCGGTGTTACTTGGGTGGTTTTAGGGATTCCACTCGAATCCGTCAGACCTAAGAGTCTCGGTGTTGCGTGAGCATCTTTAGAGACTTTGCTCGAGTCTGTCGGACCCGGTCCCAGTGGTACCAAACCCAGTGCTTCTTGAGCGCCGGTTGACGAAAAGAGTCCTACTGAGGTGCTCTCTCGGCCTGCATGCACTGCTGCCGTGATGTCGACCGTGCCAGGGCTTCCGGAGGATCCTCGATGGGCGTCTTCTGACACACCAACTACCTCCGTTCTGGCGGAGTCCCATGGGATCTCCGCTTGTGGTACCCTCTTCTGTGTCCTAAAAATAGATGGGAGATCAAATGTCCCGGTGATTGGCTCTAAGACACGAAGTGCACTTAAAGAAGTCGAGAGGTGGGGCGGTTCCTCTCTTAGCTCAACACCGGCAGACTCTGAGTGAGTGGCCGGTGGAAGTTGTGCTGAATCCCCGTGGAAGACTGAAACGACCATCTGTTGAGAGATGGTCGAGTGGATGGTAGAGGTGTGCAAATGCTCTAGTTGGCTGCTAGCGTCTTGACCAGACACCATAAGGTGCCTAGTCTCGATGTGGGTTGCCTCTCTGTTGGATTGACTCTGGGTTGGGGGGACATCCAATTCTAACCTATGCGGCTCTTCTTCTCCGACCGCTTCATGAATCTGAGCCCACGGCTCATCTAACTGGACCTCTGCCTCTTCGGTTTCTTTTTCTAAACGCTCTCTCTCTCCCTCATCTTCACTATCCAAACTACCCCAGCCGGTAGCAACTTCGGCTTCTCCTTCCTCCTCACGACCGACAGTCCGGTCATCTGAAGCAAGATCCCCAGCCAAAACGGGATCCTCGGACATCCTGTCGTCATTGAATGAGGAGGTAGCTTCGTCAGCATCAATCATTTGGGCCTTCCCGCCCTTCGCAGGTTCGGATTCTTGGAACTCTGAGTCAGATCCATAATCAAGCTTCTCGGATTCTGTGGCCTCGTCATCTTTGTAACACCCCGTTCCCACTCAGTTAAGTTTTAACCTTTTTCCGTTAAGTTAGTAAGGTTTGGTGTTATTTATGTATTTTCAGGTAGGGGGACTGGCTTGTAGTTGTAGAAAGAGGAGGGTGTTAAATGTAAGTGTATATATATGTGTTTGGATGACCAAACCCTTTCCTTTGATCATTTGGCATTTTTTGGAGAAAAAAGAAGGGTTTTGGGTGATCTTGAAGAAGTTGCAAGAGGAGGGTTGTGCAAATCGTTTTAGCAAGTGTTCGTTGTTATCGTTGGTGACGTTTGCTAAGGTAATCACTTGTTAATTTGTGATTAATCCTAGTCAATTGGTTAATTCATGTTTTAGTTAGGGTTTGGTTAGAAAGTGAGGATTGATGATCTTTGGATCATCAATTGAGGGTTATATGGTGAAATAATGATTAAGGGTTGATAGTTTATGTTATAGAATCATCATATACACTTATTTTGGTCTGAACAATGTGGAATTCGTGTTTTTGGGTTGGTTCACGGTTGGAAAAGACGTCAACCTGCAGTTTTGCGACCTGCGGGTAAGGGCGCGGGTGACTCAACCCGCGGGTAACCCGCCATTTATACTGAGTCCGAAACTCAAGTTTTTCTTTTGGGTTCGGATTGGGGTTTTCTTTTATGGCTTTTCTTGGGGATGTCAAATAATGATGAATGGTAGATTTTGGGAGCCATTGAGATAGCTACGCTATGTCTACGGCTCGTGAGTTTGGGTATGGTTTAGAGTTGTAAATGAAAGGTTATTTATTTGCATGCTATATATGTGATTAGGTGATTGAATTATCACGTGTGCTATATACTTCAAGTGTGTGAAGTTCAGACCTCATAATCAGGTGAGTACATTAACTTGCGTTCGATATTGCTATGCCTTGTGATCATGTGGTTATATGTTGATGTGTAAACTGGCATGTAAGGTTATGATAGTACCTACGGAGGTGTTTCACCCCTAGGGAAGTTGTGATTATGAGGCCTAGTACCAGTGTCAGTATGATGCTCTTGGTGTTTACACCTCCAGTAAGGTTTATGATACATGCCCAGTTATACCGTTATATGCTTATGATTATGTATGTGTATGCATAGAACCTAGGTTTGTGCTCACTAAGCTTTATGCTTAACCCGTTGTGGTTTTATGTGGTTCAGTGGCAGGTACCTCATCCAAAGATAAAGCGAAGGCACCTGCTTGAGGCTCGGGAGGACTTAGTTCAGGACATGTTTTATGAGATTTTGGAAATAATGAATGTTGATTTACTATTAAAATGTTTTGGATGCCAACTGAATTTATTGAGACTTAGTTTTATTTTTAAACATTGATGACTTTGGACCCGTTTTGGGAAAATCATACCACTTTTTATTTATTAACGAGCTTCCGCTATGTTTGGTTACTATTTCTGTTAAATATCCTGTTGGGTGCAAAATCGGATTGTATCCAAGATCACAAGTTGGTGCTAAAAGTGAAGAAAAAGGCAAAGTCAAAGTGGGCAACAAAGTCAAAGTTTGGTTTATTGTTTTAGTCCTTTGTTTGTTACTTTGTAATAGTTTTACTTTCTTAGGGTAGATAGTGTCAAAGTTACAAAGTGTAAGGGTTGTTAGGGTTTGGGTATAAATACCCAATGTGAGTTAGTTTGGAAGTAGGACATGCACATACGCTTCATTGTGAAAGAGAGTGATTTGAGAGAGTTTAACTTCTTAAGTGTGTGTGTTCTTGGTGTGGTTAGTGTGTGTAATCAATTCTCCAAGAATCAATGACATATGGCTTTCAAATCATTCTCTACTTGATTGCATGTTGATTAGAACTTGAATCTGGAACAACAAGTGGTATCAGAGCTGGAAATTCACTTGAATTTGGTATGATTTCTTGACTTTTTTATAGTTTTTCGAGAATGGAGTTTTGAGGTTTGATTTTCATCTTTTGATCATTGTTTGCATGTAAAAGTGATTATGTATGGTTAAAATGATGTTTTTACTGTGTTTGTGAGTGATTTTGAGTCAAAATTTGGTGATTTGAGCAGTAATTTTTGAGTTTTTTACCTTTTGCTCGGTTTTTGTTCGGTTTTCCGAACTGGTGTTCATATTTTCCGAATCGGAATATTCATAAATTCCGAATCGGAAAATACAAGTTTTCCGAATCGGAAAATTTTTGAAATTTTCCGAATCGGAAATTTTTTTGGATTTGTATTGTTGTTTAGATCTGATCTTACTCGTTTTCCGACTTGGTATTAGTCAAACTCCGATTCGGAAAACATCATTTTCCGATTCGGAAATTGCCCAAATACCAACTCGAAATTTTTCTCGGAACTCTTTCAAGTTTATCTTTTCCGATTCGGAAAACCATGTTTTCCGATTCGGAAAATTGAAAAATCCGAATCGGAATATAGTGTTTTCCGAATCGGATTAGTTTAAGAAAAAAAAAAAGTTCAGTCATTTTTAACTTTCTTAGACTTCTTATCTGATTTTACGGTGAAAAAGTTCAGTCATTTTTAAGAAGGTCATTTTTTTCCCGAAAAATGCCGGTTTTCCGAGATTTTGGTGATTTCCGAAAGTTGTATGTTTCTAAGATTTCAATTTCGCGGTCAAAATCAACTTTCAAATTTTTGAAAAATATTTTTTCTCGGGATTTCACTATTCACCGGTTGACTTTTCTGTTGACTTTTTGACTTTTATCACTAACCTTATCTTTGATCAAAAGAAGTGTTTAGATTTGCATACCTCCAGCAGTTCAGAAGAAATCTATCAATTTCAGTGAACTATCGATCATTTTCAAGTTCTATTGTTGATTAGTTGAGATGACAGAGCCTGTTGACTATCATATATTATGGAAGAATTATATGGCATACAGTCATCGTGTCTTTGAGCTAAACCAGGAAAATCTAAAGTTGAGTTCTGACAAATCTTTGTTAGAAATGAAGATTGTGGATTTAGAGAAGTTAATACAGAGTGAAAAAGGGCAAGAATCGGAGAATTCAGAATTGTCAAAACAGATAACTGAGCTTCAGAAAACTTTATCTATATCAAATGCTGAAAAGGCTGATCTTCTTATTAAAGTTACTGATCTTGAAGAGTCACTTTCTAATGAAAGAAGTTTAATTACAAGTTTGAAAATTGATTTGCAAAATGAGCATGATGAAATGTTAAAACATTCTTTTGGAAATGCTCAAAACTTAAAACTTGTAACTTCTTTGAGGAAAGAAAATGAATGTTTGCAAAAGAAAGTTCATGAATTAGATGAAGATAAGAAAGTTGTTGAAAACAAACTTATATCTTCTCATTCGAGAGTGATAGAACTTTCAAACCAAGTAAATGATTTTGAGAAAATCGTGATCATCGAGAGGAGTAACTTTGAGAAAGAAAGACGAGCTTTTGAAGCAAAGATTAATGAACTTTCTGTGAAGATATCAGTTTTTGATGAGCAAAAAGAAAACAAGATTTTCAAAGAGTTTTCTGAATCAACATGTTATGTTAATTGTTGTTATGATGATGATGATTCCAGCTCTTATGATGGAATGAATGTTTTTGATTCTCTTGAGTCTTGTACCGATTCTTGTACCAACAAGAAGAATGTTGTGGATAGTGAGTTGGTTAAGATTGAAAAGATGTTACAAGATGAAAGAAAGGTTTTTGAAGAAGAAAGAAAGGTTTTTGAGAAAGAGAGAAAATCTTTTGAGTTGAAGAGTGATAAACTTTCGAAAAAGATTTCTGATTTAGAGAGACAGATTGTGAATGAATGAAAAGATTTTGAGAAAAAGAAGAATGTTTTTGAAAGTAAGAAGAAAGGTTTGAAGAAAAAGAATGTTCGTGTTGAAAAAGATAGATGTGTTGAGTTTGAGTTTGAGGAAGAGAGCAAATGTTTTGAAAAAGAAAGAAAATCTTTTGAGGAAAAGAGTGTTCTGTTTAGGAAAAAGATTGCTAATTTAGAAATGCAACTTTCGGATGAAAGAAGTGCTTTTAAAAGAAAAGAACACCTTTTAAAGTGTGAGATAAAAGGTTTTGAGCAACTGATTGCTGCACTAAAGAAACCAACCTTTGAGAAAAATGATTTTGAAGAGGAAAAGAGGGTTTTTGAGACAGAAGTAAGGAAGCTTACATTAAGATTATCTGAATTGTCTTCTGATATAATGAAAGAACAGATTATAAGTTCTAATCTGAAAAAGAAACTTGATGAAACAGTTGAAGAAAAGAATATTTTATCTGCAATGGTGAAAGATCTTGAAGATATTGTTTTTAAAGTTAATTTGAATGAACCAAAGAGTCCCGATGTTATAGTACAATCACCATATGTTGATTATGCTGATTCTGAGTGTTCATTCAAAACTGCTCCAAGTTCTCTTCATGCAGATGTTTCTTCAACAAAAAGTTTTACACCAACTAATCAGATTCGTCCTTCTAATCTTTTCTATGATCATCAGATTGATGGTTCAGGTAAAAATCATTCGAAGACAGGTAAGTTTGTTTGGAGAGTTAAAGGGTCTACACCAAATGTAGATAAACCAAAGTTATTTGTTCCCAAACAAAATGTTCAAAAGAACAATGTTTTTAAAGCTAAATTTTTTGTTAAATCTGATCCAATTTATTCTGTAAATCATATGGTCAGATTATCTCAAAAGAAAATATGTTGTTCTTACTGTGGAACAAATAAGTTTGTTCGAAAAGACAAGTCGGAAAGTTGGTATGGTACTTATAGTATTCCAAATTATAAACCAACTTCTTTTAACAAAAGAGGATCCACTTTCAAGTGGATACCAAAATCTGT
Source organism: Centaurea solstitialis (assembly GCA_030169165.1). Lineage (NCBI taxonomy): Eukaryota > Viridiplantae > Streptophyta > Magnoliopsida > Asterales > Asteraceae > Centaurea > Centaurea solstitialis. The sequence continues at coordinate 40,870,103 of CM058041.1, read as the reverse complement.
ATAATTTTGTTTTTGCAGGTCCCCATATTTTTAATGCATTATTCAAGGGGGAGTTTCTGCAAGCAAGTGGTTCCTAAATATATCTGTTTAGGACCCGTTCCTCAATGACATGTGGTTTCTGAATACAACAGTTTAGGACCCGATCTTCAATGTGCAAGTGGCTCTTGAATAAATCAGTTCAAGACCCGATCTTCAATGGTCTTCAAGGTATTATTCTTACTTTGAGAGAGAACTTTAAATATAAATGTTTAGTTATCCATTTGAGGATATTCTTTTTAAATACATAAAAGAGATATTCTTTTTAGGGGGAGTGTTCAAATAGTATGCTTTAATGCTTACATATCTGAAAGACGAACAACTTTCAGATATGAAAATTGTTTTTAAATGTTCAAACTCACTTCTCGATTCTCAAATGATTTTTCGAATTAGAAGTGTGATTTTCCATGTTTTCATATCATGATGAGTTGACGGATATTTTCTAACCGTGTGTTTCCAAAGTTTAATACTTGCGTATTATCTTTTCATATACTTTTCAAGTATTCATACACACCGGTTTAGCTTCTTTTGTCTTGTTATTACCACTTCTCTATATGCTCATATTGTTTGGTGGTAATACGCTCGCTTGATATTTCCTCATTGTACTTCATCGTTTATTTGATCAGATACGTTCTTCATTGCTATATCTATATCTTGATCGTATAGATAACATTCATTCATTTTGTGTACATCAAAACTTTTCAAGAACATATCTCACATCATATAATGAATCCGTTTTCTCAAACAAGTTTATATCATTCATGTTCTTCATTTCATATACTTGTTTGAAGAAATTTTTTTTTATGCTCCTATTTTGTTTATATATATTAGTTCGAGCATGTTTCATTTTGGCTCTTTGATTCACTTGATGAATCATTGTTTTTTCATGTTTAGGAAACTTATTTCACGGGATGTGTGAGCTTAATAAAACTTCTATGGATTTCCAGAACCGGCAATCCTACCCAAGAAGTTATCCTTGAGAAATGAGTGAGGGGTCTACATCAAAGAGTGGGGGAGATAACTCAGGTGGTCGAGTTATTCTCATAGTGCTTGAGCGGAAAAATGTTATATGAGAGCTTGGTTAGAAGTGAGGATGCTTAAAAGAATTGGAGGGTGTGAGAACAGAGTTGAAAGAAAAATAAAACTCTGCACCAACCTTTTCTAAGCTGGGCAACCACATAATCTATTGGTTCACATTCTTTGGTGACCGATATTGAAACAAGGCACAGCCCAATGCCGACTCTCGTTTTACCCCACTAGCTACTCATTTCCTTCTTAACAAGGAGATGTTTCATTTCATCACGGGGACGCAGCACATAATCTATCAGGTTTTCATTTGGAAAATCGATATTGAAACAGAAGGAAGCTGCCCTGCCTTCGAACTTCATTTCTACACATCGAGTCGTGAAATGTTTTCACATTTTGAGCCTTATGAAAGCACTTGATGCTTATTTTCTTTCATCACAAATACACACAAGGAATTTGTTTCTTTGTCAGAACGTTCATAGGAATACTATTAGTGTTTGCGATGATTGAACGGAAGCCCTGGGGAGTGATCATCAATAAAGCTCTTTATATAGTGCATTCGTTGTACTGAGTTGCTTTGTGCTTCTCACAGGCATTCCAACTGATTCATGTGTTGTTTCAGGATTTTCCCACTTAAATCTGAATTTGCAAAGATTCGGATTACTTTATGGAATTGACGGTATTTCTGTGGAGTAATAAGGGGAATTCTGGAGTAACAAGGTGAAGATGGTTATGTGCGATGGTTTTTGATATCTATGGTGGTACTTTCACATGTTTGTATCTTTACGAGCCGAGTTGTTCTGATCTTACATTTCTATAGATTTTGATGATTATTTCATATTTCATCAAAAAGGGGGAGATGGTTTAGAAATGTAAAGTTTAGAAATGTTTTTGAAGATATTTTGGGGAGATGGTTCCGAAATGTCAAGATGAAGAGAAGATTACGAGATATGATAAGAGATGTTTGCAAGAGATGTTTGAAGTTTGGTGATTATCTGAAGATATCTTGATTTGTTAAAGCTTCGTGTTCAAAGTTTGTTAAAGCTTCGTGAAGATTTGGATGATCCGTGAAGATTATTACGGAAGCTTATCGTTCAAGGAAGCTTATTGTTGATGCTTAAAGTGTTGATGCTTTCTTGAAGACGTTTGCCTAATTCTTTTTGTGATCTCGAATCCAAAGGGGGAGATTGTTGGGTGCAAAATCGGATTGTATCCGAGATCACAAGTTGGTGCTAAAAGTGAAGAAAAAGGCAAAGTCAAAGTGGGCAACAAAGTCAAAGTTTGGTTTATTGTTTTAGTCCTTTGTTTGTTACTTTGTAATAGTTTTACTTTCTTAGGGTAGATAGTGTCAAAGTTACAAAGTGTAAGGGTTGTTAGGGTTTGGGTATAAATACCCAATGTGAGTTAGTTTGGAAGTAGGACATGCACATACGCTTCATTGTGAAAGAGAGTGATTTGAGAGAGTTTAACTTCTTAAGTGTGTGTGTTCTTGGTGTGGTTAGTGTGTGTAATCAATTCTCCAAGAATCAATGACATATGGCTTTCAAATCATTCTCTACTTGATTGCATGTTGATTAGAACTTGAATCTGGAACAACATATCCGATAAAACTGAAAATGGTTGTTACAATCTTCCTCACGACGATCAGACGGAGTGTGATCAGAGGACTCGTGATCGTCGGAGTCATCGCCGGAGGGATCTCCAGATGGTTCGCCAGTTTGTTGTGGGGCCGCTGCTGCTTGTGGTGGTGAAGGTAAGTGTGCTTGTTCTTGTGGGGAAGCTTCCACTTCCTCACCGGCATGATCGGATTGTTGCGGCGGCGATGGCGATCGGCGTTCTTCGGATGACGAGTGAACGGGGGATTGCTGGAGTGTCCCGGTGTATTGCTTGACTCGGTAGCCAAGCACGTGCTCGAGTTCTGGTAGAACTGGAGTGGATTCTTTGACATAGGTTCTCGTGCGGGCTCGACGAGCTTGGGCCTCGACAGCTCTCTGATAGGCCTCGGCTCCCTCGATGTGTGGAGTGGCGGACGTTCGTACAATTCTACCCGCTTCGCCCCTCACGTCTACACTCATAACTCCCGAGCCAGAAGCTCCCCGACTGGAGCTTTGGCCCGTCGTGCCGGTGGCACGGCTTCTACGAGGGACGGGTCGCGCGTCCGGGGTAGGGCTCCTCGGTTCTGAAGAGTCCGTGGACGCGGCTTCTAAGCCTATCGACACACGGTACAACCTAACACTCTCCGCCCTACGGTCCGCCATATCCAACACATTCTCAGGGATGGGCATCTCTACCTGACCGCGCTTCAGAGTCCTCTTGTTCATCCTTCCAATCTGCTGGCTCTGGAAGCGTTGGTGGCCTGATCTACGTCGGACCGTTGAATGGCGATCTATATGATCACGGATGATGATGCTGAAGAACTGCATCCACGGGATGGATGTGTGGCGGTTCCTTGCTGGCCTTGCCCTGACGTCGTTGATGATGTCCAGCCAGAGTTGTTGCGCGACGTCAATTCGCCTTCCGTAGGCGACAGAGTGAATTACGTGCCACAGAATGTTGAAGACCGAGAACCAGATGGGGGGCAGCATCCCCTGAGTGACATGAGAAATCTCGTTCAGCCTCTGACTTGGTGTGGCATGGACCCCGAGCGCGAGAATCTCGCTGAAGAGCTCGGCGCCGGTAACTAATGGCTCGAACGGGGCCTCGGGAGTGGCGGCAGGCAAGTGAAGGATTCGCCTGAGATCCTCCAAGGTGATCGTCAGCTCGGTATGATCAACACGTCCCACGATGGCCTGGACACCGTCTCTAGATTCCACTCGAGACGTCCTCCAGAACTGCTGAAGGTAAAGTACTGGAATGTTAGCAGTGGTCTGCATCGCGTACGCCAGTGGATGCGCCTTGAGGATCTCGAGTACAACATCGTCTTGAACAACGAAGTTAGTGAAGTCGACGTATTCGTTGTTCTGGTTGATGGGACGTATGTCACTCGGAGAGATGAGCGCGCGGTCAACGGCGTTGTTGATCGGCGAAGGTGGTGAGTTTTGTTGACGAGCCATTTCTGTCAAGACAAAACTAGATATAATGTTAGTAAGTGCCAAAAAAAAATGCTAAGTGTTGAAAACTAGAGAGATTGAGAAAATGCCAAATTCCGATTCGGATTATGTCATTTTCCGAATCGGAAAATGAGATAATCCGATTCGGAAAAGAGCATTTTCTGAATCATACCAGATTATCAAACACTTAAGGAAAATAAAGACTATACCCTCGACTAAGCGCGAGTCGGAAAACCTCGAAAACCCAAAGAGGGTGTTTCGTATTTTCTGAGTCGAAAAAAGAGCAAACACACGAGGGGAGGTTTTCCGATTCGGAAAACATGGTTTTTCGAATTGGAAACACTCAGCACTTAGAAAAATTTGAAGCATAAATGGAGATAGGAAAACAACAAATACTTGAAAATATATAAGGCTCACAAAGGTAAGTTTTCCGATTCGGAAAACATGTTTTCCGAATCTGGAAACCATAAAACACTTAGAGAAAAACACGAGCCAAAAGAACTTGTCCTCACATTTGATTCGGAAAACCTCGGAAACCCATACGGGAAATTCCATGTTTTCCGAATCAGAAAAGATGTAAACTTGAAAAACACGAGGCTCAAGTCTTGATTCAGAAAACCTGATAATCCGAATCGGATTTACCTGGTTTTCCGAATCGGAAAACTCAAAGGGATACTCAACGGTTACGGATTCGGAAAACATGAACACTCATGTTTTCCGATTCGGAAAACATGAATGTTCATGCTTTCCGATTCGGAAAACCGAGATGGTTCGTTTTCCAAGTCCAAAAACCGTCCACAAAACATCGATTTCAAGCTCTAAACTATTAGCATTCATCCTAAATCAGTAATAAACAAGTTCAGAAGCATATTTGGATCGATTTAACGTCCCGAAAACCCATTCCAAGAAGTTTGGGTTTCAGGTAAGTTTTAAAACTTTAGGCTTCGATCCAGACCTTAAAACAATAAGATTAAACGTTATAACTATGTAAGGATTGTTCGTGAACTTACCAGGATTGCAGAAACGTATTCGGATCAACGAACGGAGCAAAAATGAGCGAAAACGGGATCGGTTGCGAGAGCGGTAATCGGGTGAGTTTTAGAGAGAAAAAGTTGCAGATTATGGAAAAGTGAAAATTTGAAACTTGAAACCGGTATTTATATTTTTACCGATTTACACTGCGTTTGGCTCGAAAAACACTGTTTGGCTCTCCTTATGGCTCTCTTAACCCGACTTTCACCAAATGGCAAAAATAACCCCTGGACTTGAAGTTTCAAGAAACTTACAAACAAGTCCCTGAACTTGTAGTTTAAAGAAAATTTCAAAACAGACCCTGGACTACAAGTTTTGAAAAAGTGCAAAACGAGTCCCTGAACATAAGATTCAGAAAGTAGCAAAGTTAGTCCCCGAACTTGTAAGTTCAAAACAAGTACTCTACCGCCCTCTGAACTTTCAAGTTCGCAAAAATTTACAAGTTCAGCTCCCGATCCACGAATAAAGATTCTTACCTGGTACGTCTCAACTGGTTTTGTGCGAGTTCTGAACTGAAGTAACCAGAAGTCGTTGTGAGGTTCCACACCTACAAAATAAAGTCTAGGAAGGTATCCATTGTAGTGTGGATCCGAGAACGTTAGAAAAACAAGCAGATAAAGATATGACACTCCCCCTCGATTCATGCAAACATTCAAGGACTCTTAAAGACTCCCCCTACACACATGCATACATAAAATGAATTCCCAACTCCCCCTAGACCTCAGGTAGGGAGGTCTAGCATTCCCAATTTACTTAGGAGAAAGAAGTGACGCTTCTCATCAAACGGCTTGGTGAACAGATCAGCAAGCTGATAGTCACTCTCAACAAAGTACAGTTCAACATTACCTTTCTCGACGTGGTCCTTGATGAAATGATATCTGATGTCGATATGCTTCGTTTGAGAATGCTGAACCGGATTCACCGTGATTTGAATCACACTTTTGGAGTCGCAGTAAATGGGAATCCTCTGCATTGTGTATCCAAAGTCAGCAAGTTGAGTTTTCATCCACAGAACTTGCGAACAGCAGCAGGCGGCGGCCACATATTCAGCCTCCGCAGTGGATAGAGATACGCAATTCTGCTTCCGGGATGACCAACTCACTAGCTTTTCTCCAAGAAATTGACACGCACCGGAAGTGCTCTTTCTGTTAAGCTTGCAACCTGCATGGTCTGAGTCTGTGTAGGCTATTAGTTCAAAACCAGAATCCTTTGGGTACCAAAGGCCAAAATCCGGTGTGCCTTTGAGATACCTAAGGATTCTTTTGACTGCAGACAAGTGTGAATCACGAGGATCACACTAGAAACGAGCGCAAACACCCGTGGAGAAGACAATGTCAGGTCTACTAGCCGTGAGATATAAGAGGGAACCAATGATTGCCCGATAAGTCTTCTGGTCAACCGGTTTACCAGAAGAATCAGTGTTTAGTTGAAAATTCTTGGGCATTGGTGTTGCCGTAGAGTTTGAACCACCGAAATCAAAACGTTTTAAAAGATCATGAACATATTTAGCTTGATTTATGAAAATGCCATCAGGGCGTTGTCGAACTTGAAGTCCTAAAAAGAACGTCAACTCGCCCATCATGCTCATTTTAAATTAAGATTTCATGGTGTTTTCAAACTCTTGGCACATCTCAGGCTTCGTAGATGCAAAGATAATATCGTCCATGTATATCTGAACTATAATTAAGTCACTACCTGATCGTCGAAGAAACAAAGTGGGATCGATTGTACCTTTCTTGTAGCCAACTCCTAGAAAGTAATCAGTGAGAGTTTCGTACCATGCCCTTGGAGCTTGCTTGAGACCGTAAAGTGCCTTATCCAACACGTACACGTGGTTTGGATATCTGGGATCGACGAATCCTTCCGGTTGCTCGACGTACACCTCTTCTTGAAGAACTCCATTCAAGAAGGCACACTTGACGTCCATTTGATACACTGTCATGTTCTTGTGTGCGGCATACGCAAGGAAGATCCGAATAGCCTCGATCCGAGCCACGGGCACAAACGTCTCATCGTAATCAATACCCTCTTGCTGGCGATAACCTTTGGTGACCAATCGAGCCTTGTTCCGGATGATGAGGTCGTTCTCGTCTTTCTTGTTCCGGAAAATCCACTTTAGGCCGATTTTTGACTTTCCCCACGGTCTGGTCACCAAACGCCATACTTTGTTTCTCTCGAATTCCGCAAGCTCTTCTTGCGTCGCTAAAACCCAATCAGGATCGGTAAGAGCTTGTGAAGCTTCAAAGTCACTTAAGAACCCTCCGAATAGAATCAGGTTTTCGACGTTCTTTGAAGATCGCGTCTTGACAGGTTGTGAGGGACTCCCGATGATCTGGGAGGGGGGATGATCTCTTGTCCACTTTCGAGAGTGTGGATGATGGACATAAGCTTGTTGGTTGTTGGATGTGTCGTTCTCATCTTGCACTGCAAAGACCTGTCGCTGGTTTCTACTTGATGAACCTACTTCCAGATTAGTCTGCGGTGCTGCCTCTAACCGGGGCTCACGCCCTACCTGAGCATAGGTTCTTTGAGCTGAACTAGGTGAGCGTAGCGAAGCTTCTTCCGGTATCGGTGCAAGAATAGGGTGTAGGGTCTGTTCTCGGACAGGTTCCGGTGAGGCAGCGGATGAAGTTTCAGGGGGAGAGACCGCTGACTCTGGAGTCACTGAGTTTGTTGAAGTACTTGAAGAAGGCTCAGTGACGAAGGCATCTGATGTCACGGAAGTAGTGGTTGAACCAGCATGAGCAGGTACTACAATCGGACCCGTGAGTGTAGGTAGATCGTAATCTGCGAGGTCTATAAAGTCTAAAGCAAAAGAGTTAGTGGAAGAATCTGTGCTCGGTGGTGTGGTGAACAGTTCAGGGAATGAGGCAGCTACATTATTTGGACTTGCAACAGAATAGGTTTCGGTTTCAGAAAAGTCAACATTTGAGCTTTCCAAGATGGTTCGGGTCTGTTTGTTGAAAACCCTATAAGCCTTTGAGTTATGTAAGTATCCGATGAAGATAGACTCATCAGACTTGGGTTCAAACTTTCCCAAATCATCCCGGTCATTTAAAACATAGCATTTACATCCAAAAACTCTAAAGTAGTCGATGTTTGGCTTACGCTGTTCAACCATCTCCTAGGCGGTTTTACCGGTCCGCTTAACGATCAAGGTACGATTCTGCGTGTAGCATGCTGTTGAGACTGCTTCAGCCCAAAATGATTGAGGAACGCCTGAATGAGCCATCATGGATCGAGCTGCTTCGACTAACGTCCGGTTCTTCCTTTCCACAACTCCATTTTGTTAAGGAGTGCGTACGGCAGAGAAGTTGTGAGAAATTCCCACATCTTCAAGAAAGGATGGCAGCTTGGCATTGCGAAACTCGGTTCCGTTGTCACTTCTTAATTTCTTCACCCGGCGACCCAAGAGAACTTGAATCCGCTTGATGAAGGCAATGATTCGATCGGCAGCATCAGATTTGGCTCGAAGAAACTCAAGCCAGGTGAACCTTGAGAACTCATCGACGAGAACCAACATGTACCTCTTTCTGGCTAGGCTCTCAGTTCTTGTAGGTCCACACAGATCCATGTGTATCATGTTAAGGGGATTTTTGCTGTTTGAATCCATCTTCGGTGGATGGGAGCTTCTCTTCATCTTTCCTTGCTCACAAGCAGGACAAAGTGTATCCTTGGAAAGACGAGTCTCCGGTAATCCCTTGACAAGGCGTTTTGAAACCAGCTTGTTCATGTCCTTAAAGTTCTGATGGCAAATTCTTCGATGCCACAACCAACTATCCTCCTTAGACGCCTTAGCGAGCAAACAGATTGCATTCCTCGGATTAGAAAGTGCTTCAAACTGAGGGTGTGTCTGAGGGATTGAACGGAAGACGGTGGAGTAAAGATTGCCGTTCCTCCGTGCACTAAGGACGATGTTGTTGTCTTCATCATTCACATCGCTTCCGTATTGAAATTCCTTCACCCAATATCCGTTGTCACAGAACTGACTGGAGCTGAACATGTTGTACCCTAACCCCTCGACATACCCTACATCTTTGATAATGTATCTTTCGTCCGTGATTTTCCCATAACCCACCATTGGCTTCGGTGTCTTGTCAGCAGTTTTGACATATCCCTCAAACCTTTCAACATAGTCGAAAAGGAAGGATCTCTGACCAGTCATGTGTCTATATGCGCCGGAATCGAAGTCCCACACATGACTGGCCTGCAAGACAAATTAAGCTTGTTTAGGGACCCATTGCCAAATGGGTTCCTTTGGGTTAGAGATAGATGAAACAGTCGGTGCAGTCTCCTTTCGGATTTCTCCTTAGGCGGAGAGGATTTAGCTTTTCCTCTTTTTCTTCCCCTTCTCTTTCGGGATTTGACATTAGATTGAGAAGCATTGAAAGAGTTAGACACACCATAGCGTAGAAGATTATCAAACATAAAGCACATGTCATTACGAAACGTATTAAAAGCATCGGTTTAGTTGCGATTACGGTTTACAAACATATTTGAATGAAATCCTACACTAGGTGGAGCATAGCCTAAACCCGTACGGCCAGGACTACACTTCTTAGGGAAAGCAGTTACAATAATTAATCTACGATTAGTATATGTAAGACCACATATATGGTCGATTAATATATGTAACAAGTGGCTTTTAGGGTTAAAAAAAAAACATTATTTAAGACCACATATGGCCTTTAGGGCTGTCCAGATTTTCAAACCATACAAGACTCAAAAAACAACTCTTTTTGCCACTTTTACGTATACGCGTTAATCATACGGCACATACGATGGCTCATGATACCACTGTTGGTTATTAAACATAAAAATAAATATAAACGCAGCGGAGACAATCACCAAAACCGGATCAACGTATTGCCACTATGATTAAACGAAAGAAAACAAATAACGGTATACCTCGATAGCGTGATTCGTTGACAAAGATGTGATGCCTTGAAACTTGAGTGCCCAACGAAGAACACCTCTAGAGTAGTCCACACTACACGTCCTCGATAACCACCGGATGCTAGTCCACCTTATAATCTCCAAGAACAAGTTAGAGATTGTAAACTAAAACCCTAGAGAGAGGGAGAGGGAGGCCAAATTCAAGAGAGGGAGGAAAAGATTAGGGTTAGCTAATTAGGTTATAACATATCATTATATACTAATAACCTAGACCTTCCATGGGCTTTTCCTCTCTTAATTCCTCACAGGCCTTTTAATTAAATCAAGCCCAATACATATATATTAAGTCAAACTTAATCTATTAGGCCTATTTAATATTTCCCATATTACTTAGGTTATAAATAATGTAAATACATTAATTACATTATATTAAATGGTATCTCAGTGTATATGTGTGTGACCCTATAGGCTCACGTGTGTCTAGCCATATAATTATTTATTATGACACGAGCATATCCCAACAGCTCCCACTTGCGCAGGTCATAATAACAACCAACTATACTGGCAAAGGTTAGCGTCTAGCAACACGCCAATGCCCCTAGAGACACATGAGATAAGTTTCTTAAACGTCTCATTTTAAATGGTTTATTAAATCAGTCATCCCTTTGTTCAGACATCTTGCAGAATATTAGTCATGGCTCAGGTGTCATTCTAAATATTCAACGATTTTGTTTCTCGATCTAGATATTGAATTAGATTACCAAAATAATCAAGCATCATCTTGATTATGTTTGGGTACGACCGTACATGCATCTATTCAATTCATCGAGGGGCCCATTAGTATCTTACTCTATTACTCGTAGAGGAACAAATCCTATTTTGACTACACGTGTCTGTCGTAGGCTTCATATCACTCCTGAAAATGATTTTTATAACAGCCTTATTCAGGAACGCGTTTAATCATGTCAAAGATTGACATTTCACTTACTCAAAACCTACTTGCATCTCAAGTCTAAGGACGAACAGCTTAACCATTTCTCGAGATTCACAGTTGACATTAATCCATGCAGTGAACTATCGTAGGTTGGGTCAGCCCAATGTTCATCATCAATGAACAACATGTGAGTTGGGTGGCATCATCATTAATATTTATTCATAAATAAATATCACCAATACTCTCACATTTGCCTTAATTCGATGACACTCCCATATCATCAACTGACAATGGACAGTTTAGAATATAAAATATTCATGGATTAAACATGCAAATATAGAACACAATTAATATAAATGAAAACGATCATACCAAGTACATCAATTCACTGTAAAATAAAAATTGTTCGATGTTCCAATTATTCAAATACTAAAACAGATCTACAAGAGACTTTTAGCAGGTCGAAGTCCAATGTTCCTAGCATGCTCGATATGTTTGGTGCATGTCATTGGCTTCGTGAAAGGATCTGCTAAGTTGTCATTTGTGTGAACTTTGAGAAGCCGAATTTCACCCTTCTCGATAACTTCACGAATGTAGTGATACTTCCTGAGAAAGTGTTTGGCACCCTTTTTGAACTCCAGGTTCGTTGGCTATGATTATGGCACCAGAATTATCGCAGTACATATCTGTTGGTCCCAAGTAGGTAACCTTCAAGTAAGGATAGTGATTGGGATTATAGAAGGGGGGGGGGGTTGAATATAATCACACAGTTTTCTCACTTTTAAATTCTTGTTTTATAAACAATATGAATTTACAGATTGTTGCGGAAATAGAGAAGACGATTAGTCTAAACTAAACAATCTAAGTTCTTTCACTATGCACTAAGTGAGAAGAGAATAAGGAAAGAAGATAGAGGGATAAAGAGAGAAAGGACTTGAGTATTTTAGGATGAAGAAGAAGTATGGAGAACATCTCTTCACGTCCTATTTATACTCCATGCATTAAATGCATGCAGACCTACTATTGTGATGTGTCACAATGTGAGTGGTCTGGTGTACTATTTACTATAAACAAATACTCTTTGCATGGTGTGCAAAAGAGGATGTTTGTAAACAGTTGCCTTATGGTCTGATAAGTACGGAGGGAACAGTAAAGTAACTGCCCTTATGTACTATTGTCAGAAAAGGCGTGTAATCCTTTTGTGCATTAGACTAAGACATTGTTCTAATCCTTCAGGATCAGGATACTGATCAGTGACTAGAGTCCTGAAACTGGGGACGTTCAGGGTCACGTGTATCGTGATGAATCTTCAGGATGTCATACGATAGTGAACAGACTGCTATCACTGAGTTCCGTCTTCAGATCACGAGCATGCTGTTCCTGTCATCAGCTATTTCTTCGACGTCGCTGATGGTTCTTTTTGTATGATCTTAATGTCTTCAGGAGGAGGTCTTCACTTCAGTGGACAGGATCAGTAGACTGCAGAACAGACTCGTTAGTCTCCTGATCCTGATCCTGAAATCTATAAAGTTAAGTTACAGCATAAGTAACATGGAATAACACTGAACAGACTCAGTGATAATTCCTCAAGCTATAACAGAAGTAAGAACCTATTCACTAAGTAAAGATTCAGGATCATTATCATTTCATCAGGTCTTAGGAGAGCTGGATCAACAATCTCCCCCTAAATGATAATGATAAGACAACAGAGTAGTTGTCTTAATCTAGAAAAGTTAGAAATAAATCTAAGTCTAGAACTAAACAGTAGGAAATAGAACTCATAAAGGTACATGTCCCATTTACTGTTTTGAGGGATCTTTTTCAGTACTATGATGGAATGAAGTACAATGCACTGAATTGCATTCTCATTAATCTCATTAAAATTTTACAAGAGTAAGGAAAATACAAAAGTACATGACAGGAGTACTGAAAGAAAAAATTACAAGACAACTAACTATCAGATTCTTCGCTAATGTATTCAGTCTTGACGCAAACAGGAACAGGAGTGTCGCTGAAGGCAAGTCTGTGATCAAGTATAGCTCTGACAGTGCGGATGATCTCTTTGTTGTCTGGATTTTTCTTATCTTGTTGTGCAGTGAAGAGAACTGTCAAAAGATGTTCATAGGGCGCTATGTGTAGCTCACTGAAGCGCTGAAAGCGTAGGATTGAGTTATTGCTAACACATATGCCATGAACAGGTTCTCTGATTACTTGTCCTTCAGATAGAGTGATTCCTGGAGGGAATGAAAGATCAAGCATCGAGAGGTCCAGAGGTTTAACAACCATTCTGGGAAGACAGGGAGTTGGTCTTCTTGTAGAGGTGCCTGCAGATCTTCGAACAGGCTGCTGAGATAGGAGTGGAGAGTGTTGGAGCAGGTCATCAGGTATTTCAGTTGTCCTTCTGATGCGAGCAATAAGTCCTTCAATGACTTCTTCTACTTCAGCCCGATAGTTCTTGTTGGCTTTGGGAAGCAGGGATCTGATTTCGTTCCACTCTGACAAGTTGTAGCGATCTAACTTGTCCAGAGTGTGCTCTACGTCCTTTACTCCAGAGCGTTTGACTGTGATCCAGGTTTTACCAGGATTACCTTTCTTGCCTCTTGATCGGCGAAGATGGATACCTGAGATGGCAGCACCATGCTTTCGGAGGTGTAACCGATCTCTGCACCAGTCAAGCTCAGCATTCACTTCTCCAGTCTCTATCTCTGCATTTTTGTTGAAGACCTTCAGAACAGCCTTCTGTGCAAGGATAGGATCCGCACTTATTTCAGCATCTTCATCTACAAAATCCGATGCAAGCCTTCGAGCGGCTTGAGCAGAGAGGAAAGCTTCCTTCTGCTTCTTATTATGCTCAAGTTGAGCCTGTACAGCCTCGTTGTACTCCTCCTGCGAGAGATAGGCGAACTCAGAGTCACAAGAGGTACGAAGAGGAATTTTTACTCTTGTACTCTCGAGTCGCTCTATCACGGCGTCTAAGCGCCCATCCCTGTCAATGGCAAAGGAACTGTCAGGGTAGTTTTCACCTTCAGATCTAGGAGAGTTTGAGGGAGGTGATCTGGGTGAAGAAGCAGGGGTAGAGAAGTCATCAGAGATGAATTCATCATCTGATGAGAGGCATATGGTTTCAGGGGTGGCTCGGATTTCAGGGGTTCTGGATGAAGAGGCTTCTTGGTTGAAACGGGTTGCAGGACGGGTAGAAATGGTTTCTTGGTTGAGGGGTGTGATCCTGAAGGTCATTTTAGCTAATTTAGCTCTGGTCTGTTCATTGGGAGTATTCTCCATTAGGCGAATAATGTCACCAGTGACAGAGCCAAAGTTGACATCTTGGGTTTCAGGATCGGCTTGGTTAAAGGGTTCAGGTTCAGTGGCAGAGGTGAGTTCAGGAGTTGGTTCAGGAGAGGGTAGTTTGGGAGGTTGGTAGATAACCATTTGAAGGTTATTAGGAGGGGAGTTTTCAGGTGAGGAGTCTAAGGTGATGGTTTCAGGGGTAGGTTTGGTTTTAAGAAGAGAAGATATGGGTTGGTTATCAGAGGAAGAGGGAGAGGATGGTGGTAGAGACGTACCAGAGGCATCAGGGTTCTCCCCCTGAGGTTGTGCGAGCCCTGGAATGGGCGCAGAATCAGTAGGGATCTTCTCGATGAAGATGTCATCGTCAGCATCATCATCATCTTCATCATCATCATCGTCGTCTTCATTATTCCCCCCGTCTTCAGTGGTTCTCCAGTTGGTGGAGGGGGAATATGCTGAATGGTCTCGGGGCTGTCTCTCCCCCTCAGCAGGTGCCTGCACTAAGGCAGCTGTTGTAACACTCCTTTGGAGGAGAGAGGCCATGTCACCCAGAAGCTTGCGCTGGATGAAGGACGATGTGATCAGGGACTGTAACACGTCCCTGTCCGCCGTGGTGAAGGACGGAGGCGGCGCAGGAGCAGTGGTGAGGGCGTTGACAGCAGTGGAGAGCCCTTGCACCTGCTCCTGGATGGCTCGGAGAGCAGCTTCCTGAGCATCCAACCTCTGAACCACCGTTGTTTGAAAGGTGGTGAGAGAGTTGGTGCTGTTGATGATGTCGTTGGAGAGCGCAGGGAGTGCCATGGCCTTCAGGTCATCAATTGATGCCTGAAGATTGGTGGAGGAGGAGGCAACTTGAGACACCTTGTCATGGATATTATCCAGACAAGGGATGGAGAGGGTGACGGCCGTGGGCGGCGGAGTCGCGGCGATGGCGGCGGCAGTGGCACTGGCGGCGGCGGCTTCAGCAGCGGCTGCAGCAGCTTGGGCAGCAACAAGTTCCTGTTGGAGGGACTGGAGCTGTGCCGAGTGCTCGGCCTCCTTCTGCTGGAGGGCAGTGCGGGCCTCTAGCAGGTTCCTCTCAGCGGACTGCCTGCGGAGTTCAGCTGTGTTCAGCTGATGCTCGGCATCCGTGAGGATGAAGTCGTTGAAGGGATCATCTTGGTGCCCTTCAGTACCTGCTCCTAAAGAACCTGAGGCTTGGAGGGTATCAGGATGATTACCCACCAGATTCTCTGAGGGTTCGAGTTGAACCACCTCAGGTTCTTGTGTAACAGGGGCAGATGTAGAAGTATCTGCAGTGGAAGAACGTTTAGATAAAGGGGAAGGTTTATTAAAGAGCTGGGGCAAGGTAATGTAATATTTCTTACCAGCCGCCTGCGTCTTTTTCTTTTGCGCCCTTGCTTTGGCGCGTTTTGTAGGAGGTGGAGGAGTGACAGAGGATGGTTGGGGGCGCTTCTGGAGCGCAGAAGATGTGGTTGCAGCTGGGGAAGTCAGTATGGGGTTAGCTACTGACATAGCATGCATAGAAGTAGAAGAATGAGGTTTGGAAGAGATGATAGAAAACGTACCTGCAGTGGGAGCGGTGGATGGTTCAGCATCCTCCTGATCCTGATCCTGAGCAGGTTCAGGAACGACCAGGACGTCGGAGAGAGGGACGTCCTCAGGATGATGAACAACTTGTTCCAGGAACCTGGGTCCCAGAGAGTAGTTGTTGGAGTTCCCTACCTTGGGGTAGTTTGCCCCCATGTGCAGCTCCAGGACGGCTGAGAAAAACCTGGTGAAGGCTACGTTGGCGACCCGATTCTTGCTTCGGACCTTCTTCACCATGTCGTCCCAGATGGAGCGAGCATAGTCGAACTCGCGATTCTTGATCGCAGAGTAGACCATCTGCTGGATGACCATCGGGAACTGCTCCGTGCTCCCTGTTTTGCCCGATAAGCACAGGCCAAACGTGTTCCATATATAATAGAACACGGCGTTGAGTCCTGACTTGTGGACAGTGGCTCCTGTCTTCGGTAGCGGGACACCTTCCTTGTTCACAGGCCATCGGTAGCCTATGGTGTCCAGGAGCTCGACGATCTCGTCAGAAGTGGGGACAGGAGGGAAGCGCTTCTTTTTGGGGAAGTTGAGCACGTTTTTGAGAGTTCCGAAACCGAAGGAGATGAGGTTGTCCCTGATTTGGAACTTGATCACCTCGCGCAGGACGCCCTTGGAGTTCTTCTCCTTGGTAACCATGGCAGTAGACCACAGTTGTTGTAGCATGGGCTTGTTCGGCTTGGGGTCCAGGGTGAAAGCCGTCTTCAGAGGACTTCGTAGCAGGAAGTCCTTGGCAGGAATTAGATATTCCTTGTCTTCAGGAATGTCAAACAGAGCAAGAACGTTGTTCTGTTTGAACTGAACGTCATGCGCAGGGATGACGATCGGCAGGCTTTCAGAGGAGGATTGTAGTGGAGTAGCCTCGGAGGAGAGTTGAGCGTCCAGCGAAGAAGTAGTAGCAGCCATCCTGTTAGAAACATAAAAATAACATATATGGATGATTAAGAGTCCAAAATATGCATTTTTCTTCATTTTTCAATGAACACAAAATATGTTCATAAAAATGGTGAAATCCTTTATACTTAGAATAGATTAGATACCAAAATACACAAAAGGAATGTGTTTTGGTATTAAAAAGAACTTCTATTTTGATGAAAAGATATCAAAATAGGAGTTTATGACTGTTTCTTAAAAGAAATAAGAAAAATCATGTTAAACAGTTTTAACAAAAATCTTTGAAGATTTTAGGAAAACTAAGATCAAACGAAGTGATCTTAGGGTTTTTGGAAAAACGTTTACCAAAATAAGTTGTTTTTAAGGAAGAATACCAACTTAGATTGTGGAAAGAACAAAGAACAAAAGGAAACTTACGTTGATCTTGTCAAAGAAGTGGTAAGTGTGTGTTCTTGGTGTTCTTGAGAATGCAGATTCTTGCTTTTACTTGCTTGAATGCTTAGAGAGTAGTATGTGAGCGTAAAGAGTGAAAAGGATTACGAATGAGGTTTTTATACCTCGTGGTAGGAGAGAGAAAAAGGATGAGAGAGAAAAGAGCGGCTAATTTCAAACGTTATGATGAAAAAGAAGCTCGACGCGCGTTCACGCGCCTGACACACGTAGTGGGGAACAGGAAACGTCCCATTACGTGTCAGTGCAGATGAAAGGTTTGTTTTATTAGAAAAACTAAAAACCACCTTTTCAGGGGATGATTCCAATTTGGTGAAAGATATGATTTATGGGAATCAGAGTACTTATCAGATAAGTACTGTTTTGGGAAAATCCTCTTATCACATTTAATGCGATAAGGTTTCAGTAGCAGAGGGAAGAAATACTTACCTGAGAATCATCAGTATTCGGATTTTGAACAAAGATTTTGTAAGTACTGAATAGAGTTATCCTCTGAAGAAGAGTTATTCAGGAGTTGTTAATAAAAGAGGTCCTGAGGGAATATTTTCAAAAGGACTTTAACAACTGTTTGTCCTGAGAACTTCTATTCTTCAGGATTTAACATCCCAAGTTCACTGAGGAGCATATTAAAACGCGTCACATCCAGTGGTTTGGTAAAGAGGTCAGCAAGCTGATATTCAGTAGGGACAAAATGGAGTTCAATATCACCATTCATCACATGATCCCTGATGAAGTGATATCTCACTTCAATGTGCTTTGTCTTAGAGTGTAAGACAGGATTGTTAGCAATGGCTATTGCTGAAGTGTTGTCACAGTAGATAGGAATTTTGGAGAGTTGTATGTCATAGTCCTGAAGTTGATTTCTCAGCCACAGGACCTGAGCACAACAAATTCCTGCTGCAACATATTCAGCTTCAGCAGTTGATGTGGACACAGAGTTCTGCTTCTTGCTAGTCCAACTCACCAACTTGCCACCTAATAGGTGACAGCCACCAGTAGTGCTTTTCCTGTCGATCTTACATCCTGCAAAGTCACTATCAGAATAAGCTGTTAGATCGAACCCTGAGTCCTTGGAGTACCAAAGACCCATGTTAGGAGTTCCCTTCAGGTATCTGAAGATCCGCTTTACAGCGGTCAGATGGGATTCTTTGGGTTCAGCCTGATAACGAGCACAGAGACATGTAGAATACATGATATCAGGACGACTCGCTGTAAGATACAGCAGTGAGCCAATCATTCCTCTATGTTAGTTCGCCCATCATAGACATTTTATATTCAGATTTCATGAGCAACTCAAACTTTTCGCAGAGTTTGGGATTGGTGGATCCAAAGATAATGTCATCGACATATATCTGGACAAGAAGGATATGCTTAGGATATTTCTTCAGAAATAAAGTGCTATCAATCTTTCCACGAACAAAACCTTTAGAGAGAAGAAAGGTTGAGAGGGTATCATACCAGGCACGAGGAGCCTGTTTTAACCCATAGAGAGCCTTGTTTAACTTGTAGACGTGATCAGGGAACTTAGGATCTACAAAGCCAGGAGGCTGAGCCACATAGACCTCTTCATTAAGTTTTCCATTCAGAAAGGCATTTTTAATGTCCATCTGATAAACTTTGAAGTTCATATGTGCTGCAAAAGCTAGGAAGAGTCGAATTGCTTCGAGCCTAGCAACAGGAGCAAAAGTTTCATCGTAATCAATGCCCTCTTCCTGCCTGTATCCCTGAGCCACAAGGCGAGCCTTGTTTCGAATGATAGTACCAATCTCATCAAGTTTATTTCGAAAAATCCACTTGGAACCAATGATTGTACGTTTTCGAGGCCTAGGGACGAGAAGCCAGACATTGTTTCTGATGAACTCTGCTAGCTCTTCCTGCATGGCTGAGACCCAGGCAGGATCACGCAAAGCATCATCTATTTCTTTAGGTTCATTTTCAGAGATAAAATTTACATAAAGACAGACGTTACCAGCTTGACGTCTAGTTTTCACACCAGAAGAAGGGTTTCCAAGAATTTGATCAATGGGATGATCTTTGGTCCATCGGAGAGCAGGTGGTTGATACACCTGTCCTGAAGTAGATGCTTCATTGGATGATGGATCAGGAAGAAGATTTGTAGGAGAGGGTTCACTAACAGTGGTTTGAGAGAAGTCTTCACTGTTAGTGGGTTGATCAGGTTCAGGGGGTGTGATTTGAGTGATAGGGGTGGCATTTATGAGAGGTGGAGTGGTTATATCAGAGGGTGGTATTGGATCTTCTTCAAAACCATCCGGAAGGTCCTGAGGAGAAGGATCAGCAATAGGAGGTTCAGGGACTTGAAAGAAAGAGTCAGCCCACTGATTGATTTCAGTGTTATCATTTGGGTGAGGAAAGGTAGGACCCGATTCATCAAACTTGACATGAATCGTTTCCTCAATGGCTTGTCTTCGTTTGTTGAACACACGGTAAGTTTTAGAAATGGATGAGTATCCGAGGAAAATTCCATCATCAGATTTGGAATCAAACTTTCCAAGATTATCTTTGTTGTTTAGGATGTAGCAGACACAACCAAAGATATGGAGATGTTTGATTGATGGTTTCCTGTTACGAAAGAGTTCGTAAGCTGTTCTTCTGAAACGCTTGACAATCAGAGATCTGTTCTGAGTGTAACAAGCAGTATTTACAGCTTCAGCCCAGAACTGAGTGGCAAGGTTGGCTTCACTCAGCATAGATCTAGCAGCTACGATCAGCGTCCTGTTTCGTCTTTCAGCAACACCATTTTGCTGAGGAGTTCTCACAGAGGAGAAGTTTTGAGAGATACCTTTCTGTTCAAAGAAAGATTCCAGGGTACTGTTTTTGAACTCAGTCCCATGGTCACTTCTTATTGACCGAACAGTAAGGTTGTTGAGTTTTTCCATCTTCCTGACGAACAGGATGATTTCTTCAGGAGCATCACTCTTGGCACGTAGGAAGAAAACCCAAGTATATCTGGAATATTCATCTACGATCACCAGAGTATATTTCTTTCCACCAATGGATTGGACATTAACAGGTCCAAAGAGATCCATGTGGAGAAGTTGTAGAGGAGAGCTGATGGAGGAAATCTGCTTGGACTTGAAGCTAGCCCTGGTCTGTTTTCCTTTCTCACATGCTGAACAAAGAGATTCCTTTGTATAGCGAAAGTCAGGAAGACCAATAACCAGGTTGTTGATGCAGAGTTGATTCAACGTCTTGAAGTTGAGATGAGAGAGACGCTTGTGCCAGAGCCAATTCATATCAGTGGAAGCACGTGATACGAAACAGAAGTTATCAGTGGAAGTATTCATATTGATGATGTAGATATCTGCATGTCTAACACCATTGAGAATGACTTCCTTTTTCCTGTTCTTGACTTTGCACTTTTTCTTAGAGAAAGAAACTTTGTGATTCTTATCACACAGTTGACTGATGCTCAGAAGATTATGCATCAGGCCTTCAACATAAGCAACTCTTTTGAAAGTAGTTACTCCGTTGGTCAGAGTGCCATACCCTCGGGTTTGGCCTCTACCGTTTCCGCCAAAGGTCACAGCAGGACCTCTTTCTTCACGGTAGTTAGTGAGGACAGATTTAGAACCAGTCATGTGTCGAGAGCATCCACTGTCCAAGTACCAGATGCCCTTATCCTGTAAAATACAGAGTTTAAGTTTTCTTTGGTACCCATAGAACTATGGATCCAGAGGTATCAGTAGGACTGGTTGAATCAGTGTCAGCCTTTACTGAAGTATCAGTACTGGAGGCTGGAGTCTTGACTGAAGGAACAGTCTTGACAACCTTCTTTCCTTTGACTGATTTCTCAGTCTTGGGAATCTTCTTTACCTTAGCTGACTTTTCAGCTTTGGTAGCATCAGGACACTTACTCGCAATATGGTCATTTAATCCACAGTGATAGCATTTGCGATATTGAAAGCGTTTAGTGTGGTCCAGAAAGTTTTTGAACTTTAGGTGAGCAGGACCTGCACCAAGTATGCCTTTAGCATTGGACATTGGAGGAATTGGTTTCTTCTCCTGAGTCTTTTGCTTCAGGTCAATCTTCAGTCTAGGAGCAGGACTCTGAGAAAGAGACTTAGTTCCAGAGACTGAAGGACCACCACCCAGAACTTTGTTCTTGGGTTTAGGACCCTTGGTCTTTGAAGGTGTTTCAGTTTTGGATTTATCCTTAACTGTATTCTTTTTGCTCTTAGGAGCACCTTCAGGGTGAGTGTTAGAAGAAGAAGAAGAAGGGGTGTTTTCAGAGGCATTAGGAAGAGGAATAGAAGAAACAAATTTTCCAAATTTGAGCATGGAACTATCAGACTTAGTTTCTTCTTTCTTGTATCCACGAAAGAATCCAAGACCTCTCTTGCTTTTATCAGACCTCCCTGAAGCTAATATTTCATCAACTTTTTCAGAGGCGTCACTCCATCCTTTGATGGTGACTTTTTCAGCATTTAATTGGGCAAGGGCCTTCTCTTTGGCAGCAAGAGCCATTTCTCTTTCAATACAAAGAGTTTTGTTTACAGTGACCTGATCCTTATAATTTTCTTCCACAATGGTAAGTTGTTTTAATTTTTCTTGACATTCTTTGAGTTGTCCTCTAAGGTCAATATTCATTTTTTCAGCAGATGTTTTACCATTAAGGGCTTTGTAAAGGTCGAGAGTGACCAGGTCTAACTGTGTTAAGCTTTCAAGAGGGATGAGAGGAATAGGTACCTGACTGGAAGAATCAGTCGTAGAGGTGGAAGCTTCAGGAGTTGTGGAAGAAGAAGCTTCAGGATCTTGAGGAGGGATCTCTTCAGGAACCTCTTCTATCTTAGCCATGAGAGCTAAGGTAGGTTCCTCAATAATGGCCATGAGTGCCACTTGAGTATCTTCCTCATCAGACGAGTCATCAGAGGATACATCATCCCAGTCGCAGTCTTCTGCGATTAAACCTTTGCCTTTACGCTGAGTTTTCATCTTTTTGTACTTTTTTTTCAGGCGTTGGTATTTGGGGTTCTTGGAAGAAGATTTTGCAGAGGAGGGAGCAAATTGACTTTTTCTGTACCTGCAATCATTAGCAAAGTGTCCTTTGCCCTGACAGTTGTAGCAGATAGCAGTAGCCTTGTCAGTAGAATCTGACTTTGGCTTGTCAGTAATAGAAAGATGTTTCTTTTTATGGAAGTTTCCCTTTTTGGCAAACTTTTTGAAGGATCTAGTTAAAAGAGCAAGAGATTCATTGAATTCAGGATCTTCTGACATGTCAGAGTCAGAAGATTCTAATTCAGTAATAGTTACTGAAGAAGAAGAAGCAGCAACAGGAGGAACTGAATCAGAAACCAATGCAACAGATGTGCTTTTGGATTCTCTAGAATCTCTTATGAGATTCTTTTTCAGTTTCTTCTGTTGTTCACGGTTCAGAAGAATACCGTACAGCTCACTTAGAGTGAGTGTCTTTATGTCCTTTGACATAGTTAAGCAGGAGGTGTAGATTTCCCAATGTTCAGGAAGAGCTTCCATGAACTTGGTAACCACCTCAGAGTTAGAGTAGGTAGTACCGATGGTCTTCAGATCAATCAGAAGACAGTTGAATCTCTGATGTAGCTGGGAGAGAGTTTCATCCTTCTGATGAATAAAGCTTTCGTACTGTCGAACCAAGAAAATCTTTCTTGATTCCATTAGTACGGCGGTACCTTCATATTGAACACAGAGAGTGTCCCATATCTCCTTAGCAGAGCGAAGGTGACAGACAGAATGAAAGACGTCATCAGGGAGTGACATGGCAATGAGAGACCTGGCCTTGGTGTCAATGTTGACCAGGCGTCTATCTTCATCATTCCAGTCAGTTACGGGCTTTACCAGCTCCCTTTCAGGAACAGCAGGTTGGCCAC
This sequence comes from Centaurea solstitialis, assembly GCA_030169165.1. Lineage (NCBI taxonomy): Eukaryota > Viridiplantae > Streptophyta > Magnoliopsida > Asterales > Asteraceae > Centaurea > Centaurea solstitialis. The sequence continues at coordinate 40,847,037 of CM058041.1, read as the reverse complement.
CAGCAGCAGGAATGGGGTGGACGGTTTGTGTAGGCACATGTGGTCCATTTTCCAGAAAATAAGGAATCTGGGGATCAGAACCAGAGAGGAAAAGTTCCATCCTGGTTTTCCAAAGAAAGAAGTTGTCTTTGTTAAACCGAGGAGGCTTTCCAGCAGAGCCGGTATCAAAGTAGTTATCCTTAGCTTGAAGAGCCATAGAATAAGAAGAGAGAGGATCACAAGATTTTTCTAAAGAAGAAAATGAGAGCTTGTATCTGCTCTGATACCACTTGTTGGTCCCAAGTAGGTAACCTTCAAGTAAGGATAGTGATTGGGATTATAGAAGGGGGGGGGGGTTGAATATAATCACACAGTTTTCTCACTTTTAAATTCTTGTTTTATAAACAATATGAATTTACAGATTGTTGCGGAAATAGAGAAGACGATTAGTCTAAACTAAACAATCTAAGTTCTTTCACTATGCACTAAGTGAGAAGAGAATAAGGAAAGAAGATAGAGGGATAAAGAGAGAAAGGACTTGAGTATTTTAGGATGAAGAAGAAGTATGGAGAACATCTCTTCACGTCCTATTTATACTCCATGCATTAAATGCATGCAGACCTACTATTGTGATGTGTCACAATGTGAGTGGTCTGGTGTACTATTTACTATAAACAAATACTCTTTGCATGGTGTGCAAAAGAGGATGTTTGTAAACAGTTGCCTTATGGTCTGATAAGTACGGAGGGAACAGTAAAGTAACTGCCCTTATGTACTATTGTCAGAAAAGGCGTGTAATCCTTTTGTGCATTAGACTAAGACATTGTTCTAATCCTTCAGGATCAGGATACTGATCAGTGACTAGAGTCCTGAAACTGGGGACGTTCAGGGTCACGTGTATCCTGATGAATCTTCAGGATGTCATACGATAGTGAACAGACTGCTATCACTGAGTTCCGTCTTCAGATCACGAGCATGCTGTTCCTGTCATCAGCTATTTCTTCGACGTCGCTGATGGTTCTTTTTGTATGATCTTAATGTCTTCAGGAGGAGGTCTTCAGTTCAGTGGACAGGATCAGTAGACTGCAGAACAGACTCGTTAGTCTCCTGATCCTGATCCTGAAATCTATAAAGTTAAGTTACAGCATAAGTAACATGGAATAACACTGAACAGACTCAGTGATAATTCCTCAAGCTATAACAGAAGTAAGAACCTATTCACTAAGTAAAGATTCAGGATCATTATCATTTCATCAGGTCTTAGGAGAGCTGGATCAACAATATCCATAGGTCTTTCATTGCTGGGGACAACTCCAAGCCTAGAAATAAACTTCCGTATCCAAACAGCCTCCATTGCAGCCTCAGAAGCAGCTATGTATTCCGCTTCTGTAGAAGACATCGCAGTAGTGCTTTGCTTAGCACTCTTCCAGTCAACAGCGCCTCCGTTCATGACGAAAACGTATCCAGTCTGGGATCGAGTATCATCTCGATCAGTTTCAAACCCAGCATCAGTGTAGCAAGTAACACTAAGCTCTCTCTCGACATCACCTCCATAAACAAGGAACATATCTTTAGTATTTCGGAGATACTTTAATATGTTCTTAACAGCAGTCCAGTGACTCTCTCCTGGATTCTGTTGGTATCTACTCGTAAGGTTTTGAGAGAACGCTACATCAGGTCTAGTGCACCTCACTGCATACATGATGGAACCCACAGCCGAAGCATAAGGGACTCCCTTCATCCGCTTCACCTCATCAGGTGTGGAGGGTCCTTGAGTCTTACTCAAGTTTACATTGTGTTGCATTGGAAGACTTCCACGTTTTGAAGCATCCATTCTAAACCGTTTTAGAATTTTGTCAATGTAAGCACTCTGACTTAAACCTATTAACCGCTTTGATCTATCCCGATAGATCTTGATTCCGAGGATGTACGCCGCTTCACCTAAATCTTTCATGGCAAAACATTTTCCAAGCCAGGATTTTACATCTTGTAGCATCGGAATGTTGTTCCCTATGAGTAATATGTCATCAACATATAAGATTAGAAAAACGACGATACTCCCACTAGCTCTCATATACACACATGGCTCATCAAGGTTTTGAGTGAAACCATATTTCTTGACTTCCTCATCGAACCTTTTGTTCCAGCTTCTGGATGCCTGCTTCAATCCATAAATAGATCTTTGAAGCTTGCATACTTTGTTTGGATGTTTTGGATTCACAAAACCCTCGGGTTGCACCATATAAACATCTTCATTAAGGTGACCGTTCAAGAAGGCTGTTTTAACATCCATTTACCAAATCTCATAATCATAGTACGCTGCTATGGCTATAAGAATCCTAATAGCTTTAATGTCAGCAACAGGCGAGAAGGTCTCTTCATAGTCAATCCCGTAGGTTTGAGTGTTACCTTTTGCTACTAGACGAGCTTTATAGGTGTGTATATTTCCATCCATGTCGGTCTTCTTTTTGAAGATCCACTTGTTCCCAACAGTCTTGCTGTTTGGAGGAATATCAACCAGTTCAAAGACATGATTGTCTTCCATGGATTGCATTTCCGCATTCATTGCTTCAATCCACTTATCGGATTCTGGATCTGACACTGCAGCTTTATAGTTAGGGGGTTCTCCATGATCCCCCACATTTTGTTCCTCAGCATCGATGTAATAGCCATATCGATCAGGTGCATGAGGTGTCCTTGCAGATCTACGAATGGAATAACATCATTCTGTGGTTCAACATCAGTATGCTCAACCTCAGTATGATGTTCGCTAGTGTTGCTAGAAGGTTGTGCATCTTCACTTTGAATCTCGTCAAAGTCTATAGTGCTCCCACTTGCTTCTTGTAAAATGAGACGGTTCTCAAGAAACTCAGCATATCGAGCAACAAATATTTTGTTCTCAGGTGGGTAGTAGAAATAGTAACCCATCGTCTTCTTTGGGTAACCTACAAAGATACACTTGATAGATCTAGGCTCAAGTTTGTTCGGTGTGTCTCGTTTTACGCGAGCCTCACAACCCCAGACCTTCAAGTAAGACAAATTGGGGACTTTCCCATGCCATATTTCATATGGTGTCTTATCAACCTTCTTGGTCGGAACCATATTGAGTACGCACGCAGCGGACTCAAGGGCACAACCCCAAAAGGACAGTGGCAAAGTAGTTAGACTCATCATTGATCGAACCATATCTAGCAAGGTTCGGTTTCTCCTCTCAGACACGCCATTATGTTGTGGAGTGTATGGTGGAGTGAATTGTGAGACGATCCCACACTTAGTTAGATGGTCCAAAAACTCTTGACTCATATATTCTCCTCCTCGATCAGAACGGAGAGCTTTAATAGTCTTGCCGAGTTGATTCTCTACTTCACTTTGAAAGACTTTGAATGTTTCAAAAGCTTCATGTTTGTGTTTAAGCAAGTAAACATAACCATAGCGACTGAAATCATCAGTGAAAGTTATGAAGTAGGTAGCACCTTCCCTAGACACAGTTCTAAATGGGCCACATACATCAGTATGTATGAGTCCAAGTAGATCTCTAGCTCTTTCACCTACATGGGAGAAAGGTTTTCTTGTCATCTTTCCAGATATACAAGAGAGGCATTTATCAAATGACTCATCGTCAATTGATTCTATAAGCCCATCATGTTGCAGCTTTAAAATGCGCTTCTTGTTTATATGGCAAAGACGACAGTGCCATAAGTAAGTTGAATCCATATTATTTTTGGATTTTTTAGTTCTACATGAATACATAGAACTACTGTTTGAAACAAGATTATGCATGTCAATTTCAAAAATACCATCACGAGGAATAGCATCAAAATAAAACATGTTATCCTTAGAAACCGAAATACCATAATCCGTAAAAGCATGAATAAAACCATTATCCCTCAAACGAGAAAGCGAAACAATACCCCTAGTAATAGTAGGTGCATAATGACAATTGTCTAAAACAATAGTAAGTCCATTAGGAAGGATAAGATCAAAGCTTCCTATAGCTTCAACAGCTGCACGCATTCCATTGCCTACGTACAGATCCAAAGCTCCCTTTTTTAGCTTTCTACTTCCCCTTAGTCCCTGCACATTATTACAAATGTGAGTTCCACAACCGGTGTCATAAACCCAGGATTTATTTGGAAAGGTATAGAGTTCTATGGTGAAGATACTTGATACGCTAGCCTGAGTAGCCTTGTTCTTCTTCAACTCTGCCAGGTAAGTAGGACAATTCCTCCTCCAGTGGCCCACCACTCCACAGTGATGACACGTGGCGTCCTTTGCAGGGTGCTCCTTTTTAGCAGGTGGGGGGATCTTCGGCTTGGGTTTGGAGACTTGCTTACCCTTACCTTTGCCAGGACCCTTACCCTTGCTTTGCGGTTTTTGGATTCTACCTTCCTTGATTGCTAGAACAACTGGAGCTTTCTTGGGCAACCCTTGCTCAGCAAGCTTCAGCATAGCATGCAGTTCAGCTATAGTCTTCCCCATGCTATGCATGTTATAGTTCATAACAAACTGATCATAATCCTTGGAGAGTGAGGTAAGAATCAAGCTCACTCCAAGAACTTGTGGCATGGGGTAACCAAGACGCTCCATTTGGTCAAGATAACCTTTCATTTTCAAGACATATGAGCTAACTGACTGGCCATCCTCCTGTTTGCAAGCGTGAAAAGCTTTGACTATTTCGAACAGTTCCTGCTCTGCTTGTTGTTGAATCATAGTTTTCAACTCTCGTAGCATCTCAAAAGCAGTGAGTTCCTCCAAGTTCTTTTGAATCTCGGGGGTCATGCTCACTAGCATAAGAGCAGCTACTTCTTGTTGTTCGTTAAACCTCTTGGTATAGGCTGTACGAATCGTAGCAGAAGCAGTGGCAGGAGGTGCCTCAGGTAAGGCCTCTTCCAAATGAATCAACTTATTCTCTAAGGACAATCCTCAGATTTTGATACCAGTCAATGAAGTTGATTCCTGTCAGTTTTTCTTTTTCAAGAACTGACCTGATAGTTGAGTTGCTTAGAGTTTGATTTGTTGTTGTCATCTATAAGCATACAAAGTTCAAGATTAGTATTTTCAATAATTAATCCCTTTAAAATTAACTACCCACGTTTTTTTTAAACAATTAATTTTACGAAAAGGCTAAGATCCTCATTGAGGTTCTATCATCGCATCAGTTGATCTGCTAGCGATGGTAGATTCAATAGGTAGGTGACGTTCACCAATTGCATTACAGGTGCAATTCTTAGATCCTATGGGACCTATGGCATCTAGTGACCGGGCAACTAGTGTCAAGCTGGCATGTTTAGTCCCATCTTTGCCTCGAGTCAAGGTCTCACCTGCTTAACTTGATTAAGTCATCCAATTTTGAAATCATGTAAAAATAGATCTAGGTCTCACGCATAGACAATAATTACCTCGGGATTACAATTCAACCTAGGTCTCACGCATAGGCAAAAAGCAATGGCGAGTTAATTCAAGATGATTGGACGGCACGACTTAAAATTGTGACGGGTAAGGCATGTTGATAAAAACGTGTCAATCAAAATTAAGTACGAAGGAAGCATGCATTCTTCGTTCGTAACTTGAGTTAAAAACAATTTTTTAATTCAAAATCAATAGTTTTAAGTTTCAAAACCAATTAAAACTTACAAAACTTAAACTAACATTTTAGTTTCGAGATAAATGGTGTGTGTTCAATTTTTAGGTTTCATAGGAAAAACCATTTTTTGCAAGTTAAAACATACAAGATATGAATAACAATGCAATAAAAGAAAATAAATCAAACAACCAATATGTGCAAAACCTCAACCGATGAAAATCCTATGCTTGGTCTCGTGAGCCATCACGACGGACCAAGAGGGGCAACTAAGGACGGGCCAACATTAACCCTTAATGGACTCCCACTTGCTCGAAGACCATCAACAGCAAGTAGAACCCACATGAGAATTTGAACACCAAATCTGTCCGAGAAAAACGCAGCAGTTTCGAGGCCCAAAAAGTCACGGAAGGAGTCTTCCCCAATCGAAGTGCCCTTCTGCAAAGTTGTAGATCTATGTCTTGTGAAACTCCAGAAAAAAGAATCACGTTAATCCGAGTCGTCAAACTCCGGGAATTTCAATTTTCGTACAGGCTGTCCAGCAGCTACGAAAATTCGTCTTTATCTTTAACTCAATCACCATTCCACTCCGAGCAACGGTTACAATTTTGAAATAAAATACATTTATTCTACTACAAAACTAAGTAATATGAATGCCCAAACAATGGCTACAATCGATGATAAAGTAAAGAAATAAAAGCCAAAACTTGGCACCCAAAACATTACAAAACGAAATCCGGTAAATCAAGAAACAAGGCACACAAACGGTCAAGGTTTTCATCGGTTTTGCACATCAAACATCACAATATAATATCATGAGAGTGTTGGCTTGGTCCATGGTGAAAGATGCATGCTTTAACCATGGATCTATAAAGCTTACAATAAGAAAGAAAACAAGCCAACGAATCGGAGAAAACAATTACAATAATTAATCTACGATTAGTATATGTAACAAGTGGCTTTTAGGGTTAAAAAAAAAACATTATTTAAGACCACATATATGGTCGAAAAAATAGCCTTTAGGGCTGTCCAGATTTTCAAACCATACAAGACTCAAAAAACAACTCTTTTTGCCACTTTTACGTATACGCGTTAATCATACGGCACATACGATGGCTCGTGATACCACTGTTGGTTATTAAACATAAAAATAAATATAAACGCAGCGGAGACAATCACCAAAACCGGATCAACGTATTGCCACTATGATTAAACGAAAGAAAACAAATAACGGTATACCTCGATAGCGTGATTCGTTGACAAAGATGTGATGCCTTGAAACTTGAGTGCCCAACGAAGAACACCTCTAGAGTAGTCCACACTACACGTCCTCGATAACCACCGGATGCTAGTCCACCTTATAATCTCCAAGAACAAGTTAGAGATTGTAAACTAAAACCCTAGAGAGAGGGAGAGGGAGGCCAAATTCAAGAGAGGGAGGAAAAGATTAGGGTTAGCTAATTAGGTTATAACATATCATTATATACTAATAACCTAGACCTTCCATGGGCTTTTCCTCTCTTAATTCCTCACAGGCCTTTTAATTAAATCAAGCCCAATACATATATATTAAGTCAAACTTAATCTATTAGGCCTATTTAATATTTCCCATATTACTTAGGTTATAAATAATGTAAATACATTAATTACATTATATTAAATGGTATCTCAGTGTATATGTGTGTGACCCTATAGGCTCACGTGTGTCTAGCCATATAATTATTTATTATGACACGAGCATATCCCAACAGTTTCTCTCCTGATGATCCTTTCTTGGTGGCTTCACATTCTTTCCACCATCTTTCCTCCTCGCATCTGCATTCAAAGCACGGTGTGAGTTAGAGGGCGGTTTATCAGAAATGGATTTGCCACCTTTTATAGATGACGGTTTTGAAAATTTAGGTTTATTGGAACTAAAAGGTTGATTAGGCTTTACCTGAGAGGTCTCACCCACGGCAAAAGTACTCGAATTAAAGTCAAGACCTTTGATGGGTTTGACTGAGGCACAAGCATCGTTAGAGTTGGATTTCTGTTCTGGAGTCCCTTGGGTGTGTAAGGCTTAACTGACTTTTCCCTGTCAGTACCAACACGGTTGGCACCCTTGGGGTTGCTTTTCTCAGAACCAGAAGCTTGTGGCTCAGCAGGCTTCTCAGGTTTTAAAACAACAGACTTATCTTTCTTTGGAATCAAACCAGAAGGATCATCACCCTCGTCTAAAAATACTTTCACATCATATTCAACATTGGGATCCAGGTCTGGTTTGGGCTTTGGGTTAGCCATGCTATGGTTGAGAACAGGATAAGTCGTATCATCATCAGAATCCAAAGAGTAAAATTTTTCAAAATCCATAACTTTCCATCTCAAAAGGGAATTAGACACATGTTGGTTGGTTAAAGATTGGCGATACATTATCCTTTCGTCACGATAAAGCTCTTTTGATATTTCTAAGTGAACATCTTGGAGAATGTATCGCGTTTGAAGATCCGCAACCTTGATTTTAAAATCAGTGAAGGCAGAGGTTGCGGTCTCACACTCTGAAGAAAGCCTAATTCTCTCGGCGTTAGCCTCAAGTAAGTCCTCTTCAAGGGTGTGAACCAAAGTGTCTTTTCCGAAACAATCGCTCTTAGATTCAGAATCTGATGTTGACATGTATCTAAGTCCATGGCTTTCAATCTGAGTTCAAACACCTCCTTCTCTAGTTTAACTAGGTCGGGACTCTTAGTTGCGGAAACGTCCTCGGGTGGGATAACTAAGGTCTCTTCTGAAAATTCCATTTCCCTAGTGTTATAACTAGTGTTCAGGTCGGTGTAGTTGATGGGAGGCATAGCTACACGAGGGGTTCTAGCCTTAATGCCTTCCCATGTAGGCTGAGTGTTGGTCGGATCACTAGCAGGAACAAAGATAGGTTTGTTTGGAGCAGGACTTGTGGGTGGACTGCCTGAGGTACTGTTTGACGGACTGGTGGTTCTAGTGATGGTCTCACCATTGATTACTTCAGTGTAGGTGATAGTCTGTCTAACATATTCCTCAGTTACGTGTCCTCCTACAAAAACAGGTTTGGGCTTGGAGGCGGCCATGTCCTCAAAGTTGTATAGATGTGAAGGTGCCTTTTCTAAAACATGATTTTTGGAAAGTCCAAGGCCGGGTTTAGCTTTATAAAAAGGATTTTTGTTGGCGTGCTGAGTGAGAATACTCAGAGTCTGTTCAGATTGTCCTCTTTTGAAGTTGTTATCTTCAAGCTCTTGAATTTTAGAAAACAGTCTAGTTCTTTCTTCCGAAAGTAACTGAAATTTGATTGTGAGCTCTCCATGGTCACTGTTAAGTTCCTCATGGGATTTTTTAAGACATAAAAGTTTGTTTGAAAGGTTGGACTCTCTAATGCCAGACTCAAGTATCTCACGGTTATAATCTATGGTCAAATCCTCGAGAGAGCTTTTGTAAATGGCACTGTCAGTTCTAAATTTCGTGACGAGGTTCCTTTCCGATTGGAGACTACTCTCTAAGTCACAAATTTTAGCTTCTAACATTGCCATAGTATCAGTAATATCGGGAATAGTGGATACCTCAAATGGATCGATGTCTTGGTAAGTGCTAGGACCAACAGCTTCTGGTCCCTCGAAATCAGCCATCAAGCACAAACCCTTCACCATATGGTCATCCTCATTTGAGCTCTCTTCCTCGCATACCCAATTCTCCTCATCCACAAGTAAAGCAACCCCTTTTTCCTTCTTCCTCATCAAAGCAGCCTTTTTCTCAAAGTAGGCAGCATCCTTGTACTTTACTGAGCAGTCTCTGGCATAGTGTCCCAACTTACCACACTTGTAGCAAGTGGTAGTGGGACTGGCAGCTTGTTGAGGAGCGGGGTTTTGGTTCATGGGAATCGGGGGTTGATTTGACCTTTGACCACCTTGGTCGGCAGGAGCTTGTTGATCTTCTCTCGGAGCTTGTCTGGAACTGCTTGCCCGTTGATCACCTCCGTTGTAGCTTCCTTTGCCGCGATCCATTCTCTCATCTGACCAGCGGTCGTTCCTTTCTTACTCGAATCCATAACCCGGTCCTTGATCAAGCCTTCCACCATCATGTCTTCCTGCGAACCCGCCTTCATACCCTTGACGGTTGATATACCCAGACTCTGGAGTGTATTGCCTTAAGCTTCTCCGGTAGTTGTGATCGGAGATCTGATCTCTCTAGTCTCCTTGATACCCTGGACCTCCTTGATAGTCCAAGTACGTGTTGTCCCTTCTGGAGTTGTCTCTGAACCTCCCTTGGTCTTCTCTGTACCTTCCCTGCTCGTTGCGAAATCTTCCCTGATCTTATGACTGAAATCTTTCCCCTTGATGATAGTTTCCTCTGCCTTGGTTGCTGAACTGAGATCTGTGCATCTGATACTGTCCTCCCCTACCTTGCCCCATCCGGCCTCCTCCTGGAAATCCTGATCCCCGTGATCTGTTAAATCTACGGTTTGCGTTCAGCTTCTGCACGTTGTGCGAGATTAGGGCAAGGGACTCATTCACGTTGAAGAGTTCTTCATCAGAAATGGTAATGATCAAAGGATCATCGGGATGTTGTATGCTCGGACCAAGGTTCGGTTTGAACTCTTGGTTGTAATCTTCTTGATGATACTGAGGAGGGACATTGTTGTACTGCGTGGGTTGGATTGGAACAGAGTTCGGTCCTCCAAAGGGCACTGCCGCTAGTGCCAGAGGATCAACAGCCTTCTTGGTTCTTCCCCCGGTGATGAACTCCTCATGCTGAACCATCATACTGAAAAGGTCATGCAGACCCCTAACTCCCAGATTTCTGCTTAACTAAATGTTAATGGCCAAGTTTTGCCATTCCGCAGTCAGATTCTTCAAGAATTTCACGTTGACTTTGTACTTCGTCTTCTCAACACCTAACCTTCTTGGATCATTGACAAATGAGTTCAGCCGTTGATAGGATTCTGTGAGGGATTCGTTTTCCCGGGCTTTGAATCCTTCATAAGCGTTCAGCGCGCTCTCCTTTTGACTTTCTAGGGCAGTGTCACCACCCTGCATCTGTTGCTCAATCTCGAGCCATACGTCGTCCCGTGCGTTGGTCAGACTGTCGACTCGGGCGTACATGTCATTCGGGAGAGCCATGATTAGGAGGGTAAGTGCTCGCTTGTCAACGAGGTGACGTGCTCTCTGTTCCGGGTTGTACATCTCTACGGGCTTTTCAACGACGTATGATGGCAGTTCTGGGCATGTGTCAGTTCTCGGGACTGCGGCTACGGTAACCGTTGGTCTGACTGGGCCTTCTCGGATGGATTTCATCAGGTTCTCATCCAAAAGATCAAGGAAGTGAATCATCCTGCGCTTCCATTGCTGATACTCACCCATCACCAAGACGGGAGGGCGAGACTCGGATCTGATTCCGATAATTTCCTTCGACATCTCTCTCTCGAAGAGGATCTCCTAGTATGACTCACTTGGCTGAAGAAAATATTTTTGTAAAAAGAAGATACCTTGAGCGCCTCGGGACACCGTTAGCTTAAGATTTTGAAAATTTTGAAAAGTAGCTAGGTGTCGGATTCGAGGAACAATTTTGCAAGAGTTCAGGCTCGAAGAGGCGAAATCCGATCTGGAAACTGACATTTTCCGAATTGGATTTGGCTCACAAGTATAGGGTTCGGAAAATTACTGGGTTCGGAAAACACAACTTCAGTTCGGAAAAGGAGAATTTAAGGAGCAAAACCCCAAATCAGAAGGACCAAATTCCGATTCGGAAAACTAGGTTTTCCGATTCGGAAAAGGTGCAAATTCCGATTCGGAGAAAAGTACAATTTCCGATTCGGAAATTTTGAACTGAAAACTTAGTTCTTGTTTTCCGATTCGGAAAACCTGTACAGGAACTCCGAAAATCTTCTCAAAAACGCTCAAAAACACTTAAAAATTAAGTGTTAAGACCCCCAATTTGTGTGAAAACGGTAGGAAAATAAAGGGGAATCACTTAACACTTATAATCTCTTCTTTTAAAAGCCTTTTTGGATTGAAACAACCCAAAAAGTTTTTGAACAAAAACTTTGAAACCCCTTTTTAAAACAAAATCAAGCCAAGGAATCAAACAAGGATCAAGCTCTGATACCAATTGTTTGTCCCAATAATCACTAATAGAGAGGAGATGGATTGAAATCACAAAGAAAGATGATGAAACCTTAAGTTCTTGAATGCTTCAACAATGGTGTAAAATGATATTCAATGAATGAAACCACAAAGATGATAATGAGCATTAAACAAAACCCTAAACCTCTCATTCTATTTATAGGAATGAGAGGGATTACCAAAATGTCAAGAAAGGCCCCCGAAGTTCCAAACTTCTAAACAAGGGCATACAAACAGATAATTGTTTAAACAAACTGAAATGTAACTACTAAAGCAATAAAAGATAGTGCTTCTGACTCTTCCCAACAAGAGGTCTAACACTCCATCACTTGGAGGGTTCAGCCATGACTCATCTTCAGTCAACATGCATGCAGGACCTCTCTCTTCATCATCACTGGACATCCTTAGCCATGTTTCATCAGCCTTGGTGTTATCCTCGGGCTTTTGGTAGTCAGCTCTACCACCCTGTTCAACTCTCCTCAGATGGTTGTTGGAAAACATGGATTTTCTTGTATTTCTCTTGGACATAGACTTGGTGATCAATGCCAAGGCCTTCTTTATGTCATTCATCTCTTCATCAGGTTCTTCTTTATGGACATGGAGGACCGGTGGTCGGGTATCGAACCCGATTGCCAAAGCCTCTCTTGTGTTCATGATTAAAGATTGATTGTGGATCTTAAACCACTTAGAATGATCTAGTGATTTGGTTGGTGAAAAATCTCAAGACTTATAGAATTCTTGGAAATGATTCAGTTATGAAGGTTTGATCCTGATCTGGAGGTTAGGTTCGGATCTGGAGGTTGAGAAAAGTGATGGATATAGGGTGATGGGTATGGAAGAATACACTCAGTTTCCAAAATAAAGTAATTTGTAATTTGCTAGTAATTGTAGCTAATGGGCTTGAGCTTGATGTAATTGGTCCCTATATATAAAGGGTTAGGGTTTGGGAAGAAAAGTAGAAAAGCATTTTGATGAGAGTGGTTTAGTGAGAGAAAGTGTCTGTGTTCTTGTATGTTGAGAGCTCTCCAAAATAAAGCAAGAACTTTTCATTTTGTCTATGAATTTTTTCTCCTAAATCCTCTATTGTTTGATTGTTTGGGACCAACAGAATTCTATCAAATTAGAATTAGAACAACCAAAATAAAATATACTGTTATAATTAATCTCAAATTAGAATACATTTTTTTAATATATTAATATACTAGACTACTAGATAACGGCCCGTATAATATACGGGTACTTTAAACAAGTTATTTTAATTTTTAATAAGAATAGACTTTTCCATGATAATTGTCATTACCAATTAATTAATTATGAAAATTATATGTTCCACGACAATTGCCATTACAGTTGCTTTTAAAATTTCAGAAATTGAAAATTTGTTAATTTTTTCTCAAAAGATTCGGATTTCGTGAATGATTTTAAAATTGAAGGGATTCAGAAATAAAATATGTAGTTTTTTGATTTGTAGGATTTTAAATAAATTAAAATATAACTATTTATAAATAATTTATAAAAACAGTTAGATTAAAAAGATGGAATCTTTAAATTTCAAAAATATCAGCAATTGAGTTTTAAATAAAATAAAATTTTATTACTTATAAATAATCTATAAAAATAGTTAGGTTAAAAAGATAAAATCTTCAAACCTCAAGAATATCAAAAATAGAATTGTAATAAAATCTAAACAAATTAATTTATATATAATTTTAATAATATAGTTAATTAAAAAAATATTCAATATTAGACTCATTTTGAAGGTATTGTCGAGACGATTATAATGATATAATTTATTAAAAAGAAAAACAAAAATTTTAATACATTTTAATCAATATATATTATTATCATAACATGATAAGGGTGTAAAGTGAAAAATGAGAAAGTAAGGGATAAAAAATAATATAATCAAATAAATTTAAGCATAAAAAATGTAAATTGTTAAAGATAATTATACCTATTAATATGGTATTAAAAAAATGAATAATTGATGACATCATCATTTGATGATACTTTTTAAATTGGCCAATGTAATTGCTCAATTTCATAATGATGACATCAGCAAAAACCTTCTTTTAATATATATAGATATCTGCGCGCAATGCGGCACAAAGTTTATCAAATATGAAATTATAGTGTTATAATTTTTAAAAAAATGTGTTTTAGTTAATCCATTATTTTGTAAGTTTTATGTGATAAGAGTGAAAAGTAAAAAAATGAAAACGTAATAAAATATGAAATATATTACTTCTTGTATATTCTTAATATTTAATAATAAGGTTAAATAAAAAAATGATGCGGCGATTGTAGTGATATTATTTAAGTTATATGATACGAGTGTAAAACATAAAAAAATAAAAAAACAAAAAAATAAGGGATTATAATTAAAAAAATTATTATTATATGGATATTAAATAAAATATAGGATATTAATAGCTAAAAAGTAAGGGATAAATAGGATGTTAATCAGATAAGCATAAATGAACCGTGAGTGTAAAATGTGTCCAGATACGTATTCATATTAAGATAAATAATATATATGAATTAAAATGTATTAAATTTTTTGTTTTTTTTTCAATAAATTATACTATTATAATCGACATTACCTTCAAAACCAGTATAATATTGAATATTTTTTAATTTAATTATATTATTAAATATTAAAATAGATATAAATTAATTTTGAAAAGTCTAATATTGAATTTATTTTTTAATTTAATGAGTCTAATATTGAACATTTTATTCAAAACTCAATTGTTGATATTCTTAAAATTAAAAATTTTCATCTTTTTAACCTAACTATTTTTATAGATTATTTATAAATAACGAACTTTTATTTTGTTTAAAACTCAATTGTTGATATTTTTTGAAATTTAAGGATTCTGTTTTTCTAAATTATTTATAAATTATTAGTTTTAATAGCTATTAGACAACTAAAATTAGTTTTAGAGTTTTTCTACATTAGATAAAAATTATCCAATCTCCATCAAATGTGAGCTAACTCACCCTTTTTTAAGGAATTCTATCAAATTAGAATTAGAACAACCAAAATAAAATATACTGTTATAATTAATCTCAAATTAGAATACATTTTTTAATATATTGATATACTAGACTATATCTGCACGCAATGCGGCGTAAATTTTATCAAATATGAAATTATAATGTTATAATTTTAAAAAAATGTGTTTTAGTTAATCCATTATTTTGTAAGTTTTATGTGATAAGTGTGAAAAATAAAAAATGAAAACGTAATAAAATATGAAATATATTACTTCTTGTATATTCTTAATATTTAATAATAAGGTTAAATAAAAAATGATGCGGCGATTATAGTGATATTATTTAGAGGGTGTTTGGGAAGGCTTATTTAAAACAACTTATGACTTTTGGCAAAAGTACTTATTAATGTGGTGTGGAAAAGAAGTTTTTTAAATAGTGTTTGAATTAGCTTATTAGTTTTTAGGGGTTTTTGATAAGAAGTTTTTGATAAGTTAGTAGGGAGTGACTTTTCAAAAACGACTAATTAGCTTTTAGGGATGAAATAAGGAGCTTTTAAAAATAGTTATCCAAACACTTTAATCTAACTTATTTGCTTCTCCAGGATGAAATAAGTTATAAGCACCTCCAAATAAGCCCTCCCAAACACCCTCTTAAGTTATATGATACGAGTGTAAAAATAAAAAAATAAAAAAATAAAAAACCAAGGGATTATAATTAAATAAATAACTATTATATGGATATAAAATAAAATATAGGATATTAATAGCTAAAAAGTAGGGGATAAATAGGATGTTAATGAGATAAGCATAAATGACCCGTGAGTGTAAAATGTGTCCAGATATATATTTAGGCGGGAAAGTTCTGAAACCGACTCACGAGATGATGACACATGGCACCTCATACACGGGATAATTTTAAAAAAATAAATCATGCCAAAAACCTTATATTACAAATATGAAAATGACCATAAATACAAAGTCACATATGAGAAATCAACAACTTCAAGTTGGACTATAAACATGAATAGAATCATTATAATCATATCATCATGTGTAGAAAAAAATAAAGATTAAAGAGCGTTTGATTAATTACCTTTGTATGTGTATATGTAATTGGTAGTGGCTTAATTAAGAGAGTTGCAGCAATTGATTGAGATTGAGAGATTGAAAGGGTATTTATAGATTGAGATTCAGAGATTGAGATTGAGGTGTGTATTTTTGGATTAAAACTATTTGATTTAATTATGTAGAGGATTTTTGAAAATGATATTTATCTTTTACATTATTTAATATATTGTTTTCATATTTATCTATAGTTTGGATAAAAAAATGAAAATTTTTAAAGAGCTTGAGTATATTTTTTTGTTCCAAGAAGTTATATGGAATTTTCTTAAGAATTACGAAAATAGGAAAAATAAGATTTTTCAACTTTGAAAAACTCTTAGAAAATTGTACTTTGAAAATAGAGAGAATATTTTTAATTTTTTATATCACCAATGAAAAATAATAATACGTGTATTGATTATATTAAATATTACACAAATATGTGTAGAGGATTTTTTAAACCATTTGATTTAATTATGTATTTTTGAAAGTGGTATTTATCTTTCACATTATTTTATTTATTATTTTCATATTTACATATAGTTTGGATTAAAAGGTTTGATTTAATTATGTAAAGGATTTTTCAAATCTTTTGATTTAATTATGTAGAGGATTTTTGAAAGTGGTATTTATCTTTTACATTATTTTATTTATTGTTTTGATAAAATATGTGATAAACATCTAATTTAAATTATGTTGAGCTAAGTTACCTATTTTTAAGGAATTTGTTTAGTAAGATTTGTATAAATTGTGAAGTGCTGGTGCTTGTAATTTGTAATTCAAACATATTCAAAAGCTTGATATCTCTACTAAATCTTCTATAAACATGTCGCAAGATGCCTTTAATTTCATTCACGAAATCAATACCCAAAATGATTCTTGGATGATAAAAGTTCGAATTGTTCGTTTGTGGAAGCAACTTTTTTCTCTAGACATGGTTTTAATGGATGAAAGTGTAATTGTTTTGTGTCTTACTTTTATTGTTATGTCTGATGATATGCTTGTTAATGTTATTTTTGCTGTTGTTGTTTATTCGTAGGGTGAAAATTTTCAGGCCACTATTAAGGCAAAGTTGATCCACACCTTTGAGAAGCTTCTTGCAGAAGGTTCGATAGTTGTGTTGGGTAAGTTTGGTGTTGCTTAAAACAGTGGTAAGTTTGGGTAAGCTTCTTGTAAGTTAAGAAATTTGAAGTATTTGATGGACCTGTTTATGGATTTGGTTTTGTCTAATTTGATGATATCAACAAAAGAAATGTTGGTGATGAATTCGCAGTGGGTGAGTTGTTTTAACTTATTTTTTTATCTTTTATAATGCCTTTCATATTTAAAATTGTATGTTTTATGTTGTTGATAAAAATTTTAAATATATTCATAGATGTAATTGGAGGTGTTGTTTCTTGTGGTAATATGGATGTATATGATCGCAATAGAAAAGAAAGCAAAAGAATTACTTTTGAGATGCAGGATTCTGAGTATGGTGATTCTGTTTTCGTTTCAATATCCCCCATCCCCACCCCACCACACACACCTTTATAATGCGGTCTTATTATTCTCTTTGTATTCTTTTATCTGAGGAAAAGTTATAAACTGCACATTGTGGGACAACTTTGCTCAAGAGCTATCGACATTTGTTAATGCTAGCAAGAGTGATGGATGTTTGATACTTATAATTCAGTTTGCGAGGGTTCGTCTTTGGAAAGGTGTGCATTATGCTAAATTTATTATTTCTTAAATATGACAAGTCTTTTAACAAGTTGTATAATTCTTTTAACATGTGTGTGTTTGTTATTTTCTTTTAGGCATTCCAACAATACAAAATGCTTTGTTTGGTACTAAACTCTTCATCAATGAAAGATTATGAACTTTATAATGCAAATGTCTATTGTTATTAGAATTAAAATAATATGTTTAAATTACCCGTATATTACACGGGTCATTAACTAGTTTATTTATTATCGAGTCATGAGAATATTTTTCCAAAGAATATTATACCTAGACTTTGTGTGCGTGCATCGCCCAAGGAGGTTCCCATATGGAATTCATATGCTTATAAATATTGAGTTTAAACTTTTTAAATGGGTTGAAACTATGTTTTCTTGAGATTCATGTTATGCATATGTTTCCTCTAGACATTCAGGGTGTTACTTACCTGGATACCGATTCGCCATGGTTTATGGGTTTCATTATATGGATCTGGGTATAATTGATTGATTTTGAATCATGGATTATGGGTTTCATTAAATGAACTTGGGTACCGATTTCTGAGTTTAATTATATGAATCTGGGTATCAATTGATTTGGAATCATTGTTTCTAGGTTTCATTATATGAATCTGGGTACTGAATATACGATGAATATCCTAAATTATCACAATGAATATACGATGCATATCCGATGAATATATGATGAATATCCGAAATTATTACAATGAGTATCCGATGAATATTCGATGAAGGTGATGCATATCTGATGAACATTCGATGCATATCTGATGAACATACGACGAATATCCTAAATTATTACGATGAATATCTAAAATTATTACTATCTGTTGGTTCCAATAAGATGGCCAATAAGATTGATTATAGTAATAAGTATTGTAGAAGGGGGGTTGAATACAATCAACACAGTTTCTTCTATATTTATAATCTATGACTCCTATGGAGTCTTTGTTTAGATTACTATTAGATTGTTTGATGATAAAGATTAAGACTATGTCAAGATCTAAAACAATCTTAGAATATAGACACTAAGCCTTTGCTTATGCACAAAGCAAGTAAAGAAGATACAGAAAGAATCTTAGAAGAATTGAGAGGGAAGAAAAGGATTTTGGGTATAGAAAATGGACCAAGGTGGTTTGAAGAACAACCCAACGTTCATATTTATACCCCATGCATTAAATGCATAACATCCCCAACTTTACACGTGTCATGTAAAGATTGGGTATGTTATACTATTGTACCATAAAATAATGTCCATGCTTGGTAGGGTCATGGCCTATGGTAAACAGTTGCCTTATGGGTGATAAGTACGGAGGGAACAGCAAAGAGACATCCCCTTTTGTACTATTGACAGAAAGGCAAATCAAATCCTTTTTGTGCATATAGGACAAGAAGACAAATATAGAATTCTTAAAGTACAAGTTACTAATCAGACCTTAGGGTCGCTGATCCTTGGGAAGGATCAGGGAGGCACTGTGACTTGTTCTCTTTGGAACGTCATGTTAGAGTAGTCAACTAGTTGTCACTGATATCAACTTCAGATCATAAGCATCGCTGACTCTATCATCAACTTGCATCAATAGATGGTGTTGATGGTTTCAAGTGGCATGACTATTTGTCTTCAAAGGATACTTAGCTGATGTCAGCTCTCACAGTTACTGAGCGGAGTCAGATAATCAACGATCGCTGATGTTTAAATTATCAGCGAGATAAGGTCGCTGAAGTTTTCAACTCATCAAAACAGTGCTAAGTATTTTCAGTTATTAGATAAAGGATCATTGATATTTTTATCAAATCATAGAGGAGCTGGATCAACAATCTCCCCCTAAATATCAATGATAAGACAACAGAGAGGTTGTCTTGTTCTATTTACTTAAGAAAATTCTAAGTATATAAGTAATAGTTAGGAAATAAAACATGTCAAAGGTACTTGTTTTATTTAACTATTAATAGTGTTCTTTTTCAGTGAGGAGACAACAGGAATAGAAAAACACTTGTATTCATTTCATTTCAGAGTAAATATTACAATACAGAAAGAAACAAATTACACTTATATTCATTTCATTTCAGAGTAAAAACACTTGTATTCATTTCATTTCAGAGTAAATATTACAATACAGATATAAACAAAAGAGAACATGTTATCCAAAAGGTTCTTCTTTAATGTAGAATTTATCTATGTCCTCTCCAGCGAGACTTCTCTTCTTTAATTCTTCTCGCATTCCCTTGGCAAACTCTTTTGAGTCTTGATCAGTGTTTGTGGCATAGACCAAGACATTTATTAGATGCAGTGTGGGAGAGATGAGAATTTCACTGAATCTCAGAAACTTAAGATTGTTGAACCTATCTCGGAAGAACAGCCAATACTCAGGTTCTTTCAAAACACGACCTTCATAGAGAGAGGGTCCTTCAGGAAGATCTAGGTTCAGTCCCGAAGTATCAGCATAATGATAAGGAAGGCCGGAGGAAGGACCAGCAAGAACAAAACGTGGGCCAGAGACACCACGCCTTGATGTAGATGGCCGAGAAGTAGAAGGACTGGAAGTTGATGCAGCGAGAGCAGCTTGCTGGACCTCAAGGAGTTGGTTGAATTTTAAGTTTTGAACTCTTTTGACAAGATTGCCAAGTAGTTCCTCCACCTGAGGTCTGGCTTGAGATCTTCAATTCTTCAGACATCTAAGAAGTTCATACCACTCGTTCAATCCGTAATCCTCTAAGGTTTTTAGTGAGTGTGTGATATCTCTATCATTCTCCCTGAAAACTGTGATTCTTATGAAAGGATTATGTGCAAGACAGTAATTAGGATTACCATGTCCAATTTATAAGACACTAGTGGGTCAGACTGCTACACACCCAATTCGAGATCATTTGGATTTTAAGTGTGAGAAATAATTAATTAAGTTTAATTATTAAAAGAGAGAAGAAATAAATAATAAATTGGTTATTTATTATTTATTAGTTAAATATAATTATTTATAATTAACAGTTTGATTAATTAAAGATAATTATCAAGAGTTATATTTGGTTTGGGATTTCTTTTATTATTACCTTATTTACCTTTATAAATAAAGGCTTTATATAACTGAATAATCATCTGATTTCATAAGTTACTTTTCCACCAAGAAATCCCATAACCTCTCTCTCTCTCTCTCTCTCTCTCTCTCTCTCTCTCTCTCTCTCTTTGGGCGCCGGCCATACACACACAAACAACCAGAGTTCGTTTTCCGATCAATCCAAGGCAGTCTAGCAGCCAGTCTCAAGGTGGTGCAGTAGTGGTATATCCCTAGTAGCCTCCGGAGCCGTTTTTGGTATCATCAAAGGTAAATTCGTGAAAACCCCCTAGATATACTGTTTGATTAGTTACGGTTGGATCTCTGTCGGGATTGTTATTTTTTATTCGCTGCGTTATCTGTTTTAGTCTACAAATCCCAACAGTGGTATCAGAGCCACTTCCGTAAACTTTTCAGATCTGTTTGTTAAGTAGATTTTGATAAAAATTGGTTTTTGTTTATAAAAAATCTGAAATTTATGCGTTCCTTTAAAAATTGGATTTTTATCGAATTCCCAAAGTTCGTGGCAATCGGTGGCGGAACGGCAGTGATCACCGGCCGAACCGCCGGGCCGATCGCCGGACGAATCGCAATCGATCGACGACCCCCGCGATTCGGTGGCCGATCGACGCAATTAAAACCACCGAACCACCAAAGCCGCAATCGGCGATGGTGGTCGTGGTCGTTCTCCACCCGCGAGCCGCACCACCACGGCGGCAGAAGCCGTGCGGTGGTGGCAGTAGTTTAATGTTTCGATCGCCGGCCACGGCGGCTTGGCAGCCGCTTGCTGCTGTCGCCGACGGCATCCGGTGGCGACGGTGGTGCTTTGGCGCTGGCGTTGCTGCCGGAGTAATGGCGATAATGGTGGCCGCGATTTCGATCAACAACGAGGGTGGCAGCGGTGGCGTTCTTGACGTTGCCGTCATGCATCGGTGGTGATGGTCGTCAATCGGCCACGCCATGGCAGTGGCGGCCGATTGCTGATGCTGTTGTGGCGGTTGGCGATTGGCGACGGGGCTTCGGTGGTGGTTTGTATTCGATCGCCGGCCACGGCGGCATGGTGGCCGTCTGCCGCAGCCGCCGATGGCCACCGGTGGCGATGGCGGTGCTTTGTGCTGCTGTCGTCACCGAAGTGATGGCGACGATGGTGGATTTCGATCGTGACCGCGGCGGAAGCCGTGTGGTGGTTGTCGTTTATTTTCTCGATTGCCAGCGAGGCGATGGTGGCGGCGTCTTCGTCGCTGCCGTCGCCGGTGGTGGCCGGAGCTGGTGATAACCCGATGGTTGGTGGTGGCCGTTTGCTACTATCAAACCAACGATTGAACGGGATCGTGTTAACCGTTATCAGTTATGTAACTTGGGGTAAACGACAATGATGATTCGAATCGTGATAGGTTTCGAATTGGATAGGTTTTAATTAATTATTATCAATATTTTGTTTTTCAGAAAAATACTAAAATCTTGTTTTTGTTATAATCCAGTTTGGATTATTACAAAAAATCCGTTTTTATCAAAACCGTTTTAATTAGTTTAATCCTTTAAACAAGTTTTTGTTGTCATAGCTAAGCCCGTTGACCTATGGTTGTGCTTTATTATTATTATTGTTTTATTCTATTTTGTTTATGGTAAGGGGGGCCTGCGAGCCATTTGCAACCCTATTTGTAGTTTTATTTTTCAAATAGTCTAGACGGGGGGCCTGCGTGTCATTTACAACCCAATTATGTAATAATTCGATTAGTTCAAGAGAGAATAAAGCTGAAGGACGGAGCATGGAGACACAACCAAAGATGTTGGAGCCAGTGGGAGCACCAAGATTTCATGCCTTGTGGTTGTTCTGGTCACGTAGGATTTGGACCGTCAGTTCTCGTGTTGGCTCACGAAACTGACATTAGTTATGGGCAAAGCTATGACACTGTCTCGTTTTATCTGTGTGGTTTGTTGTAGTCACCTTCTTTTAGATAAAACAAATTTATTTTTAAAATCTAATGAAATCAGATAAAGGAGTTCGATTACAGTTTGTTTTTCGAACCAGTTATTTTTTAAAGAAATTAAAACTGGCTAAAATCCTTAGAAAAAAATTTTAGATCAGTAAGTGTGATCCGTTTATGGACACCTTTGGCGTAAGGTACGTTGGAGCTCGAAGAGATCAAACCTTGGGCACCTGCGTTCAAACCCTAAGCTGAAGGGGGTGAAAAGACTCTGCGATAATCGGGTGGTACTGACCAGAGTACATCCAGTTCAAAATGGTGCGATCTATTTTGGTTTTTGTTACAATTCACCGAGAGGTACCGGGCCAAAACACACTAGAGGGACTAAATATGCACAAAATTTAAACGTCTGATGTCCCGATGATCTAGAAGTCGTATCTTCGTTTAAAGACACGATTGGTATAAGTTGTTACCTACCAGAAATAGCATGAGATGACTTGTGTGAGCAAACCACTTGTCAAATCATGTGAAATATCGATTCTAGTCTAATAAACTTATTATTCTAAGGTAATAATTTATTAGAATTATATAATCAGATTACTGAATCGGAATTTTATTTTTCTGTAGATGTCTTATACTGCTATTCCGTTTTATTCACCTAAGGAATCTCTCCGCCTTATAATGGGGAAATGGAAGCTTACAGGCCAAAAAATTTCAGTCTGGAAAATGCATCTCGACAATGTCCTGAATGCACAGGGTAAGTTATATTTGATTAAGAAACCCATTTCACGACCCAAATGCAATTCTCCTGAAAAGGATTTTGCAGACTATTTTAAATTCATGGCTGACGAGTCAGATGTGATGTCGATTCTATCTTTCTCTACTTCACCCGAGTTCATGGCTGATTTAAGAGTTAAGTATTGCCATGAGGTCGTGAAGGATATAGAAAGCCAGGTAGGCTTTCATAAGAACAGTGGGAAGTATCTAATCATGAAAGAGATTTATTCTGTAAAACTGGAAAAGGGTCAATCCGTTAAAGATCATCTTTTGGAAATGAGGAGGCTCTTTAAAAGATTGTCACGCATGGGATACAAGATGGTTCAGGAGGAACTAGTACACCTCATGTGGTTCTCTCTCACAGACGAGATACATACCACAGCCAGTGAGTACATGGGAGAGCCAAAGATGGATGTGGCAAAGTTCCATGAGGATGTTTTGGCCAGTTTGGAGCCAAGACCTGCAGCAGCTGCTGAACTCATGGACGGCGATTGGATTGACGAGCTGGGAGATCTGAGTTGCCCAGAATGCGGTAGCAAGGATATTTGTGCTCACACGATGGATATCGACCAGCTAGACATCGGTTTACCCGATACACCAGGTATCTTTATGATAGACTGTTTGATCACTTCTTATGAATCATTGGTACTTGATACAGGCAGTGGTAACCACATTTGTAATCATTTACAGGGATTCAAAAGAAGGGAGACATTGAGGAAGGATCGTTCGAACCTACGAGTCGGTGAAGGCACGATGCTTGTAGCTGAAGCCGTGGGATCTTACAATCTTAGATTACCCAAGGGTCTAGTTTTGGAACTTGAAAATTGTTACTATGTTCCTAAGATGATCAAAAACGTTATTTCTTTCGATTTACTTGTAGACCAAGGTTTTTATTATAAATATGATTACAAACTTATTTCTTGCTTTAAAAATGATGTCTTTTATTTCAAAGCAACACCGTCAAATGGTCTATACGTGTTAAATCTGCAAGAAAATAAAGAAGTCTATCATATAAGTAAACGATCCAAGGAAATTGAGGATCAGACTTACCTCTGGCATTGTCGTCTCGGTCATATAAACAAGAAACGCATAGAACAACTCCAGAAAGGAGGACTTCTGGGGTCTTTCGACTTTAGACCTTTTAATAACTGTGAATCTTGTTTATCTGGCAAAATGACAAAGCAGCCTTTCAATAAGGATAATGAAAGAGCAAATGAATTGTTAGGAATAATACACACAGATGTGTGTAGACCTTTCAGTCATGAAGCTAGGGGAGGATACCGGTACTTCATCACTTTTACTGACGATTTAGTAGATATGGTTATGTCTATCTTATAAGACATAAATCTGAAGCCTTTGAAAGGTTTAAGGAATTTCAAAATGAAGTACAGAACCAACTTGACAGAAAGATCAAGTTTTTGCGGTCGGATCGAGGTGGGGAATATCTTAGTCAGAAATTCGATAATCATTTGATGGAATGTGGGATTGTCTCACAACTCACACCTCCGTATACACCTAAGATGAATGGTGTGTCAGAAAGGAGAAATCGTACATTACTTGATATGGTATGATCAATGATGTGTCGTTCCTCACTACCAGTATCATTTTGGGGGCACGCGCTTGAAACAACGGCCCACATACTGAACAGAGTGCCAACTAAATCGGTAGAAAAGACCCCGTATGAGATTTGGACGGGTAAAAAGCCTAAACCGTCTTTTCTAAAGATTTGGGGTTGTGAGGTATATGTCAAACGACCAACCTCTGAAAAACTCAAACCCAAATCAGACAAGTGCATTTTCGTAGGTTATCCCAAGACTACAGTGGGATACTACTTCTACAATCCTACTGAGAACAAAGTCTTTGTGGCTCGGAATGGAGAATTTCTGGAAGATAAGTTTCTCAGTACCGAGAATACCAGAAATGATTTAGATCTTCAAGAAGTAGAGGAAGATGACACTTTACCGATTGTTGAGCCAGTCACTCAACAAGAACCTGTTGAGACTCAACCGGAAACAGTTGAGGAAGTGCAAACACAGGACCTTCGCAGATCTACTAGGGTAAGGCAAGAACCAGATAGGTATCTTGGGTTCCTAGTCTCTTAGGATGAAGGAGACCTGAATGAACCAACATCCTATGGACAAGCTGTATCAGGTAGTGAGTCTGAACAATGGCAGGAAGCCATGGAGGTGGAGATGCAGTCCATGTACAACAACCAAGTATGGGAGTTGACAGATTTACCCCAACACTGTAGGGCTGTTGGACGTAAATGGGTTTTCAAGAAGAAAACAGACATGGATGGAAATGTGCACACTTTTAAAGCTAGACTGGTGGCAAAAGGTTTCACGCAAACTCATGGTATCGACTATGATGAAACTTTTTCACCAGTAGCAATGTTAAAATCCATTAGGATTCTGATGGCCATCTCAGCGTACTTCAACTATGAGATTTGGCAAATGGATGTTAAGACGGCCTTCCTGAATGGGAAGTTAACAGAGGACGTCTATATGCAACAATCGGAAAGTTTTGTAGATCCAAAGAATCCTAATAAAGTGAGTAAATTGCTAAAAATCCATATATGGATTAAAGCAAGCATCAAGGAGCTGGAACTTACACTTTGATGTACGAATCAAAGAATTCGGTTTCACTAAAAGTGAGTTTGAGCCATGTGTTTACACAAAGTTCAGTGGGAGCATAGTAACCTTCTTGGTCTTATATGTAGATGATCTTCTACTCATTGGAAATGACGTACCAACTTTATAGAGTGTAAAGGCTTGGTTAAGCAAATGTTTCCAAATGAAAGACCTTGGAGAAGCTGCCTGTATACTTGGTATAAAGATCTATAGAAACAGATCTAGACGGCTTATCGGGCTTAGTCAAGGTACATACATTGACAAAATCCTGAAACGATTTAGGATGGATGAATCCAAGAAAGGATTTATTCCAATGCAGCATGGCATAGTACTAAGCAAAGCACAATGTCCTGTATCTAGTGATGATCAGGACAAAATGAAATCGGTTCCATATGCTTCTGCAATTGGATCGATCATGTATGCCATGTTATGTACAAGGCCTGATGTTGCTTACTCAATAAGTGTTACGAGCAGATACTAGCAGAACCCAAGTGAAGCCCATTGGGTGGCTGTCAAGAACATTCTCAAGTATATGAGACGGACTAAAGAAATGTTCTTGGTCTTTGGAGGATCTGAGGATGAGATTAGTGTCACAGGCTATACTGACGCTAGTTTCCAGACCAACAGAGATGATTTTAAATCACAGTCAGGTTACGTATTCACCCTAAACGGAGGCACGATCTCGTGGAAGAGCTCGAAGCAGGACACCATAGCAGATTCCACTACAGAGGTAGAGTACATTGCAGCATCAGATGCAGCAAAGGAAGCTGTCTGGCTCAGAAACTTTATTTCGAATCTTAGAGTTGTAGCCAGTATCTCTAGACCCGTAGATATCTATTGCGATAACTCTGGAGCTGTAGCACAAGCAAAAGAGCCTAGAGAACATCATAAGTCGAGACATGTACTCAGGAAGTATCACCTCATCCGAGAGATCATTGGAAGAGGAGACGTGAGAATATGCAAGATTCCGACGGATGAAAATGTCGCAGATCCGCTAACGAAGCCGCTAGCTAGAATAAAGCATGAGGGCCATGCTAGTTCCATAGGGATGCAGTACCTGGATACTAGTAGTTAGCTTGTGTTATTGATTATTAATGTAATATTTTGAAACGTTATTATAGTTTATTTCACAGTGTGTTTGAAATAAGGAGATACTATTTAGGAAATGTTTCAAAAATTACTATTTGCATATTTAAGTTATCCATGATTTTTCTAAGTCTTGTAAAAATCTAAATGTCCATAGCTACTTATTGAGGTGAGAACCTTAGTAAGGTTACAACGCTACTATGAATGTTTATATACGGTTGATATGATCAAACATTCATAGATACTTATCAGAGTGTATGAGTATTGGAAGTGACCAGTTTCAAGTCTGCTTCATGGAGCACATGTCATAAGCATGGACTTGATGATAGGTTGTCCTTAGACCTGAGATATCTGGTCTGTGAGCATGAGGACTACTGTACTCTTAGCACGTCCTAACGCTGCACCGTAACTGGGTGGCTATAAGGGGCGTGACTAGATGCAGCGGAAGCCATGTTTGCAGATGCAGGTAGTCAATATGGAATTTACACCTCCTTTATAGGAGAGATATTTCCGGGCCCCCTGATGATTAAGATTGGCAGAAATGCGTGGCCACGCTCGGATAGAATAACATTAGTTATTTGGAAAGTTCCGTAACTGCAGGCGATCAAGATCAGTATCAAGAAATACTTGAGTTTATGATTGAACAATCTCAGCTCCATGTCTAAAACTCATTTTAGAAATATTGTGTGTAAAAGGAATGAACCTGTGTACAATTCAAATATGAATCGTATCTCGGGATATAAGAGATCTTATAACCTGGTTAACCTAAGTGTCTGGCTAGGGACCTCCTTAGGCTAATGGTGACAGTTAAGTTACTTGTTTGGCACAAGTGGGAGTCTGAAAGGATTATGTGCAAGACAGTAATTAGGATTACCATGTCCAATGTTACAAGACACTAGTGGGTCACACTGCTACACAACCAATTCGAGATCATTTGGATTTTAAGTGTGAGAAATAATTAATTAAGTTTAATTATTAAAAGAGAGAAGGAATAAATAATAAATTGGTTATTTATTATTTATTAGTTAAATATAATTATTTATAATTAACAGTTTGATTAATTAAAGATAATTATCAAGAGTTATATTTGGTTTGGGATTTATTTTATTATTACCTTATTTACCTTTATAAATAAAGGCTTTATACAACTGAATAATCATCTGATTTCATAAGTTACTTTTCCACCATGAAATCCCATAACTCTCTCTCTCTCTCTCTCTCTCTCTCTCTCTCTCTCTCTCTCTCTCTCTCTCTCTCTCTCTCTCTCTCTCTCTCTCTCTCTCTCCTCTCTTTGGGCGCCGGCCATACACACACAAACAACTGGAGTTCGTTTTCCCATCAATCCAAGGCAGTCTAGCAGCTAGTCTCAAGGTGGTGCAGTAGTGGTGTATCCCTCACTTGCCTCCGGACCTGTTTTTGGTATCGTCAAAGGTAAATTCGTGAAAACCCCTAGATATAGTGTTTGATTAGTTACGGTTGGATCTCTGTCAAGATTGTAATTTTTTATCCGATGCGTTATCTATTTTAGTCTACAAATCCCAACATCTTACGTACGAGGGTGCGTTCTTCTTAGATCTGGTTTTATTCAGCTTCACAGAGGTAATCTTCCCAGGCCTTCTTCTTTTATTTATCCTCTCTAGGAACCAGTTTGTATTCGCTTCTTCAGTAGTAAGCTCTCTCTGATCCTTTAATTTTTCAAAAACTCTAAGGGCTGCCTGCTGAGCTCGAATTGAGTCAGCGTTTATTTCGGGATCCTCTCTGACAAACTCTTCAGTGAGTTGTTGAGCTACCAGAGCATCCATCTTTGCGTCCTCGAGCTGCTTCAGGGCCAGCTCATGCTCCCTAAGCTCTTCAGCAGAGATCCCTGGAGGGATCTTTATTCTCGTACTCTCAAGATGAGAGACGACCTCTTTCAACTTCGCATCCCTGTAAATTTCATTCTTGGAGTTAGGAGAGGATTTGTCAGAATCTTCATCTGATTCATGTGTGGTGGTTTCAAAAGATTCCTCGGATGATGAGATGGTAATTACGGGTTTGGAAGAAGGTGATTTAGAGATAGAAATTTCAGGTTTAAAAGAAGGTAGTTCAGAGATAGAAGTTTCAGGTTTGAAAGAAGGTGGTTCAAAAGGAATAATGTCTAAGAGATGGATGGCTGATATAGGAATGGGTTCGAGGGGTAAGGAGGAAACACCTTCATCAGAAGAAGATGTTGTGGAGGAGAAAATTTGTATGGTGTTTTTAGGAGAAGGGGTTTCAACAATTTTAGGAGAAGAGGTTTCAGCAGGTTTAGAAATAATCTCAAGGAGAGAGAGAGAAGAGATGATGACGTACCTTGGTTTTCTCCCCATGGGATGTTGGCATCTTCAGCGTTGAGGAGGAATTCTTCATCTCCTATGGCGTGCTCAAGGGGGCAGCTGCTTGGATCCTCCCCCTCGGATTTAGCACTTTGTGCTGAAGCTGACAGGTGTTTGTGTAAAAATTTACTTAAGTTATTATCGTAAGATGTCGTGAGGCAGAATCGTCAAAAGAAAGAATTATCGTTCGATAAAACGTGCGATAAAGAAAAATAAAATGACAGAAAGATTGATGACGCAGGAAAAACCTCTGAATCGAGGAAAAAACCTGCGGCCGACTAAACAGGATAGTCGACGTTGCACTACTGATCACCAATAAGGGGTGATATCCTCGATGTTACAATGGTATCGTACGATTACAATAAAGAAATGAATGCTATCGAACGTAAATACAGAGAATAATATTGGTATTGCTATTTCTCTTTTTGAGTCAGTTGTCTTGAGTGTAGGATCTTGAATCTCTTTTATAGCTGCTTGGATTGTAACCGTTTGTTCATTATTGAACCATAAATGTAACGGTCATAACTGAAGCTGAATTCTCGATTGTAACGTCTGAGTTTTTAATGAGATATGTATCTTGCTCAAACGGTCGGATTTAAGCTCGATGGACGATGGTTGTGCTTCGAGGTTATCTTGGATAAGCTTTCCTGCAATAAGAGTAAACATGGATATGTATATCGTTAGTTTAATCGTACGATCATATGGTGATATCGTACGATCTTCTTCGATGGTCATTTATCTTTGTTGGAAGGTAGTCATATCTTTACTTCAGGACCTTATCTTAATACAGGAATATTATCCTGGAAGGTATCTTACGATTCTATTCGTTCGATCGTTCGATGATAAAATTTCACCCAAACAGTTTGCCCCCAAGATTTAGAAAATAAGTTATAGATTTTCTGAATCTTACATCTGCAAAATCAAATCGTTAGCACATCGATTTTATCATGATCAATGAATATGAACCGGTTCTCACGTTAACGGCGTTATTAACTTGGTTAATTGCAAGCTGTCAATGCAACGGTTATAAAGGACAGGTGTCGATGCTCGATTCGACCTCAATTTCTTGGGAAGGAGTTTAATTTCATATAAAGATTAGATTTCTTCCATAATTATCTCCAAATCTTT
The DNA here is from genome assembly GCA_030169165.1 of Centaurea solstitialis. Classification (NCBI taxonomy): domain Eukaryota; kingdom Viridiplantae; phylum Streptophyta; class Magnoliopsida; order Asterales; family Asteraceae; genus Centaurea; species Centaurea solstitialis. Next base: position 40,816,578 of record CM058041.1, on the reverse strand, counting down.
TCTAATTTCGAATTCAAATTTCTCTCCAACCGAATCCTCCTAATCTTTGAGAAGATTTAGATCCAATTCGCCTATAAGGTATCTTTCTACCCCTTGTTTCAATTTCAGTTCATGCGTTTGAAAGTTAGGGCCGAGAAGAATCCTAGAAATTTTGACTTGCTGCGTTTCGATAGATTACATAGGAGTTTAGATCGGCTTAGCTTTAGAGAAATTATGGAGGTTAGGAGTACAATCCAGGGAGAAATCGACCTAATCCACCTTAGGAAACTTGCTAGGATGCCTAAGGAGGCTGTAATCAAATCACCCGGTGAGGTTAGACCCGCTGATGCTCCGGCGGGTTTCTTTGCGTTATTCGAATATCCTTTTAAAATAGGGTTTTCGTGGCTTTATAGCCCACTGGCTCGTGCGTTTATGACACGATTTAGCATCTCCCCTGGCCAACTCATGCCCCAATTCTGGAGGGTTGTGAGCGTTATCGAACGTGTAACAGAGAACTGGGGTAGGGATCCTTTCACCGTTGACGACCTTCTCACGGCGTATACTGTGAAGTCTTCTGATTATGATAGGTATGGGATTTATCCCAAGGGTAGGGGTGATGCCATGTTAGTACATGGTACTCAAGCATTTGATCGAGGATGGAAGGCTCGATATGCGTTCGTGCGTTCCTCATCGGTCTTGGAGGAAGGTGGATGGGTAGCCCCAGAATGGAACCCACTAGGTATAGGTCGTTTTATGTATTTTGTTTTGCTTTGATGTTATCGTATATTTTCTTATCGTGCGTTTCTTTTTGCAGAGATCGAATTTGCTTTCGAGGAATCCACCGAGGCTGTTAATCGCTTCTTGGAGTACGGAGTTCAAGAAAGATCGTACGCCAGGTCAAAGGGAAAAAGCCTAAAGGAGGATAGCGACGAGGAGCTTGAAGTGCAGGTGCTAAGTGAAGGAGAAGAAGAAAAAGAAGAAGAAGAAGAAGAAGAGATGGAAGGTAAATCGTACGATAGTTTTATCCTCTTTCTTATCTTATGTTTTCTTGCATCGTGCGATATTAACGTACGTTATCCTTGTTTATTTTAGGTCAAAAGAAACCTGCGAAGAAGTTGGCCAACTTAGCGGCGGCCAAGAGGGCTCTGGAGAAGAAGAAGGGTATAAGCGGCATGGAGCCTCAACCTAAGAAGACAAGGTCTTCTTCGGGTGCTTCGATTGCATCAAAGGAAGCCGTACAACAGGCGGATGATGTGGTCGATGCGACCCCGATTCACACTGCTCCTCCTCCTACGATGTCTCCTACGATGCCAAAGGAGAAAAGGGCCTCAGCCAAGCCTCCAAAGGGGAAGGAGGGTGAGACGTCAATCCACATTTCTCTACCCTCAAACTTTCTGGATGGCGATGTCATCAACCAGGATGATCTCTTCCCTGCTATCGAACAATACCTGCTTCCATCGCAGAAGGCCCACATGGACACTCGTCGTATTGGCGATCTCGATGCCGGTGCTGTTGGATACTCTTTCATGGTAAGTTATCGTACGAGTGAATAAATCTTACGATATATTATAATTAAGTGTTCTAATCATCTTGTGTTATGCAGGCTTTCCAGGCGTGTCTTGGTCTTCATCAAAGGTTGGAGACCGTTCAGAGGGACATGAAGGCGAAGATGTCCAGCGAGAGGGCTGCGGTGAACGAGGCGAAGAAGGCTCAGGAGAAGGCATCGAAGATGGCTGCTGTCCTAGAGGCCAAACGGGTTGAGGTGGACGATCTGACAGCTAAACTGGACGAGGCTGAGCACGTTCGATCAGAACAACGTGCAAGGCTGACAGCGGCAAACAATCGTATTGCCAAATTGGAGGAGGAACTGGCTGCATCGCGTGTGGAAATGGCAGATCGTGAGAAGGCCCTATCATCTGAGATCTTGGATCTCAAAGATGAGATGGTGTTATCCAGGATGGTGGCCCGTGCAGCCGTAATACGCCAATTTATTGGTGGCACGTACACCATCGAGGCTGCCAAGGGTGAGCTGGGGGCTTTCCGCGATGCGATGGGATCTGATGAGCTCCTGGATGCTGATGACGCCAAGGATGCTGATGAAGAGGAGGAAGGTGCTGAGAAGAGCAAAGAGGCCGAAGTTACGATGATCGAGGAGGAGGATAAGAATGAAGATGCCTCTGGATCCGTCATCGTGGACAAGGCTGCTGAAGACGTTCCTCCCCCTATCGTAGGAGCTAGTGTAGGAGAGGGTGCTGGCGTAGAGGCCACCCCTGAAGTTTAATTTATCGAACGATGTAATTTGAGTACTTTAAGTACTTTTTTAATGAAATTATCTATTTTTGCAATCGTGCGATGTTTCAATACTTGTTATTTTTGTTCTAAGTATTTTTGGTAAATAGATAATCGTGCGCTTTAGCTGATTTAGTGTTTAAGGCCTTAACTAATCGTGCGTTTTACCTTGCGATGTTTATCATGAGTTTAAGGCACTTTAAAAAATTTTAGAAACGTTTCTGTTAATCATGCGTCTGGCGTTTTGACTTGCGCTCTTGCGATTTAAAATTGATGCATCTTTTAAGTTTTATGCGATTTGAGCATGTTGTTTTATCAGGCGATGTTTGCCATAGATCGTGCGATGTCTGCGGTAGTCGTACGATATCCTGCGATAATCATGCGATGTCTTGCGATAATCGTGCGTTACCTGCGAGTAAAATTGGCTAAGGGGTGGCCGTTGGATTGACCAACGGCGCTCCGATGCCTAAGTCAGTAATCGTTCGATGAAATAATAGTAAAATAAAAAGGGTTTTAGAAGTAGTACCTTTTTAGATGAGTTGCATTCCAACTACGTGGGATTTCATTACCTTCGATGGTTGAAATCTTATAGGCACCTTTCCCCACGATCTTGGTAATGATGTAAGGTCCTTCCCATTTGATGGAAAGTTTTCCAGCGTTCGATTCTTGTGTATTCGGAAAGACACGTCGCAGGACATGATCTCCAAGTTGAAATACCTTGACTTTTACCTTTTTATTGAAGTAGCGTTCAACCATGGCTTTCTGCGATGCCATTTTTTGAAAGGCTTTCTCTCTTAGTTCTTCCAAAGCATCGATATCGTAACACAAGTCTATCGAGTTTTGCTCAATCGTACGATGTCGAGCAACAGGAACCTGTGATTCGATTGGAAGGACTGCTTCACATCCATATACCAGGGAAAAAGGAGTTTGCCCAGTTGCGGTTCTAGGTGTCGTGCGATTTGCCCATAAAACAGATGGTAATTCTTCGACCCATCGACCCTTTGCAGCTTTCAACCTCTTTCGAATAGAATTAATAATGGTCTTGTTGCTGGATTCAGCCAAGCCATTAGATTGTGGATATCTTGGGGTCGATGTAATGAGTTTTATCCCACGTTCATCGCAGAACTTTCGAGTTATTTCACTTATCAATTGGGATCCATTATCGCACGTTATTTCGGATGGTACTCCAAACCTGTAAATAATGTTAGTTTGGATAAAGGAGATAACTTCTTTATCCCTAACCTGTGAGAAAGCTGCGGCTTCAATCCATTTAGAGAAATAATCAGTAAGAACAAGTAAAAATACTTTCTGACCTGGAGCAGGTGGTAATTTTCCTACGATGTCCATCCCCCATCGCATGAATGGCCATGGGATCAAGACAGAGTGTAGGGGTTCAGAAGGTAGATGTGACGTACCTGAGTGTCTTTGACAAGCATCGCACTTTTGGACATACCTTATCGAGTTTCTCGAAGAGTAGGCCAATAATATCCTTGCCTCGAGATTCTGTTAGCAAGGCTTCTGCCCCCAGAATGGTTTCCACATTCTCCATCGTGCATCTCTTGAAGGATTTGATCGATTTGTTGCTTATTTACCACGCATCGTAAGATAAGACCCGTTGTAGACCTTCGATACAGCTGATCATCGAAGATCGTATATCGAGAGCTCTTAAGTCTGACTTTCCGGGCTTCTAATTTGTCTTCAGGAAGTTGGTCGTTTTTGAGGTAGTTCCATATATCGTTCGACCAATCGTGGTTTTCTTCAATCATTTGGACTTCTTCGATTGTTGGCGACATAAGATGTATTATCGGAACACTTTCTAGAGTTGGTTCGTTGAATGCGGATCCCAAGTTGGCCAAGGCATCGGCTTGCATGTTCAGATCTCTTGGGATTTGTTCTATCGAAAATTTGTCGAATCGTGCGATCTTATCTTTTGCAATCTTGAGGTACGATATCATTTTTGAATCTTTTGCCTGGAATTCGCCATTAATTTGGTTTACAACTAGCAATGAATCACTTCGTACATGTAGCCATCGTGCTCCTAAGTTATATGCCATATCCAATCCAGCGATCAAGGCTTCATACTCTGCTTCGTTGTTGGTGGTTTTGAACTCACATCGTACCGAATACACTATATTGCCCCCATGTGATGATTTCAGGACTACTCCCAATCCTGATCCTCGTGCGTTAGAAGCTCCGTCAACATGCATGGTCCATGGTTTGTTGTCGTGAATCATCACATTACTGATTTCATCGTACGATGGTTCTTCGATCCCAGGACTGAATTCAGCTACGAAATCTGCTAACGCCTGAGATTTTATCGCTATTCTTGGTTGATACGTTAGATCGAAGCTGCTAAGATAAATGCTCCACTTTGCTAATCGTCCTGTAAGTTCAGGCTTACGAAGTACGATCTTAAGAGGATAGTTAGTAACAACGATTATATGATGCGATTCGAAATAGTGTCTTAACTTTTTAGCTGCAGTTACGAGGCCAAGTAAGAGCTTTTCCATAGACGTGTACCTTGTTTCAGCATCGAGGAAAGACTTACTTATATAATAGATAGGTTGCTGATGTTGGTCACCTTCTCGTACGAGCACCGCGCTAACAGCGTTGTTACTTACAGCGAGGTACAATTGCAAGCTCTCTCCTTCGATTGGTTTCGTCAACAGTGGAGGATTGGACATGTATTTCTTTAAGCTTTGTAGTGCTTCCTCGTGTGCCTCTGTCCAATCGAAACCTTTGTTCTTTCGAAGCACGTTGTAGAACAAGTGACACTTATCGGATGATCGTGAGATGAACCTGTTCAGGGCCGCTACTCGTCCGGTCAGCTTTTGTACCTCTTTTACATTCCTTGGTGATTGGATTTCCAGGATTGCTTTGATCTGCTCCGGACTCGCCTCGATCCCTCGTCGTGTAACCATGTATCCAAGAAATTTTCCCGCACGTACTCCGAAAGAGCATTTGGTTGGGTTGAGTTTCATCTTGTATTCTCGTAATATATCGAACGATTGTTTTAGATGCTGGATGTGATCTTGTGATCGTTCCGATTTTACGAGCATATCGTCGATATATACTTCCATCGTACGTCCGAGGTGATCTTTGAACATCCTGTTTACGAGCCTTTGGTACGTTGATCCAGCGTTCTTGAGCCCAAATGGCATTACTTTGTAACAGTATATGCCCTTATCGGTCATAAACGCAGTCTTTTCTTGGTCGTCTTTGTGCATTAGGATCTGGTTATATCCGGAATAAGCATCCATGAACGTTAGTAACTCGTGCCCCGCTGTCGCATCGACCATTGCATCGATGTGTGGCAAAGGAAAAGGATCCTTTGGACACGCTTTGTTTAGGTCCGTGAAGTCGATGCATACTCGCCACTTTCCATTCTTTTTTTGTACTACCACCACGTTGGCGAGCCAATCTGGATACTTTACTTCTCGAATTTTTCCTGTTTTGAGTAGATTCTCCACTTCCTCGTTGATCACCTTGTTGCGTTCTGGTGCAAACTTGCGTCTTTTTTGCTTAACGGGTTTAAACGTAGGATCCACGTTTAACTTGTGCGATATGATGTTAGGATCTATCCCCACCATATCCTCGTGTGACCATGCAAAACAATCCGAGTGTTCCTGCAAAAAAGAAATTATACTATTTTTTATATCGGGGGTTAGAGTTGCACCTACGAAGACCTTGCGATCAGGATGTTTGTGATCCAACACGACTTCTTCTAATTGAAGATCATCGTACGATCGTACTCCATCCTGGCTCTGTAATTGCTAGATATCGAGCGGTTTGGCCTTCATCGTAATCTTGTAGCACTCCCTTGCGATTTTCTTTTCGCTGACTATCTCTTGCACGCCCCATGGAGATGGGAACTTGATCTTCTGATGATACGTCGATGGTACAGCTTTCATATCGTGAATCCAAGGTCTTCCAAGTATGGCATTATAAGCAGAAGGACAATCGATGACATTGAACTTTGTTTGCTTATTTATGCCTTTAGCGAAGACTGGTAGTGTGATTTCTCCAAGAGTACTAGTGGCATCTCCGTTGAATCCAATTAGCGTTGTTGTTCGTCGTACGATGTTAGACCGATCAATGCCCATGATCTTGAGTGTTTCTGCGAATATCACGTTGGCTGAGCTGCCTCCGTCGATTAGTACTCTCTTGGTTAGACAGTTACCAATTGTCAACTGAATAACCAGTGCATCATGGTGTTTTCTGGTGAGTGTCTGACATATCTTCGATATCGAATGATATCTTCGTAGCATCGAGCTCTTTTTCTTCCGCAGTCCTGGATTCATTTGGGATGGGATGTCCTTCAGGTCCTTCTCGTGCGTGCCTTTTTGCCGCAGAATAGGTAAGGCCACACACTTCTGATCCTCCTGTAATGCAGTTTACAACCTTCGTTGGAACGGGTGACGTTGGTCTTTTTGAATCATCACCTAGAAGGTTTTTAAGATGTCCGTTCGATTTGAGGTATGCGATCTCCTTTTTCAAGCTGATACAATCATCTGTATTGTTTCCGTGGTCGCTGTGGAAGTCGCACCATTTTGTTTGGTCTTTGTCCTTGCTAGGACTCTCTGGTTTTTTGGGCCATCGTACGTTGACTTCCAAGTTCCGCAGAGAATCCACCAAGTCTTTCGTTGTACCTGCAAAATGGTAAGTTGACAAATCTGGATATCTTACTTTACCTTTACCTTGGTTCGAACGTTTATTCTGATCGCGTCGAGAATTATCAATCTTGTTTACTCGTTTAGGTTTGAAATCATGTTTCTGTGCTCCAAGATTTTTCTTATCGTTCGAGTGTTTACGCCGGAAAAGGGCATCATCTTCGATCCTCATGTGTGCCAACGTACGAGCTCGTACATCATCGAAGTTTTCTGGTGGATACTTCGTTAAATCTGTGTATAACTCCGAGGATGTATCTAGTCCACGTTTGTATGCTTCGATCGCCGTCCGCACATCGCAGTTCTTAACTTCGATCATCTCTGCATTGAACCTGTTAAAATATTCACGGATGGTTTCACCTGTTTTTTGCACGACATAGTAGAGATCGCTTGTTTGTTTCTCCATCTTGCGACTGCTTGCAAACTGTCGAGTAAACTGGTTTACTAATTCTGACCACGATGCGATGCTCTTGGGTTTCAAATTGATTAACCATTGCAACGCAGCTCCGGTAAGTGTTGATCCAAAGCCCTTGCACATGCATATTTCTTGAAACTGTGTTGGAATAGGAACTGTCCACACTAGCTGCTTGTATTGTGCGATATGTTCCACAGGATCAGAGATTCCAGAGTATTTTGGTGTGAAAGCTGGGATGTTATATTTTTTGGGAATATCAACGAGAGCAATCTCATCGATATAGGGTGAGGCTTGGAATCCAGTTTTAGGTTCAACTTCGATGGGTACAGCAGCTCCAGGAAGTTTGGTTAACAATGCGAGCATTGCTTTGTTTTGTTCTTCTAGAATTTTTAGTCGAATATCCACGATATCATTGGGCGGTGGATTACTAGAGGTTCCTGAAACGTTCGATAAGTTCGGAATATGAGTTATGGGGGTAGCTGCGGTGGGAACGTGCGATATAGGTTCTGGAATAGGTATAAAGGGACGAGGCCCTGTTTGAGGTTGGTTGTAAGTAAACGTGGTTGCTCCTGGGTAAGGACCTGATGGTAACGGAGGGAAGATAGGACGTGAATTGTTGACTGGAGGTGGTTGTTTAGGTGAAATTTTATCATCGAACGATCGAATGATTAGAATCGTAAGATATCTTCCAGGATGATATTCCTGTATTAAGATAAGGTCCTGGAATAAAGATATAACTACCATCAAACAAAGACAAGTGATCATCGAAGATAAAAAGAGGTAGATCGTGCGATATCATCATATGATCGTACGATTGAACTAACAATATACATGTTCAAGTTTGCTCTTATTGCAGGAAAGCTTATCCAAGATAACCTCGAAGCATAGTCAACACCTATCAAGCCTGATATGACCGTTCGAACAAGATACGCTCGTCTTAAAGAACTTAGACGTTACGATCGCAAAACCAGCTTCAGTTATATCCGTTGCATTTATTGCTCAATAATGGATGAACAGTTACAAGATCAACAACTATAAAAAGAGAATCAAGACAACACATTCGGGACAACTGATTCTGGGAGAAAAATAGCAATACGAATATTATTTCTCTGTGTTTACGTTCGATAGCATTCATTTTCTTTATTGTAATCGTACGATACAACTGTAACATCGAGGATATCATCCCTTATTGGTGATCTATAGTGCAACGTCGACTATCTCATTTAGTCGGCCGCAGGTTTTTTCCTCGATTTAGAGGTTTTTCCTGCGTCATCAATCTTCTTGTCAATTTATTCTTATTTATCGCACGTTTTATCGAACGAGAATTCTTTCTTTTGACGATTTTGCCTCACGACATCTTACGATAACAATTTAAGTAAATTTTTACACAAACAGTTTGGCGCCCACCGTGGGGCCCGTTTTGAGAAAATCTTGTTCGATAAGGCGTCAGCTTACTAACCTATTTCTTTGAGCTTCTTTGTGAATTGAGTACAGGAACATGGCAAGCAGTTCTCAAACAACTTTGCAGCAACAATTGGCAGCAGCACAAGAACAAATCCAGTGGTTGAATGAGCAGAACTTACAAATGAATGGTGAACTGTCTAGATTGAGAGCATCGAATCCGCAAACTTCTCACATCCCAGTTTCCATTCATCAGCAAAGGCCATTTTTTCCTCAAAATCCACCCCCTGTTTCTCAACCTCCATTTGTCCAACCACAAATGTCACAATCTTTCATTCCACCTCAAGTATCGCAAGTTAACTTGCCTCCACCACCGCAGATATCGCAAGTTAGCTTACCACCGCCACCTCCAATCAACAATTCACGTCCAATCTTCCCTCCGTTACCATCAGGTCCTTACCCAGGAGCAACCACGTTTACTTACAACCAACCTCAAACAGGGCCTCGTCCCTTTATACCTATTCCAGAACCTATATCGCACGTTCCCACCGCAGCTACCCCCATAACTCATATTCCAAACTTATCAAACGTTTCGGGAACCTCTAGTAATCCACCACCCAATGATATCGTGGATATTCGATTAAAAATGCTAGAAGAACAAAATAAAGCAATGCTCGCATTGTTAACCAAACTTCCTGGAGCTGCTGTACCCATCGAAGTTGAACCTAAAACCGGATTCCAAGCCTCACCCTATATCGATGAGATTGCTCTTGTTGATATCCCCAAAAAATATAACATTCCAGCTTTTACACCAAAATACTCTGGAATCTCTGATCCTGTGGAACACATCGCACAATACAAGCAGCTAGTATGGACAGTTCCTATTCCAACCCAGTTTCAAGAAATATGTATGTGCAAGGGCTTTGGATCAACACTTACCGGAGCTGCGTTGCAGTGGTTAATCAATTTGAAACCTAAGAGCATTGCATCGTGGTCCGAGTTAGTAAACCAGTTTACTCGACAGTTTGCAAGCAGTCGCAAGATGGAGAAACAAACAAGCGATCTCTACTATGTCGTGCAAAAAACAGGTGAAACCATTCGTGAATATTTCAACAGGTTCAACGCAGAGATGATCGAAGTCAAGAACTGCGATGTGCGGACGGCGATCGAAGCATACAAACGTGGATTAGACACATCCTCGGAGTTATACACAGATTTGACGAAGTATCCACCAGAAAACTTCGATGATGTACGAGCTCGTACGTTGGCACACATGAGAATCGGAGATGATGCCCTTTTCCGGCGTAAACATTCGAATGATAAGAAAAATCTTGGAGCGCAGAAACATGATTTCAAACCTAAACGAGTAAACAAGATTGATAATTCTCAGCGCGATCAGAATAAACGTTCAAACCAAGGTAAAGGTAAAATAAGATATCCCGATTTGTCAACTTACCATTTTGCAGGTACAGCGAAGGACTTAGTGGATTCTCTTCGGAACTTGGAAGTCAACGTACGATGGCCCAAGAAACCAGAAAGTCCTAGCAAGGATAGAGACCAAACAAAATGGTGTGACTTCCACAGCGACCATGGGCACAATACAGATGAGTGTATTAGCTTGAAGAAGGAGATCGCATACCTCAAATCGAATGGACATCTCAAAAACCTTCTAGGCGATGATTCAAAAAGACCGACGTCACCCGTTCCAACGAAAGTTGTAAATTGCATTACTGGTGGATCCGAAGTATGTGGTTTGACATACTCTGCGGCCAAACGACACGCACGAGAAGGACCTGAAGGGTATCCTGTTCCTGAAGATTCGAAGACTGCGGCTGAAAGAGAACTCGATGCAGCCAAACTAACGTTCGATCAAGACGATCTATCAGGCGTTAACCAAAAACACCATGATGCTCTAGTCATACAGTTAAACATTGGAAACTGTTTGACCAGGAGAGTATTGGTGGATGGAGGTAGTTCAGCTAACGTTATATTCTCGGATACTCTAAAGATCATGGGTATTGATCGATCCAACATCGTACGACGAACAACAACGTTAATTGGATTCAACGGAGATGCCACTAGCACTCTTGGAGAAATCATACTACCAGTCTTTGCTAAAGGCATAAACAAGCAAACGAAGTTCAACGTCATCGATTGTCCTTCCGCTTACAATGCTATACTCGGAAGACCTTGGATTCACGATATGAAGGCTATACCATCAACATATCATCAGAAGATCAAGTTCCCATCTCCCTGGGGCGTGCAAGAGATAGTCAGCGAAAAGAAAATTGCAAGGGAGTGCTACAAGATTACGATGAAGGCTAAACCGCAAGATATCTAGCAATTACAGAGCCAGGATGGAATACGATCGTACGATGACCTTCAACTTGAAGAAGTCGTGCTAGATCCAAAACATCCTGATCGCAAGGTCTTCGTAGGAGCAACTCTAACCCCTGATATAAAAAATAGTATAATTTCTTTTTTGCAGGAACATTCGGATTGTTTTGCGTGGTCACACGAGGATATGGTAGGAATTGATCCTAACATCATATCGCACAAGTTGAACGTGGATCCAACGTTTAAACCCGTTAAGCAAAAAAGGCGCAAGTTTGCACCAGAACGCAACAAAGTCATCAATGAGGAAGTAGACAACCTACTTAGAACAGGGAAAATTCGAGAAGTAAAGTATCCAGATTGGCTCGCCAACGTGGTGGTAGTACAAAAGAAGAATGGAAAGTGGCGAGTATGCATCGACTTCACAGACCTGAACAAAGCTTGTCCAAAGGATCCTTTTCCTTTGCCGCATATTGATGCGATGGTCGATGCAACTGCGGGGCACGAGCTACTAACGTTCATGGATGCTTATTCCGGATATAATCAGATCCTAATGCACAAAGATGATCAAGAGAAGACCGCGTTTATGACCGATAAGGGCATATATTGTTATAAAGTAATGCCATTTGGGCTCAAGAATGCTGGATCAACGTACCAAAGGCTTGTAAACAGGATGTTCAAAGATCATCTCGGACGTACGATGGAAGTATACATCGATGATATGCTCGTAAAGTCAGAACGATCACAAGATCATATCCAGCATCTGAAGCAATCGTTCGATATATTACGAGAATACAAGATGAAACTCAACCCAACCAAGTGCTCTTTCGGGGTGCGTGCGGGAAAGTTTCTTGGATACATGGTTACACAACGAGGGATCGAAGCAAGTCCAGAACAGATCAAAGCAATCCTGGAAATTCAATCACCAAGGACTGTAAAAGAGGTACAAAAGTTAACCGGACGAGTAGCAGCCCTGAACAGGTTCATCTCACGATCATCCGATAAGTGTCACTTATTCTACAACGTGCTTCGAAAAAACAAAGGCTTCGATTGGACAGAAGCACACGAGGAAACACTACAAAGCTTAAAGAAATATATGTCCAATCCTCCACTATTGACGAAACCAATCGAAGGTGAGAGCTTGCAGTTGTACCTCGCTGTAAGTAACAACGCCGTTAGTGCAGTGCTCGTACGAGAAGGTGACCAACATCAGCAACCTATCTATTACATAAGTAAGTCTTTTCTCGATGCTGAAACAAGGTATACATCTATGGAAAAGCTTTTACTTGGCCTCGTGACTGCAGCAAAAAAGTTAAGACATTACTTCGAATCGCATCATATAATCGTTGTTACTAATTATCCTCTTAAGATCGTACTTCGTAAGCCTGAACTTACAGGACGATTAGCAAAGTGGAGTATTTATCTTAGCAGCTTTGATCTAACGTATCAACCAAGAACAGCGATAAAGTCTCAAGCGTTGGCAGATTTCGTAGCTGAATTCAGTCCTGGAATCGAAGAACCATCATACGATGAAATCAGTAATGTGATGATTCATGACAACGCACCATGGACCATGCATGTTGATGGAGCCTCTAACGCACGAGGATCAGGATTGGGAGTAGTCCTGAAATCATCACATGGGGGCAATATGGTGTATTCAATACGATGTGAGTTCAAAACCACTAACAATGAAGCAGAGTACGAAGCCTTGATTGCCGGATTGGATATGGCATATGACTTGGGGGCACGATGGCTACACGTACGAAGCGATTCACTACTAGTAGTGAACCAAATCAATGGCGAATTTCAAGCAAAAGATTCAAAGATGATATCGTACCTCAAGATCGCAAAAGATAAGATTGCACGATTTGATAAATTCTCGATAGAGCAAATCCCAAGAGACCTGAATATGCAAGCCGATGCCTTGGCTAACTTGGGATCCGCATTCAACGAACCAGCCTTAGAAAGTGTTCCGATAATACATCTTATGTCGCCAACAATCGAAGAAGCCCATTTGATCGAAGAAAACCACGATTGGTCGAATGATATATGGAACTATCTCAAAAACGACCAGCTCCCTGAAGACAAATTAGAAGCCCGGAAAATCAAAATTAAAAGCTCTCGATATACGATCTTCGATGATCAACTATATCGAAGGTCTACAACGGGTCTAATCTTGCGATGTGTGGTGAGTAAGCAACAAATCGATCGAATCCTTCAGGAGATGCATGATGGAGAATGTGGAAACCATTCTGGGGGCAGAAGTCTTGCTAACAGAATCTCGAGACAAGGATATTATTGGCCTACTCTTCGAGATGATTCGATAAGGTATGTTCAAAAGTGCGATGCTTGTCAAAAACATTCAGGTACGTCACATTTACCTTCTGGACCCCTACACTCTGTCTTAATCCCATGGCCATTCATGCGATGGGGGATGGACATCGTAGGAAAGTTACCACCTGCTCCAGGTCAAAAAGTATTTTTACTTGTTCTTACTGATTATTTCTCTAAATGGATTGAAGCTGCAGCCTTCTCACAGGTTAGGGATAAAGAAGTTATCTCCTTTATTCAAACTAACATTATTTACAGGTTCGGAGTACCATTAGAAATAACGTGCGATAATGGATCCCAATTTATAAGTGAGAGAACTCGAAAGTTCTGCGATGAACGTGGGATAAAACTCATTACATCGACTCCGAGATATCCACAATCCAACGGCTTGGCCGAATCCAGCAACAAGACCATTATTAATTCTATTCGAAAGAGGTTGAAAGCTGCAAAGGGTCGATGGGTCGAAGAGTTACCATCTGTTTTATGGGCAAATCGCACGACACCTAGAACTGCAACCGGGCAAACTCCTTTTTCCTTGGTATATGGATGTGAAGCAGTCCTTCCAATCGAATCACAAGTTCCTGTTGCTCGACATCGTACGATTGAACAAAACTCGATAGACTTGTGTTACGATGTTGATGCTTTGGAAGAACTAAGAGAGAAAGCCTTTCAGAAGATGGCATCGCAGAAAGCTATGGTTGAGCGCTACTTCAATAAAAAGGTAAAAGTCAAGGTATTTCAACTTGGAGATTATGTCCTGCGACGTGTCTTCCCAAATACGCAGGAATCGAATGCTGGAAAACTTTCCATCAAATGGGAAGGACCTTACATCATTACCAAAATCGTGGGAAAAGGAGCCTATAAAATTTCAACCATTGAAGGTATTGAAACCCCACGTAGTTGGAATGCAACTCATCTAAAAAGGTACTATTTCTGAAACCCTTTTTTATTTTCTTACTATTACTTCGTCGAACGATTACTGACTTAGGCATCGGAGCGCCGTTGGTCAATCCAACGGCCACCCCTTAGCCAATTTTACTCGCAGGTAACGCACGATTATCGCAAGACATCGCATGATTATCGCATGATATCGCACGACTATCGCAGACATCGCACGATCTATGGCAAACATCGCCCGATAAAACAATATGCTTAAAATCGCATAGAAATTAAAAGATGCATCAATTTCAAATCGCAAGAGCGCAAGTCAACACGCCAGACGCACGATTAACAGAAACGTTTCTAAAATTTTTTTTTTAAGCGCCTTAAACTCACGATAAACATCGCAAGACAAAACGCACGATTAATTAAGGCCTTAAATGACAGATTAGCTAAAAACGCACGATTATCTATTTACTAAAAGTACTTAGAACAAAAATAACAAGTACTAAAACATCGCACGATTGCAAAAATAGATAATTTCATTAAAAAGTACTTAAAGTACTGTGATTACATCGATTAAACTTCAGAGGTAGCCTCTACGCTAACACCCTCTTCTACGCTAACTTCTACGATAGGAGGAGTGACTTCAGCAGCCTTGTCCACGATGCCGGATCCAGAGGCATCTTCATTTTTATCCTCCTCCTCGATCATCGTGACTTCAGCCTCTTTGCTCTTTTCAGCACCTTCTTCTTCCTCATCGGCATCCTTGGCGTCATCAGCATCCAGGAGCTCATCAGACCCCATCGCATCACGGAAAGCCCCCAGCTCACCTTTAGCAGCTTCGATGGTGTACGTGCCACCAATGAATTGGCGTATTACGGCTGCACGGGCCACCATCCTAGATAACACCATCTCGTCTTTGAGATCCTGGATCTCAGAAGACAAAGCCTTCTCTCGATCTGCCATCTCCGCGCGCATCGCAGCAAGCTCCTCTTCCAATTTGGCAGCACGATTATTTGCCGCTGTCAACCTCGCACGTTGTTCTGATCGAACGTGCTCAGCCTCATCCAGCTTGGCCACCAAGTCATCTACTTCAACTCGCTTGGCTCCCAGAACAGCAGCTATCTTTGATGCCTTCTTCTGGGCCTTCTTAGCCTCGTTCACTGCCGCCCTTTCGCTGGACATCTTCGCCTTCATGTCCCTTTGAACAGTCTCCAACCTTTGATGAAGGCCGAGACACGCCTGGAAGGCCTGCGCAAATATAAAGAATTAGAACATTTAATATAATCGTAAGATATAAATATCGTATGATAATTTACCATGAAGGAATATCCAACAGCACCGGCATCAAGCTCGCCAATCCGACGAGCGTCCATGTGAGCCTTCTGCGATGGGAGCAAATATTGTTCGATGGCAGGGAATAAGTCATCCTGGTTGATGACATCACCGTCGAGGAAATTGGAAGGCAGAGATATATTGATCGACGTTTCACCCTCCTTCCCTCTTGGAGGCTTGACAGAAGCCCTTTTCTCCTTTGACATCGTAGGAGACATCGCAGGAGGAGGAGCACTGTGGATCGGGGTCGCATCGACCACATCATCCGCCTGTCGTACGGCTTCCTTTGATGCGGTCGAAGTACCCGAAGAAGACCTTGTCTTCTTAGGTTGTGGCTCCATGCCACTCATTCCTCTCTTCTTCTCCAGAGCCCTCTTGGCCGCCGCTAAGTTAGCCAATTTCTTGGCAGGTTTCTTCTGGCCTGAAATATAAAAACGTACGTTATTAATCGTACGATAAAGATGAGAAAACGTAAGATAAGAAGAAAAAGTTATCGCACGATTTACCTTCCATCTCTTCTTCTTCTTCTCCTTCACTTAATACTTGAACCTCGAGTTCTTCGTCGCTGTCTTCCCTTGGGCTTTTTCCCTTCGATTTAGCGTACGAACGTTCCTGAACACCGTACTCCAAGAAGCGATTGACAGCTTCAGTAGATTCCTCGAAGGTAAAATCGATCTCTGCAAAAATAACATACGATAAGAAAATTATATAATAAAAATTATGCTAATCAAAAATGCATAAAGCGACCTATACCTAATGGGTTCCATTCTGGAGCTACCCATCCACCATCCTCCAAGACCGATGAGGATCGTACGAACGCATATCGGGCCTTCCACCCTCGATCGAAAGCTTGGGTACCATGTACTAACATGGCATCACCCCTACCCTTGGGATAAATCCCATACCTATCGTAATCAGAAGGTTTGACAGTGTACGCCGACAAAAGATCATCGACGGTGAAAGGATCTCTACCCCAATTCTCAGTGACACGTTCGATAACGCTCACAACCCTCCAAAATTGGGGCATAAGTTGCCCGGGGATAAGCTAAATCGTGTCATAAAGGCACGAGACAAAGGACTAAAAGGCCAAGTAAATCCTATCTTAAAAGGGTATTCGAACAACGCGAAGAAACCTGCCGGAGCATCGGCAGGCCTAACCTCACCAGGTGCTTTGATCACGGTATCCTTGGGCATCCTAGCAAGTTTCTTGAGGTGAACTAAGTCGATTTCTCCTTGAATTGTGCTCTTAACTTCCATGATTTCCCTAAAACTAAGCCGATCTAAACTTCTACGTAATCTATCGAAACGTAATAAATCGAAATTCCTAGGATTTTTCTCAGCTCTAACTTTCAAACGCATGAACTGAATTGAAACAAGGGCAGAAAGATACCTTATAGGCGGCCTAGATTCAAATCTTCTTAAAGATTAGAGGGATTCGGTTTGAGTTGAATTTGAATTCGAAAATTGGAAGAGATTTAGAGATAATTATGGAAGAAATCTTATCTTTATATGAAATTAAACTCCTTCCCAAGAAATTGAGGTCGAATCGAACATCGACACCTGTCTCTTATAACCGTTGCACTTGACAGCTTGCACTTAACCAGGTTATGACGCCGTTAACGTGAAAAACGATTCAAATTCGATAGATTAATCCTGATAAAATCAATGTACTAGCGATTCAATTCTGCAGATATAAGATTCAGAAAATCTATAACATATTTTCTAAATCTTGGGGGCAAACTGTTTAGGTGAAATTTTATCATCGAACGATCGAATGATTAGAATCGTAAGATATCTTCCAGGATGATATTCCTGTATTAAGATAAGGTCCTGGAATAAAGATATAACTACCATCAAACAAAGACAAGTGATCATCGAAGATAAAAAGAGGTAGATCGTGCGATATCATCATATGATCGTACGATTGAACTAACAATATACATGTTCAAGTTTGCTCTTATTGCAGGAAAGCTTATCCAAGATAACCTCGAAGCAAAGTCAACACCTATCAAGCCTGATATGACCGTTCGAACAAGATACGCTCGTCTTAAAGAACTTAGACGTTACGATCGCAAAACCAGCTTCAGTTATATCCGTTGCATTTATTGCTCAATAATGGATGAACAGTTACAAGATCAACAACTATAAAAAGAGAATCAAGACAACACATTCGGGACAACTGATTCTGGGAGAAAAATAGCAATACGAATATTATTTCTCTGTGTTTACGTTCGATAGCATTCATTTTCTTTATTGTAATCGTACGATACAACTGTAACATCGAGGATATCATCCCTTATTGGTGATCTATAGTGCAACGTCGACTATCTCATTTAGTCGGCCGCAGGTTTTTTCCTCGATTTAGAGGTTTTTCCTGCGTCATCAATCTTCTTGTCAATTTATTCTTATTTATCGCACGTTTTATCGAACGAGAATTCTTTCTTTTGACGATTTTGCCTCACGACATCTTACGATAACAATTTAAGTAAATTTTTACACAAACAGTGGTGGTGGTAGGCTAACTTGTGTCACTTGCGGTTGGATGAAAGGTTGCGATACTTGTGGCTGGACAAATGGCTGCGATATTTGTGGCTGGACAAATGGTTGCGATATTTGTGGCTGGACAAATGGTTGTTGGGAAACATGGGGTTGATTTTGAGGGAAGAATGGCCTCGGTTGATGAGTAGAAACTGGGATGTGAGAAGTTTGTGGATTCGATGCTCTCAATCTAGACAGTTCACCATTCATTTGTAAATTCTGCTCATTCAACCACTGGATTTGTTCTTGTGCTGCTGCCAATTGTTGCTGCAAGGTTGTTTGAGAACTGCTTGCCATGTTCCTGCACTTAATTCACAAAGAAGCTCGGAGAAATAGGTTAGTAAGCTGACGCCTTATCGAACAAGATTTTCTCAAAACGGGCCCCACGGTGGGCGCCAAACTGTTTGTGTAAAAATTTACTTATGTTATTATCGTAAGATGTCGTGAGGCAGAATCGTCAAAAGAAAGAATTCTCGTTCGATAAAACGTGCGATAAAGAAAAATAAAATGACAGAAAGATTGATGACGCAGGAAAAACCTCTGAATCGAGGAAAAAACCTGCGGCCGACTAAAAAGGATAGTCTACGTTGCACTACTGATCACCAATAAGGGGTGATATCCTCGATGTTACAATGGTATCGTACGATTACAATAAAGAAATGAATGCTATCGAACGTAAATACAGAGAATAATATTGGTATTGCTATTTCTCTTTTTGAGTCAGTTGTCTTGAGTGTAGGATCTTGAATCTCTTTTATAGCTGCTTGGATTGTAACCGTTTGTTCATTATTGAACCATAAATGTAACGGTCATAACTGAAGCTGAATTCTCGATTGTAACGTCTGAGTTTTTAATGAGATATGTATCTTGCTCAAACGGTCGGATTTAAGCTCGATGGACGATGGTTGTGCTTCGAGGTTATCTTGGATAAGCTTTCCTGCAATAAGAGTAAACATGGATATGTATATCGTTAGTTTAATCGTACGATCATATGGTGATATCGTACGATCTTCTTCGATGGTCATTTATCTTTGTTGGAAGGTAGTCATATCTTTACTTCAGGACCTTATCTTAATACAGGAATATTATCCTCGAAGGTATCTTACGATTCTATTCGTTCGATCGTTCGATGATAAAATTTCACCCAAACAACAGGCAGCGAGAGAGGAGGGACGCCATATTAGTTTGCACCCTGGATTGACAGATCAGGGATGCAGCCACAGATTCTAGCAGGCTATGATCCCTATCCGTGAAGCTTGGTGCAGAAGGAGCAGCTGGAGGAGGGATGGCAGCGACCTGGGCTTGAAGATCCTTTAGTTGATCTTGTATGGCCTTGATAGCCGAATCCTGTGTATCCAGGCGCCGACTAACACCATATTGGAAGGAAGGCAGCATATCAGGCCCCTTTTTCACTAAGACTTCAATCTTAGGGAGAAGGTGGTCCCTTAACTCGTCCATCGAGTTGGCTAAGACCCCAGAGGCAGTGAGAATATCCATCTTCCCGTTGATGGATCCTAGGGCAGGGATGGAGAGAAACATCCCTAGGTCCGCGGAAGAGGAGGAGGCATCCTTCAGTGATTTCGTCTCAGCTTTGGCTAAGGCAACAGAAGCCTTGGCATCAGCTTAAGCCTTTTGGACTGCCTGCACTTGCTCATCGTGCTTCTGCGGATACTCTTCAGCCTTCTTCGCAGCCGCTGCTTCAAGAGTTGCCTTTTTAGCAGCAATCTCTTTGAGTTCGGCATCAGAGACGACTGGAGGATGTGAAGTGTTCGAAGGAGGTGAAGTGCTCAAAGGAGGTTGAGATCTGGAGCCTGTGAAGTACAGACAATGTAGGAGATACAAAAGTTAAACAAAATTAAGAAAAAAATGCAAGAAAATTAATTGAGTGAAACATACCCATTGGTTTTACTTTCAGTGGCTTGGAAGCCAACTGAGAATCCACCTTGGCCTTTTTGATCTTGGGAGGAGAGAAGGAAGAAGGGCGCTTGAAATTCAGCTTCAGCGCAGGTCCCTTCTTTTTAGCTGCTGTTGCTTTCTTCTGTGATGGAGCAGCAGGAATATCAGCAACAGGAATATTAGCAACATCTCTTGTTACCAAGACATCCTTCAGCGATACGCTGATGTTGCTGGAGTCGTGGTCTAGGGCCTTTGTGCCAATGGTTGAGTGGGATAGTCCCTTGGTTGCAGCAGGATAGTGTTCACCCAGGTGAGAAGCGATGATCGCTGAGAAGAACCTAGGATAGGCCAGATTCTTCTTCCTGGGTGTTTACTTGAGGCGACCAACCATGTCATCCCAGATGTATTTAACATAGTTGACAGGTTGGTTGGTGATGGCTCCCCAAACCATCACAGTGGAGTTGAAGGAGGCTTGATCAAAACTTTGTACCTTGGCAGTGAGGCACTAGATGAAGTAGCGTTTGGTTCCGAGACAGTGTTCCAGCCACTAGTATCAATGGTGTTGATGTTGAGATTAGAAGTAGAAGCCATGGATTCTGCATAGACAAAGAAATAGAGTTAAATGAGAAAACATAAAAAAAAAAAGATGAAAGACTTTCAAATTTAAACATGAAAGATGAAAGACTTTCAAATTTAAACATGAAAGATGAAAGACTTTCAAATTTAATGAAAAGTATAAAGAATACTTGATTTTTCAGATTTAAGATCATCTGATAGGGTTTTAAGGAAGGGAATTCAAACCCTAGATTTGAAGTTTTAAGAACAAGAAGAAGAAGAAACATTATAAACCATTTCGATTCTGAAAAAATTTCCAGAATCAAGAGTTTTTAAATGAAAGAAAGAATAAAACTCTTTGAAGATTTATGTATTGAGACTAGATATAGGATTAATCAAAACAAAACAAGATTATCCTACCAGTTGAAGAAAATGCACAAAGATTTTTAAGAAAATCTTTGAAGGTTGTTCTTGCTTGGAGAGGATGAATGCTTGAGTGCTTGAGAGAATTTGTGAGTGTAAAGAGAGAAAATGGATGAAGGATTTTTTTATATAGTGGGTTAGAGGAGAGAGAAAAAGAAAAAAAGGTAGAATGACGTGGAACGATTTTCTAGGAGTAATGATGGTAGAAGTTACCACGCGCCATCATATTTTCTCACTCGCCTTCACTTGCCTTCACGCGCCTGACACAAGTTTGTGCGCATTAAATAGCTGATTCGGTAATTATCGTATATAAAAAACAAAACAAGTTTTAATCTCTAAAGCCTAGCCACTGTTACCACATTCACAGGCAAGCGTACCTGATCGTGAGTAATATAGTGTAGGAAAGTCCAGGTATCGTATCTACCACTTGGAACGGTCAAGTTATATAGACTAATAATCTTAACTAGTTTAATTAATCTGAAGCTATGGGGGGGTTTTATGAAAACGGTTTGAATAATTAAAAGACAACGAATTAACTAAGAAGCAAAAGACAATTGACTAACTAGAAAACACAAAGAAAGTAATTTAAACTTTATAAGAGGAAAACAATAATACTTATCATGGTATAACAACTCCCCAAGTGGATGATTTAAATTAGCCAAAAATATGGTTGTATTGGTTATTGTAGGAATTTAAGTCTGAGACACCCTAACATGCGATCATTATGGTTGTCAACTAGGTTGGTCCTCCTAGTCCTAATACATAGACTAATTTTTAAGCAATCTAGTACCAGCCACCCAATTCTATCACTATTGCACGGAATTCTACTATTTGGCTGCTCTCGGTCTGAGCTAACCACCTAACACAACTCTCCGGGTTTCCGAAGGGAAGGTCAAGAGAGGTTGATTTACCTATCGGAGTCTATCTATCTAAGTTAAACAGATACACCCAACCAACGAATTCAAATATCCATACAATACGAATCAAACCGGAACCGTAAAACACATTCAATAAACCAAAAAAAACCAATAAACATTAAATCACAAAAACATCATCCACAAGGTTCATCCACCACAATAAGTACCACTAAAGAAAACTACTCACTAATCATAACTAAAACAGTAAAAACAAAAGTAGAGACAGACATTATACCGACCGTACAACGATAGATGATCGAGAATCAAACTGGTAGCGTATCGGCACAAATCTCTCTATCTCACTCAAGCTAAATTAACTAATAATGTAAGAATATGAAGCAGGACTGTAGCTTGATTATTAGAGATGATTTTTGGACTGAAGGAGGAGATCTGTATTTAAAAGGCCATCCGGAGCTCGTTTTGTGATCGCGAGGCTTTGGTCTCGCGATGCGAGACACTTAATAAACCCTATATTTCCCATCTTTGCGAACTTGGCGACGCCAAACTTTAAAACTCGTGGACGCGAAATGCTCACTGGATTGAGTTTTTCCAATTTCCACGTTTTTTCGCCTTTTTCCGTACTTTTTCGTTCCACGGCCTCCAAAACCTACAAAAGTGAGAATCAGTCCAAAACATGAGTAATCAGATCAGAAATGGGTGAGAAATGGGGTAAAATCAGACAATTAAGTACGACCAAAACATGTATAATTTTGGTGTTATCAATAGCATTAATGGGACAACCCATTCTGATGACAGCTTTTCTAGAATACGAATCATTTCAAAAGGAAAACACAACCTTTTCGATGATTATCCAGAAACCTAGGAATAGGAAAGGTCATCAGCGAAAGCTTATCAGAGTCCTCGTATCACATTTAATGTATTAAGGTAGGTGTGGTCACTTACAGAGTTGCAGGTAGGGATTAAATGCAAGAAATCAGTGACTTTAAAATGATCAGGGAGATCAATTCATTTCATTTCAGCAAGATTTACAGTGCGCTGATAAACAGAAAAGTACATAAGTAAAGAAACCCAGCTTGCTGAAAATCAAGCATCAGGGTTTAGCATTCCTAGCTCGCTGATGAGTTGGTTAAACCGTTTCTCGTCAAGCGGTTTGGTGAAAAGATCAGCTAGCTGATATTCCGTAGGAACAAAGTGAAGTTCGACATCGCCATTCATCATATGATATCTGGTAAAGTGATATCTGATCTCAATGTGCTTTGTCTTAGAATGAAGGACGGGATTGTTAGTGATGGCGACCGCTGAAGTGTTGTCGCAGTATATGGGTATCTTTGCTAGCTGAAATCCATAGTCCAACAGTTGATTTCTCATCCAAAGGACCTGAGCATAGCAGCTACCAACAGCGACATATTCTGCTTCAGCGGTTGATGTGGACACCGAGTTTTGCTTTTTGCTTGTCCAGCTCACCAACTCACCAAGTAGCTGACATCCACCGGTGGTGCTCTTTCGATCTAATTTACAGCCTGCAAAATCACTATCTGAAAAAGCAGTTAGATCGAACCCTGAGTCCCTGGGGTACCAGAGACCAAGGTTGGGAGTCCCTTTCAGGTATCTGAAGATACGCTTAACAACTTTCATATGGGGCTCTTTGAGATCAGCTTGATATCGTGCACAGAGACATGTGGCATACATGATATCAGGATGGCTCGCTGTGAGATATAGCAGTGAGTCAATCATTCTTCTGTAGAGAGTAACATCAACAGGTTTCCCATTGGAATCCTTGTCAAGTTTCAGAGGAGGTGCCATTGGTGTTTTCATTTCAGAACAAGTAGTAAGTTCAAATTTATTAAGCATTTCTCGAACATACTTACCTTGAGAGATGAAAATACCCTTTTCAGATTGCTTAATCTGAAGAGCTAAGAAATAAGTTAGTTCACCCATCATGGATATCTTGTATTGAGCCTGCATGAGTGACTCAAACTTTTTGCAAAGTTTGGCTTTCGTGGACCCAAAGATAATGTCATCAACATAAATTTGGGCAAGGAATACATGGTCCTTGTAGGTCTTGACAAACAGAGTGCTGTCAATTTTTCCACGAGTGAAACCTTCAGAGATAAGAAAAGTTGACAAGGTTTCACACCAGGCTCTAGGTGCCTGCTTTAAGCCATATAAAGCCTTGTTTAACTTGTAAACATGGTTAGGGTGCTTAGGATCAGCAAAGCCTGGAGGTTGAGCAACATAGACTTCTTCAGTGAGTTTCCTATTGAGAAATGCACTCTTGACATCCATCTGAAACACTTGAAATTTCATATATGAGCCGCATAAGCAAGAAAAAGTCTAATGGCTTCTAATCTAGCCACAGGGGTAAATGTTTCATCATAGTCTATCCCCTCTTCTTGTCTATATCCTTGTGCAACAAGACAAGCCTTATTTCAAATCACAGTTCCATGTTCATCAAGTTTATTTCGAAAAATCCATTTCAGACCTATGATAGTCTTTCTAGATGGCATGTGAACAAGAATCCAGACAAGGTTTCTTTCGAACTCAGCGAGTTCTTCTTGCATCGCTGAGACCCAAAATGGATCAGCGAGTGCTTCTTCTATTTTAGAAGGTTCATTTTCAGATAAGAAACAGACATAGACACAGTGATTACTAGCCTGATGTCGAGTTTTTACACCAGTTGAGGGATCACCTAGGACTTGATCAATAGGATGATCTCTAGTCCATCTGAGAGCAGGAGGCTGAGCGACAACCTGAAGAGGTTCAGCAGCGACTGTAGAAAATGATTCTTCAGGGATTATATCAAGTTGAGGAAGATCATCGAGGAGTGGAGCAACTTCAGAAGCGCTTAAGGTTGAAGGAGTGTCTTCTTGAGATGTTGTGGGAGCAACTTGATTTATAGGGACAGCAGAGAAAATTGGAGTGACCTGAGGAATTTCAGGTACACCTTCAAATCCATCAAGGATTGGTGATGATGTTCCTACAGCAGGGATGTTAGCTTCAGGGGCTTCATTTTCAGGGACCTGAAAGTATGAGTTAGCCCATTGATCTACATCATTATTATCAGAAAATGAAGGAGTAGAGAAGGGATTAGTTTCATCAAACTGGACATGAATGGTTTCTTCTATGGTTTGCCTTCGTTTGTTAAAGACATGATAGGCTTTGGATATAGTAGAGTATCCAACCAAGAAACCATCATCAGCTTTGGCATCAAACTTTCCAAGAGCATCTCTGTTGTTCTTGATATAACAATTGCAACCAAAGATGTGGAAGTATTCAATGTTTGGCTTTCTTCCTCTGAAGATATCGTAGGCTGTCTTCTTGAACCTTTTCACGATCAGCGACCTGTTCTGCGTATAACAGGCAGTATTGACAGCCTTAGCCTAGAATTCAATAGAGAGACGGGCTTCAATCAGCATGGATCTTGCAGCTTCAATCAGCGTGCGATTTCTTCGTTCAGTGACTCCATTTTGCTGAGGAGTACGAACGGAAAAGAAGTTTTGAGAAATTCCCTTGCTAATAAGGAATTGATCCAAGACATTGTTTTTGAATTCAGTGCCATGATCAGTTCTGATGGAACGAACAGTGGTCTGATTGAACTTCTCCATCCGGAGAATTAAGGCAATGATCTCTTGAGAAGTTTCACTCTTGGCTCTAAGGAAGAAAACCTAGGTGAATCTTGAGTATTCATCCACTATCACCAAAGTGTATCGCTTTCCACCCATAGATTGGATATTGACAGGTCCAAAGAGGTCTATGTGCAATAAATGGAGTGGAGAGTTGATGGTGGAGATTTGCTTGGATTTGATAGTAGCTCTTGTCTGCTTTCCCTTTTCACAAGCAGCACAAAGAGATTCTTTAGCAAAGCTGTTTTCAGGGAGTCCTTCCACCAGCTTGCTAATGGAGAGTTTGTTGATGGTGTTGAAGTTCAGGTGGGAGAGACGTTTGTGCCAGAGCCAGTTGATGTCTGAAGAGGCCCTGGACATGAAGCACACATTTTTAGTGGACGTATCCATGTTAATGATGTAAACATCACAGGATCTTTGTCCTCTGAGAATGATTTTCTTGTGCCTGTTCTTCACCTTGCAGCTTTTCTTGGAGAAAGAGACCTTGTGATCTTTATCACAAAGCTGACTAATACTCAACAGATTATGTGTTAGTCCTTCAATATAACATACCCTTTTAAAGGTAGTCTTGCCGTTGGTTAAGGTACAATATCCTTTAGTAATACCTCTCCCTTCACCACCAAATTTGACTGAAGTGCCAGCTTCTTCTTTGTAGTCGACAGAACATGTTTATTTCCAGTCATGTGTTTAGAGCATCCGCTGTCAAGGTACCAGATGCTCTTTTTCTGAAATAGAAAGAAGAGTTAAGTTGTCTTTGGAACCCACATGAAGTTGGGTCCATCAGGGTCAGCGAAGGAAGATATATTAGGGATGTAGGTGATTGAAGATTCGGCGGCCTCATAAACTACCATAGTAGTAGAGGAAGAGGCAACATCGTCTGTCATATCTGAGGTTTCAGTGTTGACAGGATCAGGGATGATGGTAGACTCAATGACTAAAGGTTTCTTTCCTTTGGCAGATTTATTTGCCTTAGGATCTTTCTTTACCTTAGCTGCTTTTTCAGCTTTGGTAGCATGAGGACACTTGCTAGCAATATGGTCATTTTGGCCACAGTGATAGCAGTTTCTATAGGTCTTAGTCTTAGAGGGACCCTTAGGAGTTTTGAACTTAAGATGAGCAGGTCCAGGTCCAAGAATACCTATATCTCTAGTTTGAGGAGGAATTGGAGTCTTCTCCTGTGGTTTGGTCTTCAAGTCTATCTTGATTCTGGGAACAGGACATTGAACAGATTTATTAGTCCCTGATCCAGAAGGACCACCACCTAAGACTTTAGGAGTCTTGTGGTTTGGTTTCTTAGGTTTGGGTGGATGGTTAGGAAGGTTTTTACCTTTAGAGTTCTTTGGAGGCTGAACAGAGGTAGAAGCTTCATCTTTAGGGATGGAAGAAGAACTCTGAGAGTCAGGATTAGAGGAAACAAACATGCCATATTTTAACTTAGATTTATCAGGTTTAGCAATATCATGTTGTTTTCCTTTAACAAAACCTAAGCAGGTTCTATTCTTAGGGTTTCACTGAGAGGAGATGATTTCATCAACCTTTTCTGAGGCATCAGCCCAGCTTTTAACAGTGACCTTCTCAGAATTTAGCTCAGCGAGAGCTTTTTCTCTTTCAGCGATGGCCTGCTCCCTTTCTATGCAAAGGACTTGGTTTGCATGTACTTGGTCCTTATAGTTTGCTTCAAAAACAACGAGCTCTTTGAGTTTCTCATGACACTCTTTAAGCTCAGTCCTAAGGTCAAAATTGACCTTTTCAGCAGAGGACTTGCCATTTAAGGCATTGTACAGATCGATGGTTAAAGTTGTTAGTAATTATGTGCAGAAGTTGACAAACCAGAGATTACACATCCAATGTTATAAGACACTTGAGGGTCACACTTGTGAGGACCTGTAAAACGAACAAGTTAAATAACTCCAGATAAGAGAGGTTAGATTTATAATAGTCAATTATAAATCTATTGGGTGTTTTCTGTAAGAAACTCTAAAGTTAAAGGTTTCTATTATTAATTAAAAAGGATTATATATTTATTAGTTAAATAAATATATAATTGGTTTTAATTAATTAATATATATATTTGTTAAATATATATATATATGGTAATTATCCTAATATATATTAGTTAAATATATATGGAATTAATCTTTTCTTGGTGGAAAAGAAAGAGTTTATTTATGGATAATTACTGGAAAAAGGAAACTGAATATGATACAGATACTATTTGCATCAATATAAATATTCAGTTATGGTTAACCCTTTTTCATTCATTCATTATTCACTCCAACCATAGAAACCGAAAATCTCTCTCTCTCCCTCGTAATCGACGCCAACCTCAAGCCGAAGAAAGTTCGGGTTTTATTTGGGTGTTCGGGAGCTCGGAGTTGTAACCGGCTAGAAGGTCCGTTCGTAGGGTTCATCACGGGTGGATCTATCTCAAGCGATTCAGGTAACTTTCTAAACCTCCTTACATGTATGTTACAGATAAACAATAAACGATTGTGTGCTTTTCAGGTTTTTACACCTTTTGCTTCCGCTGATCAAACCAGTTTGGTTTGATGTTCGGATCAACAGTTTGTTTTTCTGAACAGTGACTCGAACCAGTTTGGTCCGAGGTCTCACAAAAACCCAACAAAGGCATCCATCATTGTCATGGTATCAGAAGGAGAAGGAGTAGATACCTGAGCTAGTGGAAGAGCAGAGGTTGAAGAAGGCGTAGCAGAAACTTCTTCTTCAGGGATGTCTTCGAGCTGTGCCATGAGGACAGGCTCGGTTTCTTCAATGATGGCCATCAGACACGTGACCTCGCTGGTGTCCTCTTCATCAGAGGATTCGTCAGAAGACTCATCCCAGCCTTTTTCTTCAGCGATCAGGCCTTTGCCTATTCGCTGGAATTTCAGCTTGCGATACTTTCCCTTCAGCTTCTGGTACTTACCATCCTTGGAAGCTGGTGTTGAGGATTCAGCGAACTGATTTTTCTTGTACTTGCATTCAGTGGCAAAGTGACCTTTGCTCTGACATTTGAAACAGGTAGAGGTCACCTTATTACCAGAAGGTGTTTCAGGCTTGTTAGCAATAGACAAGGGCTTGGACTTACGAAAGTTTCCTTTCCGGCCAAATTTCTTGAAGTGTTTGGAGAGAAGGGCAAGAGATTCATTGAACTCTGTCTCATTATTAGAGACAGGCTCAGAATCAGAGTCTTCTATCTCAGTGATAGTCACTATTAAGACAGGAGTTTGAGAAGGTTGAGGAGATTCAGAGATCAAGGCAAGAGGGTTGCTTTTAACATCCTTGGAATCTCTTATGAGATTAGACTTCAGAGTCTTAGTTTGCTCATGGTTGAGCATCATACCATATAACTCGATGAGAGTTATAGTCTTTATGTCCTTGGACATTTTCAGACACATGGTGTAATTTTTCCACTATTCAGGGAGGGCCTCCATGAACTTGGTAATTACCTACGAGTTGGAGTAAATGACATTGTAGGTCTTCAGATCAATCAAGAGGCAGTTAACCCTCTAATGAGTCTGGCCAGAGTTTCACCTTTAGCAGCGATGAACTTCTCATACTGTCGTATGAGGTGAATATTTCTAGATTCAATGAGAGCATCAGCACCCTCATATTGGATACAAAGAGTATCCCATATCTCTTTAGCTATCTTGAGCTTGCTGATGGAATGAAATACTTCATCAGGAAGAGACAGCTATCAGAGACCTTGCCTTGGTGTCAACATTCACCAGGCGCTTGTCTTCATCTGTCCAGTTGGACACCTACTTGATGAAAGTCCTCTCCGGAACAGCAGGAGAGGTGGTAGTAGCAGCAACAGCTGGAATTATAGAGGTGGGAACATATGGTCCATGTTCTAAGAAGTAGGGGATTTGAGGATCGGAACCAGAGAGAAAGAGTTTCATTCTTGACTTCCATAGAGGGAAGTTATCAGCATTGAATCTGGGTGGCTTTGCCAAGGATCCAGATTCGAAGTAAGTGTCTTTTGGAGGAATGGCCATTTGGTGGATCTAAAAGCTATGTTTCTTTTAGGAACAGTTAAGAAGAGATTTCCAACCACTCTGATACCACTTGTTGGTCCCAATAAGATGGCTAATAAGATAGATTATAGTAATAAGTATTGTAGAAGGGGGGTTGAATACAATCAACACAGTTTCTTCTATATTTATAATCTATGACTCCTATGGAGTCTTTGTTTAGATTACTATTAGATTGTTTGATGATAAAGATCAAGACTATGTCAAGATCTAAAACAATCTTAGAATATAGACACTAAGCCTTTGCTTATGTACAAAGCAAGTAAAAAAGAGATAGAAAGAATCTTAGAAGAATTGAGAGGGAAGAAAGCATTTGGGGTATAGAAGATGGACCAAGGTGGTTTGAAGAACAACCCAACGTTCATACTTATACCCCATGCATTAAATGCATGCCATCCCTAACTTTACACGTGTCATGTAAAGATTGGGTCTGTTGTACTATTGTACCATAAAATAATGCCCATGCTTGGTGGGTCATGGTCTATGGTAAACAGTTGCCTTATGGGTGATAAGTATAGAGGGAACAGTAAAGAGACATCCCCTTTTGTACTATTGTCAGAAAGGCAAATCAAATCCTTTTTGTGCATATAGGATAAGAAGACAAATATAGAATTCTTAAAGTACAAGTCATTGATCAGACCTTAGGGTCGCTGATCCTTGGGAAGGATCAGAGAGGCACTGTGACTTGTTCTCTTTGGAACGTCATGTTAGAGTAGTCAGCTAGCTGTCACTGATATCAACTTTAGATCATAAGCATCGCTGACTCTATCATCAGCTTGCATCAATAGATGGTGCTGATGGTTTCATAGTGACATGACTATTTGTCTTCAAATGATACTTAGCTGATGTCAGCTCTCACAGTTACTGAGCGAAGTCAGATAATCAGCGATTGCTGATGTTTAAACTATCAGCGAGGTAAGCTCGCTGAAGTTTTCAACTCATCAAAACAGTGCTAAGTATTTTCAGTTATTAGATAAAGGATCATTGATATTTTTATCAAGTCATGGAGGAGCTGGATCAACACTATCAATATCCGATGAATATACGATGAATATCCATGAAGGCGATTCATCTAACTTGTTATCTTTGTTGGAATCCATGTCAATCATACAATATACAATGATGCAGCGGCGGTGTTTGATCGGACACGACGACGATGCAGCGGCGATATGTGGCCGGAGATGGTGACGATGCAGTGGCGGTCGGTGGCCAGAGATGGTGACGATGCAGTGGCGGTCGTTGGCCGGAGATGGTGACGATGCAGTGGCGGTCGTTGGCCGGAGATGGTGACGATGTAGTGGCGGTCGTTGGCCGATGATGTTATTGGGTTTCATTGATTTGGTCAATAATTTCCATAATTATCCATAAATTCTAATTTAAATCATTATGAGGATTAACTCCCATGTTTATTTTTTTCAAAAAAATTCAAATTCATTGAAAATGGACGGATTTGCCCTTGGTCTTTGTTTAGACGCCTATTTTATTGGGTTTAATAAAAAGAGAAATTAAATTAATTAATATTGTAGGATTTATCTTCACCGTTGATTAGTTTATGAATGGTTAAGATGTGGGATGCCAGGGGTGTAACCTTATGATAGAATATATAATAAAAGGCTTCAATATATATATATATATATATATATATATATATATGTAGAGGAAAGTTCAAATGTGAACCACTTTTTGGTTGTGAATGTGAGGACAGTCCAGAGCGCACCACGTGGCAATCTGAAATTTCCTCGACTAAGCTCATGCATACTGCATAACGCTATCGTTCAGACTGAATAAAGCGTTATGCAGTATGCTAAGGCTTGGTCCCACTCTAACGTGGGCGGGTTAGCCGCAGGTTAGCTTTATTCAAGGCTTATTCAGTTTGCATAATAGTGTTATGCAGTATGAATAACACTAACCGCAGGTTTATGCAGACTGAATAAGCCTTGACCCGCGGAAGTCAGATTGCCACGTGTCGCGCTCTGGGCTGTCCTCACGTTCACAACCAAAAAGTGGTTCACATTTGAACCCACTCCTATATATGTATATATATATATGTGTGTGTGTGTGTGTGTGTGTGTGTGTATACCCAAACATAACAGTTTTCTGGCAGCATATTTTGTCGAAAATGATGTTGGTGTATGATGTGGCATCCTTATCTATTGAGTATTTGCCCAAAGGAATTTCTCATTATTTTGAGTTTTTTAAATATAAATAAGTTAAAGACCATTATACCCTTAAATGAAAATTGTATGTTTAATTATTAGGACTTTTTGGTAATTTTGCTTACAATTTGATTAGCCTTAACTTACATTTAATTAGTCTTAACTTATAAATTATTTAACTTCTTATAGACATTTATTTTACCTTCTTCTTAATTAAAAGAAACCTACAATATAATTGTTAGAAATTATCATTAGTTGTTCAAATTTGTAATTTCTCTAAAGTTGCTTTCCTTTATTGTAAATTGTGGATTAGGCCCATTATTTAGGGCTCATCCATTTAAAAGCCTTTTAACCTTTTATAGAGTAGTATAAATAGGATCTTAGAACTTCATTTGTAGTTTCCTTTCCAATTAGGACCAAATTGTCCTAATTAGTGAAAGTTTTATAAAGTAAGCTTTGAGAGAGATTAATTAGTGCTTAGTTAATTATAGCTATTGGGCTTGGGCTTGATGTAAATGGGCCCTATATATAAAGGGTTTAGGTTTTGGGAAGAGAGTGTGTGAGAATCATTTTCAATGAGAGTCATCTAAGTGAGTTGGTGTGTGTTCTTGTAAGCTTTTGAGAGCTCTCATCAATAAACAAGAACTTTTCAATTATCTTCTTGATTTATTCTCTTAATCCTCTTATTATTTGATTATTTGGGATCAAGTGGTATCAGAGCCAAACAAATCATCAGATTTGTTTGTTCCTATGGAATCATTCAATTAGTGAAATGTTTTTTTATTTGGATTTTGGAGCATTGTTCTTGAAGAAATTTTTTGGATCTGGAAGATGAAGCTTGATGTTTGGGTTGGGATTTGAAGCAACTTTAAGCTTAATTTCTTCGATATTAAAAGTTTTTTCATCGATTTTCTTGGATCTGGAAAGTCGTCTCCCGACTTTTCAGATCTGAAATAGTTCGAATCGGACTTTGGAAATAGTTTGAATCGAACTTCGAAAATAGTCTAGATCGGACTTTGAAATTATTGGAATCGAACTTTGAAATTTGGATTCAGACTTTGCGATTCGAATTTCCAATCGGAATTGAGAAAAGAAAAAAAAAACGTTGAAGTCCAACTCGCTATCGAATTTCATGGAAATGAATTCTCCGTATCACGTGACTGGTTTCCCGAATCGCGTCCCCTCAAAGTCAAATTTTGGATGTAAATTAAAAATCCCAACTCATACTCTCTTCATTCTCGAATTTAGTTTGAAGTTTGAAGAATTTTGGCACATTTGGTCCCTGAATTTTGAAGTTTGTTACACTTTAAACTTTAAAGTTTGACAATGTGACACTGCTAGCCCCTAAAGTCTGAAGATATTGACAGTTCAATGCGAAAAGTTTGGATAGTTGACACTGCCAGTCCCTGGAGTGTTCAATGATGAGTTTGCAGCTTCTGTCACTTTTGGTCCCTGCAGTTTTATGTTACATTTTGACAAAGTGACAGATCCAATTCCTGAAGTTTTATTCTAGATAAAATCGAGGATTATCTTCAGATGCGCTTTCAAGACTATACGATCAATCGGGGTTTCAAGCTTTATCTGTTTTGGGCCTTACATTCTGATTGGGCTTTGAAGATTAATTTGGCCCAAATAATTGATCACTTTCAGCTGCGCTCCAGATCCACTCAGATTCAGATACATTTGATGTTTCAAAATCCCCGCACTTAAATAGCCACACTTTCTTTCCCAATTGGTTTATGAAGATCTCATCAGCCCGGATTTAGCCCAATTTAGTTTTCAACCATGAAAATTGAATTTCTCTCGTATACCCAGCTTTTCTAGATTATTTGAAGACATGTCAAATTTGTAACGATTTCAGAACAACGGTGATCAGATTCTGTATTTGGTTAGATTACTTAGAAGCCTGACGTTCTGCAAGCATTATTCTAAAGTTTTTCTTTGATGGAATTATTCCTCTTAGGAGTGGAGTCAAATTTTTCCTTTAGATGCCACCTTCGGAGAATGGTACTATTGTTATGTGCTCAATTCCTAACCATTTCACTGGCGTGGAGATTCATTTGTGATTTAGAATTTTGAGTGACGGTCGTCATCTATCTGACTAAAAAGATTAGATCTGGATCTGATTGCTTGACATTTTGGAAGATTTCAGGAAATCGACTATTTTCTGAGCAGAAGAGAGATCAAAGTTGAGTATCTCATTCAGCATCTACTCCTAGTTTTTCATGCCATACAGTGTTTCGGTGATCCAAGCTTTTGTGTTTCCCAGTTGTGAGCTTATCAGATTAAGAGCTATTTTGCTGAATTCTCACTCAACATGCGGCCAAAGACAAATCCTTTAGTTTTCTTGTTGATCTGCACTGTAACTCACACATGCATCTATCCAGTTGTTTTTCTTTGTGAACTACAAAGTTGGATGAATCAACATGCTCTGGTGCAAGCTGTTGTATTCTGCGGTTATCAGATGTGTAGAGTTATTTACATGTTGAACTGTATTTTGTGTAATCCGTCACGGTTATTGTACATCGATCTGGTATTTCAGTTCAAACTGAAGACAAAGAGCTACAATCGAGGGGGAGCTTTGGAGATCAAAATGTAGCTGAGCGCCACTAAAGTTTTCTAAAGAAAGCAAGGGGGAGAAGATCAGAGATGCTTCCTTTATAAAACTTTAGGGGAGATTGTTAGGACCAAATTGTCCTAATTAGTGAAAGTTTTATAAAGTAATCTTTGAGAGAGATTAATTAGTGCTTAGTTAATTATAGCTATTGGGCTTGGGCTTGATGTAAATGGGCCCTATATAAAGGGTTTAGGTTTTGGGAAGAGAGTGTGTGAGAATCATTTTCAATGAGAGTCATCTAAGTGAGTTGGTGTGTGTTCTTGTAAGCCTTTGAGAGCTCTCATCAATAAACAAGAACTTTTCAATTATCTTAGTGATTTATTCTCTTAATCCTCTTATTGTTTGATTATTTGGGACCAAGTTTTCCTCTTCCAATTCTTCAATATATTTGAGAGATATCTTTACACTTGATACTTGATCATACCTACCTGCATATACATTGTCATGTACTCAAGAATGTCTCTACATACTTAGTGTCATAGTTGTTGATTTGGAACCTGCAATAATCATATATAAACTACAACCTAATGCTCCACCAAAATGTGAAGTACAACTTTAGTTCTATGTTATATTATTGGGTTCTTATGTTTGTTTGTTGTCTCTATTTTCCAATATCCATTTCCCATCAACATTGTTGTTCTTCCTTCGTAAAACTTTCAGGTAGGCTAACACTTTTTGTGATTTATTTTATGATTTCCTTGAGTAATATGTTGTTTATGTGATATATAAAAATTTTCCATACAATTTGTTATACATTTTTGCATATATTCCGTATCGTTATTATAAAAGTTTTGGTTTTTTCTATTTTTGAAACTTATTTCAATTGTTATCTTTGTTTTTCTCCTTAATACCTCCTAATTGATATTTATGTTCTTCCATCAAAATTCAAATAATATTTTTGATTTGTACGTATTATTATATATGATTGTTAATAAGTTTTTGAGTTTTATTTGTAATTTCTTTATAACTGTTATTTTTGTTTTTCTCCTTCACATTTTCCACATGATATTTATGTCGTATGAGTATTTTAAGTAGGTTTTGTTTCTCAATTTGTTTTGCTTATGAGTTGTTGACAACAATTAAACTCCAAAGTATGACCATGTGATTTATTTACTTTTTGTTTAGTTGAAATTCTCTCCTCATTCTTTTATATTTTCATACTCTCTCATGTTGTTTTTGTTTTTCCTAAGAAAAACACCAATAATGAGATGATATTTTCAAAACATCTCAATCTCAATTTTTTCCTTTATATCAAATTTTGCCTTTTTAATGTAGTTATTTACAAAAATTAAACTATTCATCTTCTTGGTTTATACCTAAATTTTTTTAACTTCTTGTTTTACATCATTCTAATACTTTAATTCAAATTAACATTTAAATATAATACATATATATATATATATATATGAAATTACGATCTATAATTATACTTATATCACTACTAGAAAAATGGGCATCAGTGACGATATTTTTGTGACGAACTATTTATGTCGCTAATTAGTGATGGATTAGCGACGGAATAGGCCACGGCCATGTTCCGTTGCAAATCCGTCACAAATCCGTCGATAATTAGCGACGGTGTAATAACCATGTTCCATCTTTTAATTTTCATTTAACTCAAGATTTGAATAATAAGATTTTGGGCCTTCGCATTTTCAACTAGAAAACTTAAGTTGGATTTTAGGCCCAAAAGCTCTCTAAAGCCCATGTAGTTATTCAGATGTTAGTGTCCCACATCGGCTAGACTTGGACCAAATCTTCACTATATATGTTGGAACCCCCCTTCTCTCCTCAAGGGCTCTTTTGGAGATTAATCATGGGGTTCCACATATTCTCACATGGTATCAGAGCCAAGGTCTACCACTCTAGGGACTGACACGTCGGCACTCTCCTAAGCCGGCACTCTCCTCGCCGCTCCGCCCTTCTCAGCCCTCCATCTAGCCTCGTTGGAGGGGGCGTGTTAGTGTCCCACATCGGCTAGACTTGGACCAAATCTTCACTATATATGTTGGAACCCCCCTTCTCTCCTCAAGGGCTCTTTTGGAGATTAATCATGGGGTTCCACATATTCTCACAAGATTCTTACTTTAGGGTTTATTGAAGGATGAGTCAATAGAGGAAAAAGAAACCTTGTGTGTGTGGGTGAAGTATCAACGAGTGAGAAGAGAGAAAGGAAGATAAGAAGAAGAAGAAATCAGAATCTTGACTGAAGGATTTGATTAAGTTATAAATTAGTAGAGATGTAGATGGGTGTACTTCATATTTAAGAATCTAGAGGTTCTCAAACGTCTAGAAAAGCTTTAAATGAATTAAGATTCACTTGACTTTTTTTTACATTAGTTATTAGCATTTTACAAGTCGATAAATCTAGGGTGGAAATCTAGAGAAAATTTAATGTTTGTGGATCCATAACTTCAACAGCCGTCATGTTCCAATTTTTCTAAAAGAATGGAATTTGATATTTATAGTAACTATCGGATGTGGGACATAATTGAATTTGATGGCAATATCCAATTGGGTTCTTTTTCTTTTTCCAAATTGACTTTATTGGTAAACCCAAAATTTGCGATTTAATTGCAAAAGAACCTTCTAATTCATTTCATCTCCTTTTAAAAATCTAAGGTTAGAGAAATGGTGGAATCTGCATCATCTCATCCAGCATTGGAAATCGAATTTTCAATATGGAAGTAGAATCCATGATATTGCCTTATGGAATTAATTTGATACATGGCTTCAAGTCCTAATTTCAACTCTCAAGTTTCTTTAAAATCCACAATGAACCTTGATGTGTTTTATATTTTGTAATTTTAGAATTTAAGTTAGAAACTTTGCAATTCCGAGTAGAATGTAAATTAACTTAAGAAAAATCGGATGATTGATAATTGTAATTTCGAAAGTTGGCCGACTCAGAACTGTTTGGGTTGAGTTGATGTTTGAATTGGGTCCAATTGATTAAGAGTTTATTTTAGAGAATTAGATCGTAGAATAGAACTCGGTTGGGCTTTTCGTTAGAAATAAGCTTAATATGATCAGATAGAGAATTGAGTGAGAGTGTTTCTGAATAGAACACTAAGACATTGGACTTACTAGTGTATGTTTACCGGGTAAGTACGAGGGAGAGGGTAGTTCACTTTGAACTACTTGCAGTTGCAGTCAGGTGAGTTCCCTTGTCAAACTCCTTTTGAACTGAAATGTATTTCAACTGATTTTCGAATGTCTATTCTGAGACTGTAATAAATATGTTTATACTTGATTTTATGGTGATACGAATTGAAATTAAATTACATTAAAGCATGCTTATAATGGTAATTTATGTGACTGTTTTGGGTGTGTTGCACTATGGACACTGGGTACCTTGGAACTTTATGTTCCTTGGGAGTTTTTCCAAGTGAACTGTGATGTTGCTTGGGGTTCCTTGGGACTACGTCCCTTGGGAGTTGTCATCGGGCGCCGACCGGGCCTTGATTGAGTGTCATGCTGTGACGATTTTTCTTTGTCCGCAACACACCGTACTTGCTTCATGATTTAAAATGGACCTTATGGTCTAACCCTCGTTTTTCCAAAACTTTTCCTAAACATTTCAGGTAGGGGTTGTACGTGATAATCGATAGGGTAAGGAGAAGGTTTGAAGGCTAGCTAGAGTATTGCCTTAGTTCATAGTTACCTGTCTTAGACTTTTAAATATTATATCTCAGCTGTGGAGGGATGTTCCACGTGCCTTACTTTATTGCCGTTTAGTAATTAAAGAATTATTTTCTGCTACAATAGATCACTGGGATGAATTTATTATATTATATTGTTTTGGGAAATTGGGTTATTACAAACGGAAATAGTCCGTCGCTAATTAGTGACGGATTTGCGACGGAATCAATTAAAAAAATAATGAAATAATTAATTCTGTTGCAAATCCGTCACTAATTAGTGACGGATTAGTGACGGAAGTAGTTTTTATAATAAATAAAAAATGAAATAATTAGTTCCGTCATTAATCCGTCGCTAAAAAATAAAATAATTAGGTTATTAAGATAAATGATACTTACTTTTCATTTGTAGGTTGTAAACAGCTGCGTGACAAAGATAGTCTTATTGCGGTATGTATTGTAACCAAACATCTCTTGTGTTATTTTAAATTATTTATTTTTTGTTGAGGCTCCATATATTGTGATCTTTTAATGGCATCCAGTTTTACACATTTAACTTTATTTTTGCTTGCATTTAATTCAGGTTACAAACAATATATTCACAAAAGAAGATGGTGGAGCACTCCTGGAGGAAAGAATAAGTGTTGTCGAGATAGGAGGCTGTCCGCATGCTGCAATTCAGTAAGATATCATCATTAATCTCAGCCCTCTTGAGGAGTTATCTAATTTGTACAAGACAAATTTACTTCTTTATGAATCTGGTGGAGGTAATTGTTCATAGAGGATATTTAGATGTTATGGATTTGATCAAACCTTGTGCGCTTGAATTATGGATTTGGTTTAGTATTTTTGTCTGGATTTTGGATTTTTAATAGAATTATGCAAATATAGGAAATTATGTTTTTTTGTTTTTTTAAATTTATTAATAATTAGCGACAGATTAGTGACGGAAAGCCGTCGCTGAAGGTAATTAAAATTAAACTAAATTAAATTAAAATCCGTCGCAAATTCGTCGCTAAAAATCATTTGTCGCTGATAATTCGTCGCAAATCCGTCGCTAATAGGGTCCGTCACTGATCCGTCGCTAATAGGGGTCCGTCACTAATCCAGATCCGTCACTGATCTATCGCTAATGCAAATCCGTCACAAATCCGTCGCTGAAAGTGTCCGTCGCTGATCCGTCGCAGATATCCATCACAGGTCCGTCGCAGAAAGTATCTTCCACGCAACCAACCACGACGAACCATCGGCGACGGATCAGCGACGAATCCGCCTTTCAGCGACGGATCAGTGACGGATTTTTCCTTCACTAAAACCCTTCTGTTTTGTAGTGTATTTACATGACATGCACTTGAATACATTAAAATGTATGTATTTTTTTACAATAAAAAATTTATATATTAATAACAGTTTAAAATGATGATTAATCACGTCAATATTATCTTATGATTAATGTTAGTCATATGATCTATTTAACATCTGAAAAATGATATATTTTTAAATGAACAATTACATCAGTTTTAAGCAATTTTTTACTATATAACATATATATTGATATATATTATTTTTCAATAAAATTAAATATCTAAATTTCTATTAATATAAAGTTTGAACTAATATATAAACTTAAAAATATTATTATTATTTAATATCATATTAAAATCATAAATCAATAATAGTTGACATTAAAACCAATATCTACAAATTAGAATGAATATATAATTGAATACTTATTATTATTCAATTCTTAATGAAATATTTATTACGTTTAATACTACGACATGAAATTAATATCAAATTACTAACTCTCTCTTTAATAAATTAATAAATACTTATTATATTTAATATAATTATTTAAATAAATACATACAGTTAAAAATAATTAATAGAATCAATGCATATAATTAAAATTATAATCAAAATTAAAAGGTATCAGAGTCAACTACCAATATGTAAAAGAAATATATAAAAACCGTCGGGGAGGCGTGCGTGCGTGCGTGAGTGTATGCGTTCATGGTAGTCGTTCGTTGGTTCGATGCCGATATGCCTTCCAAAATATATATATATATATATATATATATATATACAAAAAATAAAATAAACAAATATATAAAATTACAAAAAATAACTTTCTACCATCATTAATATATAGTTTATTCAGTTTCATCTCGAAACAATAACTTACTACAATTAATAATTTATAGTTATTTCAATTTTATTTTTTAATTTAAATTGAAGCGAAAGTATGTAAAAGAATGGAATTAAAATTGATATAAAACCTCTTTATTTTCAAGATTTGTAACCGAGAAACTAAGTTATGAATAAACAATGTCAAGCAAATAAAAAAAAACTTTAACACAAAAGCATTAACAACTCAATTAGACTCGGATATAGTCAAAATGATCACAATAGTGTAGATTATTGTGACCGTAGGTTGGGAAAGGGGCTTGGAGAAGTGTTTTAACTAAGGTCAAACAAATACATTACAGTAATTGCAAGTAAATTACCAAAATGCACTACAATTATACAAAACAAGGAAGCACTATTGTACTTGCATGATAAATATAAATATTTTATGGTAATATTATATTGGGGTAAAACGATATTATGAGTTATGACAAAAAAAATTCATTATGCATCGCATTGTTATAAACAATAGTCTCAAACGTTTTTTTTTTATTATTTGAGCCGATTATAACGTATGACGGTAGACTTATTAGTTATTATTTTGTTATATATATTAGAACTCAAAAGAAACAAATAAACATGATGAGTCAACTTTACATCAACCCTAATATCGATTTTTTATTAACTTTATATATGTTGTTCATTAACCCATTTAATTACAATATTTTATCAAAACCATCTTAACACCGCGCAACGCACGATGGTGAACAC
The DNA here is from genome assembly GCA_030169165.1 of Centaurea solstitialis. Classification (NCBI taxonomy): domain Eukaryota; kingdom Viridiplantae; phylum Streptophyta; class Magnoliopsida; order Asterales; family Asteraceae; genus Centaurea; species Centaurea solstitialis. The sequence goes on along the minus strand of CM058041.1, from coordinate 40,775,686 downwards.
TAGTTTTCCTTTAATTTCATTCAATTTGTGTAAAGGCCCATTGATGCATAATGCATTCTTAAGATACTCATCTACGATCATATGTATGATATCTTTGTCGTGAGACTCAAATTTTTTTTAGGCTTCAAATTATGAAATTGGTTTAGCTTTAATTAGGACAAACCAAACGGCGCAAGATAAAGGAAGTAGCGGGTCAGGCTTTATTTTGGGCTGTTTGGAACGGTAGAAACGATGCTGTCTTTAATAACAAAGTTTTTTATCCTCTTCGTACCGCGAACGGCATTCAGGCGGACATCTTTCATTGGTGTAAGTCTAGAGACAAAAGGTTTAGGTCGTTGATTTAGAATACGTGGCATTGTAATCTTTCTATGTACCTGTCGTTGTACTCGGGCTAGCTTCTTGCTATTTTTTTCCTTTTCCAATGCATGTTGCCGTTCAAAAAAAAAAACGGCAGGAGTTATTGGGAAGTTGCTGAAGGAAAAATGGGAGGAGGGTGGTAGATTAATTAAATAAACAAAATATTAAAATATGATCTATGTTAATTAATAAAATAATGGACTGAAAATATCTCGTAGCCTTATATTTTGTTCCCATGGTAGTTATATATAATTAATGAATCTTGATGTTTACCTTACAATCGTGAAGTGAACATGCTTGTAAGTTGTAACCAACAAAAACAAAGATTCATTACAAATGTCCAGATATGGCTACTATTAAATGAAGTGAACAAGAAATACACAAGAAATTTTCTTCACTATAATTGTCTAAACATGGCTACTATTAAATAAAACAAATAGAAAAAACTGTAAATTTTTGAAAAGCGCTAATAAAGGAACTAGGTAGAACAAAAGGAGCAAGAACAAACTAATTACATTCCAAAACAAATCATGTCTAGCTTAGTTGGTCTTCCTAAGAGCGGTAACATCTTGGAAGGGGTTGTGAACGGTATCCTAGTTTACCCGGGTTCCAATCCCATAGTAGCCAATTTGAGGGCATGAGGAGTACCCAGTCCTTGGGTTGGTCTAGTCATAAACTACAACAATATACCCCCCAGCCCAGTCAAAGACTGTGGATGGGCTCTAGGTCCAGCGTAAGCTGGGTCGGGATAGCGGCGGATTAGTGGGCTACCCATGGATACCTAATACCACCAGGGAGGCATGCGCGTGTGTAGGGATGAGCATTTGGCACCGAAATCCCGAACCGAACATGAACCGTACCGGGACCGGGACCAGGACCGAACCGGAACCGGTATATGTTATACGGTGCGGTAAACGGTTCTAGAATCTGGCCCCATTCGTTTTCGGTCCAAACCGGTTTCGGTTCGGGAAAAAACCGAAAACACCCGGTTCCGAACCGGTTTAGGAAGACTTATAGCCACTTTCAATTTTTTGGCAACCTTCTTTTTCCAACCATTTATTTTTCAACCAAGATTATGACGATAAATCATTCAATTAAATCAAAATATCAAATCAACCTAATTTTGTTGAACTTTTGATTTTGTTGAATTTTCGAGTTTGGTCTAGTTTGTTGAAATTTTAGTTTTGATAAACTCTTTATCTACTTTCTTGAAGTCTTATTTTTGTTAAACTTTTTAATCTACTTTGTTGAAGTTTTAGTTGAACATTTTTTGATCTACTTTGTTGAGTTTTAGTTTTATTATATAATTGAAATTTGCAATTTCGAAACTCGTCCCAAAATCAGTCCTACCGGTACTAGAACCGAATTTCCCGAAACCGCACCGGAAACCGAACCGGTACCGAGCCGGGGTATACGGTTCGGTATTCGGTCCTATAAAAAACACTATTTCGGTTTCGGTCCAAACCGGTTCCGGTCCGGGATTGGAACCGAGCTCATCCCTACGTATGTGTATGTTCATGGTAGTCATTCGTTGGTTCGATGCCGCTATACCTTCAAAAAAAAATTACAGTCCAAAATAAACAAAAAGTAATTAAAATAGCTTCATTTAAGTGCAGCAAAATAGCTTTACTACATGAATTAAATAAGAAACAAGAAACAAGAAAATAGGTTCAGCAATCATTAAAAGCAATTATGGTCATTTAGAAAAGAAACACGTTTCATAGATCACTATTAAATGAAGCAAACAAGAAAATAGGGTTTTTTTTTTTGAAGTCACAAAGAAAATAGGGTTAGGCACTTCTAAATGCAGCAAAATAACTTCACTACGATTATCCAAAATTTCCAAATATGGCCACTAGAAAAAGAAACATACTTCATAGACAAAAACATGAATTAAACAAGAAACACACAACATACTTCATAATAGAAGAAGATTCCAAAAGTTATCGCCCTTCAGAGAGTTCATAGAGAGAAACATAAATCCAAGAACAACCAAGTTACTTTTTTTTAACGACAGCTTAATTAGTTGTTAATATACACCTTAGTTAGATAAGAAACGTCTCTGCCCAAGTTCAAACCTGGGACTTCTACTCCAAGATAGGCCCGGCCCTGGCCCATGGTTGTCATGGTTGTGGCCATAGGCATTAGGGCCCATAAGGTTATCATATTTTTATCAAGCCTTTATTAGTATTAGGCATTGTTTGGTAACAATAAGCTAGCTTATGAGCTGACTTATAAGTTAACTTATTTTTTGTGTACATGTTTGGTAAGGCCAAAAGTAGCTTATAAGCTAGCTTTTTGATAAGCTACTTTGAGTAGCTTATGAGAAGCTTTTTGTGACTTTTTCCAATTATACCTTTATTAATAATTAACTATTATCAATTAAAATTATATATTAATTATTAATAAATAATAATTTTATATTTTAATAAATATTAATTTTTAATAATTACTATTTAAATTAAATTATATATTATACAGTATTTATTTTTAAATGTTAGGGAGAATTTCTTCTATGTCCTTCTAAAAGTCTTAAATTACTTGTATATCCTTATAAAATTATAAATTACTTCTATATCCTTCTAAACTTTTAAAAATATCACCTATATCCAAATCTACGATTAATAATTATGAAACCATTTAAATACTAATAATGATTATCATTAAAAACAATTATTTATAAAATTACTACAATACCCTTCAAGTATTAGCAAGTATTATCTAGCCCCAAATGGAATCAAATTTTTTACTGAAGAAGAAACCAAAAGAAAAGAAACAAACCAGATCAAACCCAAATGTTCAAACCCATATTCAAAAACCTAAATCAAACCCAAATTTTGAAAAACCTAAATCATACCTAGAAATTGTTACCAAATTCAACAAGAACTTCAAAGAAATCTTCAATTGATGGGTTCTTCCAAATAACATCAAGAAGCAGATCTAACTTTGGGTCCAAATTCATCACCATCTTCTTCCTGAAATATTCAATCGACTGAGTTCTTCGTTCTCAGATCTGATTTCGATCGGTTTGCATTCTTATTCTTTAGTGTCGGCACCCCGTCTCCGGGATCTTCCGACGCCGACGCCTCTAACTCCGGCGCCGCCTGGTGGCTTCTGCAACATCCTCTCATCGATTCAAGTTTTGTGATTCAAGTTTTCATTTTGAACATATTTTAAGGTTTTTGATTTTTGGAGAGAGAGAAATCCATCAATTATTCAAGTTATGTGGTGCAGGTTTCCATTTTGCAGAGGGAATATATACTTTTTGCAGAGAAAGAGATAGAAGCCATGAGTTTATGGTTTTTTATTTGTAATTTATCATTTAAGGTTTTAAATAATTAATGTTTTTAAGAAGAATACGAAGAACATATTGTTTAAATCTTTTGATTTAGAATTATTGAAGCTTTTGATTTAGGGTTTTTGATAAAGCGATGTTCTTGATGGAATGGTAGGTTGAAGAAGATGGAGGTCAATTATACTTTATAAAAATATATAATAAATAAAATATATGGTTCTTGAAATAATATAAGGGTATTGTAGTAATTTTACAAATAAGTGTATTTAATGATAATAATTATTAGTATTTAAATGTTTTAATAATTATTTATTGTAGATTTGGATATAGGTGATATTTTTAAAAGTTTGAAAGGATATAGAGGTAATTTATAAGTTTAGAAGAATATACAAGTAATATAAGACTTTTGAAAGGACATAGAAGAAATTCTCCCTAAATGGTATTAATTATATTATATATTATTTAATATGTTTAACTATTAAAAGATAAATATAATAATTTTTAAATGTTATATAACTAAAACATGTTAAATATTTTAATAAAAGAATATTTATATCTAATTCTTAGTTATATTTTTTTAGAATTATTAATTTTTTAAGATATGTTAAAATTGATTAATTTTATTTTTTTTATTATATTTAATAGTAGTTTAAAATAATAAGTTGACGTAGAATTTTTTTAAAGTTTGTTTTAACAAAATTTAAATTTATAGTGTGGTATATATAATAATAATAATCAACTCTATATTATTTCAATATATTATATTTAATTTTTCTATATTTTGTATTATTTAGCATATTATATTATATTATTAGAAATTTATTTTAATTATATTATTAAAATTTTGTCTTAATTATGTTATAAAATACTTGAAATTGACTATTTATTAAGGATGTCCTTTTTCATCATTTTACATACTCATAAGCTAGTTTTTACCAAACATGATTTGTTCACAAGCTAGCTTATCAGTCACCAGCTAGCTTATCAGCTATCAACTAGCTTATCAGTCATTAGCTAGCTTATCAACTAGTTTACCAAACAAAGCCTTAGTAGGTTCAATTTTCTAGCCCAAAAGAATATTACTGTTTCCTCTTCCCCCTAGCAGCGATTCTCAAACACGGAACATCGACTACTAATTACCAAATAGGTGACGGTGAGCGACATTTACGATTCACGAAATCAGTTAATCACTCACTAATCAGTATTATCGTTTCCTTGATTCAATTCTTGCCTTTCATCTGGTTACAACTTTCTGTCCCAAATCATTTCGACGTCTCGCCTCAATCGATTGTTGATTTTACGTGCCGCCATACCCTAAATCGATCACGATTAATCGATTTTAAGCTTTAATTGCTACTATCGGCTGTTGGTTACTCGAAGCTTTTGTCCATTGAATGTTGAAAATTGAATGTTGGTTTCGGTGAGTGATGAGTTGATAGAGTTTATACATTTCAAATAAGCTTCCAGAGTTCAAAGAGTTCCACCGTTCCGGGCTTCAATTTCCAAATATTCAATCCGTGTGGGTTTGGACTTTGGAATTTGCTTTATCATTCGATGCTCTCATCCCTTTTTATAACCTTTACCTTTTTTATAACCTTGATAATAATTCTTGTGATGTGAATCTTTAGATTTTAGATAAGTTTATTCATAATTATTTTGTGTTTTTTTAGGTTTTTAATGAAGTTTTTTTTACTCTTTACTGTTTATAGTGTTTTGTGTTTTTTATGGACTCTATTATTGACTTGTGGTTGCAAACTTGCAGAAACAAAGTTAATTCAAACTTTACTGTTGTTTTTTTATTGATTGTGATCATATATAATATGCAAAACATCCTTAGTGGTACCTTTGTTTATGACTTTTAGGCTCGATAAGATTTTGCGGGTTTGAGGTTTTTGTGGACTCAAATCTTACCTCGTAAGTGATAGTGTTGAATTTCGTTGATAAGTACTTACATGGTTAAGCGTTTGGTAAATGGGGCATAAAATATATTGGAATGTTAATTATCATACAAATTTCTATCAAGTGAGTGGGGCCTAAAATATATTGGATTGTTAATTAGTAGCAGTTGGATTGTTTCTCAATAGATACTCTTACCTCATTTACCAAATATATTGGATTGTTAATTAGTAGCGGTTGGATTGTTTATCAAACGCTTACCAATCCAATAATGACTCAAATCTTACTCCTACTTTTTCAAAAGGGCTTGTTTATTAAACTCTTACCAAGTAGCAGTTGTCGCTTATAATCTTACCGGGTGACATAATAAGGATCAAGAATGATATTTGGTAAATGAGGGAGAAAACTCTCACCTGAAAAACACTAATTGGGTAAAAAAACGCTTACTACTATCCATTGAAAATGACTGAAAATTCTTAGTTGATAAGGCAAGTTAAGGGTAAATCATAATATCATAACAATCTCCTCTAAGAAAACCACCAATCCTTGGAAATCGTTTACTTTCACTGTTCCCGCTGCATTGCGCGGGTATTCAACTACTATATATATATATATGTAGTACAAAACTATAAGAAAGAAATAATACATATATATATATATATATATATATAAGTTCTAATATTTTGTAGGTATAAGGACAATTATTTCTAACTTTACATACCACAGGGATTGAATGTGTAATTTTTTTTTAAATCACTATTTGGGTATTTAACGGCTGTAGTTAATAGAGTTAGGATGTAGGGATGATAAAAAAAAAAGTAAATTAAAACTACAAGAACGAAAAAAGCAGTTTTTAAACTACATGGATGAAAATAGTTAAAACCATCAAACCACATGGACGAAAATCGTAGTTTACTCTTAGGGGGCGTTTGGTTCATTTTAGGGAATGGGAATGAAAATGAAAATGGAAATGCAGGAGAATAAGAATAGGAATGAGCATTATAGTGATTTTGTTTGGTTAACCCAATTAATATAATCAATGAAAAATTGTTTCACATTAAAAAAATATGTTTCTCCAACTTGAAAATACAAAATAACATTCATAGATGGAACAATGCATGGAATAAGAATCAAAGTAGAAATAAAATTTGCATTCTCCCCAATTTGGTCAGGAATGAAAATTAATAGATTTGCAGGAATGATTCGACGTATGTCTCATTTATTCCGAATAATACAAGATTATTCAGATGTATCATTCACTATTTACGATGAATAACATAACATTCACTCTGAATAATGTAACATTTTGATTGATCTGTGATATTGTTCATTATAAACAATGCATGAACATTCAGTCTGAATAATCATGTATTCCTTAGACGAATGGGACATGTGTTGCATTTTCGGTTGTCTTTAGGTTCGCAATGAAAAATGATAGGGTTTTCATTTAAACACGTTCTTATAACAATAATAATTGATATCAATGTTTAATATTATTTTTAATAGATTACTTTTTAATTTTAGCTTATCTATAAAATCAAATTAGCTACAATTGTCTAAAATGTATAAAATCAGTTTCGTTAAGAATTGTATAATATCATATCAAAAGAAATCATTATAAAAAGAAATATTTAAAATTGTTAAAATGTACAAAACCAGTTACGTTAAAAATTGTATAAAATCAATATCAAGATAAAAAAACTCAAGACATTGCGTAAAATAAAGTCGACAGAAAATAAAAATAAACTGATGTAGTTATTGCTTGCGTTTAATGAAATCAAAATGATTTTACTTGGCAAGAATGTGTAAAATCAATTCGGTTGAAATTATTTAAATTATAAAAAAAAATCAATATAAAAAGTTAAAAAGTTGTTAACATCAAATCAAATAAAAATTAAGACCAAAGATGATCTAACCCGGTGGGTGAACGTAACACCCTTGTGCTTTCAGGGGATGGTATCCCTAGTTGGCCAAGGTTCAAACTCCACAGACGATGACTTGCTGCGGTATTTAGCTCTTGAACTAATCCATAGGATCGGTTCATGGGCGCGGGGGATTAGTCGGTGCCTGTTTTGGATTCAGATACCCCCGGAACGTGTGTGTGAGTTATCCGCCGTTCAAAAAAAAGATTGGGTAAAATTCACTACTAAAAAAGGGGTATTACCGACGGCCGAAACAGCCGAAAATCGGCTTTACCGACTGTTTTCCGATGAAACGATCGTTGCTAAAAACCTGGTCGGTAAAATTACCGACGGTTTTTCCAACGGTTTTTAATGACTGCTTTCTGACGACTTTTACCGACTGTTTCATTTACCAACCGCTTTTCGACGGGTTATCGACTATTTTCCGACTGTTTTTTCGAAAAATTTCCGACGAATTGTTAAAAAATAAATAATAAATAAAATAATAAAGAACAGTCGGTAAACCATCGAGAAACAGTCGGAAATTTCCAACTGCTTTTAGCAGTCGGTAATACCGAATTTTTTAGTAGTGATTAAGCAATTTTTAAAAACCGGTTGAAGCGGTCCGGTCGAACCATGAACTGGTGAAATGACGGGGTCCAATGTGTCTGGTTTTATGGCGTTTGAATGCCCGGATTGAACCGACAGGTTTTGTGGTTGCACCGGTTGAACCGATGGATCAAACCGGTAAAAAAACCGGTTGACCTGGTATTTTTAAAAGAAATGTGTGTAAAACTTGTTATTATTTACTTTTTAATGTTTTTAAATTAATGTTAAAACTTATTTAATATATATTTTTTAACTTGTTGATATTACATTGTTGGTTTTATATATATAAATGAATGTAGAAAAATGAAAATACATAAAAATGTTTGGTACCGATTCAACCACTAGTTGAACCAACGCAAACCAGTCCTTATACCGGTTCAATTGAAAATCCGATTTTTTTTTGAAAAAAAAAACCTGATTTTTAAAACAGTGAAATTAAGTCTGTCATTCAAAATTAAAATATGTTTAAAACCAAATCAACAAAGAATAATATAAATAAATATATAACATATAAATAAGTGCATATAAAAATTATCATACTGTATTTCATGTTCTTAGTTCTAGATTATATTTTTATAATATAATTAAATGTGTAACTTATTAATTAGATAGTATAATAAATATGAAAAAAAGAAACAAAGAGAAAGGTAAATCATTTTGTCAACTTATAAAACATTTAAAGTTATAGAAAATCAAATTATCTAATATATACAATAATCAGGCGCTCCGCCCCGCTAGCACCAGCCTCGATCCGCGACCCAAATCTGGCTGTCCCTCTCTAGCTTTCTGACCCAAACCCGTCCATGACCCACCCATTAACCACCCATGACCGGCATGACCCGCACGTCCTCCATAGCTGTGTACCCATTATCAATTTTACATTTTTGACCCCTGAATCTATAAGGTTTATTCACTTTATACCTTTTACTTTTCAATATTTCATTTTACATTTTAGTCATATATCGTGTATTGGCTAAAATACGTTAAAAAATACGTTTTAGTTTTAACAAATTACGCCATTATATTTGTATCGTCGATACGATCAAATGAGCCTAATATTGAATAGTTTTTGATGTACTTATTTTATTATATACTATATATATGTTCTAACCGATCCGAATCCTATACCCATTTTCAAAATTACATATTAGTCCCCCAACTTAAAACTTATAAGGTTTATTCACTTTACACCTTTTACTTTTCAATATTTCATTTTACGTTTTAGTCATATATTGTGTATTGCTAAAAGACGTTAAAAAATACGTTTTAATTTTAACCAATTACGCCATTATGTTTGTATCGCCGATACGATCGAAATGGGCCTAATATTGAATATTTTTTGATGTAGCTATTTTATTATATACTATATATACGGTTCAACCGACTCGAATCTTATACCCGCCCATTTTCAAATTTACATATTAGCCTCCTAAACTTGGAATATTTATTCACCTCATACCTTTTACTTTTCTATATTTCATTTTACGTTTACTCATGGTTCTAAATAACTCGTTATGGCACGTTATGGCGTCAAGGCTTGGGGTCGCCGCCACGTTAACCCCTATGGCTCCACTCTAAGGCTTGGTTTGCTTGTAATGCGTTATAGGTTTGGTTTGGGCTTAGGCTTGATGTAATCGACCCTATATATAATGGTCAAGCCTCAAGCCTTATTGTTTGTTGGTCCCAAACAATCAAACTATAAGAGGATTAATGTGTAATTAGCTAGTTATTGTGGCTAATGGGTTTGGGCTTGGGCTTGATGTAATGGACCATATATATAAAGGGTTTAGGGTTTGGGAAGAGTGTGTGAGAATCCTTTTCAATGAGAGTCTTGTAAGAGAGATTGTGTATTTGTGTGTGTTTCTTGTTCTTTGAGAGCTCTCATAAAAGAATGCAAGAACTCGTCTTTTTCTCTATTGATTTCTTCTCTAAATCCTCTTATTGTTTGATTGTTTGGGACCAACACTTTTATATATAATGTTGATTCATGACTTACATGATAAATGGTAACTATGTACAAGACTTAAAACTTAAATAAACATTAAAACTAAAGCCTTAAATACGTAAATACTTAAATCTCATTCCCGTACATAGAGAGTTGAACATGAATTCTTTGAAAATTGAAGAAAGTAATGAGTAGGGATTCAAGAGATATAATCCCGATTTTGCACCCATGATATCATTTTTATAAGCTTATTATACTTTGTATCACTCATTATTTTTTATGTTTTTAGTTTTATTACTTGCTATGAATTTAATTAGTTATATGATAATATTCAAAACACTGACATATACAAGTACGAGTGTATGTGTATGCCGCCTTAGGGCACGCCATGAAAAACATCATGGCCTCGCCATAACTCATAAGGCTTGAGGCTTGACCTCTCCGTTACGCCACGCCTTACGTCATTTGGAACCTTGGTTTTACTCATATATCGTATATTGGTTGGAACATGTTAAAAAATACATCTTAATTTTAACAAATTATGCCATTATAATCGTATCGTCTATACGATCTAAAATATGTTTAAAAAAATATGTTTTAATGCTAACAAACTACCCCATTATAATCATATCGTCCATAAGATCGAAATGAGCCTAATATTGAATATCTTTTTCATGTATTTATTTTATTATATACTATATATGCGTTCCAACCAACCCGAATCATATACCCACTTTTAAACTTACATATCAGCCCCTAAACTTATAATATTTATTTACTTTATATGTTTTAGTTTTCTATATTTCATTTTATGTTTTAGTCATATATAATATATTGACTAAAATATGTTAAAGTGGTGGTAGCTACTGTTTATGAACCCGGTTCGAAGCCCGGGCTTATCAACTAGTTAACATACAAAGTTAAAACTCTCTCTTCCCCAAGGTCGAAGACGGATGATTTGAATTTGTAACGAAATGGACATTCCTTCACGTTTACGCACCCCGTGGATGAGGATTAATTATACCAGTAATCGAAGAAATTGTCCAAATTGCAAACCAAGAATTGATTTGTCATTAAATTTGTAATTTTAAGTTTGACATTTTATTTTAGAGAAGTTAATTAATTTAGCCATTTAAAAAATTGAGTATCACATTCTAGCCAAAATCTCCTTAAAATTCACTAAATAACCACAATCTTCACCCCATAAAACTCCTCGTCGGGCGGATAAGGATTATTGATGTAAATTCTAATACTTAAGGGGGTACTTTGACGGACCAAAATTGTGATTGTTTACAAAAATTCCGTCCTGGGCGGATATGTGTGGGGCATAAATAGTTTAGGAACCAAATTGTAACTCTTGAATACTTGATTGGTTGAGAAACTTGATTGATGGGGATGTCTTATAATATGTGGAGCATATTATAAGAGAACTTGATTAAGAAACTTAATTTACAAAAGGCTAGACTAATCTCCTTCCATGGAGGAGGGCGGAGATTATAGTTATTTGATGAATTTTGGGAAGCTTTTGGCTAGGAGGTGATACTCAATTTTTGAAATGGCTAGATTAATTAATATCTCTTTATTTAATCAACTTATCTTATTTTGTTCATGTGAATGAAGAATTTGAGTATCCTAAATATCTTAATTAGAAAGTCTGCGTCGATTTTTTTTTTAGGAGCGGGTGGGGGCTCGAGTGAGGGAGAGGTAGTCAAAAGAGGTTGCCATTGGGTCATATGGTCAAAGCTATTTAGCTCTTATTTAAAATAATAAAAAAAATCAAACAGTCTGAATTTATGTTTGTTTGACTGAATCAGATTTTTGAAGACTTTAGACCTTTTTTTGCAAAAAACAAATAGCCCCCATTAGACTTGACAAACGTATCGCATCGTGTCGAGTTCGTGTCGGGTTCAAAGTTAAACAGGTTGAAAATGTTTGACCCTAATCTGACCCGTTTAATTAACGGGTTGGCCCGTTTAACCCGTTTAACATTTATCAAATTAAAAAATCAAAATAAAAAATTCACAAAAATTTAGTAGTCCAAATTTTATAATTCAAGCTTATAAGTTCGAACCAAACCCATTAACATTAATACATTATTACATTAAAAATATAATAAATCATAAATTAGTAAAAATGTTAAAAGAAAACTTTATATGTCTACACAAACAAACACACATACATATATATATAAACGGGTTAGTAAGGTCATTTTCTAGTTGATATGTTTGACTTTAACCTTACCCGTTCAATTTTTGTGTCATAGAAATTGGGAAAGAAAAGACCTTCAATCGTTAAAAATACAAAAAAAGGAAGCAAGTAGGGTTCTTTTTAAATTTTCAATAACCTAACTTGAAATACCACAAATATAAGCAATATACCATAAATCCATAATACAAATGTGACATTATGGCAATCGAGATGATGACAAGAAATTTTGAAAAGAAATACCATTTTACAACGCATTTTAAAAAGTAGGGCAGGTTTGCCAGAAATGGGAACCCGCCACCCACTCACTGCTAGAAGTCGCTAAGCCTTTATTATGGGATGTTGGCTTATATATAGAGAGGGTACGTCGACAAAAGAAGACCATACAAATAAATAAAAAACAATTCATTAAACTATGCATTCTATCTCTTCTCCAGCTTTTGGAGGCCCCCCAATTGGCAAAACCACAACTCAACATCATCATCATCATCATCATATATTCCCACATGCAACTGTAAGTGGACTGCAGATGACCACGACTCACCACCACCATGCAATCACCCACTCATTGCCATCAGACAAAATTGAAGTCATCAAGTCACTTGAGCCCTGGGTTGAACAATCCATCCTCCCTTTCCTCAAACCAACGGATGAGTCTTGGCAGCCTAGTGACTTCCTACCCAACTCCTCGCAGCCGTTCGATCAATTTGCCACCGAGGTGCGGACCCTCCGTGACCAGTCAGCAATGTTGCCCGACGACTACCTTGTGGTTCTTATCGGTAATATGATCACGGAGGAGGCTTTGCCGACGTATGAGACCGTCCTCAACAACTATGATGGGATCCGTGATGAGACTGGAGCGAGTGCGAGCCCTTGGGCCAAATGGACGCGGGGTTGGGCTGCGGAAGAGAACCGCCACGGTGATTTGCTTCATACTTATCTTTATCTTTCTGGTCGGGTGAATATGCGGATGATAGAGAGGACCATCCAGAATCTGATCGCTTCCGGCACGGTTAGTGTGTGTAGTCAGGTTTACGTGAGACCAACATGTTTTCGTGATACCAGTGAAACTAAATTTTTACATTTGAAACTTTACAGCAAAACGTCATGATGGTAAAATGAACTCCAAACCTTCACAACAAAAAAACTGTGAAAGTTACCCTCACAGTGTTTTGCTGTGAAGTTTCAAGTGTAAAAATTTTGTCTCATCGGTCTCACGAAAACAACTTGTTCTCGTGTGATCTCAAGTCTATATATATATATATATATATAAATTAATATCTTCCTAAATATCTATTTCCAATCAAAATTAACATTCGTTAAGTGGTAGACAAATTGACACTACAACAAAAGGAGTGTCCTAATATAGTATTTTATAAGATTTGTAGGACCAAACAAAACGGTCTCCTATCTAAAAGTATTTCAAAAAGTTTATATCGCGTTATTAGGTATCGTTATAAGTTTTTTAGAACATTTTTCAATTAAAGTATCATATCAGTTATTTTATTTTATAGGACATTGTTTGAACAAATATCATATAAACACACAACTATCTAATATAAAGATGAGTTTGTAGGACACTTCTCAAAATTGCCTTATAAATTTCTAATACGACACTTTATTTAAAGGCGAAGGATCACATGAGTAGTTGACTTAATGGTGAAAAATAGATTTGAACCCTTGATTTCTTTAATCTCATGCCCTCTCATGAATTGCTCTTTAGAAATTAATTGATCAAGTGCATCTCACCTCGGCGCATCTCATCCTTATGTGCATCCATTTCTCATCCAATATGTGACAACCACTTTTCACGGAAACAACAACTTCTCACTGGAACCCAACCCTTAATTAAAATGCCCTACAAGTACCTGAAAGCGTCTTACAAATTATAACACTTTTAGATAGAATGCTTTTTATAAATTATAACACTTAAAACATTTTATTATGACACTTACATATTTTATAAACTCGATCTTGTTGTAGTGTGAGTTAAATCAATCAACTATTCTTGTAGGACCCGGAAACAGAAAATAATCCCTACTTGGGCTTCGTATATACATCCTTCCAAGAACGTGCCACCTTCGTGTCACATGGAAACACTGCACGTCTAGCAAAGGAGAAGGGTGATCCTTTGCTTGCTCGTATATGCGGCATCATTGCATCCGATGAGAAGCGTCATGAGAAAGCCTATATCAAAATAGTTGAGAAGCTACTTGAAGTGGATACCACGACCACCATGCTTGCAATCGCGGATATGATGCAAAAGAGGATCACCATGCCCGCTTATCTCATGAATGACGGCTACGACCTATCTCTATTTAGCCATTACTCCGCTGTAGCTCAGCGTCTTGGTGTCTACACTGCAGCTGATTATGCTGACGTCTTGGAGTTCTTAGTGCGACGTTGGAGGCTAGAGAAGTTGGAGGGGTTGACGAGCGACGGACAACGTGCACAAGAGTATGTGTGCGGGTTAGCACCAAGGATCAGAAAGTTGCAAGAGCGTAGTCATGAGCGGGCACAGAAAATGGAACAAGATGGTGTGAAGTTTAGCTGGATTTTCAATAAAAAGGTTATGCTATAGAAGGATCATACTTGAATGATTATTTAGTCGAGTGAACGAGAAACCGATTCTTGAATGGTTATTGACGTATAATTAAAATCAAAGAATAATATATTATTGTAAATGGTACGTACTTCTTTCTACGTTTGCCAGTGGCGGACGCATGATCCTTGTCAAGTGAGTGCACCTATATATGCCTTCAAAGTCGCTCGAGGTATTTTTAGCATAATTTAGCCTTTTCGGTTATTTTTGTTGATTTCAAGGCATTTTCTAAAGGTTTTGGTTAACTTTGAGGGATTTTTTTAAGTTTTTTGATTGATTTAGGGTTTTTTTTTATTTGATTCTATTTCTACATGACTTTTCGGGATTTTTTTTTTGATTTCAAGAGGATAATTCAGTTTTTTGTTTGATTTCGAAAGATTTTTTTTGGGTTTTCGATATAAATTAATATAAAACTCAAAATTGAGAACACAAAAATCAAAATCATTATTTAGATGAGTATTGTTAAAATTTTCAATTTAGTTCCTACCATTTAAAAATATTTTAGACCTTTTCCATTTTAAGATTTTTTTGTAAGAAGTTAAATAACAAGGGTTAATTTCATGTATGCCCTTATTAAAACTGAAAATATCACATTTACCCAAGCTAATCTACAAATATCATAAATGCCCTTGTTAAACTATCATAATATCACATTTACCCAAACAACAACTTTTATCAATTTTTAACTTTTTAAAATCAAATTTAATTATTAAAATTAATTTAATGACTATTATACCCTCTTCTTTATCATCATAGCACATATAACTATATAAGAAGATGAATCAAAAGCAACACTTTTCATCTTCTTACTTGTTTGATCTCAAGATTTTCTTCAAGATTTCAATGGGGAATTTTTTTTTAATAAAAAGATGAGAAAAGGTCGTGGGAACAAAGATTTAAATAAAGAAAGATGAATTAATGTGGTGGTGGTGGTGATGACAAGGTTTCGTGCTTTTCCTATTTTGTATGATGAAAATCTAAACAAATAGAAATAACCCCAAAGGAGCACATTTTCGAGGGTTTGCAGAAGGGTATTTGTGAGTGGATTTAGTTGGAACTTGAAGCATCTCATATCATCTCAATATCTTCTCTTTCTCCTTTTTTATTATCAAGATTTTGTTTTATAGTATATCTTCTTGTTGGGCCCATTGATGAGGGGGGGGGGGGGGGGGGGGGGGGGTTGGATGGTGTGTTCTGCACCTTAGTTTCTTGATTTTCTTGATGATGAGTTTAGGTGGTGTGTGGAGCTTTTTTTTAATGGATGTTAGATGGAAGGGATATGGAAAGGAAGAGAGAAGGGTAACAAAAGAAAATAATTTTTACAGAGAGAACGAGGATGAGGATGAAAGAGAGATGGGATGCACCTGGTTTTTAGATTTGAATTTCCTAGTTTCTATCTTGAGTGCAATCGTCATATTGATGATTCATTCTTTGAATTATTTTGTGTTTATCTAGAATAGGAAATATATATATATATATATATATATGATATTTATGAATTAAATTAAAGAAAGGGTATAATAGTCATTAAATTAATTTTAATAATTAAATTTGATTTTAAAAAGTTAAAAATTGATAAAAGTTGTTGTTTGGTAAATATGATATTATGATAGTTTAATAAGGGCATTTATGATATTTGTAAATTAGCTTGGGTAAATATGATTTTTCAGTTTTAACAAGGGCATATATGAAATTAACCCAAATAACAAAATTAACAAAAAAAAATGAGACATACAAGACTTGAATCGCAGACCTATTAGTAGGGGAAGATGCTGTAAAGCACCACACAAAGTACTAATTTGTTGCTTTATTATCAAAGGGTGTTAGCTCAGTTGGATACGTAACATCCTTGGGGGTGTGGGGTGAAAGCCACACTACCAGGGTTCGATTCCCATGGGTGACATTTATGAGATATCCATACTTTGGATCTGGTCATTAATTTGGGCCAAGTTCAGGGCCGGTATGGGAGGATGTAGTCTATGGGATCTACTTCCTTGCTGGTCGGGTTCAGCCATAGGTTGGGGCGGGTCGCAGCTGATTAGTGGGATTGCCAAATTGAAGGCCCGATACCGCTGGAGCGTGTGTGTTAACTTGTCGTTCAAAAAAAATTGTTGCTTTATTTGTTACTTTAGCTTTCATTTTCAAATATTTGAAAGCACACTCGAAATTAAGCAGGTGCACTTTTTTACGGACTTTTTTTTTCTTGCAATAAGCATTAAGTGGGTGCATGTGACTTCTCTCAGCTATGAGTAACTCCTCTAACATGTGTATAAACTAGTTGGTAAGCCCGGGCCTTACACCGAGTTCATGAACAATAGCTACCGACACTTTAACATATTTCAGTCAATATACTATATATGACTAAAACGTAGAATGAAATATAGAAACTAAAACATATAAAATGAATAAATATTATAAGTTTAGGGGGCTAATATGTAAGTTTAAAGGTGGGTATAGGATTCGGGTCGGTTGGAGCGTATATGTATCGTATATAATAAAAAAAAATACATGAAAAAAATATTCAATATTAGGCTCATTTCGATCTTATTGACGATACGATTATAATGGCGCAGTTTGTTAACATTAAAATGTATTTTTTAAACATATTTTAGATCGTACCGACAATACGATTTTAATGATGTAATTTGTTACAATTAAAACGTATTTTTTAACATATTCCAACCAATATACGATATATGAGTAAAACGTAAAATGAAATATAGAAAAGTAAAGGTATAAAGTGAATAAATACTATAAGTTTTAGGACACTAATATGTGAATTTGAAAATGGGTATAGTATTCGGGTCGGTTAGAGCTTATATATAGTATATAATAAAATAGCTACATCAAAAAATATTCAATATTAGGCTCATTTCAATCGTATGACGATACGAACATAATGGCGTAATTTGTTAAAATTAAAACTTATTTTTTTAACGTCTTTTTGCCAATACACGATATATAACTAAAACGTAAAATGAAATATTGAAAAGTAAAATGTGTAAAGTGAATAAACCTTATAAGTTCTAAGTTTAAGGGGCTAATATGTAAATTTGAAAATGAATATAGGATTTAGGTCGGTTCGAAATTGGAACGTATATATAGCATATAATAAAATAACTACGTCAAAAAATATCCAATATTAGACTCATTTCGATCGCATCGACGATACGAATATAATGGAGTAATTTGTTAAAATTAAAACGTATTTTTTAACGTATTTTGGTCAATACACGATATATGACTAAAACGTAAAATGAAATATTGAAAGTAAAAGGTATAAAGTGAATAAACCTTATAAGTTGAGGGGGTCAAAACTGTAAAATTAACAATGGGTATTGGCTGAGGAGACGCGGGTCCTTGCGCGGGTCAAGAGACGGGTCTGGGTCAAAAAGTGTGAGAGGGTTGGCCGGGTCGCGGGTCGGTTCGGTTCGAGGCGGTATTGTGGGTCGGGGCGCCTGTTCTCGATGCATGATTCATCTTCATTTTAACGTCTTCTTCAACATTAACTTCTATCATCTTCATGTTTATTTTGGTAAATTAAAATATTAAACACAATTGCATCTTAAAATCCAAAAGAAAAAAAAAAAAACAAATCAACAGAAAATTTGTAAAATTTATGCATATACCGACGGAAGTATTTTTTTAACTTTTATCATCGTCATGTTTATTTTGGTAATTTAAATTATTAAGCACAATTGCATCTTGAAATCAAATTAAAAAAACCCCAAATGAATAGGAAATTTGTAAAATTTATGCTTATGCCAAAAGTATATAAATAATTATGCTCATGTTACTCAGTCCCAGGGCCGGCCCTGACATTTTAGAGGTCCTGTGCGAATAAATAAATGTGGCCTTGAAATTTTTACTTTTATTGTTGATTAAGTTAATTATTATTACCAAATCGAAAAAATAAATCCTTAAAAAAAGTAGAATAATCAAAATGTTTATAAACAAGATTCAAATAAAAATAAAACTGATATTTACATCATTAAACCTATGCTTAAAAATATTCAATGATTAGTCTATTTATAAGAATAAAAAGTTAATTAGTAACAAAATTAAAAGTACCAGTATAATAGATGTTTCTATGTCTAACAAGGACCTTCTAGCATTTTTGGAAACAAGAACATTATTAGGAATAGCACTTTCAAACACATAATGTTCTATTTGTATTGATCTTCCGATACTTGGACATTTTGATTCAAAATTTCTAATCGGGTGCATCTTATTCTACGTAAAATCAGTCAATCATTTTTGGTATATACATAAACATATTAACATATTTTTTTGTGTTGTTATTAGAAGAAAACTAACATTAAAAATATGAAAATAAATAAATTTAAAGGACATATAAATAGTTAAATAATAAAGTTACAGAAAAATAATAATAAAAAGATAAAGAAATAAGAAATAAAGAAAAAGAATTAATATAAATTATAAAACTTTTTAATATAATACCTAAATAAATCCTACGAAATGTAATAAAGAATTTTCCTTTATGGATGAAATCCCTACGAAGCAATATCCAAAGAATTTGAAATAAAAAATTGAAAAAATTGAAAAAGAATTGAATGAAGATTTTATGTATTTATTTAGAATGGAAGGTATTAAAACTTATAAATAAACCACATATTGTCATATTTTATTTTTGAAATGAATTGTATTAAAATAATAAAATATTTATAAGTAATGCCATATAACAAGAGGTTCGAACTCACGCCTCCAGGGTAATAGGAAGGAGCCTTTACCAACTAATCCAGCATAAAACCAAGGTTGTTAAGATCGGGATCCTAGCTAGGATCGTTTTTTTCCTTTGCAAGCTCGGATCGTAAGCTCAGGCTCGGGATCGGGATTGTAAGATCCTACCTACTGCAAGTCAGTATAAATTTTATCAGATCCTATTTTAAATTTCGAAAACATACATCCATATTTCAACATCTATATTTCAATTTAACATACATCCACATCCACATCCAAAATAACATACATCCACATCTCAAAATAACATAATCTTAACTCTTAACTCTTAACCCTTAACAATCCTCAAAATAACATAGTCATAAGTCTTAACTCTTACCAATACTCAAAATAACATAGTCAAAAACTCAAAATAGCTCCAAAATTTTAAAATAACATAGTCTGCACGATCTTACGATCCGAGCCGAGCTTACGATCTTACGATGCGATCCTACGAGCCTACACGAGCTTACCTAAAAACGATCCTATAAGCGAGCCGGCTAGTTTTTGTAGGCTAGGATCGTAAACTCGTACGAGCCTACAAGCTTGATTGCGAGTTTGACAACCTTGCATAAAACTTGTATACTTTGGTATTCTATTTACATTATATACTACATATAGAATATATAAAATAATCGGAGGCCCTCAAAAATCGAAGGCCCTGTACGGCCGCACCAACGGCACACCCCAGGGCCGCCCCTGCTCAATCCAAAATATACTTAACGTGGTCTACTTCTCCTTCCATACACAACTAAAAATAACATTTTTAAGTTTTCACCCACCGATGTTTTCAACATATTATCGTCAAAAATATTTATGATGGATTTTCAACTAATCATTAAACAAAACTTTAAAAAGTATATTTATAAACATTCGATTAATATCTGTGGCAGATTCGTAATGGACTCACTATTCACAACAAATTATATATACTATACAATCACCAGGCGCCCCGACCCACAGACACCGCCCGACCCGCTCCGACCCGCAACCCGATCCGACCCGGCTATCCCTCTCTCAGCTTTTGACCCAAACCCGGCTGTGACCCGGTCAACACCCGCCTTTAGATCCGCGCGCCTCCATTTCATACCCATCTCCATTTTTACATCTTTGGCCCCCCAACTTATAAGCTTTATTCACTTTATGTATTAAACTTTTCAATATTTCATTTTACGTTTTAGCCATATATCGTGTATTGGCGAAAATACGTTAAAAAAATAAGTTTCGATTTTAACAAATTATGCCATTAAATCCGTATCGTCGATACGATCGAAATGAGCCTAATATTGTATATTTTTTAACGTAGTTATTTTATTATATGCTATATATACGTTCCAATCAATCCGAAATTTATACCATTTTCAAGTTTACATATTAGCCCCCTAAATTAAACTTATAAGGTTTATTCGCTTTATACCTTTTACTTCTCAATATTTCATTTTACATTTTTGTCATATATCGTGGATTGGCAGAAAGACGTTAAAAAATAAGTTTTAATTTTAACAAATTATGTCATTATGTTCGTATCGTCGATACGATCGAAATGAGCCTAATATTGAATGGTTTTTTATGTAGCTATTTTATTATATACTATATATAAGCTCAAACTGACCCGAATACTATACTCATTTTCAAGTTCACATATTAGTGCCCTAAACTTATAATCTTTATTCACTTTATACCTTCACTTTTCTATATTTCATTTTACGTTTTACTCATATATCGTCTATTGGTTGCATATGTTTAAAAAATACGTTTTAATTTTAACAAATTACGCCATTATAATTGTATCGTCGGTACGATCTAAAGTTTGTTAAAAAAATACGTTTTAATGTTGACGAAGGACGCCATTATAATCGTATCGTCGATAAGATCGAAATGAGCCTAATATTGAATATTTTTTTCATGTATTTATTTTATTATATACTATATATACGCTCTAACCGACCCGAATCCTATACCCACCTTTAAACTTACGTATCAGCCCCCTAAACTTATAATATTTATCGACGTTATATCTTTTAGTTTTCTAAATACGTTAAAAAATACGTTTTAATTTTAACAAGTTACGCCATTATATTCGTATCGTCGCTACGATCGAAATGAGCCTAATATTGAATATTTTTTTATGTAGTTATTTTATTATATACTATATATACGCTCCAACCGACCCGAATCCTATACCCATTTTCAAATCTACATATTAGCCCCCTAAATTTATAATCTTTATTCACTTTATACCTTACTTTTCTATATTTCATTTTATGTTTTACTCATATATCGTCTATTGGTTGGAACATATTAAAAAAACTACGTTTTAATTTTAACAAATTACACTATTATAAAAGTATCGTCGGTACGATCTAAAATATGTTAAAAAAACGTTTTAATGTTGACGAAGTACGCATTATAATCTTATGGTCGATAACATCGGAATGAGCCTAACATTGAATATTTTTTTCATGTATTTATTTTATTATATACTATATATACGCTCCAACCGACCCGAATTCTATAACCACTTTTAAACTTACATATTAGCCCCATAAACTTATAATATTTATTCACTTTATATCTTTTAGTTTTCTATATTTCATTCTACGTTTTAGTCATATATAGTGTAACACCCTAAAACCGATAACAATAATAACATGCATATAATATAAATCCCAGTGATCTAAATCGCAATCTCATAATGATTAGTTCAAAGGTAAATAGCTAAAGAGTGCATGCGGAACATCCCTCCACAGCTGAGATTCTAAATTTAGGATAAACACTAAACTTCTACCGGTAGCGCTACTCTAAACGCCTACCTTTCCCTTGCCTCTTGCCTCACGATCTTTCCCTGAAAAGGTTTGAGATTTTGAAAAACGAGGGTTAGACCGAAAGGTCTAGTGAATTCCCTCAAAACAGTTTAAAACACAGTTCCGGCCCGCTGGCCGTAAAATCAGATATGTCAAATAACCATGAAAGCATCATGAGTAATAAAATCACAATACAACAACCCGAATGGCCGGATC
This sequence comes from Centaurea solstitialis, assembly GCA_030169165.1. Classification (NCBI taxonomy): domain Eukaryota; kingdom Viridiplantae; phylum Streptophyta; class Magnoliopsida; order Asterales; family Asteraceae; genus Centaurea; species Centaurea solstitialis. The sequence continues at coordinate 40,753,116 of CM058041.1, read as the reverse complement.
CCCCGGATACACAGTTTAAGGAGTGACGGACATAGTCCGTGCCTCGCACCATCCCACAATCAACCTTACGTGGCCGGATCTCCCCGATTCCCATTTAAGGAGTGACGGACGTAGTCCGTGCCTCACACCACTAACTTCCCAGGGATGTACGGTCCCATGGTACACATTACTCACGATGCAATTCCGCCATATTAAAACAGCATGCATATGATGATCATCAATATAGCATTCACAACCATTTATAATTTCACAAAATCACATTCATATCATCAAAACATTTGCAAATCGAATGGATGTGTCTAAAACAGTAAAAGCAGTCCATTCATTTTCAGGTAAGGGAACTCACCTGAGCTTAACTCGCTGCTTACTCTAACTCCCGGTATCTGTATAAATTCCTAAGGCATTAGTGATTCGCACTTAGAAAAACCCACAACTAGAATATCCCTAGGCAGACTCAGCACGGGGGTTCCGCTAAAACCCGATTCGGGTAAGGGTAATTCCCGATTCGGGACACTACCACTCCCGATTCGGGAAATGGCAATTCCCGATTCGGGAAACGCCAATTCCCGATTCGGGAGGCATCCCACTCCAAAATCCCGAATTCAAACGCTACGAGGTCAAAGTGACGACTAAGTTGGCCAAATCCCTCGATTCGGAAATCATAGATTTTCCAATTCGGGAAAGGCAAACGAAGAAATGAGTTTCCACCCAATCACCCAAGCAAAAAAATCCCGATTCGGGTTAAATGCCTTCCCGATTCGGGAGACATGAACTCCCGATTCGGGAAACATGAATTCCCGGTTCGGGAAACATGAATCCCGATTCGGGGAACATGAGTTCCCAATTCGGGAAACGCAACCAGATTCCGGAAAAAGGCTAAAATCAGCCGAAATCGATTCTAGCTTGATCTAAAACGCTTCCTCAAACAATCCAAGGTAATCCTACATCAATTATCAACATTTCCTTAGCTAAAAGGGCATCGAAACTAACCTTGGTGATGAAATCTCGACCTTGAAGATGAGTGTAGCACTAATCTTGACCTCCAAGAAACACACACCAAACACACACACTAAAAGTTTCCCTAAAATGGTAAAAACCCTAGCTTAATACTATAAATAGTATGGGCTAAAAGGCTAAGCCCATACCATTTATGGTATAAGCCCAACTATCAAACTTTACCCAAAAAGTCACAATTCACCCCTAAGGTTCAAATTCTTTTCAAAAAGAGTCATTTTTAACGAGTGACTAACATTAGTACTAACTTTTAAACCCTGATCATTACATCACTCCCCCCTTAAAGGAATTCCGTCCCGGAATTCAATCACTAAAAAGGAAAGGGTATTTCGCTCGCATCTCTGATTCTGCCTCCCACGTTGCCTCTTGGCCCCTGTGGAATTTCCACTGAGTTTTCACTAAGACTATCTCTTTATTCCTAAGCTTACGGATCTTGCGATCCGTCACGGCAACTGGTTCCTCCACGAAGTTCAACTTCTGATCCACTTCAATATCTTGAAGCGGTATGGCTGCCTCTGGATCTGCTAAACACTTCCTCAAGTTTGATACATGAAAGGTGTTGTGAACTCCGCCTAACTCGACTGGTAGGTCTAACTTGTATGCCACAGCTCCAATGCGTTCGGTGATCCTAAATGGTCCTATATAACGAGGACTTAACTTCCCTTTCTTTCCAAAACGAATTACTCCCTTCCATGGGGATACCTTAAGCATAACTTGGTCCCCGACTTGAAATTCTATATCCTTCCTACGCTTATCTGCGTAACTTTTCTGTCGATCTCTAGCCGTCTTTAGTTGTTCCCATACTTGGTTGATCTTATCTGAAGTGATTTGGACAATTTCTGGTCCGGCAAGCTGCTTTTCTCCGACTTCACTCCAACACAATGGTGTCCTACACTTTCGCCCATAAAGTATCTCATACGGTGCCGCCTCGATACTCGAGTGATAACTGTTGTTGTAGGCGAACTCGATCAATGGTAGATGGTCTTCCCAAGAACCTCCGAAGTCTAAAACACATGCTCTCAACATGTCTTCCAAGGTTTGGATAGTCCGCTCACTTTGTCCGTCCGTCTGAGGGTGATACGCGGTACTCAAGTTGACCCGCGTTCCCATTTCTCGTTGAAAGCTTTGCCAAAACGTCGAGGTAAATCTGGCATCTCGGTCTGATACGATACTTACGGGTGTCCCGTGAAGTCGAACGATCTCCGCTATGTAAAGTCTCGCGAGTCTTTCCATAGAATACGTCTCTTTCATCGGTAAGAAATGAGCTGACTTCGATAATCGGTCTACTATTACCCAAATAGTATCATAACCCTTAGGCGTACGAGGTAGTTTCGTCACGAGGTCCATGGTAATATGTTCCCAAGTCCATTCCGGTATAGGCAACTGTTGTAGTTTACCATATGGTCGCTGATGTTCGATCTTTACTTGAAGACAAGTCACACATCTCTCAACGAAATGAGCGATATCCTTCTTCATTCCCGGCCACCAATAACATTGCCTCAAACCGTGATACATCTTGTTTGTTCCAGGATGAACTGCGTACTTTGACTTATGTGCCTCAACCAAAATCTTCTTTCGTAGATCTCCAAGTTTTGGAACCCAGATCCGATTCCCAAGACACTTCAAACCCTCGGTGTTCGTTACTAACGTATCCAGAAATCCTACCATTCGCTCGCTCTTCAAGTTTTCCTCCTCCGACGCTTTCTCTTGCCATTCTTTGATCTCCGACTTGAGGTCCGGTACAATGCTGATTCGGTAAGCCACAATACCTATTCGGGAATCCACAATGCCGGGTTTGACTTTTCCTCCTTTTCGACTTAAGGCATCCGCTACAACATTTCCCTTCCCCGGGTGGTAAAGAATCTCGCAATCGTAGTCGCCAAGTAGTTCAATCCATCGCCGCTGCCTCATGTTGAGCTCCTTCTGACTAAGAAGATACTGAAGACTCTTGTGATCCGTATAAATTTGACACTTCACGCCGTAGAGGTAGTGTCTCCAAATCTTCAAAGCAAACACCACGGCAGCCAATTCCATGTCGTGGGTTGGATAGTTAAGCTCGTGATCCTTCAATTTCCTTGATGCATAAGCTATCACCCTCCTATCTTGCATGAGAACACACCCCAAGCCTAACTTTGACGCATCACAATAAACTACAAATCCATCCGTACCATTTGGAAGAGTGAGAATGGGCGCGCTAGTCAATTTTCCTTTCAAATTGTTGAATGCATACTCGCATGTAGATGTCCACTCGAATTTGACGTCCTTCCTTGTAAGCTCCGTAAGCGGTGTGGCGATTGCCGAGAAATGCTCGATAAATCTTCGGTAGTAACCCGCCAATCCAAGGAAACTTCGCACCTCCGAGGGAGATTTTGGCGACTCCCAGTCCTTAATGGCCTCAATTTTAGCTGGATCCACTTTGATTCCCTCTTGCGTCACGACATGCCCCAAGAACTGAACTTCCTTTAGCCAAAACTCACACTTCGAAAACTTTGCGTAGAGTCGCTCTCGCTTAAGCATCTCCAAGATCTTTCGTAGGTGATTGCCGTGCTCCTCGGCCGTCTTTGAGTAGATCAAAATGTCATCGATGAAGACGATGACAAATTTATCCAAATACGGTCTACATACTCTATTCATCAAGTCCATAAATGCTGCTGGCGCGTTCGTAAGCCCAAATGACATCACAAGAAACTCATAGTGTCCGTAACGAGTCCGGAAAGCCGTCTTTGGAATATCTTCTTCTCTAACCTTGAGTTGATGATAACCCGATCGCAGATCGATCTTCGAGAAGAACTTAGCCCCTTGCAGTTGGTCAAACAAATCATCAATCCTCGGTAACGGATACTTGTTCTTGACGGTGACTTTGTTGAGTTCTCGGTAGTCGATACACATCCTCATGGTGCCGTCTTTCTTCTTCACGAACAACACCGGCGCTCCCCAAGGCGAAGTACTAGGGCGAATAAATCCCTTATCAAGTAGCTCCTGTAGTTGTGCCAACATCTCTTTCAATTTCGACGGTGCAAGTCGATACGGTGCTTTAGCGATGGGCGTAGCCCCGGGTACTAAATCGATCCGAAATTCGATCTCTCGATCTGGCGGTAGACTAACTAAATCTTCCGGGAAAACCTCCGGGTAATCACGAACAACCTCGACATCCTTTACCCCTAACTTATCTTTCTTTGAGTCTACAACATGAGCCATAAACCAAACACAACCCTTCCTAATACATCGATTTGCCTTAATCACCGAAATCAAGCTAGTACTCATGTTCCTCTTAGCACCATAAACTACGGCCGTTCTCCCATCCGGTAATTTGATACGAACCATCTTTTGCTCACAGTCTATCTTCACCTTGTTTCTAATCATCCAATCCCATCCTAAAACCACGTCCAAACTTTCCATGGGTATAAGTCTTAACTCTACGGGCACTAGGCATCCTTCCAATTCTACGGTGCATCCTTTCGCAAACTCTCTAACCCACACTCGCCCATTGGCGGTGTCCGCCTCATAAGGATGGTCTAATGGTTCAAGATTTACACAACATTGTTTAAGAAGCTCAGGGGTAGCATACGAATAGTCCGAACCAGTATCAAATAACACTTTCGCACGTATAGAGTTAACTAGAAATGTACCTGTCACCACTTCCGGTGCTTCCTCCGCTTCCTCGGCAGTCATCCTGAAGGCTCGACTCCTTGCTAGAGTTGGTGCCGCTTTCCGATCAACTCGGGCCTCAGTCGCACGCCCTCCAGTCATCGGTGCTCCACCCTCTTCAGCTGGGGACAGTCGGTCCTGATGTGGTCTGGAGAACCACACTGATAACATGATCTCCTCCCCGGACAATCCTTCGACAAATGACCCGGCTTCCCACACTGGAAACAAGTGACTGGTCCTGACTGACAGTTTCCCCGATGGACACGGTGGCACTTGCCACAAGGTCTCTGACTCGAACTCTGATTCCCGCGATGCTCAAACCTCGGGGCCTTACCCCCTCTCAGATCACTAACTGGTCCAGACCACTTCCTTTCTCTCCCCATCTGTTCAGACATCTGACGATCCTTCTCTCTCTCGATCAACTCAGCCGCGTTGATAGCAGCCAAAAAGGTAGCCGGATCTTTCCCCATTACAAACTCCCGAATGCTTCCCTTCAAACCCCAGATATACCTTTCCACTCTTCGCTCCTCAGTCGGTACATATATCTCAGCAAATCTCGATTTCTCGATGAAACGGGTAGTGTACTCTTGTACTGACAGTGATCCTTGCTTCAGCTGAAGAAACTCCTCTTCCATCTTCTTAGTCGCAGCCAAAGGGCAGAATTGCGACCTAAACTTCACCACGAAGCTCTTCCAAGGCATAGATCTCACAACCTCAGTCCCTCTTCCCCCAGTCTCAACGTTCCACCAGTGTAAGGCATCCGCCTTCAGCATCGATCGCGCGAACACTACCTTGTCCTCGGCTGCACACTTACACGTCTCAAATACCATCTCGATCTCCTCGATCCATCGTAAAGCTAAAACCGGATCCCGCTCTCCTTTGTAAGTAGGAGGCTTGCATGCAACGAACGTCTTGTAGCTACATCCATGAGTCGACTTGGGTAGATCCCCAACTGCAGGTGGTGTTTGTTGCGAACCTCCGCCGATCACAGTAGCCGGCGGGCTAGTCATTCCGGAATCCTCTCGACCACCACCAGACTTCGACTTCTCTTGTTGGTTCAGTAAGGTATGTAAAGCATCCTGAATCTTGTCCATCTCCGTCTGAAAGGCCTCATGAGTAACAAAAGCTGCCGGTTGGCTAGCGGAACTCTCCTGATGAGATGGTTCTGGTTCGACGCGTGGTCCTTCACTCTGAACCCTACGATTACCCCTAGTTTGACGACGAGCTCCTTCATCTGCCACTGTTGCAGCTCTACGAGCTCCTCCTCTCCCCCGACCTTTACCCCGACCACCAGCCTTTCCTCGAACCGCGGTCGTACGAGCCGGCGGCGGTGGGGCCTCAGGTTCCGGTATCACCCTGCTTCGAAGGCTACGTCCGGCCATCGATACTGAAATAGTAACATAAAATTTAGATAACCCTAAACGACTGGATTTACAGGCAGTGTGAGTGTTCACATGTATTCACAGTCCCGTGACTACACTGGCCAGGTGTAAGCACGTTTCCATGGTACACGCTAGTCCTCGCACTTCCATACCCGACCACGACTCATAGGCAAAATCCTAATGTCCTAATATCTCAGCTGTGTTCCCTATCCTACAGTTTAAGACTAGGCCCAATCCTGGTCACCTAATTCACTTAAGCTAGTTCTCTGATACCAATTTGTAACACCCCAAAACCGATAACAATAATAACATGCATATAATATAAATCCCAGTGATCTAAATCGCAATCTCATAATGATTAGTTCAAAGGTAAATAGCTAAAGAGTGCATGCGGAACATCCCTCCACAGCTGAGATTCTAAATTTAGGATAAACACTAAACTTCTACCGGTAGCGCTACTCTAAACGCCTACCTTTCCCTTGCCTCTTGCCTCACGATCTTTCCCTGAAAAGGTTTGAGATTTTGAAAAACGAGGGTTAGACCGAAAGGTCTAGTGAATTCCCTCAAAACAGTTTAAAACACAGTTCCGGCCCGCTGGCCGTAAAATCAGATATGTCAAATAACCAGGAAAGCATCATGAGTAATAAAATCACAATACAACAACCCGGATGGCCGGATCCCCCGGATACACAGTTTAAGGAGTGACAGACATAGTCCGTGCCTCGCACCATCCCACAATCAACCTTACGTGGCCGGATCTCCCCGATTCCCATTTAAGGAGTGACGGACGTAGTCCGTGCCTCACACCACTAACTTCCCAGGGATGTACGGTCCCATGGTACACATTACTCACGATGCAATTCCGCCATATTAAAACAGCATGCATATGATGATCATCAATATAGCATTCACAACCATTTATAATTTCACAAAATCACATTCATATCATCAAAACATTTGCAAATCGAATGGATGTGTCTAAAACAGTAAAAGCAGTCCATTCATTTTCAGGTAAGGGAACTCACCTGAGCTTAACTCGCTGCTTACTCTAACTCCCGGTATCTGTATAAATTCCTAAGGCATTAGTGATTCGCACTTAGAAAAACCCACAACTAGAATATCCCTAGGCAGACTCAGCACGGGGGTTCCCGATTCGGGTAAGGGTAATTCCCGATTCGGGACACTACCACTCCCGATTCGGGAAATGGCAATTCCCGATTCGGGAAACGCCAATTCCCGATTCGGGAGGCATCGCACTCCAAAATCCCGAATTCAAACGCTACGAGGTCAAAGTGACGACTAAGTTGGCCAAATCCCTCGATTCGGAAATCATAGATTTTCCAATTCGGGAAAGGCAAACGAAGAAATGAGTTTCCACCCAATCACCCAAGCAAAAAAATCCCGATTCGGGTTAAATGCCTTCCCGATTCGGGAGACATGAACTCCCGATTCGGGAAACATGAATTCCCGGTTCGGGAAACATGAATCCCGATTCGGGGAACATGAGTTCCCAATTCGGGAAACGCAACCAGATTCCGGAAAAAGGCTAAAATCAGCCGAAATCGATTCTAGCTTGATCTAAAACGCTTCCTCAAACAATCCAAGGTAATCCTACATCAATTATCAACATTTCCTTAGCTAAAAGGGCATCGAAACTAACCTTGGTGATGAAATCTCGACCTTGAAGATGAGTGTAGCACTAATCTTGACCTCCAAGAAACACACACCAAACACACACACTAAAAGTTTCCCTAAAATGGTAAAAACCCTAGCTTAATACTATAAATAGTATGGGCTAAAAGGCTAAGCCCATACCATTTATGGTATAAGCCCAACTATCAAACTTTACCCAAAAAGTCACAATTCACCCCTAAGGTTCAAATTCTTTTCAAAAAGAGTCATTTTTAACGAGTGACTAACATTAGTACTAACTTTTAAACCCTGATCATTACATATAGCATATTGACTAAAATATGTTAAAGTGTCGGTAGCTACTCTTCATGAACCCGGTGCAAAGCCCGGGCTTACCAACTAGTTTGTCACAAATATTTTGATATTTTAATTTAAAGTAATTAGTCAAACTAATTAATAATTAATTGAAGAAATTAATTAATATTTTCGATGGATTTCCATCATAATTAATTAATAAAAATAAATTAATCAAATTTCATTAGAAATATCAATTTTGTATTTTTGCCCCACAAATGTATTACATAAAATCTTTAAGTTTAAAAAACTACGGTTAAGTACATCAAAATGTATCCAAGTTGTGACCTTTTATTATTGTTTGTGCTGAACGTAAAGCCTTGTCGTTTAATGTACTGAACCTGCTAAAATTATCATTCTATGTACTAAACTATCATCTATTTATCCATTTAATGTACTTAAAAACTTACCGTTTAATGTACTAAACCGTTTATTTAATAATGTTTTTTAAGTTAAGTACATACAATGATAAGTTTTTAAGTTGAGTAGACACAACAATAAAAGATGATAACTTAGATACATTTTGGTGTACTTAACTTGAAAAAATTAATACTTTTGATATTACCTAGAGATTTCCAGTAGACAACCCAATCCGTTGGAAAGTATAAGGCCATCCGCAGCCCGCACGACACCAAGCCGGTATGGAGCCGGTACCGAACCAGCACCGCCGGCAACACCCCCGGCAATAAAAACAATATTTGTTTATTAAATTTTATTTTATGGATAAAAAATATTTTTTTTTAATTTTTCGAAGAATTTTCCATAGATGGGCTGTCTGTAAAAAAATCCCTCAATTATATCAAACGATTATTTATTAATGTTTTTTGTAATTGTGTGGTGGAATTTAACTAAAAAAATCTTTTCTATATATTATTTTTTTGCATTTCCTCTCTGCAAATACTTATTTATGTGAGATGGGTTTTACTGTGACTTAGTGGTTTGTATTGGGTTATACTGCGTATTAATTGTGATATCGAACTGTAACAACCCCAAAATATTGAAACTAAAGCAATTCCATAATCAGCCCAAAAGTGGCTAAAATTTAAAATCATTAATTACAAATCATCAATCGAATCTCAACTTAGCGTATATTTGCAGAAAGTACTTACTATAGTCGATATTTATTCTTAGAAGTTTAGTGCTCTAAAGGTACGCTACGAGATCCTCGCACTCAAGATCTAGCCTTCGCTTTGCCCTTAGGGTCCCAATCGGGCGTGTACCTGCCTGAAAATGTTTTAAGTTGAAAAACAAGGGTTAGACTAAAAGGTCTATGTAGGTTCCAAATCAACCAATCAAGAACACAATGATCTAGATGATGTAAGCAATAAGTACAAGATCAATGTTATATTTAGCCATGAATATGATGATAAAGGATGAACAAGTTTCAATGGTCATCAATGATTCATTAGCTCTAAACTATGTAAATAGTAAAGAAGTTCAAATGAATTACAATGTTACTATTTATACTACTCTTAAATGGGGGACTAAAGGTACAAATAGTTAGGCCTTAAATAACGGGCCTAAACCACAAATTACAACTAAAGAAATCAGGTTTAAAGATTTATAAAATTGACACAACTAACAATATTTCTAACAATTTCCCCATTTGTGTCAACTTCTTCGCTTCCTATGACGATGGCTCGACGACTTTCTTCTTGAAGATTTGGTCTCCTTGTTCTTCTTAGACGATCCTTCATCTCTCCTAGGTGGTGGCGTTGGCGGTCTCTCTTCTTGCTTCTCGGCCAGTCGTCCCTCAATCTTTCGCAACTCATAATAAGACTCGAGGCGTCGTAGAACATTGCGATGATTCTAAGGGGTTAAACTACTATGGAAAACCCTTCTCCAAAAACTAACTCTACTGACACAAACCTCCCAAAACCCGATTCGGGTAAGGGTAATTCCCGATTCGGGACACTACCACTCCCGATTCGGGAAATGGCAATTCCCGATTCGGGAAACGCCAATTCCCGATTCGGGAGGCATCCCACTCCAAAATCCCGAATTCAAACGCTACGAGGTCAAAGTGACGACTAAGTTGGCCAAATCCCTCGATTCGGAAATCATAGATTTTCCAATTCGGGAAAGGCAAACGAAGAAATGAGTTTCCACCCAATCACCCAAGCAAAAAAATCCCGATTCGGGTTAAATGCCTTCCCGATTCGGGAGACATGAACTCCCGATTCGGGAAACATGAATTCCCGGTTCGGGAAACATGAATCCCGATTCGGGGAACATGAGTTCCCAATTCGGGAAACGCAACCAGATTCCGGAAAAAAGGCTAAAATCAGCCGAAATCGATTCTAGCTTGATCTAAAACGCTTCCTCAAACAATCCAAGGTAATCCTACATCAATTATCAACATTTCCTTAGCTAAAAGGGCATCGAAACTAACCTTGGTGATGAAATCTCGACCTTGAAGATGAGTGTAGCACTAATCTTGACCTCCAAGAAACACACACCAAACACACACACTAAAAGTTTCCCTAAAATGGTAAAAACCCTAGCTTAATACTATAAATAGTATGGGCTAAAAGGCTAAGCCCATACCATTTATGGTATAAGCCCAACTATCAAACTTTACCCAAAAAGTCACAATTCACCCCTAAGGTTCAAATTCTTTTCAAAAAGAGTCATTTTTAACGAGTGACTAACATTAGTACTAACTTTTAAACCCTGATCATTACATCACTCCCCCCTTAAAGGAATTCCGTCCCGGAATTCAATCACTAAAAAGGAAAGGGTATTTCGCTCGCATCTCTGATTCTGCCTCCCACGTTGCCTCTTGGCCCTTTTGGAATTTCCACTGAATTTTCACTAAGACTATCTCTTTATTCCTAAGCTTACGGATCTTGCGATCCGTCACGGCAACTGGTTCCTCCACGAAGTTCAACTTCTGATCCACTTCAATATCTTGAAGCGGTATGGCTGCCTCTGGATCTGCTAAACACTTCCTCAAGTTTGATACATGAAAGGTGTTGTGAACTCCGCCTAACTCGACTGGTAGGTCTAACTTGTATGCCACAGCTCCAATGCGTTCGGTGATCCTAAATGGTCCTATATAACGAGAACTTAACTTCCCTTTCTTTCCAAAACGAATTACTCCCTTCCATGGGGATACCTTAAGCATAACTTGGTCCCCGACTTGAAATTCTATATCCTTCCTACGCTTATCTGCGTAACTTTTCTGTCGATCTCTAGCCGTCTTTAGTTGTCCCGTACTTGGTTGATCTTATCTGAAGTGATTTGGACAATTTCTGGTCCGGCAAGCTGCTTTTCTCCGACTTCACTCCAACACAATGGTGTCCTACACTTTCGCCCATAAAGTATCTCATACGGTGCCGCCTCGATACTCGAGTGATAACTGTTGTTGTAGGCGAACTCGATCAATGGTAGATGGTCTTCCCAAGAACCTCCGAAGTCTAAAACACATGCTCTCAACATGTCTTCCAAGGTTTGGATAGTCCGCTCACTTTGTCCGTCCGTCTGAGGGTGATACGCGGTACTCAAGTTGACCCGCGTTCCCATTTCTCGTTGAAAGCTTTGCCAAAACGTCGAGGTAAATCTGGCATCTCGGTCTGATACGATACTTACGGGTGTCCCGTGAAGTCGAACGATCTCCGCTATGTAAAGTCTCGCGAGTCTTTCCATAGAATACGTCTCTTTCATCGGTAAGAAATGAGCTGACTTCGATAATCGGTCTACTATTACCCAAATAGTATCATAACCCTTAGGCGTACGAGGTAGTTTCGTCACGAGGTCCATGGTAATATGTTCCCAAGTCCATTCCGGTATAGGCAACTGTTGTAGTTTACCATATGGTCGCTGATGTTCGATCTTTACTTGAAGACAAGTCACGCATCTCTCAACGAAATGAGCGATATCCTTCTTCATTCCCGGCCACCAATAACATTGCCTCAAACCGTGATACATCTTGTTTGTTCCAGGATGAACTGCGTACTTTGACTTATGTGCCTCAACCAAAATCTTCTTTCGTAGATCTCCAAGTTTTGGAACCCAGATCCGATTCCCAAGACACTTCAAACCCTCGGTGTTCGTTACTAACGTATCCAGAAATCCTACCATTCGCTCGCTCTTCAAGTTTTCCTCCTCCGACGCTTTCTCTTGCCATTCTTTGATCTCCGACTTGAGGTCCGGTACAATGCTGATTCGGTAAGCCACAATACCTATTCGGGAATCCACAATGCCGGGTTTGACTTTTCCTCCTTTTCGACTTAAGGCATCCGCTACAACATTTCCCTTCCCCGGGTGGTAAAGAATCTCGCAATCGTAGTCGCCAAGTAGTTCAATCCATCGCCGCTGCCTCATGTTGAGCTCCTTCTGACTAAGAAGATACTGAAGACTCTTGTGATCCGTATAAATTTGACACTTCACGCCGTAGAGGTAGTGTCTCCAAATCTTCAAAGCAAACACCACGGCAGCCAATTCCATGTCGTGGGTTGGATAGTTAAGCTCGTGATCCTTCAATTTCCTTGATGCATAAGCTATCACCCTCCTATCTTGCATGAGAACACACCCCAAGCCTAACTTTGACGCATCACAATAAACTACAAATCCATCCGTACCATTTGGAAGAGTGAGAATGGGCGCGCTAGTCAATTTTCCTTTCAAATTGTTGAATGCATACTCGCATGTAGATGTCCACTCGAATTTGACGTCCTTCCTTGTAAGCTCCGTAAGCGGTGTGGCGATTGCCGAGAAATGCTCGATAAATCTTCGGTAGTAACCCGCCAATCCAAGGAAACTTCGCACCTCCGAGGGAGATTTTGGCGACTCCCAGTCCTTAATGGCCTCAATTTTAGCTGGATCCACTTTGATTCCCTCTTGCGTCACGACATGCCCCAAGAACTGAACTTCCTTTAGCCAAAACTCACACTTCGAAAACTTTGCGTAGAGTCGCTCTCGCTTAAGCATCTCCAAGATCTTTCGTAGGTGATTGCCGTGCTCCTCGGCCGTCTTTGAGTAGATCAAAATGTCATCGATGAAGACGATGACAAATTTATCCAAATACGGTCTACATACTCTATTCATCAAGTCCATAAATGCTGCTGGCGCGTTCGTAAGCCCAAATGACATCACAAGAAACTCATAGTGTCCGTAACGAGTCCGGAAAGCCGTCTTTGGAATATCTTCTTCTCTAACCTTGAGTTGATGATAACCCGATCGCAGATCGATCTTCGAGAAGAACTTAGCCCCTTGCAGTTGGTCAAACAAATCATCAATCCTCGGTAACGGATACTTGTTCTTGACGGTGACTTTGTTGAGTTCTCGGTAGTCGATACACATCCTCATGGTGCCGTCTTTCTTCTTCACGAACAACACCGGCGCTCCCCAAGGCGAAGTACTAGGGCGAATAAATCCCTTATCAAGTAGCTCCTGTAGTTGTGCCAACATCTCTTTCAACTCCGACGGTGCAAGTCGATACGGTGCTTTAGCGATGGGCGTAGCCCCGGGTACTAAATCGATCCGAAATTCGATCTCTCGATCTGGCGGTAGACTAACTAAATCTTCCGGGAAAACCTCCGGGTAATCACGAACAACCTCGACATCCTTTACCCCTAACTTATCTTTCTTTGAGTCTACAACATGAGCCATAAACCAAACACAACCCTTCCTAATACATCGATTTGCCTTAATCACCGAAATCAAGCTAGTACTCATGTTCCTCTTAGCACCATAAACTACGGCCGTTCTCCCATCCGGTAATTTGATACGAACCATCTTTTGCTCACAGTCTATCTTCACCTTGTTTCTAATCATCCAATCCCATCCTAAAACCACGTCCAAACTTTCCATGGGTATAAGTCTTAACTCTACGGGCACTAGGCATCCTTCCAATTCTACGGTGCATCCTTTCGCAAACTCTCTAACCCACACTCGCCCATTGGCGGTGTCCGCCTCATAAGGATGGTCTAATGGTTCAAGATTTACACAACATTGTTTAAGAAGCTCAGGGGTAGCATACGAATAGTCCGAACCAGTATCAAATAACACTTTCGCACGTATAGAGTTAACTAGAAATGTACCTGTCACCACTTCCGGTGCTTCCTCCGCTTCCTCGGCAGTCATCCTGAAGGCTCGACTCCTTGCTAGAGTTGGTGCCGCTTTCCGATCAACTCGGGCCTCAGTCGCACGCCCTCCAGTCATCGGTGCTCCACGCCTCTTCAGCTGGGGACAGTCGGTCCTGATGTGGTCTGGAGAACCACACTGATAACATGATCTCCTCCCCGGACAATCCTTCGACAAATGACCCGGCTTCCCACACTGGAAACAAGTGACTGGTCCTGACTGACAGTTTCCCCGATGGACACGGTGGCACTTGCCACAAGGTCTCTGACTCGAACTCTGATTCCCGCGATGCTCAAACCTCGGGGCCTTACCCCCTCTCAGATCACTAACTGGTCCAGACCACTTCCTTTTCTCTCCCATCTGTTCAGACATCTGACGATCCTTCTCTCTCTCGATCAACTCAGCCGCGTTGATAGCAGCCAAAAAGGTAGCCGGATCTTTCCCCATTACAAACTCCCGAATGCTTCCCTTCAAACCCCAGATATACCTTTCCACTCTTCGCTCCTCAGTCGGTACATATATCTCAGCAAATCTCGATTTCTCGATGAAACGGGTAGTGTACTCTTGTACTGACAGTGATCCTTGCTTCAGCTGAAGAAACTCCTCTTCCATCTTCTTAGTCGCAGCCAAAGGGCAGAATTGCGACCTAAACTTCACCACGAAGCTCTTCCAAGGCATAGATCTCACAACCTCAGTCCCTCTTCCCCCAGTCTCAACGTTCCACCAGTGTAAGGCATCCGCCTTCAGCATCGATCGCGCGAACACTACCTTGTCCTCGGCTGCACACTTACACGTCTCAAATACCATCTCGATCTCCTCGATCCATCGTAAAGCTAAAACCGGATCCCGCTCTCCTTTGTAAGTAGGAGGCTTGCATGCAACGAACGTCTTGTAGCTACATCCATGAGTCGACTTGGGTAGATCCCCAACTGCAGGTGGTGTTTGTTGCGAACCTCCGCCGATCACAGTAGCCGGCGGGCTAGTCATTCCGGAATCCTCTCGACCACCACCAGACTTCGACTTCTCTTGTTGGTTCAGTAAGGTATGTAAAGCATCCTGAATCTTGTCCATCTCCGTCTGAAAGGCCTCATGAGTAACAAAAGCTGCCGGTTGGCTAGCGGAACTCTCCTGATGAGATGGTTCTGGTTCGACGCGTGGTCCTTCACTCTGAACCCTACGATTACCCCTAGTTTGACGACGAGCTCCTTCATCTGCCACTGTTGCAGCTCTACGAGCTCCTCCTCTCCCCCGACCTTTACCCCGACCACCAGCCTTTCCTCGAACCGCGGTCGTACGAGCCGGCGGCGGTGGGGCCTCAGGTTCCGGTATCACCCTGCTTCGAAGGCTACGTCCGGCCATCGATACTGAAATAGTAACATAAAATTTAGATAACCCTAAACGACTGGATTTACAGGCAGTGTGAGTGTTCACATGTATTCACAGTCCCGTGACTACACTGGCCAGGTGTAAGCACGTTTCCATGGTACACGCTAGTCCTCCGCACTTCCATACCCGACCACGACTCATAGGCAAAATCCTAATGTCCTAATATCTCAGCTGTGTTCCCTATCCTACAGTTTAAGACTAGGCCCAATCCTGGTCACCTAATTCACTTAAGCTAGTTCTCTGATACCAATTTGTAACACCCCAAAACCGATAACAATAATAACATGCATATAATATAAATCCCAGTGATCTAAATCGCAATCTCATAATGATTAGTTCAAAGGTAAATAGCTAAAGAGTGCATGCGGAACATCCCTCCACAGCTGAGATTCTAAATTTAGGATAAACACTAAACTTCTACCGGTAGCGCTACTCTAAACGCCTACCTTTCCCTTGCCTCTTGCCTCACGATCTTTCCCTGAAAAGGTTTGAGATTTTGAAAAACGAGGGTTAGACCGAAAGGTCTAGTGAATTCCCTCAAAACAGTTTAAAACACAGTTCCGGCCCGCTGGCCGTAAAATCAGATATGTCAAATAACCAGGAAAGCATCATGAGTAATAAAATCACAATACAACAACCCGGATGGCCGGATCCCCCGGATACACAGTTTAAGGAGTGACGGACATAGTCCGTGCCTCGCACCATCCCACAATCAACCTTACGTGGCCGGATCTCCCCGATTCCCATTTAAGGAGTGACGGACGTAGTCCGTGCCTCACACCACTAACTTCCCAGGGATGTACGGTCCCATGGTACACATTACTCACGATGCAATTCCGCCATATTAAAACAGCATGCATATGATGATCATCAATATAGCATTCACAACCATTTATAATTTCACAAAATCACATTCATATCATCAAAACATTTGCAAATCGAATGGATGTGTCTAAAACAGTAAAAGCAGTCCATTCATTTTCAGGTAAGGGAACTCACCTGAGCTTAACTCGCTGCTTACTCTAACTCCCGGTATCTGTATAAATTCCTAAGGCATTAGTGATTCGCACTTAGAAAAACCCACAACTAGAATATCCCTAGGCAGACTCAGCACGGGGGTTCCCGATTCGGGTAAGGGTAATTCCCGATTCGGGACACTACCACTCCCGATTCGGGAAATGGCAATTCCCGATTCGGGAAACGCCAATTCCCGATTCGGGAGGCATCGCACTCCAAAATCCCGAATTCAAACGCTACGAGGTCAAAGTGACGACTAAGTTGGCCAAATCCCTCGATTCGGAAATCATAGATTTTCCAATTCGGGAAAGGCAAACGAAGAAATGAGTTTCCACCCAATCACCCAAGCAAAAAAATCCCGATTCGGGTTAAATGCCTTCCCGATTCGGGAGACATGAACTCCCGATTCGGGAAACATGAATTCCCGGTTCGGGAAACATGAATCCCGATTCGGGGAACATGAGTTCCCAATTCGGGAAACGCAACCAGATTCCGGAAAAAGGCTAAAATCAGCCGAAATCGATTCTAGCTTGATCTAAAACGCTTCCTCAAACAATCCAAGGTAATCCTACATCAATTATCAACATTTCCTTAGCTAAAAGGGCATCGAAACTAACCTTGGTGATGAAATCTCGACCTTGAAGATGAGTGTAGCACTAATCTTGACCTCCAAGAAACACACACCAAACACACACACTAAAAGTTTCCCTAAAATGGTAAAAACCCTAGCTTAATACTATAAATAGTATGGGCTAAAAGGCTAAGCCCATACCATTTATGGTATAAGCCCAACTATCAAACTTTACCCAAAAAGTCACAATTCACCCCTAAGGTTCAAATTCTTTTCAAAAAGAGTCATTTTTAACGAGTGACTAACATTAGTACTAACTTTTAAACCCTGATCATTACATATAGCATATTGACTAAAATATGTTAAAGTGTCGGTAGCTACTCTTCATGAACCCGGTGCAAAGCCCGGGCTTACCAACTAGTTTGTCACAAATATTTTGATATTTTAATTTAAAGTAATTAGTCAAACTAATTAACAATTAATTGAAGAAATTAATTAATATTTTCGATGGATTTCCATCATAATTATTTAATAAAAATAAATTAATCAAATTTCATTAGAAATATCAATTTTGTATTTTTGCCCCACAAATGTATTACATAAAATCTTTAAGTTTAAAAAACTACGGTTAAGTACATCAAAATGTATCCAAGTTGTGACCTTTTATTATTGTTTGTGCTGAACGTAAAGCCTTGTCGTTTAATGTACTGAACCTGCTAAAATTATCATTCTATGTACTAAACTATCATCTATTTATCCATTTAATGTACTTAAAAACTTAGCGTTTAATGTACTAAACCGTTTATTTAATAATGTTTTTTAAGTTAAGTACATACAATGATAAGTTTTTAAGTTGAGTACACACAACAATAAAAGATGATAACTTAGATACATTTTGGTGTACTTAACTTGAAAAATTAATACTTTTGATATTACCTAGAGATTTCCAGTAGACAACCCAATCCGTTGGAAAGTATAAGGCCATCCGCAGCCCGCACGACACCAAGCCGGTATGGAGCCGGTACCGAACCAGCACCGCCGGCAACACCCCCGGCAATAAAAACAATATTTGTTTATTAAATTTTATTTTATGGATAAAAAATATTTTTTTTTAATTTTTCGAAGAATTTTCCATAGATGGGCTGTCTGTAAAAAAATCCCTCAATTATATCAAACGATTATTTATTAATGTTTTTTGTAATTGTGTGGTGGAATTTAACTAAAAAAATCTTTTCTATATATTATTTTTTTGCATTTCCTCTCTGCAAATACTTATTTATGTGAGATGGGTTTTACTGTGACTTAGTGGTTTGTATTGGGTTATACTGCGTATTAATTGTGATATCGAACTGTAACAACCCCAAAATATTGAAACTAAAGCAATTCCATAATCAGCCCAAAAGTGGCTAAAATTTAAAATCATTAATTACAAATCATCAATCGAATCTCAACTTAGCGTATATTTGCAGAAAGTACTTACTATAGTCGATATTTATTCTTAGAAGTTTAGTGCTCTAAAGGTACGCTACGAGATCCTCGCACTCAAGATCTAGCCTTCGCTTTGCCCTTAGGGTCCCAATCGGGCGTGTACCTGCCTGAAAATGTTTTAAGTTGAAAAACAAGGGTTAGACTAAAAGGTCTATGTAGGTTCCAAATCAACCAATCAAGAACACAATGATCTAGATGATGTAAGCAATAAGTACAAGATCAATGTTATATTTAGCCATGAATATGATGATAAAGGATGAACAATTTCAATGGTCATCAATGATTCATTAGCTCTAAACTATGTAAATAGTAAAGAAGTTCAAATGAATTACAATGTTACTATTTATACTACTCTTAAATGGGGGACTAAAGGTACAAATAGTTAGGCCTTAAATAACGGGCCTAAACCACAAATTACAACTAAAGAAATCAGGTTTAAAGAATTATAAAATTGACACAACTAACAATATTTCTAACAATTTCCCCATTTGTGTCAACTTCTTCGCTTCCTATGATGATGGCTCGACGACTTTCTTCTTGAAGATTTGGTCTCCTTGTTCTTCTTAGACGATCCTTCATCTCTCCTAGGTGGTGGCGTTGGCGGTCTCTCTTCTTGCTTCTCGGCCAGTCGTCCCTCAATCTTTCGCAACTCATAATAAGACTCGAGGCGTCGTAGAACATTGCGGTGATCTAAACGATGCTCGATGATTGTGAAGACTTTGTTGAATGAGATGTGATGGTATGTCAGCGGAGACTAGTGTGGCGACATCTAATGTGGAGACATAAGGGTGGAGACTCGGAATTGTGACTCTCTATGTCTGAAGGAGACTGACATAGAGACATGAGAAGTGGAGAGTTAGAACTGTAGCTCTCCATGCCTGACTCATCATCACCAGAAGAATCATTCTCTGATTTCACTTGAGTAGGTTAGGAGAACGTGAACTGAACGTACTTGTCGTCTTCATCTGAGGAGAAATCATCAAGGTTGATTATCTCATTGAGCTCATCATCTGTAGTAGCTACCCGAGTGATAGGGATCGAAGAGACTTTGTCAATACTCTGGTTGACAAAAATAACAATCTCTCGACTCTCTGCTAAATCTGCCATCGTAGTCCGACCAAGCTAAGAGTGTAGTACATCTGCACCGGTCCCTATATGAGTACTAGAAAGAGCGGCGTCGTAAGATGTGCCTATCGGAACTAAGAAGTCAAGCCGAGCCTTCTTGCTGATTTCCCCTCACGGCGATCGAGGTCATCTCGGTCGTCGTGTCTTCACTTTGGTGGCTCGGCTGATGCATGACAAGTAGTCTCAACGGCTTAGATCTATGACCATATATCCGAAATGGAGCCCTTGATCTCGGCTAGATCCCCCGTATTCATGGCATCAAGTTTCCCTTCAAGCTACTGGTTCTCAGGAAGTGATGTGT
The DNA here is from genome assembly GCA_030169165.1 of Centaurea solstitialis. Taxonomy (NCBI): domain Eukaryota; kingdom Viridiplantae; phylum Streptophyta; class Magnoliopsida; order Asterales; family Asteraceae; genus Centaurea; species Centaurea solstitialis. The sequence goes on along the minus strand of CM058041.1, from coordinate 40,733,111 downwards.
AGGTGGACCACTTCAAGTACCCCAAAAGGTTGACCTCTTTCTCATTAAGATCCCCACGGGAGAGTAAAGATGCCATAAGAAGGTCCCGCAACTCATCGATCGAGTAAGCAGGAGCGGTCGATCTTGGAGTTGATGATGAATGGGAAGGTGGTGTTGGATCTCGCTCGGGCTCAACCACCTTCCCTTTGCCCTTAATCAGGGCCTCAAGTGCCGTTGTCTTGCCGGAAAACTCATCACGGACATCCTTTATGGCGCTGTCCACAATATCCTTGACAACAGATGCCTGGTAAGTAATGCCGGTGTTACATAGACATTCTGTTTGCACAACCGCTGAGTCAATGGTGTGGCCTACGTTCATGGCTGGCGTGATAGTTACAATGGTAGGACTTCCCGCCAGTCCTCGTGAAATGCCCGTCATGGACACCACTCTTGGGGTTCCGATCACGTCACATAGACTCGTGATGGGTGGAGCTGTGACTGCGTCACATAGAATGGCAGTACGTGTACTTAATGTTAGGATTATGTGCGAGACAGTAACAGGGTTACCGTGTCCAATGTTATATAAGACACTAGTAGGTCACACCGCTGCACACCAAAATGAGAATGTTTGGATTATGTGAGAAATAATTAATTGGTTATTAATTATTTAAAGAGAGAAAGAAATAAATAAATAATTAGTTAAATTATTTATTTGTAATTAATTAATCAGTTAGGATTAATTAATAGATAATTATCTGAATTATATATAATTAATCTATTTGATTAATTATAGAGATAATTATAAAAGAGTAATATATGGAATCAAACACTGCCAGGTTTATCCATATAAATAAAGGCTTAGGGGTAACAAGAAAATATATCGGAAACTTATTCCCTAAGAAAGCTTTCTCTCTCTCTCCCTCTACCCAAAACCGGCGACCAGATTCACGAGGTGAACGGGGTCGTTTTTCGGGATAATCCTTGGTGGTCTAGCAACTCTCTCAACTGGTGTCAGTAGCGGTGTACCCCCTGCTTGGGTTTCAGAGAACTTTTCGCAAAAAGGTAAACCACCAAAACACCCTCATATTGTATCTAAAAGGTTTAGGATTGGATCCTCGATTGGGAATCAGATTTTATTATCCGCTGCGTATGTTTGTGCCTCCGGTTCCCAACAGTGGTATCAGAGCCACTTCCTAAAACCTGCAGATCAGGTTATTGAACTGATTAGGTTTAAAATTTTGATTTTGTTTAACTGCTTAAAAAATTAAATTTTTCGAAAAACCTAACGAATCGATGCAATCGACGGTGGAACGGCGGCCGTTCGCCGGTCGGACCACCAGGCCGATCGCCGGCCCTCGATCACCACGACGGCTCACCACAGTTCGTGGTGGCCGCCGGCTGTCCTCGCGATCCAAACCACCAGCCGCACCACCGTATGTGGTGGCGGCGTCGATCACGTCCAGGAAACACCACCACACCACCGATTGTGGTGGTGGTGGTGTCGGACAAAGAACAAACCGCCACACCACCGTATATGGTGGTGGCGGCGTTGATGGCGTTAAGACCACCGGTCACACCACAGCCTGTGGTGGTGGCCGATTCGATTGATTCGGCGGTGGTAGCTTTGGCTACCATCGTCGACGACGATGGTCACGGGGCGGAGGTGGTGGTGGCAGTTGCTACTGCTGCTATCGTGTCTCACCAAACGGCAGTTGCTGCCATCGATTGTGATGGTGGTGGCGTTTTTGTTTGTTAAACCGCCGATCGGCGGCAGTGGTTATCACCACTGTCGTCGACGGTGGTGGTGTTTTTGTTGATTACGCCGGGAAGCGACGGTGGTGGTAGCGACTGCTACTGCTGCCATCGTGCTCCCAATCGACCGCAACACCACCGTTTGTGGTGGTGGCGGCGATGGCGTTTTCTTGTTGAAACCGCCGACCACGGCGATGGCGGTGGCGGCGAGCTGCTGGTGTCACCGGTGGATTGGTAGTGGCGGTGGTCTACAACCGTCGCAAAGGGGTGTCAGCCACTGCCGAGTTTAGGTCTCCGATCGAAAGAGAGGGCGGCGACGGTGGCTTTTGGGCTGCTGTCGTCGTCGAGCCTCTGTGAACTAGCTCGCGCCGCGAGTAGAGGCTTCGCGCCGCAAACGGTAACTGACAGTTGTTGGTTGCTGTTTTACGGTTCGCGATGAGTACGGTTGAGTCTCAGTAAGGGTTTGAACCAGATAGTTTTGAAACCCTAGGGATTAAATTTTGTTTTATTAAATTAATTTAGTTTAATTAATTTTAAAATTAAAATAAAATCTAGTTAAGATTTTATTAGTTAGTGTCATAGTCAAACCCTTTGACCCGTGGTTGTGTTTTTGATAATTGTGCGTATGTTTTATTTTATTTGTTTATTGTTGGTTACGGGAGGCCTGCGTGCCATTTACAACCCATTTTTTTATTATGTAATTTTAATAAATAAAATAACTAAAGAAACCGAAGACAGAGCACGGAGTCAAAAGATGGATCTTGGAGCCAGTGGGAGCGCCGAGAAGTTCATGCCTTGTGTGTTGCTGTCACTTAGGGTTAAGACCGTCGTTTTGTGTTGGCTCACAAAACGACAATAGTTATAAGGGTTCTAGGCTATGACATGTCTTTAAACTGCGTGGTTGATTTTATATTTAAATTGCGTGGTTGTTTATATTTAATTGCGTATATGTCCGATAACATTTTTAAAATTAAATATAAACCGAATGTTTTTAAAAAAAAAAACCAAAGATGGATACAAATACAGTTTGTGTTTGGATCCAAGTTTTTGAAAAACTGGCATTTTTGAAACCCTTGTTAAAAATCATAGATCAGTAAGTGCAACCCACTTTAGGGACACCTCCGGTGTAAGGTACGTAGGGTATTGTTAGTGATCACACTTCAATCACCCGCGTTCAAACCGAAATTGGAGGGGATAAAAACTCTGCGAATTATCTCCGGGTGGTACCGGCCAGAGTATGTCCAGGCCCCGGGTGGTGCGATCTATTTTGGTAATTATTTATTCACCGGGTGGTACCGGGCCAAAGTGCACTAGAGGGACTAAATATGCACGGATTAAATATCCGATGTCCCGACGATCTAGAAGTCGTGTTTTCGTATTAAAATACGATTGGTATAAGTTTTACCTACCGTAGATCACATGAGTCGGCCTGACATAATCACATGCTTGCCGACACATGTGAGATATGGATTCTAGTCTAATAAAATAATTTAAGGGTTGTAATTTATTAGAAGTTTTATAATTTTAAACTAAATCGGAATTTTATTCTTTTGTAGATGTCTAAATCTGTAGTCCCGTTTTATACACCTGAGGAATCCCTCCGCCTCATCAACAGTAAATGGAAGCTTACAGGACAAAATTTTCCAGTCTGGAAAATGCACCTTGACAATGTCTTGGATGCACAGGGTAAGCGGTACGTGATAGAGAAACCCATTTCACTACCCAAATGCAATTCTCCTGAAAAGGATTTTGCTGAATACTTTAAATACATGGCTGACGAATCTGATGTAATGTCGATTCTAGCTTTCTCCACCTCACCCGAGTTCACGGCTGATTTAAGAGTTAAGTACTGCCATGAGGTTGTGAAGAATATAGAAAACCAGGTAGGTTTCTATAAGAAAAGTGGAAGTATCTAATGATGAAAGAGATCCATTCTCTGAAACTGGAAAAGGGTCAATCTGTTAAAGAGCATCTTCTAGAAATGAGGAAACTCTTTAAAAGTTTGTCACGCATGGGATATAAGATGGTTCAGGAGGAGCTAGTACATCTCATGTGGTTCTCTCTCACGGACGAGATACGTACCACAGTTAGTGAATACATTGGAGAACCAAAGAGAGACGTGGCAAAGCTTCATGAGGAAATTTTGGTCAGTTTGGAGCCGAAACCCGCAGCAGCTGCTGAACTCTTGGACACAGATTGGATTGATGAGCTGGGAGATCTGAGTTGCCCAGAATGCGGTAGCCAGGATATTTGCGAGCACTCGATGAATATCGACCAGATTGAGATCGGTTTACCCGATGCTCCAGGTATCTTTATGATAGATTGCTTAATCACTTCTTATGAATCATGGGTAATTGATACAGGCAGTGGTAACGACATTTGTAATCATTTACTGGGATTCACTAGAAGAGAGACTTTGAGGAAGGACAGTTCGAACCTACGAGTTGGCGAAGGCACTCCGCTGATAGCTGAAGCTGTAGGATCTTATAGTCTTAGTTTACCCTCGGGTCTAGTTTTGGAACTAGAAAATTGTTATTATGTTCCAAAGATGATTAAGAATGTTTTGTCTTTTGATTTATTGGTAGACCAAGGATTTTATTACAAATATGATTATAAAATGCTTTCTGTCTTTAAAAATAATATTTTCTATTTTAAAGCTACACCTGTGAATGGTCTATATACAGTAAATCTGCAAGACAATAATAATGAAATCTATCATATAAGTAAACGATCCAAAGACATTGAGGATCAGACTTACCTCTGGCATTGTCCTTTAGGCCACATAAACAAGAAACGCGTTGAACTACTCCTAAAAGGAGGTTTTCTTGGCACTTTCGATTTTAAACCTTTTGACAACTGCGAATCATGTTTATCTGGCAAAATGACAAAAGAACCTTTCAATAAGGATAATGAAAGGGCTTCTGACTTGTTAGAAATAGTACACACAGATGTGTGTGGACCATTTAGTCTCGAGGCTAGAGGAGGATACCGGTACTTCATCACATTTACTGACGATTTCAGTAGATATGGTTATGTCTACTTGATGAGACATAAATCTGAAAGCTTTGAGAAATTCAGAGAATATCAGAATGAAGTACAGAATCAACTTGACAGGAAGATCAAGTTTTTACGGTCAGATCGAGGAGGCGAATATCTTAGTCAAGAGTTTGGCGATCATCTGATAGAATGTGGGATTGTATCACAACTCACACCTCCGTATACACCTCAGATGAATGGTGTGTCAGAAAGGAGGATCGTACATTACTGGACATGGTACGATCGATGATGTGTCACTCTACGCTACCAGTGTCATTCTGAGGACATGCGCTCGAAACATCAGCACATATACTGAACAGAGCGCCAACAAAGTCGGTGGAAAAGACACCATACGAGCCGTGGAAGGGTAAGAAACCCAAATGTCTTTCCTGAAAATTTGGGGTTGTGAGGTTTACGTCAAGCGACCTACCTCAGAAAAACTCAAGCCCAAATCCGACAAGTGTTTTTTCGTGGGATATCCCAAAACCACCGTGGGATATTACTTCTACAACCCTGAAGAGAACAAAGTTTTTGTTGCTCGAAATGGAAAATTTCTGGGAGAAAAGTTTCTCAGTTCCGGGAACACCAGAGAGGATGTAGATCTACAGGTAGTAGACGAAGAAAAAACTACACCAATTGTTGAGCCAGAAATTCAACATGAAAATGTTGAACCTCAATCAGAGCCGATTGAGGAAGTGCAAACACAGGACCTTCGCAGATCCAATAGGGTAAGACAAGAACCAGATAGGTATCTTGGGTTTCTAGTCTCTCAGGATAGTGGAGACTTTAATGAACCAACATCCTATGGAGAATCTGTGTCAGGCAGTGAGTCTGAACAATGGCAAGAAGCCATGAAGGCCGAGATGCAGTCCATGTACGACAACCAAGTATGGGAGTTGACAGATTTACCCCAGTACTGTAGAGCTGTTGGACGTAAATGGGTTTTCAAGAAGAAAACCGATATGGACGGGAATGTACACACTTTCAAGGCTAGACTGGTCACAAAAGGATTCACGCAAACTCATGGTATCGACTATGATAAAACTTTTTCGCCAGTAGCCATGTTAAAGTCAATTAGGATTCTAATGGCCATTTCAGCGTACTTTAACTATGAGATCTGGCAAATGGACGTCAAGACAACCTTTCTGAATGGAAAGTTAACAGAAGACGTCTATATGGAACAACCAGAGGGATTTGAAGATCCTAAGAATCCCAATAAAGTGTGTAAACTGCTAAAATCCATTTATGGATTAAAGCAAGCATCTCGAAGTTGGAACTTACACTTTGATGAGCGAATCAAAGAGTTTGGTTTCGCGAAAAGTGAGTTCGAGCCGTGTGTTTACACTAAGTTCAGTGGGAGCATAGTAACCTTCTTGGTCTTGTACGTAGATGACATTCTACTCATAGAAAACGATGTACCAACTTTACAGAGTGTAAAGAGTTGGTTAAGCAAGTGTTTCCAGATGAAAGACCTTGGAGAAGCCGCTTATATACTTGGCATAAAGATCTACAGAAATAGATCTAAGCGGCTTATCGGACTTAGCCAAAGTATGTACATTGACAAAATTCTGAAGAAATTCAGGATGGATGAATCCAAGAAAAGATTTATCCCGAAACATGGCATAATGTTAAGTAAAACACAGTGTCCTGTTTCTAGTCAAGATCAGGACAAGATGAAATCGGTTCCATATGCATCGGTAATTGGATCGATTATGTATGCCATGTTATGTACTAGGCCCGATGTTGCTTACTCAGTAAGTGTTACGAGCAGATATCAACAGAATCCAGGAGAACCTCATTGGGTGGCTGTCAAGAACATTCTCAAGTACCTGAGAAGAACGAAAGATATGTTCTTGGTCTATGGAGGTTCTGAGGATGAAATTAGTATCATCGGATATTCTGACGCTAGTTTCCAGACCAACAGAGATGATTTCAGATCACAGTCAGGGTACGTCTTTACCCTAAACGGAGGCGCGATCTCGTGGAAGAGCTCGAAGCAGGATACGATTGCAGATTCAACTACAGAAGCAGAGTACATTGCAGCATCTGATGCGGCAAAGGAAGCTTCCTGGCTGAGGATTCTCTATCGGATCTAAGAGTCGTTGCCAGTGTCTCTAGACCGATCGATATATTCTGTGATAACTCGGGAGCCATGGCACAAGCAAAGGAACCTAGAGAGCATCACAAGTCAAGAAATGTGCTCAGAAAATATCACCTCATCCGAGAGATCATTGGAAGAGGAGATGTAAGGATATGCAAGATTCCGATAGAAGACAATGTCGCAGATCCGCTGACAAAGCCGCTAGCAAGGGTGAAGCATGAGGCTCATGCAAATTCCATTGGGATGCAGTACCTGGACACCGGTAGCTAGGTTTAGTTTATTATTACTATAGTTTAGTTTTGAACAATATAATCATGTAAAGTTTTATTTCACAGTGTGATAGAAATAAATGGATCCAAATGCAGATAGTCAAGATGGGATTTGCACCTCTACTATAGAGAGATATTTCCGGGCCCCTTGACGATTAAGATTTGCAGAAAACGCGTGGCCATGCTCGGATAGAATAACAGTTGTTATTTACTAATATCCGTTACTGCAGGCAATCTGAATCAGAGTCAAGAAATACTTGTTTTGAGAAATAAATCCTCCACTCTATGTCTCAAAATCATTTTAGAAATATCGCACGCAAAAGGAATGAACCTGTGTACAAATTCAAGCGTGAATTGTATATCTGGATATAAGAGATCTTATAACCTGGTTAACCCAAGTGTCTGGCTAGGGACCTCCTTAGGCTAATGGTGACAGTTCAGTTACATGTCTAGCACAAGTGGGAGTCTATTAGGATTATGTGCGAGACAGTAACATGGTTATCGTGTCCAATGTTATAAGACACTAGTAGGTCACACCGCTACACACCAAAATGAGAATGTTTGGATTATGTGAGAAATAATTAATTGGTTATTAATTATTTAAAGAGAGAAAGAAATAAATAAATAATTAGTTAAATTATTTATTTGTAATTAATTAATCAGTTAGGATTAATTAATAGATAATTATCTGAATTATATATAATTAATCTATTTGATTAATTATAGAGATAATTATAAAAGAGTTATATATGGAATCAAACACTGCCAGGTTTATCCATATAAATAAAGGCTTAGGGGTAACAAGAAAATATATCAGAAACTTATTCCCTAAGAAAGCCTTCTCTCTCTCTCCCTCTACCCAAAACCGGCGACCAGATCCAGGAGGTGAACGGGGTCGTTTTTCAGGATAATCCTCGGTGGTCTAGCAACTCTCTCAACTGGTGTCAGTAGCGGTGTACCCCCTGCTTGCGTTTCAAAGAACTTTTCGCAAAAAGGTAAACCACCAAAACACCCTCATATTGTATCTAAAAGGTTTAGGATTGGATCCTCGATTGGGAATCGGATTTTATTATCCGCTGCGTATGTTTGTGCCTCCGGTTCCCAACACTTAAGAGTGTATCAGACTCTAGACTCTAGTGCACATAGGAAGTGTGGGGATCGGGGCAGGGATCCACCTGTTTCAATATCATTACCCTCCAAGTGAGGGCTTGATAGCCGTTGTGCTTTGTCCCCGTGAGATGAAACACCCACCTGTTGAGAGATGGATGAGTGGCTAGGTGGGGCGTGCAATTGCACCTCTATGTGGGAGTTGTCTTCTTTAATACCCGTACTCAACAAAAGTGTACGGGTAGCAGATGTGGCTGCCCGACGTCTACATATGGACAGGCGAGGACCGGTTAAAACCTTTGGTCCTGTCTACCACTCATCAATTATTTCACTTCCCTCGCTCTGCTCACTATATTCGACTGTATGGTATCCCTCAAACCTTATCTCTACCTTACCGAGTACTCAGAATCGATACCATAGTCCACCAATGGAAGGAGGGTGGGACTATGATGTCTGTCAATAGTATGTGAAGTTCCAGCTCTGGTGTGATCATCGTCATCGCCTAAACTACCCCCGTCATCTCCTCCTGACTCCTTATCCTCACTCCCTTAGTCATCACCCCTAGATGAATGACAACGCTCGAAACCCTCACTATCGCTACTAGAGGATACTTCTGGGGTGCCAGTCTCCGGCTTTGGAGAACCAGGTAAAGGTGGTAGTCTTAAGTAATCTCTCACAATCGGTGAACGATGATCAGCGGCCTCTAGAAGTGCTTGAGGGATAGCCATGAGAACAATATAAGTCTTTGGGGTATGCCATAAGGAGTTTGGGGTATGGCATGAAGATGCTTTGGGTATGGCATATAGGAAATGTTTTAGGTATGCCATAGGAGAGGTTTGGGTATCATAAGAAAGATTTGGATACCATAAGAAGGTCTTGGGTATACAATCCCAAATCTCATTCTGAACCCCAATACCGAAGTTTTTTTTTTTCATTTTTCTTTTCATTTTTTTCATGAAGAAGTCTGCTATGTCCTCCGATTGTGAATGGAAAGAGGTGGTGGTGTGATCATCATGATGAGGATTTGGGAAATTCATGTTCACCATTGTACCTGAAAAATAAGAGGTAAAGGCATAAGTGAGTAAATGTGAGAATTGAAACACATAACATTGAGATGTGTTATTGTGTACTAAATCATGAGATCTGGTAAAGAATAGCACAACACATTGAGTGTGTCTTTATCTCACATCTAGAGAATACAAAGCCCAATAAATCTTACCAACCGAGCATATGATGTTGCTTGACAATTACTCGGTATAATCACTGAACAAGGAGTATGGGATTTTTTTATCTCAATCACATGCAAGAAAGATAACACTCAAGCATACACTAAGTACATAAGCCCAAATTTGCATACAAAACACATCTAAAAGAAGGACAACATCATCTTTTATGAAAGTCAGAAAAACTTTCCAACCTGGTAGGGAATTGTTGAAAAAACTGAGATGTGAGGTTGAAGAGTTTTCATTCCACATGGGTAAAAACATCTAAAAGATATGTTTTCATAAGCTTAAGCTTACTAGCGGGCTTTGAACTAGTGATTGAGCTAATGGTGCAGGCTTAAAGAACGCACACGCGCGTGGGCGTGGCCGAGGTCGAAGCCGTGGTTGTGGATGCGGTTCTTGCAAAGTGACGTGATAAGTTGCACACTTTGCACTTCGAACGCTCGCATCGGAGTTGAGGAGCCTACCCCCGAGCTCCGAGATTCTTTTTAAAGAAATTTCGTTAGAGAGTTTTCAAGATTTCCATAACCTTCTCTTTTGATAATTACTTGATTTCAAAATATTCATTACCCACGTTTGTAATTAAATTAATTAACAGCTAATTTATTTAAGTAAATTAATTTACAGATAAGTCAGTTAGTTGGAGACCCAATGTCTAGCTCTTCTTGTAATCCCTATTCTCACTACAACATAGTTGAGCTAATAGGACGCCTAAAACAAAAAATCATCCTAATAGAGTGTTTTATAGGACACTATTTTATAGGACCAAACACAAAAGCGTCCTATCTAAAGGCGTTGCAATAAGTTTATAGGTCGCTTTTAGGCGTCGTAACAAGTTTTTAGAACATTTCCAAAAAAAAAGTGTCGTATTAGCTAATTTTATAGGACGCTTTTGAGAAGTGTCCTATAAAGTTTATAGGACACTTCTCAAAAGCGTTATATAAAATTAGCTAATTCGACGCTTTTGTTACGACGCCTACAAGCATCCTATAAACTTACTGCAACGCCTTTGGATAAGACCTTTTTGTGTTTGGTCCTACAAATTAGTGCCCTATAAAACACTCTATTAGGACGTTTTTTTATTTTAGGCGTCCTATAAACTCAATTTTGTTGTCGTGTCTTTGGGAGGAAGTCAGAGAGATGCGAGTTATTTGGTGATCTCGAAATCAGTATAAAAAGGGGGTTCTACTTCCAGTTTTGAGCACATAAAATACATCTCTCACTATCTCGAAATCCCTCTCTGCTTCTACTGTGTTTTTTTTGCTTCTGCCTTGTGTTGTCGGATATCGATATCGTTGTTATCGATATCCCATTGCTGCATCAAATCCTGGGGTGGTTTGAGTTGAAGACTCATAACAATTAGACAGTGTCGAAAAACGTTTTAAGTCTTCAACTTTTCATGTAGTTTTCTTCGTTAGTTCGCACCAGCTTCGTTCGCTGATTTGTAGGTTGGTTTTTTTAGCACTATTGTTTTATTTCATTCACTAGAGTGAACATTCTGCTCTCTACCCGTTTTCTTATAATGATTTGTTGCATAGGATAAATTGTGTTTAGGACTTTGTTTGCACAAGATTGGGAGAGTACTAGGATACTTAAAGAAAACTAGTGATCTAGAGTTGACATACAAAACACATCCAAGAATTTTGAAGGGATATACTAATGTTAGTTGGATAGACAATCTTGGTGACTCTAAATCCACAAATGGATGGATCTATACTCAGATTCATAAATAAAGTTCACTACTTTATTTGTAAATCAAAGTTTTCTTATTTATAGATAGTTTGGCTTTACGTATGATCTAGATTGTTATAAATCAAGTTAGTTGAAATAATTTGATTTACCTCAATTTGTTTTAAATTAAGTTTTTGGTTAAACTTTTTCTAATTTAATTTAATTCTAAAAATTCAACACCATATATATTGAAAATCAAACCAAAGCATCACACATCCAAGATAAAATTCATGCAACTTACGAAAATCTTTTTAGGATAAATCTTACCCAATCTCTAAACCCTAAAATCTCCTAGTTCTTGCATGATGATTAGAAAACTTAAAGAACAACGGAATCTCAAGTCATGTTGTTTGCATGATATCAGATTCTAATACCTTATTTACAACAAAGACTTAATGTCCCGGTGCTTGAAGCCTACGCTTCCACAAACATTGGTCTACAACAAATTAAAAACCCTTAAACAGGAAATCAAGATTAGAAACAAGATATTAGAAATGTATTAGAAATTGTTACCCGATGAACCATAGAAAGGAATGATATGAATTGTTAAAAAACTTTGCATCCTGAGAGCATGAATTATCGTCTTGGAGGGCTTAAATCTTTGATCATGTTAGGGCCTGTAAATATTCGGATAACATTGAAAGTTAAATGATGGGGTTGTGGAAGACTTTATGAGTTATACATAAAGCTATAAAAGTTATATTAATTAATAGTACATATGTAGAAAATGTTGCTTTTAATTTTTTTTATAGATTTCCTTTGTAAGGTAGTATAAATTAGACATGGTCAAATGGGATAAGATCGGTAAGGACCTCAACGGGCATTAACCGGTTACGATTTTCATGAAAAAAACATGGCCCGACTAAACGGGTCTGACATTTTAATTATAATTTTACTTTAAGCATATTTTTAAATGTATTTGCTTAAAGACTGAAATTTAAGAATATTTTATGAAGTGTATTGTTATTAAAACATTTTTTAATAACTTAAATTGACCAAATAAAATATTTTAGAATATATTTGATTATCCTAAAACAACGTATTTTTTAATTTTATCTAATTGACCCAACTATAATAATAAAAATAATCATAATTTTTATATGCTTCATGAACCAAATTTTTTAAAAATTATTTTTTATGAACTAAAAATAAATTAAAAAATGCAAATAAATAAATAAATTAAATGACATCGATTCTCATAAGGGGGATGCGAGTACTCAACCGGCAGGCAGGAAGATGGTCTTAGGGGTAGCAGGTGAGGGGGAACACTACCCCTCGCTACTCCAGCTTCGCAATTTAGAACCCCGTTGGGTTCGCTACCCTGTGGGGAAACTTCTTTTTCTGTGTATCACTCTTTCTTCTGTTTCTCTCTCAAACCGAGGTGTTTCCGACGCGTTTGGAGGAAAAGCCTATTGTTTCTACGATGTGATTATGGCAGAAAATCGACAAAGTTACAGGAATGTCCACCGAGAAATTCGAAAACGTACCTGATATTGATAACAACGTTTTAATTTCAGAATGTCGGCCAGGAAATTCATTTTCGTTCATGAGATCCAGATTGCTCCATATAGATCTCATCTTTTTAAGCAAAATGGTGATGAAATTGGGAGAAATTGCCGAAAATATTGGAATTGAGAAAGAGAGTGAAGCGATTAGTGGAGAATTTGTGATGAAAATTGGAAGAAGTGAAGATCCCTTAATGGAGTTGAAGAATTTAAGGGAAAAACGTTGAATTTAAAGCAGGTGTAAGTCTCTCCAGGAAGAATAGGGATAAGCATTTTGAGTTTTGGTTCGTAAATGGTTCCTTTGCAAAATGAGAGTTGCAATAGAGGATTGATGAATTTGATTTAGGAAACCGTGGTAGGTTAAGAATTTAATATATAAATATAGATTTTTAAGATTTTTTGTAATGGTCTTATGAAAATTGAAATAATTTAATAAAAATGGGTATAAGGATATTGTGTGATTATTTAAGTTTTACAAGATATAGGTGTTTTTAAGTTTTGAAGGATAATTGTAATAATATAAGTTAAGGATATAGATGAATTTCTTTTCTTTAAAAGGTTAGTTGGGGGTTTGAGGGTTAGAATTATTGAGTTACATGCATGGTTTCTGAGGGTTGTAGAATGGGTTGAAAAGGAAGAGAATAGGTAAAGAGGATTGCTATCCCATCCTCTTATTGCTTCTCTCCCTCACATAAATCCTTTACACTAGGTCTCATCTTTACACTCGCATGCTGATGGTGTAAAATGTATATAATAAAACAGAACCAATTTTAACCACAAAATAACCTAACCAATCACCGTTCACACGCAAACGTACCTGATCGAAAGCAATATAGTTTAGGAAAATCCGGGTATCGTTCTTACCACTGGGAACAGTCAAGTTATTCAAAACAAACCTTACAGAGTTTAATTAACCTAAAGGGGGTTTTCTTTTGAAAGCTATTTTAAAACAAGAAAAAGATTAAAACTTTAATTTAAAACAATAATTAACAAAGATAGCACTTATTATGGTTTAGGTTGAATGTGAGTCCCAATCAATCAAACAAAAAGAGGATAAAGAGAGAAATCAAGAAGATGGAAATGCAAAGTTCTTGTATTTTATTATTGAAAGCTCTCAAAAAGCTTACAAGAACACACACACAAGAACACCTACTAGACTCTCATTGAAAAAATTTCCACACACTCAATTTCCACATCCCAACCCTTTATATATAAAGGGCCTAAATACAAAAGCCCAAGCCCAATATCTAAATTAACTAGCTAAACACTAATTAATCCTTTTCAAAGCTTCCTTTATAAAACTTTCTAATTAGGACAATTTGGTCCTAACAATCTCCCCCTAAAGTTTTGTAAAGGAAGCATCTCTGATCTTCCCCCTTGCTTTCGTGAGAAAACCTTAGTGGCGTTCGGCTACATTTTGATCTCCAAGCTCCCCCTCGATTGTAGCTCTTCATCTTCAGTTTCAACTGAAAGACCAGATCCGATTTGCAATAACCGCGACTGATTGCACAAACTACAGCTCAACCTGTAAATAACTCGGTACATCTGATAACCGCAGAATACAACAGCTTGAACCAGAGCATGTTGATTCATCCAATTATGATGATCTCCAGCCAAGAGAAACAAAGGGATAGATGCATGTGTGAGTTACCGTGCAGATTAGCAAGAAAAGTAAAGGTTCTGTCTTTGACCCCTTGTTGAATAGGAATTCAGCGTAAGAGCTTTAAATCTGATAAGTTCACAGCTGGGAACACTGAAGCTTGGATCACCGAAACACCGTATGGAATGATAAACTAGGAGTAGATACTGAACGAGATACTCTGATTTGATCTCTCTACTGCTCAGAAAATAGTCGATTTCCTGAAATCTTCCAAAATGTCAAGCAATCAGATCCAGATCTAGTCTTCTTAGTCAAATGGATGACGACCGTCACTCAAAATTCTAGATCGCAACCGAGCCTCCACAACGGTAAAATGGTTAGGAATTTAGCACGTAACAATAGTACCATTCACCGAAGCTGGCATCCAAAGGAAAAATTCAACTCGCACTCCCGGGAGGAATAATTCCATCTAATAAAACTCTAGAAAAATCGTTGTAGAGCGTCAGGCTTCTGAGTAATCTAACTAAATACAGAATCCGATCACCGTCGTTCTGAAATCGTTACAAATCTGACATGTCTTCAAAGAATCTGGAGCAGTTGGGGAAATGAGAGAAATTCAATTTTCACGATTGAAAACTGAATTTGGGCTAAAAAACCGGCCTGATGTGATCTTTACGAATCAATTGGGAAAGAAAGGTGGCTATTTAAGCGCATGGGTTTTGAAGCGTCACATGTATTTGAATTTGGGTAGGTCTAGATCGCAGCGGAATATGATCTTGAAATCTTATCTGAAGATGATACCTGAGTCGGGAAATGCAATTTCCCAAGTCGGAAATGGAGTTCGGAAAATTTAACAAAAATTGAACATAACCTTGACTCAAAAGCGAGTCGAGAAACCTCGAAAACCCGAAAGGGGTATTTCATGTTTCCCGAGCCGGAAAATAAGAACAGCAAGGTACTTCAAGAGTTTAACAAAATTTGAACATACCCTCGTCTCAAGAGCGAGTCGGAAAACCTCGAAAACCCGAAAGGGGTATTTCATGTTTTCCGAGTCGGAAAATGAGAACAATAAGGTACTCCAAATTTTTATTTTTTTTTCCGAATCGGAAAACACTATTCCGATTCGGAAAACACTATTCTGATTCGGAAAATGCACTATTCCGATTCGGATTTTTTTTACTATTCCGATTCGGAAAATGCACTATTCCGATTCGGAAAATGCAATTTTCCAGTTCGGATTTTTTTTTGGATTCGGAAAATATGAGTTTTCCAACTCTGAAAACTTGAAGATTCGAGTTTTCCAACTCGGAAAAGTTGAATATTCAGCCCAAAACTTCAATCCAGATCCAAAAAATGAAGCAACTTGTAAGATACATGAGATCAAGCTCAAAGTTGCTTCAAAACATAACCCAAACATCCATTTTCATCATCTTCATCAAGATCCAAACCCCAAAAACCCCAAAAATTCAAAATGAAACTTTTCAAAAATAAAGTTTAAAAAACCCAATAAAAACACCTCTAATTGTTTGATTCAATAGGAACAAACAAATCTAATGATTTGTTTGGCTCTGATACCATTTGTGAGTCTCAAACAATCAAACAAAAAGAGGATAAAGAGAGAAATCAAGAAGATGGAAATGCAAAGTTCTTGTATTTTATTATTGAGAGCTCTCAAAAAGCTTACAAGAACACACACACACAAGAACACCTACTAGACACTCATTGAAAAAATTTCCACACACTCAATTTCCACATCCCAACCCTTTATATATAAAGGACCTAAATACAAAAGCCCAAGCCCAAGCCCAATATCTAAATTAACTAGCTAAACACTAATTAATCCTTTTCAATGCTTCCTTTATAAAACTTTCTAATTAGGACAATTTGGTCCTAACATTGAATCCCCTTGTGGATGAGTTAAATAAGTCACAAAAGTATAGTTTATTTGATTATTGTAGGAATTTAAGCTAGAAACACCCTAACATGTATTATCTTTGATTATAAACCAGGTTGGTTTCCTGGCCCAATTGCAAGGACTGGTTGTCAGGCAGTGTAGCAAAAGTCGTCCTAATTAATGTTAGGTTGTGGGATCTTACTAAATAGTCTACTTTTGGTTCAAGCACACTAATTACCACTTTACTTCGCGTCACCGGAATAAAAGATAAAGGAGGTTGATTAACCCGAAGGAGTCTACCTATCTAAAATAGATACACCCAACCAACAAGTTCAGATAGCCACAATCAAAACACTAACTTGGAATCAAAGACAAACATTCAATCAATCAAACAAAACTAATAATTCAATTAAATACTAAAAACATCATCCAACAAGGTTCTTCAAAACCATAACAAGCACTACTAAAATAATACTCACTAGACATTATAAAAAACAGAAAATAAGAATAAAAGGACAGACTTTATACCGACCGTGAAACTGGAGATGATCGAATACCGGATAACAGACTCCGGGTAACAATCCGCTCGCGTTCTACACTCATAAAATCTCTCTTTTTTCCTCACTTTTCCTGCCTACTGACTCTGGACTAAAGCTATTTAATTTATGACTCTATATCTCCAAATCAGGTTGAAAGCCAGTATTTAAAAAAGCTGGTCGGCCAACTTCGCGATCACGAAGCAGCAGCTTTGCGGCGCGAAACACTTATTGAACCCTAATCTTTCAAATCAGCTCCTTCTAGAATATTCCATAGAGGGTCTTTAAACACTTCGCGAACGCTAAACTTCTGATTCCAACGCGAAATCCACCAAAAAGCAGAAATCTTCTAGAATTTCCACACTTCGCGGCACGAAGATATAAGCTTTGCGGACGCGAAAGCTCTCTGGATCACTTTTGCTTTTTTTTCCCACTTTTTCACAACTTTTAGTACTTTTCCGCTCAATGGCCTCCAAAACCTGTAAAACCAAGATTCATCAATTTTTGTGAGTAAAACATCCAAGAAATGAGTTAAAATGGGGTTAAACTTTACAAACCGAAACTACCAAAACATGTAAAATTTTGGAGTTATCACATGCACTTATCCATATAAGAGGGTATGGATAAAAAACTCTTAAATAAAAAGCTAATGTAGCAAGTGGATAGAGCGGTGAAGGGATGAGTACTTCAACAACTTCTCCATTTTGAAGAAAATGGAGAATTCATACAATTTTGGGCTCCAACAGATTCTTCAAAACTTTTTCTGTAACACCCGTAATTTCGGTGTAATAACAACTCTTTAATGAAATATGGAATCTAGAATTTTAGATCAAATTATGTATTTTATGGTCTAATATGTTAGGACATTCAATTACGAGTCCAACGGTTCTTTCGGAATCGAAAACGGAGCTATAACGAAGAAGTTATGGCCGAAACAAAATTCCACCAAAAACAATCAGATGCTAGCGATCGCTAGCCCTCAAGCCTAGCGATCGCTAGGCAAGATTTCCTTGGTTGCTGTTTGTGCTCGCGATCAGGCTAGCGACCCCGAGAGAAGGCAGCTAGCGATCGCTAGCCCTAAAGCCTAGCGATCGCTAGGTAGCTGATGAAGCTGAAAAACGGGTTTTAAACCCTTCCAATCTTCATTTTATCATAACTCTCTCATCCCTTGTCCGATTTTGACGATTTTTCTTCCTACACTCTCCATTTTCAAAGCTCTTCAAGATCTTGAGGTTGGATCTACACTTGGAGCTAGCTCGATTGGAGAACCACACTTCACCTACCTCATCTTCTCCACTCTTCCTTTCACCACCATTGTTGCTTAAAGAAAGGAAAGCTCCAAACCCTAGGGTTCTAGTTGGATCTCACTTGGTAAGCTTCAAATAAACCCTTATAGGTTGGGTCTATGAGTATAATAAAGGTTGTGAACTAACCTAGGGTTCGATTTACTTGATTTAGGTTTGTGCTCGTATTTGACCTAATCTTGGGATTTGGGGGTTTTTATCACAAAACCCTAAGGTGAGTTGCTAAAACTATTTTGTTAAAACTGAGAGCACATCATTTTGATGGAGTCTATTTCTTACTTGATTATGTGGATATATGTGAACTTAGTATAGCTTACTTCTCATGTTTAGTTGAGGATGCTCATGGTATGTATGAAATGCTATACTAATATGAATGCTTTGGATGGTGTGACTCTTTGTATGAGATGGAATTATCGTATGCTACTTCGTATGTGTTAAACCTACGGATTGTATGATAAATGTAATTATACGAAATGCACGACATGATACATGACTTGGGATTATGTAAGAATGGGACTGATACCCGGAATGGGGCATACCCGGAACGATATAAAGGGGCTTGAGATCCCGATGTATACCTCTATAAATGACGCTATGCTAAATTCAGTGTCGAGGTTTATGTGTAATTGATATGGACTAGATGCTATGCTAAATTCAGTATCTAGGTCTTGTGTGGAGATGATATGGACGTGACGCGATGCTAAATCCCGTCTCACGATCCTAATGATAACAATATGGACGAACCAACGCAATGTGTCCACACCAAACAGTCTTGGGGTTTGTACCTATGTCGCCGGCCCTCGGGTTGCTCCTTGGGCGCGGGCCTCGGATGATGTTGCCATGCTAAATTCGGGACATCGAGGTGTTTGGAAGTAAAGAATGTCGGGGCATTGGTTGGGGAAATGGGTCGCTCCCATTGTTTCCGAAGATAATAATGAACCGGTTTAATATGCTAATGATATTGCTAGTATAATCGTGTAATACTCGCATGCCTTTATGTACCTTATGCGCATGATATTAATTGTACAACTCACTAGGCTCCTTTAGCCTAACACTTGCTTGGTGTCGATGTGTTTCTCAGGTACTCGGGACGTTGTCCCCAAGTAGGCGTCGGTATAGAGTGAGCTTGGGGGAACTTTGGAGATACCGGTCTACTAAGACCGCGAGACTTACCGTAAAGCGATAACCCTTTTGTAGTCTTCTTCTTAGACAGAACTAGACTAGTTTGGTTATTGTGTTTCTCCTTTGATTACAAACATTGTAATTAATTGTACATTACTTATACCCCTGTTTTTGGGATGAGCTCACGCTTTGGCGTATTTTGTATACCACCTTTTGTTTAATTGAAGGTTTTTGTTCGCCCTGATTTTTAGGGTGTTACAAGTTGGTATCAGAGCTTTAGTTTAAGCGAACTAGGTAATCACTGTAGTATGCCTAGACTTAAACTTAGCAAACTAGAGATGCGATACATACCTTGGGTAGAACCTTAGGTGGGGAGAGCAATAGGATTGCGAATTCACGTTTATTCAAAATTGTGGTGATGGTAACGAGGATGCTTATGTATGATTAGTTCATAAATCACTTAGCTACTGATCTATGAATGCGTTGTACGCGAGTGTTTGAGTAACTGTTATTATGATGATGATAAATGTTGAGGTTCGTAAGTAGTCTATGCTTATCCTATTCTCGTGCATTGTGTATTACAAATTGAATGGCGAATACCCGTAGTCAAACGGGCGCCGCGAGAGGACCACCCGACCAAACCGCTTCGACCGCCGACCAACATGTTCGGGTCGAGACGGTTGAGAGTCCACCGAGGCTTCCCGTTCTCGGTGGGGGAGCGGAGCATGTACCAAGGGTGAATCTCGAGGATCCAAACCCGGTCCTAACCGAGGTGACCCCGGAGATGAGAATGCTCGATAGTGTGATGAAGGCCGTGAACGAGGCCATGAGCAAACAACAAGAGTCCTTCATGAAAATGTTGGAAGATCGTGATGCTAGCCACCGACGCAATGAGACGGTGGGAGAGAACGCCGCTACGGCATCGGGGGATGCGGAGGTGGTGGTGGTCACCGAGGAGACCCGAATCACCGGGGACAAAGAGAAGGGAAAAACTAAGGGTTGCTCCTACAAGAACTTCTTGGGGTGTAAACCGCCGGAGTTTCGGGGATGTACCGACCCGGTCGTGTGCTTGAATTGGCTCCGCGAGATGGAGATGGCCTTCGAGGCTAGTGAGTGCGACTCTTCCCAACGAGTCAAGTTCGCATCCCACCTTCTTAAGGGCGAGGCCCTCACGTGGTGGAACTTGACCCGCTCTTCCCTCACTCCGGAGGTGTACGCTAGGCTCTCTTGGGCCGAATTCAAGAAGAAGACGCTCGAGAAGTATTGTAGCGAGCGAGCCCTCGACAAGATCGAGGACGAATTCTGGGGATTGAAGAAAGGCAACAACCCCATTTCCTTTTACGCAAAGGATTTTATGGAGAAGCTTGGGATGGTGGAGCACTTGGCTCCCGATGAGAAGGCAAAGATCAAGGCCTATTCCCGTGGTTTACCGGCCGAGATGAGATCGGCGGTGAGGATTGCGAGGGTCACCACCTTGCACGAGGCGATCGAAGAATCGTTGAGGATTGAGGACGACATCACCCAAGCCCGGGTGGAGGGATATCAAGCCGGGCAAAAGAGGAAGTTTGAGGAGGCCGCCATGTCGGCCCGACCGAGCAAGACCTTCCAAGATGGGAGGCGAAGTGGAAGCCGAAACGAGGCGAAATGGTGCAATGGATGTCGAAGCAAGCACTTTGGGCCGTGTCGCCGCGATTTTCCCCCAACTCCCAATAATTGTGGGAAATGTGGAAGGAGGGGTCATGCGACCCAAGATTGTGCGGCCCGAGTGCCGGTTTGTTATGATTGCAAGGAGCCGGGGCACTACCGGGACGCTTGCCCGAAGTTCAAGAAAGCGACTACCGGGGGTCCAAGCGGTCCGGTTGCGAAGGGAGGAAACCCGCCGAAGGTGACTAGCCGAGCCTTTCAGATGATGGCCACGGAGGCGAGAGAGGCATCCGATCTTGTATCGGGTACGTTTCTCATTAACTCCATACCTGCGCTTATTATTTTCGATACGGGTGCCGAACGCTCTTTTGTGCATGACACTTTAGCTAGGAAATTCACTATGCCTACCACTCCATTATCTGATGCGTTAGTAGTAGAAGTAGCGGGCGGATTTCTTGTGACCGTCCGGGAGTGCTTTGAGGGGTGCACTATAGAGTTAGATGGAGAACCTTTCTCCGCTACCCTCATACCCATGAATGTCGGTAGTTTCGAGGTAGTGCTAGGGATCGATTGGTTGCGCGCACACGACACCAACATAGGTTGCGGCAAAAAGATGGTCACGTTACCGGCGCCTAACGGAAAACCGATTACCGTGTATGGGGATAAGAAGAAGGGTGCCTACACGACCATCTCGATGGTTAAGGCAAGGAAGTGCCTAGCCAAGGGATGCACCTCCTTTTTAGCTTACGTCATCGATACTAAGTTAGAGAAGAAAGAGCTCGCCGATGTGAATGTGGTGCGGGACTTTCCGGACGTCTTTCCGGAAGATTTGCCCGGATTACCACCGGAACGCCAAGTGGAGTTCCACATTGACCTTACACCCGGAGCGGCTCCGATCGCGCGCGCTCCGTACCGATTGGCTCCGACCGAGATGAAGGAGATGATGACGCAATTGCAAGAGCTCTCCGAGAAGGGGTTTATCCGACCGAGTTCGTCACCGTGGGGAGCACCGGTCCTTTTCGTCAAAAAGAAGGACGGCTCCATGAGAATGTGCATCGACTATCGTGAACTAAACAAGAGAACGGTAAAGAACAAATACCCCTTACCTCGGATCGACGACCTCTTCGATCAACTTCAAGGTGCCGGATGCTTCTCGAAGATCGACCTACGATCCGGATATCACCAAGTTCGGGTGAAAGAGGACGATGTACCAAAGACCGCCTTCCGGACGAGATACGGGCACTACGAGTTCTTGGTGATGCCGTTCGGTTTAACCAACGCACCGGCGGTATTCATGGACTTGATGAACCGAGTGTGTAGACCCTTCTTAGATAAGTCGGTCATAGTCTTTATCGACGATATCTTAGTCTACTCCAAGGATGAGGCCGAACATGAACGACACTTACGAGAGGTGTTGAGCGTGCTTAGAGACGAGAAATTGTACGCCAAATTCTCCAAGTACGAATTTTGGCTCCACGAGGTACAATTTCTAGGCCATGTGGTGTCACGAGACGGGATCAAAGTGGATCCGGCGAAGATCGAGGCCATGATGAGTTGGAAGTCGCCAACGAACCCATCAGAAATAAGAAACTTCTTGGGCTTAGCGGGTTACTACCGGAGGTTTATCCAAGACTTCTCGAAGATTGCTTCGTCGCTCACGGTGCTAACGAAGAAGAACGCCAATTTTCTATGGACCGACAAGCAAGAAGAGGCCTTTCAGACACTCAAGAAGAAGTTATGCCAAGCGCCGATTTTGTCATTACCGGACGGGACGGAAGACTTCGTGGTCTATAGCGACGCGTCCAAGATGGGACTCGGGTGCGTGCTCATGCAACGAGGCAAGGTGATCTCCTACGCCTCTCGACAGTTGAAGGACCACGAAAGGAATTACCCGGTGCACGATTTGGAACTAGCGGCGGTGGTGTTTGCTTTAAAATTGTGGCGACACTACCTTTACGGGACCAAGTGTACACTATACACCGATCATAAGAGCCTCCAACACATCTTCGATCAAAAGGAGCTCAACATGCGACAAAGGAGGTGGCTCGAGCTATTAAAGGACTATGACTGCGATTTATTGTACCACCCCGGTAAGGCGAACGTAGTCGCCGACGCCTTGAGCCGTAAGAACTATGGCGATAGCGTTGGTGTGACCCTTAACCGGATTAGTGTGGTGTCGAGCTTGATGGACCGGATCAAGACGAGTCAAGCGGAAGCCCTTCGAAAAGAAAACCTCAAGGATGAGGTGATGGTAAAGCAAAAGGAGTTGTTGACCGAGGATAGCCGCGGGCTTAAACTGTTTCGAGGCCGAGTTTGGGTGCCGAAGCTTGGTGGCAACCGGGAATTGCTCTTGGAGGATGCCCACAAATCCAAGTATTCCATACATCCCGGGAGCACCAAGATGTATCGGGACATGAAAATGAACTATTGGTGGCCGGTCATGAAACTTGATGTGGCTAGCTACGTCGAGAAGTGTGTCACGTGCCTTCAAGTCAAGGCGGAACACCAAAAGCCCTATGGGAGTTTGCAACCTTTGGACATCCCGGAATGGAAGTGGGAGCATATTACCATGGATTTCGTGACCAAACTACCGAGAACCTTAAGGGGTCACGACGCTATTTGGGTGATCGTGGACCGACTCACGAAGAGTGCTCACTTTCTCGAGATGCGTGAAACCCTACCCATGGACAAATTGGCCAAACTCTACATAAAGGAGATCGTGAGAAGACACGGTGTACCATTATCGATTGTCTCGGATAGAGATAGCCGATTTACTTCCCAGTTTTGGCATGGATTACAAGAGGGCTTGGGAACGAAACTCAAGTTGAGCACCGCTTGCCACCCTCAAACCGACGGACAAAGCGAACGGACGATTCAGACGCTAGAGGATATGTTGCGGTCGTGCGTGATCGACTTCGGGGGAAATTGGGATACACACCTACCATTGGTGGAATTTGCCTACAACAACAGTTACCATTCTAGCATCGGGATGGCACCGTTCGAGGCACTATACGGACGGAAATGTAGGACACCGACGTGTTGGTTGGAGGCGGGTGAAAAGCAATTTGCGGGACCCGAGATCATACAAGAGACGGTGGATAAAGTAAAGGGCATTCGCGAACGATTGAAAGCCGCCCAAGACCGACAAAAGAGTTACGCCGACAAGAAACGTCGCCCCATAGATTTCCAAGTGGGAGAGCGCGTGATGTTGAAAGTGTCCCCTTGGAAAGGTATCATACGGTTTGGGAAACGGGGGAAGCTTAGCCCACGTTTCCTAGGACCGTTTACCATTTTGGAAAAGGTTGGACAACAAGCTTATCGGTTAGAGCTACCGCCCGAAATGGATGGGATACATCCCACCTTTCACGTATGTTACTTGCGGAAATGCCTAGCCGAAGAAGACAGCGTCATTCCGTTATCGGAGATTCGAGTCGATACCGGTAACCGATGTACCGAAGAACCGGAAGCCATCTTAGAAAGGAAAACGAAGAAATTACGCCATAAAGAGGTGTCAATGGTCAAAGTCCAATGGAAGCACCACCGAGGTGCTAATGTCACGTGGGAGGCCGAGGAGGACATGAAGCGGAGATACCCACACTTGTTTACGTAGGTGTAACAAATTTCGAGGACGAAATTTTAATTAGGAGGGGAGGATTGTAACACCCGTAATTTCGGTGTAATAACAACTCTTTAATGAAATATGGAATCTATAATTTTAGATCAAATTATGTATTTTATGGTCTAATATGTTAGGACATTCAATTACGAGTCCAACGGTTCTTTCGGAATCGAAAACGGAGCTATAACGAAGAAGTTATGGCCGAAACAAAATTCCACCAAAAACAATCAGATGCTAGCGATCGCTAGCCCTCAAGCCTAGCGATCGCTAGGCAAGATTTCCTTGGTTGCTGTTTGTGCTCGCGATCAGGCTAGCGACCCCGAGAGAAGGCAGCTAGCGATCGCTAGCCCTAAAGCCTAGCGATCGCTAGGTAGCTGATGAAGCTGAAAAAACGGGTTTTAAACCCTTCCAATCTTCATTTTATCATAACTCTCTCATCCCTTGTCCGATTTTGGCGATTTTTCTTCCTACACTCTCCATTTTCAATCTTCAAGATCTTGAGGTTGGATCTACACTTGGAGCTAGCTCGATTGGAGAACCACACTTCACCTACCTCATCTTCTCCACTCTTCCTTTCACCACCATTGTTGCTTAAAGAAAGGAAAGCTCCAAACCCTAGGGTTCTAGTTGGATCTCACTTGGTAAGCTTCAAATAAACCCTTATAGGTTGGGTCTATGAGTATAATAAAGGTTGTGAACTAACCTAGGGTTCGATTTACTTGATTTAGGTTTGTGCTCGTATTTGACCTAATCTTGGGATTTGGGGGTTTTTATCACAAAACCCTAAGGTGAGTTGCTAAAACTATTTTGTTAAAACTGAGAGCACATCATTTTGATGGAGTCTATTTCTTACTTGATTATGTGGATATATGTGAACTTAGTATAGCTTACTTCTCATGTTTAGTTGAGGATGCTCATGGTATGTATGAAATGCTATACTAATATGAATGCTTTGGATGGTGTGACTCTTTGTATGAGATGGAATTATCGTATGCTACTTCGTATGTGTTAAACCTACGGATTGTATGATAAATGTAATTATACGAAATGCACGACATGATACATGACTTGGGATTATGTAAGAATGGGACTGATACCCGGAATGGGGCATACCCGGAACGATATAAAGGGGCTTGAGATCCCGATGTATACCTCTATAAATGACGCTATGCTAAATTCAGTGTCGAGGTTTATGTGTAATTGATATGGACTAGATGCTATGCTAAATTCAGTATCTAGGTCTTGTGTGGAGATGATATGGACGTGACGCGATGCTAAATCCCGTCTCACGATCCTAATGATAACAATATGGACGAACCAACACAATGTGTCCACACCAAACAGTCTTGGGGTTTGTACCTATGTCGCCGGCCCTCGGGTTGCTCCTTGGGCGCGGGCCTCGGATGATGTTGCCATGCTAAATTCGGGACATCGAGGTGTTTGGAAGTAAAGAATGTCGGGGCATTGGTTGGGGGAAATGGGTCGCTCCCATTGTTTCCGAAGATAATAATGAACCGGTTTAATATGCTAATGATATTG
Source organism: Centaurea solstitialis (assembly GCA_030169165.1). NCBI lineage: Eukaryota > Viridiplantae > Streptophyta > Magnoliopsida > Asterales > Asteraceae > Centaurea > Centaurea solstitialis. The sequence goes on along the minus strand of CM058041.1, from coordinate 40,707,150 downwards.
CTAGTATAATCGTGTAATACTCGCATGCCTTTATGTACCTTATGCGCATGATATTAATTGTACAACTCACTAGGCTCCTTTAGCCTAACACTTGCTTGGTGTCGATGTGTTTCTCAGGTACTCGGGACGTTGTCCCCAAGTAGGCGTCGGTATAGAGTGAGCTTGGGGGAACTTTGGAGATACCGGTCTTCTTCCCCAAGTAGACCGCGAGACTTACCGTAAAGTGATAACCCTTTTGTAGTCTTCTTCTTAGACAGAACTAGACTAGTTTGGTTATTGTGTTTCTCCTTTGATTACAAACATTGTAATTAATTGTACATTACTTATACCCCTGTTTTTGGGATGAGCTCACGCTTTGGCGTATTTTGTATACCACCTTTTGTTTAATTGAAGGTTTTTGTTCGCCCTGATTTTTAGGGTGTTACATTTTCAAAATGGAGAAAATATGAGAGAAATATAAAAATCCCCAAATTTGGAGAATCCTCCAAAAATGATTACTATGAGAGAAAAAAATATTTTTTATCGTATTTAAAGAATAAGAAAATCTTGAAATAAAATGTTTAGGAGAGAGAAATAATATTTTATTAGATATATGAAATATTTTACTAATATAATTATTGATGTTATCTTGAAAATGAAGAATCTGTTGGAGTTGAATGCATTTTCTTATAAAGATATTTAGATTTTGATTCTTCATCTTAGGGGCCATTTGGTTTGCTGGAATCCTTGGGAATCTGGAGGAATTGGAATCCAATTCCCAGGGATTCCCATGTTTGGTTGGTTTTTAAGGCTGAAATTGGAATCTGCAGGAGGGAATGAATTTTATCGGATGTGGGAATTTAGAATCCTTTAGCATATGGAAGGAATTCAAATTACATAGACTAAAGAATTTGAAAGATTACTTTTTTACCCCTCACATCATTGTTAACATATATAATATATAAATTTATGTATATATATATATATATTAAGTACTAGATTTGATCCCGTGTAATACACGGGATAATTTAAAAAAATTAATTCACACCAGAAAACTAATATTAGATATATGATTTGCTTAGTTTAAATTATTTACTATAATTTATTTTATGTTTATTAGTATTATATCCAATAATTTATTTATTTTGAAACTACTGACAATAGAATTACACTGATACAATTTATAAAAAAAAATGTCTTTTACTTAGAGGGTGTTTGGGATTGCTTTTCAAAAGTGCTTATTGACTTATTGGCTTTTCAAAAAGCCAATAAGTCAAAAATAATGTTTGGCGACACCAAAAGCACTTTTGAAAAGTGCTTTTTGATACAACATGAAAAGGAGTTTTGGAAAATCCAGGAATTCGTGGCTTTTTTATTCAATTTTAGCTTTTTGATGAGAAATTACATAAATACCCTAACTTTTAACCTAAACCTATCTTCTCCATCATACGTTTCTTCTCCACCATTACCATATGTGCTCTTCTTCTATCTGCTCCAATCACCGTCACCATACCACCAGATTAGTGCCTCCAACATCTCCTCCATAGCTCGCTGACCTGTGCATACCAGAACCGACGCCGACCGCCGTACGATAGCTCCGGTGACCTTGTCACCGTTGACCTTGCCTTTGCTCGTCGTCTCCAACCTCCCCTCCTTCCATCACCGCCAACCTGCTGCTCTTACCGGCGACTACCTCTCCTGCCGGCGAAGACCTTCTCCTATTGCCGCCGACCTGCTCGTTGTCTCCAACCTCCCCTGCTTCCATCAACGCTAACCTGTTACTCCTACTGTTGGGATTTTTGGATTAAAACAAATAACGCAGCGGATAAAAACAAACCCGACAGAGATCCATCCGTAACTAATCAAACACTATAACGAGAGGGTTTTTACGTGTTTACCTTTTATCGATAACGAAGAACAGCTCCGAAAGCTAGTGAGGGATACACCACTACTGCACCACCTTGAGACTGGCTGCTAGACCGCCTTGGACTGATCGGAAAATCGAACTCCGGTGTATGTGTGTGAGAGGTCGGCGGCCAAGAGAGAGAGAGAGGTTATGGGTTTTTCTTGGTGAAAAAGTAATTGTGAAATCAGATGTTTATTCAACTGCCTCAACCCTTTATTTATAGAGGTAAATATGGCAGTGTTAAAAGAAATCCCAAACCAAAAATAACTCTCAATAATTATCTTTAATTAATTAAACTATTAATTATAAATAATTATATTTAACTGATAAATAATAAATAAACAATTTATTATTTATTCATTCTCTCTTTTAAAAAATTAAACTTAATTAATTATTTCCACACAATAAATCCAAATGGTCTCGGGTTGGGTGTGTAGCAGTGTGACCCACTAGTGTCTTATAACATTGGACATGGTAATCCTAATTACTGTCTTGCACATAATCCCTTCAGACTCCCACTTGTGCCAAACAAGTAACTTAACTGTCACCATTAGCCTAAGGAGGTCCCTAGCCAGACACTTAGGTTAACCAGGTTATAAGATCTCTTATATGCAAAGATACGATTCATATTTGAATTGTACACAGGTTCACTCCTTTTACACGCGATATTTCTAAAGTGAGTTTTAGACATGGAGCTGAGATTGTTCAATCATAAACTCAAGTATTTCCTGATTCTGATCTTGACTGCCTGCAGTTACGGAACTTTCCAAATAACCACTGTTATTCTATCCGAGCGTGGTCACGCATTTCTGCCAATCTTAATCATCAGGGGGCCCGGAAATATCTCTCCCATAAAGGAGGTGTAAATCCCATATTGACTACCAGCATCTGCAAACATGGCTTCCGCTGCATCTAGTCACGCCCCTTATGGCCACCCAGTTACGGTGCAGCGTTTGGACGTGCTAAAAGTACAGTAGTCCTCATGCTCACAGACCAGATCAGGTCTAAGGACAACCTATCATCAAGTCAATGCTTATGACATAGGCTCCATGAAGCAGACTTGAAACTGGTCACTTTCCAATACTCATAGACTCTGATGAGTATCTATGAACATTTGATCATACCAACTGTATATAAATATTCATAATAGCGTTGTAACCTTAATGAGGTTCCCACCTTAATAAGTAGCTATGGACATTTAGATTTTACAAGGCTTTGAAAAATCATGGATAACTTAAATATGCAAATAGTAATTTTTTGAAACATTTCTAAAATAGTATCTCCTCATTTCAACCACACTGTGAAACAAACTCAAATGTACCAAAATATTACATTAATAATCAATAACATAAACTAACTACTAGTATCCAGGTACTGCATCCCTATGGAACTACCATGGCCCTCATGCTTTACTCTAGCTAGTGGCTTCGTTAGCGGATCTGCGACATTCTCGTCCGTCAGAATCTTGCATATTCTCACGTCTCCTCTTCCAATGATCTCTCGAATGAGGTGATACTTCTTGAGTACATGTCTCGACTTGTTATGTTCTCTGGGCTCTTTTGCTTGTGCTACAGCTCCGGAGTTATCACAGTAGATATCTACGGGTCTAGAGATACTGGCTACAACTCTTAGATCCGAGATAAAGTTTCTGAGCCAGACAGCTTCCTTTGCTGCATCTGATGCTGCAATGTACTCTGCCTCTGTAGTGGAATCTGCTATGGTGTCCTGCTTCGAGCTCTTCCTCGAGATCGCGCCTCCGTTTAGGGTGAATACATAACCAGACTGTGATTTGAAATCATCTTTGTCAGTCTGGAAACTAGCGTCAGTATAGCCTGTGGCACTAATCTCATACTCAGATCCTCCAAAGACCAAGAACATTTCTTTAGTTCGTCTCATGTACTTGAGAATGTTCTTGACAGCCACCCAATGGGCTTCACCTGGGTTCTGCTGGTATCTGCTCGTAACACTTACTGAGTAAGCAACATCAGGCCTTGTACATAACATGGCATACATAATCGACCTAATTGCTGAGGCATATGGTACCGATTTCATTTTGTCCTGATCTTCACTGGATACAGGACATTGCGCTTTACTTAGCACTATGCCATGCTGCATTGGGATAAACCCTTTCTTGGATTCATCCATCATGAATCGTTACAGGATTTTGTCAATGTATGTACCTTGACTAAGCCCGATAAGCTGTCTAGATCTGTTTCTATAGATCTTTATACCAAGTATATAGGCAGCTTCTCCAAGGTCTTTCATTTGGAAACACTTACTTAACCAAGCCTTTACACTCTGTAAAGTTGGTACGTCATTTCCAATGAGTAGAATATCATCTACATATAAGACCAAGTAGGTTACTACGCTCCCATTGAACTTTGTGTAAACACATGGCTCAAACTCACTTTTAGTGAAAACGAATTCCTTGATTCGTATATCAAAGTGTAAGTTCCACCTCCTTGATGCTTGCTTTATTCCATATATGGATTTTAGCAATTTGCACACTTTATTAGGATCCTTTGGATCTACAAAACCTTCCGGTTGTTGCATATAGACGTCCTCTGTTAACTTCCCATTCAGGAAGGCCGTCTTAACATCCATTTGCCAAATCTCATAGTTGAAATACGCTGAGATGGCCATCAGAATTCTAATGGATTTTAACATTGCTACTGATGAAAAAGTTTCATCATAGTCGATACCATGAGTTTGCATGAAACCTTTTGCTACCAATCTAGCCTTAAAAGTGTGCACATTTCAGTTCATGTCGGTTTTCTTCTTGAAAACCCATTTACGTCCAACAGCCCTACAGTGTTGGGGTAAATCTGTCAACTCCCATACTTGGTTGTCGTACATGGACTGCATCTCTGGCTTCATGGCTTCTTGCCGTTGCTCAGACTCACTGCCTGACACAGCTTCTCCATAAGATGTTGGTTCATCCAAGATACCTATCTGGTTCTTGTCTTATCCTAGTAGATCTGTGAAGGTCTTGTGTTTGCACTTCCTCAACCGTTTCCGGTTGAGTCTCAACAGGTTCTTGTTGAGTGAATGGCTCAACAACCGGTAAAGTGTCATCTTCTTCTACCTCTTGAAGATCTACATCATTTCTGGTATTCTCAGTACTGAGAAACGTTTCTTCCAGAAATTTTCCATTTCGAGCCACAAAGACTTTGTTCTCGGTAGGATTGTAGAAGTAGTATCCCACAGTAGTCTTAGGATAACCTACGAAGATGCACTTGTCTGATTTGGGCTTGAGTTTTTCAGAGGTTGGTCGTTTGACATATACCTCGCAACCCCAAATCTTTAAAAAAGACAGTTTAGGCTTTTTACCCGTCCAAATCTCATACGGGGTCTTTTCTACCGATTTTGCTGGCACTCTGTTCAGTATGTGGGCCGCTGTTTCGAGCGCGTGTCCCCAAAATGACACTGGCACCGAGGAATGACACATCATTGATCGTACCATATCAAGTAATGTACGATTTCTCCTTTCTGATACACCATTCATCTGAGGTGTATACGGAGGTGTGAGTTGTGAGACAATCCCACATTCCATCAAATGATTGTCGAATTCCTGACTTAGATATTCCCCACCTCGATCCGACCTTAAGAACTTGATCTTTCTGTCAAGTTGGTTTTGTACTTCATTCTGAAATTCTTTGAATCTTTCAAAGGCTTCAGATTTATGTCTTATGAGATAGACATAACCATATCTACTGAAATCGTCAGTGAAAGTAATGAAGTACCGGTATCCTCCTCTAGCTTCATGACTGAAAGGTCCACACACATCTGTATGTATTATACCTAATAGCTCATTTGCTCTTTCATTGTCCTTATTGAAAGGCTGCTTTGTCATCTTGCCAGATAAACAAGATTCACAGTTATTAAAAGGTCTAAAGTCGAAAGACCCCAGAAGTCCTCCTTTCTGGAGTTGTTCTATGTGTTTCTTATTTATATGACCGAGACGACAATGCCAGAGGTAAGTTTGATCCTCAATTTCCTTGGATCGTTTACTTATATGATAGACTTCTTTATTTTCTTGTAGATTTAACACATATAGACCATTGGATGGTGTTGCTTTGAAATAAAAGATATCATTTTTAAAGCAAGAAATAAGTTTGTAATCGTATTTATAGTAAAAACCTTGGTCTACAAGTAAATCGAAAGAAATAACGTTTTTGATCATCTTAGGAACATAGTAACAATTTTCAAGTTCCAAAACTAGACCCGAGGGTAAACTAAGATTGTACGATCCCACGGCTTCAGCTACAAGCATCGTGCCTTCACCGACTCGTAGGTTCGAACGATCCTTCCTCAATGTCTCCCTTCTTTTGAATCCCTGTAAATGATTATAAATGTGATTACCACTGCCTGTATCAAGTACCCATGATTCATAAGAAGTGATCAAACAATCTATCATAAAGATACCTGGCGTATCGGGTAAACCGATGTCTAGCTGGTCGATATCCATCGAGTGAGCACAAATATCCTTGCTACCGCATTCTGGGCAACTAAGATCTCCCAGCTCATCAATCCAATCGCCATCCATGAGTTCAGCAGCTGCTGCAGGTCTTGGCTCCAAACTGGCCAAAACATCCTCATGGAACTTTGCCACATCCATCTTTGGCTCTCCTATGTACTCACTAACTGTGGTACGTATCTCATCCGTGAGAGAGAACCACATGAGGTGTACTAGTTCCTCCTGAACCATCTTGCATCCCATGCGTGACAAACTTTTAAAGAGCCTCCTCATTTCCAGAAGGTGATCTTTAACGGATTGACCCTTTTCCAGTTTTAGAGAATAAATCTCTTTCATGATTAGGTACTTCCCACTGTTCTTATAGAAGCCCACCTGGCTTTCTATTTCCTTCACGACCTCATGGCAATACTTAACTCTTAAATCAACCGTGAACTCGGGTGAGGTAGAGAAAGATAGAATCGACATCACATCAGACTCGTCAGCCATGAATTTAAAATATTCCGCAAAATCCTTTTCAGGAGAATTGCATTTGAGTCATGAAACGGGTTTCTTAATCACATACAGCTTACCCTGTGCATTCAAGACATTGTCGAGATGCGTTTTCCAGACTGGAAAAGTTTTGCCTGTAAGCTTCCATTTCCCCATTATCAGGCGGAGAGATTCCTCAGGTGAATAAAACGGAATAGCAGTATAAGATATCTACAGAAAAGTAAAATTCCGATTTAGTTATCTGATTATATGATTCTAATAAATTATTACCTTAGTACAATAAATTTATTAGACTAGAATCCATATTTCACATGATTTGACAAGCGGTTTGCTCACACAAGTCATCTCATGCTATTTCTGGTAGGTAACAACTTATACCAATCGTGTCTTTAAACTAAGATACGACTTCTAGATCATCGGGACATCGAACGTTTAAAGTTCGTGCATATTTAGTCCCTCTAGTGTGTTTTGGCCCGGTACCACCCGGTTAATTGCAGCAAAAACCAAAATAGATCCCACCATTTTGAACTGGATGTAATCTGGTCGGTACCACCCGATTATCGCAGAGTCTTTTCACCCCCTTCGGCTTGGGGTTTGAACGCAGGTGCCCAAGGTTTGATCTCTTCGAGCCCCAACGTACCTTACGCCAAAGGTGTTTATAAACGGATCACACTTACTGATCTAAGATTTTCCTAAGTATTTTAGCCAGTTTTAATTATAAAAATAACTTGTTCGAAAAACAAATTGTAATCGAACTCTTTTATCTGATTTCATTATATTTAAAATAAAATTTCTCTTATCTAAAATAAAGTGACTATAACAAACCACGCAGATAAATGTCAGTTTCGCGAGCCAACACGAAAACTGACGGTCCAAATCCTCTGTGACTAAACAACCACAAGGCATGAAATCTTGATGCTCCCACTGGCTCCAACATCTTTGGTTGTGTCTCTATGAAACTCCATCTTCAAGCTTTATTCTTTCTTGAACCTAATCTAATCTAATTATTATAAAATTGGGTTGTAAATGGCACGCAGGCCTCCCATCTAATCTATTTGAAAAATAAAGTACAAATAGGGTTGTAAACGGCTCGCACGTCTCCCTTACCATAAACAAGATAATAATAATAAAGTAATAAAGCAATTAAAAACACAACCATAGGTCAACGGGCTTAGCTATGACAACAATAACTAGCTTAAAAGAATAAACTAAACAAAAACGGTTTTGATAAAACTGGTTTTTTATAATAATCCAAACTGGATTAAAAACAAGATTTTAATAATTTTCCGGAAAAATAAAATTGATAATAATTAATTAAAACCTATCCAATTCCAAACCTATCACGATTCGAATTTGTTTATCCCAAGTTACCTAACTGATAACAATTGACACAACCCCGTTTGACCGTCGGTTTGATAGTAGCAAATGGCCATTATCAACCATTGGGCTTATCAGCGGCTTCGGTTACCAAGGACGACGGCAGCGGCGAGGACGCCGCCACCATCGCCTCGCCGGCGATCGGAAAAACCAAACAACCACCACCACGGCTTTGGCCGCGGCTGTGATTGAGAAACACCACCATCACCATCACTCTGGCGACGACAACAGCACCAGGCTTCGTCCGGCGATCGGTCCGGCGGTTCGGCCGGTGATCACCGCCGTTCCACCGCTGATTGCCACGAACTACGGGAATTCGATAAAAAGTCCAAACTTTGAAAAAACATAAAATTCAGATTTTTTTATAAAAACAAAAACCAATTTTTATCAAAACCTATTTAACAAGAACAGATCTGAAAAGTATACGGAAGTGGCTCTGATACCACTGTTAGGAATTTTGGATTAAAACAAATAACGCAGCGGATAAACACAAACCCGACAGAGATCCATCCGTAACTAATCAAACACTATAACGAGAGGGTTTTTACGTGTTTACCTTTTAGCGATAACGAAGAACAGCTCCGGAAGCTAGTGAGGGATACACCACTACTGCACCACCTTGAGACTGGCTGCTAGACCGCCTTGGACTGATCGGAAAATCGAACTCCGGTGTGTGTGTGAGAGGCCGGCGGCCAAGAGAGAGAGAGGTTATGGATTTTTCTTGGTGAAAAAGTAATTGTGAAATCAGATGTTTATTCAACTGCCTTAACCCTTTATTTATAAAGGTAAATATGGCAATGTTAAAAGAAATCCCAAACCAAAAATAACTCTCACTAATTATCTTTAATTAATTAAACTATTAATTATAAATAATTATATTTAACTGATAAATAATAAATAAACAATTTATTATTTATTCTTTCTCTCTTTTAAATAATTAAACTTAATTAATTATTTCCACACAATAAATCCAATGGTCTCGGGTTGGGTGTGTAGCAGTGTGACCCACTAGTGTCTTATAACATTGGATATGGTAATCCTAATTACTGTCTTGCACATAATCCCTTCACCTACCGGCGGCAACCCGCTCCTGCCGGCGAAGACCTTTTCCTGTCGCCGCCGACCTGCTCGTCGTTTCTAACATCCCCTGCTTCCATCACCGCCGGCGACGACCTCTCCTGCCGGCGAAGACCTGCTACTGCCGCTACCGACCTGCTCCGGTACAGATTAATGATGTTGTTGTTTAACTCTTTTGTTGGATTGGGAACATGGATTGGGAACATGGATTGGGAAAGAATTGGTGCCCTAACATCAAGCATGTCCTTTTTGGTCATTTTACGTATATAAGCTAATTTTTACCACCACAAAAGCTAATCCAAACACATTTTAAAAAACTCCTTTTACCACCGTTATAAGTCAATAAGCACTTTTGACTATAAGCACTTTTGTACCTCAAAAATCAATCCCAAACACCCTCTTAATCTAAAAAAAAGTCTTTTACTTAATTTATAAAAAAAATGTCTTTTACTTAATCTAAGATTAAATAAAAATATTCAATACTGGACTCATTTCGAAGGTATTGACGACGCGATTATAATGGTACAAATCATAAAAAAAAGAAACGTAATTTCAATGCATTTATAATTTATAATATATGATTATTTGTGTTATATGATAAGGGTATAAAATAAAAAATAAAAAAGTAATAAATTTAATAGGTTGGAGTTTAATATTTAATAGGATAAAGTTTAATAATTTTAAATTTTGATAAAGTTTAATAATTTTAAATTTTGAATCAGTGACATGTGTCAACATATGACACATGACACATATGCATATGATGTGGCAAATACTGACAAGTAAGCAAAATGAATCTAGACTAACAAAGTGTCTAGGTTTATGTTTTGGCGGGAAAAATAGATATTCTTCCAACCTTCCCTTCCGTCGGAATCACAACCAGACGCCGGAATCACAACCTTCCTTTCCGGCTCTTTATCGCAACCCAGATGTGGAAGAACCGACGCCGCCGGAATTCACAACCAGACGCCGAAAGCACAACCTTCCCTTTCGGTCACCGGAATCACAACCAGCCGCCACCGCGGCTCCACGTTGCCACCAAGCTCCTCGCCGCTTCGATGGGTTTCCTCCGGCAAGCCTGCATCCGCTCCCACCCTTAACTCCTCAAACCTGCTTCAGTGTCGAGATCTCGAGCTCACCAGCGCCAGCACCCCATCTTCGACATCTTCCGGCGCCGACACCTTCATCTCTGGGTTTCCTGCATATATATATAATATATATATTAAGTATTAAATACTATTATATATATATATATAATATGTTACAAATATTTAATATATAGATAATATACTATAATATATTATAGAGTTAAATACAAATTTGGTCCCCGTGGTTTACAAAAATTAACAGCTAAGGTCACTCTAAAAATTTTTTAACAACCAACATCCCTGTGGTTTTCTTTTTATAACATCAAACATCCCTATACATTAATGCTGTTAAAAATGGTAATTAAAGAAGGGGTAAATTCGTCCTTTTCATTTTTTTTGTTTCAGTAATATATTTGGTCCCTCCTAAAATAATGGATTAAAAATAATTTATAGTTTATAGAGATAATTACAATTTTGGTCATCATGGTTTGCATTTTATTTCAGTTTTAGTCCTTTTGACTAACTATGGTTAAAAGAGTAATTAATTTGTTTGTCTTTTCTTCTTTTTTGTCTTTTATATGTCATATAGTAAATTACAATTTGAATCATTCTCATTTGTCTCTTTTTTTTTCATTCCTACAATTTAATTTTTCATTTTATACCCCTTATTAGATTAATTTATTAATGATATTTTTAATTAAAAGTATGTACTTTATTTTCTTAATTATGTCTTCAATTTTTTTTAACATCTTTAAAATGAATTCATTACTGAATATTTTAAATTTTTTATGCATGCAATATATATGTGTGTGTATGTGTATGCAAATCCATTTACACTAACCCAAAAAAATACTTTTTATTTTAAGTTGGATTCATAAAATGTATCATTTTTTCTTAATAATGTTAAAAGAAAATATAAATTTATCTATTATTAACTAAAAAATGTATCGTTTCAAATAAAAAAATTCATTATTTTAGCCATTTTAAGTTAATGGTTTGATCTTGTAGCCATTTTCTTGTAAAATTTTACAAAATAGACATCAAGTCCTCCATCGATTAAGAATTTGTCCTTGGAGTTTCGATATTTACAATTTATACCTAAGTCCGTCGATGGAGAAGGGGCATTTGGTGGACCTGATGATTATTTTGTAAACTTTTATAAGAAAATTGTTGAGTCTGATACATTACCACTGCTACTCATAAAGGTTAATACTGCTGATTACCAGTGCTGGCTTTGGAGTGTTACTACTGCTGATGAAGATTGAAGATTACCACTGCCAGTATGTGATGAATGAATGAAGGTCAAAGTTACCACTGCTGTTACAGATTACTACTGCTGTTACAGATTACTACTGCTCTTGAAGATTACTACTGCTGGTTCTGTGATTAACACTGCTGGTGTACGGTTAACACTGTTTTTGTTTTTACCACTGCTATCAGAAGAAGATAAGGAAAGGATTGTGACGACTTGAAGATATAGACAAGATACGATATGCTTGGAGATATTTTAGAGATTATCTTGTAAATCTAGTTTCCTTATTGTAATCTGTTGAGACGTATATATAGCTGATAGGTTTTCATTGTTAGATAGGAGTTTTTTGATAGCTTTTGTGTTAGAATTAAGAGCCTCAAGATTGTTCTTGTAATCCCTGCAATAGAGAAGTGTTGCACGTCTGTTTTGAGTTTGTTCAAACAGATTGGGGCTTGTAGTTGTAATCATTAAGCTATTGAGATCAATATACACAGTTTATTCAAATTCATTGTTCTGTTCTATAATCAAAGTGTTATTCCGCAAACTTCTTTGATTAAGTATTCTGTTCTTGATATTGATATATAGATCCTGTCAAGTGGTATCAGAGCTTGTGTTCAGAATACTCTTAGATCAATGGATTCCCAGGATTCTGTTCTTGTGTCCAAAGTCCCCATGCTCAAACCCAATGAGTTTGAGATGTGGAAAATCATAATCAAGCAATACATGCTTCTTACTGATTATGCCTTATGGAAAGTAGTTGAACATGGACCTAGTGTCCCTGAACCTGCTGTTGCTGGAGCACCCCCAAAATCTGATGCAGACAAAAAGAGGAAGCAGACTGAGATGAAAGCCTTAAGCACTCTGCTGTTGGCTATTCCTAATGAATACCAACACCAGTTCTGTACCTGCCCTGATGCAAGATCATTGTGGATTGCACTGGAGAAAAGATTTTCTGGAACCAAAAGTTCCAAGAGAAATCAGAAAGCCCTATTGAAACAGCAATATGAAAACTTCACTTCTACAAAGAATGAGTCCATGACTCAAACTTTTGACAGGTTCAACAAACTGATTGGAGAACTTGCCAATCTAGATGTGAAGATGGAGAAGGATGAAGTCAATAGAAAATTCCTCAGATCTCTGAGTGAGGAATGGACTATGTACACTGTGTCATTCAGACAAGGAGATGACCTGGAGGATAAGGAGCTTGAAGATCTGTACAATGATCTCAGGATTTTTGAAGCTGAAGTAGAGGCCAAAAGAAGACCAACTGGATATTCACATACTATTGCTCTTTATTCCTCTGAAAATCCTTCTTCTAATATTAATACTGCTAGTACTGCTAATGTTAACCCTGCTAACAATAACCATGATAGTACTAATGATAAATCTTCTGTGTCACAGGATACTAATGGAGATGCAGTCTTGGAAGCTTTCCTTGCCAATCATGTAAGATCTCCTCTGATCAATGATGATCTTGAACAAATCAATGCTGATGATTTGGAGGAGATGGATATCAAGTGGCAGATGGCCATGTTAACCATGAGAATGAAGAGGTTTATAAGGAGGACTGGCAGGAACAACTTTGATGCCAAAAGAGGAGACCTTGCTGGCTTTGATAAATCAAAGGTGAGGTGCTACAAGTGCAATGAGCCTGGCCACTTTGCCAGAGAATGCAAAGGGAGTGGCACTCATCAACAAGCCAATAATGGAGGACAGGCATATGTTCCAAGACCCAACAAAGGCAACAATTCCAACTCCTCTCAAGCCTTGGTATCACAAGAAGGCATGGGATTTGATTGGAGTGATCAAGCTGAAGAAGCCATCCAGAATCATGCTTTGATGGCCAAAATCACTGAACCTGAACTTCCAGCTGAGGTATCCTCTAAATTATGTTCTGATTCTTGTGTTGAAACTGTTAAGAAGTATAGGGATCACAATCAGACTATGAGTGATACCATCAAGACAATGGAAGTTGATAGAAGAGAGTATAGGATAGTCATTGAGAATCTGGAGGACCAAATCAAATCCTATAAAGAGAATGAACTCCAGTTTGAGTATGACTACAATTACTGGAAGTGGGAGAAAAAGGAGTTTGAGAAGAAACTAGTAAAATCTGGTGAGGAATTAGAATCTGTCAAGAAGGAATTAGAAAAAGCTAAGGAAGATCTTGATAAGTTCTCTAAGTCCTCTAAAGCCTTGGAAGAAATTCTAAAGGCTCAAGTTCATGATGAACTCAAAAGAGGGATAGGATATCACAATACTCCTCCACCCCGCAATCACACCTACATTCCTCCTACCACAGATATCCTAGATAGACTAAACAGAGAGGAACTGAAAGAAGGAGTGTGTGATGTAGATCCCTCAAGTAGTGATGATGAGGAAGAACAAAAGGAAAAGACTGAAAACAAATCCCAAGAGACTGTCCCTGAGGAAAATCAAATCCTCACCAATGAAAAGGGTAGCATGCCCTTTGTGCCCAGTAAGAATGTTACAGCCTCTAGAAAAGGGAAAGAGAAGATAGTTGACCAGGAACCTGCAACTTCACAACCTTTGAAAGGTGGTAAACCCACTCAAAAGAATGACAGTAATCCTGGTACTTCTAAACAGTCTCAAACAAGTAACAAACCCAGAGGAAACAAAAGGAATTGGAACAACCAATGGGCTCAAACTCATGGTGTTGATCTGAATAAGATTAACAAACCAAAACCCTGCTTTATATGCTGTAATCTCAACCATCTGGCTAAGGACTGCTACTATAACCCTTTCAATCAAAGAATGACTTTTCAAAATCAAAGGGTTAATTTTCAGAATCAAACGCAGTTCCAAACTAGAAGGACAGAGTATAATAGCAGAAGGTTTGTTCCAAAACCTGTCGTTAAAAGACAATTGGTTCAGAAAAGTAAAAATCAACCTAAAAAGAAAGTCAGTGTTCAAAAGTAAAAGGTGGAAAAGAAGACTGTGAAGATAGTTACAAAATGGGTACCAAAAGCCTCACTAAGCAATACTACTGCTTCCACAAGCAGTGGTAATGAAAGTGTTGTTTCTGAAAGCAGTGGTAACAACCAAAAAGATATAGAGTTTAACACTGCTGCTAGCAATAGCAGCAGTGGTATCTCAAACATTGTTGCCACTGCAAGTTCCTCACGGAGACAACCCATTGTAACTAAGTACTCAAGTCATGAGATTCCTAACAAGGATTATCTTTTAAAGCTTAACAGATTGACAGAGGTCAATTATGTTAATGAAAAGGGAGAACCCAAGACCATATTGGCTTGGGTTCCCTCAAGACACTAACCTATTTCCTTTATGTGCAGGGCAACCCATACAAGAATGAGAACTTATGGCATGTGGACAGTGGTTGCTCTAGGCACATGACAGGCAATAGATCCTTTCTTGAAGATTTCACTACATTCAATGGAGGATATGTTGCCTTTGGAGATAATCCAAGAGGAGGTAAGGTTTCAGGGAAAGGTAAGGTTACAGGAGGTAAGTTAACCTTAGAAGATGTATACTATGTGGATCAACTCAGATACAACCTGATGAGTGTGTCTCAGGTGTGTGATAAAAAGCTTTTCACTCTGTTCAGTGACACAGAGTGCATGATTCTTTCTCCAAAGTTTGTAGTTGATGAGAGCTTTATTTTACTAAGAACACCGAGAAAAGATAATGTTTATTGTCTGGACTTAAATGGTATGCCATCAGAAGTTGTGAACTGTCTGTTTTCAAAAGCTTCAATGACTGAATCCTCTCTCTGGCATAGAAGGATGGGTCATATGAACATTAAGACCATGAACTTACTTGTCAAAAATCAATTGGTCAGAGGTCTTCCCCCAAAAGAGTTCACACTTGATGATCATTGTGTAGCCTGCCTCAAAGGCAAGCAACACAAGGCTTCTCACAAATCAAAGACAATAAACACTATCTCTGCTCCTCTTCAATTATTGCACATGGATTTATTTGGACCTACCAATGTAATGAGTATAGGCAAGAAATCATACTGTCTTGTGATAATAGATGATTATTCTAGGTTTACTTGGGTTTTCTTTCTAAGAACAAAGGATGAGACAAGTGGACTGATCAAACCCTTTGTAAAGAGAGTTGAGAATCAGGTGAACCTTAGAGTGAGTTCAAAAATGCTGATTTGAATTCCTTCTGTGAGGAAAAAGGTATTGAAAGACAATTCAGTGCTCCTAAAACTCCTCAACAGAATGGAGTTGCTGAGAGGAGAAATAGGACACTGATTGAGGCTGCAAGAACCATGTTAGCAGATTCTAAATTACCAATCACTTTTTGGGCAGAAGCAGTTAACACTGCCTGCTATGTACAAAACAGGGTTCATGTAGTCAAGTCCAAAGGAAAAACATCTTATGAACTTTTCAAAAACAAAAAACCTTTCATAGGTTTCTTTGTACCTTTTGGGTGTCCTTGCTCTATCTTAAATACCAAAACTCACCTAGGGAAATTTGACAGCAAATCTGATGATGGTTTCTTTGTGGGATACTCAATACAGAGCAAAGCAGTTAGAGTATTTAATACTGTTTCTAGAACAATTGAGGAAAGTGACAATGTCAAATTCAATGAACATACTCCCAATGTGCATGGGTCTGGTCCAGACTGGCTATTTGACATTGATTCACTCACTAACTCTTTGAACATGAGCAATGCAGTTGATACAGGTCCTATTATCAAAGAGAAGGAGACAGACACACCTTTTGTTATGTTCCCTCCATCCACCATCAGTACAGAAGAGAAAGAATCAGAGACTGAAGTACAAGAGGATGCTTCAGAGCACCAGGAAGGAGACAAGGAGACTGAAGAGACTCCACAACTTGAAAGCAATGTGGAAAATGAGACTGGAGATACAAGTGAAATCACTCAACCAGATCTCTCAGAAACTGATCCAAATGATTCAAATTTAGGGGAAAGCTTATCTGAAGAACCCCTACATCTGAAAAGAACTCAAAAGAATCACCCTGCTTCTCAAGTGATTGGAGATGTGGCCTCTCCTATGATTACAAGGAAGCAAAGCAGAGAAGCTGGATATGTGAATACTCATTCTGGGATGTTGTCATGCTTTCTTTCCCAGAATGAACCAAAGAAGGTGTTAGATGCCATGAAGGATCCAAGCTGGATAGAAGCTATGCAAGAGGAATTACTGCAGTTTGTCCTACAACATGTTTGGGATTTGGTGGATCTCCCAAAAGGACACAGAGTAATTGGCACTAAATGGATATTCAGAAACAAGACAGATGAGAGAGGAATTGTGATCAAGAATAAGGCCAGACTAGTGGCACAGGGGTACACTCAGGAAGAAGGAATAGACTATGATGATGTATTTGCACCTGTAGCTAGAATTGAAGCCATCCGGCTATTCTTGGCTTTTGCATCTTACAAAGGATTCAAAGTCTATCAGATGGATGTGAAAAGTGCATTTTTGTATGGCACCATTGATGAGGAAGTCTATGTCTGTCAACCACCAGGGTTTGAAGACCCTAAATATCCTGACAGGGTTTGTAAGTTGAGGAAGGCACTGTATGGCCTTCATCAAGCACCTAGGGCTTGGTATGATACCTTGTCCTCCTATTTGTTGGAAAACAAATTTGAGAGGGGTGTCATTGATAAGACTCTATTCATCAAGAGAACAAAGACTGATATGCTGTTAGTGCAGATCAATGTAGATGATATCATCTTTGGTTCAACAAAGGAAGACATGTGCAAGGAGTTTGAAGAACTAATGCACAAGAAGTTTAAAATGAGTTCTATGGGAGAACTAACTTTCTTTCTTGGTTTGCAGGTCAAGCAGAAAAGAGATGGTATATTCATCAATCAATCCAAATATGTGGCCACAATGCTTCAAAAGTTTGGAATGAATGATGCAAAACCAGCAAGCACACCAATGGAAACTCACAAACACCTCACTGCTGATGTTGAGGGGGAGGAAGTTGATGTTCATCAATACAGATCCATGATTGGATCATTAATGTATCTTACAGCTTCTAGACCTGATATTATGTTTGCTGTTTGTGTGTGTGCTAGGTTTCAGGTTAGGCCAAAGGAGTCACATTTACATGCAGTCAAGAGGATATTCAAATATCTCAAGGGTCAACCTAAATTGGGACTTTGGTATCCATATGACAATTCTTTTGACTTGGTGGCCTACACAGATAGTGATTATGGAGGAGCAAACCTGGATAGAAAATCAACATCAGGAGGATGTCAGTTTTTAGGAGGAAGATTGGTTTCTTGGCAATGCAAGAAACAGACCACTGTTTCACAATCAACAATTGAGGCTGAATACATAGCTGCTTCTCAATGCTGCTCACAAGTCTTATGGATTCAGAATCAGATGCAGGACTATGGTCTTTCTTTCTTGCAGACACCTATATACATTGACAACAACAGTGCTATTAGCATTGTGAATAATCCTGTCAAGCATTCCAAGACCAAGCATATAGAGATTAAGTACCATCTTATCAGAGATTGTAATGAAAAGAAGCTAATTCAAGTTCAAAAAGTCCACACTGATGATCAATATGCAGACCTTTTCACAAAAGCCTTTGATGTAGGCAGGTTCATATTCTTGGTCACAAGTGTTGGAATGATGAACTTTGAATAACCCTTCTTTTTGTTACAATTGTTCTTGTACTATCTCTGTATATCTCTCCTTTCGTTTATTTTCTTGTCAATGTTGATAACTTCATTCGTATGGCAGTTGGCGTTTCAGAAAGCTCACAAGCAGTAGGATGGAGGTCTTATTATCAATTTCAGTGCAGCAGTTCCTGGAGTGAAATGCTTATTTTTAATAACTCATTAACACTGCTTTCACATTCGCCCATTAACACTGCTAGTCATTCGCCCATTAACACTGCTAGTCATTCGCCCATTAACACTGCTAGTCATTCGTCCATTAACACTGCTAGCACAATCGCCCATTACCACTGCTTATGCATTTGTGCTTTACCCCTGCTCACACACATGCTTGTTAATACTGCTAGTTATTCTGAGTAATGCCTAAGGTTTTACCACTGCTTTTAACTAAGCCGATGTAATTACCACTGCTTCTAACTAGTCTATGTGTTTACCACTGCTCTTTTTCATCGTGTGTCATTACCACTGCGGGTATCTTTTACCACTGCTTTTAAGAGAGTTTGACAAATACCACTGCTAGTGTTCATTACCACTGCTTATTTGACCTAGCCCACCTTGTGTTCGTTAACACTGCTATTGGTAGTTACCCCTGCTCTAAAGTGTAGTATATAATCCCTAACTTGACCGCCTTTTTCATTAACGGCTATTCTACACTTTTACTCTCAAAAACGTTTGCAATTCTTCGATTGGTTCTCTCTCAGTGTTCTTGTATTCGTGATTTACGAACTGATTTCATCATCTGTTTAGGTTTTCTTCATCGATTGCTAATGGCTTCATTGACTTTTGTCAAAGATCATAACAAGGTTGGATATTTGTCCAAGGGTGGGGATTCTGAAGGATTCGAAGATATAGTCGATTTCTTGGCATCATCTTACATTGCGTATGCTGCGACCATCAATCCTAAAGTCTACATTCAACATATGCAAGACTTCTAGTCGAATGCCGTTGTCCAGGAAGTCGATGGAGTCAAACGCATTCAAACCACTATCTGTGGTCTGTCTCTCACACTTACCCCTGCCAAGATCAGACATCATCTGCAACTCAATGATGAAGGAGGTATCTCTATGCTCTCTACTAAAAACATCTTAGAAAATCTTTTAAAAATGGGATATACAGGCTCTCAAACTTCTTTGAAATATCTTAAGAGTCAGTTTTGCCCTCAATGGAGATTCTTTGTGCATACTCTGTTGCACTGTTTTTCAAAGAAATCCACTAGTTTTGGTGAGTTTAGCAGCACTATGGCTTCTGCCTTGGTCTGTCTAGCTACAAAACAGGTGTTTAATTTTTCACAAATGATTTTTGATGGTCTTGTGTACAATCTTGAGAACATTCCAAACTCTAAAGTTAAAACATTTTACATGTTCCCAAGATTTGTCCAAGAAGTGATAACCAAAGAATTGACGGCTGTACCAACTCCTGGAAACATCTATAAGAGCTCTGCTCTTGGTCATAAGTTGTTTTCCAATATGAAGAGACCTGCAGAAGGCTCAAATGACCAATTCACTCCATTGTTCTCTACAATGATGAGAGTGAACCACCCACAAGGTGAGGCATCAGGCTTGCAGCCTACACAACCAAGCATTCCCTCTGATGACCTACCCACACCTATCACAGATAAACTCCCTCAGTCCCTTGACAAAACCCCTACCCCCACACTTCAAAAATATCAAAGAAAGAACAGAGGAGCTCCTTCCTCCTCTGGTTCTAAACCCCAAAAGCCTATGAGCCAACAGTTGGAGCACTCTCCTTCTGATTCTACCCAAAGGGATACCCCTGGAGTGCAGCCCCACTCAAGTATAAAGAAGGTGCCCTCTAAGGAGAAGGATGGGCATGTGGTTGGTGAGGCTCAAACTACTGATGTTGCACAAGGTGTGCATCAGGCCAGTTTGAACATAACTAAGACCCCCACCACGGCAACTCCTAGTGAGAAATCACAGGGAGGACCCAGGTGCCAAGAAACCAAGGGGGCTTCTAGTGCTTCAGCAAGGCTGAAGACTAAAGTCAAAAAGCTCAAAGATCCAGTAATGGAGGTTAACACTTCTAAACCTGGTGAGAGCAGATTTTCACAACAGGAATTGATGGAAAACTTTCGTACCATTTCCAAAGACTTGAAGGCTTTTGAGAAGAACTTCTTTGTCCATGATGAGAAACATGGCTCTCATGCAGCAAGACTTGATACTTTGGAGGAGTTGGCAACTGCCCAGCATGATATGCTCAAGCTGCATGAAGCACAGTTGGTGAAGCAAGCCAAGGTCATTCAAGCTCAGGGTGCCACAATTGCTTCAATGAAGGGCACTGTTAGAGCTCTCAGGAAGAGATACAATACCTTGGTTGCATTCACAAAGGGGGAGAGAAGATCTGGATTTAAGGGGGAGTCTGTGCATGAAACAGAAGTTGTGAATGAACCAGATGTTGAGATGGAAACTGAAGCCAAGGGGGAGGAACAAATAGAGACTGGTACAAAGGCTGAGACTGTCTTGGAAGTGAATGAAGAAACTCAGGTTACAGATGAACCTGTAGTTGATATTGTTGAACCAGAATTGCAAAGAGCTGATGCAGAGATCAATGAAGATGATTTAACCATTGCTGAGCTGCTAGTGAAGATGCCTGAAGTAGTCAAACCTACCAAGGGTATAGTCGTTAAAGAACCAGAGGTTATGAAACAAATTGATCTTCCTGTTGAGTCTAAAAGCAAAGGAAAAGAGAAGGTGATTGAAGAAGCAGAGTCTGATTCTGACACTGAAATAGATGAGTCTAAAAGGAAGATTATGGAATATGAAGCTTCAGAGGCTCTGGCCAGAAAGTTAAGTCAGGAAGAACAAGAAAGAGTAAACAAGGAAATAGAAGAAAGAAAGAGGAAAGCTGATAAGAAGAAGCCTGTGAAAAAGACTCAGAAGAAGTCAATTTCAAAAGAAGAGACTGAAAAGAGAAGGACTGTTAAATATTGTATAGCTCAGGGACCCTCTTGTAACTTTTTGTATCTATATATTGTTATCAATACACGCAACCCTAGCACGGGTTTTCCACATATTCTCACATGGTATAGAGCCACCTATAAGAAAACCCTATTTTTTCTTTCTTTTCTCTTCCACAGCCGCCGCCGCCGGCGTACCACCGGCAGCCGCCGCCGTCGGCCGTTCACCTTCACCGGCCTCTCTTCTGTTCCCCGGTGACCCAGATCCGGCGTACATCGCATCTCGTCACCACTGTCGAAACCCTCTCTGCTTCAGAAACCGTTGCAACTGCCGCGTAACCGTCGCCGTCTGCTACATCGTCTAACCGCCGCGTAACCCTAAGCCGCCGTCGCGTCACCACCGTGTAACCGCCGTCGCGTCACCACCCTAACGCCCCCTCCATCTCTGTCGTGTCTCGTCGCTGCGTCACTGCTGTGCCGTCGTCATCTCCTCCACAATCTGTGGCGTTACCGTTCATATTCTCGCCGGATTCTGCATCTCCCGTGCCGCCTGAAACCTACCGGCGTCCGTTCTCGCCGGATTCTGCATCTTCCGTCCCTACCGGCGTCGGATTCTCGCCGGATTCTGCATCTACCGGCGTCGGAATTCTTGGCTGTTTCTGTCGGATTTGAGGATTTGCCCTCGTTCTCCCTCACGAAAGTAGGCTGCTTCTTGGCTGTTTATGGTGAAAAAGAAAAACCTTGGCTTTTTATGGTGAAAAAGAAAAGCCAGCTGTTTCTTTGGTGTATATGTTGCTTGTGGTGAAAAGAAAAGCAACCATATTTTTATATTAAAAAAAAAACAAAAAAAAAAAACTTTTGCTTTTCTTTCAGATTGCGCGCCAGAGTCCTAACACCGTAGCCGTTTTGCCGCCGGCTACCGTCTGCTATTCACTCATCACCTGTAGGGTTTGTGGTACATTACTATCCCTCTACCCACGGTTAAGCTTCACGCACATCTATTTTTTCGCACTTTATTAGCTTTAATTTTTTGTGTGTTTTCATTTTGTTGCAATGTCAACCTCTTCACAAAACAGTACCCTCACGAGCCCCACTGCTAGCCAACTTGTCTTTGCTCTCACAAATGTCTACTCACAATTTAGTTTTAAACTTTCCACCGACGGTTCCAAATACAAACTTTGGCGTCGAATTTTTCTTGATATGTGCAAAGGTGCCAAAGTCCATGGTCACATCACTGGCAAGTCTAAACCTGCTGGTGATGATGATGAGGACTGGGAGGCAATTGACTCCCGCATCAAATCTTGGTTTTACTCTACCTGTGATGCAAATTTACTGCAAATCATCTCGAGTGATAACTGTACTGACGAGTTCTTTCTAAATAATAAGATGTCTCGAATGCTTCAACTACAAGAGCAATTTCGTAACACCAAAAAGGGTGCCTTGTCCATTACTGATTTTTGTCACCAATTAAAAAATCTGGCTGATGCCCTTGCTGATTGTGACTCCAAAATTGATGAAGTTGAACTTGTCATGCAAATCCTACGTCAGTTACCTCCCTCATATCACAGCATTGTAGATGTCATCACCAACACCAAACCCTTTCCCTCTTTTCTTGAAGCAAAAAACATGCTTCTTCTTCATGAGTCTCGTGAAGAGTCTATTGAATCCCATACAGATCCTCCTCTTACCTCTTCCGCTGCCTTGTATTCCTCTGCTCAAAATGGAAAACCGAAAAATAAAACTAATAGAGGGAAAAATAATGGGCGTTTTGCTTCCAAAGGGGGGGGGGTAATACTAATGTTTCTGCAAGCTCTCACTCTTTTGCAGGTAATCAGGGACACTCTCAGGCGTACTTTGGGGCTTCTCCTCATGCTCCACCAGCTCAGCCAGGCCTTCTTGGTGCACCTCCTGTGCACTCCTTTGGGGCAGGGGCTCCTCCGCCATCCCCGACGATGTTCACTGCTCCTCAGAATCCCTCACCGCATACCTTTCATCCGCCGCCAGTGCCGTCATCTCCGTACCTTTATGGGCAACATCAGTCTCCACACCCAGTGCCCGTTCCGTCTCAGTACGGCCAGCCCATGCAACAGTCCACACCTGTGCCACCGCCTCCTCCGCCTTCCTTTGGAGGCCATGCCGCTCAGTACAGTCAGCCTCAGTATACTGATTTATCTTCTGTGTTTCAGGCCATGTCTGTTCAGGCGCCTCAGGACAACAATTTTTACATGGATTCGGGTGCAACCAGGCATATGACCTTCAATCAAGGTACAATGCACTCTCTAACTCCTTGTAATTCTAATTTCATACAGGTTGGTAATGGTGCTATGGTTCCTGCTAGATACATTGGTCAATGTACATTACCCTATTCCCTTCACCCCCTTCATCTTAAAAATGTTTTAGTCTCTGATAAACTAATCAAAAACCTTATCTCTGTCCGTCGTTTTACCATAGATAATTCTGTTTCTGTTGAGTTTGATCCGTTTGGTTTCACTGTGAAGGATCTTAAAACAGGGTCTTTTCTCCAGCGTTGCGACAGTGATCACCATGATCTTTATCCCGTTCTCCCTCCCGCACCTCGGTCTGCTCTTGCCTCGGCTAACGTTGCTGTTTCCTTTGACGTCTGGCATAGACGGCTTGGTCATCCGGGTGCTGCTATCTTTCAGTTTCTTGTGTCGCGCAAGTTCATTGCTTGCTCTAGTCAAACTTCTACTTTATGTCATGCGTGTCAGTTAGGAAAACATTGTCGTTTACCTTTTTCTTTATCTACTACTAAAACTTCTCGTGTGTTTGAACTTATTCATTCTGATTTATGGACTTCACCTGTTACTAGTTTGAGTGGTTTTAAATATTATGTTCTCTTTTTGGATGATTTCTCTCACTTCTTATGGGTGTTTCCTTTACGTGCTAAATCTGAGGTGTTTTCTGTTTTTAAAACTTTTCGTGCTTATGTTCTAAACCAATTTAAAACGGACATTCAGCTTTTCCAATGTGATAACGGTCGTGAGTTTAACAACCAACCCTTCTTGGATTTTCTTAAAACTCACGGCATCAAAATACGCTTTTCTTGTCCCTATACGTCTCAACAAAATGGAAAAGCTGAACGCACTATTCGCACTATCAATAACACCCTTCGCACGTCTCTCATCCAAGCTTCTCTCCCGCCCAAATTCTGGGTTGAGGCTCTTCTTTCTTCTGTTCACACCTTCAACCTGCTTCCGTCCACCACCATTCAGTACAAGACTCCTTTTGAGGTGTTGTTTGGTTTCTTTCCTACCTATTCTCATTTGCGAGTTTTTGGGTGTTTGTGCTATCCCAACACTTCGTCCACTAGTGCCCACAAGCTTGCTCCTCGATCCTCTGCCTGTGTCTACCTCGGTCCCAGTACGGATCATCGTGGGTATCGTTGCTTAGATCTCATCACGCAAAAGGTCATCATCTCCCGTCATGTCAACTTTGATGAAACCCACTTTCCGTTTCCTGACTTCCAGCCTCGTCCCTCCTCGGAAGACTACGACGCGATTGAAGTTGATGATTCCCTTCCTTCCCTAATGGTGAGATATTTATCTACTGCTCTTGGAAAGCCATTTCAGTTCTTTTCCAGATGGACTCTTGAAGAGATTGAGAACAAGTACAATGTCACCAGAGAGGCAATGCATTTGGAAGCAATGGAGGAACAACAGGTTGAAATTGAAGAGGTGGCATTAGTTCAAAGGAAAAGGAAGAGAAATCAGGTTGAAGAATAGGTTACTACTGAAGGTAAGCCTGAACAGGATAAGGAACTTGTGGCTGTTTCTGAGCAGCAAAGTGTTCAAATTATTGAGAAGAAGGAAGAACCTGTAAAGAAAGATGAGGTTGCTGAGAAAACTGTTGAGAAGAAGGCTGAAGTACCTAAGCAGAAAGAGGCACAATCATCAAAAGCAATAAGGAAGAAATCTGTTGCTAAAAAGCCAAAGATGAGTAAAGAAGTGGAGGAACCTTCAAACATCTCTATGTGGATATACTTTGATAATAATCAGATAGATTATTTCAAAATATTCAGAAGTGATGGAACAAATGAAGTGTTTGCAAGTGAGATTGGGATCTTCAGAAAGCTGTCCAAAAGTGATCTGAAGAAGATGTATGAGATAGCTTGCACTAAAGAGATTGAAGATTTTGAGGAAGCAAGACTACTTGTAGAAGACTTGAAGATTATGTTTGCTTTCTCACAAACAAAAGCAGAGCTGAAGAAGAAAGGAAAAAGAGATCAGACTGACAGCATTGGTGAAGGAAAGGTTATTTCCTGGAACACCTATGAAAATAGGGTGTTTTCAGTAACTTTTGAGAAAGGAAGAATAAGTTTCATTGTTGTCCCTAAAAACAATGAAAAATAGAAGAAGAAATGGATGGAAATCCTACTAATGAGATGAAATCAATATGAGCTTTGATGAAGAACACAACAATGGAGATATAGCCCAATTTGGTAAAGATATGATTTCATTACACAAAACCCTAGGAATCCTTTACCTTATATAGGTAAAAGGAATTTTGACAAAGTTACGAGAAAGGCCCCCGAGGTTACAAACCTCTAAACAAGGGCATAACAAAACATCATTGTTTACATAACAAGGAAATAAAACTAGAAAGCAGCTTAAAGATAGATGATTCTGACTCTTCTCAACACCTGGGTTCTACACTTTCTAATGGATAAAAGATATGATTTTGAGCCAATCATGATGGGAAGTATGCTGGAAGTGAAGAAAAAATCAGAGAATCTGTCTGAGTTTGATAAGGAGTTAATTGGAAGATTAAGAGAACAGTTGCTAGAGCTGAATGCTCATTATTTTGATGAAGAAGTGATTGAGCTAAAGCAGAAGAAAGTTGTTGGTTGGGGAGTTGATCAAAGTCTGAGATATGTTGTCCAGTTTGATGATGGATCAGACTTTTGTGATGCTGAATGGGAAAATATCTTGGATGAATGCACAAGGGAGAATTTGAAAGAGATGTATGAACACAGATGCACTGTGATCAAAGTAGCTGTGAATGACAGAGATAATCCTGATCAAGCCAAGAAGAGGAAATTTGCACTAGAATGTTTATTTTGGTTATTTGAACCATTCAGACTTCTAGGTGTAAAGAATTCAACTTGTGAAGATGTGAAGGTATGGAGATGGTTTGAAAAGTGCAGAGTTTACAGTTTGAGCATCAATGATGAAGAAATGGAGTATTATTTTGAAGAGTGTGAAACTGATGCTCTAGACATTCAAAGGTTACAAGGTATGATGAAGGTAAGTTTGAGTACAAAAGGTGAACCTACAAGAGCTGCAAGGTTGCTGGTATCAAGTCCTCCATCGATTAAGAATTTGTCCCTGGAGTTTCGATATTTACAATTTATACCTAAGTCCGTCGATGGAGAAGGGGCATTTGGTGGACCTGATGATTATTTTGTAAACTTTTATAAGAAAATTGTTGAGTCTGATACATTACCACTGCTACTCATAAAGGTTAATACTGCTGATTACCACTGCTGGCTTTGGAGTGTTACTACTGCTGATGAAGATTGAAGATTACCACTGCCAGTATGTGATGAATGAATGAAGATCAAAGTTACCACTGCTGTTACAGATTACTACTGCTGTTACAGATTACTACTGCTCTTGAAGATTACTACTGCTGGTTCTGTGATTAACACTGCTGGTGTACGGTTAACACTGTTTTTGTTTTTACCACTGCTATCAGAAGAAGATAAGGAAAGGATTGTGACGACATGAAGATATAGACAAGATACGATATGCTTGGAGATATTTTAGAGATTATCTTGTAAATCTAGTTTCCTTATTGTAATCTGTTGAGACGTATATATAGCTGATAGGTTTTCATTGTTAGATAGGAGGTTTTTGATAGCTTTTGTGTTAGAATTAAGAGCCTCAAGATTGTTCTTGTAATCCCTGCAATAGAGAAGTGTTGCACGTCTGTTTTGAGTTTGTTCAAACAGATTGGGGCTTGTAGTTGTAATCATTAAGCTATTGAGATCAATATACACAGTTTATTCAAATTCATTGTTCTGTTCTATAATCAAAGTGTTATTCCGCAAACTTCTTTGATTAAGTATTCTGTTCTTGATATTGATATATAGATCCTGTCAAAAATAGCTAGGAGATCATATCACAAACTTAAAATGGCTAAAATAATGGATTTCACTTTTAGATACTTCATTTAATTGGTTATTTATTTTGATTCAGTAAATTTAAATTGATAATTTTTTAAAATCTAATAATTATACTATAAAGTTTTTGTTTGATACATATTTAGAGAAACATTTAACTAAATTAAATTAATATACAGATTAATTTCGTTTTTTTAAATGGCTAGATTTTTTTAAAAATTTGAGTTTAAAATATGTATCGTTTTTTCTTATTTGATTAAAAGTATCGTTAATTAATCTAATAAGGGGTATAAAATGAAAAATTAAATTGTAGGAAAGAATAAAAAAAGTAAACAGAGACAAATGAGAAGGACTCAAATTGTAATTTGCTATATGATATAGAATAAGACAAAAAAGAAGAAAAGACAGTATATTAATTACTCTTTTAACCATGGTTAGTCAAAATTGTAATTAGTTTATAAGAGGGACCAAACTTGATAGTGAGTGTAAACCATAAGGACCAAAATTGTAATTTACTCTAGTTTATAATATATTTAAGAGTTAATTACATATTTGGTCCCTGTGGTTTGGTGGTTTTAACACACTGGGTTCCTCGATTGAAATAATTCTGGGTTGGGTCCCCGTGGTATGCGTTTTATAACGCTCTGGGTCCCTGATTTGGACGCCGTCCAAAGTGGCTCCGTTAGACCCATTATGTGCAAGGCACATGATGGGTATTTTCGTCTATTTAACTTGCTTTGTAGAGTAAATTATAAACTTGATCCCTTAACTTCATGTAACATCCTATTTTCAAAAAACGTGATTTTTAAAGATTTTAAATAAAAAGAATTTAATAAATAAATTTATTACGAAGTAAATACGTTTTAACTACCAACCGGCTCAATAAATGTCAACTAAAAATAAGTAACTAAAATCCCATTAATTATAAAACAAAAACCCACAATTAAATCCACAGGAAAATCAAGCTGGGGTCTTGCCCTTATCCACTTCGAAACCAGAACCTGAAAAAAAATAAACAACGAAAGGGTAAGCGAAAACGCTTAGTGAACTAGCACCATACCTATTTCATACTGTCACGCGGGCACATACCACAACCGGTGCCATCACAATCACACATACCAATCACCTCATATCCACATCTTAACGGTTTCCCGCTCTTCGGATCATCCCGCAATCCGGCCTTAGTGGTTACCCACTATTCGGATCACCCCGCAATCCGGCCTTAGTGGTTACCCAATCTTCGGATCGTCCCACAACCTAGCCTCAGTGGTTACCCACTCTTCGGATCGTCCCACGACCCGGCCCATCAAGCACATTGACATACATATATATATATATATATATATATATATACAGGTTATAACACAACGTACGTAAAACCCACTCACAAATATAAAAGTGACTCAACCAAATAATAAACCATTCTCATGAGAATATAAATTTCCGCTTGCTTAGGACACGGATCTGCCCCCCACAACTCATCAAGGGCATGTGGTTCCCTTCACACACAATCATGCATACATACACACGAAACAATATAAAACAAGAACAGTGTAACTCACCTGGACCGCAAAGATATCAAAAGCACGCAACTCGCACGATCCCTCAAACCGACATCCTGTGTTTGTAAAAATTTACAACTAAAGTTAGGACCTTGAAACAGCCCTAAAAGTTGCCTAAGTAAGTTCCTAAGAAGTCCCATAAGCTACCTCGACCAAACGGTTTAAAACGGACTCAAAAGGGAAGTCGCGAGTTGCGACTACCAACGAGGGTTTTCACCTACAACTCCAATTTCGACCGGAACCATCGAAATCAAGTTCATACAACATCCCATAACGATTATACACAATCACATGACATTAATTACAGCAAAACACTAAATAATTTCACCCAAATTGGTGTTCATGCAATTACCCCCCAAAACTTAACGCTAACTCTCATAATTGACCCAAATCGTGATGACTACATCATCCAACGATTAAAGGGGGGGTTAGAATTCATACCTTGAGATCTATTAACAAACCACACTTGATTCTCCGCCGTTTGTCTTCGAGAATCGCTTACACACACCGCTTAAATCCCCAAATTACCGAATTCGCTTTCCTGGAAATCAGCCAACTTCGACAGGTTGCTGCTCCTTACTGGAGCCTCCGATGCTCGATCCCTCCAGTCAGATTGAAGAACAATGATTCTTGAAGCCGCTATCCAAATTTCATGACGATTCGACGGTTAACGAGGGAGAACGAGCCGATCTCCCACGGCTGTGCAATCCTGACAGCAATTTTGAAATTTAACCCCAAACTTATTATAATCGATTTCAAAGCAAAACTCCAACAATACTTAGTCCTAGATTCGATTTACATCGAAAACCCAACCACAAACAATCTCAAAACATCAACAAATCAAAACCCTAACTTACGAAATCGATTAACGGTGGGATTAGAAACCTTACCTTATGCGATCGGAACTCGAATCCAACCCTCGATCAACCTCTTCTAAATCGATCTCCCTTTGTCTCTCTCTTTCGGTTTCTCTCTCTCGGATTCTCTCTCTCTCTCTTTCTCTCTCTTTCTTTCTCTCCAAGCAAAAGAATGAGATTATGAGGACTAATTAGGAGACTTGGGGGTATTTATAAACCCGGGTCGGGCCTCTCTTTTAGGCTAAGTCCACTCCTAAACCGAAGCCCACAACACTTCCTAATTAATAAAAATATATCAACCACAACAACAAATAAAGGTAACGATTTAAACACTTAAGGTTTTTGGGGTGTTACAACTCTCCCCCACTTACAAGGATTTTGTCCCCGAAATCAATCTGCGAAAAGTCCCGGTACTTCTCCAGCATCTCAGCTTCCTACTCCCGAATCCATTCAGATTCTTTTCTAAGTTTCCCCTGAACCTTCTCAATACTACTCTTCTTATTCCGCAACCTCAGCACCGCTATCGGACTTTCTACGTAGCTCAGGGTCTCCTCCACCTGAATTTCATCCAACAGTACATGTGCTGTTTAATTTCCGAGGCACTTACGTAGCTGAGTCACGTGAAACATGTTATGAGTCTGTATCTTGCCGTAAAGCTTCTGATGCTCGGCCCTGACCTTCAGACTGGTCGAACACGACTCTACATATCGGCCACATCACGCTTCATTTCCGACCACCAGTAATCGGTCTTTCGATCCCTATACATCTACGTAACAACACTACCCAACGAAAAAGTGATGCATCGCAATGCCCATCATCTCCTTGACGCCCCCGGAAGGCATCAAATCAACGTCTCACACAACTTCGCTGCAAATCTCGAATGCCGATTGCTGTTCTGCACCCCAAACACCTTATCCGACAGTCCCCACTTGACCCTTGAAGCCTACGAGTGTAACCACCAGTGTAGGAAACACAAGCGTCAAGTAAGACTAGTCTGGATCACAACTCGACCTCCACAAATCCCCTGTACCTAACTTCCTCCAACTTCAAATACTGTGACATCAACAACTTCGTACGAACGAGCATCCGTTCCACTCTTTCCTACAATAACATTCGAAAAACTAACATCGTTCTATCAAGCGTCTGCCTATAGAACCGGTTCATCAAACCACCAATGTAGCTGGGCAGCAGCGAGGCCGAAAAGCCTCGCTAAGAACTCACATCCCGCATCTGACTCTGAACGCTGCCTTGTGGATATCCCTCCTTCACCTCAGCTGGTGCTAACTCGACAAGAACCAAACTCGAAACCACGCCGCTTCCGAAAGCTGCTCAACAAGTCACCATTTTTAGGTAAGGGATACCTACTCCTGGTGATAACCCGAGTGAGTTTTTGCTAACCACTACCCATGCGAGGACCCATGTTCTTCCTCTCCACGACCCTTAGATGGCGAACCCCGAAACTAGCTACTCAACGGGTAACCTTTCTCCCCTGAAGGCTTAAGCAGCCCGCTAGTTCTTAGAGCTCAAGTGATGCTAAACGACTGGGGTCCTCGCAAACGATGCTAATCCGAGCATCAAGTCGAACCTAATCTCAACATGTCTACCGGTCGGAATCCCGATAGATCTCCTGAAAGCACGCCCGAAGGTTCGCTGACTACCGATACTTCCTCTCGACTGATTGCTTAAGGCGTAAGCTAAATAACCCGTGCAATCACGCGACAGGTACCGTCTCCTCATCGCAACCAAACAGAACGCCGTCTTGGTTCGCTCTCTTTCGCCGTACACGACCAACTATCCCTCCCCCACTTGGGCCTTGGGTTCGAACCAACTGGCCTCCTAGATCTTCTCGACTAAAACTCTATAAACGACAAACACTGCTCTCTAAGCAGCCACCTAGAATAACCTCGAGTTGAGGATGCTAACCTATCCAAACGTGGTTCCAAGCTCCTCTTATCCTTATCTATTCTTCCAAGAAGAATTAACAACTACCTTCAAAACCCATATTGGTGTAGGGAGCGTCCTCCGCTCCTGGTATTTAGCACGTAGACAATCACCAGTCCTTCTTTCCCTTAGGCAGGGCATTTGGGAATGCTTCGACGTCAACGTAGCTGCGTCTTCGGTCCTGCCTCTGCTGCAGACCTTGGCCTCCAGATTCCTAACCGCTAGATCTATCTCGATCTTCAGGTCTATCATCCGACAACTTCTCTCTCTCCAACTAAAGAGTCTAACCTAACCACAACTGCTGGAGTGTCTCTCCAACCTTAACATAAACATCTATCCTTGAGTCAGGGCTTACTGTCTCTAGGTAAAACCCCCTCCCTCTATTGACCACCAAAAACTATATCCAACAACATATTCACCTAGAACCATGCCTTACGACATGCACTAACGTATTCTCAACCGTACTGCTCTAGGATCATAGTCAACCGACTGAGTGTTCTAACGAGCCCACTGACTCTACACGTCTACAGGTTTAACTAACCTATAGCGCAATCCGACTCCAAACCAACTATTTCCAAAACCTCAGGATGCCTCAAAATCCTATGAAGAATCAAATCTGAACGAAAACTATAACACGACTTTTAGAAATCGGGACGTACGATTTTCAGCATTTAACATGTTTAGAGATCGAACAGTTTCACATGTTTACAATAGGTTTTAGAGAAACGTATCTAAATGAAAGTTTTAGATCAGCATCTTACGATTCCAACGAATCAAGAATGGACTGAATTGGGCTTAAAACGAGTCTTGTGCGAATTTTTTAAAACGGTTGCGCTGTTTTCGTCTAAAACAGGAGCTGTTTCGGAAAACTCGGATTTTGGACACTTTCGCATCAAAATCACAGGTTGTTCGTGTGACAGTAAATCGTAGTAGACGTCTTGGGGTTTTTTTTTAAAACATATCGTATGTATAAATCCGATAAACAAGCGACGAGTTATGAATTTTACAAGTAAGACATAATTTTCAGAAAATATTTCTGCAGCTTATAATTATAATAAGATGTTTCTAAAACAAGACGTCTTCGAGAATATAACCGACCAACGAGCAACTAAAATGAATAAAACACATAATGATTTTGACGGAATAAAACACAACGAAGGACAAGGAATCCGTACACGTATCAAATAGACGCAAATGGAATTTAGCAACCGAATATACATAACGAAGAAACAAGGATTCCGTACCGGGGCTCATAATCCACTAAGTGTAAATAAGTAGTCTATTTACACAACCTTATTAGTTCCTATCAGTCAGACGATTTCCTAACTACTCCGAACATCCCAACAAGGCCACTTTAGAAACATGCCTAACACGAGGCAATACTAGTATTTACAGCTAGAGTGTCCGCCTACACTCACTACTCAACACTAAAGTTCTTGCAACCTCTAGTCATTAGTACGCACGCAACTCTATAGACTAGATCTCTTACTCATGTAAGTACAACAAGCATCAAATAACCTCACTCAATCACCAATTACTAGAGTGTCTCACTACACTCCCCTATAGTAACTAGTGTTCATGCAAGATCCAATTACTAGTCAATAGTGTGTGTGCAAACCTAAAGACTAGATCACGCCCCCACACATATAAGTGCATAACACATATGTTTAAACCTCATATAATCATTCTCATGCAGTATCATAAGCAACAAGTAACCTCATCAAATTGTATTTACAGCTCAAGCATTCATCGGTTCCCTAACTGTCGTCAATCAAATTGAGATTCCCAAGATTTAATCAAATTCAAATCTACACCGGTGTTTATAGTAGTACTATTATTTGGGCCCGTACTGCTATAACCAACCGAAAATCGATAACCGGCTTGAGATCACTAGACAACAATCAAACAAGAACATGCCTAGTAACCCCTTACCGACTTCTCGAGGTGTTTACATTTGAGTTTGATACCATCCTAAATCAATCTCAATCCTATCGACTAATTAGGTAGTCCACAAACATAAATTACCAACATACCCCAATAGGGGTTGGCAAAAATCACAACTCAAACGTTAACACATAATCACTTTGATGGCACAAAATAAACAAATACAGATAGTGCTACTCACCCCCACCTTGAAGTTCCGTTGATAGTTCTGACCTTGACCATTTTCTTTTTCCCAAAATCTCCTAGTTTAAGTCCAAGCACACACACACCCGCAAGCGTATGTGCTAATTCTCTTAAACCTAGGCTCTGATACCAAGTTGTAAAATCCTATTTTCAAAAAACGTGATTTTTAAAGATTTTAAATAAAAAGAATTTAATAAATAAATTTATTACGAAGTATATACGTTTTCACGACAAACCGGCTCAATAAATGTCAACTAAAAATAAGTAACTAAAATCCCATTAATTATAATATAAAAACCCACAATTAAATGACAACGTGTCGCTAGAACCGTCACCCACAAAAAATCAAGCTGGGGCCTTGCCCTTATCCACTTCCAAACCAGAACCTGAAAAAAATAAACAACGAAAGAGTAAGCGAAAACGATTAGTGAGCTAGCACCATACCTATTTCATACTGCCATGCGGGCACATACCACAACCGGTGCCATCACAATCACACATACCAATCACCTCATATCCACATCTTAACGGTTTCCCGCTCTTCGGATCATCCCGCAATCCGGCCTTAGTGGTTACCCACTCTTCGGATCATCCCGCAATCCGGCCTTAGTGGTTACCCACTCTTCGGATCGTCCCACGACCCGGCCACAATGGTTACCCACTGTTCGGATCGTCCCACGACCCGGCCCATCGAGCACATCGACATACATATATATATATATATACAGGTTATAACACAACGTACGTAAAACCCACTCACAAATATAAAAGTGACTCAACCAAATAATAAACCATTCTCATGAGAATATAAATTTCCGCTTGCTTAGGACACGGATCTGCCCCCACAACTCATCAAGGGCATGTGGTTCCCTTCACACACAATCATGCATACATACACACGAAACAATATAAAACAAGCATAGCGTAACTCACCTGGACCGCAAAGATATCAAAAGCACACAAGTCGCACGATCCCTCAAACCGACATCCTGTGTTTGTAAAAATTTACAGCTAAAGTTAGGACCTTGAAACAGCCCTAAAAGTTGCCTAAGTAGGTTCCTAAGAAGTCCCATAAGCTACCTCGACCAAACGGTTTAAAACGGACTCAAAAGGGAAGTCGCGAGTTGCGACTACCAACAAGGGTTTTTACCTACAACTCCAATTTCGACCGGAACCATCGAAATCAAGTTCATACAACATCCCATAACGATTATACACAATCACATGACATTAATTACACCAAAACACTAAACAATTACACCCAAATCGGTGTTCATGCAATTACCCCCCAAAACTTAACCCTAACTCTCATAATTGACCCAAATCGTGATGACTACACCATCCAACCATTAAAGGGGGGTTTAGAATTCATACCTTGAGATCTATTAACAAACTACACTTGATTCTCCGCCGTTTGTCTTCGAGAATCGCTTACACACACCGCTTAAATTCCCAAATTACCGAATTCGCTTTCCTGGAAATCAGCCAACTTAGACCGGTTGCTGCTCCTTACTGGAGCCTCCGATGCTCGATCCCTCCGGTCAGATTGAAGAACAATGAGTATGAAGCCGCTGTCCAAATTTCACGACGATCCGACGGTTAACAAGGGAGAACGAGCCGATCTCCCACGGCTGCGCAATCCTGACAGCAATTTCGAAATTTAACCCCAAACTCATTATAATCGATTTCAAAGCAAAACCCCAACAATACTTAGTCCTAGATTTGATTTACATCGAAAACCCAACCATAAACAATCTCGATACATCAACAAATCAAAACCCTAACTTACGAAATCGATTAACAACGGGATTAGAAACCTTACCTTATGCGATCGGAACTCGAATCCAACCCTCGATCAACCTCTTCTAAATTGATCTCCCTTTGCTCTCTCTCTCTCCTCTCTCTCTCCTCTCTCTCTTCTCTCTTCTCGGTTTCTCTCTCTCTCGGTTCTCTCTCTCTCTCTCTCTCTCTCTCTCCTCTCTCTCTCTCTCCTCTCTCTCTCTCTTTCTTTCTCTCCAAGCAAAAGAATGAGATTATGAGGACTAATTAGGAGAATTTGGGGTATTTATAAACCCGGGTCGGGCCTCTCTTTTAGGGTAAGCCCACTCCTAAACCGAAGCCCACAACACTTCCTAATTAATAAAAATACATCAACCACAACAACAAATAAAGGTAACGATTTAAACACTTAAGGTTTTTGGGGTGTTACACTTCATTTTGGTGTGATTATATTCAACCCCCCTCCTCCCGTCTATAATCCCATACACTAATCCTTACTTGAAGGTCACACCTTTGGGACCAACAAATATGTTATAAACAATAAAAGTTTTTTTTAATCCATGATTTTAGGAGGGACTAAATATGTTATTGAAATAAAAAGAAATGAAAAAGACGAATTTACCCCCTTCTTAAATTACCATTTTTAACAAGGTTAATGTATAGGGACGTTGGTTGTTATCAAAAGAAAAACACCGGGACGTTGGTTGTTATATAAATAAAAGCACAAGGACGATAGTCGTTAAAAAATTCTTTGAGGGACCTTAGTCGTTTATTTTTTGTAAACCACAGGGACCAAATTTGTATTTAACTCTATATTATAATATAATATTTTATATGTATATATAAATGTATAATATATAAGGGGAAGTATCAAATACAAACCAAGTAGTTTGTACAAATCCTACAAACCTAATCTTAACCATTGATTTTTCATTGATTTTTATTGATTTTGTTTATCTCCTAATTTTTAGGCGGTTTTCAAATGTGGTTGAGAGAAAATTTAGAAACTGAATTAATCTATACCATTGATCATGTACATGTATGGTCGAGATTGGTTTGTATAGTTTGTACAAACTATTCGGTTTGTAACGGATACGACCCCTAATATATAATATATACATATTTATGTATATTAATATTAATATATATTATATAATATATAAATAAATATATTTAATATATAGAGTCCCCTTCTTTTGTGAACCTCTTATTTTGTGTAAACTATGTTAACTAATGCACACCATTGAGATCAAACAAATAAAGGGCTGAGATTAAATGCACAATTTAGGTATATTTTAATTACCTAAAAATAACTCACATGTTTATACATATGTGCACAGGGGTAATATGGGAAAATCCAACCATTAAAAAAAATACTGAAAACACATGTGCAATGCCAAAATTAAAGGGTTTTCAAAATTCAAACCAAATATGTGCACCGTGATTTGAGGGATTTTCCATGGATAAACATTCATCAATCCCTTATTTCTTGTTAAATTCCATGGATAAACATTGATATACTCTCCAGATTTTCATATTGCACATATGCACACTTGTGCATACATGCACACGCATTAGCTGTATGCATAATTTTGTATATGTGCACATATGCACACACATGGCTACCCAGATTTGCACAATGTATGCACAATTTCCCAGATTTGAATATCGTAGAAATACACAAACATGGCTAGTGGCTACCCAAAAACACAAACAATGTATATCTTTATTTCAACATGATCGAAACCCTTAAACGATAATACAAGACTAATAACAACAATGACGGT
The DNA here is from genome assembly GCA_030169165.1 of Centaurea solstitialis. NCBI lineage: Eukaryota > Viridiplantae > Streptophyta > Magnoliopsida > Asterales > Asteraceae > Centaurea > Centaurea solstitialis. The sequence goes on along the minus strand of CM058041.1, from coordinate 40,669,748 downwards.
TTTCAAAAAATATTAAACCGAAAACCGATATTCTTCTACGATTCAAAATTCAAACAACTAAAAAAATACATTGGCTGCCCAGATTTGCATTGTGCAACTAATTCAAAGATGCACATGTGCGTCATCAATTTAGTAGCAGATGGCGGCAAAAGGTGGCCGTGGTTGCGGCGACGAAGATGGTCGGATATCGATTATGTTTCCTCCATCTGTGATCGAGAAAGCGCAGGAATTGGCAGTGACGGTTTTAGATGAGAAGAACCACTAAAAAAGTGTTAGGGGACGTAGGGAAGTTCATGCCGTGTTTGAAATACTGTCGGTGGCGTACTAGCAGATGGTGACGATGAAGATGATCGGGCCTGCGGCGATGAAGATGGTCGAGGATGTTGATGGTGAGGATGATTAGATTTAATTAAGAAAGTCACCTATGTTTAGATGATTAGAAGGGCAAAAAGAAAAGGAAACCGTTCTCTATTAAAAAGGAAACTGAATATTTGATTGATTAGGAAACTAAATATCCATATTACCCTTGACGTCTAAATTCAAATCAAATAAAACAAATGATTCTGATTGGTTGATTAAAAGTTTACAAAGTTTACACAAAACAAAATAAGAGGTTTACAAAAGAAGGAATCTCATAATATATATATATATATAATATATGTTTATATAACATTTATATATAATAATATATAATATGTATATTATATATTTATAATATTTATATATTAAATATTAAATATTTATAATGTATAATAATCTTTAATATATATGCTATAGAGGAAAGCTCAAATGTGAACCACTTTTTGGTTGTGAACGTGAGGACAGCCGAGAGCATGACACGTGGCGGCGTTGAGTGTGGTCCCCCCTTTAATTCAATGCCCTCCCATGAATCGCGCCTAGTCATCCGCCATGGACATGACGTGGAGCCTAGTCATCCGCCACGTGTCGCGCTCTCGGCTGTCATCACGTTCACAACCAAAAAGTGGTTAACATTTGAACCTGCCCCATATGTTATATTATATTATATATTTATAATATTATATATATGTATATAATATAATATAATATAGAGTTACCTTTTTTTGTGAACCAACTATTTTGTGTTAACTTTGTTAACCGATCTAAACCGTCCAATAATTAAATCCACGGTTGAGATGAAACTGTTGTAACTGCCTATTTTGAAAAAAAAAATAAGAAAAAAAAATTAGGAAAAAACTACCCCCATGAATTAATCTTAACCGTTGATTGCATTTGATTAATGGTGTGCATTAGTTAACAAAGTTAACACAAAATAGTTGGTTCACAAAAGAAGGTAACTCATATAATATATATACATATTATTAATATTTATATAAATACATATTAATATTAATATACATAAATATGTATATCAAGTGAAATGCATATATATATATGTATATAATATATTTTTACATATAATCTATAAAACAAACTAAAATAAAGCAAAAAAACAAGAAGAGCAATTTTGTCATTTTGCATCAGTGAAATTAAATTCTTTTGATATGTCTACAAACCAAACAGAATAAGGAATTGGATTCCAATTCTATTTTCTACCAACCAAACAGAATATGGAATTGGATTCCAATTCTTGATAAATTCCAATTCCATCAAAAATATTCTAGAAAATCAAATGCCACCTTAAAGAATTTTTTAAAAAGTTATTGGAGTTGCTCTAACAAATTAACAAAAAAACATTTAACCAGGTTTTAATTTGTTTAATTAAAACGAAAATCAAAACCAAAACCAAAACCAAAACCAAAGCTGGTAACAAATAAACCATCTGCCCCCGGCCCAACCCGTCTGAGGGCCAAGACGCTACCATTCGGCCACCTTCTAGCGTTAGCCTAACCCATTTGGAAACGTCAAAACCAAAGAGCATCTTTCCCCTTCTCTCTCTCTCTCTCTCTCCATTCTGCAATGCCACCATTTACACACACAACACCAAAACACACACACCCGTTGACCTCCACCTCCTTCTCCTCCCATGGCCTCCTCCAATCGCCACCGTAAACTATCGGAAAAAGACACAACCGTCGTAGATAAATACTGCATCACTGAGTGTAACCTCCAACTCAACCCTCTGGGCGTCTGCGTACCCACCTGCTACTTCATATGCCCTTCCATCTGTAAAATGATCATCGACCCCTCCTCTCCTCCACCATCATCATCTCCGGCCACCGCTCCTTATCCGTCATCGCTACCGATGACCAAACAACACCATCGCCCACCGCTCTCCCTGCCTCTTAGAATCTCCCTTATCTTCCTCTTTGTCACCTTCTCCCTTTTCTTCCTCTACACCCTCTGCAAGTTTTATACTGTCTGGTACCGGTCCCGGTCCCGGTCCCGATCCCGATCCCGCCGTCCGATGCCATCGTTGTTTACAGATGAAACGGATGGTGGGGATGTTGCGGTGGATCACCCGATCTGGCACATCAGGACGACCGGGCTTCAGGCATCGGTGATTGATGCAATTGCCGTTGTGAGGTTTAGTAAAGAGAGCGGTGTGGTGGAAGGATCTGATTGCTCTGTTTGTTTGAGTGAATTTGAGATGGGAGAGACGCTAAGGTTGTTGCCTAACTGTAAACATGCGTTCCACGTGTCGTGTATCGATACGTGGCTCAGATCGCACACCAACTGTCCCTTGTGTCGTGCCGGGATCGTCGATAACGATGACGAGGACGGTTCGTCGACTCTGGAGGAAAACGTCGATGTGGTTGTTTTTACGGGAGATGACGAGTTAGGGATCTCGATTGGAGAAGGTAGCGCGAGTTCGGGATTGAGAATTGGGGGAACGAATGGAGAAGATGTAAGCGATACCGCGAAGGCGGAGGGATTGATTCGGGAAGAAAGTTGTGAGTTGCTGATGATCGGAAGGTCGGATTCTGTAGATGATTTAGGGTTTTCTGATGATCATGAGATGATGATTCCAATTGAGTCTATTGATGAGGATTTGGGGATTGAATTGGTTAAATATGATGATCAAACAAATGATGAAAATCATCCGAAGAGAGATGACAAGTAATCATGATCAGAGTTTGTTGCAAAATCGATTTGAAAGTTGTGATGTCAACACCAAATTACTGTTGAATCAGAATTATAAGTTGTTTCAAAGTAATTATTGGGTTTCTGATGAGCTTATCATATTTTTGGAGGAAATTATCACAAACAACTACTCCCATTTTTCACCATTTTATCAATATCTAAGAGGTTACATTTTAAAAAAATGTTACTGATAAAATGGTGAAATGGAAAGGAATTGACTACGAGGTGAAATTGGTTGGTCAAATCATCTATTTGCGATAATTTCTCTTTTATTGGGGTTTTATTTACTGAATTATTCCCGACTTCAACTCTCTTGGTCATAAACTGAATCATGAATCAAATACAAATCTTGATCCAAACAGTTTAGTTTAATTTTTTGTTGTCAAACCAAACCTTTGCTACGTCAACTCTTATATCGCATTTGATATTGTAGCTAGGAGAGTAATCGAGTCGAGACAGCTCATGAGCTACTCGAGAACGACTTGAAACTAATTGGAATCAACTTGATGTGAAAGGAGTCGAACTCGAGCGACTCGAGTAGGGTTTCGAGCCAAGTTCGAGTTCCAAATACTTGGCTCGTTAGGCTCGCGAGCCTTATCGAGCTTCACTCGGCTCGACTCGATTACGCCTATAATTGGAGCTCATCATATGTGACGTTAAATCAGCGATATCTTTATGCCATCCGTACTGGCCTCGGGAGAGGGCGCGGGCTCGGTAAGTGGGTGTGACGGGTTTACTTGCACACTGGTACGGGTGTTGATGTCATACCCGAAGGGTGAGGCCCTTAGGTGTCCACACCTGTGGTACTAAACCATGTTACTCGTGTGGTTTGTTGAAAATTATTATTTCAACCTCTATAGTCTATACCTTCAAAGTTATTGTTTTCGTAGTTGTACATTACTATTTCGTTGCAGTTTTTTTCTCATGTTTATCGATAAGCCACTGTTGGATTAGTTTTTTGATCGAAAATACACTGAATGAAAACCATTGGGATGAAAACTATAATTTTAAAAGCACAAATCAGAGTTCTTAACGAACCATGGAAACGAAAAACACTTTACTCAAAAGTATAAGAAGTCAATAAACTATGGACATGCTAAATAAATTCATATGTGCAATTTAACCATTCTATTGATTTTATATTCACTTCTACCCATCATCATCATGGAATCAAAACTTTTTTGTATTTTTCATGGGATTACTTTTGTCGAATACCCTTTTATTAACCGATCAATTAGCATATAGTATTTGTCCAAATATCATTAATGAAAAAGAGAATTCGGCAAAACCAAAGCATAATGGAGGGAGGTTAAATGATTGTTGGTCATTTAAAGTTGATATGTATGGACAAATTACACTCATCTGTTAACATCTTACCAACCAAATGCTTTCGAATAAAAAATTGTTGTAATTAACTTTTTCCTATCTTTTTGTCCTTTAAATCAAATAAAGTTACCTCAACATCTTATTTGATACAAGTGTACATGATTGGCGGGGATGCATTATTAAGAGGGTGTTTTCGAGTGCTTTTTGGGTTCAAAAGTGCTTATTAACATATGATGGTAGGAAAAGGAGATTTTAAAAAAGTTTCTAATTAGCTTTTGTGATGATAAATGTCAATAAGTTAATAAGTTGTTTTTTAAAAGGGTTTGACTTAGCTTATACATACAAAAGGACTAAAAAGAACAAAAAACATTTTTTCCTTTTCAAAAAGTTACTCAACGTGTTGTTACCAACACCCCCTCTACCTATATAACAAATCAAAAACCATCTAAAAGTTTAGAAAATGCAATTTTAAAATAAAAAAAATCAACTTATTTATAATAAAAACTGTTTTAGAAATTAGAAAAATATCAATTCCTAGACTAAAGGAGGATATAATAATCCAAACCCAATCAAAATACACTTTTAAAATAAACATTCAAACAGCCTTTAAAATTTGAGACAAACATAATTCTAGACAATATATTGCGATTTAGGCTAGGCCATTATGCCACAAAGGTGTCAAATAATTATTGGCTGAACCATGGAGTGTATATCATTGTGTGTCTAATGCCTTCCAAGTGTAGAACATACTGCATAGTGTTCTTCACAATTTCCCAAATCACTTTAACCTTGTATTTATTGGCACTAAAATCTCCTCTTCCTCCATCCCACGTTTTCTCACTTTCTTAACCCAAATCTCTCCAATTTTGGTACAATTTCTGTGTTTTTGCTTACAAACTGAACATGGGATGGTGGCAGTTTCTGAAGAATTGATTTGATTCTTGCACCCAAAAGAGGTAAACATGTTTTAATTTGGCTTTTGTTTTGGATGGTCTTGATATCTCTTTCAGGGGTTTTTTAATTTATGTGTGTGATCATTGGATGATTAACTGGTTTATAACCAAATATTGATTTGATTTCAAGATTTTGGAGCTTACCCATATCTTTGATTAAGGGCATGTTTGTTGGCGGCTTAACGAGGTTAACAAGAGTACAAGACTAACAACCTATCCGAGCTGATATGATTGTTTGGTAGTAGTTTAATGATTTAAAAGATGGCTTATTCATTAAGTTTTTTGGGGAGCTTTGTGTAGGAAGCCAAGTTATCTCCAAGTCTACCGCTTCCAATTTCAAAATAAGCTCCTTTCATCTATGAAAGAGCACTTCTAAACAAAAACCCTTCACAACCTATTTAATCTATGTAGTCAATTTTATTCATACGGGATTTAATGAAAAACTGAATCTTGTGAGGTTTTGACTTACCTAATTGTGAAAAGTAGTTTAAAAGATGCATGTTGACTTAGAAAGTCAAAACTACTACCTATAATATTGTGCAAAACGATATTTTATATTCATATTATTGATGTTGAAATAATACACGGCAAAAACAAAAGATGGTTTTTGTTAGCAACTGTAATTGTGAAGTTTTATGATAATTTTTAATTTGCTGAGTTGACAATTATATGGCAAAAGAAGTCATTACATATCACTCCATTGGACATGCTCTTATGATCTGATTTGAAAAGTCAATAGATTCATGCAAAAAGAAAAACAGATACACACACGGAGACATACAAACATGTGAAACAACATGAATCATAACTTCAAACTCTTTCCGTTTGATTTTTACTCGATTTTCTTCTTGTGTAGAAGATCCCTCTTAGAACTACTCCGATAACATCTTTCTGCAGAATTCATCGCAAGATTTGAAAAGATGGACACACGAACCGCAAGCAACCAACAAGCAGAAAACAACAACGATAACAAGATGAACAAAACCACGAAAAAGGCCCTCCTTGTTTTAAACTGCATGATGCTAGCCATTGGCAACTGCGGTGGCCCGTTGGTTCAACGTCTCTACTTCATAAAAGGCGGTAAGAAAATCTGGATATCGAGCTGGCTGCTAACCGCCGGTTGGCCGTTTCTAATCATCCCGCTAATCGTATCGTTTTTGTACAAAAGAAGAACCCGAAGAAATGAAACTAAGCTTGTTTCTATGAAGCCAAATCTGGTCTTCCCTTGTGCTGTTCTTGGAGTCTTAACAGGTTTGGACGATTATTTAGCGGCATATGGCGTTTCCCGCCTCCCGGTTTCCACGTCCGCTTTGATCATAGCGACCCAATTGGCGTTTACTGCTGGATTCGCGTTTCTTTTGGTTAAACAGAAGTTTTCTGCTTTCACGATTAACTCGATATTTTTGCTGTCTATTGGTGCTGTGATTCTTGGTCTTCATTCAAGCACGGACCGGCCTGAACACGAATCGAGGACGAAGTATTATGAGGGGTTTTTTATGACACTTGGAGCGTCGGCTTTGTACGGGTTTATTCTACCGTCAATTGAGTTGACTTTCAAGAAAGCTAAGCAGCCGATTACTTATTCGTTAGTGATGGAGATGCAGATCGTTATGTCGTTCTTTGCAACTGTCTTTTGCACCATCGGAATGCTGGTCGACCGTGACTTCAAGGTAGATCCTGTGCACCCTTAGCCGTTGTTTGTTTTCTAAAAATACCTCTTAAGTCTGATAATTAAGAGGTTTGCGGACTTAAGACTGTTTGTTTTATTTTTAGGAAAAGGTCTAAAAACCCGTTCCCGTCCTCTAAAAATATAAGAAGTGAACCATCCACCTCTTATTTTTTAGATGTGAAATCAGACTTCAGAACTATTAAAAAACAAATGTCACAGTGACTGTTATGTTTTGAAAACTCGGTGTAGTTGTATGCGGTCGTTATGAGGGAATTTGACACGAATTACTAGTCGAACTTTGACTTGCATCCGATTCCGATAATAGTGAATTTGTTGTGTGACTGCTCTTTTTCCCTTGTAAGGTCTTAGGGCGACCAAATAGTATGTTCAATAGCATTTTAGTACTACTATTACTAAATAAGACCAACAACTTTGAGTTTATACGATGAATTGTTAACATTAACTCACGTAACCTAATAAGTTCGTTCAATCAAGAAAGTTGGGTAACAAGGGACACATTTGAAAAGTGTAATATTGAAAAGTAGTCATTTAAAAGTTTTAATAAGACAATTTATTTTATCTCTCTGACTTCTAGGTCTCCTATTTTTATTCTTAATATAACGGCATCTTATAATACGTCCTAAAATCTATAGATCTAAAGTTAAATAATGTATTGGTCGCCCAAGAATGGTAGGACATCCTAAAAGATCCATTTTGTTGTATTAATAAATTTGCAAGGCATGTTTGAAACCTCGTAGGAACAATAATTTTCGATGGATTTAAAAGCTTGGTTGAAATTATGTCTTTTCCTCTTTTCCAGTCTTCTACATTGACTAAATTGTTTTGATTGGTTAGGCGATTCCTGAAGAGGCGAGCAAATTTGAGCTCGGGGAAGAGACGTATTACGTGGTTCTGATGGTGAACGCGCTTTTTTGGCAATTCTTTTTCTTGGGAGCAGTGGGAGTCATTTTTTGTGCCTCCTCATTGTTGTCTGGAATAATAATTGCTACGTTGTTGCCTGTAACAGAGACTTTAGCTGTTTTGTTCTTCCATGAAAGGTTTCCGGTGGAAAAAGGAATCTCTCTTACGTTATCTCTTTGGGGTTTTGTTTCCTACTTCTATGGAGAGTTCCGGCATATAAAAGAGACAAAGCGTGACCCTGAGATGGGCTCGACACTAGCCAACCCTATGTAGCCGGTATGTACATATCCAATAAATAGCTTTTAATATGTAAAAATAACAATAAGAAGTTGGTTTTAGACTTTGATAGCTATGTTCCTACACATATGTCGAACCGGGAACAGGGGAAAGGACAATGTTAAATATGACCGGTTTTATGGCGTTTTAAGGACTGGATTGAACCGGCCGGTTTAGTGGTTGAATTGGTTGAGCCAGTGAATCGAACCAGTAAAAAACCGGTTGTCCCGGTTTTTACAAAATTTACGTGTACAACTTATTTTTTTTAATGTGTTTGGATTTATGTAAAGCTTATTGTAAAGTGTATTTTTAATGTTTTTAACTTGTAGATATCAAATTGTTGGTTTTATGTATGTGTGAATGTTGGAAAATGAAAATACATAAAAAATGCTTGGAACCGGTTAAACAAATGGTTGAACCAGTCGAACCAAGAATCAACCCCAATGGGGCAGCCTACCGGTTAAGGCTTGTGGAAGGTGTAACAACCAACCCAACTTCGAATCCAAGTATGAGCAACCAGGGGCCATTGAGTATTAACCTCAGAAGAGCATGTTTTAAATCTCGATAAAAATTATCAAAGATGTAGTCAGGTCTAAGCCCAGATGAATCTTATAAAAGAAAAAAGATACAAAAGAATCCTTCATGCTCATATGAATTATGTTAAGAGAGCCATTGAATTCATGACTTATGTTAAGAGAGCACTTTCAATGGCAAGGGTGTTCAAAAAAATTTAAGATTTAGAGAAATCATTAACTAGACATTTTGGCATTACAAAAAAGGAAGATTATAATTATAAACCATGTAATTTTAATAAACTATACAAATTATTATATTGTAAAATAAAAATGATATAAACAATTATTATGATTCATTAATTAGACTGAGATACATATGAAAGGTGATAACGTTAATTCATTATGATCAAAGTTTTAATTTAGAATTACTGTAACACTCATATTCCAAAATACAATTTTTTTTGCGAAGTAACCAACGATTTGACAAAAGATAATTAGTTGCGGAAGCTTGTCCAAAAACCTTTCATTTAAAAACAACTCATACGTCATAAAGTTTAAGAAAAACATAGATCAAGTACTTGAGAATCATAAACATTGTTTAACCAAAATCCAACTAAAGTGTACATGTCACAACCAAGAAATTATTTCATTCTTCCAAATAACATCATTCATAACTCCTTATGCTTAGACTGAACTGCTGGGTCACCGGAGCCTCACACGGGAGCCTTTCCTTTGTCCTTTGAGGACGTACCTGCCACTAAAAGAGCAAACAACAACGGGGTAAACATAAAGCTTAGTGAGCTAGCACCACCTACATCTTACCACATAGCACAGACTGTACCATAACAGGTACCAACACAATCAACATCATTCACATCAAGCATATCAATAATTATCAAACACATCAGACACCCGACTCTCATGAGATCGATATTTAATCGTCCGTCAGTTTGGACACGGGTCGGGCCCCCACAACTCACCAAGGGCATGTGGTTTCCCTTTCTCCCGTCAGTTAGGACACGGGTCGGCCCCCATAACTCATCAAGGGCATATGGTTTCCCTTTCTCCCGTCAGTTAGGACACGGGTCGGCCCCCACAACTCATCAAGGGCATGTGGATCCCTTTCACATACGCTATCATGCATACAATACATACCATACAATAAAGTGTAAGTAAGTGTAACTCACCTGGATCGCAAAGATATCAAAAACACGAAACTCGCACGATCCCTCAAACCGAATCCTGTATTTGTAACAATTTACAACTAAAATTAGGACCCTCAAACAGTCCTAAAAGAAGCCTAAACAAGTCCCTAAGAAGTCCCATAAGCTACCTCGACCAAACGGTTTAAAACGGACTCAAAACGGAAGTCGCGGGTTGCGACTACCAACGAGAGTTTTTACCTACAACTCCAATTTCGACCGAAACCATCGAAATCAAGTTCATACAACATCCCATGATGATTATACACAATCACATGACATCAAACTCGACTCATCACTTTCGAATAATGATCAATTGGCCATCATTCGCAATCCATAACCTTAATTCACAAACTCTATGTAACCAACTCAATCCAAACAATTAAAGGGGTTTATAATCATACCTTATGAGTAATAATAATTCAGTACTTGATTCTCCATCGGTTGCCTTCGAGAATCGCACGCGCACAACACTTAAATCCTCAAAATACCGAAAACGACTTCCTGGAAAATCAGCCCACTTCTGCCATTTGCTGCTCCTTACTGGAGCCTCCGATGCTCGATCCCTCCGGTCAGATCGAAGAACTATGAGTCTTGAAGCTGCTGTCCAAATTTCGCGACGATCCGACGGTTAACGAGGGAGAACGAACCAATATCCCACAGCCGCGCAATTCTGACGGCAATTCCGAAAATTTCCCTTTTCTCTCCTTTCTTGCTCTAGAACGGTTTTCATGATCAAAACAAGCCAAAATCAAGATTATGCACTAACTAGGGTTGATATCTAACGATTATATGCAACCAATTTGACCCAAAACACACCAATTGATGATTCTATTATCACCATTCTACACCAAACCCTAACCATGACTTCATCTTACTAAAACCTTCAATTGAACATCAATTACACACATAGGATTCATACCTTGGTTGTAGTCAACGTGATTTCTACAACAATTGCTCCATAACACCTTCAATTTGATCTCCTTGCTCTCCCTCTTCCAAATCGCCATACCCTCCCTTGCACTTTCACATATAACACTTTAGACCCCGAACCTCCATAACACAGTTGACTAAGTTAAATAACTAACCAAAACACTGTTAACTTAAAAAGTGAAAACGGGGTGTTACAACTCTCCCCCACTTATCAGGATTTCGTCCTCGAAATCGCGTATGCTTGGAACAACTCTGAGTAGTTCCGTCTCATCTCATCATCCGGTTTCCACGTCTATTCCAAACCTTTTCTATGCTCCCTTTGAACATTCCCTATCCCGATGTCCTTGTTTCTCAAAGACTTGGTCTTTCTTTCCAAGGTCAATTTCAATCTTTCCACATCGAACTCTAGGTCTAACCGTACTTTATCCGCATGGCTCTTCTGACGACCCTGATTAGTTTTCAGTAAATCACGATTCCACTGAGATACTCTCAGCCGCCTTCTGGATAATTTTATTATTGCCCAACTCACTCTGACCAACCTCTCCCCAGAAAATAAGAGTCCTACATCTCCTCCCGCACAACTTCTCAGAAGGAGGCATGCCGATGGTGGCATGAAAGCTGTTGTTATACAAGAACTCTACCAACGACAGATACGTATCCCAACTTCCACCAAACGCCCACACGCAAGCTCTTAACATGCACTTGCGAGTCTGTACCGTCCTCTCGCTCTACCCATTAGTTTGTCCGCTATCCCCATATAACATCATGATTTCTAAAAGTACACCCAACCTTGCAATCTATTTCTTCGTCATATGCTCTTTCTTCCAATCGATAACTCTAACTCTAACTCAACCTTCACTCTTAGACACATCTAACACTTTTCCACTTCCCTTTTTAACTCTGGTCACCAGTAATCCGACCTTACGTCTCTGATACTTGAACCTATACGCGGTCTCTGATACTGGAACCTATACCATCTGTAACAGCCCAGGCGACCGTGGTTCGATATTTTCCGCTTTGGAGACACAGGGCCCTAACCGGTCACCCCTACTCCCTCACGGTTTTGCTTTGAAGTTGCCCAGTCCAGGTCACAACCCAAAACACGTCTCACCAACCCATCGTTTTCTACGGATTACGATGGATTTCACAACATAAACACATCTGCACACATAACCGCTCTCCGTTCCAAGAACGGAACTAATCCTGCCTTTTTCCCTATCAAGAACGATACTATCCTCTTGACCCTTATGGGTACAAGGCTGTCCGTAAGCACACAAAACATGCTATTCACATCCAACATAGCTATCTACCCTCTACTACCACGTACAACACAAACACACAATATAGTTCTTTACAACATCCATTTACTTTCCACGCTTCATCATAATACAACTAACACGTGGTAAGAAGTACCACAATAAACTGCCCTGTCCTCTATTTCCTCGGTGAAGTCAACACCGGTGCTTCTCAAGGTCTCGATCGCTGTTGTCTTCTCTTCTCCCCACGCAACTGTTCCTTCGCTACACAAAAATGCTTTTTGGTTAAAGTTTTTTTCTAGGCCATCCTTAGCTGGGGTGGTATAGAGACCGGCAATGACACGGTACCGGTGACAACACCACCAAGGTTGAATGGTACCACACTGGCAAGGAACGAGACATGCACCCCCATGCCGTTCTCTCCCACCCCACCCCACCCACCCCACCCCACCCCATTCTCTCTTTCCTTTCTCTTCTTTCTCTCTCTTCTTTTCTTTTTCTTTTATCTTTTAATTAATTATTTATATTGGTATGGGATTGGTATGGGTGTGGATGAATTGGTAAGAATTGGTAAGGTATTATTAAAGCTGATGTGACACTAACGTGACAACTGATACCATTTGATTGTTTTTTGAATTAATGTATATATAATTTGTTGTAAAAGTTTTTCTATTAAAGCATTTTTTATATGGCGTGAACAAAGGTTTAAATTGTTTTAGAGCATTTCGAACAAATTATTTACAATGGAGATTTTGACATAAATTTTGCTTCTGTATATTCTTTAAAAATGAAGAAAGTAAGATAAATATAATAAACTTATGAATCTGGAGAGCAAAAATAACTTTTGCAAATTTGTAAGTAAAAACATAATATCAGAGATATAAAAGGAAAATGTGAAATTAATAAATGTTGTCAGGATGGCCGAGTGATCTAAGGCGCCAGACTCAAGTTCTGGTCTTCGTAAGAGGGCGTTTATTTTTTCATATTTTTTATCTAAGGCGTGGGTTCAAATCCCACTTCTGACAATTTATTTTTCATATTTTTTGTTATAAAGTAAATTATGTTCTATATCCCTGTGATTTGTTAAAAGTTGCAGATGCCCCTGCTGTTTCAAAACTACAGTTTTTATTCATATATTTTACACCTCATATAGTTATAACTCTAATTAAAATTCAAAACAAAAATATAATGATTTAAAATACTATACTTAAAATATGAAAAACAAAAATAGAATGATTTTTTTTTTTGAAAAACAAAAATAGAATGAATTGTATAGTATAGAAGAAAAAAAAAATTGAAAACCATATAAAAGAAATGAGTTGTAAACCATATAATAAAAAAGTAGATTATCGGGATGAAAATCGTAATTTGAAATTTTGATCATGAATATAAAAAAACTTTAAGAAATTACATTTTTATTTTAATAATAAAACACATTATTTCGTATAAAACTAAAAATAGATAAATGAGTAAATTACACTAAAGAACTTTATTTAAATATGAAAGCTAAACTATAATTATTTATTTTAAAAGCTAAAATATAATGAATTGTAAAGCATAAAGAAAAAACAAAGATGTAAACCATATAAAAAATAGACTGATATGACAAAAATATAGATTATGGGGATGAAAATCGAAAATTACAATCATGAATATAAGGCTGTGTTTGGTACGTGGGACAGGATAGGATAGGACGGGACAAAACTCATTGTCCCACGTTTGGTGTAGCATGGAATATAACAGAAATTTCATGTCCCACGTTTGGTGCGACATGGGACAGGGACAAGAACTAGGACAGTGTGGGACAACATCGGACAAAAGGGTTTTTTTTTGTTCCACCAAAATAGGTGGAACAACATGGGACAAAATTTCGGCAGAAACTAATATATTACTAATTAGCACTCGTTTGATATATAACTTCAATATGGTATATGTTTTAATGTTTACCATTACTAGTCGTGGCCACAACCGCCACCGATAGCCACTGTCGGCCACCTCCACCTCGTCTTCTACTACAACAACGTCCTCCACCACCTCTACAATTACTACCGATTACCTACCACCACCGCCTACCACCTCTACAATTGTTCATCGCCGCCGCAACCACCACCACGACCGTTGGTCACCTCCACCACCACCACTATCCACCATCTTCACGTTCTCCACAATCAACGACCACCACACGACCATCGTCACTATTAGTATTACCATTGGCCACCACCTCCACCTCTACCATAACCATCAACATTAGTTATATAAAAATCATATATATATATATGTGTGTGTGTGTGTGTGTATTTATTTTTATGAAGATTGTGTAATTTTTTTCTAAGTTATAGTTTTTTATGTTAATTATAACTATTAGGTGACATATAAAATCATCAAATAGTTTTTCTGGGAACCTGTCTTGTTTTGTCCAGTCCAGTCCTAGGCGAACCAAACACAAAACAGACACTTGTTCTGTATTGTCCAGTCCCGTCCTGTCCAGTCCTGTCATACTCTCTTGTCCAGTCCGGTACTGTCTAGTTCTGCCTTGTCCTGTTCAATCATGTCTGTGTACCAAACGCTGCCTAAAAGAACTTTAACAAACTATGAAGTCTGAAAGGGTTAAGTACATGGGGGTGTATTGAACTTGTCACATTTTATCATTGTATGTACCCAACTTTAAAAATTACCAATTAATGTACTGAACTTTCTAGAATTTCAATTGTGTGTACCGAACCATTGCTAGAATTGCCATTGTGTGTACTCTTGTCATTGCTAGAATCACCAATTTGTGGTTTAATTCTAGAGTTGGGTACACACAATGGCAATTCTAGCAAGTTCAGTACATTAATTGGTAATTTTTAAAGTTGGATACATACAATGATAAAACGTGACAAGTTCGATACACCCCATGTATTTAACCCTAATTAATAAGAGCAATTATTTCCTATAAAATTTAAAAATAGATAAATGAATAAATTACACTAAAGAACTTCATATCTATAACTACAACCGAAGGTTTTTAATCTTTTATTTTTATAACATCAATGGTTTCTTAAGGTAATAACCTCGGGAGAAAATTATTTATATAATCATTTGATACATATGTGTTCACCTCCTAGCCAATCTTGCACTCCGATTCGCAATAACCCAAACCGTCGCCCCACAAACCGTAGCCCCGGGCGACTATGAAGTTTCCGGCATCCACTCCCTTTTCCGGCCATATTTACACAACCGTCGCCCCACACACCGTAGCCCCGGGTGACGGTTTCATATTTACACAAACAACCCCTTTGCAAGATTCCAACATTGACACAATTTACCCCTTGACTTCCGTCGCCCCACAAAGAGTCGCCCCTGGAGAAGGAAAATGGAAAGAGAAGAAAATTCTTCTAACTTGGGGCGACGGCTATTGCAGGAAGAAAGAGAAGCAAATTGGAGAAGAAAGAAGTGGTTGGGGAATATCAGGGTAGTTCTTTAAAAACCGTCGTCAGGGGCGACTCATTGTGGGGCGACGGAAGTCGGTAAATTGTGTCAATGTTGGAATCTTGCGAAGGGGTTGTTTGTGTAAATATGAAACCGTCGTCCGAGGCTATGGTGTGTGAGGCGACAATTGTGTAAATATGGCCAGAAAAGGGAGTGGATGGCCGGAAACTTTATAGTTGCCCAGGGCTACGGTTTGTGGGGCGACGGTTTGGGTTATTTTGCGAATCGGAGTACAAGATTGGCTAGGAGGTGAATACGTATTTATCAAATGGTTATATAAATAATTTTCTCTAACCTCGGTCTGTTATTTTAATAAATGTTCATTTTTTTAGACTTAGGGTTAAGAATTTTTTTCTTTATATTTCTTTAAGTTCACTGAGAGAATTTATAATGAATCATTCCTTCAATAATAAAACAAAAAGCAAAACGTAATATCAAAGTTCCTAAATCTAATGCTACAACCCTAAATCAACTAAAATATTCATAAATCCAAAAAAAAAAATTGATGAAGGTGTGATCCATGCATCGTTGATACCAAGATCAAATGTGGGAAAATGGTAGGTGTGCAACGCCAAAGAATAAGGTGTGAATGCACCGTCGAAGAATGGGTTAGAGGTAGGGGTGTAAACGAGCCGAGCCGAGTCGAGTTAGTATCTCGAGTCGAGTTTTGACCGGGTTCATTCGAGTCGAGTTTTAACCGATTTTTGACCTAGTCGATTTCGAGTAGCTCGCGAGTTTTATTGGATTGAGCCGAGTCGAGCCGAGTATCAGGTAGTTCGAGTCGAGTCGTTAGTATCTCGAGTTGAGTTTTATTCGAGTCGAGTTTTGATCGAGTTTTGATCGAGTCGATCTCGAGTAGCTCGCGAGTTGTCTCGATCGGTTCATTTACACCCCTAGTTAGAGGTGATGTTGAACTTCCGAAGACGGAGGTAGGTGTAAGGTGGATCAAGAGATGATCTTGTTGATTCAATGTGTTTTCAATATCAAATAATGGACGGGAGAGGATAGATCTTTTACCCTCGACGCCAGCAATTGTAGAAGGGTGGAGAATCGGGTTTGAGAATGGAGAGAGTGACATATGATATTATTTTATTTTATTACGTAATTTATAATATTAACAAATGAGGTAATTAAGAATGACTAAAATACCCTCATGTAAAGACGCATGCCTTAATTAATTTACCGAATATTATTTAACAATGTTATATATGTCCAGAGATCATGAATCTTATAAGGATGAAAAGTTAAAAACTACCAAGGTCAATGGCGAATCCAAGAATTATTTTGAGCGGTTGCACATTTAAGGTTAATCAAAGAGTCGTAAAAATGTCGTTGATGAGGGAGAAGTGATCACTATTGATCAAAATGAAATGGTCTTTCACCTTTAGAACAAGATGCAAGACTTTGTAGCCAGAGGCGGAGGCAAGACATAAGTACTGGGGTCCAAGGACCCCAGTCAAAATATAATAAAGCTATATTTTAACTTGAATTTTTATTACCATAAAAAAAATTCTACCTCAATTAACCTTAGTGACCCTACTAAAAAAATGTCAGACCCCACTTTGACTTCCCAATTTTCTTTTAAACCCATTATTCCCGAGGCATCTTTCATGTTCTGTTGGTAAGAAAGTTACATATTATTGGAAACTAATTATTAATATTAGGATTTTTATATGTTTATTAAGCATTTGTGTTAAGATTTAACTATATATTTATTGAGTTGTTAAGTGTTATTTAAGACAAAGGAGTGTGTGACAAGTTGAGTTAACATGAGAAGTGGATCTAAATCCGTGATCATTTTTACTCTCAAGCTCACCCATGATTCCCGTTTAATTGGATTGATTTGGTATTAGTGTAATTTATATCTTTATAACACTGAATTTAATCGTGGTAATTTATATATCAGCCTAATTGTTTACAAAAAGTTAGTTTTTGATGCAACGATGTTATATTTCAAAAAAATGTAATAAATCGTTTTACAAATACTTAGCTTTTGATGAGGTCAAGTCTCAAGTCTTTGGAGTCAAGACGGGCCATCATGTTTTTCAAGACATGATTTATTGAAGCAAATCTTATGAAAACCGCCTATTGAATTATGGTGTGCAATGATCTTAATTAACGCAGCATCGAGACGAGCCTTGTGCCAAGTTATGCCACAATAGTTGGCGGCTGACATGCAAGCATTTTAAAACGACTTATTTTACATTATGTGATTTATAAACTTGGACCCCCAGTCATTAAAATTTCTGAATCCGCCACTGTTTGTAGCTCGACAAGTTTTTAAACAAATTTCGTTACTTTAATAGAGTTTTTAATGATATTCAGTTGCGAAGACCAAAACTTTAGCTATCAAATCTAGAGTATTTTGCTTGTGAAATCTAAGTATAAGTGTATTGAGTGTGCGGCACAAAAGCCTTTAATCTAATTGAGTTTTGAACAAAAAATGAGCAAAAAAATTGGCGTTAAAGCAAAACTGTTAGTTGTTTGGCATGATTTGATGTAATTTCTTGATCCATTCTTGTGATTTCTTGTAGCATATGATATTTTCTGGATCAATATGTTTACGGTAATACCAATTACTTCTTGGGCTAGTGGTAAGATTGTCCCTTGGCTTCCTTGAGGTCAAGGGTTCGATCCTTGCACTACTCAATATTTGATCGGTACCTCCACCTCGCAAATGCCAATGGGGCTCGCAGTTTGTGGACTTATTTGGAAGATACGGTCCAACGTTTAATTCCAACCGGCTGCGTGAGACCGGGACAGAGGGTTGTCAGGGACGCGTTCATGGAGGTAGAGTGGTGGACTCGGGGTTAGAGTGTCTCTGCCAGAACACACTTTTTTTGAAAGTATGTTTACGGTAATAGTTGGGACCAATTCGGTAGCCGAAATGCTTTCAGTTAGACGAATAAATTTAGTTTCGTTTTATAAAAATCAAGACTCTAATCTTAAAACTGGGATATACAATTCATCATCTTTTTATGGAGTTGAACAATATTGTGATGGTATTATTTGGGCCTTCTACCTAGGCTTAGCATTGGGTTTGTTGTTCTATTGGTTGTTTTTAGGTCAATAACAAGATAATACTAGAAACGTATCAATTATGTGTTCTAATTAATTATTTTCTAAAGGATGTTATTAAATTGTTTAATTTTTAGTAAATGACTTAGTAATGTTATAAGTTGGAACAACAAATTTATCTAATTATAGAGATTAAATAGACGTCATATGGTATTATAGAACTTACTACTTTGAGGTTGACCAAGGATGATCGTAATATACTTTTAGCTAACTTTTGGGAGTTTTATACTATTTGTTAAATGTTTATGGAACGAAATTGTATGTTGTGGGTTGGGTGTTGACTTTAATTGACTTACACATACCATTATTGTAGTTATGAGACTTTAAACCGGCATGCATGGTTAGGTAAAATGTATTTGAGCATAATATTTATATGACTGCAATGTTTACGAATTATTAATTTTATATGCATATTTATGGAATTTTGATACAAGTATCTAACTTTATTATGTGGGTTGCAATGTTTTTTGTTTAATGTTTTCCAAACATGATTTAGAAATGAATTATTATTTTTTATAAAAAATACATTCGGTTAGGTATGAGTTTAGGTCCATATGTGAAAGGGAAGGCATATCCTAGGAATGAGTGATCAGACAAGGGTAAGTCGTATAACTCAGGAATTGACATTGACAACATGAACTCTACTCGATGAGACAATTTGTGAATTTCGTAACTATTTTAAAGGTTTTTTTTAAACACATATGCATAATATGCATACTTGTTTAGGTATTGTGTAACATATTATGCATGATGGGACATGTATGAATTATGCACGAAAATAAAAGACTCGCAAAACTTTATAAAGTTGACTATTAGTATACATATCTTAGAAACATGAGGTTCAGAGGTGGACAAAAGGAAACTGTATTGCTTAGTGAGTTATATTTCTATTGATTCAGTATCAGGTTTGATGATGTTTAGACTTTAGGTTTGAACATATTTTGTAATATAATATGAGAAGGCTTAGTGTTGGGCTATCATTTGCATTTATCTTTTTTTTTTTAATCGAATGGGTTGCAGTTCTTCAATCAAATATGGTGATTGAAGGTATATTTCTTAATTAAGTTTGATGTTCTTTATATGATTGGATTTTCTACTCAATTACTCTTATATTCATATACGTTTTAGGGCTAAAAATGGTCGTATATCAACTAATTTGGGAAATAAGTTACTATGACGACCGGTCTCGATTGACAACGAGGTTGTATAAAACTCAAAAATTGAGTTGTTTATTTAGTTTTAAGAGTTGTAAGTTATGTTTTAGATTATTGGTGATTAACATCATTTTCACTATGCAAAAGAGTTGATAGAAAACAATGTTAAATTGAGTTAATTTGATTGGATAAATTTTAATCTCAAAAACTATTAAAAATCAAAACTTTAAATTCGAATTTGGGAGGCTATAAATTTCATAATTCTTGTTAAAAACGGTTGAGTATATTTTGATGCTTTAACTTTATAAAAAGAATCGCAAAAAAAGATTAAGAATTAAGAGAAAACTAATAAAAAACATGAAAAGGGAAAGGGTAAGGATCACTACACCCCCTTTACCCCATGATATGATACTATTTCAAACTTTTAGGTGGTTCTAGCCATTAGTAAATTGACTTTTTATTGTAAAGTTATATATTCTCAAACTTCTAGATGTATTTGATTGGTCTTATAGACTAGAGGGGGGGTGATGGTAACAACATACCCAAAGGGAAAAACTCACATTTTACTGACTCCAACAATTAGCCATGTTCTCTCTGTTGTGTTTTGGGTTCATGTTGGGCTGTAAGCCTGTAACTATATTACTTTTAGGTTTTTTTTTTATTGATTAGAGATTTAATGATTAGTTAGGTTATAAATAATTAGATGATTAATTTGATGTCTAATTTAAATGATATGTTAGTTTAAATTTTTGTATAGTTAATATCAATTTATCATCGATAATTAAACTTATTTAATTAATTATTTCATAGTGAGCGGGTCATTAAATAAAATTTTTTGAACGGCAGAAAACACAAACACTCAACTAACTCTACTCCTAAATCTATACCATTGTCCACGACATGACTCGTACTCATAACCACAAAGGAAGGGGACACCTTAACACCACTCCAAATGCCGCAGGGCTACAAGCCTATTGGCCGGTCATTAAATGATTTAACAATCATTTTTTTGTGACATAATATGGGATTTATGATTCATGTGGCACGTTTAAAGTTGAAACAATGAAGTTTTCTAATTAAAATGATCTATTAGATGTGATGTGAGATATTATAGAGTTTAGTAGTTTGAATTCGACAAAGGTTAACCGTAAGTTGATTTTTGGAAGGTTAAATCATTAATTAAATATCATGGTACAAAATTGAATGTCGTCGATCGGGTATTAACTGTAATCGACTTACACGTACAAGTGAGTTTTCATGAGACTTTAAACTCGGATGCATGCTTATGTATAAATTATTTGAACATGATAATTATTTGGGTACGATGTCATAGTATTAGTTTTTACTTACATGTTTAGGGGCTTTTGATGCATATATTTAATTTTATTATGTAGGTTGCATCTTATTTGTTTATTGTTTCTCAGACATTTTTTAGCATGCTATAAATGCGTATTGGTTTTCAATGGGTTCAATCGAGTATGAGATTTGGGTCAATCTGTCAAAAGGGAAGGCACATCCTAGGGATGGGTGTTCCGACAATGGTACGTCGTATAACCTGGGGAATGTCAGTGGCAATATGATCTTTATCCAATAGGATAGACTATGAAAACCTTGAGTTTATTTGAAAGGCGTCTTTGGAACAGATATATCCAAATATTTTGGTATTTTTTTAATTATGAGTAATGGGACATGTACGATTTGTGCAAAAAACATCATGAACTCATCGAGCTTTATAAAGCTGACTATTAATATGCATCTCAAATGCATGAAGTTCAAGGGTGGATAAAAGCAAGGGGTTGAGTTATATTTTTATATGAGTAAATATCATATTTAAGGGATGCTTAGACTTTATGTTTGAACATATTTTGTGACGTAACCCGGTATGAGACGAGTTAGTGTTAAGTTATCCTTTGCATGTATTTATTCCAAGACTTTTGTTGTAACATGCCTTTATTGGCCGTTATTTTTGGGTTATGTATTATATTTAATGAAAATAACAGGGCACGACTCATTGTAAAAATGAAGGTGTTACAAGTATTTAGGGATGCAAATTGAGTGAGCTAAATCACTCTCAACTTAGACTTGAGTGTAGTGAATAGGACAAAGGTTGGTTCTTGATGAAGCGTGAGAAAGTGGTTTAAGCACATTACGATAAGTGACAACCTATGCTTAAATCACGAGATTAAGAATATCAGTGTGATATAGGATTCTAGTGGGAGATATATTATAGTAGGAATTCTAAGACTAATAGATGGTTGATGTGAGGTAAGTCTGTAGGAGGGATTGTCCCATGGACGGTAAATGGTCAAAATATTAGAGATTAAAAGGCTGTTTGTTTTTTAAAAATTATCACTGAAGACCTCTGAAATCTGACTCGGTCAGATTTTTCAAGTTTTAGACTGTTTGTTTTTTTAAGTGTTTATGCCACTTATATCTAAAAAATCATCTGAAAGAAAAAGTGGAAGCTTGGCCTCTGAAAACCATGTTCTATCACCTGAAAACCGTCGTTGTCCTCCTCTCACCGTCGCTGCCGCCGTCGCCACCACTGTCACCGTCGTCTTCTCCTCTCACCGTTGCCACCATCGTCTTCTCCGATGTTGAGCAATGTCCCACATCGGACACAAGTGAACTTGTAATATGCTTATAAGGGTCCTGGGCTACTCCACTCATAGACAATTGGTTTTGAGTTGGAACCTCACAAACTTACATGGTATCAGAGCAAGGTTCATCCGTGGTTGGTCAAAAAGCCGTACGGACTCCACGTAACCCAAAAAGTATCCACGTGTTACGCAGCAAGAACGCCACACATGAGGGGGCGTGTTGAGCAATGTCCCACATCGGACACAAAGTGAACTTGTAATGTGCTTATAAGGGTCCTGGGCTACTCTACTCATAGCCAATTGGTTTTGAGTTGGAACTTCACAAACTTACACAAACTTACATCCGAAACCGAAACCAAACCCACTTTCCCGAGGACCCGAATACCACCTCCGAGTTCGATAGCGCCATGAGCAAATGCCTTTCCACCGACGAAACCGACTTCAACCACCGCCGGAAAACCATCGACTGATCTCCGGCGAAATCAAGATCCCGGCGTCACTTTTCCTGCGAACTTCCACCGGCCCGAAAATCTCTGGCGAGATCCAAAGAACAGTCCCCAAATCGGGTCAAACCCTTACCCGAAAGAAACAACGGTGGTAACAGGCCTGCCGACCGGCAACGGCCGTGCTCTGGCGAGGCTTCGGCGAATACGGCCGGTCGACGTCTCCGGCGAACCGTACGGTGGCCGGAGGTGGTGAGTTTGGAACTTGAAGGCTGCTGAAAAAGTAAAAAATAGTTGGGTTCTCACCGTACTCTTCTTTTTATATGGAAAAGATTAGGGCACCAGCTATTTTATCAAATTACCAAATTGCCCTTTCAAAATGAGCCCATTATCAAAATTACCAATTAAAAAAAACAATATTATTTGGTTCAGATTCAGATTTCAGACCTTAGAAAAACAAACAGTCTAATTAATAGTTTCAGATTTCAGATTTCAACACCACCTCTAATTTTTCAGATATGGAATTAGACTTCAGACTTCAGACCTTTTAAAAAACAAACAACACCTAAGTTAGTTGAGAAATTACTAAATATATGTGGTTATAAGTTAGAAAAGCAATGAGTTTTGGGTGGACAGACACAAGTGATTTAGTAATGAGCATGGGGCCAATGTCAGTTTGAGTATTAGGAGTGTATGATTCTTGGACTCTATATGTCAAGATGTTTAGTATAATTAAAAGTACGAGGTGATAGAAATGGATGAAATTAAGAATGGTTTGACTTGTGAAGCGTGTGATGATATTTCTACATGTGATGAAACAAATCATGATAATAAAATTTGACTGTCACCTTGTTGGTTACTCTAATATGAAGGCAAAAGTAGAAATTAAAGTGTTCAATGAAGGCATTGCATGGTCGTCTAGAGCCACATGTTAATATCATACCGTGAGGGAAATAGTTATATGATCGGTAATGTAAGGCATGAGAAGATGCAATAGGTTAACAATTGAATAAATTATTATATATACTAATAACAATAATTCTTAAAATAAGTTCTATATTTTAAAACTTGTTTGCGGAATATATTATTTATTTTTGTTCTAATACGAATACTAGGGGACATGTCAAGACTGTTTGTTAGGCCTAAAATTAGATATAAACAACTTATGGGGCATATATTGTAAATACTTATGTTCGAACCTTGTACTCACAGACTCAGTAGGGATTATCTCTATTAGGTTTTAATAGTAATGGTAATGCAAATAATTGTTAATTCCAATATTATAAAATGTGATGGGTTTTCTATACCCTAACTAGATTAATACGCAGCGAAAAAACAAAATTAATCTAGGGCAAGAAGGAAATAAAACCCTAAATGATCTTAACTAAATAACTAAAAGCAACTTAAACAAATAAGCAAATAACAAATAAGGAATACTAACCTTTTGAGAAAACTAATTTCTCACACGCACACCGCCTTTGCCGAAATGGAGGCAAGTACCCAACCGAGGATACCTCTAATGGCTCACACCCACGAACCGACGAGAAAAGATGTTCGAACTCCTAAGGTCCCGTTAAACGAAAGACTCTTACAAGGAGTAGGAATAAGAAATAGTGAAAATGAGTGAAGAGAAGGCTAGACACCCCCTTCTATTTATACTAAAAGAAAGAGGATTAGGTTTATTCCTTAGGGCGATGTGGGACATCACCTTTTCTCTTATATGCCTAATACTTGATCTCAAAATCATATTTTAAGCTTTCTCTTACAAGAGACCAACACCACACGATGCGTCGTTGTCCACCAAACGCCCTATGGAAACAATTATATACGGCGTATTGAACTTCATATAATATTAACTCTAATTAATATTATTTCTCTTATTATTTCTCTTATCGGTTCAATGAGGGCAACCCAAAAAGGACTCTACTCTTGACGATAATCCTTGCCAATATAGTTATGATCTTGGACATTAAATCTAACAGTCTCCCACTTGGACAAGTCATCAACTATACTTTAAGTTTATCCTAATCAACCAAGTATAGAGTGCCATCTAGTGCAACTGCCGAACTTCGAATCTTATTCAGAGACAGCCCTTAGATAGTGATCAACTATTCCTTTGTTCTACTGATATCGTATGAACCTAAGACATGGATTTTAATCAATCTCTAGGTTCAATATTATGTTTCTCGATCTCTAATTAATTTTGACTATGTGAGATTACTGAATTGCACATATCAATTTAATCTCGGCCAGGCCCAGCACTTTAAGTCAACATTTAATCATCGAGGGCCCACAGATATCGCTTTCGTGTTAGGCGAAAGGAGCAAATAAATTTTGAATACATAGTACTAGTTAACTAATCATGTCATACTTAGCATATCCTTTATAATTGACAGTTACGTGCAACGTTTGAATAAGCTAAAGTATAACAGACTTGAAAAACCAGAAACTCCATGCATCTCCATGTTAAGAAACTCCATGCATCTCCATTTTAAGAATAGAAGATATTATCATCTTAGAATTGCTCGTGATAGTTATCCATGAAGCAATCTCTCGAAGTGTGGGTTTCTCCTACACTTAATTCCCATTAAGTGTTCATGAGAGTTGCAACATTCTGTATGCTATGTCTAATCTCTATAGACAATCTACTAACACTCCATGACAATCTTAAATCAATACTTACTTCCGGAAGTATTGAGCGACTGAGGAAGTTTGAGTAAACCAAGTACTCAGGAAGTGGATTCTAAACATGCAAAATTGAAATACAATGACAATTAATAGTAAATGGTAGAACACTTACATATAAATAAATCTCCATTATTTAATCACCAAATCTATTACAATGTCAATCATTGTTTATAATGTTTCAAATTCAAACTAACAACTAAAACTTTATTTTATCTCTTAATCCAATGAACCTAGCATGTTCATCGTGTCTGGATTTTGCCAATGCCTTTGTAAACAGATCGGCCGGACTGTCCTCTGATCGTATATGCTTCACAATCATGTGTCCTTTCTACTACTTTGCTTCGAACAAAATGTGTTTGGACTTTCCGTGATCTTTAGGTTCTTTAGTCAATGCGACTGCACTCCCATTATCACAAAATATTTCAATGAGTATACCCAACCAGATTGAGACCGACTATCGTCTTTATGTGTTTGCCAACTCACATCACAATAACTAGTGACCTTTAGTTCCTTTTCTCCACCATAAACCAAGAACCTGTCTTTAGTATTTCTCAAATACTTAAGAATATTCTTTACAATTGTCCAATGACCTTCGCTAGGATTCTGCTGATGTCAACTCACCATGCTCAAAGCAAATGAGACATCAGGTCTTGTACATGTCATGGCATACATGATCGATCCCATAGCCGAAGCATACGGGACTCGACTCATTTTCTCCAATTCTTCATCAGATTTTGGACATAGATCCTTACTGATCTTTATACCATGATGTAAGGGCAGATTCCCTTTCTTTGAATTCTCCATTTTGAATCTTTCAAAATTTTATCCAAGTATGTGTCCTGACTAAGTCCTAGAAGAAGTTGTGACCTATCTCTGTAAATCCTTATACCAAGATTATATGATGCATCTCCCAAATCTTTCATAGCAAAACATTTTCCCAACCATTCCTTTACACTTTGTAATGTTGGTACATCGTTTCCTATGAGTAGTATATCATCCACATATAATACTAGGAAGACTACAACACTCCCACTGACTTTGATATATACACAGGACTCATCTTCGCTTCTAGAAAAACCAAACTCTTTGACTTTCTCATGGAAGCAGAGATTCCAGCTACGAGAGGCTTGTTGAAGTCCATAAATGGCCTTTTCAAGCTTACACGCTCTTTTAGGATGCTTTGCATTTTCAAAACCGTCTGGTTGTGCCATATACACATCCTCTGCTAGTTTTCCATTAAGGAAAGAGGTCTTGACATCCATCTGCCAAATTTCATTATCATGAAATGCAGCTATTACTAGCATTATCCTAATTGATTTTATCTTAGCTACTGATGAGAAGGTTTCATCATAATCAATCCCTTGGGTTTGAGTATAACCTTTCACCACCAACCTAGCTTTATAAGTGTGTACTTTCCCATCCATGTCTGTCTTCTTCTTGAAGATCCACTAACATCCCATCGTCCTCTGACCGGGTATAATGTCAACCAATGTCCAAACTAGGTTGTCATACATGGACTGAATCTCGCTATTCATAGCTTCCTTTCACTTGGCAGCCTCAGGGCTTGCCATTGTTTCCTTGTAGTTAGCAGGCTCATTCAAGTCAATTAGTGTATTATCACTAATCTTATCCTCTTCAATATGAAAACCATAGTAAAACTGAGGATCTTGAGAGGGCTTGCTTACTCTACTAGCTTTGCGCAATGGTAAGGATATGTCATTTGGTTCAACAGGTGTCCCCACCTCTTGTTGAGTGTCAGTGTTCATTATAGGTTCTTCATAGGTAGATTCTTGAATTTCTTCCAGGTCTATCTTACTCCCACTGTCCTCTTTAGATATCATTTCTCTCAAGGAACTTTCCTCTTCGAGCTACAAAACCAATATTGTCTTTGGGTTTGTAAAACAAATATCCAAATGACTCTTGCGGATAACCGATGAAAAGACACTTTTCAGATCTGGTTTCAAGTTTGTCTTGAGCTTCTCGTCTAACGAAAACCTCACAATCCCAGATTTTAATATGATTAAGAGAAGGACGTTTTCCCTTCCACATTTCAAAAGGTGTCTTTGAGACCTTCTTAGTAGGTACAAGATTTAGGATATAAGCGGCTGTCTCTAATGCATAACCCCAGATGCTTATTGGAAGTGTTGCTCGACTCATCATAGATCGAACCATGTCTAACAAGGTTCTATTTCTCCTCTCAGCAACTCCATTTAGTTGTGGTGTCCTAGGAGGATTCAATTGTGAAACTATACCACAACTTCTAAGATGATCGAAAAACTCGATACTAAGGTACTCTCCTCCCCTATCGGATCGGATTACCTTCATCTTTCTGCCTAGTTAGTTCTCTACTTCGTTTTGATACCTTTTGAACACTTCAAATGTATCTGACTTATGTTTAATCAAATAAACATATCCATATATACTGAAATCATCAGTAAACATAACGTAGTAGCGTTTTCCGTCCTTTGTGGCAGATCGGAATGGTCCACACACATCCGTGTGCACTAAATCCAATAGTCCTTCACCTCTTTCACATGAACCTATGAATGGTGATTTAGTCATCTTGCCTAATAAACAAGACTCGTATATATCATCGGATTTGAGGTCGAATGATTCCAACACTCCATCCTTTTGGAGTTGAGCGATGCGTTTCTTGTTTATGTGACCAAGACGAGGATGCCACAATTTTGATTTATCAATCTCATTAGACGAACCAACATTTAGAATCAAATTGCCGTTATAATCAATAAATTCAACTGTTTCATATATGCCTTTACAAGGAGAAGCTTTAAATATAAAACAACCATTTGAATAAACCAAAATATCTCCATTCTCATTATGAAATGAAAAACGATAACCATCCTTAAACAAATCATGAAATGAAATAATGTTTCTTGTCATTTCTGACGAATAACAGCAATTATTTAAATCTATCTTAACTCCACACTTCAGCATGAGCTCATATTTTCCAATTCTTGTCACAAGCGAGATCTTTCTATTTCCCATGACTAAGTTGAGCTCTCCATGCTTCAACCCTCTACTTTCCTTTACACCCTGCAAAACAATGCAAATGTGATTACCACACCCTGTATCGAGGATCCACGAATTCGAAGTTGTAGTATTGTGGAGTTCGATCATAAACATACCTGATTGACCACTCATTTCGACTTTACCGTCTTTGAGGTCCTTCAAGTACTTGTGGCAGCTACGCTTCCAATGCCCCTTAGTGTTGCAATAGGAGCACACTGCTTCCTTTGGATCACCTGTAGGTGCAATCTCAGATTCAGACTTTCTCTTGTACCCATGATTAGAATTTCCTTTCAGGGCCTTTTCTTTCCAATTGGAATGAGAAGTCTTTCTTTTCTTTGCACTGTGACCAATAGCCAACACCGGAGTTGCTGAGGTAGAGGGGTCATCAGATTTCTTGATCCCTTGTTCAGCAGTTTGCAATAAGCTATGGAGTTCCATTATTGAGGTCTCCTTCCTATTCATTTGATATGAGAGCACAAACTGATTGTAAACAACAGGCAGACATGATAGGATCATGTTGATGGAAAGCTCAGTATCAAACACCATGTTCAAAGATTCCAACCTGTCGAAGTACCTTTTCATCTCCAAGACGAAAGCACAAATAGAAGCTCCGGGTTTAGGTTTACAAGTCATGACTGATTTAACAACATCAAGTCGTTTCTTGCTTGCCTTTGCTTGAAACATTTCTCTCAGGTGTTGGTTTATCTCATAAGCCCAAGTGTTTTCAAAAGTCTTTTGAAGTTCAGGGCTCATGGAGGATGCCATGATGCAAGACACTTTGTTTGCATCATCATAGTGTTTCTGGTGAGCATCAATCTCTTCTTGGGTTGAACCATCATGGATTGTGGTAATTTGCTCATCGAGAACATACTCTTTGCTCTCGTACCTCAGGGTGAACCTAAGGTTTCGCATCCAATTCATATAGTTAGGACCGGTGAGCCTTTCCCTCCCAAGAACCGAGAGTAAGGAGAAGTTATGTGATGAATTTGGAGTGGGAGTGTTAGGACATAAAATGTCCTTATATGTGAAAGTTTTATAAAGAATCATTTTAGTGTAAATAATAGA
The DNA here is from genome assembly GCA_030169165.1 of Centaurea solstitialis. Taxonomy (NCBI): domain Eukaryota; kingdom Viridiplantae; phylum Streptophyta; class Magnoliopsida; order Asterales; family Asteraceae; genus Centaurea; species Centaurea solstitialis. Next base: position 40,640,105 of record CM058041.1, on the reverse strand, counting down.
AAGGGAGGGCTTAAAGTGTAAAATAGTGTATAGATAGAGGGGCTATAGTGTAGAGGTATATATAGAGATGGAGTGGCAATTGAGAGAGTCATGAGAGTCGTCTAAAGAGTTAAGTGTGTGTAATTCAAGGTGTTTTGTACTTTCCACCATTGATGAATAAGATGATGACTTCATGATCTCTCTCACCTCTAATTGTTCTTGATTTCTTGTTCTAACAAGTCGTATCAGAGCTGGAACGAATTAATCAATTCGTTTCGATCCTTAGAAATCAAGCAATGGAGGTTTTATTTGGATTTTTGAAGATTGAAGCAAAAATGGAGAAATTTGGATTGGAGCTTGAAGATTGTGAAGATTTGATGATTTGGATCTGGATTGATGCTTGTTTGTTGATAGATTTGAGTTTTTGGTGCATAAATGTATAGATTCGATGATTTTTTAAGCATAAATTGATGAATTTTCGAGGTTTTGTTCGAAGTTCATCAATGGAGGTCCATTAATGGAGGTTTTAGCTGCAGATTCATATGTCTCGAGTCTAATCTTCATATGTCTCGAGCCTAAAATGAAAATTTTGTTAAGAAAAAGTACAACTCGAGCACTTTTTTTTTTCAAGAATTTCAGTCAGAAAAAATATGGCTCGAGACATTCTCTCTCTTAAGGATGTCTCGAGTGTACTTTAATGCAGAAAAAGTACATCTCAAGTGTACTATTTGGTCAGAAAAAGTATGGCTCAAGACATTCTCTCTCTTAAGCCATATTTCGAGCCATTTTGTTCATAATTCGAGCCATATTTCGAGCCATAATAGTCATATCTCGAGCCAAAGTTCAAGAAGTCAGCTAGGTCAGACACGAATAAACAATCAGAGGCTCGGTCAGCACTCGAATAAGGGGTCAGAGCTCGAGCAGAGCTCGGTCAGCGCTCGAATCAGCGGTCAGAGCTCGAGCAGAGCTCGGTCAGAGCCAAACTCGTTCGGTCAGAGGTTGCTTTCTCAGTCAGAAGCTCGGTCAGCGTCTCCTTCCTTCTGCTGACCGAAAATCTGATGTGGCGTAGGCGCTGAGTTGTCAAAATATTGTTGGTCCACGTCATTCTAGGCGCTGACTTGTCTGATTTTAATTGGTCCACGTGTTTTTCTTCAAGAAAATCTGATCTGAGTTTAGGGCTGATGTGTCTTTTATTAATTGGTCCATGTTCTTCATGTTTGTGCATATGTTCAAGTTCAACCCCTGAATTGTTGGCTAAATTTTTTTTTTTCCGCTGACCGGTCAGCGGAACCCCCGTATCAGGTGGTTCTTCTTTATCAGGATATTTTTGACGGGACAATTATTTGAGGATGATCTTGAAATGTAATATCCAGTTCAGAATTAATTTTCTGATGTGCTCCAACGATTAAATGATCAGTTGAGCTTTCGAGTTTTATTCATTTGGGCCTCAATTTCTTATTGAGCCTTGAAGTTCAAGTTGGCCCAAGATTGATCGCCAAATTCTTTTGTAACAATCCAGATCAAATCCAATCCAGTTCCAGTTAGCTTCAAAAATCCCTGTACTTAACCGGCCAATTCATTCATCTCTATTTTTTTTCTAAAGCCCAATAAAAGCCCAAAATTCAATTTTTCTTTTTATGAAAATTGAATTTCTTTCATTCCCTCAAATGTTCCAAATCCTTTGAAGCCAAGTCAGATTTGTAACGATTTCGAGACGGCGGTGATTGAGTGTTGTATTTGGTTGGATTTTTCAGTCGGATGATTTCCTGCTTTCTTTTCTTCAGAATCTAGTTCTTTAGTAGTTCTCTCCCCCTCACCAGCTTCAATGAGTGTACGGTTTCTTGTGGGCGACATTGTTGTAACCACTCATTGTTGTCATGGCTTTTGCGCTTATCAGTACTGAAGTTTTGACGGTGGTTCTTGTCATCTGACTGTTTAAGAAGATTGAATCGATTCTTGATTTCTTTCTGTCTCTGAAGTTGTTTCGGGAATCGACTACAAATTTAAAATGAATTTCTCTCATTTCCCCGCTGATCAGTTTCTTTGAAGATAAGCCGGATTTGATATTGATATTCAGACTGTGGATGATCAGATTTTGTTTTCAGTTGGATTGGTTAGACACCTGAGCTTCTGCAATCGTTTTTCTGGAGTTTTCCTTGTGGGAGCTAGACCGTTGACTGGTTTCTATCAGTGTTTTGAACTGATCACTTAGAGTACTGAGAGCTATCCGTCATTGTTCTGGTTCTTGTGGATGCTAGCTCTTTGAGTGCTTTCTATCATTATTCTGGCCTGATCAACTAGAATTTTGAGAGTTTGCAATCATTGATCTGGAGTTATGGTTGTGATCTAGACGTTCGAGTGCCGATGATCATCTGTCTGATTGAGAAGGTTGAATCAGAGTTTGGTTGTGTTTTAGTTCTGAAGGTCTTTAGGAAATCGGCTAATTTCTTGATCAGTTGAGAGATTTACGAAGTTGTGCATCTCTTTCAGTATCATCTCCTAGTTCCTTCATGATTATGGTGTCTCAGTGATCCAAGCTTCTTGAAAGTGTGCTTTTGTCTGAATCAGAGTTCTTGAACTGAATGTTTTTGGATGATGGTCGGATTCTCTGTTCTTTGATGTTATACAGATAAACATCAAAGTGACTCGCACTTGTATCTATCCCACAGTGGGATGAACAAATCTGCTTGAGGGTCGGCGATTTGGTTCAGAGGCTAACCGTTGTGCTTGAGTCCGTTGAATCTGATTTTTCGTTTGATTCAAAAGTTTCGGAGCTCGTTTTAAGGGGGAGCTTGGAATATGCAACGTAGCTGAGCACTGCTAAAGTTTTCTTAAAGAAGCAGGGGGAGAAGATCAGAGATGCTTCTTTATAAAACTTTAGGGGGAGATTGTTAGGACATAAAATGTCCTTATATGTGAAAGTTTTATAAAGAATCATTTTAGTGTAAATAATAGAAAGGGAGGGCTTAAAGTGTAAAATAGTGTATAGATAGAGGGGTTATAGTGTAGAGGTATATATAGAGATGGAGTGGCAATTGAGAGAGTCATGAGAGTCGTCTAAAGAGTTAAGTGTGTGTAATTCAAGGTGTTTTGTACTTTCCACCATTGATGAATAAGATGATGACTTCATGATCTCTCTCACCTCTAATTGTTCTTGATTTCTTGTTCTAACAGGGAGGATTAATACCATTTTCAGTAGTCATCTATAAGATAAAATAATTTTAGTTAGTATGATTATCCCTTAATTAATTACCCAATTTAAGTTAAGGCTAGGATGTCAATTTCAATCTCTATGAAATTCCTACTTCTTTTGAGATTCATTGATTTGATCAATGGCATGTTAATCTCAAATATGCTCATCTACTATTCATGACTGGTTTGCCGAAGATCATGAATTAGATGGTGAACTTAACCATGAAACAACCCGCGTGGTCCCCGGCCCGACTTAGCTCAAGAATCGCGAGTCCCATATCACCTATCGCTTATGATCTCTTATTAACGTGCCAGTAAACCACACGCTACATTAACAACTCATATGAGAGATGTGCGGTTTTCATGGGTTAGCATTCTATTGACTTTTATATATATCTAAAACGGGATTTTAGTTTTAGTACTTATAGATTTATACTTTTAATCTCAACATCATCCTATCAAAAGTTCTGAGTAGCTCCATTGAACGCACAAAGAAGCGGAGAAGTGGGTCAGCGTAAAGCTTATTGAAAACCGACTTCTTTAGGGAAGCAGAACGACCCGCCTTATACCTCTCTTATAGTTTGTTCACTATGGGTGAGCCGATATATCAATTGACTAACGATGTAACAATACATATGCGATATGTATAAAGGTTTATTTAAACATTTGAAAATTTTGGATTCTATTTTAAACATTTTAAAATTTTGGGTATATTTTAAACATTTCAAAATATAATGTAAATTCAAATTAACAATCTATGATCACATGACAATAATATAATATTCAATTATTTACACTAATCACATGTTAACAATCTACTAATCCAATTTAAGTGCTAATAGAATTAAGCTATAGGCTCTGATACCACTGATGGGTTTTCTATACCCTAACTAGATTAATACGCAGCGGAAAAACAAAATTAATCTAGGGCAAGAAGAAAATAAAACCCTAAATGATCTTAACTTAATAACTAAAAGCACCTTAAACAAATAAACAAATAACAAATAAGGAATACTAACCTTTTGAGAAAACTAATTTCTCACACGCGCACTGCCTTTGCCGAAATGGAGGCAAGTACCCAACCGAGGATACCTCTAATGGCTCACACCTACGAACCGACGAGAAAATATGTTCGAACTCCTAAGGTCCCGATAAACGAAAGACTCTTACAAGGAGTAGGAATAAGAAAGAGAGAAAATGAGTGAAGAGAAGGCTAGGCACCCCCTTTTATTTATACTAAAAGGAAGAGGATTAGGTTTATTCCTTGGGGAGATGTGGGACATCACCCTTTCTCTTATATGCGTAATACTTGATCTCAAAATCACATTTTAAGCTTTTCCTTACAAGTCATATGGGACCAACACCACACGATGTGTCGTTGTCCACCAAATGCCCTATAGAAACAATTATATACGGCGTATTGAACTTCATATAATATTAACTCTAATTAATATTATTTCTCTTATTATTTCTTTTATCGGTTCAATGAGGGCAACCTTAAAAGGACTATACTCTTGATGATAATCTTTGCCAATATAGTTATGATCTTAGACATTAAATCCAACAAAATGTATTTAGGAGATTCTAGGGTTTATTGAATCATAATCATTCGATTTCTATTCGTGGTGATCTTCCCGCTAATTTCTGTTCTTCACAAATTTTTAAAGAACTCCACTTACATCTTTGGAATCGACTTTCCAAAGATGTCGATTCTTCCATGATCAACTTTCCCTCATAAAAGTCGATCCCTTTGGGAATCGACTTTCTTAAGGTCTAGCCCTTTGGGAATGGACTTTCTTTATGTTGATTCTCTTTGGGGACCTACTTTCTCATACACTTTCCAATACTTAGAAAAATTTCAAGTATTCTAAAACTTCTTAGGAAGACTTGCAATTTGACAATGAGAACCATATCCCGTTAGTTTGACGTCCAGCCCCGACTCATTCGACATCTATAGAACCATATGAGCACCTTTGATCCCGATGAAAGGATCATGCCCTAGGCCTTATATCTTAGAAAACGGAGGCTAACAATCACACATTTCAGAATGATAGATTGAGGTTGAAATTTCCAATTGTAACTAAAAATTTTAAAGGTCATCCACACTACAAAACAAAAGGGTTTTAGTGACGGAAAAATCCGTCACTGATCCGTCGGTGAAAGGTGGATCCGTCGCTGATGGTCTGTCGTCGTTGGTCGCGTGGAAGATACTTTCAGCGACGGCTCAGCGACGGATAACTACGACGAACAGCTTTAGAGACGGATCAGCGACGAATCAACGACGGATCAGCATCAGCGACGGATCAGCGACAGATCAGCGACGGATCAGCGACAGACCTAAATAGCGACGGATTAGCGACAGCTTATCAGCGACGGATACATTTTTGCGACGGATTAACGACAGATTTTATTTTAATTTTATTTAATTAAATTACCTTTTGTGACGGATACACACACACACACACACACACACATATATATATATAGATACATACATAACATTAATATGTACATATGAGTGAAATATAATCCTAAAAAATGGAGAAAAAAACAAAAAATAAGAAATTCCGCCGCTGATCCGTCGTTAATCAGCGACGGATTAATGACGGAATTTCTTATCTTAATTTTAGAATTATTTTTTTAAATAATTCCGTCGCTGATCAGCGACAGATCAGCGACGGAATCAATTAATTAATTTTGAATTATTTTTTTAAATAATTCCGTCGATGATCCGTCGATGATCAGCGACGGATCAGCGACGGAATAAACTAATTATTTTAGAATTAATTTTTTAAATAATTCCGTCGCTGATCCGTCGCCGATCAGCGACGGATCAGCGATAGAATAAATTAGTTAACTTTGAATCAACGACGGATCAGCATCAGCGACGGATCAGTGACGGAATTATTTAAAAATATAATTCAAAATTAATTATTTAGTTCCTTTGCTGATCCGTCGTTGATCCGTCGCTATTTTCCGTCGCTAATGGTCTTGGACATTCCGTCGCTATTTCGTCGTTGATCAATCGTTAATTAGCGACGTAATAGGTCCGTTGCTGATAACCGTCGCTGATACCTGTTTTTCTGGTAGTGCCAATTCGATGATCCATGGCAGCAGATCCAAAAGTTTCGTTGATATATCTTCAACAACTCTGGAACACAATGACTGTTATACCACATTCGACTATACCATCTAAGAACTACTTCCAAGTGTTAGTGGGCCATTTTGAGTCTAGAATCACACTAATACGCCTACGAAACTGCCTATCTCTACTAAAGTGTCAATGCTCGTGTTGATCCAGCTCTCCTAAGACATGATGAAATGATAATGATCCTACAACTTTATAGCTTGAGGAATTATCACTGAGTCTGTTATAGCTTGAGGAATTATCACTGAGTCTGTTCAGCGTTATTCCATGTTGTTTCTATTGTAACTTATAGTTTAAAATATCAGGATCAGGATCAGGAGTTAACAGAGTCTGTTTTGGAGACTACTGATCCTGACCTCAAGTGAAGACTTCCTGAAGTCATGAAAATCATACTCAAAGAACCATCAGCGACGTCGAAGAAATAGCTGATGATAGGAATAGCAATGCTCGTGACCTAAAGACGGAACTCAGTGGTAGCAGGCTGCTCAAATTTGTATGACCTCCTGAAGATTATCAGGATACAATGACCCCTGATCACCATCAGTATCAGGGCATTCCTCACTAATCAGTATCATGATCCTGAATGATTAAGAATGTCTTTATCTAATGCACAAAAGGATTATCTGCCTTTACTAACACATAGTACCAAAAAGGACAGTCACTTTACTGTTCCCTCTGTACTTATCAGACCTCATGGCAACTGTTTATATAAGCACCCTTTTGCACAACATGCAAAGGTAATTGTCTATAGTAAATAGTACAATAGGACCTCTAAGAGTGTGATACGTGTTGCATAGTAGGTCTGCATGCATTTAATGCATTGGGTATAAATTGACGTGAAGAAGATGTTCTCCATACTTCTTCTTCATCCATAATCTACTCTAATCCTTTCTTTCTTTATCCATCTAGTTCTTTTCTTAATCTTCTCACTTAGTGCATAGTGAAAGAATTGTAACTTAGATTGTTTAGGTTAAGCTTAGTCTTAATCTCTTCCGCAAACAATCAGTAAATTCTAAATGTTTATATAAACAAGAATTTAAAGTGACATAATTGTGTGATTATATTCAACCCTTCTTCTATAATCATATACACTAACCCTTACTTGCTTGAAAGTCACCTTTGGGACCAATAGCCCGCACTAGCCAACATTCGTTATTCACTAGCTAAACCAACACATTTTCGGAAAAACAACCTCCTGACGACATGGTTTGGAAAACAGAGGAAAATCATGCAAATAGTCAAATTCTCCAATTTTCGGCAATCGCCTATTGGCTGGAATGTACTCTGGCCTTATGCCTAGGCTTAGTGTTGAGTTCATTGTTTTGATGATTGTTTTAGACCATTAACAAATAATATTTGAAAGGCAAATCCTATAAATTTAGGGTTTTAGTTATTTATTTCCGAAGGATGTTATTAAATTATTTAATTTAACATTTACTATTTATTTGTATTAGTTGGAACGGTGAATTATATAGTTATAAAGATTAATTAAACGTTTTGGGGTATTATAGAGCTTAATACTTTGGGGTATTATACTTTTAGTTGACATTTGGGAGTTTATACCATTTTTTAGATACTATGTAATGCAAATGTATATTATCGATCAGTTCGATGTTGACTTTAATCAACGTACACACACATGTCAATAATCATGAGATTTTAAACTGGATGCATGCTTAGTACAAATTATTTGGACACGATAATCATTTGGAGTGAAATGTTTACAAATCAGTTTTATGTCGTAAATGTTAACAGGCTCTTGATACATGTATGTAATTTTGTTATCTAGGCATTGCATGGTATCTGTTTAATGGTTTTCAAACATGATTTATCATGCTATGAATGAGTAGGATTTTATAACATGTACGTTCAATTGGGTATGAGATTTGGGTCAACATATCATATGTAAGACACATCCTAGGGATGGATGATCCAACAAAGGTGAGCCATATAGGGGAATGCCCGTGACATCATGACCTTTACTCGATGGAAGGTGTTAGATATATATATATATATATATATATGTAACAAGCCCACGGGCTTTAGGTTTCTTTCCCTTTCCTTGTATACTTTGTATAAGTAGCCTAGGGTTTTATCTTTTCCTTTTTGTAATACACATTCTCAATCAATACAATACAACAACTATGCCTTCAGCCATCTCTCTCTCTCTCATTCTAACATGGTATCAGAGCATTAGGTTGCTCACTCGATCTCGTTGTCGCTTTCGTATCACCGCCGTCGTCGTTACCGTCTCAAAGTCGCTGCTCAATCTAAATCTTGCTGCTGCCGGTCATTGCTGGTCACCCACACAAAGTTGCCGGTCACCCACAAAGCTGTCGCCAGTTGCATCAATCTTCATCATCGTTGCTGCTTATCAACCGTCATCGCCGTGGTGCTCAACTAACATCACCACCGCTGCCGCTTATCATCACAACCTCTTGCCATCTACCGTAGCCACCTGATACCACAGTCTACAGCAGCCGCAAGCCATTGATGCTCTAAAGGTTGCTCTCTTTCTCGCTTGCTGGTTGTGTGGATCTCGACAATACCATACCGTCCAATCACCGCTGAATCTTGCTACTATCGCCTTTGTCATACTTGCCGCCGCATCTGCCGTCCTTAGCATCCAATCGTGGTCGCAGTTGTTTTTGTTAAAACCTAGTTCACCGGGTGTTTGTTCACACCGGATTTATACATCTACGGATTTCGGCTACCACCGGGTAACCCTAAACCACCAGACTTTACAACACTCGGACTTCCTAAACCGGGTCTGCGTAACACCAGACTTCTCATTCATACCGGGTTTTGACAACATCGGATCTTCAACACCGGGTTTCCACACCGGGTTTTCACACCGGGTTTCAACATCCGGGTTTCCAACATCGGGTTTCGAACACCGGGTTTCACTCAACACCCACCGGGTTTCACTTGGATTTCACACCACCGAATTATCACCGGATTTCAACATCGGGTTCTGTTCGTCGGATCTTAAAACCCCACGACCTTGACACTTGATACTGCCATCCTACCTCGCGACCTTGCCATCTAAATTTGGCGATCTTGTCAATTTTTTACGTGGCACTTTTACCCTCTTAACCCGACGACTAGTTCTCTTCAATCCCATCGTATCTATGGCATCCAATCACTTTAAACCCAATTCCACCGCTTCAAATGGATCTGTGTCACTGGATCCGTCATGTAAGGTTGCACTGATGCAACTCATGCGTCAAAATCAACATATCATGCAACTTTTGTTGCATCGACAACTCATGCAACAGCCAATGTTATGGACTATGGGCATGCATTCTCCAGGATCGTCTACATCAGGCAATTTTTGGATTTTTGATTCTGGCTGCTTTAACCACATGTCACCATATCCTGCCGGTTTCATCACTAAGCAGCCATCTCAGCATCCAACTGTTCGCACAGCGGATCTTACTCCCAAGCCTGTACTATTCAGTGGAAATTTCTCTACTGACACGATTTAGTTACCTGATGTACTACATGTACCAGGACTAGCGATAGGGCTAGTCTCACTTATCCAGCTTTAGGAAATGGGTCTACTAATATCTTTTGATTTCTCTGGTTGTGTTATACAGGACCGAAAGACAAAGCAGATTCTTGGAAAAGGCCGTAGAGTTGGACGGACCCTTGAAGTTGTCTATCTTCGCTTACCTTTGTCGTACACAAACCTTACTGCGTCAGTTTCCACAATTCCCTCTTTTGATCTCTAGCATGCTCGCCTAGGACACTGGTCATCGACAAGAATAAAGCTATTAGCTAACTCTGGTCTTCTAGGTAACATCACTTCCAATGAAGTTTCCTGTTTGTCCTATAAACTTGGCAAACACCATGCTCTACCTTTTGAACTCAATGACTATACATCTATTACTGCCTTTGATCTTATCCATTCCGACGTATAGGGACCATCACCACATCCATCCATGGGTGGTTGTAGGTACTTCGTTATCCTTGTTGATGATCACACAACGTTTCACGTGGATTTATCTTATGAAACACCGATCAGAACTACCTCAGATTTATATTACCTTTGCTCGTATGATACAAACCCAATTCTCAAAACCCATCAAGATTCTTCGAGCCGATAACGCTATGGAATACAAAGAATCTTCTCTCATCACCTTTCTTCGGTCTCAAGGTACTATCTCTCAGTACTCTTTTCTGGGTACTTCTCCCTAAAACGGTCGTGCAAAACGCAAACATAGGCATATTCTTGATACTATCCGTACCCTGTTGATTTCTGCCAAATGCCCAGAACGTTTTTCGGGTGAAGCTGCCTTCACTACTGTCTACACCATTAATCGACATCCAACTCCCACTCTCCAAAACAAGTCTCCTTATGAGGCTCTTTATGGCATTACCCCTGCATATGAACTCCTAAAAGTGTGGGGTTGTGCATGCTTTGTTCAGTTACAACCTCACGAGCATGCCAAGCTTCAACCTCGTTCTTGTCTTTGTCTTTTCTTGGTTATGGGATTGAACACAAAGGTTATTGTTGTTGGGATCGTATCTCCAAACGTCTGCGCATATCTCGCCATGTCACATTCTGGGAACATGTTCGCTTCTACACCATGCCAAACTCCAATTCTGAAACACCTATCTCTATTGTTCCTTTCTTTACGGATTCATCTGTTTCGCTAGACCTACCATCTTCTATTCCTACTCCAAATTCAGAAGCTCCAACACATGTGGCTTCTCCTCTCCCATCTACACATATTCCTCCTCCACCTGGTTCTCCTGATCCTGATCCTATTCCTGTTCCTCCGACTCAACCATCCGTACCATCTCAACAGTCTTCCTCTGAGCCATCTGTGGAGTCTACGGATCCTGGACCATCATCATCAGAGAATGTACGACGTTCATACCGGGTAAGACAAGTACCTTCACACCTTCGTGATTATCATTGTTATGCCACTTTACTATCCAATCATGAACCAACTTCCTACAAGGAAGCTTCTTTGAGTTCTCATTGGCAGACAGCTATGCAAGAGGAACTTCAAGCTCTTGCCAAGGCACAAACATGGGATTCTGTTGCTCTTCCTCCTGGAAAAAGACCCATTGGCTCTAAATGGGTCTTCAAGATCAAGACAAAGTCAGACGGTTCCATTGATCGGTAAAAAGCCTGTCTTGTCGCAAAAGACTTCAATCAGGAGTATGCCATTGATTATGAGGAGACTTTTGCTCTTGCTGCTCGTGTAACATCTGTTCGCAGTCTACTTGCCATTTTTGCCACCAAACATTGGCCTCTCTTTCAAATGGATGTCAAGAATGCATTCTTGAACGGCGACCTATCAGAAGAAGTCTATATGACTCCTCCTCCTCCTGGTGTTTCTCTTCCTTCTGGACATATGTGTCGACTTCGCAAAGCTCTCTATGGACTCAAACAAGCTCCTCGGGCTTGGTTTGAGAAATTCAGCAATACAGTCATCTCCTTGGGCTTCTCTTCGAGTAACTATGATTCTGGGTTGTTTACTCGCACTACTGATTCTGGTACGATCCGACTTCTCCTCTATGTGGATGACATGATCATTACAGGGAGTGACACCACAGGCATCACTCATCTCAAACAATCTCTCAGCTCCAGTTTTGAGATGAAAGATTTGGGACTGCTACACTATTTTCTTGGGCTTGAAGTCTTATTAGATACTGCAGGCACTTATCTCTGTCAAGCCAAGTACACTTCAGATCTTCTCTCTAGAGCCGGCATTACCGACAACAAGGTGGCTTCTACACCCTTGGAACACAATCTTCATCTGGCACCAAATGCCGGTCCTCCGTTACGAGATCCTACATTGTATCGTTAGTTGGTAGGGTCCCTATTCTATCTCACAGTCACTAGGCCTGACATCGCTTATGCCGTTCACGTTGTCAGTCAGTTTATGTCAGCTCCGTGCTCTGATCACTATGCGGCTGTTTTACGGATTTTGCAGTATCTAAAGGGCACCATGTTCCATGGTCTGTATTTCTCCTCCACATCTTCATTAATCCTTCATGGATTCTCAGATGCCGACTGGGACAGTGATATTATCGATCGACGTTCCACAACAGGATATTGCTTCTTCCTTGGAGATTCTCTCATTTCTTGGCGCAGCAAGAAGCAATCCCTCACCTCTCGTTCTAGTACTGAAGCTGAGTATCGAGCCGTCGCTGACACTTCACAAGAACTCATCTGGCTACGCTAGTTACTTTCCGACATGGGCGCCCCTCAGCTTTCACCAACATTGTTGTGGTGTGACAACACTAGTGCTCTTCAGATTGCTTACAACGACGTCTTTCATGAGTGCACGAAACATATTGAGATTGACTGTCACTTTGCTCGTCAACATGTTGTGCGCAAGACAATTCAACTTCAACCTATCTCCACCACTGACCAGCCAGCTGATATCTTCATCAAAGCTCACCTTCCAGGACGTTTTCGGGAACTTGTTTCCAAACTCAATCTGGGTCATTCTACCCCTGATTGAGTTTGAGGGGGGTGTTAGATATATATATATATATATATGTAACAAGCCCACGGGCTTTAGGTTTCTTTCCCTTTCCTTGTATACTTTGTATAAGTAGCCTAGGGTTTTATCTTTTCCTTTTTGTAATACACATTCTCAATCAATACAATACGGCAACTATGCCTTCAGCCATCTCTCTCTCTCATTCTAACAGAAGGGTTTATAATACTTTGTAACTATTTCAAAAGAGTTTGAATCAAACATACATAGTTTTTTGGTTTATTTGTTGTTTTGCATGATGGGACATGTATGAATTGTGTACAAAAACCCTTAAACTTACTAAATTTTATAAAACAAACTATCAATGGGAATCTTAGGAACACAAGGTATGGGATGGAAAAGAGCAAAGGTATCGCCTAGCAAGTTGCATTTTAATTGATTATCATATTTTGAGATGTTAAACTTTAATTCGCACAAATTTTATAACGTACCCGACATGAGAGTGGCTATCGTTCCATTACCATTACCATTTATACTCTTCTATTAATAGTTATATTTTAAGATTGTTTAGTGTTATTTAATAAGAATATGATGACACAACTCATACTAAGAATAATGAAGGTCCTACAACAAAGCTAATGTAAATCATAAATCATAAATTCATAAATGATAATTCATCACTTTAAATAAATAAACAAAATAGTTATGTCAATTGTGACTATGGGAATAAACATGTTGGTGAGGGGTGGGGACAATTGCATTATGGGATGGTAAACATGCATACGTGGTCATCTTGGTCACGTGTAAGGAGCAGCCGCACGTTCCTATCATATCAACCACACATCTATGATCATCAACCAACTCATGTTTATATTTACTTTTTTATAATATTCTAGATTTTGGATACTCTTTTTTATATTTAACTTGTATTCTTTATGTTAAATTATATTTTATTTTTGATCTAATGCATTTTACATAAATGAGAAAAAGAATATAATTTAGTAACGAATCCATAACATAAAATCACATGATTACCTAATTAAGTTAAATTAACATAAATCACAATATTTAATTGAGCTGAACATGAGGCGATATCTAGATCAGTGATCTGCCACATAGTGGCACCCTTAATTAGGCTGGATCATGGTCGATGGAGATTAGTCGGATGGCACCCTTAAGTGGGAGCCCGGATACCCGAGAACGTATGTGTTAGCTTGCCGTTAAAAAAAACAACAACGTTTCAAGTTTTAATATAAAATCTCTCTTAGTTTCTTCTAGACTTTTAACTTTTTTTAAGACTAGGTCCTCTATCTCTTTTTAAGATGGGGCTCAAAAAAAATTCCATGTAACTTCTAAAAATATTTAAAAAATTCAATAGTCCTTAAAACCTAATTTTCCGGACTCTACATAGATTCACCCTTAATACAAATATAAGTTTTGAATAAATAGAGGTTATCAAAGACTATCATATTTATTTATATATTTTCATATAATATCAAGTTGTGATTTTACGCCTATATTACTATTAAAGAAAAGCTAATACAAAAAGTACATATAGAAGATGATAGTCACGATAAAATATATATCTTTTAGATATTATAGCCATCATAATAAAGGTTGTTTAGGACCTTTAGGTTATATGCCTATTACACCTTCGAATTATCTAACTATAAAAACATGGGTTTATGACTTATTTGGGTAACTAACTATTCCATTTGTACTAATATTACCATCAAACTATTTTTTGTACTCAATATACCATTGAACTCTTTTTTTTTTTGTACTCATAATACCATTATGAGTGGTAATAGCCCGTTTTTTTTCTTACGTGGTATTTAAAATTATTAAAAAATGCTTATGTGGATATGACGTGTGTTCCACGTGGATCTGACGTGTGTTTTTGACTTTTTATAAGTATTATGAGTATAAAAAGTCAACGGTATTATGAGTATAAAAAGTCAAAAACACACGTCAGATCCACGTGGAACACACGTCATATCCACATAAGCATTTTTTTTAATAATTTTAAATGTCACGTAAGAAAAAAAAACGGGCTATTACCACTCATAATGGTATTATGAGTACAAAAAAAAGAGTTCAATGGTATATTGAGTACAAAAAATAGCTTGATGGTAATATTAGTACAAATGGAATAATTGGTTACCCAAATAAGTCATAAACCCTAAAAACATATATTAACAACAAAATATGTTCTTCGATGAACAATAGCATAAACGTTTGTGAAGATAATTATAAGAGAACTCAAATTTGAATGGATCAAATGATGAGAGGACTACATACATGATGCTAACGTCAATGTTACATTTTGACCATTAAATACATGTTCTTCGGAAGGGAGGTGATAGATGATATGTCTCTTAGGCGTGCGGGTCCTCTTTTATTTGGAATCCTTTGATTTTGATCAAAGTGAGAACTCGGAACTAGCAGTCTTGTTTGGACATACTTCCCACAAAAGAGAATTTGGTGAAAAGATGAGTGGTCCTAGATAGCGACTAGTGCGTTTTGTGCAATGAGGAGACGGAATCTGGAGACCACATATTTATCAGTTGTGGCAAAGCTATCACAGTCACTTGGACTCTGAATCTTTGGTGGGATAAGCTTCCTATGCAAGTTGGGTCGGTGAGGCACTTTCTCGACAAGGTCGGAGGTACTCGTAACACTAGCTTGGGGATGTTCAAGGAGGTCGCGGATTAGGCCTACATCTGAGCTATGTGGAATAATCGAAACGATACTAAAAAAAGGTTTAATGGCGGGGGACCTATGGCCTGTGGTCCACATTTGTGAACCCTAATCTTCAATGGCAAAGTGTTTCCTCCTCCTTGCATGACGAATGCTATATGGGGTATACTTTTCAATTGGTGTAAAACTAGGGGCAAGCAGTTTAGGGGTTAGATTGGAACGTTTCGAATTGTAACCCAATCTCTTTTCTTTCGATGTATCCGAGCTAGCCTTAATCTGCCTTGTTTCTTAATGCATTCGTGATAAAAAAAGATTACAACTTATAAACATTTAAAATGTTCCATGACTCTTCCTTGAACTTATGAACTGATAAAAATCTCGAATGGCCAAAGGGTTTGTACTTGTAGCCCAATGACTTTTGGTGCTTGGTAAGGTGCCCCCTCCCTTATGGTTGTGGGTTCGAGTCCCGTCGTGAATGTTGATGTAGATTTAGGAGTAGGTTTAGTAGTGGGTGTATTTGTATGTTGCCGTTCAAAAAATAAAAATCTTAAATGCATACATATATGATATATATATATATTATATCACAATACATGTAAAAGCTATTAACAGTATTAAGAATTAAAATTCAACCCTTAAGCATCAACGAAGAAACACAATTGATAACATCATAGGAATAGACGTACCATTGTGTTTGTTCTCGCTTGAGTCTTCCTTAACTAGTTTGTCTATGAACCTAGACTAGGGGTGTTAACGAGTCGAGCCGAGTCGAGTATTAGGTTAATCGAGCCGAGCTCAAAAAATAACATTGGGCTCGAGCTCAACTAACTTTTTCAATGTAGGGCTCGAGCTCGAGCTCAGATATTTTTTGAGTTATCGGGCTCGAGCTCGAAGCTCGTTTATGGGTTCGAACTCGCGATCGATTGACTCGTTTTTCAACTTGAGCTCGATAAATGTTATATTTTTATACTAATATTGATAAATATATGAAAATGTTTGGCTCGAAAAAAGCTATGCTCGAATGGCTCGGCTCGGCTCGACTCGCTCGAAAAATTTACTCGGGTTTTCGAACGAGTCGAGTCGAACATTGGTGTTATAAAGCTCGGCTTGTTAAGTTAAACGAGTTCTATATTATGTTCGAGATCGACTCGAGCTCGTGTATTATTAAGCTTGAGCTCGACTCGCTAACACCCCTAACCTAGACCATGGGATCTCCAATGTTGCTAGGTTAGGTCGCTAGGTTTTGACTCACTATATTGGCTTTAAGCCCATTCCCATCTTTGCTCTCTATTTAGGCCTTTTGTCAAAGAATCAACAATATTTTCAGTTGGGTTTATATAGTTAATAGGGATAATTCCATCTTTTAGCAAGTTCTTTATCGTATTATGAAAACACCTTATATACCTTGCTTTGCCATTGTAAATCCGATTCTTTGCTCTAGTAAGAGCAACCATACTATCAAAACGTATACTAATTGCTTGTCAAGCTTAGGCCATAATGAATGCCCTCAAAGAAGTTTTTAAGTCATGACCACTTCAGCAACTTCGTCTAAATCGATAAACTCAACGTCCATAGTTGAACGAGTATTTACCATTTTTACTTAGATGATCTCCAAGATATCGATGCTCCACCAAGGGGTAAACAGGTAACTACTTGCGGACTTACTTTTTGAGATTGGAAATCCAATTGGCATCATATCCTTCCACGACTAGAGGATATTTTGTATAAAGTAATCCATAATATATTGTACATTTAAGGTATCAGAGCATTTTAAATAGCGCATACTAATGATCTTTACACGTATTGTGTACGTATCGACTTAGTGTACTAAGTGTATATATGCTATATCTAAGCATGTACAGTTCATCATATACAACAACCTTCCAAGTACTTAAGTATACCTTAACTGAAGGATCAAAGCCTAACGATCATTCAATCATCATAATGTCTAAATTTCCTAAGAACCTTTTCTATATAATGGGACTAAGTGAGGATGTATCCTTTAGAAGTTCTCTGAAATTAATTAGACCGGGAAAACATATTGTATGTGAATGTCGTGGTGGGTTCAAAGTTAAACGGGTTGAGAGTGCTTGAGTCTAACCCGACTCGTTTAATAAATGTGTCAGAAATCCCAACCCTAATCTGACCTGTTTAACCATTTAACTTTTATAAAATTAAAAAAATTAAAAATCAGAAATTCACAAAAAATTACGAATCCAAGTATAATAATTCAAACTTATAAATTCGAACAAAATACATTAACATTAAAAATCCAAAAAAGACGAAAAAATAAGATTGAAATTGGAAAACTCTTAGCGATACGATCGTTGACAGGTTGATAGGGTTAAAAGATATAGACTTTTCGATGTTTTTGGGCTGGTAATATATATATATATATATTGACGCAATAGAATACGTGGAACAGATCGACAAACGTCAAACCCTTTTGATAAACGAGAATTACAAACGTAACACACAAAAGCAAGAGAATAATCCCTAAAAAGACAAACTTTTATTGAATAATAACTTGATAAACAATTGAAACCTAATCACCCTGTTTATAATTTAAACTAGAATAAGATAACAATGGAAACTAAATAATCCTAATTCTAAACCAACTAGGAATCAATTAAAATAATAACTAAATATAAAATCCTAAAACTGAAAGGAAAATAAATAATAATCCTAATCTAATATTATCATCAACTAATAAAATACTTAAATAAACAGATAAACGCAATCTTCTTCGGTTTGATCAAAGACCCGGATCAACCATCGACTAGCTCTCGTTGCGAGCTACATCCTCGCGTCGCAAGGTTAGATTTGTCTCTTTGTTTGACTTTCCATTTTTTCCCGAACATGTTTAATTCTTGGTTTCCAAAAATCTCTAAAAATCTTCAATAAAGATCGAAACCGATTTGTATCGGACACACCCTCTTTAAAAGTACTTGACCTCAAGTTCACTTGTAAATTGCTTAACTTCTTGGTAGAGGTGCACAAAACCTGTTTTTTAACCGAACCGTTTTTTTTAAATCGGTTTTTTATTAACCGGTTTTTTAAAAAACCGGTTCGGTTCATTACCGGTTCGGTTTATTACCGGTTCATTACCGGTTTTTCTACATTCCTCCCTAGAACCCAACGGTTTGAAATATTTTGAAAAGAGCTTGCCTTTTAAAAAAACCGGTTTAAAACCGGTTAAAAAACCGGTTCGGATAAAAACCGGTTAAAACCGGTTATTGAACCGGTTAAAACTGATTCAGTTTTTTTCTCAACCGGTTAAAAAAAAAACCAGTTTCGGTTATTTTTTCCGGTTTTCGGTTAATCAGTTTTTTTGTGCACCTCTACTTCTTGGAGCCTTGATGCAATCTCAGATCATAGATCACATTCTTTGGAACAGTTGTCTTCACATTCTTCGAAATTCAAATAGGATATTTGTCGTCGAGATCGTCTCCATGCAAGCAATACCTCATCAAGCTCAAATGGATAATAAGCGGTAATAGCTTTTGGAGGAGAAGTTTTGGTCAATTCCAGAGCTTTTAATGTTTGAATAATAGAAACATTATCTTTCTCGATTTGTTGGGGCAATAGTTTTAGTAGATCGGGAATGATGGGGATAACTTCTTGTGGTGGCTTGGTCACGACGGGGATAACTTCCACTTTGGTTGCCTCCGATAATACTTCTCCTTTCTCCGGTAATGTTTTCGAAATAGGTGGTTGTTGAATTACGGGGGAAATTGAATCATAATACCTTCGACGTTTTCATCACATAAAACCTTAACTGGTTTCTCATGCCTAATCTCACAGTCACCATTGTCCGGTTTGGGATAAATCTTGTTCAGCCTTCGTTCTTGATCTTCTGGTAAAAATCGTTCGTGATCTTCTGGTAAGAATCGTTCCATCATTAGTTTCTTCATTTTTTCCATGATTGAACGGGTCTTTTTCGTCGGCGTTGTCTTTGCATGACTAATTTATCCCACCAAACGGAGGCGGCACTCTTTAGGTGGAATGTAGCAAACTTTGCTTGTTTTTCCTTGAGAATCTCTATAGATTCAAAAAAGCAATCGACATCTATCAGCCAATCTAGAAATTATTCTACTCAACGAAATGTTCTTTCTTTCTTAGGTTCTTCGCTTTTTTTCTTAATTCTTGGATTTGAAATTTGAACCGGTGGTAGGATAAGGTCGGTTACCATGGAGCAAGTAATTACAGTGATCGAGATGCCTGTCTCTTCTTCGATGCTCGTTGATGAGAGTGCCGCTCTGATGGGCAAGGTTAGCGCCACTAGTGTTGAGGGTCGTGGAAACAACCCTAACAATTGCCTCAATATCTACTTTGTTAAGTCGTGGCGATGGTGATGCCATCTGAAGGAAAACAGGCAGGGATTTTGGCTCTAATACCAACTAACAACATAATTTTTTTAGGGTTTGGAACCTAGTCAAGCTAGGCGGCACAACCCTGCGCAGATTATTATTAACAAAATTTTCCACATTATCAACAATTTCGACATCATCAACAAGAGTTTCAACACTGTCATTAGAACTACGAATTTTAGAGGGTCTTTCTTGCCTAACCAAAAATTTATTTAATGATCCTTGTAAAGCTTGTGCAATTTCTTGTTGTTTTTTTTCTATTTTGAACACCAGATGGTTGTGACCTAGGAAGCATCTTTAACCAAATGTCGAAATTCAAACAATAAAAATTAAAGCAAACAGAAAATGAGAAAACACTAAGCAAAAGCAAATACCCAAACAAACAGATAATACCTAAACAATAAAACAACAAATACCAAGCAAACAACAAAAACCCAAACAACAAATATCCAAACTTCAGTCTAAAAGCAATTAGATAAGTAAATAACATATTAGACACCGAGATTAGATGAGAAATTAAAAAAATTGAAGGAAAACACCTGGATAGCAGAATTAGGATAGCAGCAGATGCAATAGTCAAACCCTCAATTGTTGAGACTTGAAGCCGGTGGCGGCGTCCAAACACCCGTCAACCGTGAGTTTGAGAGTCGTTGTGTCGTTCCAAAGGCAGTGACAACAATGAAATCGGCGATTGAGAGAGGAGTGTTTGAAGGTGTGATTTTTGATGTATACTCGTCGATTGAGACTGAAGGTGTTATAAAGAATCAATTGAACTCGTCTGATTCCATTAAGAATCATCATTGCCATCAAGAATCGAGCGTCGCTGGTGTGTTTGTGAGAGAGAGAGAGTCGGTTGATTGAAGGAGAGAGAGATAAAAGAGTCGTTTCTTAATTCTTCATATTAATTTTTTTAATGATACATAACTGAACCTAGTAAGGCTAAAGAGGGACCTGAGCTTTGATGCCCTAGTGGGTTGTGATGCCCTGGACGGTTGCCCATCTAGCCCAGCCCATTGGCCTCCCTAAAAGTAGGATACGAGGAACGGACCGACAAACGTCAAACCCTTTTGATAAACGAGAATTACAAACTTAAACTTAAAAAGCAAGAAATAATCCCTAAAAAGAATTTTTTTTAAAAGAATAATAACTAGATAAACAATTGAAACCTAAGAACCCTATTTGTAATCTAAACTAGAATAAGATTAAACAAGTGTACTTATTATGAACGTAGAATCCCTTTACAATTGTTTGATTTATAAGTTAAAACAATGCTAGCTTAATTTTTTTAGGATTTGATCAACTCGACTTCTCCTAGTTTCCCTTAATAACAATTCTATTACAGTTGGGGATTTCTCCTCCTAACCTCTTACAACTGATACAATCCAGCTTATTAACCAATTAATCGGTGTTCACTTGATTCTTCAATCTAAGGGATTTCTTCTCAAAGACTGGTTTTTACCAATTCTATGACTAAGTTATCGGATCCCAATCTCAATCTCTGTTTTCGGTAGATCGCCTGCCAGGAAACCAAAGCGAATGGCAGAGGAAACTAATTAACTATTAATAGATCAAAATAGCTAAACTTAAAGCTATTAATAAAGTTTAAAATCAAACTACTAATAAAGTTCATCATTCCATAATGAGTACTAATAAATCTAGCACATAGATATACTAAATCTATTAAAGACAAAGTAAAGGAATGAACACATGTAACAGCCCAAAACCCAAACATATAGTAATGGTATCCTAGTGATCTAACGCATTGAAATTAAATATAAACTGAAATTTTAGGTTTGAAAGCCTAATACATCAGTTCAAAAAGGTAATCAGTATTGTGCTAATGGAACAACCCTCAACAGCTGAGATATTTCTAATACCAGTGACCATCTACGAAATTCTATAGTTAACCTCTCTTTTCTAACTCCGAACTTTCTCTTTCCTTTTCGAGATTTCACCTCTACGCGCTTGCCCTGAAAATGTTTAAAGAAAAAGTTTGAAAATGAGGGTTAGACCATAAGGTCTAGTGAATTCCCTCAGAAAGATAGTTTGATAGCAATTTCGGCCCTCTGGCCCAGTTATACAACATTTATGTCAACACCGTTGGTGCATCGTGGACATAGACATAGGCCCATTCGGTCACCTGTTGTAACACCTCATTCCTAGAAGATATAAACTTAACGACAATTAACAGAAAATAGTAACCAAAGATTAGCGGAAACTGTTATAATTTAAAAACATGACAAAATTCCCAAAAACGGGTCCAAAATGTACAACTTTCAAACAACCCAATTCATAAGTAGTTTACAACTCAAATCCTTTTCGATAAAATCCAATTTGTAATAGCAAAACAAGATATTCATGTATCGTGTCCAAAACATAGCTGAACTGATTACGGATCCGAGCCATCAAACGTGAGCTTTTCCTTGTCCTTCGACTAGGTACCGTCACTGAACCACATGAACCACATCGGGTTAAGCAATAAGTTTAGTGAGCACAAACCTAGGCCCTATGAATGCATCGTGACCCATTACTGGACATGCATCGTGACCCATTACTCAAGGTGTAAACACCAAGAGCATCATGACTGACACTGGTACCAGGCCTCTGAACCCAACTTCCCTAGGGGTAGTGAATACCACCATAGGTACTATCGTGAATATTACATGCTAGTTTACATATCAACAACATATACATCATGATCACATGCATATCAAACTTGAACGCAAGTTAATGTACTCACCTTATTGTAGAGTCTGATATCACACACACTTGACAGAAAGCACACGCAGGTGTTTAAGCACCTAAACATTCACATAACATTCATATAAACACTTAATACTTGAATTCTAAACCGTACCCAAACCCTTAAGCCGTGCGTATAGCAAAGCTACGCCAATGGCTCTCTAAACTACCAACTCAAAGGTTGGAACTATCCACTCTAGAATTTGTAAGTAAAATTCTAGCTTTGATGGTCCCAAAAGGTAGGAAATTCATTTACGAACCCAACGGTCCATTCGGAATAAAAAAAACGGAGTTGAAACGCAAAAGTTATGGCCAAAACAAGATTTCTCAACAAAACAGGGTGCTAGGGATCGCTAGGTTCAGGCTAGCGATCGCTAGCTATCATTTTCCAATATTTCTGCCAAATCACTCGAAACCTAGCGATTGTGAGGGGTTTTTTAAAGGGGCTAGCGATCGCTAGCTTTCCCCCTAGCGATCGCTAGGCTCTAAAATCAGCATTCGAACCCAAAAACGTAAAAACTTATTTTCGGCATAACTTTGACATCCGAAGGCCGATTCAAAAAGCCATGGTTTCGTATTTCCAGGCTCTACAAGATTACAATAACCATTCTAATACTATCTAACATCAAAATACTTGATTGGTGATCCAAAGATCACCAATTCTCTCAACATTCAACAAAACCCTAACCCTTGAGTCAAACTTGCAAATTAACATGAACAAAGTGAAATTGATGCTTACCTTGCGTTAGGAAATCAGTTCAAACGATCACTCGATGATCAATTGCACCACAAACACTCGATTTCACTCTCAATTGCACCAATCTCCTTGGAAGCCCTAAAACCCTCTTCCTTTTCTCTTTGGAATCGATAACTGACATATGAGGAGGGTTTGGGCTTCAAAGCCTTCTTATATACATAGTCATACTTCACCCTCAAATTTCTACAATAACATCCAAGTTCCCCTACCCGAATTTACAAAAAGGGCTCATAAACTTACTAATTTAACAAATAAAGTTAACAACTTAACTGAATGGAAACGGGGTGTTACACCTGTATGTAACGATAGATCGAGACCCATCCGGTCACCCCTTATAAGGAAGCAGAAAACAGATTCAAGCTTCAACCACACCCTCACACCCAAGGAATACACACTGTTCCTTGATACACTACGTCCACTTTGCAATCTACCACAATCAATCAATCAAAGGCATTCAATTATAAGCATGCTCATAAATATTCAACAGTTTATCGATAACAGATTTCAGAAAACATTTTCAGTTGGCAAACATTTTCAGCAACATATTTTATTTTATGAAAAGTTTGGTAAAAGGAAACTCACCTGAGCCTAGCTCAAACAGATAGTCGCTTTCCCCTAACGGATCAGCGATCGATCTTCATCATCAATTGTTTAAACTTAGCATAAGACCAAATCTTAACTATTCTTAACTATGTTTTCCCCTACGCAGACTTAGCACGGGGGACTGCTCTTGCGGGTCGAGGGGCAACGCCCCTAGAGAAAAATTCCCTTTAATAGAAAGAATTTACAGACTCTTCCTTAGAAAATGGCTCCTAAGGGTCGGAATTTCACAAATCCCGAGTCGGTTTTTAGTTAATTCGAGTTGGATTTCTGGTATAATCCGAGTCGGATTTCGAGGTATAATTCAAGTTGGATTTCAGTTAACAAATCTGAGTCGGATTTCTGGTATAATCCGAGTTGGATTTCGAGGTATAATTCAAGTTGCATTTCAGTTAACAAATCCGAGTCGGATTTCTGGTATAATCCGAGTCGGATTTCGAGTATAATTCGAGTCGGATTTCACCAAATCCGAAGTGGTCGGAAATCTTTCTTCCCAGAGTCAGGATTTCGAAATTTTACCCTATAACAGCTCAAAACCTTAGATTTCTAATCAAGATTGATTTTATCGATTGATTCCTATTACATCATTAGCTAAGCTACATCATAGATTGAGAATACTTACCAAAGAGAATATCGAACGATTGTGATGATGATGCAATTGCTTTTCCCCTATCTGCTTCCTTCCCCTTAAATCGCACACACAACACCCTAAATGGCAAAAATTACCCTATTACCCATGTTTATACCATGGGCTTAAGCCCATGGTCTCTTTAATTATTTACCCAATATAGCCTAAGCCCACAATCATCTACTACTTTCTCTTAAAAGTCACATTTGGTCCCCAATTTATAAAAGATTCTTAAAATGGATCCCAATTCTTAAATAAATTAAATATATACACGTTATTTAAATCCCGGGTATTACAACACATTAATCACACCGTAAAGCTATTGAACATGAGACACCAGTAATCCACCTTCGCGTATGAATCGGTGAAGTATCACTGTGATCGACCACCTTCTTCAATTCCCGGTTCATATATTGTCTGCTCACTTAAAGAATTCTAAAATTTAATAACCGATAAAAGCATGGATCAGATACTGAACGTTGGGTTGGAAGTCAAATTTATAAAGCCAAGGTCGTGTCCACCTTGCAACTCGAAAGTGCCTTAGCAGCGCGAGGTCCTTATATTTTCCAAAAATACAAGATATTTTGTCGATCTTCTAACGAGGGTAAACTTGCACACGAAGAAAACAACCATGCAAACTTTGCGACTCAAAAAGCTCTTTGTGACTCGAAAACCTCGAACACTTTAAAATCAAAACTCAAGTCTTTAGAATCTCATGACTCGAAAAAGCTACTACCGAGGGTAGTTTTGACTTTTCTTCTTTTTGGCCTTCTTTTGGCGTTTTTCAACCCAAGTGACTTCCAAAACCTATAAAATGAAAATTTATACCAAATAGTCTGAAAACACCGTGGTTTAGATCAAAAGAAATGCAAAAACCAAGATATCCGTACTTAGAAATTTTATAATTTAGGTGATATCAATTACTCTTTTTTGCTTTCATTTCCGAGAACTTGATTACTTTGGTATTACTTGCTTACGGGTAATTGTTTTTGCCTTGAAGATGAACATCAGTAGGGATTGTTCTTATAATGAGTTTGTTTGGATATTGAAGACATAGTGGAATGTTATACATTGTAAGGCTTTTGGTTGAAGTCAAGGATAGAGATTTGTGAGAAATGTCTTGTCTACAACCAAAATCGGACACAAAGATAGCCTCCTACGACCTAGGTCATACTGGTGGTCACGTATCTCTCTGTGTGTTCAGAAGACCCACGCTAGCGGTAGCAATTTCCGACACTACTCGTCAACCCGACATGACATGACCCAAAGATAAACGGGTTTGGGTTAAGGTTTTTGACCCGTCAACATGTCAACTTGCCAATTTCACGGGTCATGTTCAGGTCGACCAGCCGAGTTGACGGGTTGACCTGCGAACCCGTTTATCTTTTAAATATTTTTTTATATAATAAAAATAACATTTAATTTTTTACTTTGATAATTTTGATTTGGTTGTAAATTTTGAACTTTGGTTGTATGTTGAACTTTGAACTTGGTTGCTTTTGCATTTTTGTAATTTGGATTTGTTTGTATTTTTTAACTTTGATAATTTCGATTATGAGCTGTTTATGACCTGCCAACCCGTTTATGACCCGTCAACACGTGTCTGATCTATCGACCGCCAACCTGCCAACCAGTGACACGACCCGTTACGGGTTAGGGTTGAAGATTTCGACACGATTAGCAAAACGGATCGTGTCATGGGTTGATGTTTTTGACCCAGCAACCTGCCAACCCGTGACTCGCCAACCCGAACATGACCCGTTTGCCAGCCCTAACCCACGTAGGTTGTCCCGTTACTTAAGACGCGCCAAAGGTTGCGTAAGCCTCTGACTTTTTTTGGGTACCTGTGCGAGTTGCTTTGCAACGTAGGTCTCGCGTGTCCCTTTTTGGCCGTTGATGAAATGTTTGGTTTTTGGTTGGCAATTCACCTCCTCTATCCATTTTGATATTGGTAGACTACCATACCCAAATAAGATTATTATTTTTGGTGTACCTCCCTCTTCCTACATAACAATACACATCTCCTTTAGAAGATTAATTCTATCTTCTACCCTTTTAGCACCTTCTTCTTCCAAGTATCATAGTGAGCTCAAGAACACCATAGATTTCTCTCCATTATTTGAAGCTTTGTAACATCTCTAGTGTAATTACCATCAAGTGAGAGTGGATCAGTTCTCGACGTCATTCGCCCATGGTGTTTCCCGATTGGGGTTTTCATGTAAAAATCTCGGTGTCTCTCTTTACTTTGTTTTATCTTGCATATATGGTTAGATATTGTTGCATATACTTGGTGGTTGATTATCTCATTGTGTTGATCATATTTCCGCTATTATCTCGTTATAAGAACATAGTTCATTTGTTCTTGTGGATTTCGTGTTGTTAGTGAGGTCCATCTATCAAGCTCTTTGATAGTTATGTTTCCGTATTTTCACAGCAATCTTTATGCAATGTGTTTGTCATCCTTGACCTCACCCCCTTTTCTGAACCGTAGAGCTTAGATTCCGAGATCAACCCCTCAAACTAACTGTTATGAAATGAAAAAAATGTTTTTTCTTCGGGTTTTGAATGGGCTTAAACTAGCTACTAACTAGACTTCGATGAAGGCTTGCATTACTACTCTTTAATCCATTGTCGGTGAAAAAAGTATGAATGGTTGGTTTCTGTCTGGGTCTGGACCAGATTCATATAACGTTCTTCATGTAACCTATCCTAGTTAGGTGATTCTGCTCCTTGACTCATTTTGTGCATCTAAATTTAAAACTATAATATTGTGTCATATAATGTTGATGAAGAAATAATATAGTGAGGTTGGTGTCGATCCTTGACCATTTGAGAAAAAAAAAACTTCCAAAATCGTAATATTGTAGCATATCAATGGTACTCCTATAAAACCCCTAAAACAATTAATTGACCTCATAAAAGAATTTTTTTTATAGATAAAATTAATAAAAAGGTGTCCTCCAAGAAGTACATATAGATTTTAATTCTTTGGTCATCACGTACACTTGGTAATCAATATATGGTGTCTTTCATATCATTGTCAACTTCAATTGAGTTAATATTTGGGACCCTTAAAGGTGTTGTTTCATATTTATTCATCCTAACATAATTCTTTGTCTTTCTTGTTTAGTTGGTTTAGATTTTTATTAATTCAAATATCAATAACATTAGTAATATTAATTTGATATAATATTACTCAGTTTAATAAACAAATAACTTAAAACACAAGAAATATTCAAGAAAGAAATGTTATTACCATGGAATTTTAACTTTTAATTTTGACTTCTTTTTACGTTGTTGATAATTTAAGAAAAACTGTATTAATTATATCAAATAAAAAAGGTCGAAATTTACATAGATTACAAGTTTAAATCCAACTACGGCTATCTTGTATTATATGGTGACTGTTTCTTCAAGATGTGGTCATAAGTTCAATATAATTGGAAAGTTGTGGAAATTTGCATAAATCTTTTAGAGAAAAAAAAAAATAATTGGTTTTTTTTAATGTGACAAAGTTTATAATTAAATTGGACCCACAAACAGTACTGGAAAGTAAATGTGCATTGGACCTAATCTGCAGGGTGGGGTTTCATTTCCATTTCATATTTTCTATGAGAATACATTAATTAAATTTATTCTAAATTGACATAACAAACACCTTAAAATTCTCTCCAAATTCTCTTCCATATGATATAGATAGTCAACCAAAAATAAAATCAATGTTATATTTTCATATAAATAGATAAATTTTAATAAAAGTTCTATAAAATTTGTAAACATATGTTTACTAACCTAATTGAGAATTGAATCGATATAATCATATACGAATAGAAATTTTATACAGTGGTGTGTGGGACAAATACTTCTTTTTTCTTTATATGATAAAAACATATATTCTCCTTAAAGGTTTGTACCCAATTATTTGATGACTAGCTATGATTAAAATACCTTTAAGTTGGTTTTCATTAAATTCATTCGCTTCTTTTCGCCATAAAGATGTAAATATGGACCCATTTCGTTCATGGAAACAGTGAACTAGTAACAATTACGTAGGATTAGCTCAACTAAATAAGACTTGGGTCTTAGACGTCTTTCTTAGAGGTCATTTGCTTAAGTTCTATAAGGTCACCAAGAAATTTTTTATTTTTTTGGAGGTTTTAGAAGGCTTTTGGGATTAGTCAATGTACATGCAACTTGACTCGAAATCCATGGTCAACAAAAAAAGATAGTAGGGTGTGGATCCAGAGGGGTGGTGGGGGTGACACGTGCCACAATATTGTTCCTCCGTTATAAGGTTAAAAATTTTATTGTAACCATTTTGATTGTGTTAGGTACTAATTTATGTAATTAGCCACGTTTGGTTAAAAAGATCAAAGTTTAGTTCGTCTTTTTAATGGTGTGAGACATGGTTTGACTTTTAGGGTCAAGTTTCAAGCCCTTAAAGTCATAGCAAGACCGCTAGCAGAATGGCAAGTCCACCGTGGAGACATCATTCTCGAAACGGTCAATTATATTAGCAAATATGTGCATCTAGTGGAAAACAAACAAATTTATCTAAGTAGATACTCATTTTTAAGGTGTGCCTGCAAAATCACAGTTTGGCCTTGGGAAGTCAACATAGTTTAACACCAATTTCAACTCAGTTTATTTGAATTTAAACTTTTCAATTCGAGTCATGAATCGAGTCATTCGAGCATACACTTTTTCGCAACAAAATGTTCATAATTTTTTTTTTCAACAACGAAATTTTACTAAAAACCACCAACATGCTAGAACAAAAAATTACATATAGGAAATAGCCCGGAGAGGCAGAGAGGGTTATGAAGCCAAACCACCCAATTAATTTTAAACTGCTATTACTTTTAGAAACACAAAAATAAGCTTGAGTTACAATCTTGTCAAAGATATCTCCCTTTTTCAGCTTGGTCTCATAAAAAATGTTAACATTATGGAACAACCATATTTACCAAAGCCTAGTGAGAAAAATGTTAACTCTTCAATTGCAAATTAAAAAGGGTTAATTACATGAGTGTGTATCGAACTTGTCACGTTTTTTCATTGTATGTACCCAACATTTAAACTTACCATTGTATGTATCAAACTTCTTAAACTTCTCATTGTATGTATCAGGTTACCTGCTGAGCAGGTAACCGGTCACAATGCCACATAGGCTGCCACATTGGCTACCACATAGGATGCCAACACATTGAGTAAATTACATATTTAGTCCCTCTAGTTTATTAATTGGTCCCAAGGACCTGTTTTGCCTTTTTTGAAAAACCAAACTCACCTCCCCACCACCACCACCACCAAACCCCCACCACCACCACGGCTGCCACCACCACCACCACCACCACCACCACCACCACCACCAAACCCCCACCACCACCATCACCACCAAACCCCCACCACCACCACCACCACCGCTGCCAAACCCCCACCACCACCACCAATCCTCGAAACATCCTCCGGCGACAACGAGTCTCTCAAATCCACAATTTCTCGTTCCGTCAAACAGATTTTCCCTCCTTTTCTTGAACCTTCGATCGCGATCCGATTCAGCAACGGATGCTGAACCAACAAGCACGACATCACGTTCCCCCATTCGATCGAATCCACAACGCCATGGAATGACGAGTAAAGCCGTAACTCGAGCTCCTCCGCCGTGACGACGTCGTCAATAATCGCATCCGTAACGACTTCCGTTCGGTCCGGTTTTCCGATCACCGACTGCGCGAACAAAAACACGAAGCTCTGCAGCTTGAAATCGAACTTCGTCTTCCAATTAATCAACGTGGGTGGTGTGGCCGGATCTGGACCACCGTGAAAGAGAGAGAGGGGGGGGGGGAGCAAACTCACCGGAGTTTCGGGGGTCGCCGGAGGGGTTGAAATCAGAGGGGGGAGCAAACTCACCGGAGAATGGTGGTGGCTGCAATTTTGGGAGATTGGATCGAACCGGCGGCTTTGAGGAGCTGGTTGGTGTTTGGGTTGCCGGAATCGAGGGTTGTGCCTGGGTTGTGCCATTTGGGAGAAATTAACGATTTGGTTGCCGGAATCGAGTGGTGGACTGGTGGTTGTTTGGCGATGGCGGTAGTTTGGTGTTGGTGTTGGTGGTGGGTTTGGTGATGGTGGTGGTGGCTGTGGTGATGGAGATGGTGGCTGTGGTGGTGGTGGTTGTGTGATGGTGGTGGCTGTGGTGGTGGTGGTGGTGGTTGGGTGGTGGTGGTGGTGGTTTGGTGGTGGTTGGGTGGTGGTGATGGTGGTGGTGGTGGTGGTGGTGGTTTGATGGTGGTGGGTTTGGTGGTGGTGGTGGTGGTTGTGTGATGGTGGTGGCTGTGGTGGTGGTGTGGTGGTTGGGTGGTGGTGGTGGTTGGGTGGTGGTGATGGTGGTGGTGGTGGGTTTGGTGGTGGTGGTGGTGGTGGTGGTGGGAGGGAGGTTGAAGATGAAGAAATTAGTAAAAGTTTGATACATACAATGAGAAAATTAGAAAGTTCAAGAATATCCACATCATATGCCACGTCACGCCACATCAGATGCCACGTCAATATAACTGGTGCCACGTCAGCCTCTTACCTGTTATATCAGGTTTGATACATACAATGAGAAAATTAAAAAGTTCAGTACATACAATGGTAGATTTAAAAGTTGGGTACATACAATGAAAAAACGTGACAAGTTGGATACACTCTCATGTAATTAACCCAATTAAAAAACCATGTAATCCAAGACGCATAGGAACTACATGTCGGGATACACATTAACTGCCACCATCTACCAATTTGTCTTCAAATCTCTATCGCCATACAAGCACGGATAGAACAAATGATCACATGACTCCAAACCTACATCACATAGTGGAAATAAAACAAAGAGGCAACATTAATCCCTCTCCTATCCAAGTTATGTTGATCGGCGCTATCCTGTTCAAACTCAAATGCTAATTAACAAAAGACAATTAACCTAATTAACAAGAACTAATTAGTTCCATCTAGTATTAATCGAGTCTACAATCAATAGTCTGGAATTATTGGAATTCCTAGTAGAGGCAATGATAAAAGAACCTAATCCATCTAATCACCACACCCACCATGAGAAATCATATCACAAATGAGCGCAACTTATCCCTCAAGAGAAATAAACAAGTTGTACCAATTAATTGATGATGAATAAACGAGTTATTAGTAAAGAAAATATCATATTCAAGATAATGACATAAGAAAACACTTATATGTATCAAAGTTTCAAACCGAGCAACCTAACCAAATTAACCAGCACAATCCCATGACTTGGAATAAGTTGAAATTTTTACTAGTGATATATTGAATTAGGTTGTTTAAATATCTTGGTTCCAAACAACCCAATCCATGTTCAACCCCGGTAACAACTAGTAATAATTATTCAATCCCACAATATGTGGAAGGAGTACAAATGAGAAATCCCTTGAGGGCATTTTAGAAGTTGGTCAGTAGGACTTCTGAAGTGACTGATTGTTGCATCTGAGTCTGAATATAATTGAAACACAAAAGGGTCTCTAAATCTGACAAAAATCCTTTCTTTTTCCTTCCAATAAACATGTCAATGCCCATTACTTCACAGCCTGGACAAACTTCTTGAAACTGCATATCAAGCCCACATTCCTCCATAAATCCAACCAAAACCCATGTGAAATTCTTCCCTTTTAATCATTCCTCAAACCACCATCACCATCCCAAACCAGATTTCCAAGATTTCTTTTCTGGGTTTTTGGGTCATTTTTCCAACACATTTTCTTGGTTTCTAAAAATCTACGATACAGCTCGAAACCGATCTTTATCAGTCGTCATCATGTGGGATTCAGAGAGTGAATCAGTTGCAGGTAGAGATTACGATAATGGCCTTCTTTCTTCTAACAAACATGGAGTTCAGACCGACCGCTTTGAACAAAGAGGCAAATCTTGGTACGTACTATAATACCTACCCATCTTATCTCTTTAATTGTTCTAAAAAAATGGACTAAATTAAATTAACTTTCTTTAATGGCGGATAGGTTTGTTGCAACTGATATCCCCAGTGATTTCTTGGTTCAGATTTATGATGTTAGCTTCCATTTGCATAAGGTATTATTGATTAAGTGCTTTATCTTAAAATCCACTGATTTTGGGTTCTGAATTTGTTGATTGATTCATCATTTTGTCTGTTTGTTTGTGTGGTCCAAAAGTATCCCCTGCTTTCAAGAAGCGGAAAAATGAACAGAATCATATATGATTCACGCGAAGTCGAGCTGAGCAAAGTGGTCATGGACGATATCCCGGGTGGGGCGGATGCCTTCGAGCTCGCCGCCAAATTCTGCTACGGGATTGCGGTCGATCTGACGGCCACCAACATCTCCGGCCTTCGGTGTGCGGCCGAGTACCTGGAAATGACCGAGGATTTGGAAGAAGGGAATCTCATTTTCAAAACCGAAGCTTTTCTAAGTTATGTGGTGTTGTCTTCGTGGAGAGATTCGATCGTGGTGCTGAAAAGTTGCGAGAAGTTGTCTCCTTGGGCCGAGAATCTCCAAATCGTTAGGAGATGCAGCGAGTCGATCGCTTGGAAGGCCTGTGCCAACCCGAAAGGGATCCGGTGGCAGTACACCGGAAAACCCATGAAGGCTTCGAGCCCGAGTTGGAATGAGATGAAGGATTCGAGCCCGAGCCGGAGCCCGGTCCCTCCCGATTGGTGGTACGAAGACGTCTCGATTCTTAGAATCGATCATTTCGTTCGTGTCATCACCGCGATTAAAGTAAAAGGAATGAGATTCGAAATGATCGGAGCGGCCATAACGCACTACGCCACGAAATCGCTTCCGGGTTTGATCAAAGACGGCGGTTTAAGTGAAGAGGGAAGTAGTACGGGCGGTGGTATGGCGGTTTCCGGTAACTGGAAAGGCGGTTTGCACATGATCGTTGCCGGAAATAAAGACGATCATTCTTCGATCACTCAAGCGAGAGATCAAAGAATGATCATCGAGAGCCTTATTAGCATAATCCCACCACAAAAAGATAGCGTTTCGTGCAGTTTTCTTCTCCAGCTTTTGCGAATGGCGAACCTCTTGAAGGTGGCTCCGGCGCTGGTCACGGAGCTCGAAAAACGAGTTGGGATGCAATTCGAGCAGGCCACGTTGGCCGATCTTTTGATCCCTTGTTACAATAAAAGTGAGACTATGTATGATGTTGATCTTGTTCAAAGGCTTTTAGAGCATTTCTTGATTCAAGAACAGATGGATAGTTCGAGCCCGGGTCGTCAGCCGGTGCCCGAAAAACATGTATACGAAGGGATTCAACGGACTAATAACTCGAATGCGAAAATCAGAGTCGCCAGGCTGGTGGATAGCTATCTCACTGAGGTCTCGAGAGATAAGAACCTTTCGTTGACCAAGTTTCAGGTGCTCGCGGAGGCTCTGCCAGAATCCGCAAGAAGTTGTGACGACGGATTGTATCGAGCGATTGATTCGTATCTTAAGGTACTGTAAACTTATAAATCTTGCAACGTTTAACATCCAACACATAATTTTTACGATCATGTTTAACAACCATAAACTAACTTGTTTTTTAGGTTATTGAAAAAGAGATCATTTGGTTAGCAATACGCCAACGTTTTGAAGTGCTATTTGAAAATCGTGTCAATAAATTTTGGGTCTTTTTTCTTTTTATTTCAATTATGCACTTATATTTTTCTAATTTTTTTAATGTTTATATCATTTTATCTACTTTCTCAACTAATTTGTCCCAAAATTAGTATTTACTTAAAATAATAAGTACGTGCTTAATTTCTAAATTTAGCCCTAATGTTATAAGGATAAAATTGTTCTTTTATTAACTTACATTTTTAAATTTGCATGTCTTTTTCTACTAAGAAAAACATATTTTGGGACAGAGAAATTTGTTAGCCTTCATTCAGTTGTTTCCTTACAAAACATTACTAGTTTGTTTATCAACCAATTTAGTAAACATAGCCTATAAATTAATGTTTATATCATTTTATCTATTTTATCAATTAGTTTTTATTTTGGTTTGTCTGTGTTCACTTAAAAAAGTAGATTAATTTCTAATTCTATTCGAGATCATGGAACAGAGAAATTCATTTTTACTATATATATATGTTTTTTTTTTTTTTTTTTTTGAAAAGTACTATATATATATGTTAGGAAGGTTAAAACCGTCCTTTCATTAATTAAAAAGCGTAATAAGTATATAGCCGACAATAAATTTATCAGTTAATTTGTCAAAGATAGCGTATAAAGTAATCCTAACGACAGCCCTTGTGTGCGACAGGCTCACCCGACACTATCCGAGCACGAACGGAAACGGTTGTGTAGAGTTATGGACTGCCAGAAGCTCTCGATGGACGCATGCATGCACGCCGCCCAAAACGAGCGGCTTCCGCTCCGAGTCGTGGTGCAAGTCCTGTTCTCCGAGCAGGTGAAGATCAGCAACGCCATCGCCAGCAACTCCATCAAAGATACAGCCGCGGATTCCCATTACCAGCCAATGGTCCAGAATCGGAAAACACTGCTCGAAGGAACCCCACAGTCGTTTCAAGAAGGATGGGCCGCGGCTAAAAAGGACATCAACACGCTGAAATTCGAGCTGGAAACCGTGAAGACCAAGTACCTAGAACTGCAACACGAGATGGAGAGTCTGCAGAGGCAGTTCGATAAGGTAACGAAGCCGAAACATCAGTCGGCGTGGACGAGTGGGTGGAAGAAGCTGAGCAAGATGACGAAGATGAGTACGATGGAGAATAACGAGGTCGGAAATCAGAGTAACATAGCACAGGCCGCTAGAAAGAACCCGAGAAGATGGAGGAATTCAATTTCCTAGCGAAAACGTGATCGGAAGTTTTGAGTCACGAAAAGGACTGATACCGAGAAAAGATTGCAAACGAAGACATGTCGATCGATCGAACTACTCGATTTAATGCGAAACGTTATTGGTTATATATTCATTCTTCATAAATTCGTTTTTGGTTTTAGGAAATCAATCTCACATGATTTGTTCGGGCCTTCTATTTGTGGTGTTTATTTCATTTCATTCTTGGTATTTCTTTTTTTTTTTTTTTTTATGGGTATAGCTACAATCTTATTTGTTAAGATTTATGATTTTGAAGTTATGTGTTTTTGTACACCTTTATCACAAGTTTCTGTTTTTATACTCATGTTATTCTTATTGATTTGGTTATAGTCTTTTGATTTATTGTGTTTTTGGAGTCGGGGCGACACGACTTACCTCTTCGTACCACACACACACACAACTCACGCAACCCAAATCGGTTTCTCCTACCCGCAAAGGTTGCAACCCGCCGGCACCCATTTTTGTGCAGTCAACCCGATTGAAGCCGGCGGGTAAGATGGAAGCCAGCGGGCTTCACCTACTCAACCCGCACCTACCGCTGCGCATAGCCTAATCCTTAATCTTTGTCCTTATGAATCTTTCTCGTATTTTGGAAATATGATTGCATCTTCATCCCTGTCATTGATGGAAAATTAGGGACTTTTTACGTGTTTCTATGAAATACTTTAATTCAGATGTGTTAAATAGTATACTTGATCCAAAATAATTTATATTTAAATCTGATATATTTTCATACTTTGACCATTTCGATTATCAAATATTCATATATAAAAAACATTACAAAATCATATTTAACTATTTGATCAAATGTTTTTGGCTCTCCATTTTCTTTTTCAAAAATAACTATACAAGAAGAAAGATGCATCAAATTACTCTTTCTAAATCTAAATTTTACTAAATCTAATTCGTTACAAATAATATATTATACTATATAACATTTCACAGAAATGATGAACACTAGAATTAGAGTAAAGTACGACTTTGGTCTCTATGGTTTGATATTTATAAAACTTTTTGTTCTTAATCTTTAAAAACTTTTTTTCATTCATGTGGTTTTTATTTTCATTCCATTTTCATCCCTCCATCTAACTTTGTTAAATTAACTGGTTAACTCATCCAAAAAATGTTTTATTAGATTACATATTTAGTCATTATATTAGACCGTGTTTATATTCTTTATTATCAAAATACATAATTCACATTTTGTTACTTTTTACTTTTTTTATTTATTTTATTAAGACAATTTTTTTTATTAGTCAATTATAAACTATTATAACTTTAATAAAAAAAATAATCAAATAATTTCATTAAACTATTGATAAGTACATGATATTTTTTTCTAAAGCTTTAGGTTAAAATCTCTTAAAATTTTAATATTTTTATTTATTTAATTAAAACTTTCGTATGATAACATATGTACAAACGTTATGTTTCATGTAAATGATAAAATTTATCACAGTTTATAATCTGGCACGAAGCCGAACTTTCAATAACTAGTTTAATACATATGGATGGGCGAAACGAGGATAATGTTACCCTAACCTATCTTCATCCCTAGTTTTTAAATTTAAGAGATTTATGTCCTCAGTTGAACCAAATTTATGAGAAATCCTCAACCACAACCATAACAAGTATACTAGTCTCGATTGGACGCACTCTTAGCGTGCGTCTTCAAGATATTCTGAGATCCCAAGGAGATTTAGAGGGAGACTCCATTTTACATAATGTCAGTCATTCTTTAATCATGAAAAAATTGTAATATAAATAATATGGTAAATTATATATTTGGTCCAAGTGGTTTACATTTTATTGTAGTGTTGGTTCCTATTCTAAAATAATTATAGAAAAGATCCTTGTGTTTACATTATATTCCACTGTTTGTCCCTATGGTTTACACTATATATTGCACTGTTCGTCCCTGTGGTTTACATTAAATTTCACTCTTGGTGCCTAACCCTATTAGCAAAATAGGGACCAACAGTACAATATAGTGTAAACCACAATGACCAACAATACAATATAGTATAAACCACAAGGACCAACAGTGCAATATAGTGTAAACCACAAGCACCAATAGTGCAATATAGTGTAAACTACATGGACCTTTTCTATAATTATTTTAAAATACGAACCCACAATGTAATAAAATGTAAACCACAAGAACCAAATATGTAATTTATCCTAAATAATATAATAAAGAGTAAACTACATATTTGGTCCCCGTGGTTTACACCTTTCACCCACAGTGGTCCCTAAATCAAAATAAATACATGAATGGGACTTGTGGTTTGAATTTTCGCAAGTTTTTGGTCCCTTCCTCTAACAAAGTCAGTTAACCATGTTAACTCAAAGGGGTGTTTTTGTCATTTATCACTATTTTGTCATCTTCTTAATAAAAAACAAAATACTTTGATATTATATAATTGAAAATATACACACACACACATATAGAGAGAGAGAGAGACACACACATAGGGACCAACTCTCATATTTCTTGGTGAGCATCTCCGGTCAATACTCTGGTTAGCATCTCCGGTCAATACTCTAAGGGGCCACTTTCTCGTCTTCTTCCCTAGGTATCCTCTCTCTATATAGGCACAAAGAGGACATCATTAACATCCCTATCGTTTGTTTCAAACCAGAAGATGCATGAGAATACACTAATCTCAGGAATCGGTCGCCATCTCAGGCTCCGGTCACCATCCCGGATTCTTACGGGTTTCCCTTCTAAAACCCCCACCCAATTTCCCATCTAATGCTTTCATTTGTTGAAGTTTGTTAACCCCTAAATCTCTAATTTCTAAAGAAAATTGATGATAAAAGGAGATGGGATCCATATGAGAAATCAGAGATGGAATCGGAGTATGTACTAGTTTGATTTTCCTAGTTCTCATTTAAAACCATTGTCATTATCACTTTTTCTATTTTTGTCCGGTGAAGGTTCAAGATCTTCAATCAAGAAGAAATCTTCTGCAAATCAGTTGTTTTCTACCCTTGTTTTGCTTGTGCATCTACAATACAAACACCATCCACACATAGTTGGGTTTGAGTTCTGCAGAGGGGTTTGCTCTTAAATTTAATTTGAGTTTGCCCTAGGTTTAAAATTGGTTTGTGTTGAATGATGATGGTTTGAGTTTTGCAAAGAGGGAGAGGTAGAAGGGTGGTGTTATGGAGGGGGGGGGGGGTGAGAAACCGAAGATGGTTGCCGGCGTTGGGATCAGTAGTACAGATATGCTTTTTTGCCACGGTTTTAAAATTCATGTTAGTCACGGTTAGGCTAGAACCGTGCCTAAAATTCATAAATAAAATTGGAGTATTGTTTTAGCCACGATGTAACGCAATAGCCATGACCAGTAGAAAACATGTTTAAAGTCATAAATAAAATTGGAGTATTGTTTTAGCCACGATGTAACGCAATAGTCATGACCAGTAGAAAACATGTTTAAACGTAATGTCATGGTTTAAACAAAACCGTGACTAAATTGTTCGTGTGGCCACAATTTTTTTGTCGTGGCAAGTAACAATTAACAACTGTGGCCACATACATATATATAGTCACGGTTTTTTTGTGATAATTATCATTTGTGACCATAGACGGCATATGGCCTCGTGAAGTCATTTTTCCGTGACCAAAAGAAAATACATATATAGCCACCAAATTTGTAAAACGTAGCCAAAAGTCATGGGTATTAGTAGTCATGGTTTTATTATTTTGTGTGACAAGAAGATAACAAGTAGCCACGGTTTATCATATGAAGCGTGACAATATGTGATGATTTCGTCACACTTAATATGAAATATGTGTAGCTATTATTATAGTTAAAACCATGATTAAAATAATTTTATTGTCACTAAAAACTGACCAATAGCTACGATTCTACATTATCAATTAATAAATAGTTTAACGTCATGATTTTTAATATTTCTGTAACACCCGTAAATTTTGATAGATTAACCCTGAACTCATCCCACTCTTTTCGTAAGAAAGATTTATTTAATGAGTTAGTTTTAACTTATAGTTTGATTCCTTTTAGGCAAAGAAACTTAAAAAATGTGAAAAATTAGATTTTGTCCTCGGTACGAGTTTTTTGATTGTGCCCGCTATTGTGCCATATGGCACAATAGCATAGGGCTACCGCCGCGATTGGCCCGCGATTGTGCCATATGGCACAATAGCATGGCACTATCGCACAAGTGGTTTTGCCTTGGTGCACTTTTGCGATTGTGATAGCGATTGTGACACTGACACTATCGCCTGTCACTATAGCATACGGGGTGCAGGTCTTAAATTTCGATTTTCAGCCTTTTCTTCTCATTGTCACCCAAAACTTCATCTCTCTTCTTTGGAGGCGATTTTAGAGCCATGAATGCTTTATTACCAAGTGATTTCAAGGTTAAATCATCACCAAGCTAACAAGATTTAGTGGCTAAGTCTTCATCTCCTTCACCTCAAGCTTCTATCCACCATTGTTGAAGAGTCTCTCCATTTTCTAGGGTTTTGTTCAAGATCCGAGTGGGTAAGTTTTATTCAAGCTTTGAGTATAGATCTCGTATACTTGATGAAAGTTAAGAACTAATCTAGGGTTTGATTTCTTATCAGTTTAGGTGTTCATCCAAATCACCCAACTAGGGTTTCATAAGATTTGGGACTTTTGGCTTTACGAGCCTCAAGGTGAGTTGCTAAAACGTTTTGTTAAAACTGAGAGCACATCATCTTGTTGATTTACGTGTCTTGCTTGGTTATTGTGAATAAACATGATTTTGGATGAAATGCCTGAATTGTTAGGTTTAAGGATTGACATGAAATGAATGATTAACGATGCTTGTATGAATGGTTTGACTTGGAATATCGTATATATGGAGTAGATTATCGTATGCTACTAATGCATGAGTTAAATCTATGTGATTATATGATGAATGTATTTATGAGAAATACGTGTTATTATACATGCCACGGAATGATGTGAAGGAATTAAATCTCGAACTTGTTGGCTTATGTGAAATGAATGAAGGGCTTGAGACCCTCGATTAATATCTATGAAAGGTTAAGATAATTGTATGAGTCTTTTAGACAGTACATATATGCCTCCGATGGTGTCATGATAGATATGGCATCGAGGTACACAGTATAGAATGGTCTCTTAGACCGGGTGAAAATACGTAACACGTTCGTGTGTAATTAAGTATATTCTACGCCATGTTTCCACACCAAACAGTCTTGGGAGGTTCTGAAATAGGAATGCCCCTATGTCGCCGGCTCTCGGGTTGCTCCGAGGTGCGTGGGCGTCTGTGGATGGTGTCATGATAGATATGACATCGAGGTGTTTGGAAGTAACGAGTGATGGGACTGGCGACGGATATACGGCTATATAAATAACAATGGACGAACCAATGCAATATTTCCACACCAAACAGTCTTGGGAGGTTCTGAAATAGGAATGCCCCTATGTCGCCGACTCTCGGGTTGCTCCGAGGTGCGCGGGCCTCTGATGGTGTCATGGTAGATATGGCATCGAGGTGTTTGGAAGTAGCGAGTGATGGGATATTAGTTGGTGGAGGTGGGTCGCTCCCACTGTTTCCGAAGATAAAATATAACCCATAAAAGTATCTTTAATTATGTTTGTTTATACACCCTTATGTATATATCATATGTCTTAACATGATTCTATATGTATCGTACTTGTTGGTACAAATCACTAGGCTCTTTTGGCCTAACACTTGTGTGGTGTCGATGTGTCTCTCAGGTGCTAGTGGCACCGCTCCAAAATAAATACTTGGGTTTAGTGTGAGCTTGGGGGATCGTGTGAAGAGACCGGTCATCTAGACCGCGAGTTGATAGTAGAAACTGACGACCCTTTTGTAGTCTTTTCCTTGTTAGGAATTAGACTTGTTGGTTATTATACCCCTTCATTTAAATTACAAACATCATAATCGTACATTACTTTATACCCCATTTTTGGGAAGAGCTCACGCTTTGGCGTAATTTGTATTACCACCTTTCGTTAATGAAAGTTTTTGTTGACTCCAAATTTTGGGGTGTTACAATTAAGTTGGTATCAGAGCTTTAGTTTAAGCGAACTAGGTGTTGACCGTAGAATACCTAGACTTAAACTTAGGGAACTAGTGGACATGTCACCTACCTTGGGTAGAGTCTTAGGTGGGGAGAGCGTTAGTGATACGGAAATAAATAGATCGAGGATTTACATCAATAGAGGCCGGGAATCTCGTGTATGATCTATTCATAAATCACTTAGCTACTGAGTTATGAATGTATCGTCATTTGAGTATTCTTGGTCAATATTGACGTAATGATTGATAAATGTTGGTACGTATGGTAGTCTGTTCTTGATCTTTTTCTCGATTTTCTTATGATAGGATTTTGGTTGGTCATTAAAGGACCCCTAGTTACGGTAATTCTTTATTTAGAGGTTGTGCTTCGACAATTGGTTTGAGTGAGCTTTGGGCACTTTGACTCGAGTTTGAGTTAGTGGTAAAATTTCATTGTATAGGATTGTAAGGTATGTTTTGGAAAATGTTTACTCCGGTAGATTGTGGATATTGGAAGTGGGAGAGATAGATACATCTTATATGTCAAAATGATAAATGAGAGAGACTAAGTAGTATATCATTGAAGTAGGTTATGGAGATCTAGACCTAAAACGGACTTGAATAGGAAAAGGGTGATTATTGGGGATAGGAATATTCTTTCATGTGATAGAACCTGTTGGGTTCGTGAGTTGACTAGTTGATGGGTAAATGAGTCTTATTTCTAGGAAGCCCTCGCTCTTAGAATGGTTGTGACAATTATCTAGATTAAAAAAAGTGGAAGATCATAGGGAGAATTGAATGGCTTTTACCTAAGATCAAGTATTGAGAGAATAGGCTGACTCGTAACCAACAAGAGGTAGAAAAGGTTAGTGGAGAAAGGCTCATACCATGAATTAGTATAGAGTAAGAACATGTGGAGATACCATAGGCTCTGTCAATCGGTACAAGTCTAAGATCAAGCCTAAGATAGGAATCTATTGACGTAAGACTTGGAATTTGTCATCTAGTATGATAGGAAGGACTTACATCATAGGTGAGACCGCTTAGGTGAAAGTGGAGCATCAACGGTAATGTATGTGAAATGTAAGTGGATGACGTTGGCAGAATACGTAGCCTACAATTTATGTAGAGATTTGGACACTGCATTTGTCTTAGGACGAATCATCCAATCACCTAGCTATAAGTCAGGGAGCATAGTGTATGGCTTGGAGTCGTGCATAGATGGCCCTTTAGACCGCGTTGTATGGGTGTACAAGTAGTACAACAACGTGTTATGAGATCTAAGATTTCGTGGTAATATTATTTTCATGTGTGAAAAGTTTCGGTTTGCATTGCGAAAACGTTATACATGCCAAAAATGAGTATTTTGAAGTATAAACTATATTTCTTCATTTTTATCGTATGAGTTGGACATTTGACAAAATGATATTTTCCAAGACGTTGAGTGCTTTCGTAAAGTTGTCTCTAATTAAATAGTTTGTTGGGTTCATTACTAAATGTGTTTATCGAATGGATTTTAATAAAATACTCGTATACGAAATTTTAGAATAACTTGAAAAACGGAGACTATGAACACCTTTTCACATGACTTATTGCTTAAACGGGATTTTTAAAAGTATGGACCCACTTAGGTAACAGTTTGGCTAAATCGTGTTGAGGTTTGGGTCAAAATGACTTTGTGGGTTACGTCCACACTAATGGAATATTTTTTTTTAAAATATGTGTATATATATATATATATATATATATATGAATATTATTTTAAGACCTTCGAATTTGGGTCTATTGGTTTAAAGCTTATGCTCGGTTTTGACTTTGAAAAACTTTGGGAGCAATCTCCGATTACTAAAATATCTCATTTATGAGTTTTGATTTTTTTAAATGGTCGAATTAGAACTTTGGCTTATAAAATAGCTCGGTGATGAGCCTGGTTTATACAATCGCATGGTGATGAGCTTTAGGACTACGTTACATCAGATGCATAGACACATAAATTAGTCATAGTTATTGGGACTACTGGGTGTCGCAAGATTTAATCGGGAACTCATGTCGCATAACCGTTGTCTTACTAGTATACACTAAGTGGGCTAAGTCCTGGAGCGTTGTTATGGTTGATAGTCATTTTTGGACCTCTTGTTATAAGGATTGACTTTCGATGAGTAGCCTCAAGTGTACTAATTTGGATTCGATTTTCGTCATGTAGCCCCGAAGTTGGTTGAGTCCTAGAAGGGCTATCTTGGGAGTTTGGCAAGAGAACATATGTCTCTTGGTAGGACTAAATGGGTATCGTAGCTAGCACTTAGACTTTTGTGGGTTGAAGTGTCGTACGATTATTATGGTATAAATTATGTATTCTATGTGCCTTCACTTTCAGCGAATACGGGTCATCCCGTTGTTGTCAAGTCTTTTGTGTAAATACATTATTACATTGTATTTAATCCTCAGCTTTTGGTAAATGTTGCCATGTATAATTTTTGAAGTTATTTGAATTCCTTTGATGTACCAAATTTTTGTTGAGGGTTAATACCCATGTGCGGACTAATTGCATGCTATCCTTCAATATGCTAGATGAACTAATTTGGTTTTACATCCTAATAAGCATGCTACTGCATAGTGGGTAACACTTAGAAAGTGTGGACGGGGATTGTGTTTGACCTCGATATAAATCTATATTAGATTACGTAGGGATTAAGTTTCTTGTCTCCTTTACGAGAGTGTTGTTGAGGAGCACCGTGTTGCCAAAATTTTTTGTGAGAAGAAGGGTGGTCCAATGGGAGGCCCTTATCTAGAAGGACATTTGTTAGTAGCTAGGCGAAATCCATTGAGATGTGGACAAATCCACGAAGGAAGGATTGGTTAGCACCACCTAAGTGAATGCATGATATGCACTTTGACCCTTACAAGAGAGAGTTCTATAGGTTATTGGAGTGTGTTTCTAAGAGATTGTATCGAACCGCCTAGAACAACACTTGTTCGAGCAGATTAAGTAACCGTGTTTTGGAGGTTGCATTGGGTTCGAAAGACGGATTCGTGAGGCGGCACTTACCTCGGTGTGAGTGGTTTAGAAGAAACAATAATGGTTGCTTGTACCAAATGACTCTCCAAATGTTGATCATAGAGGACATAGTAGAATAATGATTGCATGGATGAAATAATAGATGTTATGTGTGGCTAAGAATCGAGAAAACGTTATCATTAGTACAAGAGTCAGTGACTTTGGGATTATGCTAAGGACTTTGTGAGCCGTTTGAGAGGTGCAAGCTACCAACGTGTTAAGATTTCCATAGAGAAAGGAAACTGTAGGTTCCAAATCAACACACACAAGTATTGAACACACAAAGTAATTCTCTCAAGAGTTGATTAAAGGAAGTGGAAGATGAATCCCTTTACAAATGAAGTAAAAGACAACTATTTATACTACTCTAGAAGGCCTAAAAGGCTTTGAAAAGAATGGGCCCTAAACAATGGGCTTTATCCACAATTTACATAAATGGA
This sequence comes from Centaurea solstitialis, assembly GCA_030169165.1. Lineage (NCBI taxonomy): Eukaryota > Viridiplantae > Streptophyta > Magnoliopsida > Asterales > Asteraceae > Centaurea > Centaurea solstitialis. Next base: position 40,595,110 of record CM058041.1, on the reverse strand, counting down.
AAGTAACTTTAAGGAAATTACAAATTGACACAACTAACAAATATTTCTAACAATTTCCCCCTTTGTGTCAATTTTTTCGCTTCTGACGATGATGGCTCGATGACTTTCTCCTTGAGTCTTAAGTCTCCTTGAGCTTCTTAGATAGTCCCTCATCTCTCTTCACGTCTTTCGGCTGGTCGTCCTTCGATCATCCTCAACCCATGGTAATGTCGTCATAGAACGTTGCTCATATAGACAACACGCAAGGCAAGTACTTGTACAACGGACAACGATCAATGTTGGGGAGAAGTTAGTGACTGGAAACGGTGTTCGAGTCAACACACTTGGAGATTCCCAAGGTGTAGGAGACGGCATGCGCAGGAGAGGTGATCTATGAGGTGAAGGTATATCCAACAGTGGTGGAGGAGACTAGAAACTTCAAGTACTCATCATCATCATCATCATATGAGGAGATATCATCAAGATTGAAAACCTCCTTGAGCTTATCATCAGTAGCGGGGACGCATGTGATAGGAATCGACCCATCTCATCAACGTCATCTGTCGAGTTCCAACCAGGCTATGAGTGGTGATCATCGACGCCGATATGAGTGTCGGGCGCGGTGCCGGAAGACATGCATGTTGGAACTATGGAGTCGTGCCGAGCCTTCTTTCGGATTTCTCCCTCACGGCGATCGGGGTCAAAAGTTTCATCGTGTCGTCTCTTCGGTGGCTCGGCCGCTGCTTGGCTGGAGGTTGCAAGGACTCTATGTATGTCTGAAAGAGAGTCATCGGCCTCCTCAATCTTTGATCTCACCTCCGCCTTAAGATCATCAAACTTTCCTTCGAGCCACTAGATGGAAGGGCCTACCACATGAGAGGGTGCAATAGCCGGCTCGGGACGGTGCTCGGGAAGGATATGATGATGACCGCTGAAAGTACCCAAGTATGTTGACTTCATCCTCAAGGAGATTCCCTTTTGGAGAGCAACTTCACTGATAAAGGATCCCTCAACTCATTAGTCGGGTAGTTGGGTGCAGTCGGTGCTGGAAGTGGTAAAGTATATGGAGGTGGTGATGTACAAAATCCTTATGGACAGCCTTTAGGGCGCCGTCCATCATTTCCCTGACAACGAATGTCGTGTAAGTAACTCCGGGCTCACATAGAGTACCCGTTTACACAACCACTGAATCAACGGTGTGGCCTACGTTCATGGCTGGCGTGATAGTGACCATGGTAGGACTTCCCGTCGGTCATCGTGAAACGCCCGTCATGGACGCCACTCTCGAGGTTACAATCACGTTACTCAGAATCGTGATGGGTGGAGCAGAGACTGCGTCACATAGACTGGCAGTATGTGTACCTAAAAGTGTATAAGGCTCTAGACTTTGGTGCACATGAAGGAAGTGTGGGGATCGGGGCAGGGATCCTCCTGTTTCAATACTACTACCCTCCAAGTGAGGGCGCGATAGCCGTTGTGCTAAGTCCCCGTGGAATGAAACATCTACCTTTTGAGAGATGAATGAGTGGCTAAGTGGGGCGTGCAGTTGCACCTATGGGTGGGAGGTGTCTTCTTCAATACTCGTACTCAACACATGTATACGGGTAGCAGATGTGGCTGCCCGGCATCTACCTAAGGAGAAGGAAGGACCGGTTAAAATATTTGGTCATATCTTACACTCATCATTTCTTTTACTTCCCTCGCTCTTCTCACTTTATTCGACTGTTAGGTCTCCCTCAAACCTTATGTCGTCCTTTCCCTCAATTGGGTGGTCATCACCGGAGTCATCGAATCATAGTCCACCAAAGGGAAAAGTGAAGGGCTTTGATGACTGTCATAAACATGTAGAGTACTAGCTCCGGAGCGATCATCATCACCGCCTAATCTACCCCGTCATATCCCCCCAACTCCCCATCCTCAAACCCTTGGTCACCACCCCCAGGTGAATGACCTCGCTCGATACCCTCACTTACTCTCCTAGAGGATACCTCTGGGGTGCCAGTCTCCGGCTCTGGAGATGCTGGTAGAGGTGATACACCTAAGTATGCTCTCACAACCGGTGAATGATGATTGGCAGGGTTAAGTGATGCAAGTGGCATCACCATCGGTATATCATGAATCTTTGAGGTTTGCTTTTTGGGGACATTTGCCATGAGGTGTTTGAGGTATGGTATTGGGAGTGTTAGGTAAGGCATGAGATGCTTTGGTTATGCATATGTATGAGGACCTTGGGAAGGAGGTACATCATACTTGTAGGGTGTGATGGGTATGGCATGCATCATACATGTAGGGTGTGATGAGTATGGCATGAGGGGTGATGGGTATAGCATGAGGACCAGTGTAGGAGGTACATCATACATGTAGGGAGGGAGAGATTCGTTGCGCCTTAGGATTTCGTCGTCACGTAGGATATCGCGACGCCGTAGGAGGTACGTCATACATGTAGTTGTTCCCCCTCGAAAGATGCATAGCGATGCATTGTTCCCCCTCGAAACATGAGTAGGTTCTGTCTTGAAGATTTTTTTTTTATTTTTATTTTTTGGGAAGTTGGTGATGGTGTTGGTGTAGATGTAGGAGGAGATGTGGGTGTAGGTGTTGGTGTAGATGGAGGGGTGTGGTTGTAGGTGTAGGGGTTGGTATAGATGGAGGAGTGTGGTTGTAGGTGTAGGGGTTGGTGTAGATGGAGGAGTGTGGGTGTAGGTGTAGGGGTGTAGGAGTGTAGATGATGTTGGTGAGTAGATGGTGTGGTGTTTTTTCTTCTTCTTCTTTTTTTTTTGGATTTTTTTAATGAAAGAGGACTTACCTTGCCGATGGTATGACGACATCTTACCCGGTGTTCCCCTCGGAACATGTAGTGGGAGACATCGTTCCTCCTAGATACACGCACCGACGGGTGATGTCCCTCTTGATACATGCACCACAGGGTGACATGCACCATAGAATGACATGCACCACAGGGTGATGTTCCCTCTTGAGTCATGCAAGGGTGGGTGACGTTCCCCTTGATTTATTGCAATTCATAAAACGAACTTCTCACCAAGTACAACTCTTGAAGGGAGTGAGAGGGTCCCTTCGCTCGGTCATGTGTTTGGGACAACCTCAACCATAACTTACACATGACCGACCTGCAAAATCAAGTGCAAACATTTTTAGGTACCCATTTGGGAATGGGTCCTTTCGGGTTAGTATCAGCAGGTTTAGAGTTATGTTTCTTAGCATGATGAGTGTGATGATGATAAGCATGATTGTAGAATCCATAAAAGTTAGGAGCACAATATCGATCATTCACAAAGGCATTCGCACAAAAGCCAAAATGAAAACAGTTTCGACATCGATAATCACTCCGATATCCATAAGCATCATGTTCACAGTCATGAAAATTAAAAAGAGTATGAGGTACATGACTATGAGCTCTATGAAATTTATCATTGGAAAATATGTTTTTCGCAAATCTGGGCTTATGTGCATGTGACCTTGGATGACTGCCTTTTTCAGTTCCATTCTCTTTTGAGTTACGCCTACCCTTTCTTGTATTTTGATATGTCACATTTGAAGAAGAATGATTAACATGAGAGTGAAGATTTGAAGCTTTGTTTCTCGAGTGGAAGTTGTGTGACTGTTCTTTAGGTTTAGACGGCTTCTTGTTTTTACGAGAGCGTCGACGTTTCTTAGGAGCAGTCACATTGGAACGAGATGTACTCTCAACTTCAGACTCAAGGGTGACTATTGGAGTCTTCCCTTTGTCTTCCCGATTGGGTTTGACAGGAGTACGCGTTCTAGGTTTAGAGGTACTATTTGATCTACCACCCTCACCAGCCATGTTGGAACAATCATCCGGTACAATCTCAGAGATTTGTACCGTTGATTTACGTGTTGTATACGTTAAGTTATCCATGTATGAAACAGTTGTGCAAATAGGAGACCTTAATACAACTGAGTTTGTGTTTTGAGAATTTGTACGTGAAGGCCTGAACTCTATAGCATCAACATTCCATGCATGGTGCTGATGACGTGAGTTATCACAAGTTCCACTTGTGGATTGGTTCTCTTTTGGTGGACTCTAGGATTTGAGGGCAGTTTCAAGTTCATTGTGTTAGTAATTATGTGCAGAAGTTGACAAACCAGTGATTACACATCCAACGTTACAAGCCACTCGAGGGTCACACCTGTGAGGACCTGTAAACCGAATAAGTGAGATAGTCCCAGTTGGAGAGATTAAGGTTTATAATAGTCAATTATAAATCAGTTGGGCATTTTCCGTACTAAATCCCAAAGTTAAAGGTTTGTTATTAATTGTATATTTATTAGATAAATAAATATATAAGTTTATTAATTATTAGATTATATATTTATTAAGAAAATAAATATATAATAGGTTAATAATTAATAATACAAATAATTATCTAGTTATTCTTTCTTTAAGGAAAAGAAAAGAATATTTGCCAAAGATAATTATGAAACTAATTATGGAAACTGAATTGTATGGAAATTCCTCCATATAAAATAAGCTTATGGCTTATCAGTTTTAATTAATTCAGTTCACCGAAAAACAAACCGGCGCCAACCAAGGCCGGAAAACCAGTTCGGTTTTTCGCTCTTCGATCAATTATGGTGTTTTTCCAATATACTGGGAACTCAATCCTACTAGAAGGATTTTCGTTTGGTCGATCACGGGTGGATCTAACTCGAGCAATCCAGGTAATAATCCTATTACTTTACAATTAATTTAATAAAACGAACGATCGTGGTTTTTCGGGTTTTTATCAAAATCGCTTCCGCGATAATCGAACCCGTTTGGTTTGATCGAATAAACCTTGATCAGTTTGGTCATTAGGTTTATAGTAAATTCAATCCAGTTAGGTTTGAGATTTACCGTGTTCTTCGTGTCAGTTTGATTCGGGATCACAGCAAAAACCCAACAGTGGTATCAGAGCCACAGGTTTATTCGTTTTATTCTATTTTAACCGTTTAAAGATCCGTTTTAATTGTTTCGTTTGTATAAAGATTTGATGATCTTCGTATAAAATTTAATCTTTATCAGTTTGGGTAAAGATTTAATTTTATCAGTATAATCTTTGTCAGTTTGTATAAAGATTTGATGATTATCAAGTTTCATATAAAATTTAATCTTTATCAGTTTGGGTAAAGATTTAATTTTATCAGTATAATCTTTATCAGTTTGTATAAAGATTTGATGATTATCAAGTTTCGTATAAAATTTAATCTTTATCAGTTTGAGTAAAGATTTGATTTTATCAGTATAATCTTTATCAGTTTTATAAGGATTTGTATGTATCAGTTTTGTATAAAATTTAATCCTTATCAATTTTTGCAAAAGGATTTAATTTTAATTTTTCCTTATACATGTTTATCGTCAAAAAATCCATATACAAAAAAAAAAAAAAAAAACATTCGCGAAAAAGGGAATGGTGGCGATCACCGAGGAATGGTGGCAGATAGCCGACCGTTCACCGATCGATCGCCGGTTGGCCGAACCACGCCGAGACCGAGGGCAAACCACCAGTTCGGTGGTGGCCGTGGTCGATGGATTGATTGCCACCCGATGGTGGTATTCGATAGTGGTGGCGATGGTTCTGTTGTTGGCCACCGGTGATGGCAGTGACAATTTCATTACTGCCGTCGTCGCCGGCTTATGGTGGCGATGATGGTCAGTTTGCTATTATCGCCAATGGGCCACGAAACCACCAATCGTCAGCCTCGATTAGGCGGATTGGTGGTGGCGGTTGTTTGTATTGCCGGTCGCCGGCCAAGACGATGACGGCGGCATTTTGCTGCTGTCAATCGTGGTCGGTGACGGCGCGGTACGGTGGCGAGGTGCGAATATTTTTATTTAACCGCTGCCGAGCGGCGATGATAGCGGTAGTTGTTGTTCATACGCCGGTTGTCCCGGAGATAGCCGGTAACAATGAACACACCGATGATAGCGGTAGTTGTTGTTCAACCCTCGGTTGCTTTCGAGCGTTTCTCAAATCCCTTTCGGGCCCAAGCTTACGAGTTTGGTAACGGGCCGAGACCATGAAATTTTGGACCAAGTTTATGGCCCAAAAAGGTTTTATGGGTTTTAGGCTTTTATCCAAATTAGTTTATTTTAGATAATATTTAAGCAATTATATTATCTTGTAAAATTAATTTTAAAGGGAATTTTGGTTAATAATTATCCCTAGTAAAGTTATGTTTATCAAACAGAATATTTGACTCGTTTTAAGTTAAATGGGTCTCGTGTCATGTTTTGGCCAGTTAGTCAAACCACGGCACAGTTCACGGGCCAGTGTTGACTTAACCGACCAGTTTGTTCGGTAGACCCGGTTTGATATATTTGGATAAAAGGCTAATATTTTAGAAAATTGGTTTTGATTTATAAAATAGATTTATAGTCTATAAGTCTTGGTAATTTTATAAATTAAGTAAAAACTAGTTTCAGATTAAAATATTAGTTTTGGTTTATGAAACAGTTTGTTTTATAAATCAGTTAAAACCATGTTTTGCGATAAACAAGACGGAATATATTTTAGCGGATCTAGGATTGCTTTACGCTTTATTATATTGCTTATTTTTATGCTTTATATACGAATTGCGTAATTTGCTTTAAATTATATATCAGTTTGCATATATATTTTATGTCCATTATAGTATTTGCCAACTTAGACCCTTTGTTTTAATTTGGGGAGGCCTGCATGCCATTTACAACCCCTTTGTAATATAATGACCATAGGATAGTTTTATTTTTCTTTTGGAGTTCCATCGAAAAATGCCGAGGCCAGTGGGAGCTACGCGAGAAGATTGAAGATCTATAGATAATAGGTCATCATTGGTCTTTTAGGAACAAGTTGGCAAATCTATAATTAGTTAATCTTTAATTGCGTGGTTGTTGACATATTAACTGCGTGGTTGTGATTTTATTTTTGATAATTATATGTTTATTAAAATGTTTTAAAATAAGAGATTTTTTAAAACTAGATAAAATCACAAGAGCGGACAGGTTTTATAATTAAAATTACCAGTTTTTATAAACCTTTTTGAAACGGTAGATTTTATTTAAAACCTCAATAATAAGACTGTTTTGTATAAAAGGGCAAGTTGATAAAACAGTTAGTTTTGGTCAACAAATATGCTATCAAAACAGGTAGTTTTGATTAGCAAGTGTGCTTATTAAAACAGTTAGTTTTTAATTAGCAAGTGCTCTTTAAAACAGTTAGTTTTTAAAAATAGCAAGCATGTTTAAACAGGTAGTTTAAAACGTCAGTTGCCTTTTAAACAATCAGCTTTTCAAAATACTGGATATTAAAAGGTTTTTCAAAGTTAATTAAAAACCCCGAAAATCATAGATCAGTAGTGCAACCCATCTAGGGGCACCTCCGGCATAAGGTACGCGGGCGTTGTAAGTGAACACACCTTGAGCGTCCGCGTTCAAACCGAAGCTGGAGGGGATTAACAAGACTCTGCGAATTATCTCCGGGTGGTACTGGCCAGAGTAAAGTGTCCAAGTCCCAAAATGGTGAGATCTGTTTTGGTTCTGTTAAGTTTACCGGGTGGTACCGGGCCAAAAAGCACTTAGAGGGACTGAAACATGTACGGATAATTACCGTTGTCCCGAAAAGATCTAGGAGTCATGTCAGTTAGATATGATTGGTAAAAGTCCTTACCTACCTAGTTAGTACGTGGGCCTGGTGAGACGTGAACACACCGGTCATCAGGGCGTATGTAATTAGGATCCTGGTCCAATAATTGATCATTTAAGGGTTTATTGATATTTATTGGAAATAGTCTTTCACAGTTACTAAAACCAAAGTTTTTAAAATGTGTAGATAGCAAACACTATTACCAACACTGATAAACTCCCTGTTCGCTCCATTCTCGAAAAGGACAAATTTACTAGGTATAATTTTCTCGTATGGGAGCGCAATCTGATGATTGTGCTCAGACACGAGAGAAAGTAGAATGTCCTAGAAAAGCCTCTAGGTAAAGGCCCCTCCAGCAAAAGCCACTGTCACTGTCAGGAACGCTTATAGAAAGCATTCCGATTACTTGCTGGACGTAGGCTATCTTATGCTTGCGACTATGAGCCCAGATTTTCGTACGAGGCTCATAAACACAAATGCCTATAACATGATCCGCCAGTTGAGGGACATGTTTCAGACGCAAGCACGCACAGAGCGTTATGATGCCAGTAGAGCACTAAACGTGTGCAAGATGGCAAAGGGGACCTCAGTTAGTGATCATGAAAAGGCACATTGATCACCTAGAGAGGCTCGGTCGCCCAGTTTCATTGCAGTTAGCAAGGGATACGATACTCAGGGGACCAAGACCAAAGATGTGCTTATGGTCAAGAATGGTAAAGTAAAGAAGAAGCGTGGGGCATGGGAACACCAGTAAGGGAAAGGGCCAAGTTCTGGCTACCCTGAGTGCACCCAGTGTTTATAATATAGGCAAAGGCAAGGGTAAAAAAAAGGGTTAAGCCTAACAGAGTAATAACCGAGAATCAATACTTCAAGTGCCATGAAGTCGGTCATTGAAGGCATAACTGCCCAAAGCGTTACGAAGCAGATATAAACACCTCAGGTATTCGTGACTACTTCAGATTATCACTTTCGCTTGTTAGTTTACAAGTGTGTTGACACCTAGAAGCAAATGTTTATTTGCAGGTGGTCATTAAAAGTGAAGTGCCCAGATTGCAAGGATCAGCATGCAAGATTACTTTTAGATATTATCAAGACAATTTTAAACTTTTAAAACAATCTTGTCTTTCCAAAATTTGAATTTTTGTTTTTTGAATTCTTATCGGTTTTAAAATTTAAAACTATTGTCTTGATATCTTTATGCATGATATTTTGAATCTGTATAAGTCAAATTAGACTTGATTCAAAATTAGATCCGAGATGTTGCCTATTACACTAACAGTATTATTTCAATCAAAATAGTTTGAAGTAATGTATATGAAAACTGTCAAAAACACCACGAAATTATAGGAATGTGTTTTTAAATAAAACATTTATGAGTAAAAGATTATGAAAGTATTTTATGATCAAAATTTATTACTCATATGTTTTAAGAAGAATTTAGGATATTATTTCAAATATCATTGATAATATCAGTATTTATAAAACTAGGAAAAATCCAAGTTTCGGAATTAGGATTTAATATAATCCAGTTAAGTTTTATAAATGTTAAAATTCTCGTGTTTATTACTTGAAATAGAATTGACTAAGTAATCAAGTTTTGACTAAGTCAATAGTTAATTTTAAGTAATAGTTGGTTTTCATATAGGTTAGTGGGAGCCCAGTTTATTCTCTATCTAGTGCATGATAAAGAATAAAAGATAAAATTATTGATTTAGTATATATCTCGGAATTCATGATCCAGGAAGGATGTAAATTCATAAGATATACGAATCTATCTTTTAGTCAAAAGGGTAGAACGAAAGTTTCAAAGTCTTTGAAACTAAATAAGGTCATAATTGACTTCGAGAGAAATCAATAATTAAAGTGTGTTGGAATAATTATTAAAGATATTAATTATCTTTTAAAAGTGTCGTAAACACTAGAATAAATTTCCTGAAATTTGCCAGCTTGGTAAATGGAAATTTTATCTGATTTCAGGTAGAAATCATTCATCTACACAGCAACTAAGGGAGGTTGCAGTTTAAACTTTACATATTCAGGGAAACTAGGAGTTATTCCAGTATCTCCAAGTTCAGGGAATATGGTAAAGAAAAGTCTAATCCTTGTTTAAAAGTGTTTGCAAAACAAAGATTAGCAGAATCAAGAAGATTGTATCAAATGATACAAACTTGTATTGTTTTGGTTGTTACTTTGATTAATACGGTAAACATTAATCAAAGGGTTTAAACTGAAGTTAGGTGATGCTTCGTTTAAATCAGTTTTTAGTAAACGTTGAATAGACACCGTAAAAGTAATTAAGAAATGCTATTAATTTTGTTATTATTACAGAGTGTAATATGGACTATACAAAATTAGTTTCTTTATAACTTTTATATTTTGCATGTTTCATAATCCAGGAATGAGACTAGTTTCTAGTCTTTCATTCGAAATTTGTCCGTGACAACTTATCGTGGTGGGAACCCGTTAGGGCGTTAAAGTCATTGTGAGCCTCTGGGTAGTTATGATCAGTGGTTGAATAACAGCTACAAGTGATGTAGACCAAAAGCTGCACAGATATTCGATAGAGTAGCGAGTATCGAACGTGATCCGCGGTTGAGATTACTTCTTGGATTTTGTCATAAGTAACTCTCACAGTGGTTGTCCTTATCACCTGAGGTATTTGGTTTGATATCATGAGGACTGTTGGATACTTAGTACGTTCAACCGCTACGCCGTAACAGGGTGGCTATAAAGGGCGTAACTAGATTCAGCGGAAGCCGTGGTATTAAATGCAGATATGCAAGATGGGATTTGCACCTCTTCTATGAAGAGCGATATTTCTGGGCCCCTTGACGGACTGAACATACTAATGAAGTGCATGGCCATGCCCAAACGAACTGATTAGTTCTTTGTCGTTTACCTATCAGTAGAGGTCAGATAGTCAAGAAACATAATCTTGAGTACTTAGAGTTGACTTATTCCAAGCTCATACTCAAAGATGAAATATCGTGATACAAAGGGAAAAGCCAAGATATACCCAATTTATGAACAGTGGTTTCATAAATGTTATTTCCATGTGGAAATGTCTAAATCACCTGTCTGGGTATAAGAGTTCTTGTAACCTGGTTAGCCTAAGTGCCTATCTAGGGGCCTCCTTAGGTCCGTGTGATCAAGGCGGGTATTGCCAACTTGCACAAGTGGGAGTCTGTTAGTAATTATGTGCAGAAGTTGACAAACCAGTGATTACACATCCAACGTTACAAGACACTCGAGGGTCACACCTGTGAGGACCTGTAAACCGAATAAGTGAGATAGTCCCAGTTGGAGAGATTAAGGTTTATAATAGTCAATTATAAATCAGTTGGGCATTTTCCGTACTAAATCCCAAAGTTAAAGGTTTGTTATTAATTGTATATTTATTAGATAAATAAATATATAAGTTTATTAATTATTAGATTATATATTTATTAAGAAAATAAATATATAATAGGTTAATAATTAATAATACAAATAATTATCTAGTTATTCTTTCTTTAAGGAAAAGAAAAGAATATTTGCCAAAGATAATTATGAAACTAATTATGGAAACTGAATTGTATGGAAATTCCTCCATATAAAATAAGCTTATGGCTTATCAGTTTTAATTAATTCAGTTCACCGAAAAACAAACCGGCGCCAACCAAGGCCGGAAAACCAGTTCGGTTTTTCTCTCTTCGATCAATTATGGTGTTTTTCCAATATACTGGGGACTCAATCCTACTAGAAGGATTTTCGTTTGGTCGATCACGGGTGGATCTAACTCGAGCTATCCAGGTAATAATCCTATTACTTTACAATTAATTTAATAAAACGAACGATCGTGGTTTTTCGGGTTTTTTATCAAAATCGCTTCCGCAATAATCGAACCCGTTTGGTTTGATCGAATAAACCTTGATCAGTTTGGTCATTAGGTTTATAGTAAATTCAATCCAGTTAGGTTTGAGATTTACCGTGTTCTTCGTGTCAGTTTGATTCGGGATCACAGCAAAAACCCAACACATTGATTTTACTCAAGAACAAGTCCTTTTCCCTAAGGCTCATGCGCCTCTCATCCTCGAGTTCCTCCTCAAGTTTGGCAATCCTTTTCTCATAAAACGTGTTGTTGTCTTTGTAAATCTTTTCGAGAATTGGAACTTTCTGGTTCATCTCAGCCTCAGTGTAGCTAGGCGTGTAATCCTTAGACATAGGGATCTGACGCGTTGCATAACTGTTGTTGAGAGGAGTATAGTTAAAGGGAATTGAGTGTTTGTTTTTTCTATCTTTTTTTTTCTTCTCAATTTCCTTCAATTGCTCAGGATCATCAGACTCTTTCATAAAGACAATCTTATATCCACGACCCATGTACCTCATGTCATACATGGTAGGGGTCTTGGATATGGCACACTTAAGATAGCAAGGAATTTATATCCTATGCCTTCTTTGGGGTTGTAATAATTCAATTCCTTTGGCTGGTTCATGTGGATGGTTTGATCGTTTGACCTCTTTTTAGAAACTTATCCTCCATGTCTTTGATTTTCGCAAATAAGTTAGTTCTTTGAGCAAAAATGAATTCATACTTCTTTACATTCTCACTGCTCACTCTTTCAGCCTCATGTAGTCTCTTTTGTAAATCAATGACGTTAGCATTTAAGCTTGCGACTTTCTCTTCAAGAGTTTTGTTAGCAACGGTGAGCATGTTAACTTTGTCTTTTGAGTAGGCTAATTCAATGTTGAATTCCACGACTAAGGCATGTTCACTAGCTAATTTGGATTCAGCAATTATGGTTAAGTTATTTGCTTGTTTAATTTTCTTGTCATACTTGGAAACTTTAAAAGCTAGACCTTTTACTTGATTTTCAAGTTCAGTGTACGGGTCAGGAAGTATCTCAGAAGAAGACGACCCAGAATGGTTTGAGTCAAGGTCGTTGTAATCACGATCTCCGTCTTCTGGGTACATTTCCTCCTCACCATGATTTGCCATCAGGCACAGTTGATCTTCTCTTCCTTCATCACTAGTCAGATCCTCGGCAAGCATTCATATGGTATCTCCCTCCTCATCGTCACTTGACATTCTAAGCCAAGCTTCATCATCAGCAAGTAGTGTTGTTCCCTCATCTTGCATCTTGAAACATGTTTTCTTTGGTTATTTTCTATTGTCATAAGGCTTGGTGTTATCCTCGAGCATTTGGTAGTCAGCTCTACCACCTTGTTCAACACTTTTCAGCTCAGGTTGTCTTTCATGCCTCCTTCCACTTGAGTACCGATGATTGATAGAAGACATAGGTTTTCTTGCATTTCTCTTGGACATCGACTTGGTGATCAACGCTAGAGCCTTCTTTATGTCTTTCATCTCTTCATCAGATTCCTCTTCATGTACATGGAGAACGGGTGGTCGGGTATCGGACCCTTTGGCAAGTGCATCGCGTGTGTCCATCATGTTGTTGATTGTGGATCTTAAACCACAAGTATGATCCAAGTGTGATGACACCGTAGGTGTGGTGTTATGACAGATGACACCACAGGTGTAGTGTTGAGGCAGATGACACCACAGGCGAGGTGTTCTATCAAATGACACCAATGGTGTGGTGTAGTATCAAATGACACCACAGGTGTGGTGTAGTATCAAATGTAGAGACTATGCGGGTGGTGTCAAGACGCGTAGGATAACTAGACACGTAGGGTGTCAAGACGCATATGGTGTCAAGACACGTATGGTGTCACTACGCGTATGGTGTCACTACGCGTATGGTGTCAAGACGCGTATGGTGACCTCACAATTGATCAAGAGGAGTGGTAGGCTCTGATACCAATTGTAGGTTCCAAATCAACACACACAAGTATTGAACACACAAAGTAATTCTCTCAAGAGTTGATTAAAGGAAGTGGAAGATGAATCCCTTTACAAATGAAGTAAAAGACAACTATTTATACTACTCTAGAAGGCCTAAAAGGCTTTGAAAAGAATGGGCCCTAAACAATGGGCTGCATCCACAATTTACATAAATGGAAAATAACTTTAAGGAAATTACAAATTGACACAACTAAAAAATATTTCTAACAGAAATCTTTAAGAGTATAAAGTGATCTTGAAGACGTTTCTTATAAATGAATTGTGAGAAGTAAGAGTTTGTGTTGGAGATAGTGATACTATATGCCAAACTAAGCGTGAAGTTCAACGTATGATGACAAGTGTTAACGTGGCCAGGTGGTGGCTTGTGTTGATTAGATTAAGATGAGTATATGCAGGAGTTATCACTTGGAATGTTTTGTCTAAATCATCTTAGGCGACAGGTACGATTTTATAGATGATAGGATGTTTGGAAAAGTTATGGTAGTACGGATTTGAGAATGTAAGAATCTTGTGGTAATGAGCGATTTGCTAGGTGAAGAAATTTACCTTCCTTATGGCATCCAAAGGCGATTAGGGAAAACTTTTGAGTTTCTTTCAGAAATTTTGACGACGGCTAGACACCGTTAGTGGGAATGTTGAAACATTTCTTGGTAGTATAGAGACTCTTAGCCGAGCGTTCGACTTTAATAGGAGACAAATGATGTATAGGACCCTGAGCCGTAGGCATTAGTCGACTTGGTTTTTACTAACACATACGAGAAACTAAGGTTTGTGAAACCTAGCAATTGTATCACTATGTCAAGCGTTACGTTTCGAACAGGAGGGGTGAAAGAATAGTGACTTAAGACGCTTTGATAAATCATTTATAGGTTAAGGTTGCTAGAGTCGTATGAGTATTGCGAACATAATTAAGTCCAGTGTTAATCTAACTGACTGGTTTGCAGAGAGCATAGTCTCTTGGCTTTGCAAAGCGATTGAGCGAAGTTATCCTTTGTAGTTCGGACAAGATTAGTAATTTCGGGGACGAAATTCTATTTAGGTGGGGAGGATTGTAACACCCGTAAATTTTGATAGATTAACCCCGAAGTCATCCCACTCTTTTCGTAAGAAAGATTTATTTAATGAGTTAGGTTTAACTTATAGTTTGATTCCTTTTAGGCAAAGAAACTTAAAAAAATGTGAAAAATTAGATTTTGGCCTCGGTACGAGTTTCGTGATTGTGCCCGCTATTGTGCCATATGGCACAATAGCATGGGGCTACCGCCGCGATTGTGCCCGCGATTGTGCCATATGGCACAATAGCATGGCACTATCGCACAAGTGGTTTTGCCTTGGTGCACTTATGCGATTGTGACAGCGATTGTGACACTATCACTATCGCCTGTCACTATAGCATACGGGGTGCAGGTCTTAAATTTCGATTTTCAGCCTTTTCTTCTCATTTTCACCCAAAACTTGATCTCTCTTCTTCTCTTCTTTGGAGGCGATTTTAGAGCCATGAATGCTTTATTACCAAGTGATTTCAAGGTTAAATCATCACCAAGCTAACAAAGATTTAGTGGCTAAGTCTTCATCTCCTTCACCTCAAGCTTCCATCCACCATTGGTGAAGAGTCTTTCCATTTTCTAGGGTTTTGTTCCAGATCTGAGTGGGTAAGTTTTATTCAAGCTTTGAGTATAGATCTCGTATACTTGATAAAAGTTAAGAACCAATATAGGGTTTGATTTCTTATCAGTTTAGGTGTTCATCCAAATCACCCAACTAGGGTTTCAGAAGATTTGGGACTTTTGGCTTTACGAGCCTCAAGGTGAGTTGCTAAAACCGTTTTGTTAAAACTGAGAGCACATCATCTTGTTGATTTACGTGTCTTGCTTTGTTATTGTGAATAAACATGATTTTGGATGAAGTGCCTGAATTGTTAGGTTTAAGGATTGCCATGAAATGAATGATTAACGATGCTTGTATGAATGGCTTGACTTGGAATATCGTATACATGGAGTAGATTATCGTATGCTACTAATGCATGAGTTAAATCTATGTGATTATATGATGAATGTATTTATGAGAAATACGTGTTATTATACATGCCACGGAATGATGTGAAGGAATTAAATCTCGAACATGTTGGCTTATGTGAAATGAATGAAGGGCTTGAGACCCTCGATTAATATCAATGAAAGGTTAAGATAATTGTATGAGTCTTTCTAGATAGTACATATATTCCTCTGATGGTGTCGTGATAGATATGGCATCGAGGTACACAGTATAGAATGGTCTCTTAGACCGGGTGAAAATACGTAACACGTTCGTGTGTAATTAAGTATATTCCGCGCCATGTTTCCACACCAAACAGTCTTGGGAGGTTCTGAAATTGGAATGCCCCTATGTCGCCGGCTCTCGGGTTGCTCCAAGGTACGCGGGCCTCTGTGGATGGTGTCATGATAGATATGGCATCGAGGTGTTTGGAAGTAACGAGTGATGGGACTGGCGGCGGATATACGACTATATAAATAACAATGGACGAACCAACGCAATATTTCCACACCAAACAGTCTTGGGAGGTTCTGAAATAGGAATGCCCCTATGTCGCCGGCTCTCGGGTTGCTCCGAGGTGCGCGAGCCTCTGATGGTGTCATGGTAGATATGGCATCGAGGTGTTTGGAAGTAACGAGTGATGGGATATTGGTTGGTGGAGGTGGGTCGCTCCCACTGTTTCCGAAGATAAAAGATAACCCGTAAAAGTATAGTTTAATTATGTTTGTTTATACACCCTTGTGTATATATCATATGTCTTAACATGATTCTATATGTATTGTACTTGTTGGTACAACTCACTAGGCTCTTTTGGCCTAACACTTGTGTGGTGTCGATGTGTCTCTCAGGTGCTAGTGGCGCCGCTCCAAAGTAAATGCTTAGGTTTAGTGTGAGCTTGGGGGATCGTGTGAAGAGACCGGTCATCTAGACCGCGAGTTGATAGTAGAAACTGATGACCCTTTTGTAGTCTTTTCCTTGTTAGGAATTAGACTTGTTGGTTATTATACCGCTTCATTTAAATTACAAACATCGTAATCGTACATTACTTTATACCCCATTTTTGCGAAGAGCTCACGGTTGGGCGTAATTTGTATTACCACCTTTCGTTAATGAAAGTTTTTGTTGACTCCAAATTTTGGGGTGTTACAATTTCGCATGACCGAAAGACATTTTATACCCACGCTTCTAAATATAAGTGTACTATGTGTTTTGAATTAGCCATTGTTTATTATTTGTGTAACCAAAAAGATATATATAGTCACGTTTCTAAAAATTAAGTGTAACTATATGTCATGAATTTGGCCATGATTTTAAATATTTAATGAGATACTTTTAACAAAATCAATATTGTCCTGGTGGTTGGTCCATTCCTTATCAAAGATGAGGTCTCAAGTTCGAGTTTTGGCCACGTTAAAATAAATATACATGATTATAGAGCCATGAGCGGAGCCACATGGAGGCCAGAAGCAGCCTTGGATCCCCCTCACTTTTTTTCTTCTTAAAAGTTATATGAAGATAATCCATATTAATGACAGTAAGCTAATAAAATTTATGGGCCCTCCTGAAAACTAATGGATAAAGACACTTCACACTTACTGAAATAAAATATACTTATTTTAAATTCACAATTTCACATTAATGTATGTAATACATTAAAATGGGTAAATATTGTAATACTTATATTATATATTAATTTGAAATAATTTTTACCGGTCATGGATAAATATTTACCCATTTTAATTTGACGGTAATTTCTTGAATAATATTTATTTATAGTGTAATATTGATCTTTTTAAATTTCATGTCCTCACACGAATGGTGTTTTACAAGGAAATTTATTCGGTGCATCTCGATGTATCTCACTCAAATATGTATCCACTTCTCATGTTAATCTTAACTTCTCATCGTGTATATATATACATATATATATATATATATCCTTATGCGAGGAATTATCCAGTGTTTCGCAGTCAAATTAAGTCGTTATTTTTCAGCGGATAAACGCTATACTTCTCACTTTTTTAGCAATTCTCGTTTGAAATTTTCCTTTTATATATATATATATATATTAATAATGTGTAAGATTTTATATAATGTTTGTATTTCTCTTTAGCTATATAAAGATCATAAACCACACAACCTACCTTCATGCATCGTTCTATACTAGTTATAGTTAACTTTTATTAGTAAGTATTTATATGTATACTCTAGTTGGTGCTCCTCCTTACATGAATTCCTGGCTCCGCCTCTATATAGAGCAATCATCGGCTACATTAAAAACAAATTTTGTGGCTATAGGTAGTTTATTGTCATGCTTTTCTTTATATTGTGTGACCAAAAGATAACTAAAGACCACGTTTAATGTGAGTTTGTGTGGCAAAAAGTACTTTATGGCCATGGTTATAGGTAAAATGTTCCAATGCCATAATAATTATATATGCCTATTGCTACGGTTTTTAAACTATAACTATGGTTTTTCATTTGATATGGTGACACATTTTAAGCGTGACCAAAATAGTATCAATGGTCACGAAAGAATAGGCTATGGTTTGATA
The DNA here is from genome assembly GCA_030169165.1 of Centaurea solstitialis. Lineage (NCBI taxonomy): Eukaryota > Viridiplantae > Streptophyta > Magnoliopsida > Asterales > Asteraceae > Centaurea > Centaurea solstitialis. The sequence goes on along the minus strand of CM058041.1, from coordinate 40,577,054 downwards.
AAAATGAAAAACAGTGACTAAAGGCCTATGGCCACGGTTTTTGACTGTGGCAAATGTGAGTTTTTGTACTAGTGGATGGTGACCGGGGGTCAGGGATTCACGGGATCTGTATCTATATTAAATTAGATAGAATAATTTTTTTTATTTTTTGTAAAGAAAAAGTCAAAATGGTGATAAATGACCAAAATACCCCTTTGAGCTAACATGATTAACTGACTTTGTTAAATGAAGGGACCAAAAACTTGTGAAAATGCAAACCACAAGTCTCATTCATGTATTTATGTTGATTTAGGAAGCACTGTGGAAAAAAAGGTGTAAACCATAGGGACCAATTATGTAATTTACTCTATAATAAATTACATGTACTCTTTGGTCCCAATGGTTTACCACTTTACCTAATTAATCATGTGGTGCATTCATGCGACTTTTTTTGTGCTTACATCTAACTTTGTTCACAAAAGTTTTGTTCTTATTTAACATGGGCACATTTTTGTCATTTTACTGATTTCCAATTTTAACTAACAAATAATGTTATATATGTACACACACAACATTTGCATAGAGTATGTATGTATCCGGCGATTTGGTCCCTATATGTATGTATGTATGTATATATATCTGGCGATGTGGTCCCTATGTATCCATTGGAGGAAGTCCGAGTTCGTCATCCGACGCGTCGAAAAGAAATCCGATCTTCAATCGAACTCGGAGGTCATTTCAGCAACAAACTTTGGCACCGATGGTATCTCGTCTTGGAAGGTCCTCATTGTTGTGTTTTTAACAAGGGGCCTGAAGTGTTGGTGCTTGCCGGAGATAGCGAGGTCTGGTAGAAGGTACGTCGAATGTAAGACATTGGGGACAACGGTCTCTCTGTGTGTATATGATATATACATATATATAGAGAGAGAGATAAAGAGAGAGAGAAAGGTTCATGCGAGAAACATAACTTTTTATGAAAACGCGAATACGATTCTCAACCACTCATCCGGTCAATAAAGGCGGCTTTGACCGGGTCACCATCCTTTATCATCTCCACCCTCCATGAATCGCATCAGTCCTCTGTGACCGCGTCCACCGTAACCGAAATTGTGTGGCTGAGAATTGTCCTCTCGTTTTCTTAAATTGACATTGTTCTCGTATGAACCCACCTCTCTCTCTCTATATATATATATACACAATTATATGTGAGTTATACACAACAGGTCCCTGATGTTTAATGGAATTTTAAGAAATATGAAAAGGCAAAAAAGAGTTTTGCAAAAAGGAAAAAAAACAAGGTTAGACGAAAAATATTCCTAACTCTAACACCCATTTTTAACAAAGTTAGTGTCGAGGTCTCATTTTCAAAGAAAATTAAGAACCACAAGGACCATTTTTAAAGTTATTAAACCATATGTCCCATTTTCAAAGATTTCAAAAAATCAGGTGGACCAAAATTAGAGTTTACTCAATAAGAAAAGAAAAGTAAGGTTTTTGTAAGAACTTCATTGCAGAATTTTAAGAAGGTTATTAGTTTATTGAAGTTACTATAATGTGACACGAAAAATTATAGCAAGTGAGGTTGTTAAAGGTTCCACCACCATATATGTTCTTTAACTATTTTGTTGCTAAAAGGATTTTAATTTAAAACATTTTGGACTTTAAACTTATATGCTATGTTATAAATCTAGGGTTGTCACACATCACACTTACGCCTTTAGCATTTGGAATATCTTCTTAAATCAAGCATTTCTTCTACCTCTTGAAAAGGAGGAGGAGATGTGTTCCTAACTTTTACGGTCATACCCCATTTAAGTGAAGCAAACCAGAGGTTATTTGATTTGATTTTTGTAGTTTATCGACCTTAATATCACTTCTATAAAATCTTTGATAACCTTTAAAAGAGTTTTAATAATTCAAACATTAAAGATATGTTTCGATACTTTTAGGCCAGAAAAGGACTTGACCTAGGTAATGAAGCAAAAAAGCAAGTGCAAGTTTCAAGGCCATAATTTAAGAAAATGAAATATATCTTTCCGTGAAATAAAAACTACAATATTAATTTTATAAACTTAATAAAAGTACACATATTTATTAGCAATAATTGAGTCATTTTAATTTTCTTGTTTTAAAATAAATAAACATTATTTTATTTTAACCTGATAAAATATTTGATTTTATAAAGAATTAATTGTGGATTTAATCTTTATGTTTTTATAATATTTTTTACCACGGTCGTTATTGTATATTGACTATAGACTTGATCTTTTATGGTTTTTATTTTATTTTGTAATCTTTTTCTATAAGTCAATACAATACAGCTATACAGCCTTCGATCATCTCTCTCTCTCTCTGATTCTAACATGGTATCAGAGCATTAGGTTGCTCTCAGTTGATTCCGTCGTTACTTTCGTATCGTCGCCGTCACCTTCATCATCCCCACTGCTCTCTGCCGGTCACCGTCGAATGATGCTGGTACGATTCTTCTTCTTCTTTATGTTGATGATATGATCATTACTGGTAGTGACTCTGCAGTCTGCAGGCATTACAATTCTCAAGCAATCTCTCAGTGCCATATTTGAAATGAAAGATTTGGGTAATCTGCACTATTTCCTTGGTCTTGAAGTTTTATCAGATTCTGCAAGCACTTATCTTTGTCAGGCCAAGTACACCTCCGATCTTCTCTCTCGCGCTAGTATCACTGATAACAAGGTGGAGCCTCATCTTCATCTGACACCAAATGCAGGTCCTCCACTGAAGGATCCTATGTTATATCGCTAGTTGGTTAGGTCTCTTGTGTATCTTACAGTTACTCGACCTGATATTGCTTATGCTGTTCACACTGTTAGCCAATTCATGTCTGCACCGTGCTCGGATCACTATGCTGCTGTTCTGCGCATTTTGCGGGATCTAAAGGTCACTATGTTTCATGGCTTGTATTTCTCCTCAACATCTTCATTGACTTTACGAGGTTTTTCTGATGCTGATTGGGATAGTGATATGACTGATCGTGTAACAACCCAAAACCCATAATGATAATAACATGCATATAATATAAATCCCAGTGATCTGAAACGCAATCTCATCATATAACAACGATTTTACACTAATAGGGTATCGAATCTTACCTCGAACGACGCAATCCCGCCCCCGAAGATGAAGAATGGCTGTAAACTCGATTTCCACAACACACACTAATCACCAAACTAAGTTTTCCCCAAAATGGTAAAAAAAACCCTAGGTTTATGCCTTAAATAGTATGGGCTAAAGGCTAAGCCCATACCATTTTTGGTATAAGCCCAAATTCCAAACATTAGGCAGAAATGTCACTTTTCACCCCTAACTCTGAAATTCTTTTCAAACTTGGTCATTTTTAACGAGTGATTAACATTAGAACTAACTTTTAAACTCTGGTCATTACATCACTCCCCCCTTAAAAGAATTCCGTCCCGGAATTCAATCGCTAAAAAGGAAGGGGTATTTCGCTCGCATCTCGGATTCTGCCTCCCACGTTGCCTCTGGCCCTTGTGGAATTTCCACTGAATTTTCACTAAGACTATCTCTTTATTCCTAAGCTTACGGATCTTGCGATCCGTCACGGCAACTGGTTCCTCCACGAAGTTCAACTTCTGATCCACTTCAATATCTTGAAGCGGTATGGCTGTCTCAGGATCCGCCAAACACTTTCTCAAGTTTGATACGTGAAAAGTGTTGTGAACTCCACCTAGTTCGACTGGTACGTCTAACTTGTACGCCACGGCTCCAATCCGTTCAGTGATCTGATATGGTCCTATGTAACGAGGACTTAACTTTCCTTTCTTTCCAAAACGAATTACTCCCTTCCAAGGGGGATACTTTAAGCATAACTTGGTCCCCGACTTGAAATTCTATGTCCCTTCTACGTTTATCCGCATAACTTTTCTGTCGATCTCTAGCCGTCTTCAATCGTTCCCGAACTTGGTTGATCTTATCTGAAGTAATTTGGACAACTTCTAGTCCGGCAAGCTGCTTCTCTCCGACTTCATTCCAACACAAAGGTGTCCTACACCTTCGCCCATAAAGTATCTCATACGCTGCTGCCTAGATGCTCGAGTGATAACTGTTGTTGTAGGCGAACTCGATCAATGGTAGGTGGTCCTCCCAAGAACCTTCGAAGTCTAGAACACACGCTCTCAACATGTCTTCCAAAGTTTGGATAGTCCGCTCACTTTGTCCGTCCGTTTGTGGATGATACGCGGTGCTCAAATTGACTCGCGTTCCCATTTCTCGTTGAAAGCTTTGCCAAAATGTCGAAGTGAATCTGGCATCTCGATCCGACACGATAGATACGGGCGTTCCGTGTAGTCGTACAATTTCTGCTATATACAGCCTCGCGAGTCTCTCCATAGAATACGTTTCCTTCATCGGTAAGAAATGTGCTGATTTCAACAGTCGGTCGACTATTACCCAAATAGCGTCATAACCCTTAGTCGTTCGGGGTAGTTTCGTCACGAAATCCATGGTAACATGCTCCCAAGTCCATTCCGGTATAGGCAACTGTTGTAGTTTACCATACGGTCGCTGATGTTCGATCTTTACTTGTAGACAAGTCACGCATCTCTCAACGAAATAAGCGATATCCTTCTTCATTCCCGGCCACCAATAGCTTCGCCTCAAACCATGATACATCTTGTTCGTTCCCGGGTGAACGAAGTACTTTGATTTATGCGCCTCGACCAAAATTTTCTTTCGTAGATCTCCAAGTTTCGGAATCCAGATTCGATCTCCAAAACACTTCAAGCCCTCGGTGTTCATTACTAACGTACCCAGAAACCCTACCATTCGCTCGCTCTTCAAGTTTTCCTCTTTCGATGCTTTCTCTTGCCATTCCTTGATCTCCGACTTGAGGTTTGGTACAATGCTGATTCGGTAAGCTACAATTCCCATTCGAGAATCCACAATGCCAGGCTTGACTTTACCTCCTTTTCGACTTAAGGCATCCGCTACAACATTTCCCTTACCCGGGTGATAAAGGATCTCACAATCGTAGTCACTGAGTAATTCAATCCATCGCCGCTGCCTCATGTTGAGCTCCTTCTGATTAAGAAGATACTGAAGACTCTTGTGATCTGTATAAATCTGACACTTCACGCCGTACAGGTAGTGCCTCCAAATCTTTAAATCGAAGACCACGGCTGCCAATTCCATGTCGTGAATTGGATAGTTGAGCTCGTGCACCTTCAGTTTCCTCGACGCGTATGCAATCACCTTTCCATCTTGCATGAGAACACACCCCAAGCCCAACTTTGATGCGTCACAATAAACTACGAATCCATCCGTTCCATTTGGTAGAGTGAGAATGGGTGCACTAGTCAATTTCCCTTTCAATTTGTTGAACGCGTCCTCACATGTCGATGTCCATTCGAACTTGACGTCCTTCTTTGTAAGTGCCGTGAGTGGTGTGGCGATTGCCGAGAAATGCTCGATGAATCTTCGGTAGTAACCCGCCAATCCTAGGAAACTCCGCACCTCCGAGGAAGATTTTGGCGACTCCCAATCCTTAATGGCCGCAATCTTAGCTGGATCCACTTTGATTCCTTCTTGCGTCACGATATGCCCCAAAAACTGAACTTCCTTTAGCCAAAACTCACATTTCGAAAACTTCGCGTAGAGCCGCTCTCGCTTTAGCATTTCCAATACTTTTCGTAGGTGATCGCCGTGCTCCTCGGCCGTCTTTGAGTAGATCAGAATGTCGTCGATGAACACAATGACAAACTCATCCAAATACGGTTTGCACACCCTATTCATCAAGTCCATAAATGCTGCTGGCGCGTTCGTAAGCCCAAAAGACATCACAAGAAACTCATAATGTCCGTAACGAGTCCGAAAAGCCGTCTTTGGAATATCTTCTTCTCTAACCTTGAGTTGATGGTAACCCGATCGCAAATCAATCTTCGAGAAGAACTTAGCGCCTTGCAGTTGGTCGAACAAATCATCAATCCGCGGTAGGGGATACTTGTTCTTGACGGTGACTTTGTTGAGTTCTCGGTAGTCAATACACATCCTCATGATGCCGTCTTTCTTCTTCACGAACAACACCGGCGCTCCCCAAGGCGAAGTACTAGGGCGAATAAATCCCTTATCAAGTAGCTCTTGTAGTTGTGCCAACATCTCTTTCAACTCCGACGGTGCAAGTCGATACGGCGCTTTAGCGGTGGGCGTCGCTCCGGGTACTAGATCGATTCGAAACTCGATCTCTCGATCAGGCGGTAGATTAACTAAATCCTCCGGGAAAACCTCCGGGTAATCACGAACAACCTCGACGTCTTTTACCTCTAACTTATCCTTCCCTGAATCTACAACATAAGCCATAAACCAAACACACCCCTTTCTAATGCATCGATTTGCTTTAATCACCGAAATCAAGCTAGTACTCCTATTCCTCTTAGCGCCATAAACTACGGCCGTTCTCCCATCCGGTAATTTGATACGAACCATCTTTTGCTCACAATCTATCTTCACTTTGTTTCTAATCATCCAATCCATTCCTAATACCACGTCCAGACTCTCCATAGGTATAAGTCTTAACACTACGGGCACCGGGCATCCCTCCAACTCAATGGTACAACCTTTCGCAAACTCTCTAACCCACACTCGCCCATTGGCGGTGTCCGCCTCATAAGGATGGTCTAACGGTTCAAGGTTCACACAACACTGCTTAAGTAGCTCAGGGGTAGCATACGAATAATCCGAACTAGTATCAAATAACACTTTCGCACGTATAGAGTTAACCAGAAATGTACCTGTCACCACTTCCGGTGCCTCCTCCGCTTCCTCGGCGGTCATCCTAAAGGCTCGACTCCTTGCTAGAGCTGGTGCCGTCTTTCGATCATCTCGGGCCTCAGTCGCACGCCCTCCAGTCATCGGTGCTCCACTCCTCTTCAGCTGGGGACAATCGGGCCTGATATGGTCTGGAGATCCACACTGAAAACACGAGCTCTTTCCCGGACAATCCCTTGACAGATGACCCGACTTCCCACATTGGAAGCAAGTAACTGGTCCCGTCTGACAGTTCCCTCGATGCACAAGGTGGCATTTGCCATAAGGTTTCTGACCCAAACTCTGTCCTCCGCGATGCTCAAATCTTGGGACTTTACCCCCTCTCAAATCACTGACCGGCCCAGACCACTTCCTTTTCTCTCCCAACTGCTCGGACATCTGACGATCCTTCTCTCTCTCAATCAGCTCAGCCGCGTTGATAGCAGCCTGAAAAGTAGCCGGATCCTTTCCCATCACAAATTCCCGAATGCTTCCCTTCAGACCCCAGATATACCTTTCCACACGGCGTTCCTCGGTCGGCACGTAAACCTCAGCAAATCTCGATTTCTCGATGAAACGGGTAGTGTACTCTTGTACTGACAGCGTTCCTTACTTCAGTTGCAGAAACTCCTCCTCCATCTTCTTAGTCGCGGCCAAAGGGCAGAATTGCGACCTGAATTTCGCTACAAAGCTCTTCCATGACATGGTCCTAACAGCTTCAGTCCCTCTTCCCCCGGTCTCCACATTCCACCAGTGTAAGGCATCCGCCTTCAGCATCGATCGCGCAAAAACAACCTTATCTTCAGCTGCACATCTGCAGGTCTCAAATACCATCTCGATCTCCTCGATCCATCTCAAAGCTAAAACCGGATCACGCTCTCCCTTATAAGTAGGAGGCTTGCAAGCAGCGAACGTCTTGTAGCTACATCCATGAGTCGACTTGGGTGGATCCCCACCTGCGGGTGGTGTCTGCTGCGAACCTCCGCCGACCACAGTAGCCGGCGGGCTAGTCATTCCGGAATCCTCTCGACCACCATCAGACTTCGACTTCTCTTGTTGGTTTAGTAGGGTCTGTAGGGCGTCCTGAATCTTGTCCATCTCTGTCTGAAAGGCCTCATGGGTAACAAAAGCTGCCGGTTGGCTAGCAGAACTTTCCTGGTGAGATGGTTCTGGTTCAAGAGGCGGCCTTTCACTCTGTGCTCTGCGGTTACCCCTAGTCTGTCGTCGAGTTCCTTCAACTGCCGTTGCAGCCTTCCGAGGTCTCCCTTTTCCACGACCCTTTCCCCGAGCCGCGGCCACACGAGTGGGTGACGGTGGAGCCTCGGGGTCCGGTATCACTCTGCTGCGTAAGCTACGTCCAGCCATCGATACTGAAACAGTGGTATAAAATTTAGATAACCTTAAACGACTGGATTTATAGGCAGTGTGAGTGTTCACATGTATTCACAGTCCCGTGACTACACTGGCCAGGTGTAAGCACGTTTCCATGGTACACGCTAGTCCTCGCACTTCCATACCCGACCACGACTCATAGGCAAAATCCTAATGTCCTAATATCTCAGCTGTGTTCCCTATCCTACAGTTTAAGACTAGGCCCAATCCTGGTCACCTAATTCACTTAAACTAGTGCTCTGATACCAATTTGTAACAACCCAAAACCCATAATGATAATAACATGCATATAATATAAATCCCAGTGATCTGAAACGCAATCTCATCATATAACAACGATTTTACACTAATAGGGTATCGAATCTTACCTCGAACGACGCAATCCCGCCCCCGAAGATGAAGAATGGCTCTAAACTCGATTTCCACAACACACACTAATCACCAAACTAAGTTTTCCCCAAAATGGTAAAAAAAAAACCCTAGGTTTATGCCTTAAATAGTATGGGCTAAAGGCTAAGCCCATACCATTTTTGGTATAAGCCCAAATTCCAAACATTAGGCAGAAATGTCACTTTTCACCCCTAACTCTAAAATTCTTTTCAAACTTGGTCATTTTTAACGAGTGACTAACATTAGAACTAACTTTTAAACTCTGGTCATTACATACTCTATTAGTGTAAAATCGTTGTTATATGATGAGATTGCGTTTCAGATCACTGGGATTTATATTATATGCATGTTATTATCATTATGGGTTTTGGGTTGTTACAGATCGTCGTTCCACTATGGGATTCTACTTCTTTCTTGGTGAATCTCTCATTTCCAGGCGTAGCAAGAAGTAATCTTTTACTGCTCATTCTAGCACTGAACTTGAGTATCGCGCTCTAGCTGACACCTCTCAGGAACTCATTTGGCTTCGCTGGATTCTCTCCGACATGGGTGCTCCTCAGCTTTCCCCAACTTTGCTCTGGTGTGACAACAACAGTGCTATTTAGATTGCTCATAATGATGTTTTTCATGAGCGCACAAAACATATTGAGATTGATTGCCACTTTGTTCGTCAACATGTTGTGCGCAAGACAATCCAACATCAACCTATTTCCACACTTGATCAACCAGCTGATATTTTCACCAAAGCTCACCTTTCGGGACGTTTTCGGGAACTTGTTTCCAAACTCAATCTGGGTCATTCTTCCCCTGATTGAGTTTGAGAGGGGGGGTGTTAGATGTATAATTGTAGATAAGCCCACGGGCTTTAGGCCTCTTATCTGTAACCTATGTATAAGTAGCCTAGGTTTTCCCTTTCTATAGTTTTGTAATCTTTTTCTACAAGTCAATACAATACGGCTATACAACCTTCAATCATCTATCTCTCTGATTCTAACAAGGTATAATCCATCTAACTAATTATTTTGTTAACTCCAATTAAAGACCATTCCTATCGATTTTTTATTCCATTATTTTTTTTAAATAATAACAATTTTTTTAAATGCACATATATATATAGGCTTAATCAAATAAAAACCACTTTATTAGTAAAAACTTGAGGATTAATCTTAAACCATCAATTAATTTAGATCAATGGTTGATAATACAAGGAGGACCATTGTAAGAATTTTTTGATTTTTTATGTGTCACACTTGATTATAAACCCAAAAGGGTAATTTGGACATTTTGAACTCCATTTTAAATCTACTTTTCTTCTCCTTTCTTACCCAACTACTAAGATCTCTTTGAACTCCATTTTCTTCAATCTCTCTCTCCCTCTTCCAACTACCACATTTTTAGGCCACCATGGCTGCAATTCCGGCGACCAGATCTGGCACCAACTCACCACCGTCACCGACCTCACAATGTCTAGATCTGCAAATTCCGACGACCTCACCATCTCACTGTTAGTAATTGTGTGCAAAAGTTGACAAACCAGTAATCACACATTCAATGTTACAAGACACTTGAGGGTCACACCTGTGAGAACCTATAAATCGAGTAAGTTAGATAAAACCCAGAAATGGAGAGTTAGAATTTATAATAGTCAATTATAAATCCGTTGGGTAATTTCAGTCAGAAATCCCAAAGTTAGAGGGTTGTTAAATTAATTAAGATAATTATATATTTATTAGTAAAATAAATATATAATAGATAATCTGATTAATTAAGGTAATTATCTAGAAAGTCTTTTCTTAAAGAAAAAGAAAAGACTAGATAATTATTAAGGAAACTGAATCAGATAAGGATTCTCCATCTGATTAGCTATAAATAAAGGCCTTAGGGTCCATGGTTTATTGTCTCAATCAATTACCAGTTAAATAGTTTTCCACCAAAAATTCCCTCCTCTCCCTCTCTCTCTTTTGGCGCCGCCCACTCCCGAAACCAGATCGGATTTTTCGGTTGCTCGGGTTTTTGAGTTCTACTAGAGGAACGCTCACAAGGTTGATCACCGGTGGATTATTACTCAAACAATCCAGGTAAAAGTCTTACCCTTTAAACGTTTAAATAACTTAGAACGAAAGATCGTGGTTTTAGGGTTTTAACCATAAATCGCTTCCGCACTTGTAGTGTTCATCGAATCAGTTTGGTTCGGAGAGCACAGAAAAACCCAACAGTGGTATGAGAGCCACAGTTTTATCGTTCTGATTTATTTAAACTGTTATTAGATCCGTTTAAAATTGTTTCATATAAAGTTTTGATAATCGTTTCAAATAAAAATTCAATTTTATCGTTTTTGGTAAAAAATCTGATTTTTATGAGTTTCTCAAAATCTTTATCAGTTTCGATTTAATGATTATCGTATCTAAAGGGTTTTAATTTCATAAAATCTTTATTAGTGACTATCATTAAAATTATAATCATCACAAACCACGAAACCAACGATCGGCGGTGGAACGACAGAAGTTAGCCGGTCGGACCGCCAGGCCGATCGTCGGCAGAACCTGGCCGCGCGCACCAATGACGAACGCCGGCCGCACCACACCTTGTGGTAGCGGTGTCGGCTGTTGTTCTATACCACCGTGCTGCACCACAGTTCGTGGTGGCGGTGAATGATGGTGGCCAAAATCAGCGGTGGCCGAATCGCTACCTAGTCGCAACCACCAAGGCTGTACCCCAGTTGGGTGGTGGCCGCAACCGACGAAGACCAAAAGCCACACTACCTGTTTGGTGGTGGCGATGGTCAATGGTGTTTTGAACCACCAGTATGGTGGTCACGGCGGGCCACCGTGGTCGATCACCGACCGCACCACAACGGCCCCGGCTGCAGTTTGCGAGCCACCAAGCCACACCACCAGTTAGGTGGTGGTGGCCGAATTGTTTACCGAAAACAAAGCCATCACCGTGTCACTAAACCGGTGGTGGCAACGGCGGTTTCGATGGCGGTTGTGAAACGACATAGCCACGTCCAACGGCCGAGGCCGTACCGCCAGTCGGCAGCGGCCGCACCGCAACGACCAGAAGCCGCAATCGCGGTGGTGGATAGCGGTGCCAACGGTAGCCATCGACGATTAATTGTCAGCCGCACCGCGCCCAGCAGTGGCGGCGTTTCGGCTGTTGATTATCGCCCGACCAGCCGCACCACAGGTTGGTGGTGGCGGCGTTGGTTATGTCAAACGCCGACGATGGTAATTCCGCAAAGGTCAAGCGGCACCGGCCGCACCACAAGTGGTGGTTGCGGTAGCGGTGGTCAATCGGTAACAGTGGTAGCATTTGATGGTGGCGGTGTAGTTTTTCAATCCGCCGATCACGGCGCCGGTGGATGGTGGTTGTTCGATCGCACACCAGAAAATCAATCAATGGTAGCAATGGTTGATGACTGCTTACCGTGACAGGCGACGGTGGCCGATTGCCGTCGTTGCAATCGTCGAACGATAACGACATGGTGGTCGATACCGGTGGTGATTGATTGGTTCGCCGAAAGCCACGACGGCATTGGTGGCGGTTTGCCACCATAGTCGCCGCTGGTAGTAGTAGCGGCGGCAGCCGTGTACGTCGGCGATGGTTATGATGTATCATATTCCGATAAACCGTGGTTACGATTCATCAAATGCGTGGTAAAACAAAACCGTCTAGGGTTTTTTCGTTTATTTTGGGCTAGAGTTTGTTTGCAAGCCCAAAACCCAGTTTTCGGGCTTGGCTTGAGGCCCAAGATATTTTTGATAATTTAAAAATTATATTTATCGAACCAAGATGCTTTTGTGTCATGTCTTTGACCAGTTGGTCAATCTGCGACACAATTTACAGTTCAATAATTTTCACCGATCAGTTTGCTCGGTGGACCCGGTTTGATATTATTTTTGGACAAAAGACAAATGTTCATAAAATAGTTTTCCACTTTATAAAGTAATTTTGTGAATCTTATAAGCAAAATCTCCTTCCGAAAAAAATTTGTCGGTTTATAAAACAGTTAGTTTTATAAATCAGTTAAAACCAGTTTTTGCGATTAACAACATGAGATAATTTTTAAACGGATCTAGTTTTGCCTTACTTTTTAATATATTGTTTATATATATATGCGTGATTGCTTGAATTATATATACCCGTCTGAGTATATGTCCATTATGGGGCTTGCCAACTTAGGTCCTTTGAATATTTTCTGGGGAGGCCTGCGTGCCATTTACAACCCCTCTTTTTGTAATAATGACCTTTGGATAGATTTTATTCTTTTTCGGAGTTCCATCAAGGATGACGGGGCCAGTGGGAGCTACACGAGAAAACCCCGTTTTTCTGGAGTCTTAGCAAACATGTCGGAGCCAGTGGGAGCTACGCAAGGTGTTAGAGATCCTTTAGGAAACAGGTCATTATTGGTCCTTAGGAATAAAAGTTGGCAAACCTATAATTAGTTATTTTTAAACTGTGTAGTTATAGTTTTTAACTGTGTGGTTGTTTATTTTGTGATATCTTGTATGATTAGTAGTTTTAAAATTATAGGAGCTTTAAAACTGGATTATATCACAAAAGGTGAATAGTTTTCAGAATTAAAATCACCAGTTTTTCTTAAAACCTTTTTGATGGTAGATTTTATTCAAACCAAGCAAAATTGTAAATGGATTGTTTAAAGGCAAGATAACAAAACAGTTAGTTTTGGTCAACTAAGCATGCTATCAAAACCACTAGTTTTTGATTAAGAAAGAATGTTTTTAAAACAGTTAGTTTTAATCAGCGAAGTATGCTTTTAAAAACAGTTAGCAAGAGCCATTTAAAACAGTTAGTTTTAAAACAAGCGTATGTTTGAAACAGTTAGTTTAGAACATCAGTTTCTTGTTTAAACAATTAGTTTTTTCATAAATTACAATTTTCTAAATAACTGGACATTAAAAAGTTTTTTTTAAAAAATTATTTAAAACCCCGTTAAAATCATAGATCGGTAGTGCAACCCATCTAGGGACACCTCTGGCGTAAGGTACGCGGGCGTTGTAAGTGAGCACAGCTTGAACGTATGCGTTCAAACCGAAGCTGGAGGGGATTAACAAGACTCTACGAATTATCTCCGGGTGGTACCGGCCAGAGTAAAGTATCCAAGTCCCGAAATGGTGAGATGTGTTTTGGTTCTGTTAAGTTCACCGGGTGGTACCGGGCCAAAAAACACTTAGAGGGACAGAAACATGTACGAGTAATTACCGTTGTCCCGAAAAGATCTAGGAGTCATATCAGTTGGATATGATTGGTAAAAAGTCCTTACCTACCGAAATAATATGACCTGGTGGAGCAAGAACATTACGCACATCAGGGCGTATGAAATGAAGGATCCTAGTCCAATAAAATGATCATTTAAGGGTTTATTGATATTTATTGGAAGTTAGTCTATTCACAAGTTGTTAAAAACAATTTTGTTTTATGTGTAGATGGCTAACACTGTAACCAACACAAACAATCTTTCTCTCCGATCCATCCTAGAGAAGGATAAACTCACTGGTCCAAATTTCCTAGACTGGGAGCGCAATCTTATGATTGTGCTCAGGCATGAAAGGAAATGGTACGTCCTTGAAGAGCCTTTGCAAGAGGCCCCTCCAGCAAACGCACCAGATGCTGCTAGGAATGCTCACAAGAAACATTCAGATGACTTGCTAGACGTTGCTTGTCTTATGCTTGCAACCATGAGCCCAGATCTTCAAACAGGGCTCATGAACACAAATGCTTACGACATGATCCGCCAGTTGAGGGACATGTTCCAAACGCAAGCTCGCACAGAACGTTATGATGCCACGAAGGCATTTAACGAGTGCAAGATGATTAGAGGGACCTCAGTAAGTGACCATGTCATGAAGATGAAACGTCACATGGATCACCTGGAAAGGCTCGGGCACCCAGTTCCGTTGCAGCTAGCAACGGATACAATACTCAACTCGCTGTCAGAAGATTACAAGCCTTTTGTGATCAACTACAACATGAATAACATGGAGAAGTCAATAGCTGAATTGCACTCCATGCTTAAGACTGCCGAGTTGAATATGGGGGCCAAGAACAAGACCAAGGACGTACTGATGGTGAGGGATGGAGGAGTAAAGAAGAAGCATGGGCATGGAGGCACCAGCAAAGGAAAAGGTCCAGTTCAGGCCGTCCAGAGTGCACCCAAGGTTCGTGAGAACATCAAAGGCAAAGGCAAGGGCAAGGGCAAGAAGGTTAAGCCGAACAAAGCAAGGACCGAAAATCGTTGCTTTACATGCAATGAGATTGGTCATTGGAGGCAAAACTGCCCAAAGCGTCATGAAGCAGGTAAGTAAACCTCAGATATTTGTGATTGCTTAGTTTATCACCTCTTACTTGTTTGATTTACAAGTATACTGACACCTAGTGCAAATGCTTATTGCAGGTGGTCAAAAGTGAATGCCCAAGATTGCAAGGATCTGAAGCACAAGTTATTTTGATCGGATTATCATCAAGACATTTCCATTTCAATTTTTCATTTTAAAACAGTTATACATTTCAATTTCTTATGGCTACATAGTTTTGGGATTTTTAATTGAATAATTTTTAAGTTTTTAAGTTTTAAAATTATTGTCTTGAAATATCTGTTGTGCTTGTTATGAATAAAGTCAAGTTTTGGCTTAATTCAAGTTTAGATCCTAGATGTTGATGATTACACTACTACTTTAATTACATATATGAAAACTGTCAAAAACACACCGTAGCTATAAAAATGTGTTTTTGAATAAAACAATCATGAGTAAAGGATTGTAAAAGGTATTTTATGATCTAAGAGTAATTACTCATGTGTTTTAAAGAATTTAAGATATTATCTCACAGATTGCTGATAATATCAGTATATATATAAAACTAGGAAATAATTCCAAGTTTTGGAATTAGGATTTAATCTAACAGTCCAGTTAAGTTTTATAAGTACCAAAAATTCTGATTACTTAAAATAGATTTGGCTGAGTAGTCAAGTTTTGACTAATTCAATAGTTAATTTTGAGTAATAGCTAGTTTTCATAAAAGACAGTGGGAGCCCAGTTTTATTCTATATCCAGATTTGTGATAAAGAATAAAAGATATATATTACTGATTAGATAGATTTCGGAATTATAATCCAGATAGGATATAAATTCATGAGATCTAAGATCTACCTTTTAGTTAAAAGGAGATAGGATATAGTTTCATAACTTTGAAACAATATAAAGTTATAATTAACTTTAAAATCAATAATTGTGTTGGAGAAATTAATAAGATTAAAAGTGTTACCCTAAGATAATATTTCTAAGAATTTACCAGCATGGTAAAATTAGAAACCTGATAGAAGTCATTCATATACACAGCAACTAAGGAAAGTTGCAGTTTGACTTCACATATTCAAGGAAACTCGGAGTTAGTCCAGATCTCCAAGTTCAGGGAAATATGGCGAAGTAAAGCTTAATTTTTGTTTTATGGTATTTTGTAAAACAAAGTTAGCTTGAACAAGTATATAATATCAGAAGGTATTAAATCTTGTAATAATTTTTGATTGTCACTTTGATTAAACGGTAAACATTAATCAAAGGGTTTAAATTGAAGTTAGGTGATACTTCATTTAGACCAGTATTTAACAAACGTTGGATAGACACAGTAAAAGGTAATTAAGAGATGCTATTAATTTTAGTATTATTACAAAGTGTAATATGGACTATACAAAAATTAGTCTCTTAAATCTTTTATATATTTTGCATGTTTTATAATCCAGGAATGAGACTAGTTTCCAGTCTTTCATTCAAAAATGTCCGTGACAACTTATTGTGGTGGGAACCCAATAGGGTGTTAAAGTCATTGTGAGTTTTTGGGTAGTTATGATCAGTGGTTGAATAACAACTACAAGTGTTGTAGACCAAAAAGCTACACAGGTATCCGATAGAGTAGCGAATATCGGACGTGATCCGCAGTTGAGATTACTTCTTGGATTTAGTCATAAGTAAAATCTCACAGTGGTTGTCCCTATCACCTGAGGTATCTAATTTGATATCATGAGGACTGCTGGATACTTAGTGCGTTCAACCGCTACGCCGTAACAGGGTGGCTATAAAGGGCGTAACTAGATTCAGCGGAAGCCGTGGTGTTAAATGCAGGTATACAAGATGGGATTTGCACCTCTTCTTTGAAGAGAGATATTTCTAGGTCCCCTTGACTGACTGAACATACTGATGAAGTGCATGGCCATGCCCAAACGAACTGATTAGTTCTTTGTCGTTTACCTATCAGTAGAGGTCGGATGGTCAAGAAACAGAATCTTGAGTATTTAGAGTTGACTTAATCCAGGCTCATACTCATAGATGAAATATCGTGTTGCAAAGGGAAAAGCCAAGATATACCCAATTTATGAACAGTTGTTTCGTAAATGTTATTTCCTTACGGAAAAGTTTAAATCACCTATCTGGGTATAAGAGTTCTTGTAACCTGGTTAGCCTAAGTGCCTGTCTAGGGGCCTCCTTAGGTTCGTGTGAACAAGGCGGTATTGCCAACTTGCACAAGTGGGAGTCTGTTAGTAATTGTGTGGAGAAGTTGACAAACCAGTAATCACACATCCAATGTTACAAGACACTTGAGGGTCACACCTGTGAGAACCTATAAATCGAGTAATTTCAGTCAGAAATCCCAAAGTTATAAATCCCAAAGTTTGAATTTATAATAGTCAATTATAAATCAGTTGGGTAATTTCAGTCAGAAATCCCAAAGTTAGAGGGTTGTTAAATTAATTAAGATAATTATATATTTATTAGTAAAATAAATATATAATAGATAATCTGATTAATTAAGGTAATTATCTAGAAAGTCTTTTCTTAAAGAAAAAGAAAAGACTAGATAATTATTAAGGAAACTGAATCAGATAAGGATTCTCCATCTGATTAGCTATAAATAAAGGCCTTAGGGTCCATGGTTTATTGTCTCAATCAATTACCAGTTAAATAGTTTTCCACCAAAAATTCCCTCCTCTCCCTCTCTCTCTTTTGGCGCCGCCCACTCCCGAAACCAGATCGGATTTTGCGGTTGCTCGGGTTTTTGAGTTCTACTAGAGGAACGCTCGTAAGGTTGATCACCGGTGGATTATTACTCAAGCAATCCAGGTAAAAGTCTTACCCTTTAAACGTTTAAATAACTTAGAACGAAAGATCGTGGTTTTAGGGTTTTAACCATAAATCGCTTCCGCACTTGTAGTGTGCATTGAATCAGTTTGGTTCGGAGAGCACAGAAAAACCCAACACTCACCACCGTCACCGACCTCACCACCGCCGCTAGGCCTACCTCTACAACCAGATTACACATCTAGACCTCCACTACCGTCGCCGGCGCTCCACCGTCGCCGGCGCTCCACCGTCGTCCATTGCTACCGATGCTAAAAACCCAATATCTAGGGTTCTTGAGATTTTTTCAAATTTAGGTTAGTTTGATTCAAAATTGAAAATTGTTACTTCATAAAAGTTGTTTGTAATCTTGATTTGAGCAACATATATGAATTTTAACATTTTTTTGAAGATTTTAAGAAATCATTCTTGAAAAATTAGAGTTTTTTAAGTTTTGTTCCTGAAGGTTCATCATGTGTTCTTGAGTGTTTATCATTTTCGTTTTTGCAGATTCATCATGCGTTCTTGAAAGCTGAAGTGGACAATGATGTGAAAATTCGTTACATGAATTTAAATGCAAATATATATTTGTTTGTATTCATTAGATGAATTTAAATGTAAATGGACATTTGGTTTTGTATTCATTATGTGTTCTTTAAGTTGTTTGTACTCATTAGGTAAATATTCATATCGTGAATTTTCTTTTAGTGAATTTTCATATTCATAAGATGAATATTCATATTCATCTAGTGAATCTGAAAATTGATAAGATGAATATGAAATATCAACATTCATATAATGAATAAATTGCAATTTTTTTTTATTACCAAATGACGATCATGCCCTTTTACACATCAAAGGCTTAGATTAGTTCTCAAGTTTTCACTAATAAAATGGTTTTCTCTTGAAGGCCCCTCTCTCTCTATATATATATATTAGGCACGACTTCGGTCGTCCTTAGACGGCCTATGTCCATAGGTGACAGAATGTATAATTATGGATAATTGGATTTAGAACCTATTATAGGTGCTTATAATATCATTTACAAAAGACAGTGTAGTGTTCACCACGATGTAGTTTTTGATACAGGGAGATTTCGAGCGTTAACAAATACTTTTAGAGTGTTCTGGAAACCGAGCAAAGAAGGTCGAAAGAAGAAGCGTCGAGGTAGAAGAGACCTCGCGGCGTGAGCCTGACGCTGACATTTGTGCTCATCTGATTAATCCGGAACAGATTGCCATGATATCTTTATTCAATTATTTTGTTAGTTAATTAGTCTAGGAATAATTATTTTATTTAGTTTCCTTTTATTAGCTTTCTTGTTTATTAAGTTAAAGAATAGGTTTAGGTTAATTTAGTTTCTTTAATTACCTCATAGGCTAGCTTATAAATAGGATGTTTGGGTTTCGGTTGTAATCAGATTATTCAGTTTTATTCAATATAATTTCTCGTTTGAGAGTTTAAAGAGTTTTATCTCTTTTGTTTCTTGGCGTTTCACGCTTGTGAACGTCGTATCTTTTCTGGATTGACGCTTGTCGATCCGTTCCGCGTTTTCTCACTGCGTCAGTTGGTATCAGAGCCAGACTACCTGTCTCTTTTTCAACCTTGCGATGGGAGATAACCAACCCCTCACCCGAGCCAATCTTGACAGCCTTGCCACAGCCATCAATGCCACCAACACGACCATCAATGCCACCAACACCTCCATCGCAATCCTCACCAATCAAATTGGCGCCCTCCTCACCGGGCGTCCGAGAAGAGACAGGCCCGTCATTCCACCAACCCGTAACCGTCCTAACTCACACAACCGCCACCGTTCAGATCCCATCAAACTTCCCACCTTTGAACCAATCAAAGTTCCCGTCTTCAATTGGGAATCGTTCCTCCAAACTAGACAATTGTCTAGTCTGGAAAAAGTGTCCGAGAAGATAGACGCCTTGCCGACGAAAGAAGAGAAATCACCGGACGAGGACATTATTCCCGTCGTAGCCGAACCACCACCGCCGGAAGCCGTCCTGATCGAGCCACTACATGAAGCTCATCTCGTCGTGACCGAGACTGAACTCTCCGAACCAGATCTCGCACCAATCTCTGAAGAAACCGAAAGTGAGCCAACTCAAGTAATTCCCGAGCCGCCGAAGTCTTTGGAAGTTGTGACCGGTAATGTCAAGGAAGGAGTTTCTATAGCGCCTAAGGTTTTAGATCAGACCGCAACGACTCACACGAAAGCTATATATCGTCGCGTACTACCCGTTTGAGCTCGATGAAGTATCATTAGTATGGAGACGATCACAACTGCATCCTCTCGAACTTGAAGTGAACTCGGGATCGAGTTCTTTTCAAGCGGGGGTGACTGATACAGGGAGATTTCGAGCTTTAACAGATACTTTTAGAGAGTTCTGGAAACCGAGCAAAGAAGGTTGAAAGATGAAGCGTCGAGGTATAAGAGACCTCGCGGCGCGAAACTATGGCTCGCGGCGTGAGCCTGACGCTGACATTTATGCTCAGCTGATTAATCCGGAACAGATTGCCATGATATCTTTATTCAAATATTTTGTTAGTTAATTAGTTTAGGAATATTTTATTTATTTCCTTTTATTAGCTTTCTTGTTTATTAAGTTAAAGAATAGGTTTAGGTTAATTTAGTTTCTTTAATTATCTCATAGGCTAGCTTATAAATAGGATGTTTGGGTTTCAGCTGTAATCAGATTATTCAGTTTTATTCAATATAATTTCTGTTTGAGAGTTTAAAGAGTTTTATCTCTTTTGTTTCTTGGCGTTTCACGCTTGTGAACGTCGTATCTTTTCCGGGTTGACGCTTGTCGATCCGTTCCACGTTTCTCACTGCGTCAGTTTTATCCATTTTTTGGCGAGTACAAAGTTGCTTGTACAAACTGTCTAACAAAAGACATCAAGCAATCTATTTAGGTGGTTGTTGCCTATGCATCTTACCTATAGGCACCTTCGGTTCACTTCCCGTTGGCAACACTCGTCAACTCCTCTTGTTGTTGTCACGTGCTGCCACATTGGAAGGAATCGAAGTACTATATGATGGATTATGTCACATTGGAGAATGTAGAGACAACAAGGGTTGATATTCAAAATACAAAGATAAATAGTGATAAAAGACAACAGAAAGCCTATATTAATATTAACAATTTATGAACCTTACTAAAGAAATATTTTTAATTTGTAAAAGAAATCAAGAAAGAAATTAGTTAATTAACTTTAAGTCAACATTATGTAAATTTACAGGTAACCATGTACTTTGGCCCAATGCATTCCATTGTTGTCCCAACTCCTCTATTAAGCTTTAGCACTACAAGCCTATACAATAGTGTTAGCTCCTAGTTCTGATCTAGCAAAAGTAAGTGATAAAAGAAGATTCTTTCAACAGAAGTATGAAGTCTGCAGAAGAGATCTGTCACAAAAGACTCGAAATATTTTAAGTTACTATTGGCAGAACCTCTGTGACTCTCTCCAGAGGTTCTGAGGTTCTACAGAGTCAGAGTTCTACAATTCATTCATATCAGAACCTCTGTGAAGCTTGCTAGAGGTTTTGGTCACTTTAATCTCTGTGAAGATCAACTTCTGCAAAACGGTTATTCTTCCCATGTGACAATCACGTGACTACCTTAACCGACCTTCTTTCAACGTCCAGGATTGGACCACGTGTCAATATCTTAGAGGGTTAGTTAGGTTAGCCTTAGTGTAGTATAAATAGCCGTTTGTTCATCTTTTTAGTGAGCTTGAAATTGTGCTTTTCACGTATCATCTTAGAGAGAATACTGTTCCATTGATTTCCATTTGTAAGTTCATTTTGCTTGTAATCAAAGTTATTTTCAATTACATTGAAAATCACTTAAGCAATTGTTCTTCACTCTCATCATTACTTTCATACACTGTTCTTATGTGAATTTACAATCTGTTGAAGATCACATTTATAGTTCTCATTTATCTACTTCCGCTGCAAATTTATTGAACTATAATTGTTGCTTAAAATCAATCTCAATCTAATCTGGGACCAACAAATAGACTCTTGGTTTGAGCATCATCCGCAACAATCAACACAATAATTTTATTAAAGATAAATAGATCTAAAATGCAATCTTATCACTCGACATAAAATGGCCCCAAGTTATGCCATAATGGTATATACAGCAAAACCAACAAAAGTTTGAACTATTACTTTCAGTATAAGTAAGAAAGTATCAATAGCTCAACTAAAAGATCAAAAGATTACCTTCTGGTACAACTGATAGGTTGTCATACGATGCAACGATTTATTTGTTGGTTGGTGTATGGATCTTAATCCATTCAACATGTTGTGCTTAACCACTTTGTTAAATAATTTGCATGAAAGGAAAACACAAAACAAAAAATTAAGCTTTTGTTTTGCCACACTTTCCACAACTTTCTAATGGTTATTTGATGAATGACTCAAAAAATAACTCAAAATATAGTGACTTCGTTCCTCAACTTTTGTCTTTTCCACTAAAGTACATAAATAATAAACAAGTTTGAAGTATCCATTTTCAAATTAATCTACATAATAAGGAAAAGAGTAAACAACAAATTTAATCCCCGTGGTTTAGTGTTTATAACTATTTTCGTTCCTGTGATTTGAAAATTGCTTTTTTCGTCCCTATGTTTTGTATTTGCTTCTATTTTCGTCCCTCAAACTAACTCTGTCAAGATATTTAGTTAAATCAGGGGCTTCTGTCTTGTAACTGTTTTATTTTCTATTAAATATTTAAGAATAATATTACATATATATTTTTTACGTTATATACACATAAGTAAGTATATACAGTAGAAACTCGATAAATTAATACTCGATTATTTAATAAACTCTCTAAGATAATATTTTTTGCCGGTCCCGACTCGGGGATAGGGTGCTAAATTAATAATTCGCTAAAATTATAAGATAATACATTTTTGATAATTTCTTTAGACCCCATATAAAATATAAATTAATAATTCCTTATATATAGCATATTACATGAATGATTTATGAAGGTTTCTTGAAAAATGACTCAATTGTCTTTTGTTTTTTGTTGAAATCAATTTCCCCTTGAATCTCGTCTCTAATTTTCCTTAGCATGGTAAGAACTTCTGGTGTTGTTTTCTCAAAGTTCAACAATAAATTGTTCAATGTGATTGCCGCTTTAATAGCTTCGTTTCGCGAAGGGGGCTCCATTGTAGAACTTTCATCATCTCTTCATCGATATCATCTTTATTAATTCCAATAACGCTTTCAATAATTTCTTCCTCAGTCAACAACTGTGCAACTACATTTTCTTCTGGGTGAGTCAGAACATCTTCGACATCCATTGCATTGCGATAACCCAACTCTTTGATCAAATTGGGAGATTGAAGGTTTCTTTCAAATTGGGCCGTTCATTTGATATACATGCATTGTATACAATAATTAAGTAGAATCTTGAAAGGTGTTTGTAAACTAAGTATTCTACTATAAATTAATAAAATATTAATTAATATATAAATTAATTGTTAGGACATAAAATGTCCTTATATGTGAAAGTTTTATAAAGGACCATTTTAGTGTAAATAATAGAAAGGGAGGGCTTAAAGTGTAAAATGTTGTATAGATAGAGGGGCTATAGTGTAGAGGTATATATAGAGATGGAGTGGCAATTGAGAGAGTTATGAGAGTCGTATCAAGAGATTAAGTGTGTGTAGTTGTAGGTGTTTTGTACTTTCTCTCTCTTCCTCCATGGATGAATAAAGATATGGCTTCATGATCTCTCTCTTCCTCTTAATTGTTTGATTTCTTGTTCTAACATTAATAATTATTAATTTATCGATTAATTAATAACTCTTTTAATTAATAAATTTTGGTGGTCCCAAGTGTATTATTTTATAGAGTTTCCACTGTACATTCCAATCAACAAACACATTTAGTCAACAAACAAACATGGTTTTTTTTTCGAATATCAACCACTTTTACTAACCATAACCATGACCAAAACCAAAACCCATGTACAAACAACAACAACCAAGCTAAAAAACCAACAACCATGACGCAGTGAAATGATCAAAAACAACAAAACGATCAAAAAACAAAGCACCCGAACGACATATGACATAAGAGAAGAAAACTACAACAGCAAGGACAGACGAAAAATCGAGCAAATGCGAGCAGAAGCGAGGCTGAAAGTGGATCCAGGCTATGATGCTATCCGAGACCCGGGAACCGGAGAAAGAGATAGAATGCAACAGTAACCTTTGTCGGATGTTCTTACTGATGCGTCACTAAAACACAATGGCACTTACACACTTCTACCCCGAACACATCGGCAACCACATAGCCCCGTCTCTTCTTAGATGAGCATCGCCGCTGCCCAGACTTCAATAGGTCTATGCCATACACAAATCACAACTGCAAATGCCGAACAATCGACCCATCCAACCTGTTACCGCCCATCTACTGCCTTCCTTGCCTCTGTTGCTCACTGAAGACCCTCACCAGCCCCCTTAACCTTCAATGAACGCCCACCATTGGTCAGTCCAATAGCAGTTTATGAGGTTTAAACCGCTAAGACGTGCAATGACTATAGAACAGTATTACCCCCATGGTTACCATCTCCGATGAGTTCCATCTCCGGCGAGTCTCCCCTCCATCTCCGGTGACCGGTCCTCTTCACAGGTTAGTAGAAAACCATAGGCTTATATCCAAGTCTATTAGTCATCAAGAAGAATGAGAAGATCTATGTTGCAATTTGGGGGCAGACTAGTTCAAACGCCGTTGGACTCAAAGGAGAGGTTAGCAGTTGTCTTTTTAAGCCGTTCGACTCAAAGGACGGAAATAGAAGTAAATATAAACCATAGGGACGAAAAAAGAAGTCTTTAAACCACATGGACAAAAATCGTTATAAACACTAAACCACAGGGACGAAAATCGTAGTTTACTCTACGGAAAAATACTCGCACACAAAAAAGTAAATATATTAGAATAGAAAATTATTAAAATAGTAATAGTATATTAGAATAGTATATTATTATTGTTATTGAATCCTATCAATTTTACCTCTAAAATAAATAACCTTTTGTGGAAAACACGTATCAACATACATTAATTACTATAATGTCATCAAATATAATATAATTTTTTTTACAAAATATGTGGCTAGAAGGTGCATGTGTGGTTTCTTTGTTTCTTTAAAGAGGGGATGTTCTCGTATGAACTTACCCCCTATTTCTCTCTCTCTCTCTCTCTCTATCTATCTCTCTCTCTTATATATATATATATATATATACTTAAAATTCAATAAAGTCTGGTTGTACTGAAATGTAATATCTGTACATTGTAATTGTTTAGGTAAAGTTCGTAAGTCATGACGACAACATAAATTACAATGAGAAATATGATGACATAATCTTGTATTAAGATATCGTCTTGACGCCCACGTATAACGAGAACCATCATCATCACTTTTGGGAATTGGCCATAAGTTGGGAATAAAACATTCAACGGGTAGCTAAATGTCAATGGACGATAGAGAATTGTTGAATAATAAAAATGTAAAACTTGACACACGACTAACAACTCCCAACCAACAAGCAAGATCCGTCGATCATAGTATTCCATGAAGGGCGAAAGTGATAGACTTTAATCAAAGAACATTAATGATGCAACCGTTGTCGTAACCATTACAACAATGACGAAAATTCTAAGATGATTTGATGACAAAAATCACAAGCGACTGAGGAACACACAAGGCAATTTAGAAAATTCTATTAAAGGCTTTTGAAGAAACTCACAATAGTCATCCCAAATTTTTCGACTCTCAGATTAAACTCACGACATGTTGGATGCAAAATCGGATTGTATCCGAGATCACAAGTTGGTGCTCAAAGTGAAGACAAAGGCAAAGTCAAAGTGGACTACAAAGTCAAAGTTTGCTTTTATTGTTTTAGTCATTTATATGTTAGTTTGTAATAGTTTTGCTTACTTAGGGTAGATTGTGTAAATGTGATAAAGTGTAAATGTGTAAATGCCAAGCTTGCTAACCAAAAAGTTAAAACGCTTTTCATCTAAAGGTTTAGTGAAAAGGTCAGCAAGTTGGTAATCTGTTTGAACAAAGAACATTTCGATATTACCTTTCTCCACATTATCTTTGATAAAGTGTAAGGGTTGTAAGTGTTTGGGTATAAATACCCAAAGTGAGTTCATTTGTTAGTTACGTGCTTTATTGTAAATGAGATTGAGTTGTGTTAGTTGAGAGCTTATGTGTGTGTGTTCTTGGTGTAAATAGTGTGTGTAAACATTTCATCAAGAATCAATGACATATGGCTATCCAATTCATTCTCTACTTGTTGCATGTTGATTATAACTTGAATCTGGAACTACAAGTGGTATCAGAGCTGGAAATTCGTTGAAATTGGTATGATTTCTTGAGCTTTTTTATGTTTCTCGAAAATGAGGTTTTTGAGGTTTGATGTTCTTCATTTGATCATTGTTTGCATGTAAATTTGACTGTATATGGTTAAAATGATGTTTTTACTGTGTTTGTGAGTGATTTTGAGTCAAAATTTATTTATTTGAGCAGTAATTTTTTGAGTTTTTTTACCTTCTGCTCGGTTTTTGTTTGGTTTTCCGAACTGGTGTTCATATTTTCCGAATCGGAATATTCATAAATTCCGAATCGGAAAATACAAATTTTAATCGAATTGTTGTTTAGATCTGATCTTACTCGTTTTCCGACTTGGTATTAATCAAATTCCGATTCGGAAAACACCATTTCCCGATTCGGAATTTGACCAAATACCAACTCGAAATTTTTCTCGGAACTCTATGAAATTTGTTTTTTCCGATTCGTAAAACCACATTTTCCGATTCGGAAAATTGAAAAATCCGAATCGGAGTTTAGTGTTTTCCAAATCGGATTATTCTAAGAGTTAAAAAAAATGTAAACTTTTTCGGGCGTTTTTTCACGTAAACTTTTTTAGACTTCTTATCTGATTCTACGGTGAGAAAGTTCAGTCATTTTTAAGAATGTCATTTTTTCCCGAAAAATGCCGGTTTTTCCGAGATTTTGGTGATTTCTGAGAGGTTCTATTTTTAGACTAAACTTTCAATTTCGCAGTCAAAATCAACTTTAAAATTTTTGAAAAATATTTTTTCTCGGGATTTCACTATTCACCGATTGACTTTTTAGTTGACTTTTTGACTTTTATCACTAACATTTACCTTGATCAAAAGAAGCGTTCAGATTAGTTACAGATCCTCAGATTTGCATACCTCCAGAAGTTCAGAAGAAATCTATCAATTTCAGTGAATTTTCGATCATTTTCAAGTTCTACAAAGATGTCTAGAGATCTATTGAGTATGGGTTCAAAGTCAAAGCCTCCGGTACTTCAGATTGGCGAGTATCCTCAATGGCGTGTGAGGATGATTCAGTTTCTCAACAATATCGATAAGACACTCATGGTGAGCATCCAAGAAGGTCCGATTAGGCCGTATGTTGATGTTCTGGGTACACCCGAGACTGCCACTACTCCCGCAATTGAACCAAGACGTGTGTTCAAACTCTTTCGACATTTCAATGAGGTTGAAAAGATTAGAGCTGAACTTGATGAAAAAGCTCTTACTTTACTCACGATGGCGATTTCGAACGATTTGTTTAATCGTGTTGATAGTCGAAATACGGCAAAAGAGTTGTGGGATGAGTTGGAAAAACAGTTTCAAGGGACGGAAAGATCAATACAAGCGAAGTTAAACCAAGCAATCGGAGCTTATGAAGGCTTTAAGGCTTTAGAGGGAGAAACACTTGCTGATTCTTACAGTCGGTTCAATATCATTTTGAATGATCTAAGAAGAAATGGAATGAACAAGTCTACTTCCGAGATAAACTTCAAGTTCTTGAAAAATCTCAATCCAGAATGGGATCACTACTCGGTTAATCTTCAGATGAACAAGAACTTGGCGGAAGAAGACTTACATGATCTATATTCCATTCTTAGTCAACATGAAGTGTAGGTCAAAGATATTGTGACCAAACAGAAGAGCATTACTGATTCTTTGGCTCTTCTAACTGAAAAGAACAAGATTGTGCTCTCTAGTGCTAGTTCAAAGAAGAAAAGTCATTCAAAGGCCTTAGTTACCAAGTTGTCTGATTCTGATTCCGAAACTGTTGAGGATGATAGTTCAGAATCTGATGTTGATTTGAAGAGAGTTGCGGATAAACTTGCTCTTTTGTCTAGTTCCATTCACAAGAGGTATGGGAAGAAGAAGTTCTATTCTAAACCCAAGTTCGAGAACTACAAAAGAGATAAGTACAAGCCAAAGGAATATGAGAAAAGGCCGGAGAGGAAGACTTATGAAACGAGCATGACAGATGAGAAAGGCAATGTATGTTTCAATTGTGGCAAACCAGGCCATTTTGTCAAAGATTGTAGAGCGTCGAAGGTTAGGGATTTTGACTACTACACTAAGAAGGCTCAACTTGCTAAACGCAAGAGTGAAGGTAAAGTTTTGATGGCAGAAGAGGAATGTTGGTATGATGATTGATGCGGTAAATATTAACTATAAAAAGCGTAACAAGTTTTAACCTCTAATGCCTAACCACCTATTACCACATTCACAGGCAAGCGTAACTGATCGATAGCAATATAGCGTAGGAAAGTCCAGGTATCGTATCTACCACTGGGAACGGTCAAGTAACAGACTGGTAATCCTATTAGTTTAATTAATCTAAGGCTATGGGGGGTTTTTGAGAAAATGATTTGAAAACTAAATTAACAACTAAAGAACTAGAAAGCAGAATAAAAACTGATTTAACAATAATAAAGAAAACAGTAGCACTTATCATGGCATAGTGAATCCCCAAGTGGATAATTAAGTTACATAAAAGTATGATTGATTTGGCTATTGTAAGGATTTAAGTCTGTGACACCCTAACATGCAGATAACATGATTGTCAACTAGAATGGTCCTCCTAGTCCCAATACCTAGGCTGATTGTCAGACAACCTAAATATCAGTCACCCAATCCTATCTCAACTAACCGGTGTTTTACAATCTAGTTTCTCTCGGTCCAAGAAACCACTTAACCTAATTCTCCGAGGTCTCGAAGGATAAGTCAAGAGAGGTTGATTAACCCAATGGAGTCTACTTTTTTGGTCCAAAAGCAAACCCAACCAACGAGTTCAAACACACGAAATAGCAGGAATCAAATTGGGATCATAAAACCACATTCAATTAACCAAAACAAATCAATAATCATTAAAACCATAAAATCATATCCACATGGTTCATCTACCACGATAAGTACTACATAGAAAACTACTCACTACTCATAGCTAGGAAAACAGAATAAGTATAGATAAAGACAGACATTCTACCGACCATACAGCTACAGATGATTAATCGAGTATCCGTATCGGCGCAGCGTCTCCTCTCTCCACACTTGATTCTCCCTCCAAACCACTAACCAACTGGTACAACTGACCCTTTTACTGTATTTTTCTGTCTAAGAATGCATATGGAACTGAAGGCTGAGAACAGTATTTAAAAGAAGGTCCGTAAGCTGTTTCGCGTTCGCCAAGTAGGCGTTCGCGGCGCGAAACACTTAAAAACCCTACTCCTTCTATTTTTGGCAAATTCTGGAATCTTCTTGTGAGTGCAAATGCCAATTTCGCGGCGCTAAACTTCATCTTCGCGGCGCTAAGTTGATAAAAAGCAGGAACCTTCTCGAATATCAGTCTTGGCGGCGCCAAAACCTTCACTTCGCGATCGCTAAAACT
The DNA here is from genome assembly GCA_030169165.1 of Centaurea solstitialis. Classification (NCBI taxonomy): domain Eukaryota; kingdom Viridiplantae; phylum Streptophyta; class Magnoliopsida; order Asterales; family Asteraceae; genus Centaurea; species Centaurea solstitialis. The sequence goes on along the minus strand of CM058041.1, from coordinate 40,547,596 downwards.
TCCTGTTTTGTACTTTTCCAACTTTCGCACAATTTCGCCTATTTTCCGCACTTTTTAGCTCCGTGTTCTCCAATACCTTCAAAAGTAACAAACATACCAATTCGTGAGTAATTAGGTGAGAATCAAGTGATAAACGGGGTAAATTCAACCAATTAAGCACCACCAAAACATGTATAATTTTGGTGTTATCAAAATCCCAACACTTAAGCTTTGATTGTCCTCAATCAAAAGACTGAAAGATAAGAAAGATGACACCAAAATTATCTCCACCCAAGATCATCCAAGAAGACAAAGAATACTCACATAGTCAGACACAAAGACAAGACATATCAAGCAATCGAATACCAAGGTGGACCTTTTACCCTCACATAGTATGAATAATAATCTGAAGTGTATCTCTCGGGGTAAAAGTGTAAAAAGTGATCTCACCAATACTCGACCAATTCCCTCATGCATAAGCTTGGCACTGAATCTAATCTCCACCACTGAGAAGTTGTCAACCGTCAAGAGGACTTAGGGGTTGTAATGTTAGGCTAAGGTTAAGGGTAGGATAAAGGATATATAAGTGGCTAAGGATATTGCAACAAAAACTTGAAAACTCAATTTGTAATGATCCAAACAGTAAAGCACAAAATCTGATTCTCAAACAGTGAAACTATCGGGATGAGCATATCTCTCTCTCTTCTTTTTTCTTTTTTTTTCTTTTAGAATCGGCCTAAGCCTATGGCTTATTTGTGGCACAAATTCTTTTTCACACTTTTAAGCTCACTTTTTTTTTCTCGACTCTTTTGATATTTTCTTTTCTTTTCTTTGAGTCTCATCTTTTCTTTTTTCTTTCTTTTCTCTTTTTCAGAGCAGCAACTATGTTGCTTTTGGCTCTTCTCTCATGCTCTTATCAATCCCATAAAAACTATCAGATTTTTGAAAAACTGGATCAAACATCTCAAGTATCAAATTTAAGTTACGGCCAAAAGATAGATAAAACAATTAGGCTCAAGGGTATATGGTGAATTGGGTAAAGAAACGAAAGACTAAGGCTCAAAAAATGGTTTCAAGGGTGAAAGTGTTATAAGTAAACACCTTTTCAGAAATTGGCTAGGCAAATTAAATAACCCTATGATGAGGTTATCTAACGAAGGCTAAAAGGGTTAGAAACGAAGGCCTCTATCAGTGCAATGGTGATAAATACTTCTCTTATGTGGTCTCGACAAGAATTCTAGTGACAAGTTCTACCTTCGGTCAAAGTCGGTATTCCTCACACAAATGAATTAATTAGGCTCAATCTCTCAAAGGAATCGGGTGAGGCACTCATGGTAATCAGTATTCCAAGGTATTCTCCTACTCAAACAGTCTCATCTCATGTCCTCCTAAACAAGCAACTCAGTCTCAAAAACAATCTCAGATTTTGAAAAAAATTGGGGTCAAACTTCAAAGCTTTCAAAAATTTGAAAAACGACAATCACAAGCATAAAGTGTACCCAATAAGCAAGCAGACAAGTCAACATAACCCCCTCCCCACACTTAAAATTTGCAGTGTCCTCAATGCAACAGTTAAAACAATTAAGGAGTAATTGGGAAAAAGAGAAACTTCCCGCGTTGTTTGACTTGTTCTGATCTGAGAGAGATTATTCCGGAAATCGTACCCGATGCAGAATCATAAACAGCTGTATCTAAAAACAAAAAGAAAAATAAAAGGTAAAAAGAACAAAATAAAATAAACCAAACTAAGCAAACAATTAAAATCCTAAACAATCCAAACAAAAAATAAAAGATAGTAGCAAACACAAACACAAACAAAAATAAAATTGTTTAGACAACCATATCGAATAGAGAGATAAAAGAGAGATCAATAGGGGCCTCGAGGTTGGTTACGCCAATCCTCGAAAGTGGGATAACCGGGCGGTGCATCGTCGGAGAATGGCCAAAACTGCGATGCAGCAAAAGGAGTCGCAGGTGCAACACCAAAGTGGGAGGCCATTCGGTTCATCAATCCACTTTGCCAGTTGGCTTGGTGGAGAGCCTCCGTGGTGTTATACTCCATATGCTGATGATGTCGGCCATAAGTAAGCTGCATCTCCGATAAACGATTACTCAGGTCTTCATAACCCGAGTGCCCCGCTTCATCCGTCGGTTGTTCGTCCTCGTTCGCCCCGCTCGCTTCACGGTTTCTTGGGTACTCCTCGTCCTCCTTCTTGGCTCGTGTGTTTGTGGATAAGGGATCCACGTGAACTGATCTCCGCCAACCAAGTGATCTACCGCAGCTGCCCCCATTCCTCGGAGTTGCTCCATGTCGATCAAACCCATCTCCCCGAGGCTCGTCATCGAGGCAATAGCATCATCGGTTAGAACCCCGTAATGCCTAGCCAAACGGGTGACATATTGGCCACCGGCCATCCGGCTACCCTCGCGATAACCGCCTCCCTTCATGAGTTGCATGGCGACGATATAGGGAGCGTTCGGGTATTTGTCATCCGTGGTGAGTTGCTCGAGAAGCCAAAGATCATAGGTCGAGATCTTCTCCTCACTCGAGGAACGTGCATTGACCGCATTAACAAGCATCCGATGATAGAGTCGGTCCGAAGTAGAGAGAAGGCTTTTGACCTTGAGATTGCCACCATAGTTGCCACTTCCGAGAACTGCCCAAGATAAACTGGGATCGAAGTCGTCCGGCCTCTTTCCGCTGGCGAACATGTACTCCACGAATCCGGGAGCCTCCACCTCGGCTTGGGTATATATCCCCAAAGCCACCGCCAAGTCGACCAAAGAGATCGAATGCCAAACACCACCGAGTCGAAAACTCATGCACGGCTGGTAAAACTCATCAAGGGCTTTCTCTTCCTCAAACCGAAATGTAGCCACGAACTCCAGAATGAGCTCTCGGTAAAGGGTCTCGGCAAAATCAAAGATGCGCTCCCAAGCATGGCAAATAAAGTACTCGGAGCCTTCCTCATCGTACGCATGCTTCTCCAATTTGGCTCCGATCTCATTTCTCATGCCCATAACTTGGAGAAGATCCCAATCTACTCTCCTCGGGACCAGGATTTGACGGGACGCGAGTCGGTCGACAATCTTTCGGTAATGCTCACGCCTTCGATCATTCAACGTTGGATCGTTCCCAAAATAGGTGAAGACGTGACCTCCACCCGGCGCACGAAAATTAGGGACCGATGAGGTTGACGAACGAGTTCTTTGTCTCTACAAAATCCAAACAAACAATGTCTTAGTCCAAGTGTATCTAATATGATCAAGACAAAGTTCATATCATTCAAACCAATGAGACAAAATTCCAAGGCTAACAATTCAAGCTAAACGATACATGTATTGCGATTCAAAATGAATGGGGATGTGTAACATCCCCACACTTGAGCTTTTAGCCAAGGTTCCACTAACACAATCTAGTAAAATCAAAAGATGGGGATTTTGGGTGCAAAATCCCCACACTTAGCATTCAAGCACAATCCAACTAAATTCAATAACCCATTAACTAGCATGCTATAATGAAATTGCACTCTAAGAACGAAGTATGCATCAATCAAGAATTCTAACCATCAATGGTGCACTCTAGAACAATTCCAATTCCATACAATTCACCATTGAAGGTCCAACAAGCTAGATTCAACAAGCAAAACACATGCCAAAACTATTTTTCCATCAAAAATCATAGCATGCAATCCAAATCAACAATTAATTACACAATGGGGTTTCAATTCAAGATAGAATCTATGAAAACCTAGAACCACCATTGTTGCCCCAAATCATAATTCACTACACCAAATCGAGCTTAACCAACGAAATCAAGTTAGGAAACATACCTTTTGTGCCATTGTGGATGAAATTGAAGCTTAAGATTTTCGAACTTGGCAAGGACGTGAGAGGATTTCGCGGCGCCGAGAGAGAAATTAGGTTTTTGTGTTTTGAAAAAGTGAAAAATGAGGGTTTTAAAAACCGTCAGGGCTGACTTCGCGTCGCTAAGCCTAAGGCTTCGCGTCGCGAAGAGGCGGTTTCCAAGAATTCAAAATTGTAAAATCGATTCTCGCGTCTCCAAACATACCACTTCGCGTCGCCAAGTTCAAAAATTTTACCTGATGTTGGTCTGGACAGACTTCGCGTCGCCAAACTAAAGGTTTGGCGTTCGCGAAATCTTTCTGTTTCCACCTTTTGAAAAATTCCGATTCGTGTCGGTTTTCGTCGATTTTGGCTTCTATCCCTTCTGAATGGTTACCTAAGCAATACAAAACAAAAACATTAGTAAAAACTCACACGAAAAACACTAAAACTGAAAATAACGAAAAATGCTCGGGTTGCCTCCCGAGAAGCGCTTCATTTTTTACTGGGTCTAGAGCTCGACCCCGCTTTTGGCTCATTTCTTGGCTCGTCGGGCTGACGAACCCCTTTTCTTTCGATGTTCCTTCTTGGAGGGTCCCGGATTGGTAGATATCTCCTTTGGTTGTATCGGATTCGGGTAGTCCTCCGTCTTCTTTCGGCCCATTTGTTCATGAGGTAGCAGTGGGGCGGTTCGGGACCTTCTTATAGGTAAGAGAAGGATCTTCATAAGGCTCATCGAGATGTCTAACCGGCTCTCCGTTGGGATCAAAGTACAAACGGTTTTCTCCATACCCCATGCTCGTAACTTGATTTCGCATGTCCGTATTAACTTGGGCGGTATGCAGAAAAGCTCTCCCGAGAATGATAGGGATCTTCGTGTCCTTCGGGAGGTTGGCTATGATAAAGTCCGTATAGTAGACGAAATTTCCGATTCGAATCGGAACTGCTTCCGCTATCCCCAACGGTTTGGTCATGTACCCGTTCACTCCTCGATATTGATAATCTGTCGGCTCGATCTTCTTGATACCCATTTTCCTACAAAAACAAGAAGGCATCATGTTAAGTGCGGCACCTGAATCAATTAAAGCAAGACCTTTGTATTTAGAACAAGAAATAGGTAAACTGTAACTTCCCGGGTCATGCTTGATTGGTGCGATATAGATGAGCTCTTCCTTGTCCGGTTTCTCTTTCTCCTTCTCTTTTCCTTTCTTTTCTTTCTTTGGTATCACGAACTCCGCGTATCCACCTTGCTTTCCATCCTCATCCTCGTTCTCGTCATCACTTGATGTGTCCGAATCATTAAGCTTAAGATGCTCGAACGAGATTGTGAACCCCTCCGAATCGTAATCCGTGGCATAGTCGGGCTCACTTTCACTGTCGCTATCCACGTACTTTTTGTTGTAAATATCTGTCCACGCCTTCTTTGACTTCGTTCCGGCCATCATGAGCATCGGCTTTGCGTTTTCCACCTTTGGATTGACTTGGGTTTGCGTCGGAAGTTCTCCTTGGGTCCTCTCGGCTAATGTTTGAGCAATGCGTCCAACCTGCAATTCCAAATTTTGAATTATGCTCTGATGGTTACGCAAATATGACCCTACCTCATCATTGATTTTCTTTTGCGCGTCCATGAACTGGATGAGTCGGTCCTCGATAGAAATGCGTGGCTCTCCCTCCGTGCGTTGGTTCGGTTGATTTGGTGCAAAGAATCCGGGAGGTCGTGGATTGAAGTTACGGTTGTTGTTCCACCTCCCTTGGTAATCGCCCCGGTTAAGATAATTAACTTCCTCCGGTGTCATCATCGGGCGATTCGGACAATCCTTAGTCAAATGTGGAGCCTTGCACTCCTCGCATCCAACCTGCAAAGCATGAACAGATTTAATTAGTTCATCTATTTTTCGTTCAAATTTTACCTGTTGGTTTTTCACAGCAGCTATTTCATCCGATGGATCAAAATCGGTTGAGATTTTCCCGGCCATTCTTGGAATTTGTAAGCACTTGTCCGTCCTCCAATCTATGTTGTGTATGAGCATGTCTTCGAGGAGCTTATAACCTTCCGTGGGCGTTTTATACATGAAGACACTCTAGCAGATGAATCTAATGTAGCACGTGAAGAGTAAGCAAGCCCACTGTAGAAAGTTTGGACTTGTTCGCTCTTAGTCAATCCGTGACTTGGGCACGAATTTAGAAGGTGTTTGAAACGCTCCCATGCTTCGGATATGGTCTCCCCGTCATCTTGTTGGAAGGATCGGATGTCGGCTTTCAACTTGTCGATCTTAGATGGTGGAAAAAATCGGGAAAGGAAATTGGAACGCAGTCCTTCCCAAGTAGTGATCGAGCTTGGCTCTAACGAACGCAGCCAAGCTCTAGCTTCTCCGGCGAGTGTGAGAGGAAAGACTCGGAGACGAATCGCATCATCTCGGCCTTCCTCGGTTTTGAACAGATCACAGATATCCACGAAGTTCTCCAAATGCACGATAGGATTGCTATCGTTTTTCCCGTCGAAGGTAAGGTCCTTGATCATGTGAAGGAGCTTCCCCGGGATTTCCTTGTTTAGATTCGGCTTCGTGATCGGATTCGTGGGAACAGTTGGAGCGGCCCTCCTGGCGGTCCACATCGGTGCTTCTTCTCCCATCTCAAAAATCAAAGCTCTCGGGCGAACTTTGTTGGCTCTCGTCTTTTTGTTTCTTTTTCTGAATTCCCTCTCCGGTTCCTCAAATGGTTCTAACAAATTTGCCGTGACTGAAACCACAACAAACAGTTACGGGCAACTTGCGGGAAACAAAGAGATAATAATAATTATAATAAATAAAGAAAAACTAAAAAGCAAAAACTTGCAAGGGATGTAATCCCTCACAAGGATCGATTAACAAAACTAACAAAGATCAAAAGTCTAAATACTACCGTTCCCCGGCAACGGCGCCAAAAACTTGATGCGGTAAATATTAACTATAAAAAGCGTAACAAGTTTTAACCTCTAATGCCTAACCACCTATTACCACATTCACAGGCAAGCGTACCTGATCGATAGCAATATAGCGTAGGAAAGTCCAGGTATCGTATCTACCACTGGGAACGGTCAAGTAACAGACTGGTAATCCTATTAGTTTAATTAATCTAAGGCTATGGGGGGTTTTTGAGAAAATGATTTGAAAACTAAATTAACAACTAAAGAACTAGAAAGCAGAATAAAAACTGATTTAACAATAATAAAGAAAACAGTAGCACTTATCATGGCATAGTGAATCCCCAAGTGGATAATTAAGTTACATAAAAGTATGATTGATTTGGCTATTGTAAGGATTTAAGTCTAGGACACCCTAGCATGCAGATAACATGATTGTCAACTAGAATGGTCCTCCTAGTCCCAATACCTAGGTTGATTGTCAGACAACCTAAATATCAGTCACCCAATCCTATCTCAACTAACCGGTGTTTTACAATCTAGTTTCTCTCGGTCCAAGAAACCACTTAACCTAATTCTCCGAGGTCTCGAAGGATAAGTCAAGAGAGGTTGATTAACCCAATGGAGTCTACTTTTTTGGTCCAAAAGCAAACCCAACCAACGAGTTCAAACACACGAAATAGCAGGAATCAAATTGGAATCATAAAACCACATTCAATTAACCAAAACAAATCAATAATCATTAAAACCATAAAATCATATCCACATGGTTCATCTACCACGATAAGTACTACATAGAAAACTACTCACTACTCATAGCTAGGAAAACAGAATAAGTATAGATAAAGACAGACATTCTACCGACCATACAGCTACAGATGATTAATCGAGTATCCGTATCGGCGCAGCGTCTCCTCTCTCCACACTTGATTCTCCCTCCAAACCACTAACCAACTGGTACAACTGACCCTTTTACTGTATTTTTCTGTCTAAGAATGCATATGGAACTGAAGGCTGAGAACAGTATTTAAAAGAAGGTCCGTAAGCTGTTTCGCGTTCGCCAAGTAGGCGTTCGCGGCGCGAAACACTTAAAAACCCTACTCCTTCTATTTTTGGCAAATTCTGGAATCTTCTTGTGAGTGCAAATGCCAATTTCGCGGCGCTAAACTTCATCTTCGCGGCGCTAAGTTGATAAAAAGCAGGAACCTTCTCGAATATCAGTCTTGGCGGCGCCAAAACCTTCACTTCGCGATCGCTAAAACTTCCTGTTTTGTACTTTTCCAACTTTCGCACAATTTCGCCTATTTTCCGCACTTTTTAGCTCCGTGTTCTCCAATACCTTCAAAAGTAACAAACATACCAATTCGTGAGTAATTAGGTGAGAATCAAGTGATAAACGGGGTAAATTCAACCAATTAAGCACCACCAAAACATGTATAATTTTGGTGTTATCAAAATCCCCACACTTAAGCTTTGATTGTCCTCAATCAAAAGACTGAAAGATAAGAAAGATGACACCAAAATTATCTCCACCCAAGATCATCCAAGAAGACAAAGAATACTCACATAGTCAGACACAAAGACAAGACATATCAAGCAATCGAATACCAAGGTGGACCTTTTACCCTCACATAGTATGAATAATAATCTGAAGTGTATCTCTCGGGGGTAAAAGTGTAAAAAGTGATCTCACCAATACTCGACCAATTCCCTCATGCATAAGCTTGGCACTGAATCTAATCTCCACCACTGAGAAGTTGTCAACCGTCAAGAGGACTTAGGGGTTGTAATGTTAGGCTAAGGTTAAGGGTAGGATAAAGGATATATAAGTGGCTAAGGATATTGCAACAAAAACTTGAAAACTCAATTTGTAATGATCCAAACAGTAAAGCACAAAATCTGATTCTCAAACAGTGAAACTATCGGGATGAGCATATCTCTCTCTCTTCTTTTTTCTTTTTTTTTTTCTTTTAGAATCGGCCTAAGCCTATGGCTTATTTGTGGCACAAATTCTTTTTCACACTTTTAAGCTCACTTTTTTTTTTCTCGACTCTTTTGATATTTTCTTTTCTTTTCTTTGAGTCTCATCTTTTCTTTTTTCTTTCTTTTCTCTTTTTCAGAGCAGCAACTATGTTGCTTTTGGCTCTTCTCTCATGCTCTTATCAATCCCATAAAAACTATCAGATTTTTGAAAAACTGGATCAAACATCTCAAGTATCAAATTTAAGTTACGGCCAAAAGATAGATAAAACAATTAGGCTCAAGGGTATATGGTGAATTGGGTAAAGAAACGAAAGGCTAAGGCTCAAAAAATGGTTTCAAGGGTGAAAGTGTTATAAGTAAACACCTTTTCAGAAATTGGCTAGGCAAATTAAATAACCCTATGATGAGGTTATCTAACGAAGGCTAAAAGGGTTAGAAACGAAGGCCTCTATCAGTGCAATGGTGATAAATACTTCTCTTATGTGGTCTCGACAAGAATTCTAGTGACAAGTTCTACCTTCGGTCAAAGTCGGTATTCCTCACACAAATGAATTAATTAGGCTCAATCTCTCAAAGGAATCGGGTGAGGCACTCATGGTAATCAGTATTCCAAGGTATTCTCCTACTCAAACAGTCTCATCTCATGTCCTCCTAAACAAGCAACTCAGTCTCAAAAACAATCTCAGATTTTGAAAAAAATTGGGGTCAAACTTCAAAGCTTTCAAAAATTTGAAAAACGACAATCACAAGCATAAAGTGTACCCAATAAGCAAGCAGACAAGTCAACATAACCCCCTCCCCACACTTAAAATTTGCAGTGTCCTCAATGCAACAGTTAAAACAATTAAGGAGTAATTGGGAAAAAGAGAAACTTCCCGCGTTGTTTGACTTGTTCTGATCTGAGAGAGATTATTCCGGAAATCGTACCCGATGCAGAATCATAAACAGCTGTATCTAAAAACAAAAAGAAAAATAAAAGGTAAAAAGAACAAAATAAAATAAACCAAACTAAGCAAACAATTAAAATCCTAAACAATCCAAACAAAAAATAAAAGATAGTAGCAAACACAAACACAAACAAAAATAAAATTGTTTAGACAACCATATCGAATAGAGAGATAAAAGAGAGATCAATAGGGGCCTCGAGGTTGGTTACGCCAATCCTCGAAAGTGGGATAACCGGGCGGTGCATCGTCGGAGAATGGCCAAAACTGCGATGCAGCAAAAGGAGTCGCAGGTGCAACACCAAAGTGGGAGGCCATTCGGTTCATCAATCCACTTTGCCAGTTGGCTTGGTGGAGAGCCTCCGTGGTGTTATACTCCATATGCTGATGATGTCGGCCATAAGTAAGCTGCATCTCCGATAAACGATTACTCAGGTCTTCATAACCCGAGTGCCCCGCTTCATCCGTCGGTTGTTCGTCCTCGTTCGCCCCGCTCGCTTCACCGGTTTCTTGGGTACTCCTCGTCCTCCTTCTTGGCTCGTGTGTTTGTGGATAAGGGATCCACGTGAACTGATCTCCGCCAACCAAGTGATCTACCGCAGCTGCCCCCATTCCTCGGAGTTGCTCCATGTCGATCAAACCCATCTCCCCGAGGCTCGTCATCGAGGCAATAGCATCATCGGTTAGAACCCCGTAATGCCTAGCCAAACGGGTGACATATTGGCCACCGGCCATCCGGCTACCCTCGCGATAACCGCCTCCCTTCATGAGTTGCATGGCGACGATATAGGGAGCGTTCGGGTATTTGTCATCCGTGGTGAGTTGCTCGAGAAGCCAAAGATCATAGGTCGAGATCTTCTCCTCACTCGAGGAACGTGCATTGACCGCATTAACAAGCATCCGATGATAGAGTCGGTCCGAAGTAGAGAGAAGGCTTTTGACCTTGAGATTGCCACCATAGTTGCCACTTCCGAGAACTGCCCAAGATAAACTGGGATCGAAGTCGTCCGGCCTCTTTCCGCTGGCGAACATGTACTCCACGAATCCGGGAGCCTCCACCTCGGCTTGGGTATATATCCCCAAAGCCACCGCCAAGTCGACCAAAGAGATCGAATTCCAAACACCACCGAGTCGAAAACTCATGCACGGCTGGTAAAACTCATCAAGGGCTTTCTCTTCCTCAAACCGAAATGTAGCCACGAACTCCAGAATGAGCTCTCGGTAAAGGGTCTCGGCAAAATCAAAGATGCGCTCCCAAGCATGGCAAATAAAGTACTCGGAGCCTTCCTCATCGTACGCATGCTTCTCCAATTTGGCTCCGATCTCATTTCTCATGCCCATAACTTGGAGAAGATCCCAATCTACTCTCCTCGGGACCAGGATTTGACGGGACGCGAGTCGGTCGACAATCTTTCGGTAATGCTCACGCCTTCGATCATTCAACGTTGGATCGTTCCCAAAATAGGTGAAGACGTGACCTCCACCCGGCGCACGAAAATTAGGGACCGATGAGGTTGACGAACGAGTTCTTTGTCTCTACAAAATCCAAACAAACAATGTCTTAGTCCAAGTGTATCTAATATGATCAAGACAAAGTTCATATCATTCAAACCAATGAGACAAAATTCCAAGGCTAACAATTCAAGCTAAACGATACATGTATTGCGATTCAAAATGAATGGGGATGTGTAACATCCCCACACTTGAACTTTTAGCCAAGGTTCCACTAACACAATCTAGTAAAATCAAAAGATGGGGATTTTGGGTGCAAAATCCCCACACTTAGCATTCAAGCACAATCCAACTAAATTCAATAACCCATTAACTAGCATGCTATAATGAAATTGCACTCTAAGAACGAAGTATGCATCAATCAAGAATTCTAACCATCAATGGTGCACTCTAGAACAATTCCAATTCCATACAATTCACCATTGAAGGTCCAACAAGCTAGATTCAACAAGCAAAACACATGCCAAAACTATTTTTCCATCAAAAATCATAGCATGCAATCCAAATCAACAATTAATTACACAATGGGGTTTCAATTCAAGATAGAATCTATGAAAACCTAGAACCACCATTGTTGCCCCAAATCATAAATTCACTACACCAAATAGAGCTTAACCAACGAAATCAAGTTAGGAAACATACCTTTTGTGCCATTGTGGATGAAATTGAAGCTTAAGATTTTCGAACTTGGCAAGGACGTGAGAGGATTTCGCGGCGCCGAGAGAGAAATTAGGTTTTTGTGTTTTGAAAAAGTGAAAAATGAGGGTTTAAAAACCGTCAGGGCCGACTTCGCGTCGCTAAGCCTAAGGCTTCGCGTCGCGAAGAGGCGGTTTCCAAGAATTCAAAATTGTAAAATCGATTCTCGCGTCGCCAAACATACCACTTCGCGTCGCCAAGTTCAAAAATTTTACCTGATGTTGGTCTGGACAGACTTCGCGTCGCCAAACTAAAGGTTTGGCGTTCGCGAAATCTTTCTGTTTCCACCTTTTGAAAAATTCCGATTCGTGTCGGTTTTCGTCGATTTTGGCTTCTATCCCTTCTGAATGGTTACCTAAGCAATACAAAACAAAAACATTAGTAAAAACTCACACGAAAAACACTAAAACTGAAAATAACGAAAAATGCTCGGGTTGCCTCCCGAGAAGCGCTTCATTTTTGACTGGGTCTAGAGCTCGACCCCGCTTTCGGCTCATTTCTTGGCTCGTCGGGCTGACGAACCCCTTTTCTTTCGATGTTCCTTCTTGGAGGGTCCCGGATTGGTAGATATCTCCTTTGGTTGTATCGGATTCGGGTAGTCCTCCGTCTTCTTTCGGCCCATTTGTTCATGAGGTAGCAGTGGGCGGTTCGGGACCTTCTTATAGGTAAGAGAAGGATCTTCATAAGGCTCATCGAGATGTCTAACCGGCTCTCTGTTGGGATCAAAGTACAAACGGTTTTCTCCATACCCCATGCTCGTAACTTGATTTCGCATGTCCGTATTAACTTGGGCGGTATGCAGAAAAGCTCTCCCGAGAATGATAGGGATCTTCGTGTCCTTCGGGAGGTTGGCTATGATAAAGTCCGTATAGTAGACGAAATTTCCGATTCGAATCGGAACTGCTTCCGCTATCCCCAACGGTTTGGTCATGTACCCGTTCACTCCTCGATATTGATAATCTGTCGGCTCGATCTTCTTGATACCCATTTTCCTACAAAAACAAGAAGGCATCATGTTAAGTGCGGCACCTGAATCAATTAAAGCAAGACCTTTGTATTTAGAACAAGAAATAGGTAAACTGTAACTTCCCGGGTCATGCTTGATTGGTGCGATATAGATGAGCTCTTCCTTGTCCGGTTTCTCTTTCTCCTTCTCTTTTCCTTTCTTTTCTTTCTTTGGTATCACGAACTCCGCGTATCCACCTTGCTTTCCATCCTCATCCTCGTTCTCGTCATCACTTGATGTGTCCGAATCATTAAGCTTAAGATGCTCGAACGAGATTGTGAACCCCTCCGAATCGTAATCCGTGGCATAGTCGGGCTCACTTTCACTGTCGCTATCCACGTACTTTTTGTTGTAAATATCTGTCCACGCCTTCTTTGACTTCGTTCCGGCCATCATGAGCATCGGCTTTGCGTTTTCCACCTTTGGATTGACTTGGGTTTGCGTCGGAAGTTCTCCTTGGGTCCTCTCGGCTAATGTTTGAGCAATGCGTCCAACCTGCAATTCCAAATTTTGAATTATGCTCTGATGGTTACGCAAATATGACCCTACCTCATCATTGATTTTCTTTTGCGCGTCCATGAACTGGATGAGTCGGTCCTCGATAGAAATGCGTGGCTCTCCCTCCGTGCGTTGGTTCGGTTGATTTGGTGCAAAGAATCCGGGAGGTCGTGGATTGAAGTTACGGTTGTTGTTCCACCTCCCTTGGTAATCGCCCCGGTTAAGATAATTAACTTCCTCCGGTGTCATCATCGGGCGATTCGGACAATCCTTAGTCAAATGTGGACCCTTGCACTCCTCGCATCCAACCTGCAAAGCATGAACAGATTTAATTAGTTCATCTATTTTTCGTTCAAATTTTACCTGTTGGTTTTTCACAGCAGCTATTTCATCCGATGGATCAAAATCGGTTGAGATTTTCCCAGCCATTCTTGGAATTTGTAAGCGCTTGTCCGTCCTCCAATCTATGTTGTGTATGAGCATGTCTTCGAGGAGCTTATAACCTTCCGTGGGCGTTTTATACATGAAGACACCTCTAGCAGATGAATCTAATGTAGCACGTGAAGAGTAAGCAAGCCCACTGTAGAAAGTTTGGACTTGTTCGCTCTTAGTCAATCCATGACTTAGGCACGAATTTAGAAGGTGTTTGAAACGCTCCCATGCTTCGGATATGGTCTCCCCGTCATCTTGTTGGAAGGATCGGATGTCGGCTTTCAACTTGTCGATCTTAGATGGTGGAAAAAATCGGGAAAGGAAATTGGAACGCAGTCCTTCCCAAGTAGTGATCGAGCTTGGCTCTAACGAACGCAGCCAAGCTCTAGCTTCTCCGGCGAGTGTGAGAGGAAAGACTCGGAGACGAATCGCATCATCTCGGCCTTCCTCGGTTTTGAACAGATCACAGATATCCACGAAGTTCTCCAAATGCACGATAGGATTGCTATCGTTTTTCCCGTCGAAGGTAAGGTCCTTGATCATGTAAGGTCCTTGTTTAGATTCGGCTTCGTGATCGGATTCGTGGGAACAGTTGGAGCGGCCCTCCTGGCGGTCCACATCGGTGCTTCTTCTCCCATCTCAAAAATCAAAGCTCTCGGGCGAACTTTGTTGGCTCTCGTCTTTTTGTTTCTTTTTCTGAATTCCCTCTCCGGTTCCTCAAATGGTTCTAACAAATTTGCCGTGACTGAAACCACAACAAACAGTTACGGGCAACTTGCGGGAAACAAAGAGATAATAATAATTATAATAAATAAAGAAAAACTAAAAAGCAAAAACTTGCAAGGGATGTAATCCCTCACAAGGATCGATTAACAAAACTAACAAAGATCAAAAGTCTAAATACTACCGTTCCCCGGCAACGGCGCCAAAAACTTGATGCGGTAAATATTAACTATAAAAAGCGTAACAAGTTTTAACCTCTAATGCCTAACCACCTATTACCACATTCACAGGCAAGCGTACCTGATCGATAGCAATATAGCGTAGGAAAGTCCAGGTATCGTATCTACCACTGGGAACGGTCAAGTAACAGACTGGTAATCCTATTAGTTTAATTAATCTAAGGCTATGGGGGGTTTTTGAGAAAATGATTTGAAAACTAAATTAACAACTAAAGAACTAGAAAGCAGAATAAAAACTGATTTAACAATAATAAAGAAAACAGTAGCACTTATCATGGCATAGTGAATCCCCAAGTGGATAATTAAGTTACATAAAAGTATGATTGATTTGGCTATTGTAAGGATTTAAGTCTGGGACACCCTAACATGCAGATAACATGATTGTCAACTAGAATGGTCCTCCTAGTCCCAATACCTAGGCTGATTGTCAGACAACCTAAATATCAGTCACCCAATCCTATCTCAACTAACCGGTGTTTTACAATCTAGTTTCTCTCGGTCCAAGAAACCACTTAACCTAATTCTCCGAGGTCTCGAAGGATAAGTCAAGAGAGGTTGATTAACCCAATGGAGTCTACTTTTTTGGTCCAAAAGCAAACCCAACCAACGAGTTCAAACACACGAAATAGCAGGAATCAAATTGGAATCATAAAACCACATTCAATTAACCAAAACAAATCAATAATCATTAAAACCATAAAATCATATCCACATGGTTCATCTACCACGATAAGTACTACATAGAAAACTACTCACTACTCATAGCTAGGAAAACAGAATAAGTATAGATAAAGACAGACATTCTACCGACCATACAGCTACAGATGATTAATCGAGTATCCGTATCGGCGCAGCGTCTCCTCTCTCCACACTTGATTCTCCCTCCAAACCACTAACCAACTGGTACAACTGACCCTTTTACTGTATTTTTCTGTCTAAGAATGCATATGGAACTGAAGGCTGAGAACAGTATTTAAAAGAAGGTCCGGAAGTTGTTTCGCGTTCGCCAAGTAGGCGTTCGCGGCGCGAAACACTTAAAAACCCTACTCCTTCTATTTTTGGCAAATTCTGGAATCTTCTTGTGAGTGCAAATGCCAATTTCGCGGCGCTAAACTTCATCTTCGCGGCGCTAAGTTGATAAAAAGCAGGAACCTTCTCGAATATCAGTCTTGGCGGCGCCAAAACCTTCACTTCGCGATCGCTAAAACTTCCTGTTTTGTACTTTTCCAACTTTCGCACAATTTCGCCTATTTTCCGCACTTTTTAGCTCCGTGTTCTCCAATACCTTCAAAAGTAACAAACATACCAATTCGTGAGTAATTAGGTGAGAATCAAGTGATAAACGGGGTAAATTCAACCAATTAAGCACCACCAAAACATGTATAATTTTGGTGTTATCAATGATACTTCTGATGATGAGGACTCTGCTCATTTCACACAAGTTCACTACAATCTCATGGCTAGTGTGGAAGAAACCATCAACCTTCACAAAGAGACCAAAGAAACAAATGAGGTAAGTCAAACTCCTTCTGACTCGGATAGGTCTGATAATGATGAATGCTCTTTAAAAGAACAGTTTTTAATTTTAAAAACTGAATTTGATTACTTGAAGGAAAATATTAAGTTCGAAAGAGCTCGAGTCATTGAATTCAGTAATGAATGTGAGTTATATAAATGTTTAGCTGATGATCGTGAGCTTGAAAAGGCTGAGATTAGGAAAGAGAAAGCCAAACTAGAATCTCAAATTTCTGAGATGAAGAGTACTTTAGTAAATTTGGAGTCTGAAAAAGCTAAATATATGATCAAATATGAAGTTTGTTTTCAAGATAGATCCGAGGCTTATGCCAAAATCAAACAGTTGGAGGATCTTAATATCAAAAGAGGTCAGACTCAACAGACGCTTAAGCTTTTGACAAATAATCTAAAGGATACTAGATTTTACAATCCGAAAATGGGGTTAGGTTTACCTGAAGTTGATGTTTTAAAGAAAGCCCCTAAAGGTCTTTATCAGTTTGATAACTTAAGTTTTCCAAATTAAATGAGACCTTTGTAAAATCTGGTAATTCATTATCTGATTCTTCGGATAACGGTAAAGAAAAAGTTGTTGATGACTCAAGTGATAGTTTTCCAGATTCAAAGCCAAAGAGAAAGAATAACTTTGATTTCACATGTAACTTTCAATATGATGAGTTAAATCAAAGTTATCAAACAAGAAAACCCGAGTTTTCTCATACTCAGTGTGTTTCTTTGTATTCTCAAGATGTAAAGTCTTTTTCAACTGAATCTAAAACGCTTAGTAAAGATATTGAAAATGAGTCAATGACTACCGAATCTACTCCTAAATCTGAAGATAAGACAAGTGAACTTGAAAAAGAAATGGATTGTGAAAATCTTTCTGAGTTTATTCAAGTTAATAATCTTTCAGAAAATAAAAGCGTTTCTGATTATGAGTCTGATTCTGATTCTGATGAGACCAAACCATGTTTTGATTCTGATAATGATGATGATATCAAAAAGGGTTTTGAAGAAGAAAAGATAAATTTTATTTCAAACCCCATGTTTGAGTCTCAAGAAACTCCACCTTGTTTTGATCAAAGTAGTAAGCCTGAAGTGACTGATTTAATTACATATGCTGTTATTGACAAAGATGGTTATCTTGTGTACAAAAGTTTAGATAGTATGGTTAAAGGTGATATCCTTAAATCAGAACTCAAACTACCAGATGTGGAATTTGGTGCTGTTTTTGAAAAACCAAAGTCTGGTATACAAGATAAACCAAATGTTGTAAATGTTTCAAGTGATAGTGGAATTTCCAAAGATGAGAAATCCTCGTGCACTTTGTCAAAGTCTGAAACTTGTTCAATTAATTTTGATGCAAGTACTTTTGAGGTAGGAAGTACTTCTTGTGCTACACTTGAAACATCTTCAAAAGATTCATCTGGTGTATGTTCTGTTCCTAAGACACCTATTAACTCAAGTTCTTCTGATTCTACAGATTTAAAAAGTTTTAAACGACATGGCCTAGGGTGGAAGAAGAAAGATTCAAAGAAGAAAAAGCATTTTGCTACAAATGAGAGTTTTGTTAAAAAGTCATCTTTTGACGATGCAAATAAATGTAATCTGAATGTTAGATTCAATAAGTGTCAAAACTCTTTTAAGTCTGCCTTGATGTTTTTTGCTATGCAACGTTTGCATTGTACTCATTGTGGTGATAATTCTTTTTCTTTGAACTCTAGGGATGTTAAAAAGAAGAGATCTAGTGGTGTTTCTCATGATAAATCTCGTGCTTACTCGTTTGATCATCGTGCTAAAGTGTTTAGTGCTAAAAAGGAAAATCTTTCAAAAGCAAAAGATAAATCAGTAGATGTGAAATTTGTGTGCAAATGGATTCCTAAAGATTTATTGAATGCACAAATTTCAAAGTCTGGTATAAACTGTAAGATCTTAGGTTCATCTTCTGATTTGTTAAAGATGTATGAGACTAACAAGAAAGGACCCATTTGGATATGGGTTCCCAAGATGAACTAACATGTTTCTACAGGCCAGGCATATGTGGTATGTCGATTCCGGTTGTTCAAGACATATGACTGGCTACAAGGAGTTGTTGCACAATTTTGTGGAACGACCAGGAGGAACAGTTAGTTTTGGGAATAAGACGACAGGGGTCATCAAAGGTTACGGCATTCTTACAAATGGTAAGGTATCCATAAAGAAGGTACTTTATGTTGAGGGGTTAAGTCATAATCTTTTTAGTGCAAGTCAGTTTTGTGATGGTTATAACATTGTTCTATTTTCCATCATTAACTGTCTTATCATTAATAGTGATGGTGTTGAGATTTTTGAAGGGAGAAGGTTTTACAATCTCTATGTGGTTGACTTTCCGGTGATAGATTCGTCGAAATCAGTTTGTTTGTTTTCAAAGGCAACAAAAGGTGAAAGTTGGCTATGGCATAGAAGATTTTCTCATCAGAATTTCTCAGATATTAGCAAACTAGCTAATGGTGGATTGGTGAAAGGTCTTCCAAAGTTGACATTTGACAGAGATTTTTTATGTCCGGCTTGTCAAATGGGAAAGATGAAGAGAAGTTCTCACAAGTCAAAGACAGAATCTTCGTGTCAATCACCACTCGAAATGATCCACATGGACTTATGCGGACCGATGAGAATTCAATCAATTAGTGGAAAGAAGTACATTCTAGTTATGGTTGATGAATACTCACGGTATACGTGGCTAGAATTTCTGGGAATGAAATCTGAAGCTCCCGAGTTGATCATAAAGTTTATCAAGAGGATCCAAGTTTTTTTGCAACTTCCAGTTCGAAAGATTAGGAGTGATAATGGCACTGAATTTAAAAATGCTACTTTAGATGCTTATCTAACATCTGTTGGTATTTCTCATAATTTTTCAGGTGCTTATACTCCACAACAAAATGGAGTTGTAGAAAGACGAAACCGAACCTTAGTGGAAGTGGCACGAACGATGCTAGCTTACTTCGGATTACCTCTAACCTTTTGGGCCGAAGCTGTTTCAACGGCTTGTTTTACACAAAATCGAACCATCATAAAATAGCGCTTCAAGAAAACTCCTTATCATATAATCAACCGTCGAGTTCCTAATGTCAAATTTTTTCATGTTTTTGGTTGTAGGTGTTACATTCTTAATAACCGTGACAATCTTGGTAAGTTTGACAAGAAAACTGACGAGGGATATTTTCTTGGTTATTCGCTAACGTCGAAGACTTTTCGGGTCTATAACAAAAGAACCAAGATGGTTATGGAAACCGTTTATGTGACCTTTGATGAAACCGTGTCAATGACTTCTGAACATAGCAGTTCAGAACTCGGAATTCATAGTCAAGCTTCTACTACGACTTATGATTCTATTACTGATCCAAATAGTTCAGAACTCGATTTACTGTTTATGGATGCTTTTCTGGATATTTGTGCAGATAATGAAGATCTCATTCTTTCCAGAAATCCAAGAGTTGATATTCACGATGTCCCAGAACCTTCAAGCGTAAATGATTTCGGACCATCGGAGAATATTTGTTCTACATCTAACTCTGATCAGGCTATACCAGTTCCAAGTGTTGAGCACTCAGAGTTAATCCCCGATGATCAATCAGAGATTCCTGCAATCATTGATGAAAATGATAGTCAGAACAATCTAGATGATCTTGCAATTCTTCCTGCTCAGTTGAAATGGACAAGAGCACATCCACTCTACAATGTGATTGGTGATGTCAATGATGGTGTTAAAACGCGATCTGCATCTGCAAATTACTGCCTATACAAAAGTTTCTTGAGTGTAATTGAACCAAAGAATATCTCTCAAGCATTAGAAGATTCTGATTGGCTATTAGCAATGCAAGAAGAGCTTCTACAATTCAAAAGAAACAAAGTGTATCGCTTGGTTCCGAGACCGCGAGATAAATCAATCATTAAAACCAAGTGGATCTTCAGAAATAAGAAAGATGAATCCGGACTGATTGTCAGAAACAAAGCGCGATTGGTTGCTAAAGGTTACTCTCAACAAGAAAGTATTGACTACGATGAGACTTTTGCACCGGTAGCGAGGATCGAGGCAATTCGAATCTTTCTGGCTTATGCAGCTCACAAGAACATCAAGGTATTTCAAATGGATGTCAAATCTGCGTTCTTGAATGGAGTCTTGCATGAAGAGGTCTATATAGAGCAACCTGAAGGGTTCGTCGATCCAGATTTTCCCAATCATGTATGCATCTTGGACAAAGCATTATATGGCTTAAAACAAGCTCCGAGAGCATGGTATGATACTCTGACTAATCATCTTTTATCCAAAGGATTCAAACGAGGTACGATCGATACTACTCTTTTTCTGAAGAAAGAAGGTGATGACTTGCTTTTTGTTCAAATTTATGTTGACGACATTATTTTCGGTTCTACTAATCCAGAGTTGTGTACAAAATTTTCTAAAATCATGGAGACCGAGTTTGAAATGAGCATGATGGGTTGAATTGAATTTCTTTTTAGGAATTCAAGTCAAACAAAACCCGGATGGCATCTTTATAAATCAGTCAAAATATATTAAAGATATGTTGAAAAAGTTTAACATGACTGATTGTTCTCCAATTAAAACACCAATGCCAATTGGAAATCTTTTGGGTCCTGATTTAGCAGGTAAATCCGTTGATCAAAAGATTTACAGAAGCATGATTGGTTCTCTTTTGTACCTCACTGCGACGAGACCGGATATTATGTTCTCGACATGTTTTTGTGCTAGGTTTCAAGCTAATCCTAAAGAGTCACACCTTGCGGCAGTCAAAAGGATCTTACGGTATCTCAAAGGCACTCCCGAGTTGGGTCTTTGGTATCCGAAAGATTCTAGTTTTGAGCTAATATCTTTTACAGATTCAGATTATGGTGGTTCCAAACTGGATAGGAAAAGCACTTCTGGATCGTGTCAGTTTTTAGGTGATAAACTTGTTAGTTGGACTTCGAAAAAGCAAAATTGCGTCTCAACTTCCACGGCCGAAGCAGAATATGTTGCCGCCGCAAGTTGTTGTTCGCAAGTGCTTTGGATGAAGACACAACTACTAGACTATGGCTACAAGTTGAAGAGAGTCCCTATCTACTGTGATTCGGAAAGCGCCATTGCGATAACGTCAAATCCGGTTCAGCATTCCAAGACCAAACACATCGACATCCGGTATCACTTTATCAAAGATAATGTGGAGAAAGGTAATATCGAAATGTTCTTTGTTCAAACATATTACCAACTTGCTGACCTTTTCACTAAACCTTTAGATGAAAAGCGTTTTAACTTTTTGGTTAGCAAGCTTGGCATGCTTAGTCCTACTTAAATCTGTTACGGATTTTAATTTAAGGGGGAGTTGCTTAATTATTCTGGATTGGATACTATCTGACTAACATCTAAGGATTCATTTTCAATGAATACCAATTTCTACTTTGTTTTGCAGATTATCCATTTGAGGGGGAGTTCTTAAAAGTGATATTCACTTTAGGGGGAGAGTTCAAATAAGCTTTAATGCTTACATATTTGAAAGATGAACAACTTTCAGGTATGAAAAATGTTTTTAAATGTTCAAACTCACTTCTCGATTCTCAAATGATTTTTTTTTTCGAATTAGAAGTGTGATTTTAAATGTTTTCATATCATGATGAGTTGACGGATATTTTCTAACCGTGTGTTTCCAAAGATTAATACTTGCGTATTATCTTTTGATATACTTTTCAAGTATTCCTACACACTGGTTTAGCTTCTTTTGACTTAGTTATTACCACGTCTCTGTATGCTCATATTATTCGGTGGTAATACGCTCGCTTGATATTTTCTCATTGTACTTCATTGTTTCTTTGATTGGATACGTTCTTCAATGTTATATCTATATCTCGTTCGTATAGATAATCATTCATTTTGTTGTGAACCACAGTTTTTCAAGAATATATCTCACATCATATGATGAATCAGTTTTCTCAAACAAGTTTATATCATTCATGTTCTTCATTTCAGATACTTGTTTGCAGAAATTATTATGCTCCTATATTGTTTATATATTTGTTCGAGCATGCTTCATATTGGCTCATTGATTCACCCGATGAATCATTGTACTTTCATGTTTAGGAAACTTATTTCATGGGTTGTGTGAGGTTAACAGAACTTCTATGGATTTCCAGAACCGGCAATCCTACCCTAGAAGTTATCTTTGAGAAATGAGTGAGGGGTCTCCATCAAAGAGTGGGGGAGATAACTCAGATGGTCGAGTTATTCTCATAGTGATTGAGCGAAAAAATGAGAGTCTGGTTAGAAGTGAGGATGCTTAAAAGAATTGGAGGGTGTGAGAACAGAGTTAAAAGAAAAATAAAACTCTGCACCAACCTTTTCTAAGCCGGGTAACCACATAATCTATTGGTTCACATTCTTTGGTGACCGATATTGAAATAAGGCAAAGCCCAATGCCGACTCTCGTTTTTACCCCACTAGCTACTCATTTCCTTCTTAACAAGGAGATGTTTTATTCATCACGGGGACGCAGCACATAATCTATCAGGTTTTCATTTGGAAAATCGATATTGAAACAGAAGGAAGCTGCCCTGCCTTCGAACTTCATTTCTACACATCGAGTCGTGAAATGTTTTCACATTTTGAGCCTTATGAAAGCACTTGATGCTATTTTCTTTCATCACAAATACACACAAGGAATTCGTTTCTTTGTCGGAACGTTCATAGTGATACTTTTTGTATTTGCAATGATTGAACGGAATCCCTGGGGAGTGATCATCAATAAAGCTCTTTATATAGTGCATTCGTTATACTGAGTTGCTTTGTGCTTCTCACAGGCATTCCAACTGATTCATGTGTTGTTTCAGGATTTTCCCACTTAAATCTGAATTTGAAAAGATTCGGATTACTTTATGGAATTGACGGTTTTTCTTTGGAGTAAAAAGGGGAATTCTAGAGTAACAAGGAGGAGATAGTTATGTGAGATGGTTTTTGATATCTATGGTGGTTTGTTCACATGTTTGTTATCTTTACACGACGAGTTATCTGATCATACATTTCTATAGTTTTGATGATTATTTCATATTTCATCAAAAAGGGGGAGATGGTTTAGAAATGTTTTTGAAGATACTTTGGGGAGATGGATTTGAAATGTAATGTCGAGAAACGATTCTTGAAGATACTTTGAAGAAGTCGAGAGATACTTACGAGATACTTCAAGATGATCAGAATATTCCAAGTATTGAAGTTTGAAGATTGTTTGAAGATTCTTCATTTGCTAAAGCTTCTTGTGTCAAGTTGGATGATTCTTGAAGATTATTACCGAAGCTTATTGTTCAAGAAAGCTTATATTTGATGTTTATAGTGTTGATGCTTTCTTGAAGACGTTTGTCTAATTCTTTTTGTGATCTCGAATCCAAAGGGGGAGATTGTTGGATGCAAAATCGGATTGTATCCGAGATCACAAGTTGGTGCTCAAAGTGAAGACAAAGGCAAAGTCAAAGTGGACTACAAAGTCAAAGTTTGCTTTTATTGTTTTAGTCCTTTATATGTTAGTTTGTAATAGTTTTGCTTACTTAGGGTAGATTGTGTAAATGTGATAAAGTGTAAGGGTTGTAAGTGTTTGGGTATAAATACCCAAAGTGAGTTCATTTGTTAGTTACGTGCTTTATTGTAAATGAGATTGAGTTGTGTTAGTTGAGAGCTTATGTGTGTGTGTTCTTGGTGTAAATAGTGTGTGTAAACATTTCATCAAGAATCAATGATATATGGCTATCCAATTCATTCTCTACTTGTTGCATGTTGATTAGAACTTGAATCTGAAACTACAAGACACATGAAGAATCTTACGATTTATTTACTTTTCGTATAGTAATTTGTTATTTCATTGTATTACAAGGACGACGTCCCTATTTGATGTCACTTTTCACTAGAGCAATGACGATATTAGCCATTATCAGTGGTTTTTACCCTAGACAGGTGTTTTCCGTGTTAACTTGATAATCAGAGGAATGATAAGAAATGGAATAAATAATCTTTTTTGTATATTTCATTGAGGACCAAATGACAGGAAATAAATAGCCTACACAATGTTGCTAAATAAGGTAATAGAATAAAAGACATTGAAAAAGATTAGCTGTCAATTAGCCAAGCCTAGAAATCAGCTTCCTTGATTGTAACGTGTCAATGGACTATTTTGGGAAATGATGGAAATTGATCCCAAAGAATATTTCAACATTCCCCCTCAAGTTGAGTAGTGGGGTTTCCAATATTCAACTTGCTAAGACAGTGCATAAAAATTTTTCCAATGACCGCCTTTGTTAATATATCCACGAGTTGTCCTTCTGATCGGACAAATGGAAGCTCAATGATTCCATTTTCTAGTTTCTCTTTGATGAAGTGTCGGTCCACCTCAACATGTTTTGTGCGATCATGTTGAACTGGATTTTCAGAAATTTGAATGGTCGCTTCATTATCGCACATGATTTTGCTGGTCTGAGTTGAGTGGTATCCAATTTCACTCAAGAGCTTTCGTATCCACAACGCTTCTGCTAGGCCTCGTGCTATTCCTCGAAATTCTGCTTCGGCACTTGAGAGGGCTACCACTTTCTGTTTCTTGCTTCTCCAGGTAACAAGGTTTCCACCAACGAGGGTAAAGTAACCGGATGTTGATCTTCTATTTCCTTTGTCTCCTGCCCAGTCTGCATCAGTGTACACTCGGGTTTCTAAGTATCTATTTGTTGGGTTTTTCTGAGATCCCCGAACCAAACTGATCCGGTGATTACCATACAAAAGGTTGCGGAAGTGTAAAGGATAAAACCCGAAAAAACCACAAATCGTCGTTTTAATTATTTTTTTCTCGTAACAATGATTTCTATATAATCATGCTTACCTGGATTGCTTGAGATGTTTTAGTCCACCGGTGATTGACCGCACGAGCGTTCCTCTAGCTGAACTTATAAAACCCGGATACAACAAAGACCGAACTGGTGTGTGTTGTATGTGGGTCGACGCCGAGAGAAAGAGAGAGAGTGAGAGGGTAGGCTGGAAATTTTAAGGATTAGACTGATAAATATTCCAAGACCCTAAGGCCTTATTTATAGCTTATCAGATGATTGAATAATCATCTGATTCAGTTTCCTTTATAATTATCTAATCTTTTCTTTTTGCCTAAGAAAAGATTTTCCAGATAATTACCATATTTAATTTCCTTAATTATCTAGTCTTTTCTTTTTCCTTAAGAAAAGGTTTTCTAGATAATTATCATAATTAATCTAGATTATCTATTATATATTTATCTTCCATAAATATATAATTATCTTAGATTAATTATATCAACACTCTAACTTTGGAATTTCTGACTGAAATCACCCCTCTGATTTATAATTGACTATTATAAATCCTAACTCTCCATTTCTGGGTTTTATTTAACTTGCTCGATTTATAGGCCCTCACAGGTGTGACCCTCAAGTGTCTTGTAACATTGGATGTGTAATCACTTGGTTTGTCAACTCTGCACATAATAACTAATAGACTCCCACTTGTGCAAGTTGGCAACACCGTCCTTGATCACACGGACCTAAGGAGGCCCCTAGACAGGCACTTAGGCTAACCAGGTTGCAAGAACTCTTATACCTAGATAGGTGATATAAATATTCCACAAGGAAGTGGCATCTATGAATCTACTGTTCATTGATTGGGTATATCTTGGCTTTTCCATTTGCAACATGATATTTCATCTATGAGTATGAGCCTGGATTAAGTCAACTCTTAATACTCAAGATTCTGTTTCTCGACTATCCGACTTCTACTGATAGGTAAACGACAAAGAACTAATCAGTTCGTTTGGGCATGGCCATGCACTTCATCAGTATATTCAGTTAGTCGAGGGGCCCAGAAATATCTCTCTTCAGAGAAGAGGTGCAAATCCCATCTTGCATATCCGCATTTAACACCACGGCTTCCGCTGAATCTAGTCGCGCCCTTTATAGCCACCCTGTTACGGTGTAGCGGTTGAACGTACTAGGTATCCAGCAGTCCTCATGATATCAAACCAGATATCTCAGGTAATGGGGACAACCACTGTGAGACTTACTTATGACAAAATCCAAGAAGTAACTCTCAACAGCGGATCACGTCCGATATTTGACACTCTGTCAAATATCTGTGAAACTTCTGGTCTACAACGCTTGTAGCTGTTATTCAACCTCTGATCATAACTACCCAAAAGCTCACAATGACTTTAACTCCCTATTGGGTTCCCACCACAATAGGTTGTCACGGACAATTTCGAATGAAAAACTGAAAACTAGTTTCATTCCTGGATTGTAAAACATGCAAAATTTAAAAGTGATAAAGAAAATGATTTTGTATAGTCCATATTACACGCTGTAATAATAACAAATCAATGACTTTTCTTAATAACTTTTACAGTGTCTATTTATCATTTGTTAAATACTGATCTAAAATGAAGTATCACCTTTCTCCAGTTTAAACCCTTTGATCAAAGTTTACCATTTTAATCAAAGCGATGACCAAATAATACAAGTTTGTTGGTACTGTCTACTTGTATTTGCTAATCATTGTTTTGCAAACACTTTTAAAACAATGACTAGACTTTTATCATATTCCATGAACTTGGAAACCTGGACTAACTTCCAGTTCCTGAATATGAAAAACTAAACTGCAACTTCCCTTAGTTGCTGTGTAGATGAATGAAAATTTTCCATTTACCTAACTGGCAAATTGCAGGAAATTTAATTTTGGCATTTTTAGATAACTTAATATCTTTTGCTTAATTTTACCAACATATCTAATTATTGATTTCTCCCTTTTTAAAGTCATGCATAACTTTATCTAGTTACAAGACCTTAAAATTACTGATCTATCCTTTTGACTAAAAGGTGGATACTATATCTCGTGAATTTATATCCTTCCTGGATTTATGATTCCTAGATATATTTAATCAATAATTGTATCTTTTATTCTTTATCACAAACTGGATAGAGAATAAACTGGGCTCCCACTGACCTATATGAAAACTAACTATTACTCAAAATTAACTATTGACTTAGTCAAAACTTGACTATTTAGTCAATTCTATTTTAAGTAATTTTACACTTGGAATTTTAACATTTATAAAACTCAACTGGATCTTAATTCCATAACTTGGAATTCATTCTACAGTTTTATAAATACTGATATTATCAACAATGTTTGAGATAATATCCTAAATTCCTTTAAAACATATGAGTAATTAATCCTTGATCATAAATTGCTTTGTATAATCCATTACTCATAATTGTTTTTGTTTTAAAAACATATTTCTATCACAATAGTACTTCATATGTTTTTAACTGTTTTTCATATATAGTAACTAAGATCCAAACTTGAGTCAAAGTCAAGGCTTGACTTCATTAGACTCACAATATGCACAAGAAATATTCCAAGTCAAGACAATAATTTTAAAACTTCTAAAACCACTTCAATAAATAAAAAAAAATTTATAAGTACTTCCAAAAGGTAATTGTTTTAAAAATAAATTTAAAATGTCTTGACGATTAAACTGAATATAAAATCTCGTGCTTCTTTAGATCCTCGCAATTCTTGGGCACATCACTTCTGACCACCTGCAATAGTCATTTGCTCTAGGTATCAGTACACTTGTAAACTAACAAGTAAGAAGTGACAAAATAAAGCAATCACAAATATCTGAGGTTTACATACCTTCTTTGTGACGCTTTGGGCAGTTTTGCCTCCAGTGACCGACCTCATTGCATGTAAAGCAGCGGTTCTCGGTCCTAGCTTTATTTGGCTTAACCTTCTTGCCCTTGCCCTTGCTTTTCTTGGGTGCACTCTGGACGGCCTGGACTGGTGCCTTTCCTTTGCTGGTGCTAGCATGCCCATTTTTCTTCCTTACCCCTCCGTCTCTCACCATCAGGATGTCCTTGGCTTTGTTCTTGGTCCCCATATTCGATTCAGCTGTCTTAAGCATGGAGTGTAATTCTGCTATTGACTTCTCCATGTTATTCATATTATAATTGACTACAAAGCGCTTGTCGTCATCTGACAGTGAATTGAGTATGGTATCCGTTGCCAGCTGCAACGGAACTGGGTGACCAAGCCTCTCCAGATGATCCAAGTGCCGTTTCATTTTCATGACATGGTCACTTACTGATGTCCCTTTTATCATCTTGCACTCATTAAATGCTCTGGTGGCATCGTAACGTTCTGTACGAGCCTGTGTTTGAAACATGTCCCTCAGCTGGCGGATCATGTCGTAAGCATTTGTGTTTATGAGCCCTGCTTGCAGGTCTGGGCTCATAGTTGCAAGCATGAGACAGGCAACATCCAACAGATCATCCGTGTGTTTTCTGTAGGCATTCCTGACAGCAGGTGAAGCACCTGCCGGAGGGGCCTCCCCAAGAGGCTGTTCAAGGACATACCATTTCCTTTCATGCCTGAGCACAATCATCAGATTGCGCTCCCAGTCAAGGAAATTGGAGCCGGTCAACTTATCCTTTTCTAGGATAGAGCGGAGGGAAAGGTTGTTGGTGTTGGTAACAGTGTTTGCCATCTACACAAAATAAAACTTTCGGTCTTTAGCAACTGTAAATAGACTGAGTTCCAATAAATATCAATAAACCCTTAAATGATCAATTTATTGGACTAGGATCCTTATTTCATACGTCCTGATGTGCGTAATGTTCTTGCTCCACCAGGTTCGTATTTATTTCGGTAGGTAAGGACTTTTACCAATCACATCTAACTGATATGACTCCTAGATCTTTTCGGAACCACGGTAATTATCCGTGCATATTTCGGTTCCTCTTAGTGCATTTTGGCCCGGTACCTCCCGGTGAACTTTACAGTACCAAAATAGATCTCACCATTTTGGGACCTGATCACTGTACTCTGGCCGGTACCACCCGGAGATAATTCGCAGAGTTATGTAACCCCTTCAGCTTCAGTTTGAACACGGACATTGAATGTGTGATCACTTACAATGCCTATGTACTTTACGCCGAAGGTGCCCCTAGATGGGTCGCACTACTGATCTATGATTTTCGGGGTTTTTGAAAAACTTTTATTTCCAGGATTTTTATAAAAGGTTTTGAGGAAAAAACTGATTGTTATAAAGAGCAACTGATGTTTTAAACTAACTGTTTTAAACATTCATGTTATTTTAAACTAACTGTTTAAAATATCGGCTAATTAAAATCAACTGTTTTAAAAAGCGCACTGGTTGATCAAAATTACCTGTTTCGATAACCTTTCTAGCTGACCAAAACTAACTGTTCTGTCAACTTTGCCCCTTTTAACAATACATTAGGTTTTATTAAAATACTCCACTTTAAAGGTTTTCGATAGAAAAATTAATAAAACCTATTTTCTTCTTGTTTTAAAAAATCCTATTTTAAAACATATCTAATAAGCTAGCAGTTATTAGTATCAACTACGCAGTTAATCATGCACACAGATAATTATACCAACTACGCAATTATAAAACAGCTAATTATAGGTTTTGCCAACTTTGTTCCTAGGGACCAATAATGACCTAGTTTTTCTACAACTTCAAAACTTCGCGTAGCTCCCACTGGCTTCGCCGCCTTTGTCAGAACTCCGGAAAAATTGGATCTCCAGTCTTTTGCGTAGCTCCCACTGGCTTCGGCATCTTTGATGAACACCCGGAGAAAAATAATATTATCTATCCTAAGGTCATTGTTACAAAGGGGTTGCAAGTGGCACGCAGGCCTCCCCAGAAACAAGTCAAGGGTCTAAGTTGGCAAACACTATAATTTATATATACTCAAACTGGCATATAAAATTTAAGCAATCACGCAGTTATTTATAAAGCATAAATAAGCAATATAATGAAAGCGAGAAATAAAACTAAATCCGTTAAAATTATTTCGTCTTATTTGTCGTAAAACTTGGTTTTGTAACTGATTCGTAAAACAAACTGTTTTATGAACCGAGTAATATTTTAAACTGAAAAACGGTTTTTTACTAAGATTTATAAACAATAAATCCTATTCTACTAAAACCATTTAAAATATTAACCTTTTACCCAAAAGTATCGAAAAACAGGTATTTCGAACTAACTGGTCGAGACACACAATACTGGCCTTAAAACTGTATCTAGGTTCGACCAAAACTGATCAAACACAATACCAGGCCTATTAACGAGTTAACAATTTGGTTTTCAAAAATTGTCGGAAAAATTTGGAACAATTTTATAAAATTACTTGAATGGGTCTAAAACCAATAAAACTTATTTGGGCCAAAAACTGGGCTTATAGGCCCATTACCAAACTGGTAATCATTGGGCCAAACGGATATTCGAAAAACAACGTGAGTCGAAACCCTAGGCTTGGTTAGGTTGGCCTGTACCCTTCGCGATGCTGGATCAACACCCCTCACGGTGCAACACCCTTGGGTACGGCCATTGCTCGTGGCGCGAAAGCTTTGGTGACCACCTCTCGCGGTGTGAGCTGAACACTGCTCGTGGCGTGAAGGTTGTGGCTACGGCCACCGTTCGCGGCTCGAGCCATTACCACCAAGCCTTATACTTAATCGAAAAGCAATCGAAACCATAGATCTAACCATCACCACCGCTAGACTTGACCAGCGGCGGTTCGTTTTACCCGACTTCTCGACACCGTCTACCACCGCCACTGTGGTGGCCCTCTGGTGGTTGCGGTTGGTGAATAAAACACAGCCTACGCCGCCACCACACGCTGTGTGTGGCTGCGGCTATCGCCGGTAGTCAACAGAAAAACACCACCAACGCCGATCGTCTTGATTGCGATCTCGAAACCAAAAACGGTCACCACCGCCGCTAGGCGTGGCCATGAGGCAGCCTTCGGTGGTTGGTTTGCTCGTCCACCATGATGCGACACCACACACTAATGGCCACGAAAACAGCCGACGACCAAGCGTAACCGTCCCCACCGCTGTCCAATGACAGCGGCGATCTCGATCAAAATCCGACGCCATCATCACAGCTGTGATGTGGTCGTCGAAGTCTACTACCGACGCCGCCACCACCGATCTGTGGTTCGGCCCGGTTGATCGTAGGACAACAGCAAACATCGGCCACCGCCGTTGATATCGTGGTCGTTGGTCAAAGGACGAACCACCACCGTCCGCTGCTGCCGTAAACACCGCCGTCCACCACCGCCGTTCGATCGGAAAACACCCGCCACCACCCATCTGGTGGTGCGGCAGTGGTTGTACGGCCATCATCAGCCTGGTGGTGAAGCCGTGATGGTTTCTCGGTGGTTAAGTGGTTCGGCCACCACCACCTAACTGGTGGCGTGGCCTGGTGGCTTTGAGGACAGCAGCCGGTTGCCGCCACCACAAACTGTGGTGCGGTCCGGGGATGGTTCACACATGGCTAGGTCTCGCCGGCGATTGGCCTGGTGGTCCGGTTGGCTAGCTGCCGCCGTTCCACCGCCGATCGTCGGTTTAGGGTTTCAACAAACACGAAAAAGATATCGAATAAAAATAAAAGGAAGGACTTTTATGAAACAATTTTAACGGATTTATAATAAAATAATTAAAACGAAAAACCTGTGGCTCTGATACCACTGTTGGGTTTTTCTGAGATCCCCGAACCAAACTGATCCGGTGATTACCATACAAAAGGTTGCGGAAGCGTAAAGGATAAAACCCGAAAAAACCACAAATCGTCGTTTTAATTATTTTTTTCTCGTAACAATGATTTCTATATAATCATGCTTACCTGGATTGCTTGAGATGTTTTAGTCCACCGGTGATTGACCGCACGAGCGTTCCTCTAGCTGAACTTATAAAACCCGGAAACAACAAAGACCGAACTGGTGTGTGTTGTATGTGGGTCGACGCCGAGAGAAAGAGAGAGAGTGAGAGGGTAGGCTGGAAATTTTAAGGATTAGACTGATAAATATTCCAAGACCATAAGGCCTTATTTATAGCTTATCAGATGATTGAATAATCATCTGATTCAGTTTCCTTTATAATTATCTAATCTTTTCTTTTTGCCTAAGAAAAGATTTTCCAGATAATTACCATATTTAATTTCCTTAATTATCTAGTCTTTTCTTTTTCCTTAAGAAAAGGTTTTCTAGATAATTATCATAATTAATCTAGATTATCTATTATATATTTATCTTCCATAAATATATAATTATCTTAGATTAATTATATCAACCCTCTAACTTTGGGATTTCTGACTGAAATCACCCCTCTGATTTATAATTGACTACTATAAATCCTAACTCTCCATTTCTGGGTTTTATTTAACTTGCTCGATTTATAGGCCCTCACAGGTGTGACCCTCAAATGTCTTGTAACATTGGATGTGTAATCACTTGGTTTGTCAACTCTGCACATAATAACTAACACTATTAGCCTTGAACAGAACTCCATGACCGGGTGTTCCTTTGAGGTATTTGATGATTCTCAATACGGCTTCCATGTGGGAACTTTGAGGTTGATGCATGAATTGGCTCACAACTCCTACTGCATAAGCAATGTCTGGACGAGTATGTGACAGGTAGATGAGCTTCCCTACTATCCGCTGATACCTTCCCTTGTCAGCCAACTTCGCCTCTTCCTCCATATAGAGTCTTCGGTTCACCATCATAGGAGTATCCACAGGTTTGCAATCAACCATTCCTGTTTCTGCCAGCAAGTCAAGGACATATTTCTTTTGGCAAATAAAAATTCCCTGTTTGGACCTCAACACTTCAATTCCAAGGAAGTATTTAAGTCTCCCCAGATCTTTCATTTTGAAATCTTTGAACAGACTTGTTCTCAACCTCGTCATTTCTTCCTCATCATTACCTGTGATTATCATGTCATCAACATAAGTAATTAGGCAGATTACGAGTTTTCCCTTCCGTTTAAGGAATAGAGTATGGTCCGAATTGCTCTATTTAAAACCATATTTTTTCATGGCTAAAGTGAACCTGCCAAACCAGGCTCGAGGAGACTGCTTCAGTCCATATAAAGATTTCTTCAAACGACACACTTCTCTTGGATTAGAACTTTTCACAAATCCCGGAGGGGGGTCCATATAGACTTCCTCCTTAAGTTCTCCATGCAGGAAGGCATTTGTCACGTCAAATTGATGGAGAGGCCATCCTTTATTTGCAGCTATAGAGAAGAGAACTCTGATTGTGTCAATCTTAGCTACAGGAGAAAACGTCTCGGAATAATCGATCCCGTACGTTTGAGTGTATCCCTTTGCAACTAGTCGGGCTTTGTATCTTTCGATAGTTCCGTCTGGCTTGTGTTTTATAGTAAAGACCCAACGACATCCCACTGTTTTTTTTTTCATGGGGAAGAATACACTTTCCCATGTGTCGTTTTTTCTCAATGCATCCATTTCTGTTTTCATTGCTTCTCTCCAATCTTTGGACTCTAAAGATTGTTCAACGGAAGTTGGAATTTCTTCGGAGTATAGAGAGGTGGTAAAGATCTTGGCTTCTGGTGATAGGTTCCCTTTAGCTATGTTTGCCATCGGATATCTGGATCTTCGAGCTTCTTTTTCAGGAGTGTATCTTTTTGGGTGTACACCCTTGTTAGTTAGTTCTTGGAGGGAGTTCATATCTAACCGGTTCTTCTTCAATTTGATTATCTTGATCAACCTTGGATGAATGTTGTTCTGTCTCATTGTTAGATGATTCAAGATATTCACTATAATCAGTGTTTGCATCAGAGAGAGTAGGCGAAATAGTAGGGGAATCAGTAGGATCATCAACACGATCTTGAGTTTGAGGGTTACTTACCTTAGACATTAGGATGGAGAGATCATCGTTAGTGGTACTATTTCCTGGGTCTGTGGATTGTATATTGTATATTGTATCTAAATAATCAATAAACATGCCAACTTATGAATCTCATGATCTCTATCTTGATTCTTATTGAATCCAGACTCACGATGATAGATTTTGGTAAAATTCATTCCTCCCCAAATTGGAGGGAACAGCAATGAAACAATGAGATCGGGAGAATATGGAAAGTCATATAGCAAATCAACACCAAAATAACAATGTAGAAAATTGCACATCGAATCGAGAAAATAGCCATGAAGAAACACATCTTCTCATCTATTCGAAGCATCATCTCTGTTTGATCAAGAAGCATCATCTCCGTTCGATTTGGAAGCATCTTTAAGTTGTTCAAAGCCTTCATCTTCATATGGTTCAATTCTACATTTTATTCATCTCGTTCTTTGTTTTTTTCGTATTTGATTCGATTTTGTTCATCTCGTTTTTCATTTTTTCGATTTGATTCAATTATGTCCAACACGTTCGATTTGTTTCATCTAGTTCTTTGTTTTCTCAATTTGATTCAATTTTGTTCATCTAGTTCGACTTTGTTCATCTTGTTCTTTGTTTTTTCGCTTTGGTTCATCTGATTTGATTTTGTTCATCTCATTCTATTTTTTTCGGTTTAGTTCATCTTTTTTGATTTTGTTCACTTGTACTCTCTGTTTTTTTGTTGCTTCATCTGGTTTGATTTTGTTAATTTCGTCCTTCAATTGGTTTTTTTCTTCGATTTGGTTCATGTGGTTCTTCATTTGTTAAATTTTATTGATTCATGTGCTTGATTTTTGTAAGAGTTAGGAACATATTTTGTTTCACATTTCTTCAATTTTGGAATTGAGTTGTTAATTCATTCATGTGTTTCATCTACAATTTGGATTTTATTCATTCTGTTCCAAATTCATATGTTTAATGTAATGAAATGTATATATTTATTCCCATTCTTTGTAGTATTTATTCCTTTTTTTCATTTCCTTTCCTTTAAATGAACCAACCGCATTTTAGTTTTTTTTCCCTTTCTTCAGGTTTTGAATATTAAAACTTGTTACATTAACTATTTTGTTTGAGTATTTGAATTAGTTGTTATTTTTGTATATATATCGTGAAATTGTTATAAACTGGTACAACATATATATACCATTCAAAAATTTTGGTACCAAGTTTAGTTGCATGGTACATGGTATTGATGATAAAAGCTGGTTACCATACCAAGGTTTTAAATTACGTGTGGCATGACGTGCTGGCAAGGCTACGTCTCAGGCCTTGAAATCCAGGACAAGGTCACGACGTTCTCTAAGGCGTGACTTATGGTGACAAATATCTTATATCATAGATAATATTGTATACATAGACATACATATATTTTATCCTTTTTAATATATTGGCTGAAGTTTTCCTATAAAAAACATATGTTTTCCTTCTATTATTAAATGACTCAATTGATAATAAACGATTAAAAGTAAGTTATATATCAAGAACTAACAAATAAGGCAATAAAAAGATCGTGTTACAAAAATTACGCATTACGCCATGGCGTGCCTCAAGCGTAACATGGAGTGAAACATAAGTCTTATACCAGGACGCGCCATGCATGATGACCGTCACGACAAGCTTTTTCGAACATTGGACCATACTAAGTACACCTCTGTCGTACAGGTTCGAAACCATATATAATTATTAGCAAGAGAATTTGGAAAGGATTTTGTAGAAATGTTGAATTATTTCCATTTTGTGGAAACAAATGAATCCAAATTATGGGTGATAATTTGCCTCCATGATGCAAACAAATCATGCAAAGAAACAGGAAAAATGACACCATGCATAACTTTGGAAATGTCTTGCACCAAAAAGACAAGTGTGGCGTGGCCTAATTAACACCAGCTGGATGTGTATTATATCCTTCTTGTATGGTCTATATTCTACCTGTCTACAAGTTGCATTCAAATCCAGCAGTTTACGCAAAAACTTAGGAGAATGTTATCAAAAAAAGTTTCGAAATGATGAGAAATCTCGTGAATATGCTTTTTAATTGGGGATCTCAAAGATATAATGTTTCAAGTCCAATGAAAATGTTAAACGTAAATATTGATCCTAAATAAAGTCGGCATCATTTATATTATGCAATCTTTATAAGACTAAAGTGCCGTTTACTTGACGCTTAGGTTACTCGGTAAGTGCTTACTTACCAATTTACCTTATGAGATGAAGATGACAATGACTCTTACCCGGTAAGAGCCATGACATGAACTGAGAGTTTTACTCGGTAAGCGCTTACCGGGTAAATTGTTGCATACAATACCATTTTAAAAGACTAAAATATTGCCCGTTATGGTAGGTTAGTATTCAATTTTACCGTTAAGTGCTTATCAGTTAAGTGTTTAAGTAAACGGCCCCTAATTAAATGACATCATATTAATGTATGACAGGGAGATTATGGTTAATTTTAATAGCTTATGTAAAAAAAGTTTAAATTCTTTTCACGAATATATATCACTACTATGAGAGATGTGGTTTATTTTATAAATAAACCTAATTTTAAAGTTATTATAACATGATATTAACCGTTTATTTGTGTTGGAAATAGTGTTTAAATTATTAATTACTGATAGTATTTTAATAATAATAGGGTCTTTTTGAGTTACCTTTAAAATCCAAATAAACAATTAAAAGAATAGAGGGATTAAAATCCAAATAAACACTCGATCATTGAACTGGTGTTTTTGTTAAGTTTTACATTAATAAATTGTATCTTAAAAATAATCAAAATTATATAATTAATTTACCTGAACGGTATGAAATTTAGTAATCGTTGCGAATTATTTAGTTCAGTTTCATTTAAAAAAATTCTAACTCTGTTAAACCAAATAAAACAATCTACTAGGATTTTTTATACAAATAAGTTGGCTACACATTATACTTTTATTATTGTACATATTTTATTGTATATAATGTTTTTTGTTTGACGTAGAAAATATTTTTTCCTTGATATACAACATTGCATAAAAAATAATGACTTTTAGTCGATATTACGTACTCTCATTATAGTTTATGTTATTAGTTAATTCAAATCAATTGTAATACAATAATTTATCAAAATAAATGGATTTTGAATTTGGGAAAACTATTGGAACAAGTATTATACCAAAAAAAAAATATGAATCCTTATTCGGTTTAAACCCGTTATCAAAGATCAAACCAAATAATTTGAAATCGAGTAATTAAATTAAACCTTCTCTTGATTATATAAGTTAGTCTTAAAACAATTGAAAACCGAATAAGCTGAAAACTAATTAACCAATCGAATGACAACCTGAATTATATTTAGATATGTAATAGATGAATATGTAGTATATCATGGTTACTTTTACATTAATTCCATTATAAACATATTTCAACCCAATTTTGGTTTGAATATATTTGATATTTGAGCAAATATAAGTGTGTAATTTAAAATTGCATTCTGCTAACTGCTGCTGCGGCATGTTGAAGTGTTGTGTAATCATAAAAGGTTAAATGTCCACTCAGCCTAATAATGGCAACCAGCAAAGCATCTAACCTTTGGAAATAAAGGATAAGTCTTTTTGGGGGAAATAGGCATGGCAGAAATCCCGAATCCAACAAGGAAACTCAAAACATAATCCCCGAATCCGACTAAGTTAGGTCGAGGCGGGTTGCACGATTTCGGAGTGGGGCGGGGTGGGGCGGTAACAGGGATTCGGCCGGGTTCGGGGACGAGGCAATGTATCCCCTAGCTCCTCGCCCTACCCCACTA
The DNA here is from genome assembly GCA_030169165.1 of Centaurea solstitialis. Lineage (NCBI taxonomy): Eukaryota > Viridiplantae > Streptophyta > Magnoliopsida > Asterales > Asteraceae > Centaurea > Centaurea solstitialis. Next base: position 40,509,747 of record CM058041.1, on the reverse strand, counting down.
GACATGCACACGACCGGTTAAATAACCTAACCGGTTATTTTAAAATCGGTTAGGAAAAAAACCAAGCAAGCATATAATCGGTTATGGACCTGGAACACAATACTACATGCAACCGGTTGGGTTATAGGAATAACCGGTTAGAACAAAAAACCGGTTTGAAAAAAACCGGTCTGGTTGGGCTTTTTTTTGGGCTTGGGTTAAAAATCTGATTTTTTGGGCTTTTTCTTTTGTTTACTTGTTTTGTTTTTTTAATTTTATAATTATACATAAATATACTAAAACAAATATATAAATATAAATATAATAAAAACAATACATATAATTATATAAATACCATTACACCAATTACCAACCATTACTATAAAAATATTGTAAATATAAATTCAAATAGAAACACATATACCATTATACCAATTAACAACCTGGGTTCGATCCCTGGCAACAACCCCATCCTTCGTAATTTTTAGTTTGTTAAAAATACCTGGTTATAAATCGGTTAAAAAACCAGTTAATAAAAAACCAGTTAAAAAATTAATATCCATACAATAATCCTCCAGATTTATAACCGGTTAGTAAACCGGTTAAAAACATAACCTGTTCGGTTAGAATTGTAACCGGTTATTTTAAGCCGGTTTCGGTTATTTTTTTGGTTTTCGGTTATTCAGTTTTTTTGTACACCTCTACACCCCACCCTTATATATATATATACATATATATAATATTATATATTAAACAATTAAACTAATAGAATACATCGGTTCGGTTCGGGTTTTCCGCTAACCGCTAGTTCGGTTCGGTTCGGTTAGGTTATATTCAGTTATTTTGAAACCGAAACCGAACCATTTGGTTTTTTTTTTTTGGTCTTCTGTTCGGTTTTTCGGTCTTTTAGTCGTTTCGATTTTTTTGTTTTTTTTTCGGTTTTCAGATCAGATTTTGCTCATCCCTATTGTTCTTCTAATATCTACATTTTTGAGATCTGGTTTCCAAACTCAATCTGGCTCATTCTTCTCCTGATTGTGTTTGAGTTGGAAAGGGGGGGGGGTGTGTTAGCGTAAACTGCACTGATGTATAAACCTTTCATTAAAGGTTTTATACGACCACCATTCGATTAGCAAGCCCTAAGAATTTATGCAGTTGGGTGTTTCGATTGTCAACATCCAATGTAGCGAAATAGAGCAAAGTCGATGTAGGAATATGGACGAAATAATGTGGAGTAGAAAGCATTAATAGAGAGAAAGAGGGAGCAAACCTGGTTTTTTCTGTGTGCTTCTAGAGATGGTTTAACTCAATATTAAGTTTCCAACTAATAAACTAAAGTGTTTTTAATTTAAAAATCCTCAAATTCCCATATATACTTTGAATTGATGATATATAGGATTTATCTACTAATAATTACTAATTAATTAGTAAATATTTAATTTGTCTTTATAATTTCCGGTAATGGAAAGAAAAGGTACTTGGGGTGATGCTCCACAACTCGGATGTGGAGTGCCAAGATGCGACTCTTTGCGCCACTTCCCAAATCTCGTGCTCACACGGTCACACCTTCGTCGTCCTCCTGGGCCACGACTAACATCTTCAAGGCCCAATGGGGAAAAGGAACTATTAATTCCTTTAGAGTAAATTAAATGTTTGGTCCCTGTGGTTTACACTTAATTTCACTATTGGTCTCTATTTTAAATTAATTATGGATTTGGTCCTTGTGGTTTACATTTTCTCACGTCCTTGGTCCCTATATCCTAACACTGATAATAGAGTAATTACATATTTGGTCCCTATGGTTTACACCTTTTACCCACAATGGTCCTTATTTCAAAATAAATACATGAATGGTCCTCATGGTATACATTTTTGCTATTTTTTGGTCCCTCTGACCACCACCTCATTATATGCAATAATTAAATAAAGAGAGGGACTAGATTCGTAAAGGGTAAATTTGTCTTTTTCACTTTTGCCTCTAATTAAAATAATGTAAAAACACACAAGCCACAAGAACCAAATCCGTAATTATTTCTGAAAAAATAAAAAGTATTAATCTTCAACTTAAATTAACTAATTGTTATATTTTAATATACACTAATTACTATACAATAAGCTTAATTGATTATTTCGCTCATAAATTGATTATTTCACTCGGTTTTGTATAACGATCACGCATACACGACACTCCCGTCGGCCAGTTTATTTCACTCGGTTCTGTATACATTATTTTATTTTATTTTATTTTGGAAAACACCCTTATTAGTTATTTTAAACATCAATTTTAATCATATGTGTTAATTAGTTAACCTAATGATCCATGTATTTCATTTTCTACAAAATCTCCCTGTGTGTGTGTGTGTGTTTGTTTGTTTGTGTGTATGTGTGCGCACGTAATACATAATTTTTTGAAAGAAGCTATATTATATATTAAAATTCAACTTAAAATATAATTATTAAAATATAACAATTAGTTAATTTAATAATTAAAATAACTAATATTGTTGTAAGTATTTTTATTCAAAGAAAATATGTATAAATATCAGATTAAACTTAATGTATTATTGTTATAAATGTATATTAAAGTATAATAACTAATTAATTTAAGTTGAAAATTAATATTTTATGTTTTCAAAAATAATTATGGATTTGGTACTTGTGGTTTGTGTGTTTTTACATTGATTTAATTAGAGGCAAAAGTGAAAAAGACAATTTTACCCTTTGCGAATCTAGTCCCTCTCTTTAAATTTTGTGGGATGGACGAAACATCTAATCTCACTTAAATTTTCGACAATCCGCCACGGGGTTGAAAAGTTGGATGACATTCATGTATATTATTTCACAATGGTTTCACTGAGATTAAACCATGTTTGATATACGTATATATTAAGGGTTTAATTCAATGCATTACTAGAAAAGCATACATCAGTGACGGTTAACAGCGACAAGTCAATTTCGTCGCTAATTGGCAACGCGCCGGCAACAGTTAGCAACGGACTTGGCACAACTAGGGGTGTAAAGGAGTCAAGCCGAGCTTGAGCTTGGCTCAAGACTTTATGTTAAGCTCGACTTCGACTCGATCGCTCGACGAGCTTTCATACTTCAAGCTCGAGCTCGACTCAAAAAGCTCGCAAGATACATACTAAAGTTATTTTAATATATGCACCTAATATATACATAACTAGGTATTAAGAGCCCACGCTTCGCACTGGGTTATAAGCTGTGATAGATTTTATCACTTATATGAAACATAAAGTTTGTACATATGTTGTCATACGAAAAGTTAGTATGACGAAATTCATAAATTGTGTTGGATATCTATCTCTATGGTTACAATAGAAAAGAGATATATGGTGCAATTGATGTCTATTTTGTTAGGATTATGTGCGAGACAGTAACGGGGTTATCGTGTCCAATGTTATAAGACACTAGTAGGTCACACTGCTGCACACCAAAATGAGAATGTTTGGATTATGGGAAATAATTAATTGGTTAATTAATTATTTAGAGAGAAAAAGAAATAAATAATTAGTTTAATTATTTATAATCAATTAATCAGTTAGATTAATTAGTTGGATAATTATGGAAGTTATTTCAGAGATAATTACCAAGTATTATATATGGAATCAAACACTGCTTGTTTTGTCCATATAAATAAAGGGTTTAGGGTATCAGTTAATAGATGAGAATTCAGTTCAAAACCCAGAAAACTCTCTCTCTCTCCCTCTCCCAAAACCGGCGCCTGAATCCAGTAGGAGGAAGGTCTGCACTCGTTTTTTCGGGTAATCCTCGGTGGTGGTCTAGCAACCCTCTCGACCGGTGCCAGTAGCGGTGTACCCCCTGCTTGCGATTCAGAGTTATTGTTCTCAAAAGGTAATCCACTGAAACACCCTTAATTGTATCTGTATGGTTTAGGATTGGATCCTCGATTGGGAATCGGGTTTTTGTTATCCGCTGTGCATGTTCTTGTATCCCTCGATTCCCAACAGTGGTATCAGAGCCACTTCCTAAAACCTTCAGATCAGGTTTATCAGTTTAATAGGTTTAAAATTTTAATTTTATTGATTTGTTCATTGTTAAAATTAGATTTTTGTATAAACCTAGACTGCAGTGGCAATCGACGGCAGTTAGCCGATCAAACCACCAGCACCACCGTACACCACCGCCGGCGACACCACAGTTAGTGGTAGCCGGCGGCTGTCCTCCCATCGCACCACCACGCCGCACCACAGATCGTGGATACGGCTGTGGTTGGTCGCACGCACCACACCACCGTATGTGGTGGTGGTGGCGATTGATGATGGTGGCGATGGCCACTATTGTCGATAGTGACGGTGGCGGTTTCCGGTTGTAGCCACCACACCACCGTTAGTGGTGGTGGTGGCAATCGATGGAAGCAACGAGAAATTAAAACCGCCGCACCACCGATTGTGGTGGCGGTGGTGACGATCGAACCAGAAGCCGTGATCGACCACCTAGGCGGTGGCGATCATGCGGCGGCGATTGGATGGCAGCGGCGAAGCCGGCCGTACCACCAGACACGGTGGTGGCGGCGTTCGTCGTTCTCGGCACAGGACCGCGGCGGCGGTGGTGGCTTTCAGCCGCTGCTGTCGCCGACGATTGTTGTTACGATGGGCGGCGGTGGTGGCTCCTTAGCTGCTACCGTCGCCGGTTGTTTTTGGTGACAGCGGTGGTTGCCACGGCGGTGGTGACTATCGAAGTCGCTGCTGCCGGCGGCGATTGCGGGAGATACGGGCGGCGGTGGTGGCAATCACGTCATCATCGTCGCCGGCGTTAAAAACCGCCGATCAACGACCGAGTTTCGGCGGATCGATGGTAACTCGATGATGTAATTCGTTTTTGTTATTAACGTAAACGGGTATCAGTTTGAAATCCGTTTCCGGATAATCTTTCGAATTAAGGATCGTTTTTCAGATAAAGTTAAAACGATTCAGGATAAAGAATTAATTAATTATGTTTAAATTAATTAGTTTTATAATTATTAAATTAAAATTCAGATGTGTTTTAACTTATTTAATTATATGATAAGTCATAGCTGAACCCTTTAGACCCGTGGTTGTGTTTATTTATCCGTTTTATTAGAATAGTTGGGAGGCCTGCGAGCCATTTACAACCCTTTTGTAATTTTAAAGTTTTATTAGAATAGCTGGGAGGCCTGCGTGCCATTTGAACCCATTCATAATAATTACTTCAATTACAACAAGACGGAGACAAGAACGACGACCATGGATCTCGGAGCCAGTGGGAGTGCCAGAAGTTGAAGACTTTTGTCACTTAGGGATTGAGACCGTTGTTTTTGTGTTGGCTCACAAAACAACATTAGTTTAAGGGTTTAAGCTATGACTGTGCTTTTTATATTTAAATTGCGTGGTTGTTTAATCTATGTAATTGTCATTAAATATAAATTGCCCTTTTTGAACGGATTGTTTAAAAATCAAAAGGATACAAATACAGTTAGTATTTAGATCCAGTTTTTCAAAGTTTTTGAAAAAGGAAACTGGCAATTTAAACCCTTGTTAGAAATCATAGATTAGTAAGTGCAACCCACTTTGGGGGCACTTCCGGTGTAAAGTACATAGGGCGTTGTAAGTGCACACACTATGAACGCCCGTGTTCAAACCGAAACTGGAAGGAGATAAAACTCTGCGAATTATCTCCGGGTGGTACCGGCCAGAGTTTGTCCAGGTCCCGGGTGGTGCAATCTATTTTGGTAATTATTTATTCACTGGGTGGTACCAGGCCAAAATGCACTAGAGGGACTAAATATGCACGGATTATTAATATCCGATGTCCCGACGATCTAGAAGTCGTATTTTCAGAAAGGAATACGATTGGTATAGTCTTACCTACCATAGATCGCATGAGTCGGTATGACATGATCACATGCTTCCCGACACATGTGAAATATGGATTCTAGTCTAATAAATTTATTTTAAGGGTAATAATTTATTAGAATTATATAATTATAAACTAAAACTGGAATTTTATATTCTTCTGTAGATGTCTCAAATTAGTATTCCGTTTTACTCACCTGAAGAGTCACTTCGCCTTATTATGGGCAAGTGGAAGCTTACGGGCCATAACTTTCCAGTTTGGAAGTTGCACTTGAGGAACGTTTTATGTGCCCAGAATAAGCTTTATGTGATCAACAAACCCGTATCACGACCTAAAAGCAATGCCCCTGAAGAGGAATTTGCTGAGTATTTTAGATACTTGACAGCTGAATCGGATGTAATGTCCATTCTGATTTTCTCTATGTCACCCGAGTTCACGGGAGATTTAAGAGTTAAATCATGTCACGAGGTTGTGAGAGATGTGGAGAACCAGCTAGGTCTCTACAAGCACACGGGAAAGCTATTGATCATGCAAGAGATTCTCTCCCTGAAGCTACAGAAGGGTCAGTCAGTTAAAAACCATCTTGTTGATATGAGAAGGCTTTTTAAATGTTTATCACGTCTGGGGTACAAGATGACTCAGGAAGAGTTAGTGTATCTCATGTGGTTCTCCCTCACAAAGGAAGTTCAGGACACAGCTAGTGCCTACATGAAGGAACCAAAGAGCGACGTGGATAAAGTTCATGAAGATATCCTGGCCAGTCTAGAGCCAGTACCCGAACCTGCGAATCTCATGGACACTGACATAATAGATGAGCTGGGAGATCTGAGTTGCCCAGAGTGCGGCAGCGAGGATATTTGCGAGCACTCGATGAACATCGACCAGATGGATATCGGTTTACCCGATACTCCAGGTATCTTTATGATAGATTGCTTAATCACTTCTTATGAATCATGGGTAATTGATACAGGCAGTGGTAACCACATTTGTAATCATTTACAGGGATTCACTAGAAGAAAGACTCTGAGGAAGGACCGTTCGAACCTACGAGTAGGCGAAGGCACTCCGTTGATTGCTGAAGCCGTGGGATCTTATAGTCTTAGTTTACCCTCGGGTCTAGTTTTGGAACTGAGTAATTGTTATTATATTCCAAATATGATTAAGAATGTATTGTCTTTTGATTTGTTGGTAGACCAAGGCTTTTACTATAAATATTCTTATAAGGTGATTTCGGTTTTTAAAGATAATATTTTCTATTTTAAAGCTACACCTGTAGATGGTCTATACACTGTAAATCTTAAAGACAACAATAGTGAAATCTATCATATAAGTAAGCGATCCAAGGATATTGAGGATCAGACTTACCTCTGGCATTGTCGTTTGGGCCATATAAACAAGAAACGTGTTGAACTACTCCTAAAAGGAGGTTTTCTTGGAAATTTCGACTACAAACCTTTTGATAATTGCGAATCTTGTTTATCTGGTAAAATGACAAAGCAACCTTTCAACAGTGAGAATGAAAGGGCTACTGACTTGCTTGAAATAATCCACACAGATGTATGTGGACCTTTCAGTCATGTAGCAAGAGGAGGATACCGGTACTTCATTACCTTCACTGACGACTTCAGTAGGTATGGATATGTCTACTTGATGAGACATAAATCTGAAACCTTTGAGAAATTCAAGGAATATCAGAATGAAGTACAGAATCTACTTGACAAGAGGATCAAGTTCTTACGGTCAGATCGTGGTGGCGAATATCTCAGTGATGAGTTTGACAATCATCTGATGGAGTGTGGGATTGTATCCCAACTTACACCTCCGTATACACCTCAGATGAACGGTGTATCAGAAAGGAGAAATCGTACCTTACTTGACATGGTACGAACGATGATGTGTCATTCTTCGCTGCCGGTATCATTCTGGGGACACGCGCTCGAAACAGCAGCACACATACTGAACAGAGCGCCAACAAAGTCGGTAGAAAAGACTCCATACGAGTTATGGAAGGGTAAGAAACCCAACATATCTTTTCTGAAAATTTGGGGTTGTGAGGTTTACGTCAAACGACCTACCTCAGAAAAACTCAAACCCAAATCCGACAAGTGTTTCTTCGTTGGATATCCCAAGACCACCGTGGGATATTATTTCTACAACCCTGAAGAGAACAAAGTGTTTGTTGCTCGAAATGGAAAATTTCTGGAAGAAAAGTTTCTCAGTTTAGAGAACACCAGAAAGGATGTAGATCTACAGATAGTAGACGAAGAAAACACTACACCAGTTGTTGAGCCAGAAATTCAACATAACAATGTTGAACCTCAATCAGAGCCGATTGAGGAAGTGCAAACACAAGACCTTCGCAGATCCAGCAGGGTAAGACAAGAACCAGATAGGTATCTTGGGTTTCTAGTCTCTCAAGATAGCGGAGACTTAAATGAACCAACATCCTATGGAGAAGCTGTGTCAGGCAGTGAGTCTGAACAATGGCAGGAAGCCATGAAGGCCGAGATGCAATCCATGTATGACAACCAAGTCTGGGAGTTGACTGATTTGCCACAACACTGTAAGGCTGTTGGACGCAAATGGGTTTTCAAGAAGAAAACCGACATGGATGGAAATGTACACACCTTCAAGGCCAGACTGGTCGCAAAAGGATTCACACAAACTCATGGTATCGACTATGATGAAACCTTTTCACCAGTGGCCATGTTAAAATCAATTAGGATTCTAATGGCCATCTCAGCGTACTTTAACTACGAGATTTGGCAAATGGACGTCAAGACAGCCTTTCTGAATGGAAAGTTAACAGAAGACGTCTATATGGAACAACCAGAGGGGTTTGAAGATCCTAAGAATCCTAATAAGGTGTGTAAACTGCTAAAATCTATTTATGGATTAAAGCAAGCATCTCGAAGCTGGAACTTACACTTTGATGAGCGAATCAAAGAGTTTGGCTTCGCTAAAAGTGAGTTCGAGCCATGTGTTTACACTAAGTTCAGTGGGAGCATAGTAACCTTCCTGGTCTTGTATGTAGATGACATACTACTCATAGGAAACAATGTACCAACTTTACAGAGTGTTAAAGAATGGTTAAGTAAATGTTTCCAGATGAAAGACCTTGGAGAAGCTGCTTATATACTAGGTATAAAGATCTACAGAAACAGATCTAAGCGGCTTATCGGACTTAGTCAGAGTACATACATTGACAAAGTACTGAAGAGATTCAGGATGGATGAATCCAAGAAAGGATTCATTCCAATGCAACATGGCATAGTGTTAAGCAAAACACAGTGTCCTGTTTCTAGTGAAGATCAGGACAGGATGAAATCGGTCCCATATGCTTCTGCAATTGGATCAATTATGTATGCCATGCTATGTACTAGGCCCGATGTTGCTTACTCAGTAAGTGTTACGAGCAGATACCAACAGAATCCAGGTGAGCCCCATTGGGTGGCTGTCAAGAACATTCTCAAATATCTGAGAAGAACGAAAGAAATGTTCTTGGTCTTTGGAGGTTCTGAGGATGAAATTAGTGTCACAGGATACTCTGACGCTAGTTTCCAGACCGACAGAGATGACTTCAGGTCACAGTCAGGGTACGTCTTTACCCTAAACGGAGGTGCGATCTCGTGGAAGAGCTCGAAGCAGGACACGATTGCAGACTCAACTACAGAGGCAGAGTACATTGCAGCATGTGATGCGGCAAAGGAAGCTGTCTGGCTGAGGAATTTTCTATCGGATCTCAGAGTGGTTGCCAGTATCTCGAGACCGATAGATATATTCTGTGATAACTCAGGAGCCGTAGCGCAAGCAAAGGAACCTAGAGAGCATCACAAGTCGAGACACGTGCTCAGAAAGTATCACCTCATCCGAGAGATCATTGGAAGAGGAGATGTAAGAATATGCAAGATTCCAACAGAAGACAATGTCGCAGATCCGCTGACAAAGCCACTAGCAAGGGCAAAGCATGAGGCACATGCGAATTCCATTGGGATGCAGTACCTGGAAGCCAGTAGCTAGTACTTAGTTTATTAATTATTACTATAGTCTAATTTAGAAACAATGTAATCATGTAAAGTTTTTATTTCACAGTGTGTTGGAAATAAATGGAGGTTTTAATTTCATGATTATTCTAAATTAACTATTTTTCGCATATTTAACGTATCCTTGATTCTACAAAGTCTTGTATGAAATCTAAATTTCCGTAGCCACTTATTGAAATGGGAATTTCAATAGGGAGTTTAACGCTATTATAAATACTTGATGATTTATTCAAAGTAGAGAATAAAAGCACAAGTGATGTGACCAAGTATTTATAGATACTCATCAGAGTGTTTGGGTATTGGAAGTGACCAGTAATCAAGTCTGCTTCATGGAGCCTCAGTCATAGGCACTGACTTGATAGGTTGTCCTTAGACCTGAGATACTTGGTTTGGGAACACGAGGACCACTGTATTCTTAGTACGTACTAACGCTGCACCGTAACTGGGTGGCTATACGGGACGTGACTAGATGCAGCGGAAGCCGTGGGTCCAAATGCAAGTAGTCAAGAAGGGATTTGCACCTCTTTCAAAAGAGAGATATTTCCGGGCCCCTTGACGATTAAGATTGGCAGAAAACGCGTGGCCACGCTCGGATAGAATAACAGGGGTTATTTAGTAATATCCGTTACTGCAGGCAATCGAAATCAGAGTCAAGAAATACTTGATTTTAAGAAATGAATCCTCCACTCCATGTCTTAAATCACTTTAGAAATATCGTGTGCAAAAGGAATGAACCTGTGTACAAATTCAAGCGTGAATTGTATCTCTGAATATAAGAGATCTTATAACCTGGTTAACCTAAGCGTCTGGCTAGGGACCTCCTTAGGCGAATGATAACAGTTCAGTTACATGTCTAGCACAAGTGGGAGTCTGTTAGGATTATGTGCGAGACAGTAACGGGGTTATCGTGTCCAATGTTATAAGACACTAGTAGGTCACACTGCTGCACACCAAAATGAGAATGTTTGGATTATGGGAAATAATTAATTGGTTAATTAATTATTTAGAGAGAAAAAGAAATAAATAATTAGTTTAATTATTTATAATCAATTAATCAGTTAGATTAATTAGTTGGATAATTATGGAAGTTATTTCAGAGATAATTACCAAGTATTATATATGGAATCAAACACTGCTTGTTTTGTCCATATAAATAAAGGGTTTAGGGTATCAGTTAATAGATGAGAATTCAGTTCAAAACCCAGAAAACTCTCTCTCTCTCCCTCTCCCAAAACCGACGCCTGAATCCAGTAGGAGGAAGGTCTGCACTCGTTTTTTCGGGTAATCCTCGGTGGTGGTCTAGCAACCCTCTCGACCGGTGCCAGTAGCGGTGTACCCCCTGCTTGCGATTCAGAGTTATTGTTCTCAAAAGGTAATCCACTGAAACACCCTTAATTGTATCTGTATGGTTTAGGATTGGATCCTCGATTGGGAATCGGGTTTTTGTTATCCGCTGTGCATGTTCTTGTATCCCTCGATTCCCAACATATTTTACGTAGCTGTTCACATGTAGATAATGTGTGTGGGGGGGGTTATATGTCAATGATTATAATTTAAATAAATAAAAATATTAATTTTAACTTAAGCTTTGAGGAAAAAATATTATGTACTATCTATTAACGAATAGAACAAAATGTCTTAATAAAATAAAAAAAAGATAAAAAGTAACAAAATGTGAAATATGTAATTTGAGAATAAAAAATATAAAGACGGTTTACTATAAGGATCAAATATGTAAATTAATCAAACATTTTTTGGATGAGTTAACTACATAATTTAACGAAGTTGGATGAAGGGATGGAAATGGAATAAAAATAAAAATCACATAGATTAAAAAACAGTTTTTAAAGATCAAAGACGAAAAACGTTATAGACATCAAACTACAGGAACTAAAGTTGTACTTTAACATATTTACGATATATGACTAAAACATAAAATGAAATATAGAAAACTAAAACATATAAAGTGAATAAATATTATAAGTTTAGGGGCTAAAATGTAATTTTTGCAAATGTCGGTATATTGACGAACAGTGTTTGGTCTTCCTAAATATATAATCGTACTATATATAATATTATAATAAAATAATTACATCAAAAAATATTCAATATTAGGCTCATTTCGGATGTATCAACAATACGATTATAATGACGTAATTTGTTGAAATTATTACGTACTTTTTAACATATTTCAGCCAAACATACGATATATGACTAAAACGTAAATTGAAATCTAGAAAATAAAAGGTATAAAGTGAATAAATATTATAAGTTTAAGAGCTAAAATGTAATGTTTATAAATACATAATCGTACCATATATAGTATATAATAAAATAATCACATCAAAATATATTTAATATTGGGCTCATTTCGAACGTATCGACGATACGCTAATAATGGCGTAGGTTGTTAAAGTTAAAACGTATTTTTTATAACATATTTCAGCCAATATACGATATATGACTAAAACGTAAAGTGAAATATATAAAACTAAAAGGTATAAGATGAATAATTATTATAAGTTTAGGGGTTAAATTTGAAATTTTTTGTAAGCATTGTTCAATGAATAGTGCCTCAGGTTCCTGCTAAATGTTATATAACTAGTTATTAAAATCCCGGGCTTCGTACCGGTTATAATCTGTGATAGATTTGATCATAAGTAATAACATGGATTTATATGAAACATAAAGTTTGTACATATCTTGTCATACGAAAAGTTTAATAAAATAAATCAAAAGATTTAATAAATGAAAAAATAAAAATTTTAATTCTAAGAGATTTTAGTAATACTAACAATTACCAGGAAGCCAAAATACTCTTCATCAATAGTAGCTACCGACACTTTAACATATTTAAGCCAATACATGATGTATGATTAAAACGTAATATAAAGTATAGAAAACTAAAAGGTAAAAAGTGAATAAATATTATAAGTTTAGAGAGCTAAAATGTAATTTCTGCAACTGTCGGTAGCTACTATTCATGAACAGTATTTTTCCTTCTTATAATCGCATTAAAACGTAAAATAAAATATAGAAAACTAAAAGGTAAAAAGTGAATAAATATAATAAGTTTAGAGGGCTAAAATGTAATTTCTGCAAATGTCGGTAGCTACTCATTTCGAACGTATCGACGATACAATTTTAATACCGTAATTTGTTAAAATTAAAACGTATTTTTTAACATATTTCAACAAATATAGGATATATAACTAAAACGTGAAATAAAATATAAAAAACTAAAAAATATAAATGAAATAAATACTATAAATTTAGGAGGCTAAAATGTAATTTTTGCAAATGTTATGGCTTCATAATCGTAATTTATATAGTATATAATAAAACAATTACATCAAAAAAATATTCAATATTAGGCTCATTTCGATCGTATCGACAATACGATTATGATGGCGTAATTTGTTATAATAAAACGTATTTTTTAACATATTTTAGTCAATGTCCGATATATGACTAAAACGTAAAATGAAATATTGAAAACTAAAAGATATGAATTAAATAAATTTTAAAAGTTTAGGGGCTAAAGTGTAGTATATACAAATTTAAAGTGTAATATATGCAAATTTTTGGCTACTGTTCAACGAACAGTATTTTTAGCTCCTGATAAATGTTCTATATAACTAGTTATTAAGAGCCCAGGCTTCGCGCCGGGTTGTAAATTGTGATAGATTTTGTTATTTATATGAAACATAAATTTTGTACCTATGTTGTCATACGGAAAATTAGTATGATGGACTTCATACATTAAGTTGATATTTAACTATATGCTTACAATCAAAAAGAGGTATATGGTGTTGATGTCTATTTTAATTGGTTGTTAGCATGTACATATATGTAGATAATATATATATATATATATATATATATATATTTTGGGGGGGGATGTTTAAAATATATAAAAATAATTAATTTTAGAAGATTTTAACAATAAGCTTTGTAAAAAATATCATGTACTTATCATTAGTTTAATAAAATTATTTAGTAATTTTTTATTAAAGTTATAATGGTTATATTAACCAATAAAACAAAATGTCATAGTAAAATAAATAAATAAAGTAAAAAATATCAAAATACGAATTATGTAATTTGAGAATAAAAAATATAAGGATTACTATAAAGACCAATTATGTAGTTTAATCAAATATTTTTTGGATGAATTAATCACTTAATTTAACAAAGTTGGATGGGGGGATGAAAATGAAATGAAAATAAAAATAGTAGGAATGAAAAACATACTTTTTAAAAATTAAGGACTAAAATTGTTTAAATATCAAACTATATGGATCAAACTTCAAGGACCAAAGTTGTACTTTTCTATATAAGTTTACTATTCATAATTCCTGTAAAATGTTATATATTATAATATATATATATATATATATATAGAAAGAGAGGGGGGGAAAGTTTAAATGTGAACCACTTTTAATTGTGAACATTAGGACGAATCTCAGTCACTCATTCGGTAAATGAAGACGGCTTTGACCGGTTCCTCCCCCCTTTAATAATCTCTACCTTTCCATGAATCGCGTCAATCCTCCGTGATCGCATCCACCGTAACAGAAGATGTGTGGCTGTGATTCGTCCTCACGTTCACAACCAAAATTGAGTTCACATTTGAACCTGACCCTATATATATGTATATTCTATACAAGGCTCGAAGAGCTAGATAAGAACTCGAGTTGAACTCTTAAAAGCTCGATCTCAGCTCGTTAAATACATGAGCTTGTTTTTTAGGCTTCGGCTCGAGCTCAACCTCGATAAAGTTCGACTAGAATGAGCTAAGCTGAAGCTCGAGTTACATGATAAAAGCTTGACTCGTTTACATATTTCTTTGTATAAAATATTAAAAATTAAAAAAATGACACCGGGTACATGGAACCTGAACCGGTTCCAACATATAGAGAATCGATGTAAACAGTTCTGGTTCCTTCATTCTAGGAATCGCCTGTTCTGGTTTCGATTCTACAAAAAATAGGCGAGTACCTGGTTATACTCACCCCTAATTGTTATCGTCCAAAAGTTGAAAGGTCTGCTGGTATCAAGATTCCTTAAGGTATGGAATCAGTATCCAATTACAAACCATAATGGTTCAACGCAAATGTTATTCCTAATGAAGTTTTTTATTCTAAAAATAGTTTGCAATTTCTCATCAATTGAAATACTCTCACCTTCAAACTGCATTCATCTGCAAGTAGCAAGAAAAAGTATGAGATCTCTGTTGTAGCAACATGAATCTTTAAAAGAAATAAAATTTAACATAAATTGACCCAAATTACATCAACGGCAACCTCCGAGACCAACCCTTCCTTCGGTGGAAGAAATTCCCTGCCAACAACTTAACTTTCATAACAAGTGGCCTAATAAAAGACCTGACATAAATTGACACGACACGCTAACCCGACACGAACTCGACATGAAATAAACGGGTTTGGTAAGGGTCAAACATATCAACTCGAAAATGACCTCGACTAACCCATTTATGCATATATGTGTATATGTTTGTGTATATATATAAAGTTTTCTTTTTACATTTTTAGTAATTTACGATTTATTTTGATTTTTAATGTAATAATGTTAAAAAATTTGATTCAAGCTTATAAAACTTGGATTCCTAAAATTTTATGAATTTTTGATTTTTAATTTTATAAATGTTAAACGGGTTAAACGGGTCGGGTGAGGGTTAGGATTTCTGACTCGTTTGTTAAATGGGTCAGGTTAGGATCAAGCATTTTCAACTCGTTTAACTTTGAACCCGACACGATATGACACGTTTGCCTAGTCTACCTAATCATATACACGATGTTCCACAAGTGTCCAAGGACGAACAAGAAACATCGCCATCTCTTTGGTTCAGGAGCCCAACCCCCTCACACATTTGGTGCCTCCAAAGAGATAAAAACAAGAGTAGCACTAGGATTTGCACCATGGTCAGGTAAAATAGTACCATAACTAAATGGGCAGAGTAGCATGTTAAGCTCGAGTTCGACTCGATAGCTCGATGAGCTTTCATAGTTCAAGCTCGAGCTCGAGTCATGAACGATACATTATAGCTCGAGCTCGGCTTGAAAAGCTCGAAAGATACATATTTAGGTTATTTTAATATATGCCACTTATATATACATAATATATATATATATATATAGAGAGAGAGAGAGGAAAGTTCAAATGTGAACCACTTTTCGGTTGTGAACGTGAAGACAGCCCAGAGCACGCCACATGGCAATCTGAAATTTCGTCGACTAAGGGGCTGTTTACTTGGTGCTGACCGGTCAGCAATGCTGACCGATTGCTGACTCGGTCAGCAGTCAGACCGTTTACCAAACACCAATCTCTGACCGAGATCTGACCGAATACTGACCGAGCTCTTACCCAGCCAGCGAAAAAACAATGCTTACCCGAGTCAGATTTATGTCTTCCATTTGTGTCCTCCTTTTTTTACATTTGCTACAAGATTTGCAAGATACAACAACTTTAGGGTAATAGCAAAGATGGTTTCTGTTTGAGAAGGGTATTGTTACACGACGACGACGGTGCAAACTCGGATGTGTGACCGGAGGATTTTCTTACCGACGTCAATGGTATTTTTCCGGTGGCGTTACGAGAAACCCATCTGCATATCTATGTGGGTTTGGAAATAAAACGTGAAGAGAATACGATATCTATGTGATTAATGTGGTAGTGGTGGTGTGATGGACTGATGGTGGTGGTGTGATGGTGGTGGGGATGTGACAGGCGGAAGGAGGCGGAAGGAGGCTGAAAAAGGTTAAAAAGTGAAAGAGGGTGAAACTTGAAAGGAAGACTGCTTTTATTAGGGTTTCAATGCATTTAAAATACATTCATATTTCTTTTCTTTTTCCTTTTATTAAAAATTATATTAAAAATAAATATAACCAATATTAAAAAAACACTTGGTTTTTTGTTAAACAATTAATTAGAAAATATTTACGTTTATTTAAAATACCTTTTTCTTTCTTTAAACAATTAATTTAAAGAATAACTATACAACTTATTTAAAAAAATTTCCTTTTTTAACCAATTAATATTAGATATAATTGTATGGCTATTTAAAATAATTTTTTTCCTTCTTTTTTTTATTGAACAATTAATGTTAACAATAATTATATTTTATTTAACAATAAACTACAAAAAGGTTAAAATAGTCATTTTTTAGTCGATAAGCATTTATCGAAACACAATTGGTAAACACTCTTACCCGCACAAAACTTACCCAAAACAGTACTTACCCGGGTCAGCACTCTTACCCGGGTCAGCACTTACTTGGTTAGATCAAGTAAACGACCCCTAAGCTTATGCATATTGCATAACGCTATCATTCAGACTGAATAAAGCTTTATGCAGTATGTATAAGGCTTAGTCGCACTCGGACGCAGGCGACTTAGCCGCGGGTTAGCTCTATTCAAGCCTTATTCAGCTTGCATAATAGCGTTATGCTCTGCGCTGTCCTCGTGTTCACAACCAAAAAGTGGTTCACATTTGAACCCACCCCTATATATATATATATTCTATACAAGGCTCGAAAAGCTCGATAAGAACTCGAGTCGAACTCTTAAAAGCTTGAGCTCGGCTCGTTAAATATTCAAGCTTATTTTTTAGGCCCGGGCTCGAGCTCAAACTTGATAAAGTTCGACTCGAACAAGCCAAGCTCAAGATCGAGTTACTCGATAAAAGCTTGACTCGTTTACACCCCGAGGCACAACCATTAGGGAATGAAAATAGGGATGGATTAGCTACAAATATATTTAAATTAATAAATAATATGTCGAATGTTTTGATGTACACAAAATATATATAGTAGAAAATGAAGTTATTTGTGACAAACTAAAACAATTAATACTAAAAACTATTAGAAAATAAAAATAATAGTATGGAGGATCGTCGTCGATACGGGTGTGCAAAAACGATCTAGAATTAATCTGACCGACAAACCAATGGAAACGAGGGGCGAACGAATAAAACACGGTATGTGATGGGTATTTCTTTAATATTAGTAACTTTTTATTATGAAGCATTAATAAATATAATTTTCTTAATAAACTAAACATATACGGCGGTTGGGCGGGTACCCGCGGGTAGTAAATTTTGAGAACCGAACCCGACCTGCGACTTAACGGGTACCCTTATTTTCAGGGTTTTCAGGTCATGGATTGCTCGGGTATCGGTTTTCTCGATTTCGGATCATACGGTTCGGTTCGGTTCGGTTCGTTTCTTCGGTTTGTTTGAACACCCCTACGGATTAACGACAGATATAATTGAAAAAATAATTAATTAATTACATCGTTGATTTGTCGCTAATTTCCTACAGATTAACGACGGACATAATAAAAAATAATTAATTAATTCCGTTGTTGAACCGTCGATAATTAAGAGTCACCAAAACCCGTAATGTTGTAATACATTATCTTACTATGTAACCGGGTTCAATGGGGATGGATTCAATTTTATCGAGCTTTACTTAGGCTTATTATTCGAATGTATTGGGCTATATTCAAATATATTGGGCTATATTCAAATATATTGGGCCTAGTTATGGTCAAGTGGGCTTTATTGTGCTTTAACACGTTTTGTTAGGTTTATTGGGTTTTCCTTATTTAATTGGGTTTTGGGGCATAATTCAGTGGGCTTTACTAGGCTTTAACTGGGTTTATTGGTCCTAATTCGGTGTTAATTGACTTGATGGGGCTTTAACTGGGTTTATTAAGCCTAATTCGACCAAAATAGGCTTTATTGGGCTTTAATTGAGTTTACAGGGCCTAATTCGGTGTTAATGGACTTGATTGGGATTTAATTGTGTTTATTAAGCCTAATTCGATCCTAATAGGCTTTATTGGGCTTTAATTGAGTTTATTAGGCCTAATTCAATGTTAATAGACTTGATTGGATTTTAACTGGGTTTATTATGCCTAATTCGGTTCAAATAGGCTTTAACTAGGTTAAAGGGACCAAATCGGTTAAACTGGGCTTTATTAGGTTTTAATTGGATTTATTGGGCATGATTCGGTCCAAGCTGATTTAATTGGGCTTTAACTAGGTTTTTGGGCCTATTTTGGTCAAAACTAATTTAATTTGGCTTTAACAGATTTACTAGGCCTAATTCATTTCAAGTGGGCTTTATTATGGCTTTAATTGATATATTTGAGTTTAGATTGATTTAGTTGGATTTTAATTAATGTAGTTGGTCCTTGAGTCTTGACTGATTTATATTTGAGCTTTATTCGACATAATTGTGCTTTATCTAATTGATAAATTGGGCTCTGATTGATATATTTGGGCTTGATTTGTAATTTCATTTGTTTTAAATCATAATCTTATTTTGCTATTATGTATTTGAATTCGTAATTTTATTTGGTTCTTATTTAGAAGGATTTGGATGGTTATGAAATGAATAGGTAAATTATATACTGAAAATATGAAATCTTTATTTATTATTTATTTTTTAGTTTTTTTGACTTTGCTACGGATTAGCGAGGTATTCCGTCATGAAAATTGATTAAAAATAATAAAAATTAAATAAAATTAAATAAGTAACAGTTGTCAATGTCATCCGTCGCTGATACGAATTCATCGCTAAAACTTAGCCGTTCCTGATCGGTCGCTTATAGGATCTGCTACAGGGACATCTGTGACATGCCTTCTGCGGCGGATGTCAGCAATAGCGATGGAATATTACGTCGCATGGCTATTTTTCTAGTAGTAATGGTATGTCTAGGAGTTCAAATTTGAATCTTGTGATCACTTCGGCTTACTTATATACATCATCTTTCATCTTTATTTTCTCACTAACTGCGAATATGGCCATCCGGTTATCCTATTTGACTTTTCAGAGGAATATTTTTGGATGATTTAAAAACCCTATATGTAATGGTTGGATTATTCATCGGGTTTAACAAGTTATAACGGAGATTTGGATGATTTAAAACCCTAAGTGCAATATTTGACAATTATAAAGTTAAACCGTAGGCCGCTACCGATGGTCACACAGATAAATAAATAAAAAATAAAAATATATTTTCATCCGTCAGTTATACAATTCAACAACAAATTACCGATGGATTTTTGTTTTGTTAGTTCTCTAGTGTAATTATTATTCAAGAATATGTGGAACCCCCGTATGTAACCTTTAAAAGAGCTTTGAGAAGAGAAAAGATGTTCCAACAATATATAATGAAGAATTGGTCCAAGTTCAGCTGATGTGAAACACTTATAACATCTAGTATTGCTTTCGCGTGTCTTATGAGTCTATACACTATTTTGTCTAACTCGTTCTAATTACATTGGCTATTGAAAAATAAGGTAGTGACATTTTGGTTTCTGTCGCCTTAGAAAAGTTTGGCGTTTATTTGCATGGGTCAGCAAGTATATCATCTTTTCTTTTTACATGTTATGCTTGCTTGGTTCACTGAAAACCAATCCATTTATGTCAAAATTTCCCATTACCCATAGGAATTAAACTTCTTAATAAGAACTCATGGCCTCCTTGCTATTTCTACCTTCAACCATCATGCACCTCTTGCAACTTCATAAATTCGTTCCTAGTTTTGTATACTTCCATGGTTACAACATTCATTAGAGAAAATGTTGTTGGCATAAAAGATTTATTGCAATAGGAACTCAAAACCCCTTTAGTAAATATACCGAACTCGAGGGATAATACATGATACATGCCAAAAGTCTTTTGCATCGATCCTTGATCGATAATCATTAAAATGCTCTTCCTAGCTTTCAGATCGATTATGTTAAAAGCCTGTGTTAATCATCTCGATCTGTGAAGATTCACTCATATTTGGAGGTGAATTTACGAAGCCATCATATAGGGGTGGATCCGGATGTTTTTTCAAACGTTGAAACCATTTGACTGTAACAAACATTTGTTTTATAGATCTCATTTTTAAATACTTTTTTTTTGAACGACAAGCTAACACACACATGTTCCCGGGGTATCCGGGCTCCCACTTAAAGGTGCCACCCGACTAATCCCAGTCGACCATGGCTCAGCCGAATTAAGAGTACCAGTATGTGGCAGACCAATAATCTGGATATCGCCTCATGCTCACTACGGGGTTCGATCCCTGGTAGTTAGGGATCAATGGCGGATCCAGAAACTTTGATAATGTGGGTAGAAATTTAAGTAACATATGAGAATCATTACCATTTTCGAAAGTCGACATTTTAAAGGAATTTTCACTTTTTCTAACATAACAATTTTCATGAACAATCAATCAACCTTAACTCTAAATAATTAACCAAAAACTTAACAATTAGACCTTTACCAATCCCAACAATTAACAATTTTACATATGATGCATGTGATCTATTTCAATTTCAGCGACTCTATATGTAATGCATTTAGCTCAAATTACTTTAAAAAAAATGTATGGATAGAATAATTACTTATAAATTTAAAATTTAAAAATTTATGCATTATTAAACAATACCCGACTCTAACTTTTTAATTAGCTATATTTAATTATTGGTTCAACTTTTTTTATGCACTAAAGGTTTGTTCAAATTATTTAAAAAAGGGGGGGTCAAAATAATAAAATTTCAGGGGTCAGAATAGAACTTAGGTTCATAAGCATGAAATTTCTCCAATAAAAATCCATTATTTAGGAAATATTATGGGGTCAAGTGACACCCCTTGTCAAAGGAAACAATTAGACAAAAAGCTAGCATGTCTGACCAATAGAAGTCAACAAAAATGCCGTTATAACGGTGAAAACGCCGTTAAGGTGACGTTATAATGGTCCTCTCGCTAGGCGACAAAAAAGTCTAACGTTTGACCAAACTCATAACGGAGGTCCATAACGCACCGTTATGACGCCGTTATAACGGCATTAGCTAAAAAACAAAAGATTTTGAACTTTCTTTGACCAGTCAACATAACGTCGTTTGACCATCTTACCGGACCGTTATAACGGCGTTGCGTCCATCAGCCACTAAATAACTTCAACAACCCGTGAGTCTTCTTCAATAACTTCATTAAGTCTTCAACAACTCGTGTTTGGCAAATGAGATACCATTATATAGACTTAAGAGGGGCCCATTGAACCCCACAACGAATATCTTAGTGAGAACGTGTTTCGAATCCCGAAGATTGTTCATGTGACGGAATCTCGAAGAAACTTCTCAGTTTTCTCGAAACACGTTCTCACTAAGATATTCGTCGTGGGGTTCAATGGTCCCCTCTTAAGTCTATATAATGGTATCTTTTTTGCCAAACACGGGTTGTTGAAGACTTAATGAAGTTATTGAAGAAGACTCACGGGTTGTTGAAGTTATTTAATGGCTGATGGACGCAACGCCGTTATAACGGTCCGGTAAGACGGTCAAACGACGTTATGTTGACCGGTCAAAGAAAGTTCAAAGTCTTTTGTTTTTTAGCTAATGCCGTTATAACGGCGTCATAACAGACCGTTATGACGCCGTTATAACGGTGCGTTATGGACCTGCGTTATGAGTTTGGTCAAACATTGGGCTTTTTTGTCGCCTAGCCAGAGGACCATTATAACGTCACCTTAACGGCGTTTTCATCATTATAACGGCTTTATAACGGCGTTTTTGTTGACTCCAATTGGTCAGACATGCTAGCTTTTTGTCTTTTACTGAAATGTCCATTATAAAGGTGTACATAACGGCTTTTTGGGGGTACGAGGTGCTAAAAGGGAGAGAAAATGAGTATACGATCAAAGTTGGGGTACCCCCATGGGCATAGGCGCCAAAATCTCGTTATCTTACCACTGGACGGACTACACATGAGTTGATACTTTTTAATCCTTTTGTGATGAACCTTCATTCAATGGAGCACCAATGCTGTCATAATTGTTGGAAGCTATATATGTGTATTTTGAAGGCTGGTAGTTTCAGTCCATGTGGCATTAAGAAAACATAAAGGTGAGTTTGTTTATGGTGTGGTACATGTTAGTTGAGCATGTGCAGTACGGTGTGGGTACTAAAGGGGAGTTCAAAGCACCCCATATGTGTGCACAGAAGATATGGTGCAAATTAATTGAGAGC
Source organism: Centaurea solstitialis (assembly GCA_030169165.1). NCBI lineage: Eukaryota > Viridiplantae > Streptophyta > Magnoliopsida > Asterales > Asteraceae > Centaurea > Centaurea solstitialis. The sequence continues at coordinate 40,486,819 of CM058041.1, read as the reverse complement.
CAGGCTAAGGCCAGGCTTTCTTTTTCATGGAATAGATGAAGTAGTTTTGGTTAAGTTTGACTAAATAAATTATAGATTGATTTATTAGTTCAATGCAACAGAAGCTAGACATGAACATACTGTTTGAAAGTATAGACAGGACTAGCAAGATGGTACAAGATTGTCGTAGAGTGTCAAAGTTCCTAAAATAGCATGTAGATTTTGATATTAATAACTTTAAGATATATATATATATATATATATATATATATAATAGGGGTGGGTTCAAATGTGAACCACTTTTTAGTTGTGAACATGAGGACAGCCGAGAACGCGACATGTGGCGGATGACTAGGCGCCACGTCAAGTCCACGGCGGATGACTAGGCGCCACGTCAAGTCCACGGCGGATGGCTATACGCAATTCATGGGAGGGCATTGAATTAAAAGGGGGGGGGGGCACACCGAAAGCCGCCACGTGTCGAGCTCTCGGTTGTCCTCACGTTCACAACCAAAAAGTGGTTCACATTTTAACTTTCCTCTATATATATATATATATATATATATATATATATGTTCAACCCCATACTTCTCTAATCCAAAATAAAAAAGCCGTATCCATATATATCAAAGAAAAAACAGAACGCAAAAATCATAAGTGATTTTACATTAACGAAAAAAATGGATTGTGGATGACTTTGGACACGACTTAAATTCGCCAGCAAAGTAAAATTAATCGTGTGTGATTTTATACGTGAATTATATACGATTTTTTGTACGTGAATCATATGTGACTTTGTATATCGAAAAAAATATTATATATGTTTTTTTTGTAAGTGAATTATATATGATTTTTTGTACGTAAATCATATGTGATTTTATATACGTTAAAAGGTTATATATGATTTTTTTATTCGTGAATCCTATGTAATTATAAATTTATGAGGTTTATTTATATGAATTTACGAAAAAGACGAAAAAGTGGGAAAGGAACCACGCCATATAAATAATTACACCTACACAAAATTAATTGACAGCAATAAATTTCCAACTACAAAGTTAGATGTGATTCCATTTAAAGATCATAGTACCGTTTTTACAAGCTCGGACGATATCTTTAGATTTTCTGTTCGTTTTTACTTACAATTTTGTATTACAAAGTTTGGTGTGGGGTGCATTACTATTCTGTATGTATATATTATATAATACTTTGGTACTAGGGGGTAAAAATATAATGATGATGAAAAATATGAGCTTATTAATATAATGCGTTCGTCACGTCAATTGGAGGACCATTAGGGTACGCTTTTGGATACACTAGAAAGAACAAGACATAACAAAACAAACATATTGGTTCTGCTTTTTTAGTTTGACAAAACTTTTATATTTATATAAAATAAACAGCAAAAATAGAACGCATTTTCATCTTAGCCTCATAAAACATGGTGACACATCCATATATTTTACAATGTGGTGATACCTTGATCATGGGCCGGCTTTCAAGTCGGTCCATGGTTGCCGAAGTTTAGTCAAGTGTCCGTATAGAATCTGGATAACGCATCAACTTCGTGTCAGAACGTGTGCATGAGTTATCTGTCGTTAAAGAAAAAATTTATTTCTCTTCTAATAATAAGGACGCATCAGTTTTTATATTTTATTCATTTTGTAAATTTACCTGTTATATTTTATGTTGTTTAAGTTTTCAATTTACCACATCAAAATTAAATATTTTTTGTTTACCATTCCACATTTTGGTTGAAGTATGTAAATTATTGATGATAACAAAATAATATAGGAACGTATAAAATAAAAAATCGGAAAATAAATGCACTTTTTAATTTAGCGTTATACTCTTGCTTATTTTAGCGTTATTTTTATTATATTAACGAGAACTTATAATTTATCAAAATAATAGTTATTGTTATAATATAATAAATTACATAAATTCATCAAAATATATAAAAGATAAAGTGCATTTTTGGTCTTCATAGTTGTCACTTGCTAGAAACTTTTGTCTCTTTAATTTTTTAAACGAGTTAATGATTTGAGAGGGTAAGTAACTATTTTAATTTGTACACATATTATAATTTAACTATTTTTTGTACTCAATATTTATATACCATTAAATCCTCTTTTTTTGCACACATAATACTATTGCAACCGGGAATAGCTCGTAAACCACCATCCTTCACCCACCCACCCACCACCACAGCCATCACAACTGCCACCACCAAACCACCACCACCATCACCACCAAACATCACTACCACAACCACCACACAGCCACCGCCATCAAAACCACCACCTCCAAACTGCCACCACACCCCACCACCATATATAGTTGCTGCCACCATGACACCCACCACCACCACTAGAGGTGTACAAAACCGGTTTTTTAACTGAACCGGTTTTTTAAAAATCGGTTTTTTCTTAACGGTTTTTTAAAAAACCGATTCGGTTCATTACCGGTTTTCGCTTTGGAATTAACCTATATAGAACCGGTTCGGTTTAATAAAAAACCGGTTTGGAAAAAAAAAACCGGTCAGGAAAGATGAGTTTTTTTGTGTTCTAATGATAAAAGTACATGTATCAAGAAGATATGGGGATGGGGCCCACCACATCATTGAAGGACGGTCCTACAATTGGCTACATTCCTCCCCTAGAACCCAACGGTCTGAAATATTTTGAAAAGAGCTTGCCTTTTAAAAAACCGGTTTAAAACCGGTTAAAAAACCGGTTCGTATAAAAACCGGTTAAAACTGATCCGGTTTTTTTCTCGACCGGTTACAAAAAAAATCGGTTTCGGTTTATTTTTTCAGTTTTCGGTTAATCAGTTTTTTTGTGCACCTCTAACCACCACCACAACACTCACCAGCTCCACACCACCACTGCATCCACCATCGCCACAGCCTGCAAACGCCACCACATCCACCAGCTCCAAATCACCACCACCACACCACTATCTCTACCTTAAAAACCCAATCCCGATAACCCTAAATAAACCCAAATCGAAAAACTCCAAATCCAGATACATCTTGATTTCTCTTATAATAAAAAACCCTAAACGATTGGTTTAGGGTTTGTGGTGGTGGTTGCGTTTGCAGGCGGCGGCGGCGGTGGCGTGACCGGAGAAGGGAGGGTTGCCATTGAGATTGGGGGTCTGGATATGGTGGTGGTGGTGAGATGGTGGTTTGGAGATGGTGATTGAGGTTGCTGACTGGTGGTGGTTTGGTGGTGGCTGTGGTGGCTATGGTGGTGGTAGGTGTGGTGGTGGTTTGGTGGTGGTAGGTGTGGTGGTGGTGGTGGCTGTGGTGGTTTGGTAGTGGCAGCTGTGGTGGTGGGTGGGTGAAAGATGGTGGTTTACGGGCTATTCCCGGTTGCAATGGTATTATGTGTACAAAAAAAAGAGTTCAATAGTATATTAAGTACAAAAAATAGTTCAATAGTAATATATGTTCAAATTGAATAGTTACTTACCATCACAAGTTATTAATCCTTTTTAAACTAATTACAACTTCGATCATTGTGGTTGCCATTTGTTTTACTTCTGGTCCCACAGAGTAACTTACACATGTTAGCTCGGAAGGATGAAAGTTGATAGTGGGTGGCAAACATAGGACCAAAAGAGAAACAAAATAACAACCATAATGACAAAATGTAAAACAATGTAATATACTTAATTATCACTCTTAAAAAAAATACTTAATTACCAAAACTATAATTAATTCAAAAGAGGAATGATAGTTATTAGTGGGTGGCAGAAGGTGAATGTTTAAATGATAATTCAAAAATAGATAAGATATTAACAATTCATCAGAGAAAATCGGTGATCTTATCTATTTTTCCCTTCACAAAAGGTGAATGTTTAGGTGGTGTTGTTTCTATCGTACCAAAGTCAGTTTTCAAACCTAACTAAATCAGAGTAAGGCCATCCTTTATGGTACCCCTTATACCCCTCATACCCGTTGCCATATCAGCTGCCACATCAGCTTTACCACTACCCTACCAACTCCATACCTTTATCCACTATCGTACCCCTCATACCCCTCATTAATTAATTGAATAAAAAAATAAATAAAAAAAGAAGAGAGAGAGAGAAAGAAGAGAGAGATAGAGAGAGAGGGGGGATAGAGAGAGAGAAAGACGATCGGTGTGGGGGTACCGATGGACCTCCCTACCGGTACCCTACCGGTCACACACTTCGGTGTTCCCGGCGGTACCGGGGTGGTACCGACCCACTGTGCCGATCCATTGCGGATGGCCTAATGGAAATTTTATTCCTATTCTCATACATTTAATTTTCAGTTTTAATTATTGTTCCTTAAAATGAACTAAAAACGTCATAAAAATAAGTTGAGTCGTCATTGACGTATTTAATGAAGATTATGTTCCTTGACCTACTTGTTTATATATCAATTTTCAATTAATATTAATTATCTAACATGTATGTTTGTATTTGCCAAATATTTATTGGGTAAGTGTTTATTGACAAATGGTATAACATTATGGTCATCAAATTAAATTGATATTTGGTAAGCGTCTTAATTCCATTAAATGCTTATCGGATAAGAGATGTTCCCTCACTTAATTACTTGATAACACTCTCGGTCCTTGTATTGCCTAGATATATTTTCAGCACTTGGCATGCTCAATAGGTAATGACCATGAGATAAGTCATTCCATTAACATCTTAGTGAAATAAGTGTTTAGTAAATGACCAATAATTATCTATCAGCATAATTCATCTGCTAGCGTATTCGTTTGGGTGATTTATTTTGAGAAAAGACGACTCTCTAGAATTTTCAAAATCTAATTACGAAACATGTTATTTGAGAATTAACTTGTGGGAAATTAGCTGATGTGGTAAAACATCAACTGGAGCAATGGCTGTAGAAGCTTTTGCTCGAGATTAAAATATTTCTAAAGCTGTTACTAGTGTGTTGTGACTTGTGACTAGCATATATTGTACTTTTTACATAAAATACGTTTAACTCGGATTTAAATCGCTTTTGAAGTTATATCTAAAATTATAAAAGATTGTCTATGTTATTTTATCAAAGCATGCCTAGCTTAGTGGAAAGGTAACATCTTAGGGGTTAGTGGATGGTATCCTAGACTACCCGAATCCCATGATGAGCATGTGGGAATATCCGGATCATGGACCTGCCACATAGTGATACCCTTAATTGGGATGGGTCGTAGTCAACAAGCATTAGTCGAGTACACTTGGATCCCAGATACCCCAAAAACGTGTGTATGTTTGCTTGCCGTTAGAAAAAAAAAAGATTATCAATGTTCAAGGCTCTATGGTCATGAAGTTTTACCATATTTAATATGGGATTTTATTATTTCTCCAACAAGTTTTCTTGTCATCTGCCAAGTAATGGCATGCAAACTAAGACCAGTTGAGGACCCTACCATGATATTGTTTCTTTACATGATTAATTAGGTGAGGCTTATTCATTAGGCATTTAGGCCCTTTCTATAGTTCCTTTATGTACTTTAATTATCTGATTAACACAAACGGAAATAGGATAAGACAAAAATTGAATGAACAAAGATAACAGAAAATCCTTAATGATAACAAAGTACTTGCAACAAATTAGAGGGTTACAAAGTTCGAAACACACACACTGACTCCACGAAGAAACCTACATCAAAATGGCCAAAATTAACAAACTGCATCATGATCCCATTAATTCATGCCAAAAACTTAACCTAGAGCCACCCATGTTCAAGAGTGGATCCAGATCAGTTGCTGTAGCTAGAAAACTATAACACGGTACGTAAAATGAAAAGCCGATAACAAACGTAGGACTGATGGTACGTTGTCAACTTCAGGGTTCGGTATTTCCGGTGACAGGAGGAGTGAAGATTCCGGGAAAAGACGGGGTGGTTGGCATGGTAGTTGGGACTTGGAAGAAGGGAAATGATCCTGTTCCGGTGGGTGGGGATAAGCCAAATGGCGGCATGGGAAACGATGGCGATTGGAGCGTCGGCATTGGGAAGCTTCCCATGTTTGGGAGTCCGGGGATGTTCAAAAGGCGACGGGCCGTGGTGGCTTCAAGGTTGCTGGAGAGAGTCAGAGAAACTAGGAGAAATAGGATGACAAGCTTGGTGGAAGCCATTTCTTGTGTTTCTTTGCAGACTTGGAGCAAAGATGAGTTTTTGAAGGGGGTAGGATGTGAGATGGACTTGTCTTTGTACTTGGTTATATAGAGGTGGGAATTGGGATAGGTGTGTTGAGACTGTTGCATCATTTATAATGAGTCATGGTATAATTTTCTATTTCTTTTTTAAAAGTGTGAATTACAGATTTCGACATTAAGGTGATCAATTATTACAGTTTTATCTTTGTTTATTACAAAAGAACCCTTCATGTATGCATATTATTACGGATTTGGTCCCTCACACTAATACCTGTCCATATCTCTAGCTATGAGGGCAAATAATTGGTCTTTTTAACAATTTTTTTTCTTTTTTAAAAGAGTAAATTATGGATCCCAACTGAAACAGACTAGGTTGACTTTGTTTCGACTAATTAAACTAAAAATCCAGTTACGTTTAATTTCGCTTCCCTTCTCACGTAGATTAATGGAAAGGATTTTAACCATGGATAAAGTTTGACTTTGTACCTTTAACTTCAATGGGATGAAATGGCGGACCCTCCATCTTGAAACCAATTAGTTTATTGAACTCATTAATGTGGGGTGAATTCACATGATCGAAATTGGGTCTCTGTCCACGACCCTAGCTAGTCTGAACCAACAATAGATATACCTTCGTTCAACTTCCTCCAATTCCTCGTATTTGAACGACGGATTAGGACACATGAATTTGATTTTTCACTCTCGAATTTGATTTGTCATGTAGACATCTCCTACCACCTCTCCAACCAAAGAGTGAGCACACAATTCCATTCAGGGGCGTAGCCAGAAATTTATTTAGGGGGGGGGGGGGGGCTTCAGACAAGACATCAATGTGAAATATATGTTGAACGTAAGGTCTTTTTAATCTTGTAAGATTTTGAGGAGAAGATTTGTAATGTTTATCGGTGGACAAAAATATGAATATTATGACCTTTGTTTATAAAATGTTAGAAGAATGATAAATATATTAAATTATTGTGTTAATAGAAGTCCAAAACATATTTTTATCATTGAATCATTACTTTTACGAATTTATTAATATCTCATAAATAAAGTAGGCATAAATATATCTAAACTATATTATATACTATATAGAGGTGATAAGTATAATTCACAACTTAAAAAATTGAAAAATAATGTCATTAAAAATCTATGGTTCAAAATTCAATTTAAAAAAACCATTATTTGTATTTTTAAGACTGTTTGAAAACTCATTACTCATCTACTTTAAAAGTGTGTCAAATATATGAGTATTTACTATAAATTTTAATATAATGTAAAAGATGAAAAAGAACAAAATTAATATACTTTAACAAATAAAACTAAATATCGAAAAATTGCAAAAAATAGAAAATAAAGCGAAAGTAAAAAACAACGGTTTAATTAATAAAATATGGTAAAAATAAAAAAAATAAAAATAAAAGTTACTTTAACAAAAAAATTTGATAAAAATAGCAATTAAAAGGAAAATAAAATAAAACAACGTTTTATTACTAAAATAGACAAAAAAAAATGTTTTCAGTAGTAACAATAATCAAGAAATAAAACTAAAAAGTGAAAGTGTGGTAAAAGTAAAATAAATAAAAAAGGTAGGAAGAAATAAAAAGTGAAATTGTGATAAAAGCAAAAGAAATAAGTAAGGTAGGAAGTTAGGGAGGTTCGAACCGTGGTCAAAAAGTTATAAGAGAGAGCCAGCAACCATCTGAGCTACAGCTGTTGATGTGAATTTTTTCCTATTATCTCTTATATATAGTAAACAGTTAAGGGGGGGGGGGGGGGGGGCTGAGCACCAGCCAGCCCCCCTACTAGCTACGCCCCTGATTCCATCTCCGGCGAGAACGATTGAATCGACAAAGGCAAGGAGCTGCAAATTTTCTCATCTTTGGACCTCTGGCTTTAGGAAGGCGGATAGGTGGGAAACAAGTTAAAGAAAGAAACATCCACCTAAAAGGTGTGCGGTAGGGCCTGGCCAGGCCGTGCATCAGCCCGTGATAGCAATATTCTAAGGGGCATAAAAACCCATATGTTATATTTATATTATTAATAATTATGCTTAAAAATTTTAAGAAGCTCAAGCCCAAATTAGAAACACCACATGACGCATCTAGGGTAACAAAATAGGCCGTCCAATATCCAAAACAACAGTCGTGCGATTCCCAATTCGCAAACGGCGCCAATGATGAATTTCGGTTTGTGCCTTGATTTTTAATCGTTGAAGTAAGCAATAATCACGACTACGTTCTACAAAGAGTCGAATAAAAACTTACCGTTGCCTAGAATCTTGATGTTCGATTTTCTACTTCCAGATCAACGTTCATTCTCTTCGTTATATATAGTACGATTCTCATGTTTGATTAATATATTAATATAAGTTATTATTAATATAGTAGAATAAAGATTTTAATAAGGATTATTAAAGATCTTTTGTTAATATATCATTTTATATTAAATTTGTGAAATAGTTTACAAAGTTTTACTTCAAAAATTATAAACTATTTATCGATAAACAAAAAGGAATTTTTGCCGGGTAAAAAAAGAACCAGTGGACTCTTAGAGACAGTTGGTTTGTTTTGCCCCGCAAAAAATGGAAAAAAGAAAGTTTTGCCCGGTGAAAAAAGAACCAGTGGACTGCTTGAGGCACTTGGTTTGATTCGCGCCGCAAAATAGGAGAAGACAATAATTTTGGCCGGTGAAAAAAGAACCAGGGGACTGTCAGAGGCAGTTGGTTTGATTCGCCCCGCAAAACAGGAGAAGACAGGAGTTTGTCCGGTGATAAAAGAACCAGGGGACTATTTCTAACAGTTGGTTTGATTCACCCCACAAACAAGAAAGAAAAGTTTTTCCGCTCAATAATAAGTTTTTAGGAAGCCGAAAAAAATTAGAAGAAAGAAAAAACGGTCAATGCCCGAATCACCTAAAGGAAATAAAGGTGAGATGGATTCCGGAACATCAAAGAAAATTAGAGGGATGCCAATGACTTTCCAATGCCTGATTCTAAATTCCACGAATTATACTATTTGGGCCATGAAGATTAAAACACTGTTTAATGTCTATGGAATATGGGAAGCACTTGAACCAAAAGGAGATGCGGATATAAACAAAAACACAATGGATATTGCTTATCTTTTTCAAGCCTTGCCCAAAAAACTCGTTCTACATGTTGCTCATCATACGAATGCCTCAGATATATGGGAAGACTTGAAAGCTCGACTTTTTGGTGCTGACAGAGTCAAGGAGGCTAGACTACTAACATTAGAATCAGAGTTTGAATCCTTGAAAATGAAGGACTCAGAATCGCTCGATGAATTTACCAGAAAAATTAGTCAACTTGTGTCACAAGCAAACAATCTTGGATCTACAATAGAAAACAAAAGTTTGGTTCGAAAACTTCTAGGGTCTGCGCCAACAAAATTCATTTAAATTGTTGCTGCAATTGAACAATTTGCTGATCTAAATACCATGTCTTTTCAAGAAGCTGTCGGAAGATTAAAGGCCTATGAAGAACGTATTAACAAGCCAAACAAGGAAGAAGATACACATGATGGACTTCTATACGCCAAAACAAACGGAAAAAAGGAAGACAAAGAGCATAGTTGTGAACGTTGTGGTTATAGAAAGTTAAATCAAGATACCAAGGAAGAGGCCATGGTAGAAATTGGAAATCATGGAGGAACAAAAATGGCAACCAACATCAACAAGACAAGAGTCAGATAAAATGCTTCAAGTGCAACGAATTTGGGCACTTCAAATATTAATGCACAAAGAAGGAGGAAGAAGTTAATTTGGCTCAATACAAAGACGACGATCTAATTGGTCCAACATGTTAGGATTATGTGCAAGATAGTAACAGAGGATTACCGTGTCCAATGTTATAAGACACTAGTAGGTCACACCGCTGCACACCTAATTGAGAACGTTTGTGTGTAAGAATTAATTAAGGAGAAAAGGAAATAAATAATTAGTTAATTATTTATTGAGTTAATTAATTAATCAATTAATTACTTAAGTAATTAATTAATTAAGGAATTAATTGATGAGATAATTATAAAGGAGTTATAATCAGATACAATCACTGCCTTATTTAACTCTGTAAATAAAAAGGCTTAAGGTGATTTTATCAGTTGATTATTCTTTCCTCCAAAAATTACTCTCTCTCTCTCCTAGTGCCGTCGCCGGCCTCCTCCTACACACATCGACCGGAACGTTTTTCCGATCAGTCACGGTGGTCTAGCAACCCTCTCACGTGGTGCTAGTAGTGGTGTATCTCCTGCTTGCTTTCCGGATTTTTATCGCATAAGTTAAACTAATCTGATCAATCCTCTTTGAATCTGTAAGGTTTAGGATTGGATCCGTTCTTGGGAATCTAGGTTTTATTATCCGCTGTATGTATGTTTTTTGTGCCTGCGATTCCCAACAGTGGTATCAGAGCTACTTCCTAAAACCTACAGATCAGGTTTAACTGTTTGTTTAGGTTTAAAAATTCGATTTTTTATCTGTTCTTAGTTTTGTAAAAAATTGGATTTTCTTTTAAAACCTAATCAGCGGTGGAACGGCGGCAGTTGGCCGTCCGTCCCACCAGGCCACCACGAACCACCGACCAGCTACACCACAGATGGTGGTGGCCGCCAGATGCTGCACCCGAAGCCCACCGCACCACAGTTGGTGGTAGCGGCGGCTGATATCAACAACAACCACCACACAGCCGTGTGGTGGCGATGGTGCTAATCCAACCACCACACCACCGATCGTGGTGGTGGTGGTGATTGATTCGACCACCAAGGCCAGCAACGGCGTAGATGGCGGTGATGTTAATTGCGTACGGAAGCCACACCACGGTCATGTGGTGGCGGCGACTGATTGAGGTTCAAACCGCCGATCGGCGACGGTGGCTATCGCCACTGTCGTCGATGGTGGTGGTGCTTCTGTTGTTTTCGCCGGAATAACGACGACGGTGGTGGCAGCAGCTGCTGCCGTCGTCAACCACCGGATGGTGATGGTGGCCACCGCTGCCATCATTGATGGCGGTGGTGGCGTTTTGTTTGTTGACCGCCGACCACGGCGATGGTGGTGGCGACGAGCTGCTGCTGTCGCCGGTGGATTAATGGTGGCGGCGATATTTGTGGTGGTGGCGGTGGTCGATAACCGCCGCAAAGGGGTATCGACCACTGCCGTTTTTAGGTTTCCGATCGAAAAGAGGGCGGCAACGGTGGCCTTTGGGCTGCTGTCGTCGTTGAGCATTAGTTAACCAGCTCGCGCCGCGAGCAGAGGTCTCGCGCCGCGAGCAAAGGCTTCGCGCCGCGAGCAAAGGCCTCACGCCGCGAGCAGCGGCTGACGATGGTGACTGTTGTCTTTCCGAATACTGACCAGTGTGGCGGCGATAACAGCTAGCTGTTGCTGTACGCGGTAGGTAACAACGGATAAGGGCTTAATCCCTAGGAATTAAATTTTGTTTTTAGTAAAATTAATTTAGTTTAATTAATTTTTTAGTTAAATTAAAAATAGAATCTAGTTAAGATTTCGTTTTTTAGTTGATGTCATAGTCAAACCCTTTGACCCGTGGTTATGTTTTGATGATTGTAAGTATATATTATTTTATTTATTCGTTTTTGGTTACGGGAGGCCTGCGTGCCATTTACAACCCGCTTTAATTGTAATATTAAAATAAAATAACCGAAGAATCAAGAACTGAAGATGGAGCACGGAGTCAACCATGGATCTTGGAGCCAGTGGGAGCACCGAGAAGATCATACCATGTCTGTTGATTATCACTTAGGATTTAGACCGCTGTTTTGTTTTGGCTCACAAAACAGCAATAGTTTAAGGGTTCTTGACTATGACACCGTTTTAACTGCGTGGTTGTTTATATTTAATAACATGTATGTTTAAAAATTAAATATAAACTATTAAAGTAAAATGGATTTAAAAGTTTGTTTTGGATCCAAGTTTTTGAAAAACTGGCATTTTTTAAACCCTTGTTAAAAATCATAGATCAGTAAGTGCAACCCACTTTAGGGACACCTCCGATGTAAGGTACGTAGGGCATTGCGAGTGATCACACTTCAATCGCCCGCGTTCAAACCGAAATTGGAGGGGATAAAAACTCTGCGAATTATCTCCGGGTGGTACCGGCCAGAGTATGTCCAGGCCCTGGGTGGTGCGATCTGTTTTGGTAATTATTTATTCACCGGGTGGTACCGGGCCAAAATGCACTAGAGGGACCAAATATGCACGGATTAAATATCCGATGTCCCGACGATCTAGAAGTCGTGTTTTCGTATTAAAATGCGATTGGTATAGTTTTACCTACCATAAATCACATGAGTCGGCTTGACATGATCACATGCTTGCCGACACATGTGAAATATGGATTCTAGTCTAATAAATTAATTTAAGGGTTATGATTTATTAGAAGTCTTATAATTTTAAACTAAATCGGAATTTTATTCTTATATTTGTAGATGTCTAAATCTGTAGTCCCGTTTTACACCCCTGAGGAATCGCTCCGCCTCATCAACGGTAAATGGAAGCTTACAGGACAAAATTTTCCAGTTTGGAAAATGCACCTTGACAATGTCTTGAGTGCACAGGGTAAGCTGTACATTTTGGAAAAACATGTTTCACGACCCAAGAGCAATTCTCCTGAAGAGGAATTTGCTCAGTACTTTAAATATTTGGCAGATGAATCTGATGTCATGTCGATTCTAATTTTCTCTATATCACCTGAGTTTTCGGGAGGTTTAAGAGACAAATCCTGTCATGAGATCGTGAAAGATATAGAAAACCAGCTAGGTTTCTATAAGCATACAGGTAAGCTTCTGATTATGAAAGAGATACTTTCATTAAAGCTGAAGAAGAACCAATCAATTAAAGACCATCTCATAAATATAAGGAGGCTCTTTAAATGCTTGACACGTCTGGGATACAAAATGGCTCAAGAGGAGTTAATGCATCTCATGTGGTACTCGCTCCCGAAGGAGATATGTGACACAACTAGTGCCTACATGAAGGAACCAAGGAAAGACGTAGCAATGTTAGATGAGGACATTTTGGCCAGTCTAGAGCCGAAACCAGCACCTGCTGAACTCATGGACACTGATTGGATTGATGAGCTGGGAGATCTGAGTTGCCCAGAATGCGGTAGCCAGGATATTTGCGAACACTCGATGAATATCGACCAGACAGAGATCGGTTTACCCGATGCTCCAGGTATCTTTATGATAGATTGCTTAATCACTTCTTATGAATGTGGGTAATTGATACAGGCAGTGGTAACCACATTTGTAATCATTTACAGGGATTCACTAGAAGAGAGACTTTGAGGAAGGACCGTTTGAACCTACGAGTTGGCGAAGGCACTCCACTGATAGCTGAAGCAGTAGGATCTTATAGTCTTAGTTTACCCTCGGGTCTAGTTTTGGAACTAGAAAATTGTTATTATGTTCCAAAGATGATTAAGAATGTTATGTCTTTTGATTTATTGGTAGACCAAGGATTTTATTATAAATATGATTATAAAATGCTTTCAGTCTTTAAAAATAATATTTTCTATTTTAAAGCTACACCGGTGAATGGTCTATATATAGTAAATCTACAAGACGATAATAAAGAAATCTATCATATAAGTAAACGATCCAAAGACATTGGGGATCAAACTTACCTCTTGCATTGTCGTCTAGGCCACATAAACAAGAAACGCGTTGAACTACTCCTAAAAGGAGGTTTTCTTGGTACTTTTGATTTTAAACCTTTTGACAACTGCGAATCATGTTTATCTGGCAAGATGACAAAGAACCTTTCAACAAAAATAATGAAAGGGCTTCTGACTTGTTAGAAATAGTTCACACAGATGTGTGTGGACCATTTAGTCATGAAGCAAGAGGAGGATACCGGTACTTCATCACATTTACTGACGATTTCAGTAGATATGGTTATGTCTACTTGATGAGACATAAATCTGAAAGCTTTGAGAAATTCAGAGAATATCAGAATGAAGTACAAAATCAACTTGACAGGAAGATCAAGTTTTTACGGTCAGATCGAGGAGGCGAATATCTTATCACAACTCACACCTCCGTATACACCACAGATGAATGGTGTGTCAGAAAGGAGGAATCGTATATTACTAGATATGGTACGATCGATGATGTGTCACTCTACACTACCAGTGTCATTATGGGGACATGCGCTCGAAACAGCAGCACATATACTGAATAGAGCGCCAACAAAGTCGGTAGAAAAGACGCCATACGAGTTGTGGAAGGGTAAGAAACCCAAAATGTCCTTTCTGAAAATTTGGGGTTGTGAGGTTTATGTCAAACGACCTACCTCAGAAAAACTCAAGCCCAAATCCAACAAGTGTTTCTTCGTAGGATATCCCAAGACCACCGTGGGATATTACTTCTACAACCCTGAAGAGAACAAAGTTTTTGTGGCTCGAAATGGAAAATTTCTGGAAGAAAAGTTTCTCAGTTCCGGGAACACCAGAGAGGATGTAGATCTACAGGTAGTAGACGAAGAAGACACTACACCGATTGTTGAGCCAGAAATTGAGCCAGAAATTCAACATGAAAATGTTGAACCTCAATCAGAGCCGATTGAGGAAGTGCAAACACAGGACCTTCGCAGATCCAATAGGGTAAGACAAGAACCAGATAGGTATCTTGGGTTTCTAGTCTCTCAGGATGGTGGAGACTTGAATGAACCAACATCCTATGGAGAAGCTGTATCAGGCAGTGAGTCTGAACAATGGCAAGAAGCCATGAAGGCCGAGATGCAGTCCATGTACGACAACCAAGTATGGGAGTTGGCTGATTTACCCCAGCACTGTAGAGCTGTTGGACGTAAATGGGTTTTCAAGAAGAAAACTGACATGGACGGGAACGTGCACACCTTTAAGGCTAGACTGGTCGCAAATGGATTCACGCAAACTCATGGTATTGACTATGATGAAACCTTTTCACTAGTAGCCATGTTAAAGTCAATTAGGATTCTAATGGCCATTTCAGCGTACTTTAATTACGAGATCTGGCAAATGGACGTCAAAACAGCCTTTCTGAACGGAAAGTTAACAGAAGACGTTTATATGGAACAACCAGAAGGATTTGAAGATCCTGAGAATCCTAATAAGGTGTGTAAGTTGCTAAAATCCATTTATGGATTAAAGCCAACATCTCGTAGCTGGAACTTACATTTTGATGAGCGAATCAAAGAGTTTGGTTTCGCGAAAAGTGAGTTCGAGCCGTGTGTTTACACTAAGTTCAGTGGGAGCATAGTAACCTTCTTGGTCTTGTACGTAGACGACATTCTACTCATAGGAAACGATGTACCAACTTTACAGAGTGTAAAGAGCTGGTTAAGCAAATGTTTCCAGATGAAAGACCTTGGAGAAGCCGCTTATATACTTGGCATAAAGATCCACAGAAATAGATCTAAGCGGCTTATCGGACTTAGCCAAAGTACGTACATTGACAAAATCCTAAAGAAAATCAGGATGGATGAATCCAAGAAATGATTTATCCCGATGCAACATGGCATAGTGTTAAGTAAAACACAGTGTCCTGTTTCTAGTCAAGATCAGGACAAGATGAAATCAGTTTCATATGCATCAGCAATTGGATCGATTATGTATGCCAAGTTATGTACTAGGCCCGATGTTGCTTACTCAGTAAGTGTTACGAGCAGATATCAACAGAATCCGGGAGAACCTCATTGGGTGGCTGTCAAAAACATTCTCAAGTACCTGAGAAGAACGAAAGATATGTTCTTGGTCTTTGGAGGTTCTAAGGATGAAATTAGTGTCATTGGATATTCTGACGCTAGTTTCCAGACCGACAGAGATGATTTCAGATCACAGTCAGGGTACGTCTTTACCCGAAACGGAGGCGCGATCTCGTAGAAGAGCTCGAAGCAGGATACGATTGCAGATTCAACTACAGAAGCGGAGTACATTGCAGCATCTGATGCTGCAAAGGAAGTTGTCTGGCTGAGGAATTTTCTATCGGATCTAAGAGTCGTTGCCAGTGTCTCTAGACCGATCGATATATTCTGTGATAACTCGGGAGCCGTGGCGCAAGCAAAGGAACCTAGAGAGCATCACAAGTCAAGACACGTGCTCAAAAAGTATCACCTCATCCGAGAGATCATTGGAAGAGGAGATGTAAGAATATGCAAGATTTCGACGGAAGACAATGTCGCAGATCCGCTGACAAAGCCGCTAGCAAGGGTGAAGCATGAGGCTCATGCAAATTCTATTGGGATGCAGTACCTAGACACCAGTAGCTAGTTTTAGTTTATTATTATTGTAGTAGTTTAATTTTGAGACATTAGATCATGTAAAGTTTTATTTTATAGTGTGATTGAAATATTGGAGGTTTTAAATTCATGATTGTTTCAAAAGCTAAACTGTTTTTGCATCTTTAAATGTATCCATGATTTATGCAAAAGTCTTGCAATAAAATCTAAATTTCCTTAGCCACTTATTGAAATGGGAATTTCAATAAGGAGTTTAACGCTATTATAAATACTTGATGATTTATTCGAAGTAAAGAGTAAAAGCACAAGTGATGTGACCAAGTATTTATAGATACTCATCAGAGTGTTTGAGTATTGGAAGTGACCAGTTTCAAGTCTGCTTCATGGAGCCCCAGTCATAAGCATTGACTTGATGATAGGTTGTCCTTAGACCTGAGATATTTGGTTTGGGAACATGAGGACTACTGTACTCTTAGCGTATTCTAACGTTGCACCGTAACAGGGCAGCCATACGGGACGTGACTAGATACAGCGGAAGCCGTGGATCCAAATGCAGATAGTCAAGAAGGGATTTGCACCTCTGCTATAGAGAGATATTTCCGGGCCCCTTGACGATTGAGATTTGCAGAAAACGCGTGGCCACGCTCGGATAGAATAACAATTGTTATTTAGTAATATCCGTTACTGCAGGCAATCGAAATCAGAGTCAAGAAATACTTGAATTCGAGAAATGAATCCTCCACTCCATGTCTCAAATTCATTTTAGAAATATCGCGTGCAAAAGGAAATAACCCGTGTACAAATTCAAGTGTGAATTGTATCTCTGGATGTAAGAGATCTTATAACCTGGTTAACCTAAGTGTCTGGCTAGGGACCTCCTTAGGCTAATGGTAACAGTACAGTTACATGTCTGGCACAAGTGGGAGTCTGTTAGGATTATGTGCAAGACAGTAACAGAGGATTACCGTGTCCAATGTTATAAGACACTAGTAAGTCACACCGCTGCACACCTAATTGAGAACGTTTGTGTGTAAGAATTAATTAAGGAGAAAAGGAAATAAATAATTAGTTAATTATTTATTGAGTTAATTAATTAATCAATTAATTAATTAAGTAATTAATTAATTAAGGAATTAATTGATGAGATAATTATAAAGGAGTTATAATCAGATACAATCACTGCTTTATTTAACTCTATAAATAAAAAGGCTTAAGGTGATTTTATCAGTTGATTATTCTTTCCTCCAAAAATTAGTCTCTCTCTCTCTCCTAGTGCCGCCGCCGGCCTCCTCCTACACACATCGACCGGAACGTTTTTCCGATCAGTCACGGTGGTCTAGCAACCCTCTCACGTGCTGCCAGTAGTGGTGTATCCCCTGCTTGCTTTCCGGATTTTTATCACATAAGGTAAACTAATCTGATCAATCCTCTTTGAATCTGTAAGGTTTAGGATTGGATCCGTTCTTGGGAATCTAGGTTTTATTATCCGCTGCGTGTATGTTTTTTGTTCCTGCGATTCCCAACACAACACTACTGTACACGTCTGACGAAGCCACTACTTGGAGTTAAAGTCATGTTCAAGACAATCAAGATTAAGGAGGTGAATGTTAGATTAATCTCGATTGTTACTATGTAATAGAATATATATGTGTTTATATATAGATAGTTAATTATTAGTGAAAAGATGTGATTGTTCATGAAAGGGTATGATGCTTCATGAACCATCACCACAATTAGTAAAGGGGTGTGACCATTCGAAACAACACCACCTTAGGCGAACCATTGCGATGGTTCGAAGGCACTTTTTCGGTGTCTATAAATACGTATCATTGTAATTGTTTCAATTTGTGTGGATTCTCAGTGTATTTTATCAGTTATATCAATAAAGTTTGGTTATTTGTATATTTCGATCCAACAAATGGTACCGGTGAGGTTAAAGAACCGGGGTCAATTACATCGGTCGTACGCGGTTGAAAAACCGGGTACCATTACACAAGCCAATGCTACCCCCGCTTAATAGGACCCGGTTCTCTGAGAGAGTACTATATGGGTTAACAACCGGGATCTATTAACCTTTCTGTAGTGAAAAAAAAACCTGATTATGGGGAGATCTTCGTTGTCTGATTCAAAACTTGTAATGTTGTTATTTTGTTTTCTTGCGGCTTGCTAGAGGTTAATGAATTTTTGGTTGCATTTTACTATGAGATTCTAAGAAATTAACACTCAAATCTCTATATTTTTTTAACGACTTCACATCATCCTTTTATTAGGCACTTCAATTTCCTGATTTATCACTTTCCCACGGATAACCTAAACCAACACCTCATGATTTAGGAATACTGTCAATCCACGTTCAGCCATGTTAATGCCTATTTTTTTTGGACCGCAAGAATAGAAAATTTATTAAAAAACTAGCGCCCGAGGAGCTAGATGGTACAAGAGGAGAGAGTATTCAAAGGATTACGACACCAACTTTCCCACTTAAGGGAAGCACGTAATGAAATTGCTTCTACGCCTGATCCATTTAAACTAGAGGAACTCACATATCTCTTTTATTTATTTAACCATATGTTTTAAATATATTGATTGATGATTTGGAAAAGCATTTCCGTTAAAAGTACCATCACAACATTAATGTGTCTGCGACAACTGTGCCGTTCATGACGTATAATAGGCCCTGAGCGAGATGTTAAAAAGGCCCTCACTAAGTGCGAAAGAGAACTTTAATATATCGTTTTTATAATTAAAGAGTAACATACTCTTGAATTTTAGATATACTAGTTCATATAAAACCATTCTTCGAGTATTTTCATACATATAATCATTAACTATTTTTAAATTAATATTATCTACTATATCATTTTTATATAGCATCGCCATTAGTTTCACCATAAAAGACATCATATGATATATTTTTTTATATATAGATTGAAGTTATTTGGAGTCACAATATTGAATATTCATAGTAGCACTCACTATAAAAAGATGCATTTATAAGATATGTCTAAAATATATAAGTGTCCGAATAAAGACAAGTTTATACGGTCAACCTAT
The DNA here is from genome assembly GCA_030169165.1 of Centaurea solstitialis. NCBI lineage: Eukaryota > Viridiplantae > Streptophyta > Magnoliopsida > Asterales > Asteraceae > Centaurea > Centaurea solstitialis. The sequence continues at coordinate 40,467,387 of CM058041.1, read as the reverse complement.
AAAACTTCTTATTCGATAGCATTTTAATAGGTTTATAGGACATTTAGACATCTTAACAATCTTTTTAGTTCATTTTTAAAGTAAAAGGGTTTTATTAGCTATTTTATAGGACACGCTTGAAAGAAGCCCATAAAATCATAATTTTATGGGACATTTGTGAATTGTGATTATATGATAAATATTAGTTAATACGACAATTTGTTTAAAAACATTTGTAAAAACTTGTAAAATACCAAATTAAGAAATGTCCTAAAAACATATTACAACATTTTTAGATCAGACGTTTTTGGTATGCTTCTATAAACTTGAGTCTTATAAAGTATAAAGTATTTCTTATTACAAGCTTAGACATTTTAGGTGTCTTATAATGCCAATTTAAAACTCAATATATCAATGAATAATCAATTAAGTAGTTTTAGACTTTGGCCCTAAATAAAAACTTAGAAAAACAATAACGAATACTATAAAGTGAATGACCAATTAATTTTTCTTACATATTTTTGTTGACAATGTAATAAATTATGTTTTGGACCTTAATATAATCCCCAAAAAAGGTCCTATTAGCTACTAAAACATTTATGTCACTTTTATTTACGATTTTTTTATTACTACTATATGTATATATGTAAAATTTTGGGCCCCTACTTATTGTGGGCCCTGGACGTACGTCCGACCCCCCCCCCCTCCAGGCACGGCTCTGTGCGACAACCAAAGTGACACTGCACTTGACATACTGCAATCTGATCTTACCACGTCATTAATGGTAGCTCCTTTTTTAGAATTGATATTTTTTATACATATATGTTTTTTGAGAATGATGGCCACTAAAAGTTACATTTAATCAACCCATGCATGTTTTTTAATTTTAGAAATAAAATTAACAGCACAATTGATCCTATATCAAGAAATTCTCGAACCTCATCATGCATGGATGATTGATACATAGCGATCTATGCATTTTCAGTAGTATATAATGAATTAACGAGACATTAATTTAAGGTACAAGTGATTACGGTTGTTCTGTATTAACTAAATAACCACAAGTTCACAATCTGCATCGATTAGTATATCGAGTACAAGGAATCAAACAATAAAGAATATCCATGCAAGTTCAGAAATCAATCAAATGATGAAAATGAAAATATGCAAATCAAGATCCAACATAGGCTTAGAGGAATCTGGAGTTCTTGCATTCAGTTGGTAGACCATTGGGAAAGCGTTTGCGGTCGTTGCAATAGTTGTAAATCATATGCTTGTTCTGCACCCATCTAATCCTGTTTCGGCCAGCTGCATCAAGCCCTTGAGTACTCCATGCCTGGTTGTCAGATTCAGAGGTCGTTGACTTGGAATTAGGACCAACTATTTTGGCATTGGCATTGAATTTCCTGTAGGAGGCAGTAAAGGGTGCTTTAGTCCAGTCTGCCTTCACACGCCCACCTTGGGTTGCCCAGTCATCCGCGTTCCAGAGGCTGGCATACACCCTCATGGGTTGACTCTTGGGAAATGGGACACCAGAAGCATCATGGTTATTGAACACCCTTACTGGTATGTTATCTATCAAGAAACTGCATAGTGATTTAATTTCGTTATCAGTCTCATGGATTAATTAATTTTAATTCTAGTATACAGAAACATTAAATTTAGGAAATCTTAGAAGGAAGGATGATTTACATGATTCTTTGAGTATTCCATACGATGGTGTAGGTATGGAAGGCTGCGGTGGGGTCAAACCATAAGTGGAACTGTTGTTCTTTATCTCCTTTCCCTTGTGAATACACATTGGTGTGGATTGTGTATGGGTTTCCGGTGGAGTTGCCCAAGAACTCGAAATCTATCTCATCATGTCCCGCACCTTGTGATGACAACTGAAGTGTGGATTTTGTTAATTAGACTTACTTTGTAACTTCAATACAAAGATATGAATTTTGTTGATTAGACTAACTATATAATATGTACTTACATAGAATGTGGTGACTGTGCCAGCAGAGTTGCCAGGTACTAGTTTGAGTTGCATGTCGAATCTTCCGAATAGGTACTCATGCTTGGACTGGAAACCAGACCCGAGTATTGGTCGAGCGAAAGTGAGAGATCTTGACCACCATTGAGTATTTTAGCACGTTCACCACCAAAAGTGATGTCAACATCATCGTAAAAACTTCCAGCAGATGCTACTACGATTAGGCATGAAATGGTTAGAGCAATTTTACAAGCTTGAGAGTCAAAATAGGCTGACTTGCCCATGTTTTAGTTTAAATAGGAAGTATAGAGAGATAAGCAGGGAGATTTAGAGATGAGATGTGTTTGTATTTGTGGGAAGTTGTGGTTTATATATAGGAGGTGTGGATACATTGACAAGATCATGTTAAGAGGAATCAAATCATCCTGGTTGGTGGAAAAGGAACTCAACTCATGCTGGCAGATGGGTGTTTTGATCATAAAATGAATAAGGGATGGAACAAACACAATTACGCGTCCACCTGCCTCATGGTATTGTTTTTATGCTCAGAAACCAATTAATTATTGTTTGTGTTGTTGGACAGAATTTCCACTCTCTTTCCTTGCTCAATCATATATAATATATATGGTGTGATCGGGCAAGACCTAAAGACAAAGGCGCTAAAAATGAATGAATAAAATACATCATGTTAATTTTGGGCAAATTGCATAAAAAAGGAACGTACTTTACTCCAGTTTCGGTTTTGAGGAAGGTAATTTTAAAATACACATTTAAGGGTCTATAATAAAACTTTACAACCAAAAAGGAGACTAGATGTGTAATTTAAAAGTACATTCCCCAAAACAAAAACTAGAGTAAAGTACGTTTCTTTTTGACGTAATTTACCTTTAATTTTTTATTTTTCTTTAAACGGTAAATGTATACAATGCCATCCATCACAAACCTTCAATTGTTCAATGATGGTGACTGTACAAATTTGTAACCACCATAACTGTATTGAATTCTAATAGCTACTTCTTCTTTTACGAGGAAATCATGGGTTTCTCTTCTTTTAAATGTTTCTTGCTTATTGATCTATTGTTTAGTTTCTTTCCTATTACATTTTTTTTTCATCCATTCTTTTAACACGACATGTGTGTATTAATTTTTTCGTTTTTGTTTAACCTTTTCCGTCTTTGAAAACAATATATATGGTGGCACCAGCTATAAGCTGGTAAAGTACATGATGAATTGCAAATATCCTCAAACTTTCTTCAATTTCCATACAATTTTGACACTCAATCTAGCTACTAAAGGGATTACAGCATTTAAATTTATATAGAAGCCACTTGAAGTGTACTTTTTTTTTTTTCTTTTTCTATAAGTTACTCTAATTGTTATGCAAATTTCAATTCCAGATTATATTCATCTATAAGACCCATATGAATATATGTTTAATTAACTCGTGACCAAAATTTAGACCATTTCTTAATTTGTGTGTGTCATTTTTATGCAAGGTCTTATTGTTCAGAAAAAGAAAGTGGTGACCAAAAAAAAGGGTTTAGATTGAAATGTACAATAAAATTTATAAATAATATAAATCGATTAATGAAAATTAGAAACTAATATACATCAATTATTCAGGTTCAATGAAAATATCAGAAGAATTATATGCATGTACTTAAATAACTAAGTAAGTCGACAAAAGAACAAGAATAAAAAAAAAAATATGCCGAGGAATCAGATGCACTTATAATTAAGGTTTAAGCGAGGAAATTAAGAGGTAGGAAATTGTGTATAGAAACAGAAACATTAGTTGTGTTCCAGGCAGGCAAAATAAGGGAAAAATGAGTTGGCACGCGTAAATGATGAAAGATTTCCAGAATATTTTGAGGTAACCGATTTGCCTCATTTGACTTCATTTGGCAAAACCCAGGATGGTTCCTATTGAAAACAGTCATTGTATCCATACCTCCTATATGTATATAAACCATTCCTTCCCACAATCTAAAACACATCAACATCTCTCCAACTTTCTCTTCTTTCTCTCTATATCTTTGCTAAACAAAAATGGGACACTCAAGCTATTCAAACAACTTAGCTAATTCTGCGGTAGCTCTAACAATTTCATATCTGATAGTAGCAGCATCTGCAGGCAGTTTCTATGACGATATCGACATCACATTTGGAGGCGAACGTGCTAAAATACTCAATGGCGGTCAGGATCTCTCACTTTCCCTCGACCAGTACTCGGGGTCTGGTTTTCAGTCCAAGCATGAGTACCTATTCGGAAGATTCGACATGCAACTCAAACTAGTACCTGGCAACTCTGCCGGCACAGTCACCACGTTCTATGTAAGTACAAATTATACAAGTCTAAATCCATGTCCTTAATTGCATTATTGAAGTTACAGAGTCTTAACAACATCCATATGTTGAATCCCATCAGTTGTCATCACAAGGTCCGGGACATGATGAGATAGACTTCGAGTTCTTGGGCAACTCCACCGGAAACCCCTACACAATCCATACCAATGTGTATTCACAAGGAAAAGGAGATAAAGAACAACAGTTCCATCGGAATTCTTTATTCTTTCATTCTATCGTTGTTTGTCCTCCGTGTAAATTATGATTATAAATAAATTCCAAATTACATACATTAATTGCTATATATAATCTTCTAAAGCATATGCCTCTTGCATGCCATCGGAAATTGTTGAATGTAATGTGTTATTCACCGAAACATAGTCAATACATTATTTGTTAGCCTTCCACCGGCCTACCATGGGATACATCAGCCGTGATGATCTTGGCGTTTTAAAATCAATTGTGTTGGTCTTAAATCATGTGTTTATTCACTTTTGGAGATACATGATAGTTAAAAAGATGGGTACTTAAGGCTTGAACGAAATCCATGTTTGCCTTATTGTCTCGCGTTGGCAACATCACCAAAAACATGATGTAAGTTCTGTATTCATACCACAAGTGTATGGGCCATGTAGTCTAGAGGTGGATTAGTGTTTTAAAAAGAGAAAATGGGCTAAAGCCCTAAACAAAAATCGTCCTTGACTATGGGGCTAGCCTGGAATTCAGTTAATGGATTGATTACAACAAATTTGACATTTAGTGACTGATACTTTTAGGGACAGAATTAAATAAGCGTAGCTAATTGTATTTTATGGACTTCTGCCTACGGAAAACTAAAAGTAATAAAATGTTATTAAGAAGTTATAAAATAAAATAAATTGCATACAGAATTAAAACCTAATTTTATCCCCTTTCCACTGTAGCAACAGAGTCATTATGGCGCCTTTGGGATTCACCGCAAGAAGCCACCGTAGATGCGTCGCCGGCCGCCACACGTCGCCGGAAGCCCCCCCCGCCGACGTCTTCTGTTCAAACCGCATCATAGCTAGCTCCACCCTGTTCTAGCCCTATCGACTAAAGGTACTGTCTCCATCCTCTTTACATTTGATACCGAATGGTATCAATCGATTGGTCATAATCGATTTCAATCGATTTCTGAAACGGATTTGTATACTATAATCGATTGAAGTTATTCCATCGATTGGCCATGATCGATTTCAATCGATTTCTGAAACCAAGTGGTATAACCAGTGGTATTAATCGATTTCTAGCTAGGTTAAAAAATTGATTTCTGATAGTTGAAGATCAATCTGATTTCTAGGTTAAAAATTGATTATTTATTGTTGAACATGAATCGATTTCTAATTTCAGGTATAATTTCTGTGTTCGTTCCTTATGTGTGTTGATTTGTGGAAGGAACATGACGGATTCAGATACTGAGATTGATAGGCAATTGCTGGTAAGAATTAGTAGATGAATTTAATTGTAGCTGCTGATCTTACTATTTGAGTTTATGCACATCATGATCTGCTCATTGACTAATCTGAAGAGCTGTTTAGTTGATTTTCAATGCTATATGCAATACATTGTAGTTTCAATTCCATATGAATTTTGTCTGTTTAGAAAATTTCAAATTAATAGAACAATCTTAGTGGTTCACATTTAGTGTTCACATTTACTCTTCTAATGAAAAGAGGGAATTGTGGCTGAATGATCATTCAATGGCTAGTCTGGTGGTCTGATTCATTTTGATGTGTGTTGATTTGTTAAAGCATCATTTACAGATTACAACTAGTATAATAGGCTTAATCAGTAAGGTAAATATGGCTTAATTTTATGCATGTCCATCTGCAAGACTATGCATATCATGATTTTGGTCCAATTTTGTGCTTAGTTATGGTCTTAGAGTATCACAGTTTGGCTTCTGATTTTGACGGCCGTTTTCTCTGTTCTCCCAACGGCTTCTGATTTCGATGACTGTGTTTGGTTTTCTGCAGGTCGAGGCCTGGCTCGAGAGTGAAAATGATATCCGGTTGGGGGACTGGAAAGCAGCAGATATTGAAATTATGAACACTTCCCAATTGCTCACTGCAAAACCAGTTGTTTATCTGGTAAGATCATGTGTTTTGGCAATGTCTATTATTTGAACAAAGTACTCCTCAAATGCCTTGGTCCATGAATTAATTGATTATTAGTTACGAAGATTGTTAGGTGTCCTAATTTATTGCTATAGTCTTTAATATTTCTTGAAAGTGGTTATTTCTGTTTGTTTGGTTTTAAATAAGTGATATCACTAGCTAATTGGTTGTTTAATGATTTTATTATTTTTTGAAGTACGTTTTATGCCACATGCATGATCATTAGATGGTTTATTCCAGGTCCTAAGGGATAGTAAATATGAAACTCTTTCTTCATAGCATGCTATAAATACAAGTTATATGATAGATAAAATAATAAAACAAGCATAGAAAAAGAATATGGTGCCTAGCCTGTTCTCATATGGGGCTAAGGATTCAGTAACAGCTTATTCGGTTGTGGCTCAATGGCTCAGATGATGGATTATTGGTTATGCCGGTTGAAGGGTGTTTAGTGGCTTAATGAGCTTTTTTGGACTTATAGTTGTTTGGAAGTGGCTTTATATGCAGTAAAAGCTGTTTGGCAGTGGCTTTATATGCAGTAAAAGCTGTTTGGCATTGCTTCTTTGGATTTATAGTTGTTTGGCAATGGCTTTATATTCACCAAAAGTTGTTTGGCAGTGTCTTAATAAGCTTAATAGAACTTAACGAGCATGTGGTTGTACAGATTGAGGCGCATGGTAGCAGTGTTAATGATCTCGCTTTCTCTTACCCAAACAAACAACTTTGCATTGTGACGTGTGAGGAGGATAGATTAATAAAGGTTTGTCTTCTACAATGTTGTTTTCTTTAGAATGGTCCTCTTTTGAACCGTGTTTCTTATAAGATGAAGGTCTCTATAGGTGTGATGCAGTGACACGGGCAAAACAGTATACATTTGAGGGTCATGAATCACATGTGTATTTTGTATGTCCGCATTTCAAGGAGAATAACCAGGTAATTTAATTTTAATTGAGTGTTCATGTTAATATTTTTTGATTATTTATATTTTAGAAATACACATGTCTAAGTTGTTTGTTTTCAGCCATAGAAATACATTTGTCCTCTTTTTTGCTTTGTCAAAATCTGCCGAAAATCAAGCAATAGTTCTCGAAATAAACCCGCATTATGTTTGAAGAAATTTAAATTAATTAGTGGTACATGGAGAGATTTTGTTGCTAAAGATAGATTTCATTCTTCCTTTCTTATAACAAAACCTTTAGCCAATTTATCATTATTGTTCTCATTTCTCCATTCTATCCTTGGTTAGTATCCCCTGTTACACACATGACACATCTTACAAGCCTACTGTCATCATCTTCATACCATCATTGTTAGCATCATTTTGTCTAGTTTTTGTCCTCATTTTTCCCTGAATACTTATTAAACAATGTCAACTACCAATTTGCTAACTTCAATCAGTGGTGACATTTTTATCAAACGGGTCTGACCTTTTTCCCTCTTTTTGTTCACCCTGTTGATGCTATAGGTTTCAAGATTGATTTACACAAGTTCAGGACTTGCCATATTGGCTCTAGTAGCCAATGATGTCCATAAGTTATGGAAATGGCTGAGAAACGATCGCAATTCATTTGGGAAGGTATATACATTCTAGATTCTGCTATCGATTTTAAACTGAGTGTTTTTTCTGACACCTTCATAGCCTTTTTAGGCTACTTTGTTACGGTTGCTAACTACCCTTATATTTTGTTCATATCTCAGGATGATGCTGTCAAGACGATTTCTTTACGATTGCTAAGCTAAGGAATTAAGTTTGAAGTTTCAGAGATTAATATTTTTTTTCTTTTAACACTCGATTCTATTAATGGTAACAATTGCTAAGCTAAGGGAATATGTTTGAATTATTGGATATTAATAAGTTTTGTATCAATGCTTTGATTCTATTAATGGTGATAATGATTCACAAGTTATTTCATATTATGTTAATTTGTTAGTTTAAAATCGTCTTTTAGTTACTTCTAGCAATTAGGATGCTAATGTAATAAAATTAAAAATGTAAATATCCAGAATTTATTTTTCACACTTTTAGTGACAGAAAAAATTTCCGTCACTAAAAGTTTTTGGAATGGTAGACTTTAACTGCCTTTTTGCTACAGAAATTAAGCGTAGGCATAGGTTCAGACCTTTTAGTGACGGAAATCCTATGTAGGGAAAAACATTTAGCTACCCCTTTGCTAGTGACGCTTTTTATTTCAGTGGGAAATGGTCTGACAGGATTTAGTGACAGTTTTTATACCTTTACTTACGCTTTTTTTCCGTCACTAAATGTCCGATTAGTTGTAGTGATAATAAATTAAACTAATTAGAGAGAATTAAACAGCACTACTAGTACGTTGGCTATCTATGATAAAGTTTGGCTTGAAATTTTTGGACATCAATTAGACGGAAAGTCATTACTTTATGAAAAATAAGCAGATGGAAATTTGTTGACTTTTACTATACATTGTTTCCTCGAAAATCCGTGGATAATTTCCATTACTTTTCCTATGGTTAATAAAAGTTATACAACTTATTTTCTAAATTGATGAGGTTCCGATCAAAGGTTTTTAGAAGTTTTGAACAAAAATAAATGATTTTGAAAATTTCTAATTATTGCATGGTTATGTAACGGAAAGAGTAAAAAAATGTATTTGTTGGATACCATCGGAAAGTGATCGAAAATTTAATATATTTCTAAATAATTTTTTTATTAGTTAATATGTATTGGGTAATTTAATGGACTATTTGGTCGTTAATGGACTACTAAATCCCATTATCCATTAATTAGCTACCCGTTAAAGCTTAAAAAGATTGATTATTCCACGATTAGATTCGTCTAGAAAATATAGCTCATATTTCCTGCTTATATCCATTTGCTAGCTATTAAGGACTACCAAAACCCGTTAGACCTCAATTAGACTCATTAAGATCTAATTAAACTCGTCATAACCGGCTTAGGCTCGTTAAGAAGCCCATTATACTTGCTTAAGACCAAAATGAGCACCTTAATACTAATTTAGTTGTTATATATGTGTTGCATATGTGAAGGTTTGACAACTAAATGAAGAGATCGGACGAAAGTGGAACACTACAAAATATCGGGGTATTATTGACGGATTTTGTAGTCGGTTAATCTTTGGTCAGAAATGAAAATTTTGACGGATTTTTGACGGAATTAGCGACAAAAAGAATCTGTCAAAAATCCCATGCAAATTCCAAAGAATTTTAGACAACCTTTTTGAGTTATTTTCGACACATTTTCGAGGGTTTTTTTCAAGGGTTTTTTTTCAAGGGGTTTTTTCGAGGGATTTTTAACGAATTTGGTCTTCATGGGATTTTTGACGGGTTTGATCATCATGGGATTTGTGACGGATTTGGTCTTCATGGGATTTGTGACGAAATTATTGACTGATTTTTGACGAATTTTAGAAACCATGATCTTTTAAGTTTTTGACGGATTTGTAACGAAAATTATTGACGTTTTTTTGAGGGATTTGAAAAAATTAATCCTTTGGAACTATTGACGGATTTGTGACGGAAATTATTGACGGATTCTTGACGGATTTGAAAAATAATAATCTTTTAAACTATTGACGGATTTGTGACGGAAATTCTTGACGGATTCTTGACGGATTTGAAAAATAATAATCTTTTAAACTATTGACGGATTTGTGACGGAAATTCTTGACGGATTTGAAAAACAATAATCTTTTAAACTAGGGTAAATTGCTGAAAAAGGTAACATATATGTCCAAAAAATCCAATCATGGTAATGTACAATTTTTTTGTTGTAAAAAGATTATGCATTTGATTTTGTCAAAAAATGGGACTTACCACCGGTTACTTGGATTACCGGTTATAACATGACGAGGTGTCAACAGTTTGATGATGTGGCAATATACGTGGCATAAATAACTTTGGGGAAAATTGCCGAAAAAGGTAACATATATGTTCAAAAAAATCTAATAAGGGGAACGTACAATTTGTTATTGCCATAAAAGGAGTATGCATTTGATTTTGTCAAAAAAAAGGGGAACTTATCTTTGAAGTTAAAAATTATACGTGTAAAAGGTAATCGGCTCAAGTAGGTTAACAATACGAGTTTCAGGTAAGTTTCCCGATTTTTTACAAAATCGAATGCATAATCCTTTCTTGACAAAAAAATGTACGTTACCTCGATTGGATTTTTTGAACATTTATGTTACCCTTTTCGGCAATTTGTCCTTTAAACTATTGACAGATTTGTGAAGGAAATTATTGGTGGATTTGAAAAACAATAATCTTTTAAACTATTGACGGATTTGTGACGGAAATTATTGACGGATTTTTGACAGATTTGAAAAACAATAATTTTTTTGATTATTGACGGATTTGTGACAGAAATTATCGACGGATTTTTGACGGATTTGAAAAAAATGATTTTTGAAATTATTGAAACTATTTTCGATGGATAATCCGTCGAAGATTTGTCTAAATTCTTGATGGATTATTGACAGATCAGTTTATGTCGGTAATTTGTCAAAAATCCATCGATATTTTTAGAAATTTTATTTTTATACATGTTGTCGAAAATCCGTCGCAAATCCATCGATAATTTTTTACGACAATTTCCGTCAAAAATACTCAATTTTCAGGTAGTGTAAAAGGAGCCTGTAAAAGAGTCTAGGTCTCTAGGAGGCTACAACACAAAAGGATATTATAAAGAGAGATCATAGTGAACTTGAAATGCAAGAACATAAGTTAAAGGAGTTGGTGCATCCCAACAATTGAGACGAGTGATGGAGAAGATGACTAGATTTAGTGTACCGTTCTCGACCCTACCCCACCTTCTCCCACCCCCAACTTTAGTTAGGCCATGTACATTGTCGACAATTTTAGATAACTCGTATACATTTGTGGATTATAACTCAATATTTGTTTTTTATATGCATGCTTTTCTAAGGGTAGAATTATTGTTTACAAGGAAGTTTATTGGTATTACCTAAGTTTGTAAAAGTGTAAAATATATTAAAAGTTAGGGTTTATGACTTGTGACTATAAGATAATTATATTTAAGTATTTTAATATGGTCAATGGTAATTATCTTTATATATGGAATATACAAAATTGATTGATTATTAATTTGGTAAGGAGATAAATTCTAATACAATTAAGATTTTGATTATCTTGATAGAAGATAATCATCAACGTATTTTAAGTGATTGGTCCTCTCTTCGCCTATAAATAAGAGATTGAATTTCATCAATTCAATCATCACAAAATATTACAACTCATAATAGAGGTAAAGGGAAGAAGAGAGAAATCAATCCCAGTTGAAGGTTTCGTGTTTCGTCCTATGGTATGCATACTAACACAATGGCCTTATCAAGTATGTATATTTTAATATGTGTGGTTATCATGTTTCTCTAAAATCTTGGCCACACTTTCGTCCTATGGTATGCACACTACTCGATTTGTACACATATTATCATTGAACTATTTTTGTACTCAATATACCATTGAATTCTCTTTTTTGTACACATTATACCATCCATTATTACCGGGTATAGCCCGTTTTTTAATATGTGGCAATTAAAGTTATTAAATAATACTTATGCGGATCTAACGTGGTTTTGACGTGGCAATGACTAGGCATTCTCAATGGTATATTAAGTACAAAAAATAGTTCAATGGTAATATGGGTACAACCAGCACCACTACAAGACACCCCACTATAGCCAACACCACCAAAACCACCACCACAACCAAAAAGTGGGAGGAAGGGATGCATGAGCAAGAAGGGTGCAGGAGATGTCATTTAGAGTGTCGATAATACGTTTCGCTTTACCATTTTGGGAAGAGGTTTTAGGACACGAGAACCGAAAAACCATGTCATCAGTTTGACAAAATGAGTGAAAAAGAGCATTGTCAAATTCACGCCCATATCACATTGAAAAGTTTTTATGTCACGTTCAAATTGAGTTTTAATTAAAGCACAAAATTGGAAAAATTTGTTGTAAACTTCACGGTTGTGTTTAAGAGGATACAGCCAGACAAAGTGAGTGAAATCATCTAACAACACAAGATAATAATGAAAATGTTAGAAATATTTGTTAAGTTGTGTCAATTTGTAATTTCTCTAAACTTAGTGTCATTTATGTAATTGTTGTTAAAGGCCCATGTTCAAGGCCCAAGTGTTTAAAGCCTTTTAAGCCCTTTTCTAGTTAGTATAAATAGGTGTAGTTAACATCATTTGTACTTCTTGATTCTCTCATCATTGAATGAATGCAATTTATCTTGATCTTGGTACTTAGCATATACATCATATAAAATCTAAGTGTTCTTGATTTGATTGATTTGGAACCCACAATTGGTATCAGAGCCTGCCACTTGCTCTTGATCCGTTGTGTTCTGGTTCTGGTGAAATCATTTCTTCAGACCTCAAGCTTCGGGTACCGGGTCTTCTCTTCAGACTTGGATTTTTGGGCGTCAAGTACTTTCTTCAGACTAGAGTTTCCAGAATTTCTCTAAGTCTTCTCTCAATACCCGACACCTAATACCCTTCACTACACTTAACCTTCAGATCTAAACCTAACCTTCAGATCAGACCCCGACCTCCAGAACTGAATCATTTTCAAGATTTTCACAAGTCTTGAGATCTTTCACCAACCCGTTCACCTGATCATACTAAGTGGTTTAAGATCCACAATCAATCTTTAATCATGAACACAAGAGAAGCCTTTGCAATCGGGTCCGATACCCGACCACCGGTTCTCCATGTACATGAAGAGGAATCTGATGAAGAGATGAATGACATAAAGAAGGCCTTAGCATTGATCACCAGGTCCATGTCCAAGAGAAATGCAAGAAAACCCATGTCTTCTATCAACCATCTGAGGAGAATTGAACAGGGTGGGAGAGCTGACTGCCAGAAACCTGTAGAGAAAGCCAACTCTAAAGACAAGGGAAATGAAGGAAAGAAAGATAATGCTTGGCTCAGAATGTCAAGTGATGATGAGGAAGGAGTTCCTGTATGTATGCTTATTCAAGATGAGGCATGGGACCTGACAAGTGATGAAGGAAGAAAAGATCAACTATGCTTGATGGCAGATGTGGATGAAGGATATTCCGAGGATGATGATCGTGACTACAATGATGTCAACTCAGACCATTCTGATTCATCTTCTGAGGTACTCCCTGACCCATACACTGAACTTGAAAATCAAGTAAATGGTCTCGCACAAAAGGTTTCTGAGTATGAAAATAAGATTAAACAAGCTAATAAACAAACCACAATTGCTGAATCCAAATTAGCTAGTGAACATGCCTTAGTCGTGAAATTCAACATTGAATTGGCCTACTCAAAAGACAAAGTTAACATGCTCACTCTTGCAAACAAAACTCTTGAAGATAAAGTCACAAGCTTAAATGCTAATATCACTGATTTACAAAAGAGACTTCATGAGGCTGAGATTTTGAGTAGAGTAAGTGTTCAAAAGTATGAAGCCATTTTTGCCCAACGAACAAATCTCTTTGCAAAAATAAAAGATATGGAGGACAAGTTCCTAAAGAGAGGCCAGACTGATCAAACCATTCATATGAACCAACCTAAAGAGTTCAATTATTATAACCCTAAAGAAGGCATTGGATACAAAAGTCCATGCTATCTTAAGCGTGCCATATCCAAGACTCCTACCATGTGTGACCTTCGGTACATGAGTCTTGGATACAAAATCGTTTTCATGAAAGAGTCTGATGATCCTGAACAGTTGAAGGAAATTGAGAAGAAAGAAAAAGATAGAAAAAACAAACACTCTATTCCCTTCAACTATTCATCTCTCAATGCCAGTTACGCAACGCGTGAGACTCATTTGTCTAAGGATTATACGCCTAGCTATACTGAGGCTGAGATGAATCAGGAAGTTCCAATCCTTGAAAAAGTTTACAAAGATAACAAAACCTTTTATGAGAAGAGGATTGCTACACTTGAGGCTGAGCTTGAGGATGAGAGGCGCATGAGCCTTAGGGAAAAGGACTTGTATTTTAGTAGAATCAACGAACTTGAAACTGCCCTCCAATCCAAGAGTCCACCAAGAGACAATCAATCCTCATGTGGAACTTATGGTAATACACCTCATCATCGCCATACGTGGAATGTTGATGCACCTGATTTCAGACCTTCAAGTACAAATTTTCAAAACTCAAAATCAATTGTACTAAGGTCTCCAATTTGCACAACTATCTCATACATGGACACTCTAACTAACATGGCACCAAGATCAACGATACAAATCTCTGAGATTGTATCGAATGATTGTTCCAACATGGCTGGTGAGGGTGGTAGATCAAATGGTACTTCTAAACCTGGAACGTGTATTCCTATCAAACCCACTCGGGAAGACAAAGGGAAGGATCCAATAGTCACCCATGAGTCTGAAGTTGCGAGTACATCTCGTCCTAATGTGACTGCTCCTAAGAAACGTCGACGCTCTCGTAAAAACAAGAAGTCGTCTAAACCTAAGGAACAATCACACAACTTCCATCCAAGAAACAAATCTTCAAATCATCACCCTCATGCTAATCACACTTCTTCAAATGAGACAAATCAAAATGTGAGACAGGTTAGGCACAACTCAAAGGAGAATGGAGTTAAAAAGGGCAGTCATCCAAAGTCACATGCACATAAGCCCAGATTTGTGAAAAACAGATTTTCCAACGATAAATTTCATAGAGCTCATAGTCATGTACCTCATACTCTCTTTAACTTTCATGACTGTGAACATGTTGCTTATGGATATCGGAGTGATTATCGATGTCGAAACTGTTTTCATTTTGGCTTTTGTGCGAATGCCTTTGTCAATGATCGATATTGTGCTCCTAACTTTTATGGATTCTACAATCATGCTTATCATCATTACACTCATCATGCTAAGAAACATAACTCTAAACCTGCTGATACTAACCCGAAAGGACCCATTCCCAAATGGGTACCTAAAAATGTTTGCACTTGATTTTGCAGGACGGTCATGTGTAAGTTATGGTTGAGGTTGTCCCAAACACATGACCGGGAAAAGGGACCTTCTCACTCCCTTTAAGAGTTGTACTTGGTGAGAAGTTCGCTTTATGAGTAGTAATAAATCAAGGGGGAATTTTGTCTGCCTCCGCCTGATCAGAAGGGGAACAGGTAAGCACCCCAGGTAAGTTCTCTATTCCCTATATATAAATATAATAGTATTTTTTTTCATAGACCTTCGATTTTCGCCCTTCCGGACCTCTGGCCTTCGACCTTCAGGTAAGCACCTCAGTTTGTGATCAGCTGTCATAAGTCGAGGGGGAACGTTCCCTGGTTATACCCAAACCAAGGGGGAACGTTCATTTATGTAATATTTGTTAAGTTGTGTCAATTTGTAATTTCTCTAAACTTAGTGTCATTTATGTAATTGTTGTTAAAGGCCCATGTTCAAGGCCCAAGTGTTTAAAGCCTTTTAAGCCCTTTTCTAGTTAGTATAAATAGGTGTAGTTAACATCATTTGTACTTCTTGGTTCTCTCATCATTGAATGAATGAAATTTATCTTGATCTTGGTACTTAGCATATACATCATATAAAATCTAAGTGTTCTTGATTTGATTGATTTGGAACCCACAGAAAACCACCTGAACTTAACACAAGGGAGGTCCAAAGATCACTATGAATGATATCAAATGGTGCAAGGGTACGAGACATAGATGTCGTAAAAGGTACACAAACATGTTTAGCAATCTGACAAGAGGAACATAAACTATGAGAGCGAAGCTCTTTATTAAGAAATCAAAATTTTACTACGAAGAAAACTAAAAATATGATTGCCAGGGTGACCTAGACGTTGATACCATATTTGGGATGAAATAGTTGTTAGAGACACTGGAGGAGAAGAGGTAGATCGATGGAGATTGGAGACGGGATAAAGCTCGCCCGAACTATTACATCTCATGATCGTGACCCCCGTTCGAAGATCATTCACAAAAAAACCATAGGGATCAAACTCAATAAAAACATGGTTGTCTTTGGTAAATTGGCGAACAGAAATAAGGTTCTTAATTATGTGAGGTGTGTGAAGAACATTGGAGAGATGGAGGGTAGAGGAGGTAAGCTAGCCCGGTACCTATAACTGGAATGCGGTTACCATCGCCAACATGAATAGAATTAACAGTAGTGGATTTAGAAATCGTATGGAGAGTACCTGTGTCAGAAGTCATGTGAGAAGTTTCCCTAGAATCAATGTACCAAGTAGGATCAGGAGGTTGGAGATTCATGGTGCTAAACGCAGTTGGTAAGTCCATGAACTGCTCAGATGGAGTATCAAGAGTGACGTATGCTTGTTGTGGCCGAGGACTAAGAACCTCCACAATTGAGGGGCGATGAGTCGTAGTGGGATATGGGCATGGAGGCATCGGCCACAGTGCACTCTAGTAGTAAGGTGTGGGCCACGGAGAAGCATTCCAAGGCTGCTGACGTGAGGGTGGTGCGAATGAACGATTCTAGGAATTGCTACGAATGGTGTCCTATTCCAAGGATTGTGATTGCCATTCCCCGTTTGTTGTTGTTGCTAGGAGTGGGGGGGTAGGGGAGGGTGGAATAGCCAATAAGGAGGTGACTGAGTCCGTAGGTTCAGCATGGGCATAACAAGATTCCTCACGTAGGAGCATACTACGGGCTATGTCAAAGGATGGTAGAGGAAAGGTGTTGTTGATGATGCTACCGATAGTATCCAAGATCGGGGTTAAGTCGTTGATTAGAAAGTTGGTCGGACAACATCTTGAGTCGTTGACGGTATGGAGTAACTGAAGGAAAATCACCTAGATGTGTGTGATTGAACAGGTGTTCCAAATCTGCTATACAGGCACTTTTGTTGTCATGGAAAAGATTTTTGATGCGTAGCCAAGCATCTCAAGCAGTAAAAACCAGGCTTGAGAATCGTAAGGAGAAGATCTTGGGTAATGGTGCCGTAAATCAACGACAAAACAGTGGCATCGATTTGATCCCACTTGTGAGGTTAGGATCGGGAGTAGACCCATCGATATGTTCCATGACACAGTGAGCTCGGGTAGCAACCTGGAAGAGTTCGGCCCAAGAATGGTACTGAACTTATTGCGGGTCGAGAGGGAGAGGAATCAACTTCCGAATGTTGCTAAAGGTTTGGGCATGGTGAAGAGAAGAGGATGGTGAGGCCGTGTTGGCTTTTCGTGGCTAATTAGTCATCGAAAAGAGGGAATAAAGAATTAGGGTTTATAGGGGGAATTGATGCTGAGAATGAGAGAGAGTAGTGATGTTTAAAGAGAAACACCAGATAGGGTTCTTCCAAGGAAGAACGAAACAGATGGAGGAACTTTTAACCGAAAAACACAGGTAGGAGGCTAAGCTCTGATACCATGTAAAAGGTTGTAATGCTTGCCTTCTCCATTGAATACCTCTCAAATAAATACACGATTACAAGAAATTACAAAAAAAACCTACCATATACAACAAAGGAAATAAATCAAATCAAACCTAAAATATATTATTAACATAATTGCTATAATTACTATCAAAACCCCACAAAACCAAGAACCTAACTATAAAGTATGGAGGTTGCCTAGCAACTTAAATGAAAGCATTTGAAGAAATCAATACAAAATAAGAGATGGAAGTGGCACCAAGACCAGAAATCTATAGAAGAAGAGAGCAAATCTTACTAGAAAGAAAACCCAGAGCAGAGAGTTGCAGTTGGGGAGAGTTGTATGGTGAAAATCTTGGAGCCTTGCTAACGATAAGTTAAAAACCTCTGACATACATTTCGACAAACAGTTGCTGGACGAAACTAGGTTTAGGAACAGAGCCATCATGGACGCATTTGTTGCCAAGCTCTTCGCCACCATTTCACCGCTGAAAGCAGCATACGCTGGGCTACAAGCGGCACAGTTCCCTTATGATAGAGGAGCTATCCAGTCTGCAGATCAGGTCGGTGTTGATGAGCTTAAATCGATGAGATACCTGAATGGATACAAGGAGAAAATGCTGGAGAAAACTATGATGAATATGATGAAAGAAAGGGGATTGTTATTTGCACCCCACATAGGTAGGGGTGCAATAAAAAATGTTAAAAAGTCGCATTAAATTACCTAGAAATTAAAAAAGACAAGAGTAAACTACATATTTGGTCCCTAGGGTTTACCCAAAACAACTAGTTTCTTCCCCGTGGTTTAATAACTACACTAGACGTCCTTGAGGTTTGCATTTTGCTTTGGATTTGGTTCCTGCTCACTAACGCCGTTTGAAACTCAGTTAAGTGAGGTTTTTTGTGAAAGGATTATGTGCAAGATAGTAACAGGGTTTACCGTGTCCAATGTTATAAGACACTAGTGGGTCACGTTGGGATTTTGTGTAATCCTCGTATCAAATTGACACGAGAAAACTGTGATCTCGAACCTAACTGGATCGAGATACATGACAAAAATTTTGTGACCAAACTGATCCAAAAATTTATTCAATCAAACCAAAACTGGTTTCATTTGTGCGGAAGCGATATGGATTAAAATCCCGAAAATATCATAGATCTTTATTCGTTTATTTTACTATAGTTAACAGATCTAATAATTATAGGTTTATGATTAAATTACCTCGGAAGCTTGAGCTTAATCCACCTGTGATGAGGTCAAACGGAATTCCTTCTAGTTGAATCAAATCCCGAACGATTCGCGAACGAACTGTATGCGAAGAATACAGTCGAATAAACAAGAAACCGGATCTGGTTTCGGGTTTAGAGAAATCGACAATAGAGAGAGGAGAGAGAATGAGAGGTTTCTTTCTAATTAGGAGAATTAACTTATGAATTATGGATTACCCTAACTGTTTATTTATATGGAGAGATTTCCATATTTTAGACAGTTTCCATAATTCATGATATTTATCTTATGGAAATTATTTACTAATCTTTTCTTTTTCATTAAGAAAAGAATAATAATTTCCAGTTTAATACTAGATAAATATTAATCTGTTATATATTTATTTTAACTAATAAATATATAACCTTATTAACTAAATCTGTTATATATTTATTTAACTAATAAATATATAATCCCTTTTAATTAATTTCCATAAACCTATTAACTTTGGAGTTTTTACAGAAAACACCCAACTGTTTTATAATTTACTATTATAAAACTAAACTCTCCAAACTGGGGTTAATTGACTATCCGAATTACATACCCTCACAAGTGTGACCCACAAGTGTCTTATAACTTTGGATGTGCGATCAAACGGTTTGTCAACTTTTGCACAAAATTACTAACAGGTCACACTGCTACACCCCCAAACAGAGATCATTTGGATTATTGTGTGTGAAACAATTAATTAAGTTTAATTATTAAATGAGAGAGATTAAATAATAAATTGGTTATTTATTATTTAAATGATAAATATTAACTTAAATATTTATGGAAATAAGTTATTAGTTAAGTTAATATATTAATTAACAGTTTGTTAATTAAATAAAGAGTTTTAATTCATCTAAAAGTTTGATGGGCTTTTTAATTAAAACGGGCTTTTCTAATTGAATACTGCCTTATTTAAGTTTATAAATAAGGGCAATATCTAAGGGTTTATTCATTCCAATTAATTAGTTTTTCTGATCAAAAAAAGAAATCCAGAGAAAACCCAAAACCTCTCTCTCTCTCTCTCTCTCTCTCCGTCCATTTTACACACACACACATTCAAACCAATCAGGTTTGAATAATCCTTTGCGGTCTAGCAGCTAGTCTCGCGGTGGTGCAGTAGCGGTGTATCCCTCACCAGCTTTCCAAGATCGTTTTGTCTCGTTTAAAGGTAAATTCGATAAACCCCCTCGATATTATGTTTGATAAGTTTTGGTTGGATCTCTGTCGGGATTATCAATTTTTATTCCGCTGCGTTAATCGTTTTTCCTCAAATAATCCCAACAGCGGTATCAGGCCACTTCCATAACTTTTCAGATCTGGTTATTCATAACTTTTCAGATCTGTAATTTATGCGTTGATTTTAAAAATCGGATTTTTATCGAAAATCCGTGCGTTCGTGGCAATCGGCGGCGGAACGGCGGCTGTCGCCAGCCGATCGCCGGACGAATCACGATCGAACTAATCGAAGACCACCATGTTACGGTGGCCGATCGATGGTGTTTCACCGCCAGACCACCAAAGCCGAATTCGGCGATGGTGGTGGACGTGCGACTACGGTGGCGGGCAGCAGCCGATTGCTGCTGTTGCGTCGCCGGTGGTGGCGGCGGTTCTAGTTTTGGTCGTCGATCGCTGGCAGATGGCGACGGTGGTGATTGTTGTTCTAGGTCGGCGATGGTGTTGGTGTTTTTGCGTCGCTGCCGTCGCCAGTGGCCACCAGCCACCGATCGACAGCCGCAAAGGCGGATTAGTGGCGATTGTTGTCGTCGGCCGAACACCACCGATCGACAGCCGCATTAGGCCGGTTACGGTGGTGGTTGTTATTGTCTTCGATCGCCGGCAAGGCGATGGTGGAGGCATCTTTGCCGCTACTGTCGCCGGTGCAACACACCGCCGATCGACAGCCTAGATCAGGTGGATCGGTGGCGGTAGTCGGTGGCAGTTTGGTTTTCGTCGACCACGAGCGGCGGCAATGGTGGCTGTTGCTACCGTCGTTGTCGCGTCTGGTCACGGTGGCGGTGGTTATGCTACTGCTGTTACCGGAGGTGCCTAGCGGCAGTTGATCGGAAACCACCACACGGTGGTTGGTGGTGATTGTTTATTGCCATTAACCACCAGTGGTTTCGATAGTTTCATGAATGGAACTAGCGGTACCAGTTAGGTAACGATTTTGGGCCACGGTATCAGTTCAAATCGTGTCAAGCTTCGATCTGATAAGGGTTTATTTTTACCCTAAACAAAATTAATTTTGGATAATATTTTATCCCGTTAAATTATTGTTAGATAATTATTAATTCCTTTTGGATTTTATAATTATTTGGAAATCCAGTTTTTTTTTATATCAAAATAGTAAGTTTTATTACTTTAATCTTTAAACTGTTTATAGTTGTCATAGCCAAGCCCCTAGACCTGTGGTTGTGTTTTAGTTTTGGTTTTATTTTATCTTGTTCTGTTAAGGGAGGCTTGCGTGCCATACCCTCTTGTAATTTTATTTTAATTAGTCTAGACGGGAGGCCTGCATGCCACTTACAACCCGATTTGTTGTAATTTAATCAAAGACGCATAAACTGAAGATGGAGCTTGGAGGCACAACCAAGGATGTCGTAGCTAGTGGGAACACCAAGATTTCATGCTTTGTGGGTTGTTTGGTCACATAGGTTTGAGACCGTCGGTTCTCGTGTTGGCTCACGAAACTGACATTAGTTATGGGCAAAAGTTATGATACTGTTTTTGTTTTATCTTGCGTGGTTTGTTGCAGTTACATAATTAAGATAAAACATATTTTTTTCAAATCTAATGAATTAGTTTTAAACAAAAAGAGGTTCGATTTCAGTTTGTTTTTCGAATCAGTTAATTTGAGTTTTTGAAATTAAAACTGGCTAAAATCCTTAGGAAAAATCATAGATTAGTAAGTGTGACCCATTTGTGGACACCTTTGGCGTAAGGTACGTGGGCGTTGGAAGAGAGCAAACCTTGGGCGCCTGCGTTCAAACCCCAAGTCAAATGGGGTGAAATGACTCTGCGATAATCGGGTGGTACCGGCCAGAGTACATCCAGTCCAAAATGGTGTGGGTCTATTTTGGTTTTTGTTACAATTTACCGGGTGGTACCGGGCCAAAACACATTAGAGCGACTAAATATGCACGGATTCTAGTATCCGATGTCCCGATGATCTGGAAGTCATCTTCATTTAAAGATGCGATTGGTATAAGTTATTACCTACCAAAAATAGCATAGATTGACTTGTGTGCTCAAACCACTTGTCAATTCATGTGAAATATGGATTCTAGTCTAATAAATTAATTCTAAGGTAATGATTTATTAGAATTTTATAATCAAGTAACTAAATTGGAATTTTATTCTTTCTGTAGATGTCTTATACTGCTATTCCGTTTTATTCACCCGAGGAATCTCTCCGCCTTATAATGGGGAAATGGAAGCTTACAGGCCAAAATTTTCCAGTTTGGAAAATGCATCTTGACAACGTCTTGAGTGCATAGGGTAAGCGATATGTGATTGAGAAACCCATTTCACGTCCCAAATCCAATTTTCCTCAAAAGGACTTTGCGGAATATTTCAAGTTTATGGATGACGAATCAGATGTGATGTCGATCCTATCTTTCCCTACTTCGCCCGAGTTCACGGCCGATTTAAGAGTTAAGTATTGCCATGAGGTCATGAAGGATATAGAAAACTAGGTAGGTTTCTATAAGAACTGTGGGAAGTATTTAATCATGCAGGAAATCTTTTCACTGAAAATGGAAAGAGGTCAATCCGTTAAAGATCATCTCCTAGAGATAAGGAGACTCTTTAAAAGTTTGTCGCGTATGGGATACAAGATGGTTCAAGAGGAGCTAGTATATCTCATGTGGTTCTCACTCCTGAAAAAGATACGTGTCACAGCTAGTGAGTACATGGGAGAACCAAAGATGGACGTGGCAAAGGTTCATGAGGATATTTTGGCCAATCTGGAGCCAAAACCCGAAGCAGCAGCTGAGCTCATGGATAGTGATTGGATTGACGAGCTGGGAGATCTGAGTTGCCCAGAATGTGGTAGCAAAGATATTTGTGCTCACTCGATGGACATCAACCAGTTGGACATTGGTTCACCCAATGCACCAGGTATCTTTATGATAGACTGTTTGATCACTTCTTATGAATCATGGGTACTTGATACAGGCAGTGGTAACCACATTTGTAATCATTTACAGGGATTCAAAAGAAGGGAGACCTTGAGGAAAGATCGTTCGAACCTACGAGTCAGTGAAGGCACGATGCTTGTAGCTGAAGCTGTAGGATCTTACAGTCTTAGTTTACCCTCGAGACTAGTTTTGGAACTTGAAAATTGTTACTATGTTCCTAGAATGATCAAAAACATTATTTCTTTCGATTTATTAGTAGACCATGGTTTTTATTATAAATATGATTACAAACTGATTTCTTGCTTTAAAGTTGATATCTTTTATTTCAAAGCAACTCCCACTAATGGTCTATATGTACTAAATCTACAAGAAAGTAATATAGAAGTCTATCATATAAGTAAGCGATCCAAAGAAATTGAGGATCAGACTTACCTCTGGCATTGTCGGCTCGGACACATAAACAAGAAACGCATAGAACAACTCCAGAAAGGAGGAATTCTGGGGTCTTTTGATTTTAGACCATTTAACAACTGCGAGTCTTGTTTGTCCGGTAAGATGACAAAACAGCCTTTCAATAAAGATAATGAAAGAGCTAGTGAATTTTTAGGGATTATACACACAGATGTGTGTGGACCTTTCAGTCATGAAGCTAGGGGAGGATACCGGTACTTCATTACCTTCACTGATGATTTGAGTAGGTATGGTTATGTCTACCTAAACAGACATATGTCTGAAGCCTTTGAGAAACTTAAGGAATTTTAGAACGAAGTACAGAACCAACTTGATAAGAAGATCAAGTTTCTTCGGTCAGATCGAGGTGGAGAATATCTTAGTCAGGAATTCGACAATCATTTGATGGACTGTGGGATTTTTTCACAACTCACACCTCCGTACACACCTCAGATGAATGGTGTGTCAGAAAGGAGGAATCGTACCTTACTTGACATGGTACGATCATTGATGTGTCGATCCTGTTGGGAATTGCAGACAAAAACAAATATGCACAGCGGAATAAAACAGAATTCCCAAACCAGAAGATCCATCCCAAACAGGTTTAGATACAATTTCAAGGGGGTTTAGAATAATACCTTATCAGATACAAAAACGGTTTCCGGAAAGCTAACGGGGAATACACCGCTACTGCACCACCACGAGAACCGCTGCTAGACCGCCTTAGGATTACCAAAAACTCGAAAAAACCGAAAACCCGGTTGAATGTGTGTGTGTATCGATTTTGGGAGAGAGAGAGAAAGAGGTTTGGCTTTTTCTTTTTCTCTAAGTTACTAATGAGATTGCAATATGAGAAAACCTATTAGGTTTGCCATATATTTATATTAGTAAATATGGTAATGTCCTAATAGAAAAGCCCGATTAATTATTAAGCCCGATAGGCTTTAATTAATCCTTTCCATATATTAATTTACTATTAATATATATCCATAAATAATAAATAGATTTATCTATTATTTATTTTTCTCTCTCTTAATTAATTAATTATACCAATTAATTAATTCCACACAACTGGTAAATCCAAATGATCTCTATTCGGGTGTGTAGCAGTGTGACCCACTAGTGCCTTATAACATTGGACACGGTAAACCTGTTACTGTCTTGCACATAATCCTTTCAGACTCCCACTTGTGCCAGACAAGTAACTCTACTGTTACCATTTAGCCTAAGGAGGTCCCTAGCCAGACACTTAGGTTAACCAGGTTATAAGATCTCTTATATCCAGAGAAACAATTCTCGCTAGAATTGTACACAGGTTCATTCCTTTTACACGCGATATCTCTAAAGTGAGTTTTAGACATGGAGCGGAGGACTTCAATCTTAAACTCAAGTTTTCTTGACTCTGATCTCGATTGCTTGCAGTAACGGAACTTACCAAATAACAACTGTTATTCTATCCGAGCGTGGCCACGCATTTCTGCCAATCTCAACCGTCAAGGGGCCCGGAAATATCTCTCCTTTTACAGAGGTGTAAATCCCTTCTTGACTATCTGCATCTGGTCACATGGCTTCCGCTGCATCTAGTCACGCCCCGTATGGCCACCCTGTTACGGCGTAGCGTTAGAACGTGCTAAGAGTACAACAGTCCTCACGTTTCCAGACCAAATATCTCAGGTCTAAGGACAACCTATCATCAAGTCAATGCTCATGACATAGGCTCCATGGAGCAGACTTGAAACTGGTCACTTCCAATACTCAAACACTCTGATGAGTATCTATGAATGTTTGGCCACATCACTTGTGCTTTTACTCATTACCTTGAATAAACCACCAAACACCCATAATAGCGTTACAATCCTGCTAAGGTTCCCACCTTAACAAGTAGCTACGGAACTTTTAGATTTTACTTACAAGACTTGTATATATAAAATCAGGGATGACTAAATATGCTAAAACTGGTTAATTTGAGACAATCATGAAAAATCCTCCTTATTTCCATCACACAGTGAAAATAATAAAACGTACACGATATTTAGTCTCAAAAATTAATCCACGGTAATAATCAAAAACTAAAACTAGCTACTAGTGTCCAGGTACTGCATCCCAATGGAATTAGCATGTGTCTCATGCTTCACTCTAGCTAGCGGCTTTGTCAGTGGATCCGCTACGTTCTCGTCCGTCGGAATCTTGCATATTCTAACGTCTCCTCTTCCGATGATCTCTCGGATGAGGTGAAACTTCCGAAGTACATGTCTCGACTTGTGATGCTCTCTAGGCTCCTTAGCTTGCGCCACAGCCCCAGAGTTATCACAATAAATATCCACCGGTCTAGAGATACTGGCTACAACTCTTAGATCCGTGATAAAGTTCCTGAGCCAGACCGCTTCCTTTGCTGCGTCTGAAGCTGCAATGTACTCGGCTTCGGTGGTAGAGTCTGCTATCGTGTCTTGCTTCGAGCTTTTCCACGAGATTGCTCCTCCGTTTAGGGTAAAAACATACCATGACTGTGATCTGTAATCATCTCTGTCGGTCTGGAAACTAGCGTCTGAATAACCAGTGACACTAATCTCATCCTCAGAACCTCCAAAGACCAAGAACATTTCCTTTGTACGCCTCAGGTATTTTAGAATGTTCTTGACAGCCACCCAATGGGCTTCACCTGGGTTTTGCTGGTATCTGCTCGTTACACTTACTGAGTAAGCAACATCGGGCCTGGTACATAACATGGCATACATGATCGATCCAATTGCCGAAGCATATGGTATCGATTTCATCTTGTCCTTATCTTGACTAGATTCGGGACACTGTGCTTTACTTAGCACTATACCATGCTGCATTGGGATGAATCCTTTCTTGGATTCATCCATCCTGAATCGTTTCAGGACTTTATCAATGTATGTACCCTGACTAAGCCCGATAAGCCGCCTAGATCTATTTCTGTAGATCTTTATACCAAGTATATATGCGGCTTCTCCAAGGTCTTTCATTTGGAAACATTTGCTTAACCAAGCTTTAACACTCTGTAAAGTTGGTATGTCATTTCCAATGAGTAGAATATCATCTACATATAAGACCAAGAAGGTTACTATGCTCCCACTGAAATTTGTGTAAACACATGGCTCAAACTCACTTTTGGCAAATCCAAATTCCTTGATTCGCTCGTCGAAATGTAAGTTCCAGCTTCTGGATGCTTGCTTTAATCCATAAATGGATTTTAGCAACTTGCACACTTTATTAGGATTCTTTGGATCTACAAAACCTTCTGGTTGTTGCATGTAGACATCCTCTGTTAACTTCCCATTCAGGAAGGCTGTCTTAACATCCATTTGCCAAATCTCATAGTCAAAATATGCTGAGATGGCCATCAGAATCCTAATGGACTTTAACATAGCTACTGGCGAGAAGGTTTCATCATAGTCGATGCCATGAGTCTGCGTGAAACCTTTCGCGACCAGTCTGGCCTTAAAAGTGTGCACATTTCCGTCCATGTCAGTTTTCTTCTTGAAAACCCATTTACGCCCAACAGCCCTACAGTGCTGGGGTAAATCTGTCAACTCCCAAACTTGGTTGTCGTACATGGACTGCATCTCCGCCTTCATGGCTTCCTGCCATTGCTCAGACTCATCGCCTGATACAGCTTCTCCATAGGATGTAGGCTCATTCAGGTCTCCACCGTCCTGGGAGACTAGAAATCCAAGATACCTATCTGGTTCTTGCCTTATCCTAGTGGATCTGCGAAGGTCTTGTGTTTGCACTTCCTCAACCGTTTCCGGTTGAGTCTCAACATTACCTTGTTGAGTGACTGGCTCAACAATCGGTTCAGGTGTTTCTTCCTCTACTATCTGTAGGTCTATATCATTTCTTGTGTTCTCTTGACTGAGAAACTTTTCTTCCAGAAGTTCTCCATTGCGAGCCACAAATACTTTGTTCTCGCTAGGATTATAGAAGTAGTATCCCAGTGTGTTCTTGGGATAGCCTACGAAGAAACACTTGTCTGATTTGGGTTTGAGTTTCTCCGAGGTTGTACGCTTAACGTATACCTCACAACCCCAAATCTTCAGAAAAGACAACTTAGGCTTCTTGCCTGTCCATAGTTCGTATGGAGTCTTTTCTACCGACTTAGTTGGCACTTTGTTCAGTATATTTGCTGCTGTTACGAGCGCATGTCCCCAGAATGATACTGGTAACGTGGAACGACACATCATTGATCGTACCATGTCAAGCAGGGTACGATTCCTCCTTTCTGACACACCATTCATCTGTGGTGTATACGGAGGGGTGAGTTGTGAAACGATCCCACACTCTCTTAAATGACTGTCAAATTCCAGGCTAAGATATTCTCCACCACGGTCTGACCTTAAGAACTTGATCTTCCTGTCAAGTTGATTCTGTACTTCACTCTGAAACTCTTTGAATTTCTCAAAAGCTTCAGACTTATGTCGTATCAGGTAGACATACCCATACCTACTGAAATCGTCAGTAAAGGTAATGAAGTACCGGTATCCTCCTCTCGCCTCATGACTAAAAGGTCCACACACATCAGTGTGTATGATCTCCAACAAGTCATTGGCCCTTTCATTGTCTTTGTTGAAAGGATGCTTTGTCATCTTGCCCGACAAACAAGATTCGCAATTACTAAAGGGCTTAAAATCGAAAGTCCCTAGAAGTCCTCCTTTCTGGAGTAGTTCTACGCGTTTCTTGTTTATATGTCCGAGCCGACAATGCCAGAGGTAAGTTTGATCCTCAATGTCTTTGGATCTTTTACTTATATGATAGATTTCGTTGTTACTTTCTTGGAGATTCAATATGTATAGACCATTCGAAGGAGTTGCTTTGAAATAAAACATGTCATTTTTAAAGCAAGAAATCATTTTATAATCGTATTTATAATAAAATCCTTGGTCTACCAATAAATCAAAAGAAAGAACATTCTTGATCATCTTAGGAACATAATAACAAGTATCGAGTTCCAAAACTAGACCCGAGGGCAAACTAAGACTGTAGGATCCTACGGCTTCAGCTACAAGCATCGTGCCTTCACCGACTCGTAGGTTCGAACGATCCTTCCTCAAGGTCTCCCTTCTAGTGAATCCCTGTAAATGATTACAAATGTGGTTACCACTTCCCGTATCAAGTACCCATGATTCATAAGAAGTGATCAAACAATCTATCATAAAGATACCTGGCGCATCGGATAAACCGATGTCCATCTTGTCAACATTGAATGAGTGGACACAGATATCTTTTTTTTTTTTTTGGAAAGGTTCACCTGGACTTTGGCCAGACTACATCCTTGGCAATTTATACCGAGAGCTAAAGCATGCTCCCCTGAGATTAACACTCAGTGGCCCCTGGTTGCTCACCCCCGGATTCGAACTTGGGTGGGTTTTTCCCCAACACCAATCCTTAACCGGTAGGCTGCCCCATTGGGGTTTGGACACAGATATCTTGGCTACCACATTCTGGGCAACTTAGATCTCCCAGCTCATCAATCCAATCAGTACTGTCCATGAGATCAGCACTTGCTTCCTTTGGCTCCAAACTGTCCAAAATATCCTCATGAACCTTTGCCACGTCCATCCTGGGTTCTCCCATGTATCCACTAGCTGTGACACGAATCTCCTTCGGGAGTGAGAACCACATCAGATACACAAGCTCCTCCTGAGTCATCTTGTATCCAAGTCGTGACAAACACTTAAAGAGTCTCCTTATCTCCAGGAGATGATCTTTAACTGATTGGCCTCTTTTCAGCTTCAGTGAAAAGATTTCTTTCATGATCAAATACTTGCCACAATTCTTATAGAAACCAATCTGGTTTTCTATACCCTTCACGACCTCATGGCAGAACTTAACTCTGAGATCGACTGTGAACTCGGGCGAAGCAGAGAAAGACAGAATCGACATCACGTCAGATTCATCAGCCATAAATCTAAAGTACTCAGCAAATTCCTCTTCAGGGGCATTGCTCTTAGGTCGTGATAGTGGTTTATTGATCACATAAAGCTTATCCTGGCCGCGCAAGACATTATCAAAATGCAACTTCCAAACTGGATAGTTTTGGCCCGTAAGCTTCCACTTGCCCATAATTAGGCTAAGTGATTCCTCAGGTGAATAAAACGGAACGGTAGTATAAGACATCTACATAAAGAATAAATTCCGATTTAGTTTATTGATTATAAAACTTCTAATAAATTTATTTACCCTTAGAAAAATAAGTTTATTAGACTAGAACCCATATTTCACATGTGTCGGTAAGCGGCTTGATCACGCAAACCAACCCATGCTATTTCTGGTAGGTAACCACTTATACCAATCGCATTTTAAACGAAAATACGACTTCTAAAACGTCGGGACATCGAATATTACATTCGTGCATATTTAGTCCCTCTAGTGCGCTTTGGCCCGATACGACACGGTGAATTGTTACAAAAACCAAAATAGATCGCACCACTTGAGACTGGGTGTACTTATCACACCCCTTTCAACTTGGGGTTTGAACGCGGATGTCCAAGGCTTGTTCACTTCCAACACCCGCGTACCTTACGCCAAAAGGGTCTTAAAGTGGGTCGCACTCACGTGATCTAAGATTTTTAAACCTAAGGGATTTTTTAGCCAGTTTTTTAAAAACCTCAATTTTAAAACTGATTCGAAAAACACTCTGTAATCGAACCTCTAGGTTTTTATAAAACATCTCATTAGATTTTAGCAATTACGTTTTATGACAACCACGCAATTAAAACAAACCACGCAATTATATAAAAACGTAAAACATTGTGTCATAGCTTTTGCCCCTAAACTATTGTCAGTTAAGTGAGCCAACACTAAACTGACGGTCTTTAACCTAAGTGACAAACAACGCACAAGGCATGAAGGTAGAACGCTCCCACTGGCTCCGACATCCTTGGTTCTGTCTCCAAAGTCCGTCTCTATGGTTTTCTCCGTCTTCGGTGTAATTTAAAATACATAAAATAAAATTACAATAAAAAGGGTTGTAATTGGCACGCAGGCCTCCCTTACCAAAACAGAGATAAAATAAAACACAACCATAGGTCTGGGGCTTGGCTATGACACTCGTAACTAACAGTTCAAATAAAACAAACTTGAAATAAAGCAGTTACGATAAACATGATTTAACCAAATTACAAAACTCAACTGGTTTTATAATTATCAAAAATTAATTTTAAAACGTAAAATTAATCTTATCCGGAGGTTTTAACCTATCTGATTAAAACAACCTTATTCACACGAAACCTTACCCGAAAACATCACCGGCGACGACAGCGGCAACCAAGGTCACCACCGCCGCCGCCGTTAGACCAACCGACGACAACAGCAGCAACGGCTGCCATTGCCGCCGTGGCCGGCGGTCTCGGCAACAACATCAAAACGCCACCACCACCACTCGGTGGTGTGGCCCGCGATCGTGGAAGCAACAAACGGCCACCGCCCCCGCCACGGCTTGGCCTTAGGGCAGCCGGCGGGTGGCCTGGTGGTTCACGACTAGTTCGGCGACGACGGCCATAGCCGCCGCCACCCCTTCCCTCGGTCGCCGCCGTTAAACAACAGCAACGCCACCACCACCATCCTCGGTGGTGCGGCGATAAACAAAAACAACCACCGCCACCGCCCGGCTAGGCCACAAGGCAGCCGCGGTTGGCTTGGTGGTGTGCGGTCCGTCTGGCGACGATGGCGTCAGCCGCCGCCACCACACGCCTACAGCTCGACGGTCGGCCACGATGGCTAGCGCCACCGCAACCGCCGCCCTCTCTCGATCGGACCAACGCCGCTGCCACCGTCCGTGGTGGCCGGCGTTCGGATGGTGGTTTCGATCGGCAAACGGCCGCGATTCCACCATCGTCGATCGTGGTTCGTGTGAATAACGATAAAAATCCAATTTTTAAAGCAAACAGATAAAAATCGAATTTTTTAACAAAGCATAATAACGATAAACAGTTTATCACAAATAAACAATCCTGATCTAAACGTTTAGGAAGTGGCTCTGATACCACTGTTGGGAATTGCAGACAAAAACAAATATGCACAGCGGAATAAAACAGAATTCCCAAACCAGAAGATCCATCCCAAACAGGTTTAGATACAATTTCAAGGGGGTTTAGAATAATACCTTATCAGATACAAAAACGGTTTCCGGAAAGCTAACGGGGAATACACCGCTACTGCACCACCACGAGAACCGCTGCTAGACCGCCTTAGGATTACCAAAAACTCGAAAAACCGAAAACCCGGTTGAATGTGTGTGTGTATCGATTTTGGGAGAGAGAGAGAAAGAGGTTTGGCTTTTTCTTTTTCTCTAAGTTACTAATGAGATTGCAATATGAGAAAACCTATTAGGTTTTGTTTGGGTGAAATTTTATCATCGAACGATCGAACGATTAAAATCGTAAGATATATTCCAGGATGATATCCCTGTATTAAGATAAGGTCCTGAAGTAAAGATATAAATACCTTCCAACAAAGATAGACGATCATCGAAGAAGACCGTACGATATCATCGTATGATCATACGATTGAACTAACAATATACATGTTCAAATTTGCTCTTATTGCAGGAAAGCTTATCCAAGATAACCTCGAAGTATAGCTAACACTTATCAAGCCTGATATGACCGTTCAAACAAGATACGCTCGTCTTAAAGAACTCAGACGTTACGATCGCAAAACCAGCTTCAGTTATATCCGTTGCATTTATTGCTCAATAATGGATGAACAGTTACAAGATCAACAACTATAAAAAGAAGATCAAGACAACACATTCGAGACAACTGATTCTGGAAGAGAAATAGCAATACGAATATTATTCTCCGTATTTACGCTCGATAGCATTCATTTTCTTTATTGTAATCGTACGATACAACTGTAACATCGAGGATATCACCCCTTATTGGTGATCTATAGTGCAACGTCGACTATCCTATTTAGTCGGCCGCAGGTTTTTTCCTCGATTCAGAGGTTTTTCCTGCGTCATCAATCTTCTTGTCAATTTACTTTTGTTTATCGCACGTTTTATCGAACGAGAATTCTTTCTTTTGACGATTTTTGCCTCACGATATCTTACGATAACGATTTAAGTAAACTTTTACACAAACAGTTTGGCGCCCACCGTGGGGCCCGTTTTGAGAAAATCTTGTTCGATAAGGCGTCAGCTTACTAACCTATTTCTTTGAGCTTCTTTGTGAATTGAGTACAGGAATATGGCAAGCAGTTCTCAAACAACCTTGCAGCAACAATTGGCAGCAGCACAAGAACAAATCCGGTGGTTGAATGAGCAGAACTTACAAATGAATGGTGAACTGTCTAGATTGAGAGCATCGAATCCGCAAACTTCTCACATCCCAGTTTCCATTCATCAGCAAAGGCCATTTTTTCAAAATCCACCCCCTGTTTCTCAACCTCCATTTGTTCAACCACAAATGTCACAATCTTTCATTCCACCTCAAGTATCGCAAGTTAACTTGCCTCCACCACCGCAGATATCGCAAGTTAGCTTACCACCGCCACCTCCAATCAACAATTCACGTCCTATCTTCCCTCCATTACCATCAGGTCCTTACCCAGGAGCAACCACGTTTACTTACAACCAACCTCAAACAGGGCCTCGTCCCTTTATACCTATTCCAGAACCTATATCGCACGTTCCCACCGCAGCTACCCCCATAACTCATATTCCAAACTTATCAAACGTTTCGGGAACCTCTAATAATCCACCACCCAATGATATCGTGGATATCCGATTAAAAATGCTAGAAGAACAAAATAAAGCAATGCTCGCATTGTTAACCAAACTTCCTGGAGCTGCTGTACCCATCGAAGTTGAACCTAAAACCGGATTCCAAGCCTCACCCTATATCGATGAGATTGCTCTTGTTGATATCCCCAAAAAATATAACATTCCAGCTTTTACACCAAAATACTCTGGAATCTCTGATCCTGTGGAACACATCGCACAATACAAGCAGCTAGTATGGACAGTTCCTATTCCAACCCAGTTTCAAGAAATATGTATGTGCAAGGGCTTTGGATCAACACTTACCGGAGCTGCGTTGCAGTGGTTAATCAATTTGAAACCAAAGAGCATTGCATCGTGGTCCGAATTAGTAAACCAGTTTACTCGGCAGTTTGCAAGCAGTCGCAAGATGGAGAAACAAACAAGCGATCTCTACTATGTCGTGCAAAAAACAGGTGAAACCATTCGTGAATATTTTAACAGGTTCAACGCAGAGATGATCGAAGTTAAGAACTGCGATGTACGGACGGCGATCGAAGCATACAAACGTGGATTAGATACATCCTCGGAGTTATACACAGATTTGACGAAGTATCCACCAGAAAACTTCGATGATGTACGAGCTCGTACGTTGGCACACATGAGAATCGAAGATGATGCCCTTTTCCGGCGTAAACATTCGAATGATAAGAAAAATCTTGGAGCGCAAAAACATGATTTTAAACCTAAACGAGTAAACAAGATTGATAATTCTCGACGCGATCAGAGTAAACGTTCGAACCAAGGTAAAAGTAAAGTAAGATATCCAGATTTGTCAACTTACCATTTTGCAGGTACATCGAAGGATTTAGTGGATTCTCTACGAAACTTGGAAGTCAACGTACGATGGCCCAAAAAACCAGAGAGTCCTAGCAAGGATAGAGACCAAACAAAATGGTGCGATTTCCATAGCGACCATGGACACAATACAGACGATTGTATCAGCTTAAAGAAGGAGATTGCATACCTCAAATCGAATGGACATCTTAAAAACCTTCTAGGTGATGATTCGAAAAGACCAACGTCACCCATTCCAACAAAGGTTGTAAACTGCATTACAGGAGGATCAGAAGTATGTGGCCTCACCTATTCAGCAGCAAAAAGGCACGCACGAGAAGGACCTGAAGGACATCCCATCCCAAATGAATCCAGAACTGCGGAAGACAAAGAGCTCGATGCTACGAAGATATCGTTCGATATCGAAGATATGTCAGACATTCATCAGAAGCACCATGATGCACTGGTTATTCAGTTGACAATTGGTAACTGTTTAACCAAAAGAGTATTAATCGACGGAGGCAGCTCAGCCAACGTGATATTCGCAGAAACACTCAAGATCATGGGTATCGATCGATCCAACATCGTACGACGAACAACAACGTTAATTGGATTCAACGGAGACGCCACTAGTACTTTGGGAGAAATCATACTACCAGTCTTTGCTAAAGGCGTAAACAAGCAAACGAAGTTCAACGTCATCGATTGTCCTTCCGCTTACAATGCTATACTTGGAAGACCTTGGATTCACGATATGAAAGCTATACCATCAACATACCATCAAAAGATCAAGTTCCCATCTCCCTGGGGCGTGCAAGAGATAGTCAGCGAAAAGAAAATTGCAAGGGAGTGCTACAAGATTACGATGAAGGCTAAACCGCAAGATATCTAGCAATTACAGAGCCATGATGGAATGCGATCGTACGATGACCTTCAACTTGAAGAAGTCGTGCTAGATCCAAAACATCCTGATCGCAAGGTCTTCGTAGGAGCAACTCTAACCCCTGATATAAAAAATAGTATAATTTCTTTTTTGCAGGAACATTCGGATTGTTTTGCGTGGTCACACGAGGATATGGTAGGAATTGATCCTAACATCATATCGCACAAGTTGAACGTGGATCCAACGTTTAAACCCGTTAAGCAAAAAAGGCGCAAGTTTGCACCGGAACGCAACAAAGTCATCAATGAGGAAGTAGACAACCTACTCAAAACAGGGAAAATTCGAGAAGTAAAGTATCCAGATTGGCTCGCCAACGTGGTAGTAGTACAAAAGAAGAATGGAAAGTGGCGAGTATGCATCGACTTCACAGACCTGAACAAAGCTTGCCCAAAGGATCCTTTTCCTTTGCCGCATATTGATGCGATGGTCGATGCAACTGCGGGGCACGAGCTACTAACATTCATGGATGCTTATTCCGGATATAATCAGATCCTAATGCACAAAGATGATCAAGAGAAGACCGCGTTTATGACCGATAAGGGCATATATTGTTATAAAGTAATGCCATTTGGGCTCAAGAATGCTGGATCGACGTACCAAAGGCTTGTAAACAGGATGTTCAAAGATCATCTCGGACATACGATGGAAGTATACATCGATGATATGCTCGTAAAATCAGAACGATCACAAGATCATATCCAGCATTTGAAGCAATCGTTCGATATATTGCGAGAATACAAGATGAAACTCAACCCAACCAAGTGCTCTTTCGGGGTGCGTGCGGGAAAGTTTCTTGGATATATGGTTACACGACGAGGGATCGAGGCAAGTCCAGAGCAAATTAGAGCAATCCTGGAAATTCAGTCACCAAGGAATATAAAAGAAGTACAGAAGTTGACCGGACGAGTAGCGGCCCTGAACAGGTTCATCTCACGATCATCAGATAAGTGTCACTTGTTCTACAATGTGCCCCGAAAGAACAAAGGCTTCGATTGGACAGAGGCACATGAGGAAGCACTACAAAGCTTAAAGAAGTACATGTCCAATCCTCCACTGTTGACGAAACCAATCGAAGGAGAGAGCTTGCAATTATACCTCGCTGTAAGCAACAACGCTGTTAGTGCAGTGCTCGTAAGAGAAGGTGACCAACAACAGCAACCTATCTATTATATAAGTAAGTCTTTCCTCGATGCCGAAACAAGGTACACGTCTATGGAAAAACTCTTACTTGGCCTCGTGACTGCAGCTAAAAAGTTAAGGCATTATTTCGAATCACATCATATAATCATTGTTACTAACTATCCTCTTAAGATCGTACTTCGTAAGCCTGAACTTACAGGACGATTAGCAAAGTGGAGTATTTATCTTAGCAGCTTTGATCTAACGTATCAACCGAGAACAGCGATAAAATCTCAAGCGTTAGCAGATTTTGTAGCTGAATTCAGTCCTGGAATCGAAGAGCCATCGTACGATGAAATCAGTAATGTGATGATTCACGACAACGAACCATGGACCATGCACGTTGACGGAGCTTCTAACGCACGAGGATCAGGATTGGGAGTTGTCCTGAAATCATCACATGGGGGCAGTATGGTGTATTCGATACGATGCGAGTTCAAAACCACCAACAACGAAGCAGAGTATGAAGCCTTGATCGCTGGATTGGATATGGCATATAACTTAGGAGCACGATGGCTACACGTACGAAGTGATTCGCTACTAGTTGTGAACCAAATCAATGGCGAATTCCAGGCAAAAGATTCAAAGATGATATCATACCTCAAGATCGCAAAAGATAAGATCGCACGATTCGATAAGTTCTCGATAGAACAAATCCCAAGAGATCTGAACATGCAAGCCGATGCCTTGGCTAACTTGGGATCTGCATTCAATGAACCAGCTTTAGAAGGCGTTCCGATAATACATCTTATGTCACCAACAATCGAAGAAACTCAAATGATCGAAGAAAACCATGATTGGTCAAGTGATATATGGAATTATCTCAGAAACGACCAACTTCCTGAAGACAAATTAGAAGCCCGGAAAGTCAAACTTAAAAGCTCTCGATATACGATCTATGATGATCAGCTGTATCGAAGATCCACAACGGGTCTAATCTTACGATGCATGGTGAATAAGCAACAAATCGATCGAATCCTTCAAGAAATGCATGATGGAGAATGTGGAAACCATTCTGGGGGCAGAAGTCTTGCTAACAGAATCCCGAGACAAGGATATTATTGGCCTACTCTTCGAGAAGACTCGATAAGGTATGTTCAAAGGTGCGATGCTTGTCAAAGACACTCAGGTACTTCACATCTACCTTCTGAACCCCTACACTCAGTCTTAATCCCATGGCCATTCATGCGATGGGGGATGGATATCGTAGGAAAATTACCACCTGCTCCAGGTCAAAAAGTATTTTTACTTGTTCTTACTGATTATTTCTCTAAATGGATTGAAGCCGCAGCCTTCTCACAGGTTAGGGATAAGGAAGTTATCTCCTTTATCCAAACTAACATTATTTACAGGTTTGGAATACCATCAGAGATAACGTGCGATAATGGGTCTCAATTTATAAGTGAGAGAACTCGAAAATTCTGCGATGAACGCGGGATAAAACTCATTACATCGACCCCAAGATATCCACAATCCAACGGCTTGGCCGAATCCAGCAACAAGACCATTATTAATTCTATTCGAAAGAGGTTGAAAGCTGCAAAGGGTCGGTGGGTCGAAGAGTTACCATCTGTTTTATGGGCAAATCGCACGACACCCAGAATTGCAACTGGACAAACTCCTTTTTCCCTGGTATATGGATGTGAAGCAGTCCTTCCAATCGAATCACAAGTTCCTGTTGCTCGACATCGTACGATTGAACAAAACTCGATAGACTTATGTTACGATATTGATGCTTTGGAAGAACTAAGAGAGAAAGCCTTTCAAAAAATGGCATCGCAGAAAGCCATGGTTGAACGCTACTTCAATAAAAAGGTAAAAGTCAAGGTATTTCAACTTGGGGATCATGTCCTGCGACGTGTCTTTCCGAATACACAAGAATCGAACGCTGGAAAACTTTCCATCAAATGGGAAGGACCTTACATCATTACCAAAGTCGTGGGAAAAGGAGCCTATAAAATTTCAACCATTGAAGGTATTGAAATCCCACGTAGTTGGAATGCAACTCATCTGAAAAGGTACTACTTCTAAAACCCTTTTTATTTTACTATTATTTCATCGAACGATTACTGACTTAGGCATCGGAGCGCCGTTGGTCAATCCAACGGCCACCCCTTAGCCAATTTTACTCGCAGGAAACACACGATTATCGCAAGACATCGCACGATTATCGCATGATATCGCACGACTACCGCAGACATCGCACGATCTATGGCAAACATCGCCCGAGAAAACAATATGCTCAAATCGCATAGAACTTAAAAGATGCATCAAACGCAAGAGCGCAAGTCAAAACGCCAGACGCATGATTAACAGAAACGTTTCTAAAAAATTTCTAAGTGCCTTAAACTTACGATAAACATCGCAAGTCAAAACGCACGATTAATTAAGGCCTTAAACACTAAAATCAGCTAAAACGCACGATTATCTATTTACTAAAAGTACTTAGAACAAAAATAACAAGTACTAAAACATCGCACGATTGCAAAAAATAGATAATTTCATTAAAAAGTACTTAAAGTACTGTGATTACAACGATTGATAATTTAAACTTCAAGGGTGGCCTCTACGCCAGTACCCTCTTCTACGCTAACTTCTACGATGGGAGGAATAACTTCAGCAGCCTTGTCCACGATGCCGGATCCAGAGGCATCTTCGTTCTTATCCTCCTCCTCGATCATCGTGACCTCAGCATCTTTACTCTTTTCAGCACCTTCTTCCTCCTCATCGGCATCCTTGGCGTCATCAGCATCCAGGAGCTCATCAGACCCCATTGCATCACGAAAAGCCCCCAGCTCGCCTTTAGCAGCTTCGATGGTGTACGTGCCACCAATGAATTGGCGTATTACGGCTGCACGGGCCACCATCCTGGATAACACCATCTCGTCTTTGAGATCCTGGATCTCAGAAGACAAAGCCTTCTCTCGATCTGCCATCTCTGCGCGCATCGCAGCAAGCTCCTCTTCCAACTTGGCAGCACGATTATTAGCCGCTGTCAACCTCACACGTTGTTCTGATCGAACGTGCTCAGCCTCATCCAGTTTAGCTACCAAGTCATCTACTTCAACTCGCTTGGCTTCCAGAGCAGCAGCCATCTTCGATGCCTTATCCTGAGCCTTCTTAGCCTCGTTCACCGCTGCCCTTTCGCTAGACATCTTCGCCTTCATGTCCCTTTGAACAGTCTCCAACCTTTGATGAAGGCCGAGACATGCCTGGAAAGCCTGCGCAAGTATAAAGAGTTAGAATAGCACATTTAATGTAATCGTAAGATATAAAAATCGTATGATAACTTACCATGAAGGAATATCCAACAGCACCAGCATCAAGCTCGCCAATCCGACGAGTATCCATGTGAGCCTTCTGCGATGGAAGCAAATATTGTTCAATGGCAGGGAATAAATCATCCTGGTTGATGACATCGCCATCAAGGAAATTTGAAGGCAGGGATATGTTGATCGATGTTTCTCCCTCCTTCCCTCTTGGAGGCTTGACCGAGCCCCTTTTTTCCTTCGATATCGTAGGAGACATCGCAGGAGGAGGAGCAGCGTGGATCGGGGTCGCATCGACCACATCATCCGCCTGTCGTACGGCTTCCTTTGATGAGGTCGAAGTACCCGAAGAAGACCTTGTCTTCTTAAGTTGTGGCTCCATGCCACTCATTCCTTTCTTCTTCTCCAGAGCCCTCTTGGCCGCCGCTAAGTTAGCCAATTTCTTAGCAGGTTTCTTCTGGCCTGAAATATAAAACGTACGTTATAAATCGCACGATAAAATTGAGAAAACGTAGGATAAAAAAGAAAAAGTTATCGCATGATTTACCTTCCATCTCTTCTTCTTCTTCTCCTTCACTTAACACTTGAACCTCGAGCTCTTCGTCGCTGTCTTCCCTTGGGTTTTTTTCCCTTCGATTTAGCGTACGATCGTTCCTGAACACCGTACTCCAAGAAGCGATTGACAGCCTCAGTAGATTCCTCGAAGGTAAAATCAATCTCTGCAAAAATGACACGCGATAAGAAAATTATTTAAATAAGATTATACAAAGCAAAAATACATAAAACGACCTATACCTAGTGGGTTCCATTCTGGAGCCACCCATCCACCGTCCTCCAAGACCGATGAGGATCGTACGAACGCATATCGAGCCTTCCATCCTCGATCAAACGCTTGAGTACCATGTACTAACATGGCATCACCCCTACCCTTGGGATAAATCCCATACCTATCATAGTCAGAGGGTTTAACAGTGTACGCCGATAAAAGATCATCGACGGTGAAAGGCTCTCTACCCCAATTCTCAGTGACGCGTTCGATAACGCTCACAACCCTCCAAAATTGGGGCATAAGCTGTCCAGGTGATAAGCTAAATCGTGTCATGAAGGCACGAGATAGGGGACTGAAGGGCCAAGAAAATCCTATCTTAAAAGGATACTCGAACAACGCAAAGAAACCTGCCGGAGCGTCGGCGGGCCTAACCTCACCAGGTGATTTGATCACGGCATCCTTAGGCAACCTG
This sequence comes from Centaurea solstitialis, assembly GCA_030169165.1. Taxonomy (NCBI): domain Eukaryota; kingdom Viridiplantae; phylum Streptophyta; class Magnoliopsida; order Asterales; family Asteraceae; genus Centaurea; species Centaurea solstitialis. Next base: position 40,426,536 of record CM058041.1, on the reverse strand, counting down.
GCAAGTTTCTTAAGGTGAACTAAGTCTATTTCTCCCTGAATTGCACTCCTAACTTCCATGATTTCCCTAAAACACAGTCGATCTAAACTTCTACGCAACCTATCGAAACGCAATAAATCAAAGTTCCTAGGATTCTTATCAGCCTTAATTTTCAAACGCATGAACTGAAATTGAAACTAAGGTAGAGAGGTACCTTATAGGCGAATTGAATCTGAATCTTCTCAAAGATTAAGAGGATTCGGTTGAAGAGAATTTGAGTTTGAAATTGGAAAAGATTTAGAGATAATTATGGAAAAAATCTTATCTTTATATGAAATTAAACTCCTTCCCAAGAAATTGAGGTCGAATCGTACATCGACACCTGTCTCTTATAACCGTTACGTTGACAGCTTGCACTTAACCAGGTTATGACGCCGTTAACGTGAAAAACGGTTCAGATTCGATAGATTAAAAATATGATAAAATTTGATATACTAATGATTTGATTTTGCAGATGTAAGATTCAGAAAACATACAATTTATTTTCTAAATCTTGGGGGCAAACTGTTTGGGTGAAATTTTATCATCGAACGATCGAACGATTAAAATCGTAAGATATATTCCAGGATGATATCCCTGTATTAAGATAAGGTCCTGAAGTAAAGATATAAATACCTTCCAACAAAGATAGACGATCATCGAAGAAGACCGTACGATATCATCGTATGATCATACGATTGAACTAACAATATACATGTTCAAATTTGCTCTTATTGCAGGAAAGCTTATCCAAGATAACCTCGAAGTATAGCTAACACTTATCAAGCCTGATATGACCGTTCAAACAAGATACGCTCGTCTTAAAGAACTCAGACGTTACGATCGCAAAACCAGCTTCAGTTATATCCGTTGCATTTATTGCTCAATAATGGATGAACAGTTACAAGATCAACAACTATAAAAAGAAGATCAAGACAACACATTCGAGACAACTGATTCTGGAAGAGAAATAGCAATACGAATATTATTCTCCGTATTTACGCTCGATAGCATTCATTTTCTTTATTGTAATCGTACGATACAACTGTAACATCGAGGATATCACCCCTTATTGGTGATCTATAGTGCAACGTCGACTATCCTATTTAGTCGGCCGCAGGTTTTTTCCTCGATTCAGAGGTTTTTCCTGCGTCATCAATCTTCTTGTCAATTTACTTTTGTTTATCGCACGTTTTATCGAACGAGAATTCTTTCTTTTGACGATTTTTGCCTCACGATATCTTACGATAACGATTTAAGTAAATTTTTACACAAACAGGTTTGCCATATATTTATATTAGTAAATATGGTAATGTCCTAATAGAAAAGCCCGATTAATTATTAAGCCCGATAGGCTTTAATTAATCCTTTCCATATATTAATTTACTATTAATATATATCCATAAATAGTAAATAGATTTATCTATTATTTATTTTTCTCTCTCTTTATTAATTAATTATACCAATTAATTAATTCCACACAACTGGTAAATCCAAATGATCTCTATTCGGGTGTGTAGCAGTGTGACCCACTAGTGCCTTATAACATTGGACACGGTAAACCTGTTACTGTCTTGCACATAATCCTTTCAGATCCACTCTACTAGTGTCATTCTATGGACACGCGCTCGAAACGACAGCTCATATACTGAACAGAGTGCCAACGAAATCGGTAGAAAAGACCCCGTACGAGAAATGGATGGGCAAGAAACCTAAGCTGTCTTTTCTAAAGATTTGGGGTTGTGAGGTATACGTCAAACGACCGACCTCAGAAAAACTTATGCCCAAATCAGATAAGTGTATCTTTGTAGGATATCCCAAAACAACTGTGGGATACTACTTCTACAATCCCATCAAGAACAAAGTCTTTGTGGCTCGGAATGGAGAGTTTCTGGAGGACAAGTTTCTCAGTACTGAGAATACCAAAAATGATGTAGATCTACAAGAGGTAAATGAAGATACCACTTTACCGATCGTTGAGCCAGTCACTCAACAAGAACATGTTGAGACTCAATCAGAAATAGTTGAGGAAGTGCAGACACAGGACCTTCGCAGATCCACTGGGATTAGGCAAGAACCAGATAAGTATCTTAGATTTCTAGTCTCTCAAGACGGTGGAGACCTGAATGAACCTATATCCTATGGGGATGCTGTCTCAGGTAATGAGTCTGAACAATGGCTAGAATCCATGAAGGCAGAGATGCAATTCATGTACGACAACCTTGTATGGGAGTTGGCAGATTTGCCCCAACACTGTAAAGCTGTCGGGAACAAATGGGTTTTCAAGAAGAAAACATACATGGATGGAAATGTGCACACTTTCAAAGCAAGGCTAGTTGCTAAAGGTTTCACGCAAACTCATGGTATCGACTATGATGAAACTTTTTCGCCAGTAGCCATGCTAAAATCTATTAGGATTCTGATGGCCATCTCAGCGTATTTTAACTATGAGATTTGGCAAATGGATGTTAAAACGGCCTTCCTTAACAGGAAGTTAACAGAAGATGTCTACATGCTACAACCAGATGGGTTTGTAGATCCTAAGAATCCTAACAAGGTGTGCAAGTTGTTAAATCCATTTATGGATTAAAACAAGAATCTAGGAGCTGGAACTTACACTTTGATGAGCGAATCAAAGAATTTGGTTTTACCAAAAGTGAGTTTGAGCCATGTGTTTACACTAAGTTCAGTGGGAGCATAGTAACTGTTTGTGTAAAAATTTACTTAAGTTATTATCATAAGATGTCGTGAGGCAGAATCGTCAAAAGAAAGAATTCTCGTTCGATAAAACGTGCGATAAATAAAAGTAAATAGACAAAAGGATTGATGACGCAGGAAAAACCTCTGAATCGAGGAAAAAACCTGCGGCCGACTAAATAGGATAGCCGACGTTGCACTATTGATCACCAACAAGGGGTAATATCCTCGATGTTACAGTTGTATCGTACGATTACAATAAGGAAATGAACGCTATCGAATGTAAATACAGAGAATAATATTGGTAATGCTATTTTTCTCTCGAAATTGGTCCTCTTGAGTGTAGGATCTTGAATCTCTTTTATAGCTGCTTGGATCGTAACCGTTCGTTCATTATTGAGCCATAAATGCAACGGATATAACTGAAGCTGGTTTTGCGATCGTAACGTCTAAGTTCTTTAAGACGAGCGTATCTTGTTCGAACGGTCATATCAGGTTTGATAAGTGTTGACTATGCTTCGAGGTCATCTTAGATAAGCTTTCCTGCAATAAGAGTAAACTTGAATACGTATATCGTTAGTTCAATCGTACGATCATATGATGAAATCGTATGACTATCTTTGATGATCATTTGTCTTCGTTCGATGGTAATTATATCTTTACTTCAGGACCTTATCTTAATACAGGAATATTATCCTGGAATATATCTTACGATTCTATTCGTTCGATCGTTCGATGATAAAATTTCACCCAAACAGTTTGCCCCCAAGATTTAGAAAATAAGTTATAGATTTTCTGAATCTTACATCTGCAAAATCAAATCGTTAGCACCTCGATTTTATCATGATCAATTTTGTCGAATATGAACCGGTTTTCACGTTAACGGCGTTATTAACTTGGTTAATTGCAAGCTGTCAATGCAACGGTTATAAGGGACAGGTGTCGATGCTCGATTCGACCTCCATTTCTTGGGAAGGAGCTTAATTTCATATAAAGATAAGATTTCTTCCATAATTATCTCAAAATCCTTTGCAATTTCGAATTCAAATTCCTCTCCAACCGAATCCTTCTAATCTTTAAGGAGATTTAGATCCAATTCGCCTATAAGGTATCTCTCTTTTCTTTACTTCAATTCAGTTGATGCGTTTGAAAGTTAGGGCTGAGAAGAATCCTAGGAATTTCGACTTGCTGCGTTTCGATAGATTGCATAGGAGTTTAGATCGTCTTAGCTTTAGAGAAATTATGGAGGTTAAGAGTACAATCCAGGGAGAAATCGACCTAATCCACCTTAGGAAACTTGCTAGGATGCCTAAGGAGGCTGTAATCAAATCACCCGGCGAGGTTAGACCCACTGATGCTCCGGCAGGCTTCTTTGCCTTGTTCGAATACCCCTTTAAGATTGGGTTTATCTGGCCTTACAGTCCTCTATCTCGTGCCTTTATGACACGATTTAGTTTATCTCCTGGACAGCTCATGCCCCAATTCTGGAGGGTCGTGAGCGTTATCGAACGTGTAACCGAGAACTGGGGTAGAGCCCCTTTCACCGTCGATGACCTTCTCACGGCGTATACCGTGAAGGTCTCTGATTATGATAGGTATGGGATTTATCCCAAGGGTAGGGGTGATGCCATGTTAGTACATGGTACTCAAGCATTTGATCGAGGATGGAAGGCCCGATATGCGTTCGTGCGATCCTCATCGGTCTTGGAGGAAGGTGGATGGGTAGCCCCAGAATGGAACCCACTAGGTATAGGTCGTTTTATGTATTCTGTTTTGTTTTGATTTTATCGTATAATTTCTTATCGTGCGTTTCTTTTTGCAGAGATCGAGTTTTCTTTCGAGGAATCCACCGAGGCTGTTAATCGCTTCTTGGAGTACGGTGTTCAAGAAAGATCGTACGCCAGATCGAAGGGAAAAAGCCCAAGGGAGGATAGCGACGAAGATCTTGAAGTTCAAGTGCTAAGTGAAGAAGAAGAAGAAGAAGAAGAGATGGAAGGTAAATCGTACGATGATTTTCATCTTCTTACGTTTTCTTTATCGTACGATATTAATGTGTGTTTTTGCTTTATTTCAGGCCAAAAGAAACCTTCGAAGAAGTTGGCAAACATGGCGGCGGCCAAGAGAGCTTTGGAGAAGAAGAAGGGAGTAAGTGGCATGGAGCCACAACCTAAGAAGACAAGGTCTTCTTCGGGTGCTCCGATCGCATCAAAGGAAGCCGTACGACAGGCGGATGATGTGGTCGATGCGACCCACATTCACACTGCTCCTCCTCCTACGATGTCTCCTACGATGCCAAAGGAGAAAAGAGCCTCAGCCAAGCCTCCAAAGGGGAAGGAGGGTGAGACATCGATCCACATTTCTTTACCCTCAAACTTTCTGGATGGCGATGTCATCAACCAAGATGACCTTTTCCCTGCTATCGAACAATATTTGCTTCCATCGCAGAAGGCCCACATGGACACTCGTCGGATTGGCGAGCTCGATGCCGGTGCTGTTGGATACTCTTTCATGGTAAACTATCGTACGATGCTTTTATCTTATGATATATTATAATTATGTGTTCTAATCATCTTGTGTTATGCAGGCTTTCCAGGCGTGTCTTGGTCTTCACCAAAGACTGGAGACCGTTCAAAAGGACATGAAGATGAAGATGTCCAGTGAGAGGGCTGCGGTGAACGAGGCGAAGAAGGCTCAGGAGAAGGCATCGAAGATGGCTGCTGATTTAGAGGCCAAACGGGTTGAGGTGGACGATCTGATAGCTAAACTGGATGAGGCTGAGCACGTTCGATCAGAACAACGTGCAAGGCTGACAGCGGCAAATAATCGTATCGCCAAGCTGGAGGAGGAACTGGCTGCATCGCGTGTGGAGATGGCAGATCGCGAGAAGGCCTTATCATCTGAGATCTTGGATCTCAAAGATGAGATGGTGTTATCCAGGATGGTGGCCCGTGCAGCCTTAATACGCCAATTTATTGGTGGCACGTACACCATCGAGGCTGCCAAGGGTGAGCTGGGGGCTTTCCGCGATGCGATGGGATCTGATGAGCTCCTGGATGCTGATGACGCCAAGGATGCTGATGAAGAGGAGGAAGGTGCTGAGAAGAGCAAAGAGGTCGAAGTCACGATGATCGAGGAGGAGGATAAGAATGAAGATGCCTCTGGATCCGTCATCGTAGACAAGGCTGCTGAAGACGTGCCTCCCCCTATCGTAGGAGCTAGTATAGAAGAAGGTGTTGGCGTAGAGGCCAACCCTGAAATTTAAATTCCTTTTGATGTAATCGTAGTACTTTTAAGTACTTTTTAATGAAATTTTTTTTTTTTTTGCAATCGTGTGATGTTGAATTAGTACTTTATTTTTTGTCTTAAGTGCTTTTAATGAATAGATAATCGTGCGTTTTAGCTGATTCTATGTTTAAGGCCTTAATTAATCGTGCGTTTTAGCTTGCGATGTTTATCATGAGTTTAAGGCACTTAAAAATTTTTAGAAACGTTTCTGTTAATCATGCGTCTGGCGTTTTGACTTGCGCTCTTGCGATTTAAAATTGATGCATCTTTTAAGTTCTATGCGATTTGAGCATGTTGTTTTATCGGGCGATGTTTGCCATAGATTGTGCGATGTCTGCGGTAGTCGTGCGATATCCTGCGATAATCGTGCGATGTCTTGCGATAATCGTGCGTTACCTGCGAGTAAAATTGGCTAAGGGGTGGCCGTTGGATTGACCAACGGCGCTCCGATGCCTAAGTCAGTAATCGTTCGATGAAATAATAGTAAAATAAAAAGGGTTTTAGAAGTAGTACCTTTTTAGATGAGTTGCATTCCAACTACGTGGGATTTCATTACCTTCGATGGTTGAAATCTTATAGGCACCTTTCCCCACGATCTTGGTAATGATGTAAGGTCCTTCCCATTTGATGGAAAGTTTTCCAGCGTTCGATTCTTGTGTATTCGGAAAGACACGTCGCAGGACATGATCTCCAACTTGAAATATCTTGACTTTCACCTTTTTATTGAAGTAGCGTTCAACCATGGCTTTCTGCGATGCCATCTTTTGAAAGGCTTTCGCTCTTAGTTCTTCCAAAGCGTCGATATCGTAACATAAGTCTATCGAGTTTTGTTCAATCGTACGATGTCGAGCAATAGGAACCTGTGATTCGATTGGAAGGACTGCTTCACATCCATATACTAGGGAAAAGGGAGTTTGTCCAGTTGAGGTTCTAGGTGTCGTGCGATTTGCCCATAAAACAGATGGTAATTCTTCGACCCATCGACCCTTTGCAGCTTTCAACCTCTTTCGAATAGAATTAATAATGGTCTTGTTGCTGGATTCAGCCAAGCCGTTGGATTGTGGATATCTTCGGGTCGATGTAATGAGTTTTATCCCACGTTCATCGCAGAACTTTCGAGTTCTCTCACTTATAAATTGGGACCCATTATCGCACGTTATTTCTGATGGTACTCCAAACCTGTAAATAATGTTAGTTTGGATAAAGGAGATAACTTCTTTATCCCTAACCTGTGAGAAAGCTGCGGCTTCAATCCATTTAGAGAAATAATCAGTAAGAACAAATAAAAATACTTTCTGACCTGGAGCAGGTGGTAATTTTCCTACGATGTCCATCCCCCATCGCATGAATGGCCATGGGATTAAGACAGAGTGTAGGGGTTCAGAAGGTAGATGTGACGTACCTGAGTGTCTTTGACAAGCATCGCACCTTTGAACATACCTTATCGAGTCCTCTCGAAGAGTAGGCCAATAATATCCTTGCCTCGAGATTCTGTTAGCAAGGCTTCTGCCCCCAGAATGGTTTCCACATTCTCCATCGTGCATCTCTTGAAGGATTTGATCGATTTGTTGCCTGTTTACCATGCATCGTAAGATTAAACCCGTCGTGGACCTTCGATACAGTTGATCATCGAAGATCGTGTATCGAGAGCTTTTAAGTCTGACTTTTCGGGCTTCTAATTTGTCTTCAGGGAGTTGGTCGTTTTTGAGATAGTTCCATATATCATTCGACCAATTGTGGTTTTCTTCGATCATTTGAGCTTCTTCGATTGTTGGTGACATAAGATGTATTATCGGAACACTTTCTAAAGTTGGTTCGTTAAATGCGGATCCCAAGTTAGCCAAGGCATCGGCTTGCATGTTCAGATCTCTTGGGATTTGTTCTATCGAGAACTTGTCGAATCGTGCGATCTTATCTTTTGCAATCTTGAGGTACGATATCATCTTTGAATCCTTTGCCTGGAATTCGCCATTGATTTGGTTTACAACTAGTAGCAAATCACTTCGTACATGTAGCCATCGTGCTCCTAAGTTATATGCCATATCCAATCCAGCGATCAAGGCTTCATACTCTGCTTCGTTGTTGGTGGTTTTGAACTCACATCGTACCGAATACACCATACTGCCCCCATGTAATGATTTCAGGACTACTCCCAATCCTGATCCTCGTGCGTTAGAAGCTCCGTCAACATGCATGGTCCATGGTTCGTTGTCGTGAATCATCACATTACTGATTTCATCGTACGTTGGTTCTTCGATCCCAGGACTGAATTCTGCTACGAAATCTGCTAACGCCTGAGACTTTATCGCTGTTCTTGGTTGATACGTTAGATCGAAGCTGCTAAGATAAATACTCCACTTTGCTAATCGTCCTGTAAGTTCAGGCTTACGAAGTACGATCTTAAGAGGATAGTTAGTAACAACGATTATATGATGCGATTCGAAATAATGCCTTAACTTTTTTGTTGCGGTAACGAGGACAAGTAAGAGCTTTTCCATAGACGTGTACCTTGTTTCAGCATCGAGGAAAGACTTACTTATATAATAGATAGGTTGTTGATGTTGGTCACCTTCTCGTACGAGCACTGCACTAACAGCGTTGTTACTCACAGCGAGGTACAATTGCAAGCTCTCTCCTTCGATTGGTTTCGTCAACATTGGAGGATTGGACATGTACTTCTTTAAGCTTTGTAGTGCTTCCTCGTGTGCCTCTGTCCAATCGAAGCCTTTGTTCTTTCGAAGCACGTTGTAGAACAAGTGACACTTATCGGATGATCGTGAGATGAACCTGTTCAGGGCCGCTACTCGTCCAGTCAGCTTTTGTACCTCTTTTACATTCCTTGGTGACTGGATTTCCAGGATTGCTTTGATCTGCTCTGGACTCGCCTCGATCCCTCGTCGTGTAACCATGTATCCAAGAAACTTTCCAGCACGCACTCCGAAAGAGCACTTGGTTGGGTTGAGTTTCATCTTGTATTCTCGTAATATATCGAACGATTGTTTCAGATGCTGGATGTGATCTTGTGATCGTTCTGATTTTACGAGCATATCGTCGATATATACTTCCATCGTATGTCCGAGGTGATCCTTGAACATCCTGTTTACGAGTCTTTGGTACGTTGATCCAGCATTCTTGAGCCCAAATGGCATTACTTTGTAACAGTATATGCCCTTATCGGTCATAAACGCAGTCTTCTCTTGATCGTCTTTATGCATTAGGATCTGGTTATATCCGGAATAAGCGTCCATGAACGTTAGTAACTCGTGCCCTGCTGTTGCATCGACCATTGCATCAATGTGTGGCAAAGGAAAGGGATCCTTTGGACAAGCTTTGTTTAGGTCCGTGAAGTCGATGCATACTCGCCACTTTCCATTCTTCTTTTGTACTACCACCACGTTGGCGAGCCAATCTGGATACTTTACTTCTCGAATTTTTCCCGTTTTTAGTAGATTTTCCACTTCCTCGTTGATCACCTTGTTGCGTTCTGGTGCAAACTTGCGTCTTTTTTGCTTAACGGGTTTAAACGTAGGATCCACGTTCAACTTGTGCGATATGATATTAGGATCTATCCCCACCATATCCTCGTGTGACCATGCAAAACAATCCGAATGTTCCTGCAAAAAAGAAATTATACTATTTTTTATATCGGGGGTTAGAGTTGCACCTACGAAGACTTTGCGATCAGGATGTTTGTGATCCAATACGACTTCTTCTAATTGAAGATCATCGTACGATCGTACTCCATCCTGGCTCTGTAATTGCTAGATATCGTGCGGTTTGGCCTTCATCGTAATCTTGTAGCATTCCCTTGCGATTTTCTTTTCACTGACTATCTCCTGCACGCCCCATGGAGATGGGAATTTGATCTTCTGATGATACGTTGATGGTACGGCCTTCATATCGTGGATCCAAGGTCTTCCAAGTATAGCGTTGTAGGCGGAAGGACAATCGATGACGTTGAACTTTGTTTGCTTATTTATGCCTTTAGCGAAGACTGGTAGTATGATTTCTCCAAGAGTAGTAGTTGCATCTCCATTGAATCCAATTAGTGTTGTTGTTCGTCGTACTATGTTAGATCGATCAATACCCATGATCTTGAGTGTTTCTGCGAATATTACGTTGGCTGAGCTGCCTCCGTCGATTAGTACTCTCTTGGTTAGACAGTTACCAATTGTTAACTGAATAACCAGTGCATCATGGTGTTTCTGATGAGCGTCTGACATATCTTCGATATCGAACGATATCTTCGTAGCATCGAGCTCCTTTTCTTCCGTAGTCCTGGATTCATTTGGGATGGGATGTCCTTCAGGCCCTTCTCGTGCGTGCCTTTTTGCCGCAGAATAGGTGAGGCCACACACTTCTGATCCACCTGTAATGCAGTTTACAACCTTCGTTGGAACGGGTGACGTTGTTCTTTTCGAATCATCGCTTAGAAGGTTTTTAAGATGTCCGTTCGATTTGAGGTATGCGATCTCCTTCTTCAAACTAATACAATCATCTGTATTGTGCCCGTGATCGCTGTGGAAGTCGCACCATTTTGTTTGGTCTTTGTCTTTGCTAGGATTCTCTGGTTTTTTGGGCCATCGTACGTTAACTTCCAAGTTCCGTAGAGAATCCACCAAGTCTTTCGTTGTACCTGCAAAATGGTAAGTTGACAAATCTGGATATCTTACTTTACCTTTACCTTGGTTCGAACGTTTATTCTGATCGCGTCGGGAATTATCAATCTTGTTTACTCGTTTAGGTTTGAAATCATGTTTCTGCGCTCCAAGATTTTTCTTATCGTTCGAGTGTTTACGCCGGAAAATGGCGTCATCTTCGATCCTCATGTGTGCCAACGTACGAGCTCGTACATCATCGAAGTTTTCTGGTGGATACTTCGTTAGATCTGTGTATAACTCCGAGGATGTATCTAATCCACGTTTGTATGCTTCGATCGCCGTCTGCACATCGCAGTTATTAACTTCGATCATCTCTGCATTGAACCTGTTAAAATATTCACGGATGGTTTCACCTGTTTTTTGCACGACATAGTAGAGATCGCTTGTTTGTTTCTCCATCTTGCGACTGCTTGCAAACTGTCGAGTAAACTGGTTTACTAACTCAGACCACGATGCGATGCTTTTGGGTTTCAAATTGATTAACCATTGCAACGCAACTCCGGTAAGTGTCGATCCAAAGCCCTTGCACATGCATATTTCTTGAAACTGGGTTGGAATAGGAACTGTCCACACTAGCTGCTTGTATTGTGCGATGTGTTCCACAGGATCAGAGATTCCAGAGTATTTTGGTGTGAAAGCTGGGATGTTATATTTTTTGGGAATATCAACGAGAGCAATCTCATCGATATAGGGCGAGGCTTGGAATCCAGTTTTAGGTTCAACTTCGATGGGTACGGCAGCTCCAGGAAGCTTGGTTAACAATGCGAGCATTGCTTTGTTTTGCTCTTCTAGCATTTTTAGTCGAATATCCACGATGTCATTGTGTGGTGGATTACTAGAGGTTCCTGAAACGTTCGATAAGTTTGGAATATGAGTGATGGGGGTAGCTGCGGTGGGAACGTGCGATATAGGTTCTGGAATAGGTATAAAGGGACGAGGCCCTGTTTGAGGTTGATTGTAAGTGAACGTGGTTGCTCCGGGGTAAGGACCTGATGGTAACGGAGGGAAGATAGGACGTGAGTTGTTGACTGGAGGTGGCGGTGGTAGGCTAACTTGTGACACTTGCGGTTGGATGAAAGGTTGCGATACTTGTGGCTGGACAAATGGTTGTGATATTTGTGGCTGGACAAATGGTTGTTGGGAAACATGGGGTTGATTTTGAGGGAAGAATGGCCTCGGTTGATTAGTGGAAACTGGGATGTGAGAAATTTGCGGATTCGATGCTCTCAATCTAGACAGTTCGCCATTCATTTGTAAATTCTGCTCATTCAACCATTGGATTTGTTCTTGTGCTGCTGCCAATTGTTGCTGCAAGGTTGTTTGAGAACTGCTTGCCATGTTCCTGCACTTAATTCACAAAGAAGCTCGAAGAAATAGGTTAGTAAGCTGACGCCTTATCGAACAAGATTTTCTCAAAACGGGCCCCACGGTGGGCGCCAAACTGTTTGTGTAAAAATTTACTTAAGTTATTATCATAAGATGTCGTGAGGCAGAATCGTCAAAAGAAAGAATTCTCGTTCGATAAAACGTGCGATAAATAAAAGTAAATAGACAAAAGGATTGATGACGCAGGAAAAACCTCTGAATCGAGGAAAAAACCTGCGGCCGACTAAATAGGATAGTCGACGTTGCACTATTGATCACCAACAAGGGGTAATATCCTCGATGTTACAGTTGTATCGTACGATTACAATAAGGAAATGAACGCTATCGAATGTAAATACAGAGAATAATATTGGTAATGCTATTTTTCTCTCGAAATTGGTCCTCTTGAGTGTAGGATCTTGAATCTCTTTTATAGCTGCTTGGATCGTAACCGTTCGTTCATTATTGAGCCATAAATGCAACGGATATAACTGAAGCTGGTTTTGCGATCGTAACGTCTAAGTTCTTTAAGACGAGCGTATCTTGTTCGAACGGTCATATCAGGTTTGATACGTGTTGACTATGCTTCGAGGTCATCTTAGATAAGCTTTCCTGCAATAAGAGTAAACTTGAATACGTATATCGTTAGTTCAATCGTACGATCATATGATGAAATCGTATGACTATCTTCGATGATCATTTGTCTTCGTTCGATGGTAATTATATCTTTACTTCAGGACCTTATCTTAATACATGAATATTATCCTGGAATATATCTTACGATTCTATTCGTTCGATCGTTCGATGATAAAATTTCACCCAAACAGTAACCTTCTTAGTCTTGTATGTGGATGATATTCTACTAATTGGAAATGATATACCAACCTTGCAAGGAGTAAAAACTTGGTTGGGTATATGTTTCCAAATGAAAGACCTTGGAGAAGCCGCCTATATACTTGGTATAAAGATCTATAGGAATAGATCTAGACGGCTTATCAGGCTTAGTCAAAGTACATACATTGACAAAATCTAGAAGTGATTCAGGATGGACGAATCGAAGAAAGGATATATCCCAATGCAACATGGCATAGTGTTAAGTAAAGCACAGTGTCTTGTATCTAGTGAAGAACAGGACAAAATGAAATCGATTCCATATGCTTCTGCAATTGGATTGATTATGTACGCCATCTTATGTACTAGGCCTGATGTTGCTTACTCAGTAAGTGTTACGAGCAGATACCAGCAGAACCCAGGTGAAGCCCCTTTGGCTGGCTGTCAAGAACATTCTCAAATATTTGAGACGAACAAAAGAAATGTTCTTGGTCTTTGGAGGATCTGAGAATGAGATTAGTGTCACAGGCTATACTGACGCTAGTTTCCAGACCGACAGAGATGATTTTAGATCACAGTCAGGATATGTATTTACCCTAAACGGAGGCGCGATCTCATGGAAGAGCTCGAATCAGGATACTATAGCAGATTTCACTACAGAGGCAGAGTACATTGCAGCATCAGACGCAGCAAAGGAAGTTGTCTGGCTCAGGAATTTTATCTCGGATCTAAGAGTTGTAGCCAGTATCTCTAGACCCGTAGATATCTACTGTGATAACTCTGGAGCTGTGGCACAAGCAAAGGAGCCCAGAGAACATCACAAGTCAAGACATGTACTCAAGAAGTATCACCTCATCCGAGAGATCATTGGAAGAGGAGACATGACAATATGCAAGATTCCGACGGACGAGAATGTCGCAGATCCACTGACAAAGCCGCTAGCTAGAGTAAAGCATGAGGTCTATGCTAGTTCCATAGGGATGCAGTACCTGGATACTAGTAGCTAGTTTATGTTATTGATTATTACTGTGATATTATTTTGAAACACTATGTCATGTAAGAGTTTATTATTTCACGGTGTGTTTGAAATAAGGAGGTTTAATTTTGTTATTCATGATTATTTCAAGATTAATGACTTTTAGCATATTTATGGTTATCCATAATTTTTGCAAAATCTTTGTAAGAAATCAAAATATCCATAGCTACTTTTTGAGGTGGGAACCCCAGCAGGGTTATAACGCTATTATGAATGTTTGATGTATTACACTAAGTAAAGAGCAAATGCACAAGTGATGTGATCAGACATAGACATTCATAGATACTCATCAGAGTTTGAGTATTGAAGGTGACCAGTTTCAAGTCTGCTTCATGGAGCCTATGTGATGAGCATTGACTTGATGATAGGTTATCCTTAGACCTGAGATATCTGGTCTACAAGCATGTGTACTATTGTACTCTTAGCACGTTCTAACGCTGTACCGTAACTAGGTGGCCATAAAGGGCGTGACTAGATGCAGCGGAAGCTATGTTTTTAGATGCGGATAGTCAAGATGGGATTTACACCTCCTCAATGGGAGAGATATTTCTGGGCCCCTTGATGATTAAGATTGGCAGAAATGCGTGGCCACGCTCGGATAGAATAACGTTTGTTATTTGTCAAGTTCCGTAACTACAGGCAATCGAAATCAGAGTCAAGAAATACTTGAGTTTAAGATTGAAACCTTCTGCTCCATGTCTAAAAGTCACTTTAGAAATATCGTGTGTAAAAGGAATGAACCTGTGTACAATTCAAGTATGAATCGTATCTCTGGATATAAGAGATCTTATAACCTGGTTAACTTAAGTGTCTGGCTAGGGACCTCCTTAGGCTAGTGGTAACAGTTAAGTTACTTGTCTGGCACAAGTGGGAGTCTGAAAAGATTATGTGCAAGACAGTAACAAGGTTTACCGTGTCCAATGTTATAAGACACTAGTGGGTCACACTGCTACACACCCAAACAGAGATCATTTGCATTATTGTGTGTGAAATAATTAATAAAGTTTAATTATTAAATGAGAGAGATTAAATAATAAATTGGTTATTTATTATTTAAAAGATAAATATTAACTTAAATATTTATGGAAATAAATTATTAGTTAAGTTAATATATTTAATTAACAGTTTGTTAATTGAATAAAGACTTTTAATTCATCTAAAAGTATGATGGGCTTTTTAATTAAAACGGGCTTTTCTAATTGGATATTGCCTTATTTAACTTCATAAATAAGGGAAATATCTAAGGGTTTATTCATTCCAATTAATTAGTTTTTCTGATCAAGAAAAGAAATCCAGAGAAAATCCAAAGAAATCCAGTCAGGTTTGAATAATCCTTGGCGGTCTAGCAGCTAGTCTCGCGATGGTGCAGTAGCAGTGTATCTCTCACCAGCTTTCCAGGATCGTTTTATTTCGTTTAAAGGTAAATTCGATAAACCCCTCGATATTGTGTTTGATAAGTTTTGGTTGGATCTCTGTCGGGATTATCGTTTTTTATTCCGCTGCGTTAATCGTTTTTGCTCAAATAATCCCAACATTTTGTACTTTTGTAACATCAGGACCATATTGTAACTATCTCTCTCTCTATCTGTCTCTCTCTCTTATCTTCATTATCTTCATCTTTAATCTTTACCCACCAACACCCACCACCACCACCACATGGACCATATTGTAACTCTCTCTCTCTCTCTCTCTCTCTCTCTCTCTCTCATCTGCATTTTGCTTTGTGGTGGTGTTGGGTGTTTGTGGTGGTGGTGGGTGTTGGTGGGTATTAAAGATGGAGAAATTGAAGATAAGAGAGAGAAAGAGAGATAGTTACAATATGGTTCCCGAGGTTACAAAAGTACAAAAGAACCCCTAACTTAACTGAGTTTCAAACGGCGTTATTGAGCAAGGACCAAATCCAAAACAAAATGCAAACCTTAGGGACGTCCAGTATAGTTATTAAACTACAGGGACGAAACTTGTTGTTTTGAGTAAACCTCAGGGACCAAATTTGTAGTTTACTCAAAAGACATTATTCAAAACTCCCTTTCTCACACATTGTAGACAACTAGTTGATAAGTCCGGGCTTCACACCGAGTTCATGAACAATAGCTACCGGCACTTTAACATATTTCAGTCAATATACTATATATGACTAAAACGTAAAATGAAATATAGAAAACTAAAAGATGTAAAATGAATTAATATTATAAGTTTAGGGGGCTGATATGTAAGTTTAAAGGTGGGTATAGGATTCGGTTCGATTGCAGCGTATATATATATATATATATATATATATATATATATCATATATAATAAAATAAATACATGAAAAATTATTCAATATTAGGCTCATTTCGATCTTATCGACGATATGATTATAATAGCGTAATTTGTTAACATTAAAACATATTTTTTAACATATTTTAGATCATATCTACGATACGATCTTAATGGCGTAATTTGTTAAAATTAAAACATTTTTTTAACATGTTTCAACCAATATATGATATATGAGTAAAACGTAAAATGAAATATAGAAAAGTAAAGGTATAAGTTAATAAATATTATAAGTTTAGGGCACTAATATGTGAATTTGAAAATGGGTATAGGATTCAGATCGGTTGGAGCTTATATATATAATAAAATAGCTACAGCAAAAAAAAATTCAATATTAGGCTCATTTTGACCGTATCGACGATACGAACATAATGACATAATTTGTTAAAATTAAAACCTATTTTTTAACGTATTTTTGCCAATACACGATATATGACTAAAACGTAAAATGAAATATTGAAAAGTAAAAGGTGTAATGTGAATAAACCTTATAAGATCTAAGTTTAGGGGGCTAATATGTAAATTTGCAAATGGATATAGGATTTGGGTCTGTTAGAAGTTGGAACGTATATATAGTATATAATAAAATAACAACGTCAAAAAATATTCAATATTGGGCTCATTTCGATTGTATCTACGCCACAAATATAATGGCGTAATTTGTTAAACTTAAAACGTATTTTTTTAATCTCTTTTAGCCAATATACAATATATGATTAAAATGAAATATTGAAAAGTAAAAGGTATAACGTTAATAAACCTTATAACTTCAGGGGACTAATGTGTAAAATTTGACAACAGGTATATGGGTGAACCCGGCTGGAGGACGCGTGCATCACGCCGAGTCAAAGGATGGGTTTAGGTCAAAAAGGGAGAAAGAAAAAGGATCGGGTCGGATCGTGTGTCGGAGCGGGTCGGGTCAGATCCAAGTTTGGGTAGGGCGCCTGCTATTTGTATATAGTAAGATAATAATAATAACTAGTGTATAGTAATCATTATGTTATTTTTATATAAATAAACTAAAGAGTTAAATGCAAATTTGGTACTTGTGGTTTACAAAAATTAATGATTAAGGTCCTTCTAAATAATTTTTAAGTAACAAAGTCCTTATACTTTTGTTTTTCATAACATATATGGTCCTTCTTATAAATAATATTAAAAAAAGTTAATTACATATTTGGTCCCTGTGGTTTGGGTGAAATTACGATAGAGGTCCCTGAACCCTAATTTTCATGCCTACGGTCCTTGTGGTTTGTATTTCGTTACGATCGTGGTCCCTTACCCTAACGTCCCTTAAAAATGGCTGTTAAAAAATGGCAAAAGACGAAAATACCCCTCTAAATATAAACCTAACCCTTCCCCTTCCTCTCTTCCCCTCTTCCCCAACCCCAACCCCACCTCAAACCCTAAAGAAGATGCAGCTGCCACTCCACCGCCCAACTCCACCACCCACCGCCGGCCTGCTACGACCTCGCCGGCGCACCCGCCACCTCCGCCGGCCCCGCCCCCCGGGCCTGCTACTGCCGCCACCACCGCCGGCCTCGTACAACCGCCTCCATCAGGTCGCCGGAAGTTGCAGATCTGCTACAGCCCCAAGCCCTCTTTTTCTTCTTCCAGATCTGGAACGACCAGATCTGGTCTCCAGCGTTAGGTGGAAACTGGAAACCGCCGGTACCACCGATGGTTGTCCAGATCTGGTCTCCGGCGCCAAGCTCTGTTCTTCTTCTTCTTCTTCTTCTTCTGGTTACTAGAAACCGACGCCAAGCTTTCTTCTTCTCTCTTCTTCTTCTTCTTCGTCGATTTGGGGGTGGTGGGTGTTGATGTTGGTGTTGGCGGTTGTAGGTGGTTGTTGGTGTTTGGGGGTGTTTGGGGGTGGTGGGTTGAGGTGGCCGGATTTTTGATTGGTGGTGGTGTTGGTTATAGGTGGTAGTGGGTGTACATGGTTGTGGTTGTTGATGGTGGGTGTAGGTGGTTGTGGTTGTTGGTGAATTGGGTTGAAGATGGTGGTGGTGGTTAGTTGGTGATGGTGGTGGTGGTGGTGGGTGTAGGTGGTTGTGGTGGGTGGTGGATTGGGTTGAAGGTGGTGGTGGGTGGTGGTTAGTTGGTGATGGTGGTGGTGGTCTTGGTGGGTTGAAGGTGGTGGTGGTGTTGTGTTGAAGAAGATGAAGATAGAAAAATGTTAATAGTTCACAAAACAAATTTATGAAAAGACCAAAATACCCCTACCCTAACGGAGTTTTTTAACGGACGTTAGGGCAAGGGACCACGATCGTAACGAAATACAAACCACAGGGACCGTAGGCATGAAAATTAGGGTTCAGGGACCTCCATCGTAATTTCACCCAAACCACAGGGACCAAATATGTAATTAACTCTATTAAAAAAATTAGAATTAAGAAAGGGTAATTTTGTCCATTTACTTTTTCTATTCATTTAATCTTAGTTTATAACATATTTGGTCCCTTTTTAATTAATATAATAAGTTATATTTATTTTATGCCAAAACATGTGTATATTTTTTGTATTGAATACATAAATTTTAATACCACCTCTAATTATATCTATTTACTTTACAAATTATATTAATATATTTTAAAATTTTATTTTAGTTTCATCATCCATTTGAAACAACTTGCAATTAATGATTAATTTCGAGTTATATTATTAAAAGGACATCCATCAATCAAAAAGATAAATATAAATCACATATGTAATTAAATAGAATTAATATGTTTTCCTCATAAATCATCCATTAAGATTAATGTATTTTCAATTTATTTCCTCCTCTAATAGTATTTTAGTAGATTAGGATTACATTAATGTTTAAGTATTAATAGATTTAACTCCAATGTATTCAACAAAATTGTCAAAACAAATCTTACATTTCAATAAATATATAACCTATTTAGTAAAAAAACACATCACTAATCTAAATTTTAGTATGAAAATAGCCAAACCGGATAAAAGAATACATAATAAGCATTATAGGAAAAAAAATCATATATAATTAGGAGAACATCATGTTTTAAATATCACTAGCAATAAAAAACATGGAAAACTCAATACGAAATGATCATACGAAGTAGAAATATGTTAATAGACGATTTATAAGAAAAACATATTTATTGTATTCAATTACATATGTGATTTATATTTATTTTTTTATCTGATGGATCTCTTTTCAATAATATAACTTGAAATTAATCATAAATTGCAATTTGTTTCAAATGGATGATAAAACTAAAATGAAAATTTAAAATATATTAATATAATTTGTAAAGTAAATAGATAATTAGAGGTGGTATTGAAATTTATGTATTCAATATAAAAGAATATATACATGTTTTGGCATAAAATAGTAATATAGTATAATATATTAAAAAGGGATCAAATAAATTTAAGTTATTATATTAATTAAAGAGGACCAAATATGTTAGGCCGTCCTTTATGGTACCTGTTGCCACATCAACTGCCACATCAGTTTTCCACTATCTTTACCACTACCTACCAACTCCATACCTTTCATCCACTATCATACCCCTCATACCCTTCATTAATTAATTGATTAAAAAAAAGATAGAGAGAGAAAGAAGAGAGAGATAGAGAGAGAGAGAGAGAGAGAAAAAAAAGGGAGTTAAAATCAATCGGTTTGGGGTGCCGGTGGAGAGGGTACCGGTCACCCTACCCCTCATCCACTATGGTGTGTACCGACCGGTATGAGGGGTACCGACCCTCTCCACTGGTCCATAAAGGATGGCCTTATAAACTAAGATTAAATGAATAGGAAAAGTAAATGGACAAAATTACCCTTTCTTAATTCTAAATTTTTTTAATATTATTTATAAGAAGGACCATATATGTTATAAAAAATAAAAGTCAAAGGACTTTGTTAGTTAAAATAGCAACCCCTAAAAAAATTGTTTCAATAGAAAATTTTAAGCTTAAAATATTTTTAATTATTTTATATGTTAATGTGCCTGAATATACAGATAAATTATTTTTTATTTTAAACACTAAATACTAATAAAAAAATGATAGATAAAAAAGGATTAACATTATAATAATTGCAATTTTTACAATAATAACAGACAAGGGTTTGATTAAATGGAATAAAAGTATTAATAATAACTAAAAAAATTTGTGTAATAAAGTGATCATTGAGTTATAATTAGTAATAGCTAGGAAGGGGTAAAATCATTAAATAAAAAGTAATAAATAAAGTCAATTTGTTATGAAATTTATATTAACATAGGTAGGGTAGGGTGTACTTTACCTACCATTAGAGGGGGTGCTAATATCCCCACCTTGAAAGAAAACCTCAAACGTATGGAGATGAGAGAAAACCTAATCGATAGCACATGAGAGAAAACCTAACATTGATAAAATATCTGCTCCTTTTTGGACGAATCGTTACCTTGGGGGACGAATCGTCACCCTTGGAGAAGTCGATCAATGTTTCCATCTTGATCTTTTATGAACATATTGAGAGAGAGAGAGAGAGAGAGAGAGAGAGAGAGAGAGAGAGAATGAAACGCACGGATTGAGAGAGGGAGAGAATGAAACGTCGTGTGATAGAGAGAGAGAGAGAGAGAGACGCACCAATGTTTAAGATTTTAATATGTTAAGCTTAAAGGGGTTGTACTATATCTTTAAATCACTTGTATTCAAGAGTTTTAGTAAATGTGTTTTATGTAGTAGTATAGATATAGATAATCATCATCCCCTTATATTTTTTTGTTAAAACTTTGTGAGATTTTCTTCAATTTTTTTTTATTTTTAACTTTTGGATTAGATTTGTTATTATTTTAGTTTCATTTATTGATTTTAGGAGGCATATGAACTATTATCTTTTTGCTAATTTTTTATTAAATTTTCTTCAATCTACTTATTTTTAACTCTTGTCTCAACCCAAACCCATTTATTTTTGTGTCGGATTCGTGTTGTGCCGTGTCGAGAATTGTCATCATATATGTGATTTTGTACATCGTCAAAGTTTATTACGTTCTTATATATAGTTACGGTTTTCGTAGAGAGAGAGAGAGAAAGAGCATAAGATATATATTATTTTGATTCTTTAATTTAAAATATGGTTTTGTAATAACATAATTAATGAATCAGTTAGTCAAACTCGATCTATATCTTTATAAAAAAATCGTCGCCTTAATTTAAGGAATAAGTCAATAACTCATTACATGAACTATTTTCAAAATCAAATAATAATTTTTTTTAATTATAAAGATATTATTATAATTGTGTTTGAATAAAATAAACTGTTGTACAAAAATATATTATTTTATTATCATTATAGTATTAAAAGTGCATTTCTACTACTTCTTTTAGTGTATGATTAGAAGTTCTTTTTAAAATTAGGTTGACTATTATAATTGGGATGATTTAGCTATAAAGGACTTATAAAATTCATTGTTGCCCATAGAACATTTGACCATTTCATCAAATATAATAATAAATGATTTCATTCACATTTAACATCAAATATAATAACAAATGATTTCATTCACGATTATAAATGATTAAAATCTAAAAGAAAGATTTTCATTTATAACTTAACATCATCTAAAACCAAAGACGTCCATTTGAAGTCTCACCATCACATAATATGAAATTTTACACCGCATTGAATATACTTAAACTTGGATTAAGAAATTTGAAAAAGAAAACAATTAAAAGTGGACGGAAATTTCACATATATGAAACTTGGGTCCTAACTCCTAACTCTAATGGTATGAAAATGTATCTTTAGTGGCTAAAGTGTATGCTTAGAGTTTTATTAGGCTCATTAGTTTTAATGTTTTCTTTTTAATATTTATTAATGGTTGTTGTTTGCGTAATAAATGCCTAAGCACCACAGGTCTAGTCCAAGTATAAACCAGACGTGCGTTCGCCAACTCAAGTAATAAAGTGGTAAGACCACGTATCGTTCCACAGGGATTGGCGTTTTCCAAGATTTAGAGAAATTCACTTTTGTCTGGTGCAAAGTTTATAAAGATTTGATTTGATTTGTTTGGTGAATTATAACAAGATATTTAAATGACAGAAATGTAAATGACAGATATTTAAAAAGCAGATATTTAAATGACAGGTATGAAATGACAGATATATAAATGACAAGTAAATAAAGGATTTAATTAACAATAAGAAAAAGATGGGTACGGGTGCAAGCTTTTGCCCAAGAGACCGTTTGACAAGATTTGGTTAACGTGACCGGTTCGTAAATAACTCCTAAATAACTTTCTCCTCTCGAAGCTCCATTAAAAAGGTTTACAAACTAGTTTTATTATAAAGTTTTCACAATTAATATTTCCCAATTTGTTAATTTTACCAAGTGGACCTTATAGATCCTAGCTCGGTCCAACAAAAGAAGATGCCCGAATCTCTTCGTGACACCCGCTTGAGGACACTTTTTGCCTTGGTTCAATTATGCAACGACCCGAATCTCTTCGTGATCATTAAAGGTTCTCTCAAACTCTTTTTGCATCACTCAAGCCGTGTTTCGAACCCGCCCCTCTCGAGGTCTTAGGTCTAACATGAACACTTACAAGTGATCAGCTTGTCCGCGTTGAGATAACGTCCCGACTTAGAATGACCAAACGAGAAAATATTACAAGATAAAAACACCCAAATTGTCACATTTAGGCCTCTCGGGCTTTGCTCGCACCCACACCCAAGGATGGGGTTTAGCTACTGCCCATACCAGAAAACAGAAGGTAAAAGATGTTGAAAATAAACTGCATTTGATTTAAAAACAGAAGGCTATGTTAAGCAGTCGCCTCTGTGACTACGGAAGACGTACTAAAAATTACAGAATGTAAATTGCAGTAAATTAAATTACACTAAGTTAAAAACTAAAATCCTAAGATAGAACTTGAAGAGAGAATACTGGAAATCAGAATATAGTGTGTTGTATTGTGTAAATTGTGATGCTCCCAAATGCTTTGCTCCATGCCTCCTTTTATAGTAGAAAAGTGGTGAGTCTTTGCCCAAAGGTCAAATGACCTTTATGCTTTTTCCTTTTTTTATTCATTTCACCATTTCCTACTGTGAGTCCGATAATCGACAAGGATGCAATGTAATGGATCAATGCAAGCTATTACAAGAGTTAGTAATGCTCAAACAAAGATAATCAAGCAAATATGCAATATATATGAAGAACACGACAATACGACAAGCATATAACAAAAGTTGTCAGTTGCAAGATTATTATTAAACGTTAACTATCGACCCCTATTTATAGAGTCGAAGTTACAAAACAACCCCTAGAGTCTATGACTCTTTTAAGAGGTGCACAAAAGTATTGTTCAAGTTCTAACTATTACAAAATGTCAAAAGACGCCCCTGACTTCTTTACAAATAAACTAGTCAGGTTCTAACAATCTCCCCCTTTGGGAAGAAGTCAGAAAGGCGGCGGATACTTCAAGGCTGGTTCCCACTGCGAGAGCTGCAGGTACTCGTCCCATTCGCGGATCGATCTAGTTCGGAGCTCCATCGCAGTTTCCACTCTTCTCAGCATCAATCTTTCTTTCAGCTTGACCTCGATCAGATTCAGGGCCTCCTTCAGCTTTCTCTTCCACTGAGTGCCCTTGTACATTGGCATATTCTCCTCCATCAGACGACGCTTCATTCCGTTGTAGACATACAGCAGAGTGCCGTCACAGAAGCTAGACAGCTCACTGAAGCGCATGAATCTCCGCTGGTTCTTCCTGAAGGTGATATACACAACACCATGCTCTGGGAGTTCCGTTGGGAAGTAGGGCATGTATTGGTCAAGAAGATTGGCCTCCAGGTTAGGACGCAGCAGATTCACCTTCTGCTGTTTGCTTTCGATCGCCATCTGATAGTCTGTGAGATGCGCGAGGTTGATCGTGTGGCGTACATATCTCCTGAGGACTTCCAGACCGTCTCTGAAGTAGCCGGGTTTCAGAATCGGGCCCTCAAGGTGTCTGATGAGTGTAAGGAGATCATCGAGATCAATGCTGTCCAGATCGGCTTCTGTGAACATGAAGTCTCGGAGGTCACCGTCGGGCTTGCCTGGGTTGTACATCCGCACGTGAAACTCCAGGAATAGCTGGTGTCCGAATTTGTAAGGTCGGACGTCAGTGACCTTGGTGAACCGGAGCTTCCTTCTAATCTGCCCATGCTCGTTCCAGCTGAGCTTCCTCTGGTAGATGTACGCGGTACGGCGGCGACGCTTCTTGACATGAGACAGGCCGAAAAAGACCTTCTTGGACCACGAGAAGAGGCGTTCCTGTTGGAAGATCCGTGTGAAGGATTCCTCCAGGAAGGGCCTGAATATAACCGTGTGGTTCCAACCCAGTCTAATCGGCTGCTGAGCTGTGAAAGCTTCTGGCGTCTGTACCGTGGGGAGAAAGGCGTCGTACTCCGCACCAGAGACAATGTCATCTGATCTCTTCCAAAACCGAAGGCTCTGGGCATGCTGGTTCAGGATCTTCCTTCCCTCGTCAGAGATACGAAGGTCGGAAGGATCCAACGGCGCGGTGTTTGGATCGATCAGGTCTATGGCAGGAGTTACCTTCTCGTGAGGAAACTGGACGGTCGTACCCACGGGTATAGCCTCGTACCTCCAGTTTGCGGCTTCTTCCGGTATGTCTTCGTCGGAATCATCGTTCACAGGATCCGGTAAGTCTGTAAGATCGGCAGGCTGATCTGCTTGTGGAGCGGTGTCGGCCGGTATATCATCGGCTGCGGTTCCGGAGCCGGAGGGGAGGTCTAGGCGAGCCCTCTTAGACGGTCCCTCCCCCTCATGAGGATTGGCGGCGTCGTCCGGATCATCATGTCCGCGCTTGGAGGGTTGAGCCTGAGACCTGCAAGTTGCCTCAAGCTCTCGGATCCTCCGCAATGCAATCTCCAGCTGCATATCCCTGGTGGCGACCAGCTGCTTGTACTGATCCACCTGTCTCTGAAGGGCATCGTTCTGAGTGGTGAGCTGAGCGATGACGATCTGGTGCTCAGCTTCAGAGACAAAGCCGGGAATCTCCTCAGCTAGTGGTGGTGGTTGGAGACGGAGGACGGGAGTAGGAGAGCGGCTTGAATCGGCGAAAGATGGGCGCTCCCCTTCCTGGAACTTGCCCTTGATGAAGCGTTTGGCTTCATCCAGCTCCCTCTGACGGTCCTCGTCCGCCTTTCGCAGTGCTTCGATCTCGGCTCGGCGGGCTTGGTCTTCCTGTTCTTTGACTGCTAAGGCCCTTTCAATGGCCGCCAGTCTTCTGTCTTTTGCCGCGTTGGCCTTTTCGATGGCCTCCAACCTGCTTTGGACAGCTTTAAGGATGTCGTCCGAATCCCTGGGCCCCAATCCCGAAAGGGTCAACACCGGTTCATTTACGAAACCGGTGGACAGGGAAAGCCCCGCAAAGGTGCTCCCCTGGCCCGCGCTGACGATTGGTGTGGCGTCAAGTGCAGCGGGGCCTCGGGTGGAAGTCGCCAGATGTGTGCCTAGGGGCTCTAGGACTCGATGTGGTGCGAAAGAAAGCGAGTGCTGGGGATGAGCATCTCTAGATTCAACACCGATCAACTCCGAATGAGTGAAAGGTGGAATAGGTGGTATGACCCCGTGTTCTGATGAAACGACCACCTGTTGGGAGGTGGTCGAGTGGATGGCTTGGGTGTGCAGTTGCGTTGGTTGGTTGCCAACGACTTGACTACTCGGCATTGGCCGAGTAGGATCTGTGTGGGATGCCTGTGTGGAGGATAGACTCTTGGCTGGTTGGGTTCCGATCTCTGGCTGCCTAGGGTGGGCCACTTCTACTTCGGCCTCTTGTTGGGTTACTAACAACTCTTCAACCTGTTGGGCCTCTTCTCCTTCGGCCTCTTGATTGACCGGACCCTGACTTTCACCCTCGAAGCCTTCACTGCCCGCTCCTATCTGCATCCATGACTCGCTTTGAGCCTGTTCAGCGACCTCCGCGTTCAACGTTCGGTCTTCCGTCCCTGAGTAGTCAAGCAGTTGGACGGAGTCGCTCTCGTTGAAAGAGGAAGTGGAGACATCATCATCAAAGGCCTTGCCTTTACCTTTGCCTTTCCCCTTTCCTTTACCCTTGCCCTTACCCTTGCCCTCTTCCGGGCCTCTCTCCGGATCGGAATCTGGTGGCGTCGTGTCCGACGAGCTACGATCAGGATCACCAGATGGATCCGTCGGGAGTCTAGATGTGGTGGCCTGAGGAGGCGGTGAAGTATGGGCTGGTTCTTCTTCTTCTGGCGATGCAGCAGTGACCTCTTTTGCTGAGCCAGATGGAGTGGATCCCGAGGCGTCCTTCGGAGTAGGTGGTTCCTGAATCTCCGGGGACTCGGGGACAGTAGGGAGTCCCGGAAGCCGAGTCGTGGACCTACGTTGTGGAACGTACTCCTTCACCCTCGGAGTTGGCAACAGAGGATCTTCGTGCATTCTTTGGCGAAGACGTCTCAACCTTTCTTCTCGAGTCTGTGGAAGGTCGGAAGATGTAGAAGCTGAAGCATCGTGAGCAGTGGCGGATCTTCGGACTATGCTACCCACGTTTTCCCTCACGTCTACGCTCATCACATTTCCCGAGCCAGAGGCCCCCCTAGTGGGACCCCGGCGCCTCGGACGTAAGGCCCGAGGACTAGAAGGGACGGGTTGCGCACCCTGGGCAAGACCTGCCGATTCTGGAGGGTCCATAGGTGCGTCTCCTAGACCTAGGCGTATCCTATATCTTACCACACTGGGAGCCCGCTGGTTTAGTGCGTCCAGGACGTGCGTCGGTATCGGCATCTCGTACTGGCCGTCAGTGTAGTCTCTCTTGGCAATCCAGCTGATGATCTTTGGCTTGATGACTGGATGACCGGAACGGCGAGGGATCTCTGGATTACGGTTCATATGGTCTCGGATGATGAGACCATAGAATCGCAACCAAGGGATTGAGTTGTGTCGGGTCCGTTCCCGAGTCGTCAAGTCTTTGGTGATGTCAAGCCACAGCTGGGACGCGATGTCGATGCGGCGTCCGTAGGCGATAGAGTGATAGATATGCCAGAATGAGGTCGTCGCCCTGTCGACTCCTTTCGTCTTGGAGGAGAGACATCTGTTCATGATGTTGAACAGTTGAGCCCAGATTGGCGGTAAGTGGCTCGTGGTGATCTGAGACACGCCG
The DNA here is from genome assembly GCA_030169165.1 of Centaurea solstitialis. Classification (NCBI taxonomy): domain Eukaryota; kingdom Viridiplantae; phylum Streptophyta; class Magnoliopsida; order Asterales; family Asteraceae; genus Centaurea; species Centaurea solstitialis. The sequence continues at coordinate 40,399,183 of CM058041.1, read as the reverse complement.
TTCACGTCATCGGTGACCCCAAGAGCTAGTATTTCGCTCAACAGAATGGGGCCCGAGACGAGTTCGTCGAACTCCTGGTGGCCGCCATCAGTAGCGGCAGGGAGGCGAAGGATCCGGCGGACGTCCTCCATAGTAATGACCAGTTCGGTGTGATCCACTCGACCAATGATCGAGAAGACACCGAACCGGGTGTCGAGAATAGCTGTCTTCCAGAACTGCTGCAGGTATATAGCCGGTACCTCAGCAGTGGCCGTCACGGCGTATGACAGTGGATGAGCTCGAAGGATCTCCCTAACAATGGTATGCTGCACCCGGACTGAGGATAGGTTCATATACTCGTTGTTCTGAAGTATGCGAACGATGTCCTCGGGAGCGATCAGAGCTCGGTTAGCTTCTGGATCGATCGGGGAAGAGGGTCGTTCTCTCTGGTTTGCCATTTCTGACAGAAAAGGTAAGATTTAAACAGTTAGACCCTTCTTAACTGTCATATGTGTGTTGACGAAAATTCGGCAGAGTTTCGACTAGTCGCGAGTCAGTTTATCGAAGATTCCCGAGGGAATCTTTTAAAACCGAGTCGAACTTGTAAAACGGATTCCCGCGAAACTCATGTCGAGATATTTTCAAAACGACCCGAAACTGGATTTGAAACCACAGATTCATGACTGACTTAAAACGTGAATCGGTCTATGGGCAAATCCCGTAAGGTGATTTGTTAAGAACAATTCGCGTGAAAGTCGAGTCCCGAATCGGGGGTACAAGTCCCGAATCGGGGATTGTCAACAACACATATGTGTATGGGCTAAAAGTCCCGAATCGGGACATATGATATATAAGGTAGAGTCCCGAATCGGGACATATGATATATACTATTAAGTCCCGTATCGGGAGGTTATACAAAACAATCAGATAGTAAACTAAGAGTCCCGAATCGGGAAATTTAAACAATTCAAACATATAAACCTAAGTCCCGAATCGGGGGATATAAACCCTATGGTTAAAGTCCCGAATCGGGACAATTCTAACTCCCGAATCGGGAGATCAAAATCCCCGATACACGAACAAAATGTCCCGCATAATGAACTGTAGTGTCCCGGTTCAAGAACATTCGAAGAGTCCCGATTCGGGACTCGACGAACACGACGACTGTCGCACTTCCAGACATTAAATCGGCCCAAAAACAAGTCTAATCAATCCTAAAACTAGTCTAGATTGATACACTAGTGATTTAAACTAGTTTAGGAAGAAGAATGGATCGATCTAACGTCCCGAAACTCGAATCCAAGGATTTTGGAGTTTCGGGTTTACCCGAAAACTTTAGGCTTCAATCCGATCTATAAACGACGTAGTTTAGATGAATCTGAATACATTAAGTCGTTAGAAATCTTACCAGGATCGTAAAGAAGTAGTCGGATCGTCGAACGGATCGATAACGAACGCTCGAGGAAGCCGGGAAGTCGATGGATCGAACGGGGTGTTCTTCGTGTTCTTGATCATTAGAGAAAACTGATAAGTGGTTTTGAAATTTGAAAGTGATAACTGAATTCAGTTATCAACTCCCGCTTTTATAATTTTGATAACTTATCAGGTTTTTTGAAAATTTTATCTGATAACTGCTCTTACAGATCACGACTTTCACGAAATGACCGAATGAACCCCGAACTTAAGGTTTTGAAAGAATTTCAAAACTTCCCCTGAACTTGTGGTTTTCAAAAGTTTGCAAAAACGGTCCCTGAACATTGAAGTTTTGGAGACTGGCAGAACAGGTCCCTGAACTAGTCAGAATTGGAACCTGTCACTTCCAGTCCCTTAACTTAACAAGTTCATAGAATTTACAAGTTCAGCCCCTTGACGTTTATTGAAACGACTAACCTGGAAAGTTCTGAGATCGGATTTATCACTGGTTCTGACACGACTGGTCAGAAGTCTTATTTTGAATACCGGGTTCTGAACTGAAGTATTCAGAAACCGTACGTCGGTTCTACAACCTGCAAGAAAATTAGGAATGGTATCCAGTGCAGATTGGATCCGACAGAGTTAGATTTAAACAACATTAATATAAAAGGCTCCCCTAGATATATGCGACACAGGAGCTCCCCCTACACACATGCATAAGTTTAAGTGACTGGCTCCCCCTAGAAATCTGCCGGGGGATCTAGCATGCCCAGTTTACTAAGTAAATAGTAATGGCGCTTCTCGTCAAAAGCTTTAGTGAACAGATCAGCTATCTGACGTTCACTTTCAACGAAAAACAGTTCAACGTTACCTTTCTCGACGTGATCTTTGATGAAGTGATATCGGATATCGATATGTTTCGTCCGAGAGTGTTGAACTGGATTTGCCGCAATCTGTATGGCACTGCTAGAATCACAGTAGATTGGAATCCGATGCACCGCCAGCTGAATTTTCATCCAAAGAACCTGTGAACAGCAACACGCTGCAGCGACATATTCTGCCTCAGCTGTTGAAAGGGATACACAGTTCTGTTTTCTCGAGGACCAACTCACTAACTTGTCCCCGAGAAACTGGCAGGCTCCTGACGTGCTCTTCCTGTTTAACTTACAGCCTGCATGATCTGAATCTGTAAAAGCTGTTAGTTCAAAACCAGAATCCTTAGGGTACCAAAGGCCAAAATTAGGTGTGCCCTTCAGGTACTTAAGGATTCTCTTGACAGCCCCGAGATGAGATTCTCGAGGGTCGCACTGAAAACGAGCACATACACACGTGGCAAACATAATGTCGGGTCTACTTGCCGTGAGATAAAGCAAAGAACCAATGATCGCACGATACACCTTTTGGTCAACCGGATTACCAGACGTATCTGCATCCAGTTGGAATGACGTGGACATTGGAGTTGAAGCAGACTTAGGTCCAGTAAAGTCAAAGCGTTTTAAAATGTCAAGAGTATATTTGGACTGGTTTATAAAAATCCCTTGCGGGGTTTGACGGACTTGTAGTCCTAAGAAAAACGTAAGTTCGCCCATCATACTCATTTGAAATCTGGACTTCATTATCTGCTCAAACTCGGTGCAAGACTCAGGGTTTGTAGATGCAAAGATGATATCATCCACGTATATCTGTACTACTGTCAAATGATTACCTGACCTTCTAAGAAACAGGGTAGGATCGACAGTACCCTTTTTGTATCTGGACTCAAGCAAGTAAATGGTAAGAGTTTCATACCAGGCACGAGGTGCTTGCTTCAATCCGTAAAGTGCTTTGTCGAGCACGTAGACGTGTTCCGGGTACTTGGGATCAACAAATCCCTCAGGTTGCTCAACATATACTACTTCTTGAAGTTCTCCATTCAGGAACGCGCACTTGACGTCCATCTGGAAGACCTTCATGTTCTTGTGAGCTGCATACGCGAGAAAAATCCTGATGGCCTCGATTCTAGCCACCGGAGCGAATGTCTCGTCGTAGTCGATGCCTTCCTGTTGACGGTATCCCTTGGCGACCAGACGAGCCTTATTACGGATAATAAGATCGTTTTCATCTTTCTTGTTGCGGAAGATCCACCGCAAGTCAATGATTCTGATTTTTCTTGGTCTTTCTACAAGGCGCCAGACTCTGTTTCTCTCGAATTCGGCAAGCTCATCCTACATGGCCCTTACCCAGTCAGGATCAGAAAGAGCGTCCTGGGTATTGGTTGGTTCAAATTTACTCAGGAAGCCGCCGAAGAGGATCAGGTTTTCATCATTCTTTGAAGAGCGAGTTGTCACAGGAGCAGATGGACTACCGATGATGTTGGTAGTGGAATGGCTTCTGGTCCATTTTCTGGAATGGGGAATAGGATCGTATTCCATGTTGTTTCTTGAGTCATTCTCATCCCGAATGGCGGAGGAGAGAAGACTAGCATCCGGATCAGTATTCAACACAGTCTCCGGACGGGGTTCACGAACCACTTCAGCATAAGTTCTGGATGGAGAAGGTGGCGGAACAACTTCAGGAATTGGTGCAAGAACAGTGGACACTGTCTGTTCTCGGACCGCTTCGACTGCAGTTTCAGGGAGGGTTGTGTTGAAGAGAGCTGAGAGGGGAGAGAACAGTTTCCTCATTCAAGGTGTTAGAAGAGGATTCTGTTTCTGTGATTGGGTTAAGTACAGGCATCGGTTCTACAGAGTCAGAAGAGGTTTCTCCTACATCGGTAGAACAGGATGTGCTCTCATTCACGAATGCATCTACGGATATGGTTGTTGATGAAGGAATGGAGTGATCAGCAGGAGCAGGAACAATGATTGGACCAACGAGGGTCGTTAGATCAAATTCTGCTAAGTCAACAAAATCAAATCCAAGCGAGTCAGTAGGAACAGTTGTGCTCGGTGGTGAAACAGTGTGCAATTCAGGGAAGACAGAACTATCTGAACTAGGGCTGGTACTAGAATACATCTCAGTCTCAGAGAAGTCAACGTACCGACTCTCAAAGATGGATCGGGTCCGTTTGTTGTATACACGGTAAGTCGCTGAGTTATGTGAGTATCCAATAAAGATAGACTCATCCGACTTAGCGTCAAACTTTCCCAGATCATCTCTGTTGTTCAGAAGATAGCATACACACCCGAAAACTCTAAAGAATCTAATATTCGGTTTACGCTTGTTGACCATTTCGTACGCGGTTTTACCAGTCCGCTTAACGATTAGAGTCCTGTTCTGAGTGTAACAGGCAGTTGATACAGCTTCAGCCCACAGGGATAGAGGTACACCAGAATGTGCTATCATGGATCTAGCAGCTTCTACCAACGTACGGTTCTTCCTTTCTACGACTCCGTTTTGCTGGGGAGTACGCACAGCAGAGAAGTTGTGAGAGATGCCCACTTCTTCAAGGAAAGACTGGAGTTTCGCATTCCGAAACTCTGTACCGTTGTCGCTTCTCAGCTTCTTCACCTGACGTCCCAAGAGGACTTGGATCCGTTTGATGAAGGCGATGATTAGATCTGAAGCGTCAGATTTTGCTCTGAGGAATTCGAGCCATGTGTACCGAGAGTATTCATCGACAAGTACAAGCATATATTTCTTGCGTGCAAGACTTTCGACTCTCATCGGTCCACAGAGATCCATATGCAGCATGTCAAGGGGATGGTGACAGTTTGTCTCCATCCTTGGAGGATGCGAACTCTTCTTCATTTTCCCTTTCTCACAGGCTGAGCATAGGGTGTCTTTAGATAGTCGCGTCTCCGGTAGACCATTGACAAGGTGTTTAGTTACAAGTTTGTTCATATCCCTGAAGTTCTGATGAGACAGACGCTGATGCCACAGCCAGCTTTCTTCCTTCGTTGCTTTTGCGAGAAATACCACTGTTTCCAGTTGTTGAGGAACAGCATAAAACATTGTGGTATATAGGTGACCGTTCCTTCGAGCGCGTAGAATCACGTTCCCATCCTCGTCTTCAATGTTACTCCCGAGAATGAATGTCTTCACAAGATATCCTCCATCACAGAATTGGCTTGAACTGAGTAGATTAAATGGTAGTCCTTCAACATAGCGCACATTCTTGATGACGTGTTCTCCATTCGTCATGCTTCCATATCCTATGATCGGTAGACGTCTCTTGTCTACAAGCTTAACAAAGCCTTCAGCTCTAACGACGTAGTCGAAGAGGATGTTGCGCTGCCCAGTCACATGCCTGAAGGCTCCAGAATCAAAGTACCACATGTGACTGCCCTGCAAAGCGCAAGATCAAATTTGTTTAGGAACCCATTGCCACATGGGTGTCCTACCGTTAGAAACAGATAAAGCAACCGGTGAAGCATCCTTTTCAGATTTCTCCTTAGGCTTAGGAGACTTCACTGGAGGCAAAGCACTTTGCTTTGTCGTTTTCTCTTTTCTTTCCCGGTGAGGACTACCTGACTTACTATAAGCATTTGCATTACCAGGCATATCAACACGCATGTAATTATCAAACAAAGAACATATATGATTTTTGAAAGCTGTAAGATTATCAGAATTCGCTGAGCGATTAATGTGTACAGACTTTGATTTCACGTTTGAATTACAACTAGGTGGGTTGTAGCCAAGACCAGTATGATCATGACCACCCCATTTAGGGAAAGCATTAAAAGAGTTCTTCTTCTTCCGATATCTCCTTCTTCGTGGCTTCACATTCGCAGTTCCATCACCTGTCCTCGCATCTGCATAAAAAGCAAGTTGTGAGTTGGGTGACGGCTTAACTAGAATGGATTGACCACCTTTGAAATTAGCGGTGGTTTGACAAACTGATTTTAACATTTTCAAAGGTTGTTTAGGTTTGGAGTTCTCACCCACATCAAATGAACTAGAATGAAAGTCTAGTCCCTTAATGGGTTTTACCGAGCTACTTGTGTCAGCAGATTTTGAATTCTGTGTCTGTGTTACTGTGGGTGTGTGTGGCTTAACTGACTTCCCTTTGTCAGTACCAACACATTTTGCACCTTCAGTGTTTATCACAGACACTGATGCAAGTGGCTCAGGAGAACTGATTTGCTTTATAGTAGGTGCCTTTGGCAAAATAGGTTTTCTTGGAATATAACCTGAAGGAGGATCATCAGCGTCCAAAAACACCTTCACATCATACACAACATTAGGATCTAATACTAGTTTAGGTTTGGTTGACCTAAAGTCTGTTGTGATTGGAGAGTTGCAGGTACAAGAATCCCAAGAGTCAGATTCTTCTAAGAAGGACACCCGTCTTTTCAACTGATTGATTTGACAACATTGATTCGTGAAAGTTTGACCAAACATCAGTTCCTTTTCATAAAAGAAGTCCTTTTCCATTGTGTTATTAATAAATTGGACGACTAGTTGTGTTTGGAGATCCGCAAATTTGTTTTTAAAACATGAGCAAGAAAACTCTGCGATCTCACATTGGGTTGACATATTAATCCTTTCGGCATTTGCCTCATGATAACTATGTTCCAATGATTTGATATGGTTGTCTTTTTCAGAAAGAATCGACTCAAAGTTCTTTAACTTGTGGCGACAGGCATCAAGTTCTACGGCTTTGGACCTAAGATGGAACAATTCCTTTTCTACACACACTGGGGCAGGAGGCTGAGTTGCGGAAACATCCAAAGGTTGGATAACATCAGCGTCCTCGGATGTATCTATCTCCCTGGTGTCATAGCTAAAGTTTAAGTCCTCATACTTGATGGGTGGCATTGCTACCTTAGGTGTCCTAGCTTTGATGCCTTCCCAGTTAGTGAAAGTATTCTCTGGGTTACTAGCAGGGGTAAAGATGGGACCCTTAGCAACAGGACTGGAAGGTGGACTACTGGTTGAACTATTGGCAGGACTGGTGGTAAAAGATACGGCTTTTCCATCTATTATCTCAGTAAAGGTCACAGTCTGCATCACATAGTTGTCATTGTCTTGTCCTTTGACTGACCTAGGTTCAGGTTTGGAAGCACTCATACTGTCAAAGTTGTATAGATGTGCAGGTGCTTTCTCAAGAATGCTTTTCTCTGAATGTCCCAACCCAGGTTTGGCTTGATAAAAGGGATGTTGAGTGGTTTGCTTGGTAAGCAGACTCAAGGTATGTTCAGATTGTCCTCTCTTTAAATTATTTTCCTCAAGCTCTTCGATTTTTACAAATAATTTTGTTCTTTCCAAGGAAAGAAGGTGAAATTTGAGCTTGAGTTCTTCACGACTACTTTCAATTTCGTCGTGAGATCTTTGAAGATCAAGGAGCTTGTTTTCGAGGATAGATTCTCTAATCCCAAACTCAAGTTCAATTCTGTTAAAGTTCTCGGCGAGGTCCTCTAAACTACTTTTATAAACAGCACTCTCTATTCTGAATCTCGCGACGAGAGCTCTTTCCATTTGGAGTTGGCTCTCAAGTCTTAGAGTTTCAGACATAGACAGTTCATCAGGTATTGACAATAATGAACAAGAATGTACCTCAGATTCTTCATCAGTAGAGTCGTTTGGGGAACTAGATATACATGGTTCCTCAAAGTCAGCCATGAGGCAGTGTCCTTGTACGGCTGATGGGCCTTCATCATCCGAGTCTTCTGGTTCCATGATCCAGTCTTCCTCATCAGCTAACAGCACCTTGCCCTGCTCTTTCTTCTTCATCACGGCAGCCTTCTTCTCAAAGTAAGCAGAATCTTTGAGCTTCTTCTTGCATTCCGATGCATAGTGACCCGGGTCACCACAGTTGTAGCAGGTGGGAACCCGAGCGTGGTTTCTGTTCTGATTGGCTGCGGGTGGAGCTTCTAGAGCTGGTAGCTTGTTCTGTTGTGGAGGTTCAGTTCCACCGGTGTTGTTGTGCTGACGACCATCATCATTTGTTTTCTGGTTCTGGTTGTTGTAGTTAGAACCAGATTGGTCGTTCCACCTTTGATTATAACCACCTCCCTGATAACCTCTGTTACCGTGGTAGTTGTTGGAGTTGTACTCCTGATCCCTTTGCTGTTGCTGGTTGTTGTTGTTGTAGCTTTGTCTTTGATCTTGATAAGATCCTTGATTGTTGTACCCAGACCTATCACGTTGTTGATAGTTGTTTGTTCTTCCTTGATCGTTTCTTTGGAAGCTTTCTCTTGACTGGTACCCTCCTTGGCTAGACTGACCTCCCACAAACTGAGGTCCTTGTCTGAATCTGTTGAAGCGTTGGGGATTTCCCCGGAATTTAGCCATCAAGGCGAATGAGTTCTCTAGCTGAAACATCTCCTCTTCGGTAAGTCCATCATCAAGAACTACCGGTTCTTCAACGGTGTAGTTTTCATGAGAGGACGATCCTCTATTTGACAGTAAGGCCAAGGTAGGAGGATCGATTTTCTTTTCAGTTTTACCGAATAAGGTTTCTTCATGAGGTAGCATCATGCTATACAGATCATGAAGTCCAAGCTGGCCAAGATTCTGGCTCACTTGGATGCTGATTGTGACAGATTGCCAGAGTTTGTTCAGTCTTTTGAGGAATTTTACATTCACCTCGTACTTGTTCTTCTCTAAGCCAAGTCTCCGCAGATCGTTTACACAGATATTTAAACGATTGTAGGTTTCAGTCAGCGTCTCTCCCTCACGAGCACAGAAGCTTTCGTACGCGTTCATAGCGTTCTCCTTTTGGCCTTCTAGTGCCTTATCACCACCCTGCATTTGCTGTTCAATGCCCAGCCACATTGCTCTGGCATCTTTACAGCTGTCCACCCTCGCGAACATATCATTAGGTAGAGCCATAGTGAGTAACGTGAGAGCACGTTTATCAATGGCTGCCCTGGCTCGTTGTTCATGAGAGAACATGCCGTAAGGTTTTTCAACCTCATATGCAGGTAGATAGGGAGTGACCTCGGTTCTGGCTACTTCAGCTACAGTAACAGTTGGTCTGATTGGTCCCTCAGTGATAGAGACCATCAGTTTGTCATCCAGTAAGTCGAGGAAGTTAATCATTCGGCGTTTCCATTGCTGGTATTCGCCGACAACTAATACTGGAGGTCGTGTTTCAGAACCGATACTGATTATTTCTTTTGACATTGCGTCCTCGGAAATAGGATCTGTTTTGAGTAGTTGGTGATTTCTGATTGGACAGAGCTTCCGCGCTTAAAGCGTTCCTTTTATAGAAATTCGAGAATTTCAAAAAGAAAGGCCAAGGCGGGAAAAACAGAAAGTCCCGATTCGGGAGTATTGCAAGTCCCGATTCGGGAGTGCGAGAGTCCCGATTCGGGAATTTAAGCCAAGTCCCGATTCGGGAAATGAGAGTCCCGATGCGGGAGATCAAATTTCCAAGTCGGGAGAGGCAAAAAGATCCGATTCGGGTGTTTGTGGAGTCCCGATACGGGAGTTGGAAGTCCCGATGCGGGAGTTCAGTGTTCCGAGTCGGGACACGAGTGTCCAATTCGGGACTGAAGATCCGATACGGGAAATTCCAAAAACAGCAAAAACTGCTTCAAATTTCTGTCCAAAACTACCAAAACACGAGCTCTGATACCAATTGTGAGTCCGATAATCGACAAGGATGCAATGTAATGGATCAATGCAAGCTATTACAAGAGTTAGTAATGCTCAAACAAAGATAATCAAGCAAATATGCAATATATATGAAGAACACGACAATACGACAAGCATATAACAAAAGTTGTCAGTTGCAAGATTATTATTAAACGTTAACTATCAACCCCTATTTATAGAGTCGAAGTTACAAAACAACCCCTAGAGTCTATGACTCTTTTAAGAGGTGCACAAAAGTATTGTTCAAGTTCTAACTATTACAAAATGTCAAAAGACGCCCCTGACTTCTTTACAAATAAACTAGTCAGGTTCTAACACCTACTTTTTCTCCTTGTTGGTGGCTGACTTTTTTTTGTCTCCCATGCCTCCCATGCTGGATTTGACTCTTCAACTTAAAATATTCTGAAAATTCCTTCAAGATACTGCACATACAGACCTGACACTGTGATGACGTCCCACTTAAAATATTCCTGAAAACATGACTTTTTAGCTATTTCCTGTCTTAATGGGTAAATAAGACAAAAAGGATTATTTAGGTGTTAAATGGATGCTTCGAAAGGGGTTAGATGAGAAAAAGGGTGCTAAAAGAATGAAAATAACACGAGAAAACGAGGGTTATCAACGGTTAGGGTTAAAATGGCCTTAATAAGTGGGATGATTTAGTTATGAGTTATGACACATGTAAACCAATTAAAAATCTTATCAAATCTATTAGAAATGATTTGATACACATTTATAAACTAATATCTTAAAGAAATACTTGCATTTAACATGAATAAATAACGTTATTAAACCATTTGTTTTTATGAAATGTCTAGAAATGTCAACCGAAGCTAAAGACATCACTTTCACCATCATATAATATAAATATTTACGCGGCATCAGATCAAGGTCATATTTACACGGTACCAAATCAAGATCAGATTTACACAATATCAATCAATCTTTTTTTATTTCCAACTACACTTGACTAGTTATTTGTTCCACCAAGCTTTTTCTAATCTCTTATCTCGAATGTGGATGTATGACTTTTGTTAATATTCCTTAATATCTAAGGCAACCCATTTATTTCTAGTTTCTTATATATATTAAACTTTTATACCAGACTTCTAAATAATTATTAAGCTTTCATTTAATTCTTACACAATTTGAATTGAATGAGAAATAACAAACTCAAAATGAAAGCATAATATAAAATTATAATTCATATACTTCAAAACCAAACTGAAATTAAAAGAGATTTAAAAATTAAAAACTAAAAAAAAAAAACAAGTCAACAAAAATATAGTAAAACAAACCCTAAAATCCTGATCTCCATAATGGAGCCTGCTCCCCCAAAAACCACCTTGCCAACTTCGGCTTGGTGGTGTTCGGCTCCTGGAAACCGATCCGCAACACCCCATGGTCTTAGCATCAACTCTAGTAAGATTCAACATCTGAGAGTCTATAGCTCAAGCCCAATAAAACATAAATATTTAAATTGAATATTGTCATGTGGCGCGATAATAGTGATCCTCACGTTTACAATGAAAGATGAGTTCACATTTGAACATGACCCTAGCTAATAACCAATAATTTAATTTATTATATATAACAAGTTAATATATATTATTACTAAGGATGTAGCGTGGGCAAATCCAGGTAAACCTTATCTAAAAAGTTAATATATATATATTATAATTATTAATATTTAATTTCTAAATGCTAATTTTATTCTATAAATAAAGAAAAAACAAATGATGAAATACATATAGTTTAATCATTTATATGTGTAACGGTGGTCCCATCCCATTCATACTCGGCATTTGGAATTGGTCAAAGCTCTTTGACATTTTCCGGCCTCTAAAAAAATTGAATATGCCGGCGGTCCCTTGAAAAAGATATAAAATGGCGACCAATTAAAACACAAAAGCCATATTTACCTCCAAATCGATCGACAAAGGTAAAACAATAAGTTTGATTTTTGATCGATTTGGGTTTTTCTCTTTAATTTCTTTCTCATTTTTCTTCTGGGTTACCTTTGTTCATAAAAAAAATAAATCAAACCTCACTCTATGAATTAGTTTGGTAATAATATGCTACTTACATTACATATGTACAATATCAAAGATGCAATCTTTTTAATTAACTATGATTCATCAAGTTTCTTCTATTGTTTGATGTCCTAGATTCAGTCTACTGCAAGGATAGCTAGCAATCCTTTGTTCACGAGGGGTAAATTGGTAATTTAATTGCCCCTGTTGTACCACTTTGGCCAATCCTGTTATGTCTCACCAAACACCACCTGTGCTGCTGTTCTGTTTTGTCTGTTCGGTCTTGATCTGTTCTGTCAGTTCGGTTGTCCAAACGGAGAAAGGCGTCAATGGCTTGGATAAAGTCGTACTCCGCGAAACCCACGGCAGTACTGTTGAGGTAATCCTAAAAAACTTCTCTCAGATTTCTTTGCTGGCTGTGATTTTTTACTGTATATCTTGTACTTGTTTGTGGATGTTATGTCTACGCATTGCCGATTGATTCGATCTTAATCTTACTTATATGATCTGGCTTTGGAAACAATAAGTTTTGTTATAGCTTAGAAGGTTTTTGAGAGGTTTTTTAAAAAGCAAAAACCTCTTATTGAGGTTTTTCAGATAGTGTAAAGGTTTTTCGCAAGAGGTTTTTGATGAGGTTTCTCGTCATAGGTCATAACTGCATGACCTGCTTTTTGGAGGTTTTTCGTATTTAATCATTTTTAGCTTTATAAAATTTTATAAAAGTCTCGTATTAGTAAGGTTTTTTTGTTAATCAGTTTTATTTATTAATATACGTATAATTTTCATATTTAAAATTTTATTATATATTAATAAAACTATTAAATTAGTTATATATCTTATATATTAATGCAATAGTATTTTATCGATATAAATGAATATGTATTTGTATTAATTTTTATGTATTTATTTTTATTAATAAAAATAAAAATTATATAAAGTTAAAATGGTGGGACCTTGAAAAGTTGAGAAAACTTGGGTGAGGTTTTTCAGATAGTGGAGGTATGTAGAGATTTTTAGATTGTTGAAGTGGCAATAATGTGTAACAAAAAAACTGTAAAAAACTTTGGTGAAAAACCACAACATTGTGGATGCTCTTAGATGTTATATGCAATAGAGATCTAGCGATGTACGAACATGATTTGATTCATGCAGGAATTCATGTTTTGGATTCTTCCAGATCTTTTTTGTAGTATGTGTATGTTTTCGTTGAACTGTACCTGGCTCCTGTGATGGCAAATGTTGAAATGGTTATAGATTGTCGTATGTTACAGTGTGCATATAAATCAACAAGGAAGTAAGTCTGTAATTATTAGTTCGGTCATCAACCTGATCGTTGGCTTGTAATTTAGACTCTATCGGTTACCTTGTTGCTTTTTGCACTTCATGGAATCGCTACTCCTCAACAACATATGGATGCAAGGCAATAGTATAATATTTATTTGCAAAAACTGTTTTATGATCCTTCCTTTGACCTCATAATACATTTTGGCTCTTGCAAAAGAGTTGTTACTTTTTAGAATTATAACCTGTGATTGGGTTCATTTGAGATTACTGAAAAGAAGATATATAGCTTATGCATCGATTTAGAACGGGCCTGTTGGACAAGATCGATTGAGAACATTCGAGGTATACCTGAGAAAAACAAATGCTAGTATGGTGGAAAAAAACCATCAAACCTTTTCTTAGATTTGATAAATTATGCTATATTATCGTTATATTGAAACCATTACAAAATTGATTATTTGGAATTATCTTGGCAATCACGGCACCTCTGTTTGAATTCTGCTGCATATGGGGTAGACCTTCAAATGTGAACCTTTTATCATGTGCAATCACCCTAAGGATAAGGCTGTGGCATTGTTAAGTACTATATGGGAACCAATTTAATGTTTGAAGCAATATTACTTCTGCATTCCATTTTAATTAGATGGGTCACTATGTGTACAAAAAGTAGTGCTAGCAGTCCTAATCATATATTTTAATATACTGAACAGAATTTCTTGAAGAATACATGGAATTATATTTGTAGATAGGTGGTGTATTGATAAGCTTTCTATTCTTGCAGGTATATCTGTATGGAGCTCAAGTAACATCTTGGAAAAATAAAAATGGAGAACAGCTGCTTTTACTTAGTAGTAAGGTACCAACTACCAACTACCAGCTACACATAACTCTGTGTCGATGGATGCTTTTATACTCCCAGTTATGCTTTTATTTTCACGAACAAATTTTCATTAAGATGCTAGACAAACACGCAATCCTCATCTAAAAGCGTCTATCATGAGATCATTAGTAAACAACATATTAACTAATGGAACTTTATTAGAATGGGAGAGCTAGCTCCCAAATTACATCATTTTGCCTAAAAGAATAACATAATCATCAATTATTCTTTAAATACATATTATGTACAAAACAAACTGGTTACCTTACATTCATGAATATAATGTAAATGAACTCATGAGACCAATGTTCATTTTTTTCTTTAACTAAACGAACTTTCTGCCGAATGATTCACATATGGTTCATTGAACATTTAGTTTTGTGTACAGCTTGACAAGTTATACTAATTAATAAGATGAGATCACTTGTAATCTGATCTTAAGTTCATTTTTGTTTCTTCAATCACCTGGAAATGTATGCATTTTTGCAGGCAATCTTTGAGCCTCCAAAGGCAATACGTGGGGGTATTCCTATAATCTTCCCGCAAGTATGTGTCTCCATCTTTTTTTTTTCTGTTCAATTCACGGTTTTTAGGATTATCCTACTCACAGACACCTGCTTCCTTGATGCAGTTTTCAAATCTAGGCAATCTTTCTTCACATGGATTTGCTAGAAACAGAGTATGGATCATAGACACCAATCCCCCTCCTTGTCCTTCCAATGTCACCAATAGAGTTCACGTGGATTTGTTACTTAAGTCCACTGAAGAGACTTTGAAGATATGGCCTCACAGGTACATATTATAGAAGTTTGAAAGTGTTGGTCTACTAGACGATCTGATTAGAATGGTCGTAAATTCTTTGTACATAGACGATTGTGAAGTTCTTTATGTATTATACTTTGTCCATATACTTTCTAAGAGGAAAGTTCAAATGGGAATTCATCTTTCATTGTGAACGTGAGGACCAATAAAATTGCGCCACGTGGCAGTCTGAATAGGCACCTAAGCTTTATTTAGTATATATCATGCAGACTGAATAAAGCCTCTATTCAGACTGAAGAAAGCTTTTATTCAAGCATGGATATTCAAACTGAATATTGCCACGTGGCGCGATACTAGTGGTCCTCACGTTCACTATGAAAGATGAGTTCACATTTGAACTTGACCCTAGCTACTTTCTAATAGATAGTCTGTTTTTATGTTTATGTGTTATTGCTACTTCAGTTCCAACTCTTATATTCATTTGTAGCTTTGAGTATCGACTAAGGGTTGCTCTTGGACCTGGAGGAGACCTGATGATGACATCTCGCATCAAAAATACCGACACTGATGGAAAGCCATTTACGTTTACCTTTGCATATCATTCCTATTTTGCTGTTTCAAATATCAGGTAAATTGGTTTCAGATCTTTCACTTGATATTCTATGACAGGCTTGATGCATTTAAGGGTTATAAATATCACATGTTAGTCTTATTGATCCATTTTTGTGTTGATTGTGTTCATTAGCAAGATAAGAATATTTGTGTTACATCAGACCTTTAACCAATTTTCATGAACACATCAATTTTTACCAGTTACTTACTGCTAGAAACCTTCCTTATAATGTATGATTTGTTGATGATTTTTGACTGCTTGTGCAAACATCTTTCACTTGTTATAAGCAGTGTTCAAAAAGGCGCGCCGTGGCATGTTGCACCGAGCGTTTTTAAGACGTGATTTCTTTTCAAAAAAAAATTGACTTTTTATTTTTTTAGATTAAATTACGGATTTGGTCCCTAGACTTCATTAATTACGGATTTAGTTCATGTGGTATGAATTTCTTTCAGATTTGGTCCTCCAGCCTAACGGCCATTAAACAAAGAGTAAATTACATATTTGGTAAATCAAAATAAATACATAGATGGTCCTCGTGGTTTGGATTTTCGTAAGTTTTTGGTCCCTCTCCATAACAAAACCAGTTAACCAAGTTAACTCAAAGGGGTGTTTTGGTCATTTAGCACAACTTTTGATTTTTCTTAATAAAAATAATTAAATATTTTTTTCTATTATTATTTTATGTATCATTTAATATACTAATATACATACACACATACAAACACCATGTCAAACCCCAATATTCATTTCCACGCTGGCAATCGTCACCATCTTCGATTTCTTATATAATAATTAAAGAAATTATATATTTATTTTTATTAAGAAGAATCAAAGGTAGGGCTAAATGACCAAAATAACCCTTTGAGTTAACTTGGTTAACTAGTCTTGTTAATGAGAGGGACCAAAAACTTACGAAAATCCATACCACGAGGACCATCTATGTATTTATTTTGATTTAGGGATCACTGTGGGTAAAAGGTGTAAACCACAGGGACCAAATATGTAATTTACTCTTAAATAAATTAGTGCATGCTATAAGGACCAAATCCAACAAAAAATGCATACCTTAGGGACCAAATCCAAAACAAATTGCATATAATAGGGACCAAATCCAACATAAAATGCATACCACATGGACCAAATCCGTAATTAATGGAGTCTAGGGACCAAATCCTTAAAAACCACCGGACCACAGGGACCACATCCATAATTTACTCTTTTTTTTTATCTTTTGTGTTTTTTCACTTTTACTATTAGATTTTACATTACATTATCTAATTATATCACTCATAGTTTCACGAATTCATAAACGTTATGGACTCTTTTTTATAACGAAGTTGTACAATTACCTTTCTAACTTCTATTTTAAATATTCAATCAAAAACTATTTTTATAATAATTGATCTATATGATTTTTCTTCTTTAAATCTGAACGTACGTTTTTTATCTCCTTAGTTGATTAGAATGATACATATAGAACATATATGTATATATATAATTCGATACATGACATACAAGTTTTCTGCCTTATGTCACGGCTTGAAAAAACACCATGTCCTCGCCATGGCATGTAAGGCTTGAGGCTTGACCTCGTGCCACACCATGCGTCACACCATTTTGAACCTGATATAAGCAATTTCAACTCTTGGACCAATCTTGTAATGGGATGGAATCCTAAATATTTATCTATTTCGAGTTGGAGGCCTGTATCTTATACTGTTTAAGGGATATTCTTTTATCCTTTGGCACTTTGTATTTGTAACTTTTCTTCATTACTCATGGGTTTAATTTGGTTGCAATGTCATAAAACAGTCAGTTGATTCTATGTCAATAACTGTTAAAATTGTTCACGTTCTCATTTGGATCAACAGTGATCTGTTT
The DNA here is from genome assembly GCA_030169165.1 of Centaurea solstitialis. Classification (NCBI taxonomy): domain Eukaryota; kingdom Viridiplantae; phylum Streptophyta; class Magnoliopsida; order Asterales; family Asteraceae; genus Centaurea; species Centaurea solstitialis. The sequence goes on along the minus strand of CM058041.1, from coordinate 40,381,815 downwards.
CTAAAGAAAACATGTTACTTTTCTCCATTCAGTGAAGTTCGAGTGGAAGGATTGGAGAAACTCGATTATCTTGACAATACGAAAAACAGGGAGAGACATACAGAACAAGGGAATCCATTAACCTTTCAATCAGAAGTAATTTTGTTACCTCTTCCCTTCCATCGATTATATTTTTTTTTTTTGCCACGGTTAGGCTTATGTAAAGTGTTAATTGTTTACCCAGTTTGACAGGATTTATCTCAGCACACCAAGAAAGATAGCAATTCAGGACCACAAAAAGAAACGAACATTTGTCATTCGAAAAGATGGACTTCCCGATGCTGGTGAGCATTGTGCATTTCTGCTTAACAGTTTCTATGCCTATAAAAGTTGTTCTTGAAGTAGATCGATTAAATCAGAATCATCCTAATTTACTACGATACCATGTTCAGAGTTTCTTGGTGAAATTTCTTTCATAGTACAACGTAAGTAACAAAATCATGTGCTTTTCGTGACCTTATTAGTGGTGTGGAATCCATGGAACAAAACCATCGTTGATCTTGGAGCTGATGACTACAAACACATGCTTTGTGTGGAGGCGGCAGCAATTGAGAAGCCCGTTACATTGAAGCCTGGTGAAGAATGGAAAGCGCGGCTAGAACTTTCGGCTGTTCCCATGGTTGTAAAGAACGCCTGAGGCGGATGCCTCGAGGTGCACCGTGCCTCGAGGCGAGGTGATCAAAAACGTTGCTGAAACGCCACCTTTAAAACGGATGTTTTTTTATGAGGTGAGGCGGTTTTGACACTATCCATGTCTATTAACCAAAAAGTACACTTTCGACATGCCATATTTCTATCTCATTGACTTTTTATCTCTCTGTTGTACTGTGAATTCAAAGTAAAACCTAGTTTGACTTCTGATTTCCTTCTATCTTCTCTATTCTACGATTTCTACAAATGGTTTTATTGAAAGTAAAACCTTATAGGTTGATGTTTTAAGACTGGTACTTGGTATTTAGTAGTATTATTGAATTATGGATTCTATATTTTTAAGTTTGGTTATTTTGATATGGAAAAATAAAATTATGTTAAGTGTTGTGATTTTATGAATTTTGTTTGTTTTAATTTTTGAGGCTTACGCCTTGCATACTAGTTTAGAAAACGTCTCGAGACTCGTTTTTGTTTGTTTTAAACCTTGTATTTTTTACTAAATACAATTTTATGTAACAACTCAAATCCAATTTACAATATTTAACGGAAATATTTAACGAACTCATTCAAAAGTAACTTTAGCAGTGGAAGTATAATAAAAATAATCAAGTTTTAAAATTTATAATGATTAAATGAAATCCAACATTTAATTCAAAGAAGCTCCTCAACGAGGTCTAACCAAAACTAGATAATAAGTTTTAACCAATCAACCAAACATTATAAGTCTTAACCATAAAATAATGTTTTTCCCCAAATCAACTAAGCTGAGTCTTGGCCACGTCGGAGCATCAAGCAGGTCCCTTTTCCAACCATGCCGGAAGAACCTGCAACTAAAAAGATAGAACCACTACGTTATTATGTTCTCCTTGTGTTCATAACCAATTAACCATTGATTAAAAGTTTTTAATGGTTAAGAGTGGTTCTCAAGTTTACACAAATAATTTGGTTTTTATTTGATTATTCCTCCATTAATATATAAAGTAAATTACACTTTTTTTTTTTTTTGGGAAGGTTCACCTGGACTTTGGCCAGACTACATCCTTGGCAATTTTTACCGAGAGCTAAAGCATGCTCCCCTGGGATTAATACTCAGTGGCCCCTGGTTGCTCACCCCCGGATTCGAACTTGGGTGGGTTTTTCCCCAACACCAAGCCTTAACCGGTAGGCTGCCCCATTGGGGTTAAGTAAATTACACTTTTGGTTCTATGGTTTACCAAAAGTCTCACTTTTGGCCCCTACAGTTTAAAAATTACACATTAGCCATCCGAATATGCGATTTCGTCCAATATTGGTCCCTGCCTCTATCAGCCGTTGAAAGTGTCCGTTAAGTTAGGGATATTTTTGTCTTTTTCTATTTTTGCTTAAAAAAATAAACTCAGGTACCAAATATGAAATTAACCTAAATGGGGTTCATCCTCGATAAAAACCTTGATACTAAAAACCCTAAATCAGATTGAAGAAACCAACCATCACCACCCCACCTCCACCACCCACCTTCATCACCACCTATCCGCCCACCTCCACCACCGCCTACCACCACCAGCCACCTCCACCGCCGTCTACTGTAACACCATAAATCTAAAAATCAAAAATTTCCATTTAAAGAAAATAAAAATCAACTTTTAGTTCAAACTCGACGAAACCCAACGTTGAATGCATCACATATAAATAAAATGTAATGAAATAAATAATATGTTTTTTTTTTAAACTAAAAACCCACAACTTAAAATCATATGTTTAAATAAATAATAAAAAAATCCATAGTCCCTAAGAGTGGTCGGAACCGTTGTCGCAGCTTGCCTCAAAGCGGGGCCTTGCCCTTATCCACACCTGAGCCAGATCCTGGAAAAGGGGAAACAACGGAAGGGTTAAGCATAAAGCTTAGTGAGCTAGCACTACGCATACGTTACCACATAACATACTCACATACCACAACAGGCACCAAATCACATTCATCATCAATTCAATCAACCATAACAACATATCAATCATATTAACAACCAAGTGACACAACAGACACCCGACTCTCATGAGATCGATACATAAAGCTCCCGTCAGTTTGGACACGGGTCGTCCCCCACAACTCATCAAGGGCATGTGGTTCCCTCTCTCCCGTCAATTAGGACACGGGTCGGCCCCCACAACTCACCAAGGGCATGTGGTTCCCTTTAATCGCTCGCAAGACTTAGGACGCGAGTTCGCCCCCGCAACTTATCAAGGGCATGCGGTTCCTTTTACGTACACTATCATGCATACATAACCATATCATACAGTAAGATACACGTAGAGTAACTCACCTCAACAGCAAACAATACACTCGAACCGAATCACGGTTTACGAATTAGCAAAAATCTGTAATTCAGATAACACATAACTATTAACAGGTTGTCCTCAAGTTACCAACGAAACCCAGATTAATCCGACAACCCTAGCTAACCCGGCTAAACCTAAAAAAACACCCGAAGACAAAACCGGAGGTTTCGGCGCCAAGCGGGTCCACACAAAACACTCGCGACTTGACCCACGCCAGCCACAAACACCGAGCAACTGCTGACTGCCGCTATCGACCACCACCGCACCGCCGCCCGGCGGACAGCAACCAGCCACAGTCGGCTGCCGCCGGCCACCGACGGCGCGACTACCACTACAGCCACCGTCGCCGGGTAGTGACGCGCCCACAGCCGCGCCCCCCCCCCCATGACCGAGCTCGACCGACGCACCGGTTCTAACGGCAGCCAGCTACCACCGCCGCCCAGGGCGTCACAGTGGATAACCGCCACCGTGCTGGCAGCCACGATGGCTCCGGCCGCCGAGCTGAGCCGCCGGACAAACCAAAACAGCAGCAGCCACGACGGCGCCGCCGCAGACACGACCAGCACCGCCGCTGGCCGGTGCGGGTGGAAACCAGACAACCGCCGGCCATTGCCGGCGGCACAACCACCGCCGCTACTTCAACAGCCGGCGACGAAACAAGCCTAGACTACGAAACTACGAAAAAGGGTTACTATACTTACCTCGCTAACGATCACCAACGATCCTCTCTCCGGCGATCTCTCTTCGGCTTCCCTTTCCTCTTTCTCAGCTTTCTCCAGCCGTTCTCTCTCTCTTCTCTTTCTTTCACTCTAAGAAAATAAAACCTAATTAAAATCTAATAAGGTGCATTAGGTTATCTTTAATCAAGGACTTGGGCTCTTCCTCTAGCTTAGGTCCACACACAACTAAGCCCAATGTATGCTTTTCTAGGGAAATTAATAACTTTTCCAAACAAAAAAAGAGATACAAAAGATTTATCAGGTTACGGTTTTTGGGGCGTTACAACTCTCCCCCACTTAACAGGATTTCGTCCCCGAAATCAATATAAGAAAAACTTTGGATAACGTTCTCGCATAACTGGTTCAGACTCCCAAGAACGCGCTGACCAACCCCACCCAACAGATTGGGGTCCGACATCTCCTACCACTAGGATTCGAACCTGAATCTGATACTGTTCGCACCTCAGCCTAGCCTAATGTTGTCCTAACCGGCCCGTCCCAACAATCGCATCAAATTTTACATCCCGAGGAAAAAGGTCTTACGGAAGCTTCACTCTACTAGTCTCAATCTAACAATATGCACTAACTCATACTCAACCGTACTGCTCTTGGATCATAGTCAACCGACTGAGTATCCTAACGAGCCAACTGATTTCCACACTGACTCTATAGGTTTAACTAACCTATAGTGCAATCCAACTCTAAACCAACTCTATAGGCTAAATCCAACCTATAGTGAACCCAAACCACGCAACCAAAATCATAGTTTTTAGAGATAGAAATCATGTTAGATGATATCGAAAGAGAAAATATACTCTTTTAGAAAATGCGAAATCTTTACCGGTATCGTACGTTACAAATACATTTCTAAGGCAATATGAATTTACAAAATGTATGATATCGAACAATTGAAATTAGAACAATGATGCGGTGAGGAACGAATCGGTCGGTTGCAAGTAATTTCATACCGAGTTAACAGAAGGTTTAAATGCACATAATCACAAGTAAACGATGTCAACCAACCATGAGTGGAAAGAATAAATGGTAGGGACGATTTAATAATCAAGCATTAATCAGCCAGGGTTAAATGAAATCTTAAATTTTCATATATCCATGTGTAAACGAAGCATGTAATCGAAATGAAATAAGATATCCGTACAGCAAATCCAACATAAACGTAGAATGTGAATTTTATACTCATGGCTATTAGAAATTCGAGTCGTACTATTTTCAGCATTTTACACATTTAGAAATCAAACAATTTAGCACATTTTCGATGGTTTCTAGGAAAGCATGTCTAAACGAAAGTTTTAGATCAACGTCGTAGGATTCCAACGAATCAAAAATCAACTGAATCGGGTTTAAAATGCATGCAGTATGAATTTTTGAAAACGGTTGCGCTGTTTTCGTATAAAACAGAAGTTGTTTTGGTAAAATCGGATTTTGGACACTTTAACATAAAAATCATAGGTTGTTCGTGTGACAGTAAATCATAGTAGACGTCTTGGGGTTTTTTTTAAAACGTATCGTATGACTAAATTCGTTAAACGAGCAATTAGTTATGATTTTTATAAGTAACACGAAATTTTCAGAAAGAATTTCCAGCAGCTTATAATAAATATAATGTGATGTTTCTAAATGTAAAATCGAAAGAAGACGTCCGATCAGTAAACAACAGAATGAACGGAAACACACAATAACTTTGATGAACTAAATCACAATAAGCACGAAACGAATAGATCGAATGACACGAATGAAAACGTAAAGAGTTCGTACACATATGTAACATATCACATAAACGCAATATAGGCTAACGATCGAATATACATGTATAACTGAGGAACAAGGAATCCATACCAGTGCTCATGATCCACCGAGTGTAAATAAGCAGTCTATTTACACAGCCTTATTAGTTCCTAACAGTCGAACAATTCCCTAAGGTCACTATTCCGAACACCCAAACAAGGGCCACTAGAAACATGCCTAACACAAGACAACACTAGTATTTACAACTAGTGTGTCCGCCTACACCCACTACTCATCACTAAAGTTGTTGCAAGTACTTACTATCAGACATTAGTGCACCTGAAACTCTATAGACTAGATCTTTTACTCTACTCATGTAAGTACATTAAGCATCAACTGACCTCGCTCAGTCATCAACAACTAGAGTGTCTCACTACACTCCCCGATCATAACTAGCGCTCAAGCAAGATCCAAATACTAGTCAATAGTGTGCGTGCGAACCTAAATACTAGATCACAACTCTATCGATACGGACACAAAACAACATAGTTGACCTCATGGTCAAACATCCATTTCACAACTATCCAAACCCCAAACATAGTCCATTTATCGAGATTCTCAAGATTTAACCAATTCCTAGCCCATACAAGTGCTTATAGTAGTACTATTATTTGGGCCCGTACTACTATAACCAACCGGTAATGATAATCGGCTCGGGATCACTAGCCAACAACCAAACAAGGACATGCCTAGCAATCCCTTACCAAATTATCATCGTACAAACTGGTCTTGGTACCATCCTCAAAATCCCGATCCAAAAACTACATTTGCAACGAATAATTTCACAACTATTCGCATTATACAAGTCGCAAACAAAATTCTTTCATACAGTTCATAGCTTAATTTAGCATCTCAATAATCATCAATAAATACAATAAAAAAGTAACGTAAGTATTGCTCACCCCCGTTTTGAAGCTCTAGCCGACGGTTCCAACTCTTTTATTAACTTTCCTTTTCTAAAAACCTCCTAGTTTAAGTCCAATCACACACACACTCGCAAGCGTGTGTGCTGATTCTCTTAAACTCAGGCTCTGATACCAAGTTGTAACACCATAAATCTAAAAATCCAAAATTTCCATTTAAAGAAAATAAAAATCAACTTTTAGTTCAAACTCGACGAAACCCAACGTTGAATGCATCACACATTAATAAAATGTAATGAAATAAATAATATGTTTTTTTTAAACTAAAAACCCACAACTTAAAATCATATGTTTAAATAAATAATAAAAAAAATCCATAGTCCCTAAGAGTGGTCGGAACCGTTGTCGCAGCTTGCCTCAAAGCGGGGCCTTGCCCTTATCCACACCTGAGCCAAATCCTGGAAAAGGGGAAACAACGGAAGGGTTAAGCATAAAGCTTAGTGAGCTAGCACTACGCATACGTTACCACATAACATACTCACATACCACAACAGGCACCAAATCACATTCATCATCAATTCAATCAACCATAACAACATATCAATCATATTAACAACCAACTAACACAACAGACACCCGACTCTCATGAGATCGATACATAAAGCTCCCGTCAGTTTGGACACGGGTCGGCCCCCACAACTCATCAAGGGCATGTGGTTCCCTCTCTCCCGTCAATTAGGACACGGGTCGGCCCCCACAACTCACCAAGGGCATGTGGTTCCCTTTAATCGCTCGCATGACTTAGGACGCGAGTTCGCCCCCGCAACTCATCAAGGGCATGCGGTTCCCTTTACGTACTTTATCATGCATACATAACCATATCATACAGTAAGATACACGTAGAGTAACTCACCTCAACAGCAAACAATACACACGAACCGAATCACGGTTTACGAATTAGCAAAAATCTATAATTCAGATAACACATAACTATTAACAGGTTGTCCTCAAGTTACCAACGAAACCCAAATTAATCCGACAACCCTAGCTAACCCGGGTAAACCTAAAAAAACACCCGAAGACAAAACCGGAGGTTTCGGCACCAAGCGGGTCCACACAAAACACTCGCGACTCGACCCACGCCAGCCACAAACACCGAGCCACTGCTGACTGCCGATATCGACCACCACCGCACCGCCGCCCGGCGGACAGCAACCAGCCACAGTCGGCTGCCGCCGGCCACCAACGGTGCGGCTACCACTGCAGTCACCGTCGTCGGGTAGTGTCGCGTCCACAGCCGCGCCACCCCCACGACCGAGCTCGACCGACGCACCGGTTCTAACGGCAGCCGGCTACCACCGCCGCGCAGGGCGTCACAGTGGATAACCGCCACCGTGCTGGCAGCCACGATGGCTCCGGCCGCCGAGCTGAGCCGCCGGACAAACCAAAACAGCAGCAGCCACGACGGCGCCACCGCAGACACGACCATCACCGTCGCTGGCCTTTGCCGACACAACCAACACCACCGCTGCAGGCCTTCGCCGGTGCGGGTGGAAACCAGAAAATCGTCGGCCATTGCCGGCGGCACAACCACCGCCGCTACTTCAACAGCCGGCGACGAAACAAGCCTAGACTACGAAGCTACGAAAAAGGGTTACTATACTTACCTCGCTAACGATCACCAACGATCCTCTCTCCGGCGATCTCTCTCGTTCTCCGGCTCTCTCTCTTCGGCGTCCCTTTCCTCTTTCTCAGCTTTCTCCAGCCGTTCTCTCTCTCTCTTCTCTTTCTTTCACTCTAAGAAAATAAAACCTAATTAAAATCTAATAAGGTGCATTAGGTTATCTTTAATCAAGGACTTGGGCTCTTCCTCTAGCTTAGGCCCACACACAACTAAGCCCAAGGTATGCTTTTCTAGGGAAATTAATAACTTTTCCAAACAAAAAAAGAGATACAAAAGATTTATCAGGTTACGGTTTTTGGGGCGTTACATCTACCACCACCAGCCACCTCTTCCAACGGCTGCCACTACCAGCTACCTCTCCGGCCGCGTACCACCACAAGCCACCTCCTACCACCACCAGCCACCTCCATCGCTGCCAACCTCCAACACCCACCTCTACCGTCTCCCTACCACCACCAGCCACCTCCACCGCTGCCGACCTCTAACATCCACCTCCACTGCCGCCGACCTCTAACATCCACCTCCACCATCGCCTGACCTCCACTAGCCACCATGTCGTTCTTTATCCAAATCCAGATCCCGACCACCACCACCACCACCACAACGTCCAGATCTAACCACCACTGTCACAACGTCCATATCCCGACCACCATGCTTTAGCTTCGATTTCCTCCCTAAATTCATGTTTTAGCTTCGATTTTCTCATCTATTTAGACTTGGGTCATCGATTTTGGTTTTTTCAAAAATCACGGTTTTCTTGATTTTCTTGAATCTGGGTCGATTTAACTATTAATCGTTGGATAAGTAAGTTATTTGATGATCGATTTCTTCCCCCATTCCATCCTGGTTTATTTATTTCTTTGTTTGCTCCAGTTTTGTGAGGGGATGATGATTCCTAACCCGTGTGTGTTTAAAGTGATGATGAGTAGGGTTCTTTATATTTTAAGGTTTTTTATTAGGATTTAGATTAGGATTTTTGAGTTTGATTTTGAGTTTTTGGTAGATTTTTTAGGCTTGAATTTGGGTTTTTGGTTTGAAGATGAAGATTCAAAGGAAGAAGATGAAGATGCATGAAGAAAGAAGAAAAAGTCAATAAAAAATAATAAAATGATAGAAAATGGAAATAGACAAAAATACCCCTGACTTAACGGATACTTTTAACGGCTGTTAGAGGCTGGGACCAAAGTTGGACGAAATCGCATATTTGGATGGCTAATGTGTAATTTTTAAACTGTAGGGACCAAAAGTAAGACTTTTGGTAAACCACAGAGACCAAAAGTGTAATTTACTCTTATATATATATATATAGAGGCTTAATCAAATAAAAGCCACATCTTTTGTAAAAACTTAAGGAATAATCTCAACCATTAATTTTTTTTAATCAAGGGTTGTCATATGTAGAGACCATGATAACATTTTTTGTAATATACACCTAACCACACTAGATTTTAAGCCCAAAAGGGTATTAGCGTCATTTTAACAACCTGCATTTACATTATCTTTGAAAAATCCCCATTCTCATCCAACCCTAATTCTTCCAATTGATCTCTCTCTCTCTCTCTCTCTCTCTCTCTCTCTCTGGTGACGACGCCGGCCACCCCCACCTACCGGCGCCCGTCCACCTACCGGCGACCGTCCGACCTCCACACGGGAAGAGCTGCAACCAGCAAAACGATCAGCACCTTCTTGATTTTTCGCACCTGCAACTTCCAGAAATGGGCGATCTTGGCGTTGGAGGTAATTTGGGTTCGTTGTTGAACATCGATGAGGAAGTTTTACGGGACAATGATTTTATGGGTCTCGAGATTCTGATGGATGATTTATTGGTGCTATTTAAGATTAGGGTTTCTTTTTAGAAATTCCATTTCCCAAAAAACTCTTCACAGCAGCACCAAAAACAAAAGCATTTAATTCAATTCTTCAATTCAATCAATAAATGTTAAAAATAGACTCATCGACGAAATGCTTTTACGAGACTTCTTTCTTTTGTGTTTAGGTGGTTGTTATGATCTATTGCACACCAGGTTTTCGATGAAATGCTTCTATGAATTTTGCCCTAATTTTGATTTTGTAAATACTGATTCTATTAACTTTTTGGTTTCTTTATGATTGGGTTTGTTGGATTGGATTATTTTTGGATTTGTAGAAGAAATATGTGGTTGGGATTTAAAGGTGGTGGTGGTGAGATCCTCGGATTTAGCGGCGCCGGCGGTGGTGGTGGTGGTGATCGCCGGATTTAATAGTGGTGGTCGCCGGAAAGAGATAGATGAGAGCTATGATTGTATGTATTTAGTTGTTATTTACTTATTAATATTAATGTAATGGACATTGTGTTTTGTATTCATAAGGTGAATATAAATATTCACGTGGTGAATGAATTTATGTAATTTTTATCTGGTGAATATGAATATTCATAAGGTGAATATGAATATTCATAAGGTGAATATATGATGAATATCATATGGTGAATATGAATATTCATATGGTAAATATGAATATTCATATAGTGAATATATGATGAATATGATATGTTGAATATGAATATTCATATGGTGAATATATGATGAATATGATATGGTGAATATGATAGTGAATATTCATATTGTGAATATGATGGCGAATTTATATAATTTTTATCTGGTGAATATGAATATTCATATGGTGAATATGAATATTTATATGGTGAATATTCATATGGTGAATATGACAGTGAATGTTCATATAATGAATAAGCTGCGATTTTCAGATCAAGGGCTTAGGTTATTCCTCAAGTTTTTACAAAAAAATGAATATATATATATATATAGTTGTAAAAACCACATATTTTGTAAAAACCTCTTCTTTTGTAAAAACTTGAGGAATAATCTAAAATGACGATCATGCCCTTTTTAGATCAAAGGCTTAGATTATTCCTCAAGTTTTTACAAAAAAAGTGGTTTTTCCTTGAAGGACCCTCTATATATATATAAATGAAATTATTAAATCATTGATGAATCGACTAATCAATCATAATAAATGGGTTAAAATGAATGGTTTAGATGAAGGTTGCACAGATGAAGGTTGCACGAGTTGTAACCTTTTACTGGGTGGCATAGTTACTCACCCTTATTTGACGGATTCTTCGTACTATATCAATACATTATGTTAGATTGCCAAGAGTGTCAACCATCTTCTCTTAGTTATCCCATCACCTAGTAGAAATTGCCAACAAACAAGAGATAAATAAGAAAAACAAACTAAATGTTGAACTTTAATACGTATGTCATTCCAATGACACTGGTTTTGCCTTCTTTACCATTATGTGAGTAGGATAAAGAACCAAATATATGTTTGACATCGCATAACCACGAAAAGATGCTATCAACGTATAAGAGAAACATCTGAAATGAAATGTTCATGCTTAGCCCAAACCAGTTCTAGAAAAAGCAATCTTATTTATTCAGTCTGAATGATTGCGTCATGCAATATGCATAAGCTTAGTCGAGGAAATTTCAAATTGTCACGTGGCGCGCTCTGGGCTGTTTTTATTAAGTCTGAAAAATACCACTGCTGAAGATACCACTGCTGATAAAACTGCTGGAAGGTTACCACTGCCAGCTTTGGAAGTACTACTGCTGAAGAGTTGATCTGAAGATACCACTGCTAGTATGTGTGTTAACACTGAAGAACAACTTACCACTGCCAGTACAAGAGTTATCACTGCTAATACAAGTTACCACTGCTAGAACAGAATTACCACTGCTGGTTGAAGATTACTACTGATTCTGTTTTATCACTACTGAGAAGATCATGATAAGGAAAGGATTCGGTTGGAGGAGATATGGGATAGATACGATTATTTTGGAGATTATCTAGAGTAGATTTACTTTCCTTATTGTAATCTGTAACTTGTATAAATAGCTGGTAGGTTTTTCATTGTAAAATACGAGTTTCATAAGTTTTTGTTTAGAATTAGAAGCCTCAAGATCATTCTTGAATCCCTGCATAAGAGAAGTTGTGCACGTCTGTTTGAGCCTGTTCAAGCAGATTGGGGCTTTGGTTGTAATCATTAATCTTGTGATTCAATACACATTCTGCTGTTTTTCAATTCATTGTTTTAATTCAATCAAAGTGTTATTCCGCAAACTTCTTTGATTAACTTTTCTGTTCTTGATATATTTTGATATATTCGATCCTGTCAAGTGGTATCAAAGCTTGTTTGATACAGAAAACAAATAAATAATGGATACCCAGGAAACTGTCTTGGTCTCAAAGGTGCCCATGCTCAAACCTAATGAGTTTGACATGTGGAAAATCAGGATTCGTCAATACATGCTTCTCAGAGACTATGGTATGTGGGAGGTTGTTGAAAACGGACCTGGCACTGATGAAGGAACTGCTGAAGGAGGTGCAAGACCCCCTCCCAGATCTGATGCTGACAGAAAAAGAAGGCAAACTGAGATGAAAGCATTAAGTACTTTGCTGTTGGCTATTCCCAATGAATACCAACATCAATTCAGTACATACACAGATGCCAAATCTCTCTGGATTGCACTTGAAAAAAGGTACTCAGGAACCAAAAGCACAAAGAGGAACCAGAAGGCCATTCTAAAGCAACAATATGAGAACTTCACATCCCTGAAGAATGAATCTATGACTCAAACCTTTGATAGATTCAACAAGCTTATTGGTGAACTTGCAACTGTAGATGTGAAGATGGACAAAGATGATGTGAATAGAAAGTTCCTCAGATCTCTTGGAGAGGAATGGACTATTTACACTGTTTCTTTCAGACAAGGAGATGATCTTGAAGACAAAGAACTTGAAGATCTATACAATGATCTAAGAATCTTTGAAGCAGAAGTGGAGAAGAAGAAAAGACCCATTGGATACTCTCACAATACTGCACTACTTTCCTCTGAAAACCCTAGTTCTTTTAATACCACTGCTTTTAATAATACCACTGCTACTTATAATACTGCTGCTAATGAAACTGTTTCTAATACATCTCAGGAAACCAATGAAGATACCATTTTGGAAGCTTTCTTAGCAAGTCATGTCAAATCATCATTGATCAATGATGATTTGGATCAGATCAATGCAGATGATCTTGAAGAGATGGACATCAAGTGGCAGATGGCTATGCTGACTCTGAGGATGAAAAGGTTTATCAGAAGAACTCGGAGAAACAACTTTGATGTCAAAAGAGGAGATAAGGCTGGTTTTGATAAGTCAAAGGTCAGATGCTACAAGTGCAATGAGCCATGGCACTTTGCTAGAGAATGCAAAGGAGGAACCACAAACCATCAGAACACTAGAAGTGGTTCTTCACAAGCCCCTAGATTCAATAACAGGGGAAGCAACTCAAACCCTAGTTCATCACAAGCACTTGTTTCACAAGAAGGACAAGGATTTGATTGGAGTGACCATGCTGATGAAGCAGTTCAAAATCAAGCTCTCATGGCTGAAATCAAAGAAACTGAAATTCCCACTGAGGTATCTTCTAAGCTTTGTTCTGATTCTTGTTTAGAAACTGTGAAAAAGTACATGGATCACAATCAGACAATGAGTGATAGTATTAAGAAGATGGAGAGAGAAAGAAGAGAGTATGTTAAGATCATTGATAATCTGGAGGATCAAATAAAGGCCTACAAAGACAATGAACTTCAGTTTGAATATGACCATAACTACTGGAAGTGGGAAAAGAAAGAGCTTGAGAGAAAATTGTCAAAAGAAAAGGAGGATTTGGAGAGTGCTAGGAAAGAGTTGTCCAAAGCCAAAGAAGACCTAGATAAATTTTCAAAGTCCTCTAAGGCTTTAGAGTCAATTATCAGAGCACAAGTGACTGATGACTTAAAAAGGGGAATAGGATACAATAGTACCCCTCCTCCTTACAATCAGAATTACATTCCTCCCACAACTGACCTTCTTGAGAGTATAGACAGAGGTGAGTTGAAAGAAGGTTTGGATAGAATAGATCCAGTTGACTCAGAGGAGGAATCTGATAAGAAAAGTACTTCTGAAACCATCCTGATGAACACCACATTCTCACCAATGAGAAAGGTGGTATGCCATTTGTTCCTAGCAAAAAGATAGAGACCACTAGGAAAGATAAGGGGAAATCTGTCATGTCATCAGAAAAGAGTAAGGAGAAAAAGACTGAGACAACTAGAAAAGAGAGTAGGAAGGACCATTATACTCAGAGGACTGTAGTTGATCCTGGTACTTCCTCACATTCTCAAAACAAAAATCATCCAAGAGGGAACAAAAGGAACTGGAATAACCATTGGGCACAATGTCATGGTATTGATCTGAGCAAGATAAACAGACCAAAACCATGCTTTATCTGTTGTAAGACAAATCATCTAGCAAGAGACTGTTATTTCAATCCTTTTAATCAAAGAAACAGTTTTCAAACTAGAAGATTTGTACCTACACACAAAAAGGTTGTTCCTAAACAAAACAGATCTAGTCAACCTAAAAGAAAAATTCAAAAGAAAAAGGTTGAAAAGAAGTCTGTTAAGTTGGTTACTAAATGGGTACCAAAAGCTTCACTCAGTAATACTACTGCTTCTACAAGCAGTGGTAATAACAGTATTGCTTCTGATAGCAGTGGTAACAGCGTTAATAGTGTGGAGGTTAACACTGCTGCTAGCAAAAACAGCAGTGATAACTCAAACACTGTTACCTCTCAAGATAACACTGCTGCTAGCAATAACAGCAGTGGAAACTCAAACACTGTTACCACTGAAGTGTCTTCATTGAGAAAACACATTATAACCAAATATTCCAGTCATGAGATCCCAAATAAAGATTATCTTTTGAAGCTCAACAGATTGATAGAGGTCAATTATGTTAATGATAAAGGAGAACCCAAGACCATATTGGCTTGGGTTCCCTCAAGACACTAACTGTTTCACTTTTTGTGCAGAGCAACCAAGGAAGAAGGAGCAGTCTTTGGCATGTGGATAGTGGTTGCTCTAGGCACATGACAGGTATCATGTCTTTACTTGAAGACTTTAAAAGGTTTGAAGGTGGACATGTTGCCTTTGGGGATAATCCTACTGAAGGTAAGATAAGTGGCAAAGGTAAGGTATCAAAAGGTAAGATGACTTTTGATGATGTTTATTATGTGGAGCAGTTGAGATACAACTTGCTAAGTGTATCTCAAGTATGTGACAAGAAGTTTGGAGTATTCTTTACTGATACTGAGTGTCTTATACTTGCTCCTGGTTTCAAGATAGATGAGAGTCAAGTAATGCTTAGGACTCCCAGGAAAGATAATGTTTACTGTTTGGACATTGAAGATGCTTCCTCTTTATCATCCTTAAACTGTTTATTTTCAAAAGCATCTGTGAGTGAATCATCACTGTGGCATAGGAGGATGTGCCACATGAACTTTAAAAACATGAATTTACTTGTCAAAAACAACATTGTAAGAGGTTTGCCTGCAAAAGAATTTTCATGTGATGATCATTGTGTAGCATGCCTCAAAGGAAAGCAACACAAAAACTCACACAAGTCCAAAGAAGTAAACACTATCTCATCACCTTTACAATTATTGCACATGGATCTTTTTGGTCCTACCAATGTGATGAGTATAGGCAAGAAATCCTATTGTCTTGTGATAGTTAATGATTACTCTAGGTTTACTTGGGTTTACTTTCTAAGAAAAAAGGATGAGACAAGTGGACTGATCAAACCCTTTGTGACTAGAGTGGAAAACAAGACAAACCTTAGGGTAAAAGTCATTAGATCAGACAATGGAACTGAATTCAAGAATGCTGATATGAACAGCTTTTGTGAGGAAAAAGGTATTGAGAGACAATACAGTGCTCCTAGAACTCCTCAACAGAATGGTGTTGCTGAGAGGAGAAATAGGACACTAATTGAGGCTGTAAGAACTATGTTGGCTGACTCTAAACTTCCAATCACTTTCTGGGCAGAAGCAGTTAACACTGCTTGTTATGTCCAAAACAGAGTTCTTATAGTCAAATCAAAAGGCAAGACACCCTATGAACTTTTTGAGAAAAAGAAACCCTTTATAGGATTTTTAAAACCATTTGGGTGTCCTTGCACAATTTTGATACCAAAACTCACTTAGGCAAATTTGAAAGCAAATCTGATGATGGATTTCTTATAGGATACTCTTCTCAGAGCAAAGCACTTAGAGTTTTCAATAGTTCTACAAGGATCATAGAAGAAAGTGACAATGTCAAATGCAATGAGAACACTCCTAATATACCTGGAAGTGGTCCCAATTGGTTATTTGATATTGATTCACTATCTAACTCTTTGAATATGAGCAGTGCAGTGATTACAGGTTCAGGTACAGAGCAAGTCCAAGAAACAAGTCCTACATTTGTTATGTTTCCCATGCCTTTTGTGGACTCAAATGATGCTTGTGCCACTGTTGAGTCAACTTCAGATGATCAAACAGAACTTGAGACTACTGAGAAGAGTGATGATCAACCAATTGTGGAATCCTCTGAGACCACTGATGAAACTCCTGTCTTAGAAGAGGGACCTCAATGGGATCAAGAACCAGAGGTGAATGATTCAAATCTAGGGGTGGATCTGCCCGAAGAACCCCTGCATCTTACAAGAACTCAGAAGAATCATCCACCTACTCTGGTAATAGGAGACATTCAGTCTCCTATGATTACAAGGAAGCAAAGCAAATCCCTTCCCAATCCACACTTGAGCATGATTTCTGTTTTTCTCTCACAAACAGAACCCAAGAAAGCCCATGATGCAATGAAGGACCCAAGTTGGATAGAGGTTATGCAAGAAGAACTGTTGCAGTTTGTCCTGCAGCATGTGTGGGATCTGGTGGATCTCCCAAAAGGACATAGGGTGATTGGCACTAAGTGGATTTTCAGAAACAAGACTGATGAGAGAGGAATTATGATCAAGAACAAAGCCAGATTAGTAGCACAGGGGTATTCTCAAGAGGAAGGAATAGACTATGATGATGTATTTGCACATGTAGCCAGAATTGAAGCCATCAGGCTATTCTTGGCCTTTGCATCTTACAAAGGATTCAAAGTCTATCAGATGGATATCAAGAGTGCCTTTCTCTATGGCACTATAGATGAAGAGGTGTATGTCAGTCAACCACCAGGGTTTGAAGATCCCAAATACCCTGATAAAGTTTACAAGTTGAGGAAAGCACTGTATGGTCTTCATCAAGCACCTAGGGCTTGGTATGATACCTTGTCCTCCTACTTGTTGGAAAACAAGTTTGAAAGAGGTGTCATTGATAAGACCTTGTTCATCAAGCGAACAAAGACTGATATGCTTCTAGTGCAGATCTATGTAGATGATATCATCTTTGGATCTACAAAGGATGATATGTGCAAGGAGTTTGAGGAACTGATGCATAAGAAATTCAAGATGAGTTCTATGGGAGAGCTAACTTTTATTCTTGGTTTACAGGTCAAGCAGAAGACTGATGGGATATTCCTCAATCAGTCCAAATATGTTGCATCCATGCTTCAAAAGTTTGGAATGAATGATGCAAAGGCAGCAAGCACTCCAATGGAAACACACAAACACCTCACTGCTGATGTTGAGGGGGAGGAAGTTGATGTTCATCATTACAGATCCATGATTGGATCATTGATGTATCTTACAGCTTCTAGACCTGATATTATGTTTGCTGTTTGTGTTTGTGCTAGGTATCAGGTTAGGCCCAAGGAGTCTCATCTACATGCAATCAAAAGAATATTCAAGTATCTTAAGGGCCAACCAAGATTGGGACTATGGTATCCCAATGATTCTTCCTTTGACTTAGTGGCCTACACAGATAGTGATTATGGAGGAGCAAATCTGGATAGAAAGTCTACATCAGGAGGATGTCAATTTTTGGGAGGAAGATTGGTCTCATGGCAATGCAAGAAACAGACCACTGTTTCACAATCAACAACAGAGGCTGAATACATAGCTGCATCTCAGTGTTGTTCACAAGTTCTATGGATTCAGAATCAAATGCAACACTATGGTCTTTCTTTCTTGTAGACACCAATCTACATTGACAATAACAGTGCTATCAGCATTGTTAACAATCCAGTCAAACACTCCAAGACCAAACATATAGAGATCAAGTACCACTTTATCAGAGATTGTAATGAAAAGAAGTTAATTCAAGTTCTGAAAGTCCACATTGATGATCAATATGCAGACCTGTTTACAAAAGCATTTGGTGTAGTCAGGTTTACATTTTTGGTTACAGGTGTTGGAATGATGAACTCTGAATAAACCTTCTTCTTGTTACACTTTTCTTTGTACTATCTTTGTATATTTTTCTTTCCTAGTTATTATTTCTTCTCTCTTCTTACTTCATGGGTGTTTAATGAGTTTGTGAATGTTGCAGATACATGGTGAAGTCCTTGGATTGGTCAAAAGACGCAGGGTGAAGTTACCACTGCTTAGTTGAAGTTACTTCTGCTAGCAGTGTCTCTATCGCAAAACATAGTTTCAATCACTAAGTCTTTACCACTGCTCGTTTCGCACATTACCCCTGCTAGCACAATCGCACATTACCCCTGCTAGCACATTCGCACATTTACCCCTGCTTGTCTATCTTTACCAGTGTTGGTTTATCACACGCGTTTTTACCACTACTTTTAACTTAACACGCGTTTTTACGACTGCACGTGTAATTACCACCGCTTGTGTCTTTTACCACTGCTTTTAACCTAGCACGCGTAATTACCACTGCTTGTGTCTTTTACCACTGCTTTACATCTAGCACACGTAATTACCACTGTTTGTCTATTTTACCACTGCTCTTAACGATTACCATTGCTAGTGTTATTTACCACTGTTTTTAACTTCGACCACTGCGTGTGTTCGTTACCATTGCTTGTGGTAGTTACCCCTGCTCATGAGTTCAGTATAAAAGCCCTAACTTGACCGCCTTTTTCACAAACGGCTATTCTGTGCTTTTGCTCTAAAAACGTTTGCGATTCTGAAATTTCTTTCACTCTGAGTTCTTGCATATCAATTTCTTTCGATTCGAGTACTGATTGTACATCTGTTTTAGGGTTTCTGGTTCGATCGATAATGGATTCACTCACATTCATCAAGGATCACAACAAAATCGGTTATCTCACTAAAGATAATCATTCTGAAGGATTTGAGGATATCCTTGATTTCTTGGCATCATCTAACATTGCCTATGCCGCGACCATTGATCCAACAATCTACATTCAACACATGCACAATTTCTAGTCAAATGCGGTTATTCAAGAAGATGAAGGGGTCAAAACCATTCAAACCACCATCTGTGGTCACTCACTCACCATTACCCCTGCAAAGATCAGACTTCATCTGAAACTCAATGACGAAACAGGTATCACTATCCTCACACCCTCAACTATAATGGAATCTTTTCAAAGAATGGGGTATACAGGCTCTCCAACTTCTTTAAAATATCTTAAGGGTAAATTTTGCCCTCAGTGGAGGTTCTTTGTGCATACCCTATTGCATTGTTTTTCAAAGAAAACTACCAGTTTTGGTGAGTTTAGTAGTACCATTGCTTCTGCTTTGGTCTGCTTGGCCACTAACCAGGTGTTTAATTTTTCACAAATGATTTTTGATGATCTTGTCTACAATCTTGAAAACATGAATAATTCCAAAGTAAAATCTTTTTACATGTTTCCAAGATTTGTACAAGAAGTGATCACCCACGAATTGACGGATGTACCCATGGATGGAGACACTTATCAGAGCTCTGCTCTTGGTAATAAAGTGTTTTCTAACATGAAGAGACCTGCACCAGGCTCGAATGACACATTCACCCCATTGTTCTCTACAATGATGAGGGTGAACCACCCACAAGGTGAGGCATCAGGCTTGCAGCCCTCACAATCAAGCATACCTACTGATGACCTACCCCCACCTATCACTAATACAATTCCTCAGTCCCTTGATTCAACCCCCACCCCTACACTCAAAAAGTATAACAGAAAGAACAGGGGAGCTCCTTCCTCCTCTGGTTCTAAACCCCACCAGCCTAAAAGCCCTCCAGTTGGAGCACTCTCCTTCTGACATTTTCAAAAGGGATACCCCTGGAGTGATGCCCCACTCAAGTGTAAAGAAGGTGCCCTCTCAGGAGAAGGATGGGCATGTGGTTGGTGAGGCTCAAACTACTGGTGTTGCACAAGGTGTGCATCAGGACAGTTTGAACATAACTAAGACCCCCACCACAGCAACTCCTAGTGAGAAATCACAGGGAGGTCCCAGGCGCCAAGAAACCATGGGGGCATCTAGTGCTTCAGCAAGGCTGAAGGCTAATGTCAACAAGTCCAAAGATCCAGCAAGGGAAGTAAAAATTCCTAAATCTGGTGAGGACAGCTTTAACTATCAAGAATTGATGGCCAATTTCCAAACCATTGCCAAAGATTTGAAGGCTCATGATGAGAACTTTCAACTTCATGAGGTTAAGCACAAATCCCATGAAGAGAGGCTGGATCTGCTGGAGGAGCTGGTTGATGTTCAGAATCAGCTTATAAAGGATAAGGATGCCATGCTGGAGGAATTGATCAAAAAGCTCAAGTCTCAAGGTGCTCTGGTGGCCTCACTGCGCTTGAAGATTTCAGCTCTTCACAAGAGATACTCCACTTTGGTATCATTCACAAAGGGGGAGAGGAGATCTAAAGTTAAGGGGGAGCCTAAGAAGACAACAAAGTCTGTTGAAGAAACTGAGGTTGTGAATGAACCTGCAGTTGAGATGGAGACTGAAGAAAAGGGGGAGGAACATAAAGAAGTTGGTACAGGGGCTGAAACAGAATTGGAGGTGAATGAGGATGAAGTTACAATTGCTCAGTTATTATTGAAACTACCTAAGGTTATTCCAACAACCAAGGGTGTAGTTTTCAAGGAACCTGAAGTAGCAAAGAAGAAGACTGAAGCCATTGATCCAAAAGATAAAGGCAAGAAGATTATAGTAGAAGAAGCTGAGCCTGAGTCTGATGGTGATGAAGAGATGGGTTTTAAGCCTGTGATAGACCCTGTCACTGAGAATATTCTCTCTGATGAACTAATTCAACAGATTGAAGAAGAAGAAGAGATGAAAAGAAAGCAGAAATTGGCAAGGATTGCTGAAAAAGACAGACTTGAGGCTGAAAAAATGCAAGAAGAGTGGAATAAAGAGGAACAGGTGGTTGAAAAGAAAAAGCCTGTGAAAAAGACTACAAAGAAAGCAACTCCAAAAGATGTCAAAGAGAGGAGAAGGAGTATGGTGAGATATCTAGCCAGTGCACTTGGAAAACCAGTTCAATATTTTGCCAAGTGGGAGCTAGAAAAGGTTGAAAACAAGTACAATGTCACAAGGGAGGCTATGCACTTAGAAGCTATGGAGGAACAGCATGTAGAAACTGAAGATGTGGCTTTGATTCAAAGAAAGAGTAAGAGGGATCAGATTGAAGAACAGGTTACTACTGAAGGTAATCCTGAACATGGTGTAGAAAAGATTGTGGCTGATAAGGAAACTATGGCTGATTCTGATCAACAAGTTGTCCAAGTAATTGAGAAGGATGAGGAACAAGTAAAGAAAGCTGAAAAGAAGAAAGAGAATGAAAAGAAAGATGAGATTGCTGAGAAAACAGTTTAAAAGGAGGTTGAAGTGACTGATCAGATAGAGGCACAACCATCAAAGGCGAAAAGAAATAAGTCTATTGCCAAGAAGGGAAAGAAATCAACTGAAGTTGAATAAATCTCAGATATTTCCATGTGAATCTATTTTGAGAATATAGATGCCTCTGCTTTTAAAGTTTTCAAAAGTTCAGGCAAAACTGAAATCTATGCAAGTGTACTTGGTATCTTCAAAAGGATGTCAAGAGTTGATTTGAAGAAAATGTATGAGATTGCTTGTACAAAAGAGATTGAAGACTTTGAAGAAGCAAGGATGTTAGTTGTGGAGTTGAAGGTCATGTTTGCTTTCTCAAAGATAAAGACTGAACTGAATGATAATGTGGAAGGAAAGGTTGTGTCATGGAGCACTTACAATAACAAAGTCTTCTCTGTTACTTTTGAACAAGGAAGAGTATGCTACTTTTTGCTTGATAAGAGGTATGACTTTGAGCCAATCATGATCAATAGCATTCTACAAACAAAGGAGAAGAAGGGCCAGCTATCTGATCTTGATGTGGAATTGGTGAACAAGCTGAAGGAGCAGCTGGTAGATATGAATGAAAACTACCTGGAAGGTCAGATGATTGAACAGATACCTAAAAAGGTAGCTGAATGGGGGTATTGATCAAAGTTTGAATTATTTGGTCAAATTTGATGATGTATCTGAGCTCTGTGCATCTGAGTGGATAAAAGTGTTGGAAGAATGTACAAGAACTAATCTGAAGGAGATGTATGACTCAAGGTTCAGAAGTGATTGATATAGCCATGGAAGAAAGTGCAAATACTGTGAAAGTTGAGAAGATGAAGGTTGCACTAGAATGCTTTTATTGGCTGTTTGAACCATTCAGACTCTGAGAAGTATGTAGCAAAAATTGTGAAGTAGTAAAAGAGTGGAGATGGTTTGAGAAGAGCAGAGTGTACAGTCTTGTGGTGAATGAAGGTGATAAAGAGTATTACATGGAAGAGTGTGATACTGATCTGATTGATGTTGGAAGACTACAAGGGATGATGAATGCAAAGTTGACAACAAGAGGTGAACCCACAAAATCTGCAAGACTGCTGGTAGAGAAGATAAAGACGTACTTGAAAATCAGACTCAAGAACTTAGCTCCTCATGTATGAGAAGTTAAGTTAGGGGGAGATTGTTAAGTCTGAAAAATACCACTGCTGAAGATACCACTGCTGATAAAACTGCTGGAAGGTTACCACTGCTAGCTTTGGAAGTACTACTGCTGAAGAGTTGATATGAAGATACCACTGCTAGTATGTGTGTTAACACTGAAGAACAACTTACCACTGCCAGTACAAGAGTTATCACTGCTAATACAAGTTACCACTGCTAGAACAGAATTACCAATGCTGGTTGAAGATTACTACTGATTCTGTTTTATCACTGCTGAGAAGATCATGATAAGGAAAGGATTCGGTTGGAGGAGATATGGGATAGATACAATTATTTTGGAGATTATCTAGAGTAGATTTACTTTCCTTATTGTAATCTGTAACTTGTATAAATAGCTGGTAGGTTTTTCATTGTAAAGTACGAGTTTCATAAGTTTTTGTTTAGAATTAGAAGCCTCAAGATCATTCTTGAATCCCTGCATAAGAGAAGTTATTGTTAATGTTAGATTTATAATAGAAGTTGAGGGACCATTTGTGCAAATTTTCTATTTCTTAGGAATGAGGTATAAATACCTCATTGCCTTGTATTGTACCTTAAGTCTTTCATAATCAATGACATATGAGTTCTACATTCTCTCTCTCTCTCTACTTTCTCTCTCTACTAAACATCATATCTCTCATGATAGATTGATTCATCTTTACATCTAACAAGTGGTATCTGGCATTCCAATGATCAAGTTTGAACCTGATCAAATGTGCTCAGGTTGTGCTCAAGGAAAAATGAAAAGAGCATCTCATCCCCCAAACCCTGAACAAGGGTCCAAATCTCCGTTGAGTTTAATTCACATGGATATCTGTGGTCCAATGAAAATTGTCAGTCTAGCAGGTAGAAAATACGTTTTAGTCATCGTTGATGATTATTCACGATATACTTGGACAAGGTTTTTGAAAACAAAAGATGAAACATCAAACTTAATAATAAATTTCAGCAAAGCTGTTCAAGTACAACTTAAACTACCTGTTCAACCTGTCAGGTCAGATAATGGGACGGAGTTCAAAAATCAAGTGTTAAAAGGTTTTTATAATTCATTAGGAATTACTCAAACTTTTTCTGCAGCACGAACTCCTGAACAAAATGGTGTCGTTGAGCGTCGTAATCGTACGTTAGTTGAAGCAGCTCGGTCAATGTTGGCTCAAAGTCAATTACCTCAGTACCTATGGGCTGAAGCTGTGAATACTGCGTGTTACACACAAAATAGGTCTATTATTCATCGGAGATTTGGAAAAACACCCTATCACGTTTTGTTTGGCAGAATTCCAAATATTGATTATTTTAAAGTGTTTGGGTGTCCTTGTTTTGTTCTTAATGAAACTGAGAATCGGGGAAAGTTTGGACCTAAGTCTGATGAGATGATTTTTGTGGGATATTCAGATTGTTCAGTTGCTTATCGAGTTTTTAACCAAAAGTCAAGAGTTGTGTATGAAAGTGTAAATGTTAGATTTGATCCATTTGTTGAGTTGTCTTCAACTGTCTCTTCCAATGCAGATACTGTGTCTAATAATGTTGTGTTTACAGATGCATCTTCATCCACAACTAGCTCCATTGATCCTCCAGCTACATCAAATGAGTTAGACAGTTTGTTTGAATATTTTTATGATGACTTGTACGGTACTAATCAAACATCTTCATCTAATGCAGGTATCTCATCTACTCCTTCGAGTTCGACTACTCCCTCATCTGAAGTTTCTCCTACATCATATATACCATGTCCAGATATTCCTAGTCTTGTCTCCTCACCTTCATCATCTCCTATAGTTATGGATACTCTTCATCCAGGTATTACAGTAGATTCTCATGTTCCGTTGTCTTCTCATGACGTTGGTATTAATGATTCTATTCCTGAAGGGCATGAACCACTTACTACGCCTCCTACATCAACTGACAATATCTTGGAATCATCTTCTGTAAATGATCAAACACCTTTACCACATATTGCCAAATGGACAAAGGATCATCCTATTGATCTAATCATTGGTGATCCTACTTCTGGTGTTCAAACACGAGCTGCATCAGCAAATGAGTGCAACTTCTCGGTATTTTTGAGTAACATTGAACCAACACGTGTCTCTGATGCTTTACAAGACTCTGATTGGGTTACTGCTATGCAAGAGGAGCTCAATCAGTTTGAGGCATTAAAAGTGTGGCGGTTGGTCAAGTTACCTGAGTCAAAATCAGTTATTGATACGAAGTGGTTATTCAAAAATAAGAGAGATGCGAATAACATAATTGTTCGTAACAAAGCACGACTTGTGGCCAAAGGTTATCGTCAACAGGAGGGCATTGATTATGATGAAACTTTTGCACCTGTTGCTCGACTTGAAGCTATTCGCATGTTTCTGGCATATGCTGCATACAAAGATTTCACTATTTTTCAAATGGATGTCAAAACAGCGTTTCTATATGGTCATTTGAAAGAAGAGGTATATGTAGCTCAACCAGAAGGATTTGTAGATAAAGAACATCCAGATTATGTCTATGTTCTAGACAAGGCTTTGTATGGCTTAAAGCAGGCACCACGTGCTTGGTATGAGGAGTTATCTAAACATCTACTTTCCAAGGGTTTCAAGAAAGGTTCGGTGGATTCAACATTGTTCTTGATGAAGGAAGGCGAACATATTGTGGTCATTCAGATCTATGTTGATGACATTATCTTTGGCTCAACTAGTCGGGAGTTGCGTAAAAAGTTTGAGACTGTCATGACTGAAGAATTTAAGACGAGTATGATGGGAGAGATCAATTTCTTTCTTGGTCTTCAAGTGCGACAATTTTCAGATGGCATTTTCATCAATCAATCTAAGTATATCTTTGATTTACTTAAGAAGTATGATATGTCTGGATGTCATTCGATAGGAACTCCAATGGCTACTGGTAATTCAATTGGTCCAGATCATGAAGGAAAGGATGTAGATTTGAGGAATTATAGAAGTATGGTTGGTTCTTTAATGTATCTCACTGCCAGCAGACCAGATATCATGTTTGCAACATGTGTGTGTGCTAGATATCAAGCCAAACCAAAGGAGTCCCACTTAGCAGCAGTTAAGCGTATTTTTCGATACTTAAAAGGGACACCGTACTATGGCATTTGGTATCCAAAAGGTCTTGGATTTGAGCTACAAGCGTATACTGATGCTGATTATGGAGGCTGGAATATGGACCGGAAGAGTACATCAGGTCATTTGCAATTTCTGGGAAATAAGTTGGTTTCATGGGCTTCTAAAAAGCAACACTGTGTCTCTACCTCTACTGCAGAATCTGAATATGTTGCTGCTGTGAGTTGTTGTTCGCAAGTACTTTGGATGCAGTCGCAACTTCGTGATTATGGTCTTGAATACAAAAAGATTCCCATCTATTGTGATTCTAAGAGTGCAATAGCCATCTCAGCTAATCCGGTTCAACACTCGAAAACCAAACACATTGATATCAGGTATCACTTCTTAAAGGACAATGTGGAAAAAGAAAATATAGAGCTGTATTTTGTTAATACTGAATATCAACTTGCAGATTTGTTTACTAAGGCTTTAGATGAGAAACGATTTAAATTTCTCATCTCTAGACTTGGTATGATTGATAAAAAGATTTAACAGTCTTCTGATTTGTATTTCACTATATACATAGCAGGATAATGAAATACTAAGTTTAGTATGGTCATTGCACTTCTATGTATATATTGAAATATAGTTTATCTGTTACTGTTATCTTTAGTATGTCTCAAGTTGCTTGTTTTTGGTATCTTGTTATTTTCTTTGTTTCTTTACTAACGTGTTTGTCTTCTGAGTATATGGTTTTCTCAAGGGGGAGCTTATCTGGTACAGGTTAGTACACTTGCTGTGGTTTTGCTTCCTACAGGTAAATTCAGGTATGCACAGATTTAGGGGGAGTATTACGGATGCTTCATGGTAGGGGGAGCAATTGACTCGAGACGTGCACGTTACAAGTTACTCGAGCCTTGAGCTTGAGTAGTGCCTCTTGAGTCATGTATCTCGAGTGAGTTATCTCGAGTCTGCAATATGACTCGAGTTAGTTATATTAGTTAAGATGCATATAACTCGAGTCATTATCTCGAGCCATATAACTCGATCCAAGTATCTCGAGCCGTTTAAACTCGAGACAAGTATCTCGAGCCATATAACTCGAGTCAAGTATCTCGAGCCGTTTAAACTCGAGACAAGTATCTCGAGTCATATAACTCGAGTCAAGTATCTCGAGCCATTTAACTCGAGACAAGTACTCGAGCCTTGTATCTCGAGTTACATAACTTGAGTTCGAGATCTCGAGTGGTTTTGTTGGTTTATATTAAGTTGGATGCATCTCGAGTAGTGACTCGAGACATACACTCGAGACATGTATCTCGAGTGGGTTATTGTGTCTCGAGTCCTAGGGATTGTGTTGTTTCATATTCAGATGGAAGTATCTCGAGTGGTGATTCGAGACATGTATCTCGAGTGCTTGTATGTATCTTGAGTCTCTGTGTTTGTGTTGGTAAATATTAAATTGAAAGTAACTCGAGTGGTGACTCGAGACATGCTGTATCTCGAGTCGGTTCAGATATATCTCGAGTCTTACTTATAAGTTGGTTAACACTAGTTGAAGGTATCTCGAGTGGTGACTCGAGACATCCACTCGAGACATCTAACTCGAGCCGATTCATATGTCTCGAGCGAGTATTTAAATACTCTTATTTTCCGCTCGAGACATGAAAGGTCCAATCACAGCATGCCACGTGTCACTGCCATCATGACTTCCTTATCAGTTTCGATGTTCTACTATAAATACATTGCTTCTACTCTCATTTCCAATCTTTCTGGAAATTCATTCTCGTGCGGATTTATTGAAGTTGTTGCTGCCAAGTTCAAGAACCTGTTTAGTACTGTACCTTGTAGTTCTGATAAGTGTGTGTTTTGTATTCGTATCCCGGTTTCTACGAAGCCTATAGGTATTCATTCGGTCATATACCGATTAGGCTAGTAGTTTAAAATTTTTGTATCAACTTATCTTAACACACGGGTTAACATCTCGGGATTGTATTCTTGAAATTTTAAACCTCTAAGTGTGAATGACCCGTTGTTCCGGATCATATGGACTTGAGACATTGGACTTCGTATTATCATGTTTGACCTTAAGATTGACCTTCAAATCTACAATATAGTGAACTAAATAAAAATAATATATAAGTCTTTTCATGGATCAACATGGCTAAAATCGTTGTTATCATCGTTAAATATTTTTTTCAATATCGCTTGAGACATAAGACTTGAGTGTTACGAAAATAAAAGACTTATATATATTAAAATATTCATAGTTCATTATGTTGATCAATGGTCATTCTTTTGGTGCATTTTTCTCAAGTCCCACACTGTGTGATTTTATTTTTCACACTTAAACGCGTTTTTCATAAAAATCTAAACTTAAAAGACAAATCTAATGTTTTTATGAATTACAGAAATGGAGGACTATACTTTCCCAGACTCAGATGATATGGCGATTTCAGACATTATCTCCGTGCAATCATCTCCACGAAATCCGAATGCTGATGCGGATAGACAGTTGATTCGTCCGTCCTTATTTCTACCATCGATATCGAACAACGTTCCGTACAACCAACATGCAAGGTTGAAAGCTCCGGTGATTACTGCCATCTTACGGAACCATCCATTGTACACTGTTCTTACAAAGCTGGTAGAAGTGCCTATGATATACGTGCAACAAGTATGGAACACACTGCAATTTCATGCTGATCCGGTAATCATCACTTTAAAGCTAAGCTGGATCACTACACCATCAGCTTTGGAGTCAACAAATTTCGCCGCATATTGGGATTTCCGGAGGCAAATACTAGACCAAATGTTAATCAGTTTGAACCATATGCATCATTGGAAGTTGCAATGGCCGGTGTCGAATCTGTTGGTCACCTGGAGGCGATTAATGCACCATCTCAGTTCAACAAATCCAACTTACCTCCAACATATAACACCTTGTTCACAATCCTCAGTCGATGTTTGACCGGGAAGCGGACGGCTCAAGACACGGCGACTCAGTCTTTTCTGATTCTTTTCTATGGCGTACTATTCAACAAGCATTATGACTATGCTTCGTTGATTTTTTACGATCTAAAGGAGCTTCTAGCCAAAAGACAAAAGCATCTACCGTACCCGCGTTTTCTAAGTCTTCTTATTGCTAGTGCAATGCATCATAACCCAGATATTCCACGCCGATCAGATGCCGAAAAGGTCAAGCTTCATGATATGCAGTCTATTCGATATCCGAAGAAGGCGTTTGCTCCGGAGGTTCCTTTGTTTTCTGAACTCTTAGACTATGCTGATCAGAATGTGGCATGTGTGATAGCGTATAGGGCTAGCTTTCCACCTATGGTCCAACCAGAGCCGGAGGGACCTACCCAAGGTGTTATAGTTCCTAGCAGTGAGGGTATAGTTTCTAGGGACCAAAGATCACGGGATCTTGGTCAGGGTGTGTTGAGGGAAAATTTCGAGAGGGGTACATGTGGGGTCCATTCTGATCAGCTAGCTCATTCATCTACTATCAATGTAGCAGCTCAACTTGGTCAAATAAGTTCGGCGGTTCAGATGGATGATGTATTTGCTACACTTGAAGATGAGCACGGAGCTACGTCACCTATTTTGCACACGAATGTGGAGGCTGAGTTGGATGATTTTGCTCTATCTCCGGTCAATGAGCAATTTGTGGGTGAATTTCCTGACATTGAGGAAGTTGCAGAATCCTTACTTGATTTATCTCAACCGATTGTGGAGATTTCAGACGTATAGTGCTACTCTCCGAATGAGCTGGCACAACGTCTACAACGTCTTATGGGATATGACTCTTCGTCTGAAGATAGTATTGATGCACGTGATGATATGCTAGATGAACTTTCCGGATCAGCTGATGATGATGATGATGACCATGATGATGATGACCATGATGATGATGACCATGATGATGATATGCCTGATCAAGGCTCGAGTCGTTTGATGACTCAAGGTGACATAAGGATGGCTGAGGGAGACTTAGTTGAAAATCCGGATGTAAGGTTGAGTGTTGGGGGAGCCAAAAGAATTGATGAGAGTGAGACAGGGGCTAGAAAAGAAGTACAAACCCCTTTCCAAGCCGAGTCTAGCCGGGTAGCCACAACGTCTAGGGGTGAGCATATGTTGCCACCACCTATTGAAAAAGACATGAGATCCCCACTCATGCAATGCACAACCCAACTCACCCACTCTACTGTTTCTCAACAAACGGTAGTTTCATCTTCTCACGGGGTTTTACCACAACTTGTACCTATTCCTCAATTGGAGGTTGGTGGTACCGACACAGTGAGGCAGCTGCCCCCGCCCACGACTTCACTTGTTCACTCATCGAGTCTAGATCCACTTGCTTCAAATGTAAATATTTCTTTGGCTAGGACACAAGTGCAAACCACCTTTGCAGGAGGCTTTAGTAGCCCTGCCGGAACCACCGTAGTGAGTTCTGCATTTGTTGCGGGCTTGCAAGGATCGGAGGGAAATCCCATCAGCGCTAACATCATGCCAACACTGAACATGGGTTCCTTGAGTCCTACTCTTGGATCAACGAGAAGTCTGAGTGACCTCGGCGTTAGTTTACCCGCATCAACCATTGTCACGGAGTTAAGGCAACAGTCTACTATTTTGGGTTCCTCCTCAACACCCATTGGTAGTTTATTGTATGATTCAGTCCCAGTTTCCATATCTTCCACAATCTCAGCTTCTTCTGCATCGTCTGCACCATCATTTTCTGCACCACTAGCGACTGGCACGGATTCAACTCCAGATGTTGATCTTTCGCGTATTCATGTTGTAGCAACTGCAAATCAACTGATTACGCGTTCCATGTATCGAGCAAACAATGAACAGATGGCGATTGTTATTCAACAGCAGACGGCTCGTATTTCAGCTTTGGAGAAACAAGTAGCTTTGTTAGCTAAAGGCAAAGCTCCGATGTCTGATCCCCCCTCACAGCCTTCTCAGTCAGCGGCTGATTCTCTCACTATTCCGGAGTTAAAGGGCTTGTTGTTCTCTAAACTCTTGGAGTCGGGTTCAGCTGAAGATAGTGATCTGGTGGGTATTCTGCAACAACAAACTGCTCTGCAACAACGTGCCATTCAAGAGCAACGATCTCAAGCTCACTTGGTTACACATACTGAATTCCAGCAGTTTCAGGCAACTCTTGATGCTTCTCTTACCAAGACATTCACCGAGATCAACTAGATGTTCACCGATGGCTTATCTCAGTTATCGGATCGTATTCGGGGAATTGAAGAAACATGTCAAGTGGCTGCGAGACGACCAACCAGAAGGCATGATGATCATGATGATCATGATCGTCATGAGGGGGAGAGGAAACGTAGAAGGTTGGAAGAGTCACCGTCAAGCATACCAACTTCTTCTAATGTGAGAATAGTTGATCGTTTTGAGGAAAGGCCACCGAGAGAAAAGCAGCATGGCAGACACAGAGATGCTATAGTACTTACGGGAGGTCAAGAGATGGAAACTGAACCAGTCTTGCAGTCTACTTTAGATTTTTTGGGTTCTGTTCAAGAAGAGAGGCTAGATCAAGGAACTAAAGGAAGAGGAGTTATGTTTTCAGGGGTGTCTAGTTCTACGTCTGAAATAGATAGAGTTCTAGCGCTTCTTGAGAATGTAGCTTCTGAAATCAAAGATTACCAAGTGCCAAACGAGGAGATTCAGGATGCAAGATGTGCAGAAGATAACAGACTGAAGGATATGTTTGAGGATGTACAATTTGATTTTGAGAAAGAAGAAGCTGTGGATGATGTGGAAGGTCCTCTACTGGAAGAAGTGTTGCCTCAGAATGACTTGATGCCTGTGGATCCAAAGAAAGTTGAACTATGGGAAAAGATGAAAGCAAGTTCAGGGAAATTTCTAAAGAGAACGGAATGGAATCGGTATACAAGGGCCACTGGGAAGTATCTGGAAGAAAGGTACAAGAGTAGATTCTGTTATCATGAGCGGAAGCTGAGTTATGTGAAGTTGTATGGGATTGAGAACTTGAAAGAGGAGCTAAGAAGAGAGTACATCTACATGAGGAAGGTGAACAAGCAAAGAAGAGAAGCTTTAGTGTCAGACTACAGGTTTGTTGCAGTAAAGAGTTACAAGACTAACAAGCTCAGTGCCTACTTCTATCCAGTAATTACATTTACCAGAGATGATGGGAAGGAATATGGGATTACAGAAGCAGATTTTCAAGATGTGAGCTTCGATGTGATCTTTGGAATCTTATATGATCTCAAAGGAAAAGCTTTTAGATCAGGGGAGGAGATAATTGCTTTAACAGCAATTGTCAGACATATCAAAGCTTCTATCTCATTGGCTCATCTGTATGATTTTCAACTAGGTTTGGAGAATTGGTCGTCAAAGCTATTCTGTCACAAACCACAAAGAAGTCTGATTGGTGAAGAAAAGGACTTTGTCTTGTACACTGTGTTCTATGATGCAGATGAAACCAAGATCTCATGTGTATATCCAGATTCTCTAGGCAACAAGAAGAGAATGTACTCTCATGAAGTGATGTTATTTTGTGATGACACATTAAAGATGGTGATGGATGGGTTGAATACAAAATTGCAAATGGATAGGCATAATGTACATGACATCTCAGCTGCAAACAAGGTGTTGATCAAGCATTTCGTAAAGGAGATAGATAGAAGATTGAAGCTGAGAAATGACATCAGATTTGCAGAAATCAAGTTCAAGTTGAGAAAGCCTGCCATGAAGCAATCTTAGTCAAGTAGTTGTCTGTTTCTTTTGAATGTCCCTCCTTCTTTTATAAAAGGGGGAGATTGTTAATGTTAGATTTATAATAGAAGTTGAGGGACCATTTGTGCAAATTTTCTATTTCTTAGGAATGAGGTATAAATACCTCATTGCCTTGTATTGTACCTTAAGTCTTTCATAATCAATGACATATGAGTTCTACATTCTCTCTCTCTCTACTTTCTCTCTCTACTAAACATCATATCTCTCATGATAGATTGATTCATCTTTACATCTAACAGTTGTGCACGTCTGTTTGAGCCTGTTCAAGCAGATTGGGGCTTTGGTTGTAATCATTAATCTTGTGATTCAATACACATTCTGCTGTTTTTCAATTCATTGTTTTAACTCAATCAAAGTGTTATTCCGCAAACTTCTTTGATTAAGTTTTCTGTTCTTGATATATTTTGATATATTCGATCCTGTCAGTTCTCACGTTCACAAGCAAAATGTGGTTCATATTTGAATTTTCCTCTCTCTCTCTCTCTCTCTCTCTCTCTCTCTTCTCTCTCTCTCTCTCTCTTTCTCTCTCTCTCTCTCTCTCTCTCTCTCTCTCTCTCTCTCTCTCTCTCTCTCTCTTCTTCCTCTCCTCTCTCTCTCTCTCTCTCTCTCTCTCTCTCTCTCTCTCTCTCTCTCTCTCCTCTCTCTCTCTCTCTCTCTCTCTCTATCTCTCTCTCTCTCTCTTCTTCTCTTTTCTCTCTCTCTCTCTCTTCTATTTATATATATAATAATATTATATGAGAGATGAAGAGAGAGAGAGAGTATTAGGTTCAAATGAGAAGTGCTAAAAAAATGAGAAGTAAGAAGTGATCTCCACCACTCCTTTAATAATCTCTACCCTCCCATGAATCGCGTCAATCCCCCGTGATCGCTCCACTGTAACCGGGCAAAGTCAGCTTTATTGACCGGATGAGTGGTGGAGATTACTTCTCACTTCGTATTTTTTAGCACTTCTCATTTGAACCTTTCTCTCTCTCTCTCTCTCTCTATATATATATATATATATAGTATTAGGTTCAAATAAGAAGTTCTAAAAATGAGAAGTGGATAAGTGATCTCCACCACTCATTCAGTCAATAAAGGCGGCTTTGACCGGGTCTCCTCATTCAATAAGGCCATCCTTAAAGGCAACGGTGGGCGGCCGGTACCGCCACCGGCGGTAACACCGCCGCGGGTGACCGGTAGGCGGCCGATACCCTGGGCCGTTGGTACGCCCACACCGACGGAAAACACACCATCCCACCCCTCACCCCCCAACGGCTATCCCAACAGCTAGTTTTTTATTTATTTATTTATTTTCATTTATCTATATATATACATCTCTATCTCAACCTTTTTTTTATCTCATTCTCATCTTACACTTCCTCTTATTCGCCTCTTATTCTCCTCTTATTCTCCTAAAAATGTCGGCTTCTGAGAATGATGATATAGATCTCATCGTAAAAAAACCGTGAAGGTTTTTCAAATTATCCTTTTGATCCAATGGAGGTTTTACCGGAAGATATTGAAACAAATATCTCCGAACAAGACCGAGCAATAAATGTCAGCCTAGTAAAAAACTGAGAGAAGCACGCCAACCTTCGCGCCGATTTATCTCAACACGTGTGGGACTCTATGGTGAATGCCAATAATTAATTTTATTGTATTTTTTAGTTTTAATTTTAATTTAAATTATTGTATTTTTTTAATTTTAATTTTAATGTAATTTAATTTTAATGTTAGTTATTTTAATTTAAAGTAAATTATTTTAGTATTTTTTAGTATTTAAAAAATAAAATAAGGGGTATGAGGGATACGGTTAAGGATGAAAAGGTATGGTGTTGGCAGGGTAGTGGTAAGATAGTGGAAAGCTGATGTGGCAGCTGATGTGGCAGCAGGTATGAATGGTACGAAGGGTACGGTTAAGGATGACCTAATCTCCACCCTCCCATGAATCGCGTCAATCCTCCGTGATCACATCCACCGTAACCGGTTAAAGCCGCCTTTATTGACCGGATAAGTGGTAAAGATCGCTTCTTTACTTCTCATTTTTTAGCACTTTTCATTTAAATAATTCAGTAAGTCGACAAGAGAACAAGAATAAAACTAAAATATGTGTAGGAATCTTATAATTAAGGTAAGCGAGTAAAGAAGAGGTGGGAAGGAAATGGTGTATAGAAACAGAAACATTACTTGTGTTCCAGGCAGGCAAAATAAGGGAAACATGAGTTGTCACGCGTAAATGATTCAAGATTTCCAGAATATATTTATGTTAATGAAATCGATGTGCCTGATTGACTTCTCAAAACGTAGGATGGTTCCTCTTGAAATTAAATAGTCAATGTATCCACATGCACCTATATATATATACCATTCCTTCCCACAATCTAAAACACATCACATCTCTCTCCCACTTTCTCTTCTTTCTCTCCATCTCTTTGTTAAACAAAAATGGAACACTCAAGCTATTCAAACAAATTAGCTATTAATTGTGCAGTAGCGCTAATAACTACATATCTAATAGTAGCAGCATCTGCAGGCAGTTTCTATGACGATATCGACATCACCTTTGGCGGTGAACGTGCTAAAATACTTAATGGAGGTCAGGATCTCTCACTTTCGCTCGACCAATACTCGGGGTCCGGTTTCCAGTCGAAACATGAGTACCTATTCGGAAGATTCGACATGCAACTCAAACTAGTACCTGGCAACTCTGCTGGCACAGTTACCACGTTCTATGTAAGTACAACAAATTCTATACGTCTGAATTAAAACAAAATCCATGCCTTTAGTTTGTTTTCAAGTTATATACAAAGTCTAATTAACAAAATCCATACTTCAGTTGTCATCACAAGGTGCCGGACATGATGAGATAGATTTTGAGTTCTTGGGCAACTCCACCGGAAACCCGTACACAATCCACACCAATGTGTATTCACAAGGGAAAGGAGATAAAGAACAACAGTTCCACCTATGGTTCGACCCGACTGCAGCCTTCCACACTTACACCATCGTATGGAATACTCAGAGAATCATGTAAGTCTCGCATGAATTAATCATATATACATATACTAGGTGGACATTTTACAACCTACATATAAGATTCATTAATCTATGTGACTGATATTGAAATTAAATCTCTATGCAGTTTCTTGATAGATAACATACCAGTAAGAGTGTTCAATAACCATGATGCTTCCGGTGTCCCATTTCCCAAGAGCCAACCCATGAGGGTGTATGCCAGCCTTTGGAACGCCGATGACTGGGCAACCCAAGGTGGGCGTGTCAAGGCAGACTGGACCAAAGCACCCTTTACTGCCTCCTACAGAAAATTCAATGCCAATGCCAAAAGAGTTGGTCCTAATTCCATCTCAACAGGCTCTGAATCCAACAACCAGGCCTGGAGTACTCAAGGACTTGATGCAGCTGGCCGAAACAGGATTAGATGGGTGCAGAACAAGCATATGATCTACAACTATTGCAACGACCACAAACGGTTTCCCAATGGTCTACCAACTGAATGCAAGACCTCCAGATTCCTCTAAGCGATATCTCTTGATTTGCATATATACATTTTTCATTTTCACCATTTGATTGATTTATGATCTTAAAAAATTCTTTATTCTTTGATTCATTATGTTGTTTGTGCCTGATGCAAATTATGATTATAAATAAATACCAAACATTCATTGCTATATAATCTACTACAGCATATGCCTCATGTATGACATCGGAAATTGTTGTATCACTTGTATGTGATGTGCTATTAGCCAAAATACTTTGAAAGGATTAATGTGTTGATAAGTAGCATTTTTGCGAGCCTACCATAAGATACGTTGGTTGATACAGATCGCTTGGCCCGCCAGATCATAGAAGAAGAACAAGACCGAGCCGCCCAAAATCAAGCTTGCGCCGTGATGCAATTGTCGAAAATCGTAAATCGTGACCCAGAGGCTCCTCACACCGCAAGGACTTAGCTCGCGTCGCAAGCTTTCCTTTCGTGCTGTGAGGACCTATCTCGCGTCATAAGCCTGCGTTCAACGTCGTAGATAGGAACATAGAACCTCTCCTCGTGTCGCGAGGGCACAAGCTCGCGTCGCAAGATGTTGCAGCACACGTAGATCTAATTTCCTTTGATATTCTCTTAATTATGTAGTTTCTTGATTTATTCTTATATAATTTCCTTTATCTTGAACGTTTCCTAGCCTAGCTTTATTTCCTAGCTTAGCTTTATTTTGTAGTCTATTCAAACAACCTTTTTAGCTTGTTATTTTTCATTTAATTCAATTCAATCAAAGCTTTGATCAATTTACGAGTTCTTGAGAGTTCTTGTGAATTCGATTGTTTTACGCTTCACGCTTGTGGAGATTGTTTTTATTTTCCAGGTTTGACGTTTGTCAATCCGTTCTATGTATCATACTGCGTCAGTTGTCACCATAACACAGAATCCGTTCCTGTCTCGTTTTCAACCTCGTATGGGAGATCAACCAACCCTCAACCAAGCGGATAAAAAAGCGTACAAGTTTTTTGTACGCCTACAATAAAAAGCGTCTTAATAGAGAGTTTTATAGGACGCTAATTTATAGGACCAAACACAAAAGCGGCTTATCTAAAAGCGTTGCAGTAACTCTATAGGACACTTTTAGGCTTCATAACAAGTTTTTTGTGACATTTCCAAAAACAAGCATCGTATTAGCAAATCTTCCATCAATAGTTTGTGGACAAGTCTTTTATTTGGTTATTGGCTAGAGGTAACCGAAAGATAATTAACAACCCTACAACATGGAGATATCAACCTTGTGTTAAACCCCATGTAATGGTAATGGTGATATGTTCCTTTTTTCCTAGCTTCTTGCTATCGTATGCAGTAGAAGATTATATAAAAATTCATATAATATTTTGAAACATATTTATAATCATACTTTGCATCCAGGACAAACAACTTAACGAATCAAAGAATAAAGAATTTGGAAATCAATCAAATGGTGAAAATGAAAAATACATATATGCAAATCAAGAGATATCGCTTAGAGGAATCTGGAAGTCTTGCATTCAGTTGGTAGACCATTGGGAAACCGTTTGCGGTCGTTGCAATAGTTGTAGATCATATGCTTGTTCTGCACCCATCTAATCCTGTTTCGGCCAGCTGCATCAAGTCCTTGAGTACTCCAGGCCTGGTTGTTAGATTCAGGGCCTGTTGAGATGGAATTAGGACCAACTCTTTTGGCATTGGCATTGAATTTTCTGTAGGAGGCAGTAAAGGGTGCTTTGGTCCAGTCTGCCTTGACACGCCCACCTTGGGTTGCCCAGTCATCGGCGTTCCAAAGGCTGGCATACACCCTCATGGGTTGGCTCTTGGGAAATGGGACACCGGAAGCATCATGGTTATTGAACACTCTTACTGGTATGTTATCTATCAAGAAACTGCATAGAGATTTAATTTCAATATCAGTCACATAGATTAATGAATCTTATATGTAGGTTGTAAAATGTCCACCTAGTATATGTATATATGATTAATTCATGCGAGACTTACATGATTCTCTGAGTATTCCATACGATGGTGTAAGTGTGGAAGGCTGCAGTCGGGTCGAACCATAGGTGGAACTGTTGTTCTTTATCTCCTTTCCCTTGTGAATACACATTGGTGTGGATTGTGTACGGGTTTCCGGTGGAGTTGCCCAAGAACTCAAAATCTATCTCATCATGTCCGGCACCTTGTGATGACAACTGAAGTATGGATTTTGTTAATTAGACTTTGTATATAACTTGAAAACAAACTAAAGGCATGGATTTTGTTTTAATTCAGACGTATAGAATTTGTTGTACTTACATAGAACGTGGTAACTGTGCCAGCAGAGTTGCCAGGTACTAGTTTGAGTTGCATGTCGAATCTTCCGAATAGGTACTCATGTTTCGACTGGAAACCGGACCCCGAGTATTGGTCGAGCGAAAGTGAGAGATCCTGACCTCCATTAAGTATTTTAGCACGTTCACCGCCAAAGGTGATGTCGATATCGTCATAGAAACTGCCTGCAGATGCTGCTACTATTAGATATGTAGTTATTAGCGCTACTGCACAATTAATAGCTAATTTGTTTGAATAGCTTGAGTGTTCCATTTTTGTTTAACAAAGAGATGGAGAGAAAGAAGAGAAAGTGGGAGAGAGATGTGATGTGTTTTAGATTGTGGGAAGGAATGGTATATATATATAGGTGCATGTGGATACATTGACTATTTAATTTCAAGAGGAACCATCCTACGTTTTGAGAAGTCAATCAGGCACATCGATTTCATTAACATAAATATATTCTGGAAATCTTGAATCATTTACGCGTGACAACTCATGTTTCCCTTATTTTGCCTGCCTGGAACACAAGTAATGTTTCTGTTTCTATACACCATTTCCTTCCCACCTCTTCTTTACTCGCTTACC
Source organism: Centaurea solstitialis (assembly GCA_030169165.1). NCBI lineage: Eukaryota > Viridiplantae > Streptophyta > Magnoliopsida > Asterales > Asteraceae > Centaurea > Centaurea solstitialis. Next base: position 40,342,719 of record CM058041.1, on the reverse strand, counting down.
TTAATTATAAGATTCCTACACATATTTTAGTTTTATTCTTGTTCTCTTGTCGACTTACTGAATTATTTAAGTACTTGCGTATATATAATTCTTTCAGACATCTTGATTGAACCTAAATAACTTGATCTTGTCTAGGGGTGAGCATCGGAACCTGGTACCCGCTTTTGGAACCGGAACCGTTATGGAACCGCCGGTTCCAGAACCGGAACCGGTGTGAGTGGTTCCGGTTCCGGTTCCTAAAATACGGAACCGGTCGGGACCGGTTCCGGTTCCGGTTCTCATTTTTGTGGAACCGCTAACCGCCGGGTACCCGCCGGAACCGATTAGGCTATATATATGTATATATTTATATATTAATAAATGTAATTTTATATATATGATTATTATGTTTAATAGACTAAATTTAAAATTATTGTTTTACCTTTTACGTTACGCATAAACTTACGACCACTTTTTCACTCGACTTATTTATTCTATTTTTTCGATATTTTTATAATGTATTTAACATTTCAAGTTGTGTTTTTTGTTATTTTCATTTTCAAAAATTGGCGTAATTATTTATATAGTTTTTATCGGATAAGTTTTCATCGTTTTACTATTTATTTCGTTACATTGTGACTATGTAATAACTAATAATTTCTTTTTTATAACATAAAATATTAAAAAAAAATTTAAAAATTAGACACCGGGTACCCGGTTTCGGAACCGGAACCGGCGGTTCCGGGACCGGTTCCCAAATATGAAGAACCGGTGCAACCGGTTCCGGTTCCGGTTCCGGTTCCTTCATTCTAGGAACCGCCGGTTCCGGTTCCGGTTCCGGTTCCATGAATTTTGGCCGGGTACCCGGTTTTGCTCACCCCTAATCTTGTCTATATTCTAAATATATTTTATATTCATATGGATCTTAGGCTATTGATAGCGCCTTGTTGTTTCAATCGGGCTCCGGGTGCGGGCTCAAGTGGATGGGTGGGCTGCGCTACGGAGGGGGGCGGCACCACAAAAAGTGGTTCAATATCTACACTTTTTTAACAATAGCAATACATGACTGAAAAGTGTGAAATCTCTATATTTGACATTACAATTTTTATCAAATCTCTATCTTTAAAAGTGTGAAATATATAATAAAAATTAAGTTTATTAGTGTGGACAAATTATCTAAATTTTCACATTTTTAAGCATAAAAAATTTGTAAAATAATTCTCAGGTGGAAAATTTTCACATTACAAAAATTTAACATTTAAAAGCGTGGACTTTTGAAATCAAATGTACACGTATATAAATGTGGAGTTTTTTCTTTTCCTAACAATCTCTATATAAAAAACTATTTGTCACACAAAATTTTTCCATGCTTTTTTGAAGCGTGGATAAATGACATATTTTTTGTAGTGAATTTGTTGATCTCCATCCAAAAAATCAATCCTCGACTAATACCCATGTGATCTCCCCTCCGACCATGATCACCATCGTCGACGTACAACAAAACCTACCACCACGATTGTCACTACCCATTAATCTCTACCCAACACCCTAGATCCTCCACTATCGCCCAATCAGCATTGTCGTTCCTGCCCGACGACGTTTCCATTCCATTCCTGGCACCACCTTTTCTTCCGTAGTTTTTCCGTTTTCTTTCAAACTCTATGTATTTTTGTTAATATAGAATTGATGAATATTGCTCAATAATGTATAATTCATGTGAATGTTGATTAATTGTTTTCAATAATGTGTAATCCATGTGAAATATTAACTTCAATGATGTGAATTCCATATTATTATGATTAATATTACACAATAATGTGAAATCCATGTGAAATTTTAATGTGTTAATTAAGATTCAAAAATTCAAAATCCAAATTCAATTAAGTGAATGCGCTACGTTTCAAATATTGCCCCTGGAAATTCTCATTGATACTCTCATACTCATGAAATGTCTCACTATTGTCCAAATTAGAGATCTACAAAAATCTCTCCATATTGTTTCTCAAAGTGGCGTTTTATCATCTGATACCATAGGCGAACGTAAGTTTTCTAGCTTTCGAAGTCTCTAAGACCATGACTATCTCTAACATTTCATACCCTCGTACCTCTCATGCGATCTCAGTGTCACATCATCTCCTGCAGTCCTGCGTCCCGGCCCTATTATAAAACCATATCCCATACCCAGCATCCCGGCCCCGTCCCGTCGGGTATCCCATTACCAAATAACCATCGGGGTCGCGGGTATTACCGTGGGTATCGGGTATCCCATTTATATTATTAGTCGATTAAAATTTCCTAAATAAAATTTTGTTTCCTATAACTTTATGCGAATCAAATCAAACAATGAGTTAGATTTTTTTTAAACTTTCATTTAGCAACACGAACATTCAACAAGTTCAATGTTTAAACACAATGGAAACGATGTTTCGGGTTCGGAGATTCCCATCGGATTCGGGTATTTCTGCCTTCCCTACCTAAGGTTCAAATCTAGGCCTGCCAAAGCTGTTGGGGCCATGAAGGTTCATCGGCGATAACTCCACGCCATTGGTGGTTGCTCGGGGGACTAATCAGTGCATGTAAGCTAAGCTAATTATAAACGCGAAAACTCACGGTTACCAAAAGGAAAAAAAAACCCATTGGTTTATTATCTTCAGTTTAAATTTGATATATTTTTCTCATACTTTTTTTCCGTGTCTTCTTTTTTTAGGTTTTGCCGATCACACCAAATATATATTGATTGATTGAGGACATAGAGTGGAAATTGTGTCTTAAGAACACAAACAATAATTGAGCATAAAAACAATATATACCATGGACGAGGTGGACGCGTAATTGGATGTTTGTTATTCATTTTATGCCACCATCACTTCCATCTCCACCAACCAGGATGCTTCCTCTAACATGCATGTTGTCAATTTAACTACACCTATATAAACAACAACTTAATTCTCACAAACACAAACACATCACACATCTCTCAATCTCCTTGCTTATCTCTATATTTTCCTATAAATAAAAATGGGACAGTCAAGCTATTCAAACAACAAAGCTATTAATTGTGTAGTACTAGCTCTAACAATTTCATATATGATAGTAGCAGCATCTGCAGGCAGTTTCTATGATGATATTGACATCACTTTTGGAGGCGAACGTGCTAAAATACTGAACGGCGGTCAGGATCTCTCACTTTCGCTCGACCAATATTCAGGGTCTGGTTTCCAGTCGAAGCACGAGTACCTATTCGGAAGATTCGACATGCAACTCAAACTAGTACCTGGCAACTCTGCTGGCACAGTCACCACATTCTATGTAAGTATAACAAATTATATAAGTCTAAATTAAAACAAAATCCATGCCTTTAATTTGTATTCAAGTTACATATTATGTCTAATTAACGAAATCCATACTTCAGTTGTCATCACAAGGTGCTGGACATGATGAGATAGATTTTGAGTTCTTGGGCAACTCCAGCGGAAACCCCTACACAATCCATACCAATGTGTATTCACAAGGAAAAGGAAACAAAGAACAACAGTTCCACCTATGGTTTGACCCCACTGCAGCCTTCCACACCTACACCATCGTATGGAATACTCAGAGAATCATGTAAGTGTCGCATGAATCATATATATTAATTAGATGATAAGAATTAGTTAATCCATGAGACTGATATTGAAATTAAATCTCTTTGTTTATATGCAGTTTCTTGATAGATAACATACCTGTAAGAGTGTTCAATAACCATGATGCTTCCGGTGTCCCATTTCCCAAGAGCCAACCCATGAGGGTGTATGCCAGCCTTTGGAACGCCGATGACTGGGCAACCCAAGGTGGACGTGTCAAGGCAGACTGGACTAAAGCACCCTTTACTGCCTCCTACAGGAAATTCAATGCCAATGCCAAAAGAATTGGTCCTAATTCCATCTCAACAGACTCTGAAACTAACAACCAGGCCTGGAGTACTCAAGGACTTGATGCAGCTGGCCGAAATAGGATTAGATGGGTGCAGAACAAGCATATGATCTACAACTATTGCAACGACCGCAAACGCTTTCCCAATGGTCTACCAACTGAATGCAAGAACTCCAGATTCCTCTAAGCGATATCTTATTTGCACATATATTTTTCATTTTCACCATTTGATTGATTTCTGATCTTGAAAAATTCTTTATTCTTTGATTCGTTGTTTGTCCTCCGTGCAAATTATGACTATAAATACATACCAAACATTCATTGCTATATAATCTTCTACAGCATATGCCTCATCTATGCCTAATCTATTATAAGAAATTGTTGTATGTAATATGTGTCGATAGGTACCTTTTCCGCCCGACCAGACACATCAGTCGTTGACAAACTTGACTGTTTTAAGTTATTTGTGTTCATCTTTTAATCATGTGTTAAATTACTTTTGGTAATACAATCATAGGTATAAGGACGCATACTTAGTAAGTGTTGTACGAAATCCATGTTTGCCTTATTGTCTCGCTAGCAACATGGCCAAAAAACTTGACGTAAGTTTTATACCGTAAGCGTATGGATTATGTAGCATACATGGATTATGTAGCATACGACGTTTTCAAAAGAGATCGAAAATGGGCTAAACAAAAATCTATCCAAGATTAAAGCCTAGCTATCAGAATTCAAGTAACTGAATGATAATTAAACTAATTAGACTGAAAAAAACTATACTAGAACATTGGCCAGGTATTTATGACAGAAATTTCCATTGAAATTTTTCGACATCTATTAGACAGAAAGTCGTTACTCTATCAAAACATCCTTATTGATCTCCATCTAGAAATCAATACTCTATTGAAACCTGGCCCTCTGATCCCCTCTGACCCCACCATCGTCGACCCACCATTGTCAGCTAAACCAACCAACCACCACCACCATTGTCACTCCCCGTTAATCTCTACTCAACACCACCTGATCCTCCACTATCGTCCAATCACCACTGTCGTCCCTGGTCCAGCCACCTTTCCTTCCCTTCCACCACTCTTTCCGCCCTCCATAGTCACCGGACAGCCACCCCCATTGTAGGTTTTTGTGTTTTCATTCAAACTCTATGTATCTTTTTAAATTTAGCGTTCATAAATATTGCTCAATAATGTATAATTCATGTGAAATGTTGATTAACTTTTCTCAATAACGTGTAATCCATGTGAAATATTGATTAATTTTTCTCAATGATGTGAATTCCATATATAGTTGATTAATTTTGTTCAATAATGTGAAACCCATGTGAAATTTTAATGGATTTATTAATTTCGCTCAACAATATGAATTCCAAAGTATTTCTGTCGATTAATTTTGTTTAATAATGGTTAATTAATTAGTTGGGTTGCCTATCTTTCAGCAAATCAGTACAAGAAAATTAGCTATTGAAAAAACAGGAGTCATCGTTAAAGATTAACAGGAACTGTCAAAATATATCTACAGTGACAGCTTTTATCACTAAAAATGTCGGTCTCTAAATGTTACTTAAGTCTACAAAAGTCATTACTATTGGTGACTATCTGCAGCAGTGATGCTATCGTCACTAAAGTCAAAATAAATCTTTTTAATGTTGTATTATTTTCATATTAAATTACATTTACTTTTGTAAAGGAAAAATTGTATTAAAATAAAATCAATTTTACCCTTATTTATATTTTAGGGAAAAATACTATATCGTTTAATTTAATGATGATATGGTCAAAGTAAACACTACTAAAAAGGAGTACTTCCAAAGAAGGCAAGAAATTTCTATGGCTCATCCACCACAAAAGTCAACAGCACCGTAAGTCCGTAGGAAATCCATCATAAATTCATCATGGATTAAAAAAGAAATTATATTGACTCGAAAATGTTTGTGGTAGATCATAGTGACGGAAATCGTATCTGTCAGAAATAAATAAGATTTCTAAAATAATCTTGTCTAAAAAATAGTTTATGTTAAAAATCATATTAGTTACTGACGAAAATTCAAAAAAATAATTGCACACATGTATATATGTAATACATAATTGCACACAAACACCGACAGCGCGACATGTGGCGACTTTGAGTGTGGTTCCCCCATTTAATTCAATGCCCTCCCATGAATCGCTCCTAGTCACCCACCGTGGACCTGACGTGGCACCTACTCATCCACTACATGTCGCGCTCTTGGCTGTCCTCACGTTCACAACCAAAAAGTGGTTCACATTTGAAACCACCCCTATAGGTATAATTACTTAAGTTTACAAGGATATAGATGAGTTTAGAAGTTTGCATTTTGCAGGGATATAAGTGTAATTAGTTAAGTTTGTAAGGATATAAGTGTAATTCTCCCTTAATATTATATATGATTGATTGAGGAAAGAAAGTGGAAATTGTGTCCAAACAACAAAACCAATATATAATTTCTCTCCGCGCATAAAAACGATACCATCAAGCAGCTGGTGGACGCGTAATTGTGTTTTCTTATTCATTTTTTATGATGAGAACACCCATCTGCCAGCATCACTTCATTCTCCACCAACCAGGATGATTCTTCCCTCTAACATCATGTTGTCACACCTATATAAACCATTCCTTCCCAAAAATTAATACAAACACATCTCATCTCTCAATCTCCCTGCTTATCTCTCTATACTTTCCTATTTAAATTAAAATATGGGCAAATCAGCCTATTTAAACTCTCAGGCTTCTAAAATTGCTCTAACAATTTCATGCCTAATCGTAGTAGCATCTGCTGGAAGTTTTTATGATGATGTTGACATCACTTTTGGTGGTGAACGTGCTAAAATACTCAACGCTGGTCAAGATCTCACACTTTCGCTTGATCAATACTCGGGGTCTGGTTTCCAGTCCAAGCATGAGTACCTCTTTGGAAGATTCGACATGCAACTCAAACTAGTACCTGGCAACTCTGCTGGCACAGTCACCACATTCTATGTAAGTACAGCAAATTATATATGTCTAAATTAAAACAAAATCAATGCCTTCAGTTTGTATTCAAGTTATATACAAAGCCTAATTAACAAAATCCATACTTCAGTTGTCATCACAAGGTGCCGGACATGACGAGATAGACTTTGAGTTCTTGGGCAACTCAACAGGAAACCCCTACACAATCCACACCAATGTGTATTCACAAGGGAAAGGAGATAAAGAACAACAGTTCCACCTATGGTTCGACCCGACTGCAGCCTTCCACACGTACACCATCGTATGGAATACTCAGAGAATCATGTAAGCCTAGCATGAATCATATATATTCATTAGATGATAAGACGATATTAATCCATGAGATTGATAATGAAATTAAATTTCTTTGTTTATATGCAGTTTCTTGATAGATAAACATACCAGTAAGGGTGTTCAATAACCATGATGCTTCCGGTGTCCCATTTCCCAAGAGCCAACCCATGAGGGTGTATGCCAGCCTTTGGAACGCCGATGACTGGGCAACCCAAGGTGGGCGTGTCAAGGCAGACTGGACCAAAGCACCCTTTACTGCTTCCTACAAGAAATTCAATGCCAATGCAAAAAGAGTTGGTCCTAATTCCATCTCAACAGGCTCTGAATCTAACAACCAGGCCTGGAGTACTCAAGGACTTGATGCAGCTGGCCGAAATAGGATTAGATGGGTGCAGAACAAGCATATGATCTACAACTATTGCAATGACCGCAAACGCTTTCCCAATGGCCTACCAACTGAATGCAAGAACTCCAGATTCCTATAAGCCTATCTATATACGTTGGATCTTGATTTTCATGTTTTATTTTCACCATTTGATTGATTTCTGATCTTAAGAAATTCTTTATTCTTTGATTCGTTGTTTGTCCTCGGTGCAAATTATGATTATAAATAAATACCAAGCATTCATTGCTATATAATCTTCTACAGCATATGCCTCATGCATGACATCGTGATATATTAGTAGAGTGATATGCCCAACAGTTAATACTTAAGTCGATGCGATCGAAGAAGGCAACCAATTTTCAAGTAATTGAATCGACTCCATTGTTGCTTGTTGGTTGAACTAGACCAAAATAAAAGCGACGAAAGCTATGGTAAAAGTAAGAAATTAGATCAAAAGGCGAGTTCCTCTAAAGAATAAATACCAACCATAAGTAAATGGATACAGTAAAATATAGTACACTCAGTATCTCTATGCTTCGGAATGGAGGCAAAGTTAGTATACATCCTAGTACCCTACCCAGAAGAGTACAAGACCCTATATTTTGTTGGATATAGTGGGTTCATTTGGTTTGAATTGGTTTTATTAATTTATACTAGCAAAGTAAAGAAATTTGTTGGCAGCCCAATAATGATGTATATGACCATTCCATCGATCTCTTATGCCGTTGAAAGAGTCTTCTTGTTTCTTTGGTTCTGTCCCCCTTAGATCTGCCTTAGCGGTAGAGGTGTGGGTGTAACCCATATGCGTGAGTTCACGGGTTCAAGCCATGGGCACCGCACCTCTACCAATGGGATGCATGCGATGATTTACCTCCCCGGCCCATGATGACTGTGGGACCGGTGGGGTGGGGGCGCCCCAGAGGGTGGCGTTTACCCTTTTTTTCCTTGCTTCTTTGGTTCTAAGCATGTGAGCAACAGTGCATTGTGCATATATGTGTGAAGTACTGAGAGAAAGAAGAGTACTAGTGCCTTTAGCAACAATCCTGGAACAAGAGAAAGAAGAGCAGCAGCAGAAGGGTCTTCCAAGAATCATACTTCAGTTGTATTGAAACCTAACTCTGCCGCATCGAATTTAAATTCTAAAGCAAGTGAAATCATAAAATCACCAAATCATATTTCTGCGTATAACTAGTACACGCAAATGGAAAAGTTCATTTAGAAGCCGTGATTTTTTCTTAAACTGTCAGAATCGATCATTCATGATGGATATAGGTAAATGTTCATGAATATTATTTATGCATTTTCATTCATGATCCTGAATAGTTGGTTCTCATATGAACTTATGTTAAGAAGAGCTACCAGATGAATCTATTATGACAATATAATATACGTGTCTCAAATTGAAGAAACAGACCCAATCATGTGAAATATATCTGTGATCTGTGGGTTCTTTTGTAGGGTCGATTCAGCTGTATGGAAGTATTCTTGAATCTCATAATTCTTGGTTATTTTTACATCTCATAAAGAGATTGGTTCTGCCTACATAAACAAGACAATTGTCCTCCATTTGAGCAGGGAAAACAAAACACCACCTGAAAATTCCAACTATAAAAGTATCTTAAACACTACAAGAAAAAAGACATTTAGTGAGGAAATTTTTTAGTGAGGACAAAATTTTCTCACCATAGGTCACTAAAAGACAAAATCATATAGCTGTGTTGACTATATAGTTTGACTTACTCTATTGTGAGGACATGTCCTTTCCCTATGTAATTTGGTTTTTATTTTTGATTTTTCTTTTCCCATCAAAATTGAAACAATTTTAAGAAGTTATTTTTGCTGACTTTTTTTTGTTTGACTCTCATTTAGAAAGGATATGTCCTCACTATAGGTTTTTCGAACAAATTATTTCCTTGACTTTTCTCGTTTGACCAATATAAATATTTTCGCCTCAAATATTCATATTACACCAAATATTCATATTACATTTGGAGAGGGTATGTCCTCACTGAAAGTCTTCCCATTTCCCCGGTACATTTTTAAGAATTTTTTAATTTCCCACTTAAATAAATTAGCTTCCCACCAAATATTCATATTACATTTGGAGAGGACATGTCCTCACTGAACGTTTTCCATTTCCCCAAAAAAATTTAAGATTTCTTAATCTCCCACCTAAATAAATTAGCTTCCACCAAATATTCATATTACATTTGGAGAGGACATGTCCACACCGAAGGTTTTCCCATTTCCCCCAAAAATTTTAAGATTCCTTAATTTCCCACCTAAATAAATTAGCTTCCCACAAAATATTCATATTACATTTGGAGACGACATGTCCTCACCGAAGGTTTTCCCATTTTTCCCCAAAAAATTTTAAGATTTCTTAATTTCCCACCTAAATAAATTAGCTTCCCACAAAATATTCATATTACATTTGGAGAGGACATGTCCTCACCGAAGGTTTTTCCATTTCCCCACAAATATAAAAACAAATAAAATAGGTTTTTACGAATTTTAAATTTCCACCTAAATGTAATTAGTTCCGGCAAAAAGTTGTAACAAAGATTGTAACTTGCTCAATAAATTACGTTAGTATTTATCATTGTTAATCATGAACTACTTTTTTGGTGAAATCTGACGTCCGTCTATAAAGTTTTTAAAGCTAGAGTTATATGATATGTGATTGTTTCAGACATTTACTAGTTAAGGTTTAGACTTCACCATTAAAGGAAGTCATACGTGTTTATAACGGTTGATTGGTGGTCAACATTAAGCTAGTATGATAAAGTTCATCAAGAGTCTCCCAAAACTCGTTATGTTGAAATATTGTTCACTATCCATCTTTCACAAAATCTCATGCATGTAGGCTAACTCCTAATACATGTAGGCCTAGCTAACATAGTTCATGGTTAAGGGTCCCTACACCATATGAAAGCCTATTACAATTTATTAAGCAGTAATTAGGTTCACTGGGTTGTATTAAGCTTTATTGGACTTTCGTTGAGCTTACTAGACTTTATGCGATTATACTAGGCCTTATTTGGTGTTATGAACCTAGTTGATGTTAGATTCATTAAGAGTCATAAGAACTTATTATGTTGTAATACATCTCATTATCGATCATTCACAACATCCAACGCATGTAGGTCAATTCATTATACTATACATATGTATACGACCCAAATGCCTGACATACCATTAAGCTGCAATCGGGTTAATTGGGGTTGTATTCACCTTGATTGTACTTTACTTGAGTTTACTATGTTTTATTCGGTTTTACTGGATCTCACTTAAGTTAATGTGCTTTACTTAGGTTTATTAGGTCTAATTCGGTCTAGGTATACTTTATTGGCTTTAGTTGGGTTTATTGGGCCTAACTCGGTCCAAGCATGGTTTATTGGACTTTAGTTGGGTTTATTGGGCTTTAGTTGGGTTTATTGGGCCTAACTCGGTCCAAGCATGGTTTATTGGACTTTAGTTAGGTTTATTGGGCTTTAGTTGGGTTTATTGGACTTTAGTTAGGTTTATTGGGCTTTAGTTGGGTTTATTGGGCCTAACTCGGTTCAAGTATGTTTTATTGGGCCTAAATCGGTCTAATAATGCTTTATTGGGTCTAAATCGGTTCAAGTATGTTTTATTGGGCCTAAATCGATCCAAGTATGCTTTATTGGGCCTAAATCGATCCAAGTATGCATTATTGGGCTTTAGTTGGGTTTATTGGGCCCAAGTCAGTCCAAGTATACTTTATTAGGTCTGAATCGGCCCAAGTATACAAAAGTGACATGTGGTCCAAGTATTCATACGTGGTTGTAACAGTTGATTGTTGGTCAACATTTTGGCATCGACATAGATCAACCATATGTTTGGTCGTAAAAGTCACAAGTGTATGTAATGGTTGATTGTTGGTCAACACTAGAGATATGAAATCATTAATGTTTGTAATGGTTGATTATTGATCAACATGAGTGATTTGCTAGATCTAGTTTTGTTTTAGGGAGAAGTACAAAAAAGTGTATCCAACTTGGCACGAAAAGCTATTGTATGTATTGTACTTCGATTTTTACCTTTTGACGTATCAAACTTGTAAAAAAACTCTATTGTGTGTATCCAACCTGTTATAGCAGGTTAGATGATGACGTGGCACCGGTGACCCTTTTCCGGTGACCCTTTTCCGGCGCCTCCCATCCTTCCGGCGATCCTTTTCCGACGCCTCCCATACTCCGACGACCATTTTTAGACGCATCTCTCTCTCTACACCCTCTCCTCTCGATATGGAAGTGGGTCTTGGTGAAAATGGTGGTCTGGCCAGAGATGGTTGTGGTGCAGGTGTGGCTAGAGATGGTGGAGATGGTGGTGTGGTGAAGATGGTGGTGGTGGCCGAAGATGGTGGTGGTGGCCGAAGATGGCGGAGATGGTTGTGGTGCAGGTGTGGCTGGAGATGGTGGTGATGGAGGCTGGGTGGTGTGGCGAAGATGGTGGTGGTGGCCGAAGATGGTGGAGATGGTGGTGTGGCCGGAGATGGTGGATTTGCAGGTTTGGCCGGAGATGGTGGTGTCGCCGGAGATGGTGGTGGTGGCCGAAGATGGTGGTGGTGGCCGAAGATGGTGGAGATGGTGGTGTGGCCGGAGATGGTGGATTTGCAGGTTTGGCCGGAGATGGTGGTGTCGCCGGAGATGGTGGTGTGGCCGGAGATGGTGGTGGTGGCCGAAGATGGTGGTGGTGGCCGAAGATGGTGGAGATGGTGGTCTGGCGCGGAGAAGATGGTGTGGCCGGAGATGGTGGAGAGGCCGGAGATGGTGGTGGTGGCCGGAAATTGTGGCCGGAGATTGTGGCCGGAGATGGTGGCCGGAGATGGTCGCCGGAGTTTCTTACCGGTTACCTGCTAAGCAGGTAACCGGATACATACGATAGAGTATTTTTACAAGTTTGATACGTCAAAAGGTAAAAATTGAAGTACAATACATACAATAGCTTTTCGTGCCAAGTTGGATACACTTTTTTGTACTTCTCCCTTTGTTTTAATAGATCTATTAGAGTTTTGATCGATCTAAATGCGGTTGGATCGATCTCAGTTGGGCTTGAATCGATCTAGTTTGGTTTAGATGGATCTAGTTGGGTTTAATCGATCTAGTTGGGCTTGGACTGATCTAGTTGGGTTTAATCGATCTAATTGGGTTTAATCGATCTAGTTAAGGATCTAATTTGGTTTTAATGGATTTAGTTGGGTTTTGATCGATCTAATTGCGCTTGGATCGATCAAGTAGGACTTTAACCGATCTAACTAGGTTTAATCGATTTAGTTTGGTTTTAATGAAAATATTATAATAATAACTTAATTATAGTTATTATTTATTAAATATTATATAATTATAGTTATTAAATATTATTCCATCCAAAACCATCGGTATTTAAAAAAAAATATTTAATAGTTTAAGTAAAGAAAATATTTACTTTTAATAAAGAAAATATTTGTTAAAATAATATCTCATCCTAAAGTAACCCTATCTTTCTCATTGTACGCCGCCTGAGCTCAAACCTTTCTCTCTATCGACGCTATACAGCTTCTCCGCCCCCGCCCCCCATCCCGACGACGACCTTCGCAGTCGGCGGCACTCGGCGGCGACTTCTCAGTCAGGTACGATTTTCTCTCCGTGGTCGCTCTTCTTTCTCTCGGCTTTGTAATCGATTTGCTGAAATCGATTTTTGCTAAATAATGGGTGGTTTATTGTTAGGTTCCCACTCGCCGTCGACCACTTCGCCAAATCACTAAATCATCCTTCTCGCCACCACCGTCTCGACTCGTCCGGCCACCACCGCTGCCGATTGACCATCATTCTCGACTGCATTTTTGTCTGATTTGGGTAACTCTTGCTTGCTTCTTCTACTTCTGATTTGTATCTTTGATGAACTTCTTTGTTGGGTTATCAAGAATAGATTTTTGTGCTACTTCCAAAGATGCAATATTTGGAATTCAGTCACTTAATACCTTTCTTTATTGTTTGTTTTATATTTGATGTTTTATCTTTTTTGCATTCCGTTGTCTTTTTATGCCACTGTGTAATTCCATTGTCTTCATTCACTTTGTTTTATAAAATTTATTTACATATGCTTGATGTTTTGGGGTTTTGTTTTATAAAAATGAAGTAATGTTGATTTTTGAGACTAAGACTTATTTCTCTTACCAACGCCAGCTGTTTGAAGGTTTATGGATTACCTTTTTTCGTAATGTAAAACTGTAACCAACTCCTCTACATGTGGGTGATAATGTTTTGAAGTTAGATAAGATAACTCAGGAATTGGAGGGTTCAGATGAAACTCTTTTGGAGAATAAGCAGCAAAAGAATCGAGATGCTGGTATAATTTCTTGCCTCTGAATGGATTTGCTATGTCTTGTGATGATATATCATATTGCTAATGGGGTTTCTTGATTATTTTCTTGAATTTATGGGGAGCTTGATCTGAAGTTAAATCTAGATGGAAAGCAACATCTCTCATACTGGTATGTTTCATGCTAGAACATGTCAAAATCACAAGAAATTATTGAGGCTAGATCTTTAAATTCATTGTTGTATGAGGTTGTTTGAGGTTGTATGCTACTGATAAACACTTCTTGATCTGTGATTAGGTACTTAGGACAGTATTTTAGCCTGGAAGTTAGAATGGGGTTCAAATAAAAGAGTGCATCATACAAGAAACGTCACCTTTACCGTTGGCGGTCTTGCTCAACACCAATATGTAAGTAGTTTCTCTTACTTAATGTTCAAATTTATATAAAAGATACACATATCAATTATTTTTGTTTTGTAACTAAACAGGAACAAATGCTAGCTTTAAAAGAGGCCAAGTCGATGTTCCCAACTAAGTGACTGAGGAGCAAATCATTGAACAAGTGTTGGAAAAACGACGTGCCGATTCTTCATTAATTATCTTAGCCAAACGACCTTGGCTCTTGAAGAACAGGCATTCTTCTACGCGGTTTGAAAGCCAACAATATCGAAGTTGAGTTTGCGGACGAAGACGATGAGGTCGAGGACGAAGACGAGGTCGAGGGTTGTAGAGTAGGTGTTTTTAGTATGGAACTATGTTATGTGTTGATATTACCGCTTTGATACTTGTTTTTTGTGACTCTTGGATGTTGTTGATAATATTTTGTTGATATTGATGATCTTTATTGACGTTGATGATCTTTTGTAGATGTTTGTAATTTTAGTTACTGCACAGGTAAAAACAACCTAGAAAATGGGCATGCATTTAAAAATACAGCAGGATCCTGGTAAATATAATTTGATATGGTGAAGACATGTCCTCACTATAGGTAAATATATTCTTTTTCATATAATCATCTCTGATGACGACATGTCCTCACAATAGAAAATTAAATTACTCTCACCATAGGTATTCTAATTACTATAATTAGGTAATTATTTCAATTAGGCATAATTATATTAAATTAGCTATAGTGAGGACATATGCTCACTATAGGTGATTATATTCTAATTATTATAATTAGTTATAGCGAGGACATGTCCTTCCGATAAAGAATAGTAATTTCATTTCCATTTAATTTATAGCAGATGAATGTCCTCACCGTAGAAGCAAAATGGTCCTCACTAGTTACTTTTAGAGTCGGGCGTGTAGTGAGGAAACTAAGGTGAGTACATGTCCTCACTATAGAGCTTTAGTGAGGACATTTTGACATTTGGTGAGGACTTTTGCTTCTCACTAAAGCTCTTTTTTCTTGTAGTGAAAGAAACTAGAATGTTTTAAGTTTTCTTATACTGAATGTTGTCTCCAATTCCATTCTTGCCTAAAATGCACCTTCATCGATAACAATCTTGTAACTAAAACAATCTTCATAGCAATGTGAGAAGAGTAGCATTTTTTATTTTGGGTCTTTGATTTTCTTTCATGCAGTTTACGTCCACTCTTAAGTACTTGCAGCAGTATAATGCATGTAGACACCAACACTAATAAGCTTACCACTATAGTTGTTTTTTCATGCAATATTTCTTCACCATGAAGTCAAATACATTCATATTTAATTATTGAACACAAAAATCTGAAATAGACTTAAGCTACAGAGAAAAATACACCAAGCTAAGGAAACCATGTGATGTGTCCTAAACTCATATGCTGGTCAACCAAACATGCACTTTCAATTAGACTAATAGGCCGTTTACCAAACACTTATCCGGTAAGTAAGCGCTTATCGGTAAAAGTTTACACTCTCACTTACAAGATAAGATTCCATACAACACCGAATGTAACAATGTATCCGGTAAGTGCTAACCGTGTTAAGAGTCATCGCCCATGCCTTGCTCTTACCGAGTAAAAATTTTGGTCCTAGCCATATTCAGCCGCTAAGGTAATGTGTTTGGTAAGCACTTACCCAAGGGAAGCTGTTAGGAATAAAATCTGAAGAAGCAGTAGTTGAAGAAAGTACTGCTGCAAGATACTGCTAAAGGAAGTTGAGAAGATAAAGGAAGCTGAGAAGATAAAGATCCTTTTGAAGATATTGATACAATCTTGGAGATAATGCTTATTGATCTGATTGTACTTATCTAAATACTTTGTAATCTGTATAAATAGTAGCTAGCGTTTATCAGGTTAGATTACAAGTTTTCATAGAAAATATTAGCCTCAAGATACTTTAAAGATCCTTGCATTAGAGAAGTTTTGCACGTCTGTATTCTACAGATTGGGGCTTTTGGTTGTAAGTAAATTCTGATCAATTGATAAAAGTTGTTTCATCTATATCTGCATTACTTAATTATTGTTAGTTGTTTCCGCAAACTGTTTAACATTTATTCTGAGTTTGGTTAAGCTTAATATCGATCCAGACAAGTGGTATCAGAGCCATTATAACTCAGATCTGGTAAGTTGGTAAGTAATGGAAGGTATGGACAGTTTGATGATCTCTAAGGTTCCAATGCTCAAACCAAACGAGTTTGACATGTGGAAAATTAGAATCAAGCAACACATCCTTCTCAATGATTATACAATGTGGGATATCATTGAGAATGGACCTGTTGAGAAAAAGGCCACTGAAGAAGGTGTTGTTGCTCCACCTAGGACTGATGCTGATAGAAAAATCAGACAGTCTGAGATGAAAGCTTTAAGCACCTTATTACTAGCAATACCCAATGAATATCAACACCAATTTAGCCACTGTGAGAATGCAAAAGTATTATGGGAAACTATTGAGAAAAGATTTGCAGGGTCTAAAAACACTAAGAGAAATCAAAAGGCCATTCTCAAGCAACAGTTTGAGAACTTCGCCTCTTTAAAGAATGAGACCATGACCCAAACGTTTGATAGATTCAACAAACTCATTGGTGAACTAGCAACTGTTGGGGTAAAGATGGATAATGATGACATAAACCGAAAGTTTTTGACATCTCTTGGAGATGAATGGACCATGTATACCATCTCATATAGACAAAGTGATAACCTTGATCTCAAAGATCTTGATGATCTTTATAATGATTTAAGGATCTTTGAGAAAGAGGTTGAAGCTAAAAGAAAACCCATTGGATATTCCCATAATACTGCTCTATTCTCAGACTCTACTGCTACTGAATCATTAGGTACTGCTAGTTGCACTAAATCTGATCAAGGTCATGAGCAAATATTTGAAGCTTTATTAGCAAATCAGTCAACAATGCCTTTGATGACTGAGGATCTTGATCAAATAAATGCTGATGATCTTGAAGAGATGGATCTAAAGTGGCAGATGGCTATGATAACTGTTAGAATGAACAGATTCATGAAAAGAACAGGTAGAAAGAACTTTGGGATGAGGAGAAGTGATAGGTTAGGTTTTGACAAGTCAAAAGTTGAGTGCTTTAATTGTCATGAACTTGGACACTTTGCAAGAGAATGCAAAGGACAAAGAAGCACACAGCAGCAGAATCCACCCAATCAACAGCAGCATAATCACACCTCAAGTCAGAACAGATACCACAGGCCATCAAACCAAGAAACATCTCAGGCATTGGTTTCTCAAGAAGGAGCAGGTTTTGACTGGAGTGATCAGGCTGAAGAAGGATTGCAGAACACAGCACTCATGGCTGAAGTAACTGAGGACACATCATCAGAGATACCAAGAGAGGTAAGAACTAAACTTTGCTCTCAATCATGTTTGGAAACTGTTAGAAAGTACAGAGATCATAATCAATCCATGTGTGACAGTATTAAAAGGCTAGAATCAAGCAGAAGGGAGTCTTGCTTGATTATAGCTAATCTAGAGGAACAGATTAAGTCCTATCAGGAGAATGAGGTTCAATATGGATATGATCTAAATTATTGGAACTGGGAAAAGAAGGACCTTGAACTTAGATTGTCTAAATCTGTCAGTGAACTAGAAAAGGTTAAAGAAGAACTTACAAGAGCTAATGAAAACATAGAAAAATTTTCAAAATCTTCAAAGGCTCTGGAAGAACTTCTCAAATCTCAAGTTCATGATGATTTGAAAAGAGGAATAGGATATCACACTACACCCCCACCTTACAACAACAACTTCATACCACCAACCACAGATCTACTTGAAAGACTAGACAGAACAGAACTACCTTCAGAAGTCACAGAAGTAGATCCAAAGGAGTCCATTCCAACTGACCAAAGTAGGAAATCAGAGAAAAAGGACTCTAGTGTGCCAGGTTCTAATAGGAATAATACTGTCAACAGAGAAAAGATTAATGATCACTGTACTGTCCAACAGAAAGGATCCAACAAATCTGTAAAAGTCAGAGGAAATCAGAGAAATTGGAATAAGCAATGGGCACAAAAGCAAGGCATTGATCTAAATAAGATAAACAAACCAAAACCTTGCTTTATATGCTGCAAGCTGAACCACTAGCTAAAAACTGCTATTTCAATCCTAAAAATCAGAAGGTTTTCAGAAATAAACATTCTGACTTTAGGAAAGGAAATCTGGCCAAAAGGACTCAGAATAATCAATCAAAGTCCAAAAAGAGGTTTGTTAAGACACAACAGTCTTATTCTCAGACAAACATTGGTAAAAAGATTTGGGTACCTAAGAAAGTGGTCATTGACACCAAAAGTACTGCAAGCAAAATAGAAAGCAGCAGCTCACCAACTGCTGCTGAACACAGCACCATCAAAGACAAAGCTAGCAGTACTTCAGGGGTTCAAAGAACTGAGGAACCCAAAATCATTTCTACAGACACAAGCCATGATCTTCCCAATTCTGCTGATGTTCCAGAACCTAAGAGGTTGGTAACACATACCTATGTTAATGAAAAAGGTGAATCCAAGACTGCTCAGGCTTGGATCCCCTTAAGTCACTAATCATTTACTTGATGTGCAGGGCAACCAAGGAGAGGAGGAGGATTTATGGCATGTGGAAAGTGGTTGCTCTAGGCACATGACAGGCAATGCTACTCATCTTGAGGACTTTAGAAGGTTCAATGGAGGGTATGTTGCCTTTGGTGATAATCCTAAAGGTGGTAAGATTAGTGGAAAAGGTAAGGTAACCAAGAGGTGTTTAACTCTTGAGGAAGTGTACTATGTTGAGCAATTGAGATACAACCTGTTAAGTGTATCACAGGTTTGTGACAAAAAGCATAGCATATTATTCAATGAAGATGAATGCATTGTTCTCTCACCAGAATTCAAAATAGTTGATGAAAGCATGATACTATTGAGAACTCCCAGAAGAGACAATGTTTATTGTTTGGACTTGAACAAAGCTTCATCAATTCCTTCACTAAGGTGTTTGATTTCTAAAGCTTCAATAAGTGAATCATCCTTATGGCACAAAAGGATGTGTCACATGAATTTCAAAAACATGAACACCTTAGTAAAAATGAATTTGGTAAGAGGTTTGCCTATGAAGGAATTTGTATGGGAAGATAATTGTGTAGCCTGTCTGAAAGGGAAGCAACACAAATCATCTCACAAGTCCAAAGAAATAAACACCATCTCAGCACCCTTACAGCTATTACATATGGATCTGTTTGGTCCAACCAATGTAATGAGTATTGGAAAGAAGTCATATTGTTTGGTCATTATTGATGATTACTCAAGATTCACTTGGGTGTTCTTTCTTAGAACAAAGGATGAGACAAGTGGACTGATCAAATCCTTTGTGAAAAGAGTAGAAAACCAAACGAATTTGAAAGTAAAAGTCATAAGATCAGATAATGGAACAGAATTCAAGAATGCTGACTTAAACTCTTTCTGTGATGAAAAAGGGATTGAAAAACAGTATAGTGCTCCTAGAACTCCACAACAAAATGGAGTTGCTGAAAGGAGGAATAGAACTTTGATTGAAGCAGCAAGGACAATGTTGGCTGATTCTAAACTTCCTATCACCTTTTGGGCAGAAGCAGTAAATACTGCTTGCTATGTGCAAAACAGAGTCCTTGTTGTTAAATCAAAAGGAAAGACCCCCTATGAACTGTTTAAAAAGAAAAAGCCCTACATTGGATTTCTAATTCCTTTTGGATGTCCCTGCACTCTACTGGATACCAAATCACAATTGGGTAAGTTTGACAGCAAATCTGTAGATGGTTTCTTTGTAGGTTACTCAACCCAAAGTAAGGCTGTAAGAGTGTTCAATAGCTCCTCCAGGATAATTGAAGAAAGTGACAATGTCAAATACCTTGAGAACACTCCCAATGTGCCTGGTAGTGGACCTACATGGTTATTTGATATTGATTCACTGACTAATTCTTTGCTTATGAGCCATGCAGTAGAAACAGGTACAACAGCACAAGAAGCAGCAGGTTCCATTCAGGCAGCACCTTTAATACTTGTGCCAGTACCTACTGCTGATCCTGAAGAATTCTGTTCTTCTGATAGATCAGAACCAGCAACTGAGACTGAAGTAGTTCTCACTCCAAACTTTGAACAAAGTCACTCTGATGATCAGGGTCAAAGTGAGTCAATTGAAGAAGAGAACAAAGAAGAAGAAGTGATTGATGAACAAGAGAGTAATGACTCAAATCTTGAAAATAATCTGAATGAAGAACCTGTTCATCTGACAAGAACACAGAAGAATCATCCTTCAAGAGTGGTGATTGGTGATCTTGAAACTCCAATGGTTACAAGGAAGAAGGCCAATGCTCAACAAGAAGAAAAGATAGGACTGATGTCTTGTTTTCTGTCACAGATAGAACCCAAGAAGGCATATGATGCAATGAAAGATCCAAGTTGGGTAGAGGCAATGCAAGAAGAACTACTGCAGTTTGTCTTGCAGCATGTGTGGGACTTGGTGGATTTACCTAAGGGACACAGGGTAATTAGCACCAAGTGGATATTCAGAAACAAGAAAGATGAAAGAGGGATAGTTATAAAGAACAAAGCAAGACTGGTAGCTCAAGGTTATACTCAAGAAGAAGGCATTGATTATGATGAAGTATTTGCACCAGTTGCAAGAATTGAAGCAATTAGACTCTTCCTGGCCTTTGCTTCATTCAAAAACTTCAAAGTATATCAAATGGATGTAAAAAGTGCCTTTCTTTATGGGAAGATAGAGGAGGAAGTATATGTGAGTCAGCCTCCTGGTTTTGAGGACCCAAATAATCTGGATAAAGTCTACAGGCTCAATAAGGCTTTATATGGATTACATCAGGCACCAAGGGCATGGTATGACACTTTGTCCACATATCTTCTGGAGAATGGCTTCAGCAGAGGAGTGATAGACAAAACCTTGTTTATCAAAAGAGAGAAGCAGGATATCCTTTTGGTTCAAATTTATGTTGATGATATTCTGTTTGGGTCTACTAAATCTAGCCTTTGCAAAGATTTTGAGACACTGATGCACAAAAGGTTTAAAATGAGTGCTATGGGTGAACTAACCTTCTTTCTTGGATTACAGGTAGAACAGAAGAAAGATGGCATCTTTATACACCAAACCAAGTATGTCCATGACATATTAGCCAAGTTTGGATTTAGGGATGTCAAACCAGTAAGTACTCCTATGGAAGCAAGGAAACAAATAGCCACAGATGTAGCTGGAAAGGAGGTGGATGTACATCAATACAGATCCATGATTGGATCCTTAATGTATTTAACTGCTTCCAGACCAGATATTATGTTTGCTGTTTGTGTTTGTGCAAGATTTCAGGTACAACCAAAGGAATCTCATCTTCAAGCAGTAAAGAGGATATTCAGATACCTCAAAGGTCAACCCTGTTTAGGACTATGGTACCCTAATGATTCATCATTTGATCTATTGGCATATACTGATAGTGATTATGGTGGAGCAAACATGGATAGAAAATCCACATCAGGTGGATGTCAATTCTTGGGAACCAGGTTAGTATCTTGGCAGTGTAAGAAGCAAACTTCAGTCTCAACATCTACTGCTGAGGCTGAATATATTGCTGCTGCTAATTGCTGCTCTCAGGTCATATGGATACAGAATCAAATGCTTGATTATGGTTTGACTTTTCTGAATACTCCCATCTATATAGATAACACTAGTGCTATAAGTATTGTGAATAATCCTGTCAAGCATTCTAAAACAAAACACATTGAAATTCGCTTTCATTTTATAAGAGACTGTAATGAAAAGAAGTTAATTCAGGTTTTGAAAGTCCACACAGATTACCAATATGCAGATTTGTTTACAAAGGCTTTTGATGTAGGAAGATTCATGTTCCTAGTGTCAAGTGTGGGCATGATGAATCCAGAATAACCTCTTTTCTTACTTAATTTGTGTCTTGTAAAATGTAATTTAGTGTTGCATGAGTTTTAGATTACTTACTTTTGCTATTTTTAGTACTAATGTGTTCTTTTGAAGTTATCCTACTGCTGAAAGATAGTAGATACTGCTCAAGGGTACTGAAGAGTTATACACGGATTGTATCTACTGCTGGACACGCGTTCAACCTACTGCTTTTAATATTTATCCTCTTTAAAAGCAAAGATGAACCGTTTTCTTCCCTCCATCACACCATCGCTTTTGCAATCAGAGATCAAACCCTATCTTGCTACTCTCTCTCTTTCTTGAATCCATTTGAACCCTAATGGCTTCTTACAAATTCGTTTCTGGTCACAACAGGGTCGCATATCTCACTAAGGACGAGAACTCAGCTGAATTTCATGAAATCATTGATTTCTTGAAACAATCGCACATTGCTACTGCTCTCTTGATGAATCCCAAAATTTACGTATCTCATATGGAGCAGTTCTGGAGACATGCTAGGGTTACCACTGTACACATGGTACCTACAATCACCACTGTGATTAATGATCGTGTCCTGAACATCACTGAGGCCTCGATTCGACAACATCTGAGCCTGGACGATTTCAATGGTAAGACCTCTCTTCCTCTTAAAGATCTTTTTGAATCTGTGTTAGAAATGGGGTATGAAGGCAATCCACATTGCCTTACCTTTCAAAAAGCTCAGTTTTCACCCCAATGGAAGTTTCTGATTCACACCCTTATTCACTGTATTTCAAGAAAAGCCACCTCTTGGAATGAGTTCAGCAGTACCATTGCTTATGCTTTGGTACTTCTTTCCAAAGGTGAGAAATTTAACTTTTCCAAAATGATTTTTCATGATTTGTGTGAACAGATCAGATCTCCTATTTTGAAAAAGATTTTTCTGTACCCTAAATTTATCCAAACCATTATCACTACTGAACTGGTAGGTTTGGAACATTCTGGAGAAATCTATGTTCAGACTGAGTCTAGTGCCAAGGCTCTTCCTCATTTAAAGAAAACAAACAAATCTTTTTCTGGCACAGTCACTCCCTTGTTCTCTACAATGAGGGTAGTGACCCAACCACAAGGTGAGGACTCAGGCTTGAATCCTACATCTACAAGCACACCCCCTGAGATCCTACCCACACCTTCCACACACAACAATCCTCAGATTCCTTCTTCATCAATCCCCAACCCCTCACTTCAAACATATAACAGAAGATCCAGGATGGTTCCTCCCCTCCCTGTGATCACACCCAATGAGCCTATAAACTCCTTGTTGGACCAAAGTCCAGTAAGGAATCCACAAAGGGAAACCAATGGAGATTCTCCCAACTCCCAGGAGGTGCCCTCTATGGAGATGCAAGGGCATGTGGATAGTATGGCTCAATCTACTGCTTCTACACACAGTGCAGGGCAGGTCAGATTGAACATAAATAAGACCATCTCCACGGCAACTCAAGATGGTAACACATCAAGAGGACCCTGGTGCCAAGAAACCACGGGGACAGATGGTGCCTCTGCTAGGCTTAGGACCTCTGTTAATCTTTCCTGTGATCCATCAAGGGCTGGTTACACACCCAACAATGGTGAGGATAGTTAGCACTTGCAAGAATTGATGAAAATTGTACCTATGCACACTAGGGAGATTGCTCAATTGAGAAACAGGGTCAATGATCATGCTACTCAGTTGAAGACTTTGTCCCTAAAACTTGCCAAGAAGGATATCATGCTCTCCAACCTAAGACGATTGCTTCACTCTTTGTCCTCCAAAAGAAAGAAAAGGTCTTCTACTTTCACAAAGGGGGAGAGTTCTAGCAAAAAGGGAAGTTTTTCTAAGGGGGAGCAGGAGCAAGAAGAGGAGGTGCAGCAGAATGATGATACTATTGAGGAAATTGTGAAAGCAGTAGACAGGCCAGAGGTAGAGACACATGCTGTTTTACCTACTGAGAGAGAAGCAGAAGCTTTGTCTGCTTTGATGCATTTGCCAAACAAAGTGGCATTTGGAGTACAAACTGGAGTTCACTTCAGAGAGCCAGCAATTCAACTGCATGAAAGAAGAAGAGAACAAGAAGAGAAGAAGAAGGATAAGGGAAAAGGAATTCTTGTTGAAGAAGATCCAAAAACCAAAAAGAGAAAAGCAGAAGAGGAACTGTCTAAGGCCACAGCTGAGAGATTAGTGCAAGAAGACCAGCAAGATTTACAAATAACTGTGGGAAGTCTGAAGAAGAAAAAGTCCATTGCTGTAAAGAAGAATAAGAAGGAGATAAAAGATCCAAACACAGTTCACTGGGAGGATGAAAATCCCAAGATTGTGCATTGGGAGTGGAAAGAAGAAGGTGGTAAGTGCATGATGATTGTGAAATGGAGCAATAACAAACTGGCAGAGTATGTTTTGTTTGATGAGTTTGTGGATCTGTGTACAAGGAAGGAGCTTGATGACTTTTATGCAGCAGGGGTGAGGTTGTATGAAAAGAAGCTGGAAGAAACAAATGCCATGACCAGGGCAACAATGAACTATCTGAGGTTCATGTATGCACCCACATCTGTACTTGGTTTTAATGTTGGAGTTATAAGATGGAAGGTTGCAGAAAGCTCAAAGGTAGTGGTTCTATGGCTGAAGAATGGAGAAATAGAGTATCAACTATTTGAAAGGAATTACAGGATGTTGCATGCAAAAGTAAATGACATTCTGAAGGTGACTA
Source organism: Centaurea solstitialis (assembly GCA_030169165.1). NCBI lineage: Eukaryota > Viridiplantae > Streptophyta > Magnoliopsida > Asterales > Asteraceae > Centaurea > Centaurea solstitialis. The sequence continues at coordinate 40,317,743 of CM058041.1, read as the reverse complement.
ACAGATATCTCAGGCTCACTCAGATGGAAAGAGAATATGTAGAGAAAGTGAGAAATATCAAGAGAAGAGTGTTTGGAGAAACAGTCCCTGAAATACCTGAGCATAATCCAACTGCAAAGATTGTGGCATGGAAGGTTATTAGTCTGAGTGGCAAACTGTACTTCAAGCTTGAAAGAGAAACTGGATACAGTTGTTACTGCAGTACTTTTGCTGAAATCATTGAATGCTGCTCAAGAGAGAATTTGGTTGAGATGTTTACTTTGGGCAAGCAGTTGGAAGGAGAAAAGCTCAGAGAGGAACAAGGTGAGGAGATTTCTGTGAAAATCAATCAGGGTTTGGAATATTTAAACATGATGTTTCAACCTGAAATGGTTTCTCACATAATTGAAAGAGAAGTGGAGAGTGTAAAGGAATGGAAGCTACATGAAAACTGTGGAGTGTATACAGTTTATGTAGATGAAGGGATAATGGAATGTTATTTGGTTGAGGGGGAGTATAAGCATAATGTGGAGAAATTGAGAATGATGAACAGGGCTGGACTGAAAGGTGGATTTGGTTCACAGATGGGTGAAGAACTTGGCAGGAGGGTGATCAATCAGATCCTGAACTTAACTACTTAAAAATAGTTAAGTTAGGGGGAGATTGTTAGGAATAAAATCTGAAGAAGCAGTAGTTGAAGAAAGTACTGCTGCAAGATACTGCTAAAGGAAGTTGAGAAGATAAAGGAAGCTGAGAAGATAAAGATCCTTTTGAAGATATTGATACAATCTTGGAGATAATGCTTATTGATCTGATTGTACTTATCTAAATACTTTGTAATCTGTATAAATAGTAGCTAGCGTTTATCAGGTTAGATTACAAGTTTTCATAGAAAATATTAGCCTCAAGATACTTTAAAGATCCTTGCATTAGAGAAGTTTTGCACGTCTGTATTCTACAGATTGGGGCTTTTGGTTGTAAGTAAATTCTGATCAATTGATAAAAGTTGTTTCATCTATATCTGCATTACTTAATTATTGTTAGTTGTTTCCGCAAACTGTTTAACATTTATTCTGAGTTTGGTTAAGCTTAATATCGATCCAGACAGAAGCGTTTGATAAAAACCCCCGGGATCTCTTCCATCATCAGGCTATAGATAGAAAAGTTGTTTTTTTCAAGCCATCCTCACAGTAATTAGCAACACAAACAAAAAGAAAATAAATGTGACACAAACAGAACAAAACTTAAAAAATACTTATGATTAATATGTTCAACCAGATGACCACAAAAAAGTTACATATCTTAAGCCATTAACAACTACAAAGTTATGGCGTTCTCTCTCTCTTCTTGGGCGATTGTGTGCGACTAGGGTTTTGGATGCTTGCTTGCTTGATTCGACGTGATTTCTGGTTCGTAATTCTTGTTGGTTGTTGATTTCGCTCAAGGAGATGGTGTTCGTGTCTTGGTTTTGATTCAGGTTTGTGTTTTGTTTCGTCTTCTTCGGTGTCTAGGGTTTTGTTTCTTCACGTTTTCTTCTAGGGTTTCGATTTTGAGTGGTTTGTTTCGTATCTGATTGTGTGCGAGGTGTTCTCACGTGTTTCCTACATTGGCGTTGGCCCGTAGGCTTCGTGATTTCCCCTTTGCTGCTTTCGATTTACGTTTACATACCATTCTCTTCGATCCTAGGTCTGTTTTCTGCTTCGCATTAGGTTTCGTGTTACTGCGTGTGTGCTAGGTTTGGTGTCGGCTTTCATGGGACAGACTTTTAGGGCTGATATCATTGTCGGTTCTAGGGTTTGTGTCGTGTGTTTCTTCCGTTGGGTGTTACGGTTTCTAGGGTTGCGTTGTGCTTTCGGAGGCGGTCGTACTTGAATCGTTTCCGTCGTTCAACGGTTTCGGCTAGGGTTGCGTTTTGTCCTTTGCGGTCGGACGGTCGTACCTGTCATAGCTGTCAATTTTGGCGGCTAGGTTTCGCTTTTGGAGATTGTCGGGTTTCAGCCGACAAGGGCTTACGTCAGCCCTTTTTTGGCTTTCGGTCGATCAAGCTAGCCACGACTATTTTGTCGTTTATTGACGCCGCCGATTTCTGGTTTAGGGCTTACGTCACCTGTGGGACGTCAGAATTTTAGGGTTTCCTCAAGTCCGTGGGACATTTGTTTTTTCTTGAAATATACTCGCAGCACCATCGTTTTGTGGGGTGTCAGCGCTGTTCACAGCCTTCGTCACCTCGTCGGCGGTGGTCTTCGTGGGTTGTTTTAAGGAGAATCAGGTTTCGCCATGGGGTTTGAGGATTTGTTTGAAACAGAGGAGGTGGTTAAAAAAATCTGTTTTTTCTCGATTGCGAATGGATGCAAGGCTTGAACATGATGATAATGTTATATCTCAGAAGTCCTTTGCGGAAGCTGTTGGTCAAAAAACCTCTTCTACTTTGTCGTTTTTCCCGTTGGAGAATAAACTGAGATCGAGTATTCGGATTCCAATCGCTTTGGCTCAAGAAGCTGTGAAAACGCACCATGCTACACTTATTGGATATTTCTTGGGTCCCAGGCTGCATTTTCCAGTTGTGTAAGCTTTTGTTAAGAATGCCTGGAGTAAGTATGGATATGTTGATTCCATGATGAACAATAATGGAGTATATTTTTTTAAATTCAATGATGCTGGAGGCTGTGCTCAGGTAGTTGAATCGGGTCCTTTAATGATCCGAGGTGTGCCTTTATTTGTGACTAATTGGGATCCAATGAAGGGAATTAACAAGCCTGTCCATGATACTTGTCCTTTATGGATAAAGTAACATAATATTCCTCTTGTTGCTTTCAATAGGGAGGGATGGTCGTATTGCTAGTGCATTGGGAGTTCCCAAGCAAATGGATGCTTGTACCTCCTCGATGTGTGACAAATCTTGGGGAAGACCTGGGTTTGCAAAGGTATTGGTTGATGTATGGGCTGTTGGGGAGTTAAAACGGGAATTAGAGGTTGTTATTCCAAGCCTAACTGGTGGTGATGATATGAAAGTGAAAATTGGTGTGGAGTACATTTGGGAACCGAGTCAATGTACTCATTGCTTGGTTTTTGGCCATAAGGTGTCCGGATGTGCGAAAGCTGTTCATGTAGAGAACAAGAAACAGAAAAACCAAGTAGTGGATGATGATGGGTTTGTTCGGGTGGAAAGACGTGATATAGCTTCTACCTCGGGTGTTGATAAAGAAAAGAATAAGGATGAGGGGAGTAGTGATATCATTACAGAAAATCGCTTGGAGGATGTGTCTGTTGCTACGGATTCGGCTCAAATGGAGGATGTTGTGGATGTTGTGGATGATGTTGTGATTGAACCGGTACCTAAGCCTTCTCCTACACCTACTAGTGAGTCGGTTGTTGTGGTACCTAATTGTAAGGAGTCTACTAGCGGTCTGGGTGATAACCAGGGAGTTCAAATGAAAGAAAAGCATTCGGTGGTGGAACAAAGTGGTAGACCTGCTTTAACCAAGCCAGTGCGAGGTATCCTTAAAAATTCGGGTAAGTCACTCTCTATTTTGACAGATGATGGTAGGAGTAAGGATGGGGGTGGTAGGTTACTCACTAAACATAAGGATGGTGATTCAGGGCGTAGAAGTTCTATGGGGGAACGTACTAATAAACCTCCTATATCTAAATGATCAATTGTTGTTGTTGGAATGTTCGCGGCTTAAATGCGCGAATCAAGCAAGGGGAGGTTAGGAGGGTTTTAGGTCAGAATGGAGTTTCGTTTTGTGCCTTAGTGGAGACGCATCTACGGGCAGACATAATTGGTAATGTTTGTAGAGAGGTGTTTGGTTCCTGGAAATGGATATCGAATACTAATGTTTCTCCAAATGGAACACGTATCATTTTGGCTTGGGGTGAATGTGTAGGGGATGTGATGGTACTGGAGTGTCATGCCCAATTTATTCATTATTTTGTTCGTTTGTGAAGGGGGACGGGTTCTTTCTTTCTAACTATTGTGTATGGCTCTAACTCTTGTGTTGAGCGTAGGGAGCTTTGGTCGGGCCTTAGAAAAGCGAAAGTCCTAATGGGGTCACAGTCGTGGGCCATTATGGGTGATTTTAACTCGTTGTTATTTCCCCATGATGGTGTGGGCGGAAGTTCGAGAAGGAATGCAAGTATGGAAGATTTTTTTAGCTGTGTGGAAGATATTCAGGTCTTGGATGTGAACTATTCGGGGATCCAATACACGTGGGTTCAAAAACCTAGAGGGGGTGATGGCATTATGAGAAAGCTTGATAGGATAATGGCGAATATTGAGTTCCTTGATGCCTTTAATGGTTCAGTGGTTGATTTTAAGCCGCAAGGACTTTCTGATCATGCCCTTGGCGTCTTGGAGATTAATGTTGCGCAATCCCCAAAGAAAAAAGAGGGTTCAAGTTTGAGAATTTTTTGGCGGATCGCCGTGACTTTATCTCGGTTGTTTCGAATGAGTGGAAGATGCTGGTGTTTGGTTCTTTTATGCATAAGTTGGTAACTCATCTTAAACATCTCAAACATCCGTTGCGGAAGCTGCGTGGTCGATATGGGGACATCTCTAAAAGAGTGGAGGACGCACGATCCAACTTGAATGTTATTTAGTTGGCTGTTGATTTGGATCCGTCAAATAGGATGATTAAGGGTGAGCTTCGGAAGGCACGCATGGATTATGAGCAAGCGAGATTGGATGAGGAATCGTTTTATAGGCAAAGAGCTAAAGTTAGATGGTTGAGGGAAGGGGACTCGAATACGAAATTCTTTCATAGTACGGTAAAGGAGAGGAGGAACCGTAATTATATTCGGTCCATTCTTGATGCGGATGGGAATTACGTTCGGGATGATGGTGTTCCAGGAGTTTTTTTGGACCATTTTCGGAGCTTCCTAGGGATGCGTGATACATTAGTTCAACCGGAGATGGCACAAGATTTGTTCTACAATCCTCTTTCCCTTGGAGAGTCTTTGGATATAATTCGGCGTATAACGGATGCGGAGATAAAGGATGCACTGTTTGGTATTGGCAATGATAAGGCATCGGGATCGGATGGATTTTCGTCTAAATTCTTTAAAGCTGCATGGAGTGTCATCGGTAATGATTTGATGGTGGCCGTTCATAATTTCTTCTATAATGGGAGACTGCTTAAGGAGATAAACCATACACTTTTATGTTTTATTCCTAAAGTGCCAAATGCCACTAGAGTTGCTGATTTTAGGCCCATTTCGTGCTGCTCGGTATTGTACAAGGTCATATCTAAGGTTATTGCGGAGCGAATGAAGCCTTACTTGGCGCAATTGGTTGGTCCTATGCAATCTGCGTTCATCCCGGGAAGAAGGATTGCAGATAATATTATAATGGCGCATGAGTTGGTAGCGGGGTATCAACGTCAAATAGGACAACCACGATGTGCTTTCAAAATTGATTTGCGGAAAGCGTACGATACTGTCGATTGGAGATATTTACAATGCATGCTTGATGGTTTAGGTTTTCATCCTATTTTTTGTAAATGGATTGATGAGCTTTTGAATACATCTTCGTTCTCCATTGTGCTCAACGGTGAAACACATGGTTTCTTTAGGGGAGCGAGGGGTTTACGTCAGGGGGATCCAATTTCCCCATATCTATTTACGATAGTGATGGAGGGTTTTTCCAGATTACTCAAGAAGTGTATTGAGCAGGCTGTGGATTTCGGGTATCACGACGGATGTGAGGAAATGCAAATAACTCACCTTTGTTTCGCTGAAGATCTGTTCGTTTTCACGAGGGGTGATTTAGCTTCCGTTGAGGTCCTTAAGAAGGCATTGGACTTATTTCGTGTTGCTTCTGGTTTGGAGCCGAACCTAAGCAAGAGTGAGGTGTTTTTCTGTAATGTGCGGCCTGAGGATCGTAATGTTATTTTGAATTATTTGCCGCTACAAACGGGTACGTTTCCAATTCGCTATCTGGGTATTCCTATATCACCGGTTTGTTTAAGAATTACAGATTTTGCTCTGTTGGTTAATAAACTCAAAGCGAGAATTCAAAACTGGAAAGCAAAGTTTCTGTCTTTTGCGGGTCGCAAACAACTGATCATTTCAGTGCTGCAATCAATGCAACTCTATTGGATGGCAATTTACATTCTCCCCTCTGGTGTTGTGCATGAGCTGGAAGGTCTTTTTCGCAATTTTTTGTGGGCTCAAGGGGACGATGCAAAGGGAAAATGTAAGATTTCGTGGGATGTGGTTTGTCTGCCAATTCAGTCAGGTGGCCTGGGTATCCGTCGGTTGAATACTTGGAACCGTGCCCTTGTGTCAAAACACATATGGGATATTTTAACCAACCGTACCTCGTTATGGGTCTCATGGATTAGGAGATTTCGAATCCATACTGCTTCCTTCTGGACTATTCGGTCTCGTAGGAATTGGCCTTGGATCTTTCGGAAAATTCTTGATCTACGTGATTCTATACGGATGTTTTTTAGATTTCAGGTTGGAAATGGTGACACTATAAATGCGTGGGCGGACACATGGTTTTTCGGAGGACCATTATCTATGCTTATCTCTTATCGAAGGTTTCATAATTCAGGATTTGGGTTGGAGACCTCGGTTAGGGATCTTATAACACATTGTAATGGTGTGTCGCCGGCTTCTTGGGTGCAGCTTAATCCGGATCGGTTTGCTGATCCGCCTCCAACCATTGTGCATGGAGTTGCTGATTCTGTAAAGTGGGTGACCGATGACAATCTTATAGACTTTACAGTTAGAGATGCGTGGAAAACGTTTGTAGGACCTAACCAATTGCATGCTTGGACTAAGTATGTGTGGTTTAAGGGGCATATACCTAAGCATGCCTTTTGTATGTGGACGGCTTGTCATAGACGATTACCAACACAGGACCGTATTGGAACTTGGAAGCATGATCCTCCGGATTATAGGTGCGTGTTTTGTGATAATGGCCAGGATTCACATGATCATTTATTTTTCATGTGCTCGTATACAGTAGAGGTTTGGAGACGGGTGAAACATGAAGTTGGACTGCATGGTTTTCCGGAAGTGTGGTCTGATATTTTGCTCTTATTGGCGGATAATCGTGGGCCAAGAAGGAAGATTCAGAAGTTGGCTTTGGCAGGTTCGATTTATTTTATCTGGATAGAGAGGAATAGAAGATTATTCAGGGATCTCAGAGTTGTTCCTATTCAGCTGTTCAAGCAGATAATGGAGGCGGTTTGGACGAGACTGGCGTGGAGAAAGGTCGTGACTAAAGCTCGCTGATGGTTTTTTTGTATTGTTCTACTTTGTTTTGGTTGTTTTGTGGTTTGGTTTTCTTTGGGTTTTTTCCCTTTGGTTGGTTGTGTGGTTTTTCTGTTTGGCTTGCCTAGGGGCTGGTCCTAGGCCGTACTTTGTCTTGGGTGTTAGTGCTCCTCTTTTTTCGTTTTTATAATATTGACGGGTTTATCCCATCAAAAAAAAAAAAAAAAAACAACTACAAAGTTGAAATGTGAATGCTGGGAAAAATAATGTTAAGTTATATTTTTCATTTTTTCCATATTTTTATTCTTCTTGTTTAAAAAGATATGCATTTCTATTGTTCTTGTAAGGAATGTATGTTGCCCAAAGATAAAAGCAATAAATTTGTATTTAAGCAAGAATGCTGACATGTGCAGGGGCGGAGCCAGGAGGGGGGCATAGTAGGCAGTTGTCATTTTTGGGTAATTGTCCCCTTAAAATATTAGACGGTTGCCCCCCACCTCTTACCCTGGAACTATTTTTTTACAATTAAGAATGTTGTTCAAAGTTTGCCCCCACATAAATTAGTTTCTGGCCCCGCCCCTGGACATGTGGATTACCGAAAATCATGAACCATCTTGTTGGCAGTGATTGAGCTAAGAGGGAAAAAAAAATCATTAGCTTTTTGAAAGATAGCGATATCTTTGAATAGTGATAATAAAGAAAAAACACAAAAACCAGATGTTTTATGTAAGGGTAACTAACTATTTGATTTGTACAAATGTTACCATTAAACTATTTTTTGTACTCAATAGACCATTGAACTCTTTTTTTTTGTACACATAATACCATTATGACCGGGAATAGCCGGTTTTGACGTGAATTTGTACACATTATACCATTGAACTATTATTTTTGTACACATTATACCATTGAACTATTATTTTTTGTACACATTATACCATTAACCTATGATATGTTTACAAAAAAGGTGGCAATGACTACATTCTCTTATTCTTCTTCAAGACACAACCACCACCACCACCGCCACCGCTACCACCTCCTTCCTCTAACCACCACCCTCCATTTCTCCTTCGCATACTAAAAGCCATTTCTTCACTGGAGTTCCTTAACGACGAAGACATACTCATGGACTTCTTGCTCGAAAAGGAAAAACCCACCACCAACAACAACAAGGGCTCTTCCACTGGGTTTTACGGGTTCGGGTTGGATCTGAGTTCTCCGGTGGAGTTCGTCATGGGTTCCATCGAGACAGAGAGCAACGAAGAGGATTATCTGACCGGGTGGACTCCTATGTTTAAGGAATTGCCACCTTTTTTGTAAACATATCAAAGGTTAATGGTATAACATGTACAAAAAAATAATAGTTCAATGGTATAATGTATACAAAAAAAAAGTTCAATGGTATAATTGTTAGAAATATTTGTTAGTTGTGTCAATTTGTAATTAATCTAAAGTTACTTTCCTTTTATGTAAATTGTGGATGAAGCCCATTGTTTAGGGCCCATCCATTTGTAAAAGCCTAGTCCATTTAGTGTTAGTATAAATAGTCTTATTTAACTTCATTTGTACTTGACACTTTCCAATCATTTGAGAGCATTATATACATATTGATTGTGTTCATCTATTTGGTGTTGATTTGGAACCTACAATTGGTATCAGAGCCTACCACTACTCTTGATCCGTTGTGTGGTATCACTTGACATAGCAGGTCACCCGCATATACTCTTGTTATACCGGAACACCTGCATATACCAGGACACCTGCATATACCAGGACACCCGCATATACCAGAACACCTGCTTATACCGGAACACCTGCATAGTCACTGCACCTTGACATTGCACCTCACCTGCTTAGTCTCCAAGGGTACATAGCACCTCACCTGCGGCGTCATCACTCTTGGATCATACTAGTGGTTTAAGATCCACAATCAACATCACGATGAACACACGTGACGCTCTTGCGATAGGGTCCGATACCCGACCATCGGTTCTCCATGTACATGAAGAGGAATCTGATGAAGAGATGAATGCCATAAAGAAGGCCCTGGAGTTGATCACCAAGTCGATGTCCAAGAGAAATGCAAGAAAACCTATGTCTTCTATCAATCATCGGTACTCAAGTGGAAGGAGGCATGAAAGACAACCTGAGATGAAGAAAGTTGAACAGGGTGGTAGAACTGACTACCAAATTCCCGAGGATAACACCAAGCCTGATGACAAGGGGAAAGAACCAAAGAAAAGATGCTTCAAGATGCAAGTTGAGGGAACAACGCTTCTTGCAGATGATGAAGCTTGGCTCAAAATGTCAAGTGATGATGAGCAGGGAGATACCATGTGTATGCTTACTGAGGATCTAACAAGTGATGAAGGAAGAGAAGATCAACTGTGCCTGATGGCAAATCATGGTGAGGAGGAAATGCACTCAGAAGACGGAGATCGTGATTACAACGACCATGACTCAAACCATTCTGGGTCATCTTCTTCTGAGATACTTCCTGACCCGTACACTGAACTTGAAAATCAAGTAAAAGGTCTAGCTTTTAAAGTTTCCGAGTATGACAAGAAAATTAAACAAGCAAACAACTTAACCACAATTGCTGAATCCAAATTAGCTAGTGAACATGCCTTAGTCGTGAAATTCAACATTGAATTATGTTGATCCAGCTCTCCTAAGACCTGATGAAATGATAATGATCCTGAATCTTTACTTAGTGAATAGGTTTTTACTTCTGTTATAGCTTGAGGAATTATCACTGAATCTGTTCAGTGTTATTCCATGTTACTTATGCTGTAACTTATTTTTATAATCATCAGGATCAGGATCAGGAGACGAACGAGTTTGTTCTGCAGTCTACTGATCCTGTCCACTGAAGTGAAGACCTCCTGAAGACATTAAGATCATACTCAAAGAACCATCAGCGACGTCGAAGAATTAGCTACAGGAACAGCATGCTCGTGATCTGAAGACGGAACTCAGTGATAGCAGGCTGCTCAATATCGTATGACATCCTGAAGATTCATCAGGATACAAGTGACCCTGAACAGCATCAGTTTCAAGACTCTACTCACTGATCAGTATCCTGATCCTGAAGGATTAGCGTAATGTCTTAGTCTAATGCACAAAAGGATTATCCGCCTTTACTGACACAAAAGTACATAAGGACAGTCTCTTTACTGTTCCCTCCGTACTTATCAGACCTCAAGGCAACTGTTTACACACTTCCTCTTTTGCACACCATGCAAAGAGTATTTGTTTATAGTAAATAGTACAAAGGACCACTTACATTGTGACACGTACACAAAAGTGAGTCTGCATGCATTTAATGCATTGGGTATAAATAGGACTTGAAGAGATGTTCTCCAAACTTCTTCTTCAACCTAAAAATACCCTAATCCTTTCTTTCTTATTCCCTCTATCTTCTTTCTTTTCTTCATCTTCTCACTTTAGTGCATAGTGAAAGAAAGCTTAGATTGTTTAGTTTAGACTTATTGTCTTTTCTATTTCCGCAACAATTTGTAAATTCATATTGTTAATACAACAAGAATTTAAAAGTGAAATTTTGTGTGATTATATTCAACCCCCCCTTCTATAATCTCATACACTATCCTTACTTGAAGGTCACCTCATTGGGACCAACAAGTGGTATCAGAGCAGATACAAGCTCTCATTTTCTTCTCTTAGAAAAATCTTGTGATCCTCTCTCCTAATCCATGGCTCTTCAAGCTAAGGATAACTACTTTGATACCGGCTCTGCTGGAAAGCCTCCTAGGTTTAACAAAGACAACTTCTCTCTTTGGAAAACCAGGATGGAACTTTTCCTTTCTGGTTCTGATCCCCAGATTCCATACTTTCTGGAAAATGGACCACATGTGCCTACACAAACCGTCCACCCTATTCCTGCTGCAGGTGGCCAAGCAGCTATACCTGAAAGGGAACTGGTAAAGCCTGTTACTGACTGGAATGATGAAGACAGACGCCTGGTCAACATTGACACTAAGGCTAGGTCTCTCATCGCCATGTCACTCCTTGATGATGTATTCCACTCTGTCTGCCACCTTCGCTCTGCTAAAGAGATTTGGGACACTCTGTGTGTTCAATATGAAGGTACTGCTGTTCTCATGGAATCAGAAAGATTTTCTTGGTTCGTCAGTATGAAAGCTTTATTCATCAGAAGGATGAAACTCTCTCCCAGCTACATCAGAGATTCAACTGTCTTCTGATTGATCTGAAGACTATCGGTACTACCTATCCTAACTCTGAGGTGGTTACCAAGTTCATGGAAGCTCTTCCTGAACATTGGGAAATCTACACCTCCTGCTTAACTATGTCAAAAGACATAAAGACACTCACACTAAGTGAGTTGTACGGTATTCTTCTTAACCGTGAACAACAGAAGAAACTAAAAAAGAATCTCATAAGAGATACTAAAGATACCAAAAGTAACTCTATTGCATTGGTCTCTGATTCAGTTCCTACTGTTGCTACTCCTTCCTCAGTAACTATTACTGAATTAGAATCCTCTGACTCTGACATGTCAGAAGATCCTGAATTCAATGAATCTCTTGCTTTATTAACTAGATCTTTTAAGAAGTTTGCCAAAAAGGGAAACTTCCATAAAAAGAAACATCTCTCTATAACTGACAAGCCTAAATCAGATCCTGTTGATAAGGCTACTGCCATCTGCTACAACTGTCAGGGCAAAGGACACTTTGCTAATGATTGCAGGTACAGGAAAAGTCAGTTTGCTCCCTCCTCTGCCAAATCATCCTCTAAGAACCCCAAATACCAGCGCCTGAAGGAAAAATACAAAAAGATGAAAATTCAGCGCAAAGGTAAAGGTCTTATCGCAGAAGACTGCGATTGGGATGATGTCTCCTCTGATGACTCATCTGATGAGGAAGATACTCAAGTGGCACCGATGGCCATTATTGAGGAACCTACCTTAGCTCTCATGGCTAAGATAGAAGAGGTCCCTGAAGAGATTCCTACTCAGGCTCCTGAAGCTTCTTCTTCTTCCACAAACTCCTGAAGCTTCCACCTCTGCGAGTGATTCTCCCAGTCAGGTACCTATTTCTCTTGTCCCTTTTGAAAGCTTAACTCAGCTGGACCTGGTTACTCTTGATCTCTACAAAGCCCTGAATGGTAAAACCTCTGCTGAAAAAATGAATATTGATCTTCGTGATCAACTCAGAGAATGCCAAGAAAAAATAAAACAACTTACCATTCTGGAAGAAAACTATAAAGACCAGGTCACTGTTAATAAAACTCTTTGTATTGAAAGAGAAACTGCTCTTGCTGCCAAAGAAAGAGCCCTGGCTGAGTTAAATGCTGAAAAAGTCACCATCAAAGGATGGAGTGACGCCTCTGAAAAGGTTGATGAAATATTAGCCTCAAGAAGAAATGTTAAAAACAAAAAGGGTCTTGAATATACTCGTGGAGGAACTAGATCTGATTGTTCCATGCTTAAATTTGGAAGATTTGTCTCTTCTATCCCTGATCCTAATGCTCCTGAAAACATCCCTTCTTCCTCTAACACACACTCTGAAGGTGCTCCTAAGAGCAAAAAGAACACAGTCAAGGAAAAATCCAAAACTGTAACACCTTCAAAGACCAAGAGTCGTAAACCCAAGAACAAAGTTCTGGGTGGTGGTCCTTCAGTCTCAGGATCAAAATCTTTTTCCCAAAATCCTGTTCCCAGACTGAAGATTGACCTGAAGCAAAAGACTCTAGAGAAGAAACCAATTCCTCCTCTGTCCAATGCTAAAGGCATACTTGGTACTGGTCCTGCTCATCTGAAGTTCAAAGACTTCCTGGACTCCACTAAACGCTTTCAATATCGCAAATGTTATCACTGTAGATTAAATGACCATATTGCGAGTAAGTGTCCTGATGCTACCAAAGCTGAAAAATCAGCTAAGGTAAAGAGAAATCCTAAGACTGATAATTCAGTCAAAGGAAAGAAGGTTGTCAAGACTGTCTCTTCTGTCAAGACTCCAGCCTCAAGAACTGACAAATCAGTTAAGGCTGCCACTGACTCCACCAGTCCTACTGATACTTCTGGATCCGTAGTTCTATGGGTACCAAGAAAAACTTAAACTCTAAATTTTACAGGATAAGGGTATCTGGTATCTGGACAGTGGATGCTCTCGACATATGACTGGTTCTAAATCTGTCCTCTCTAACTACCGTGAAGAAAGAGGTCCTGCTGTGACCTTTGGTGGAAACGGAAAAGGCCAAACCCGAGGGTATGGCACACTGACCAACAGAGTAACTACATTCAAAAGAGTTGCTTATGTTGAAGGCCTGATGCATAATCTTCTGAGCATCAGTCAACTGTGTGATAAGAATCACAAAGTCTCCTTCTCAAAGAAGAAGTGCAAAGTCAAGAACAGACGGAAGGAAGTTATTCTCACTGGAGTGAGACATGCTGATATCTACATCATCAACATGAATACTTCCACTGAAAACTTCTGCTTTGTATCTCGTGCTTCCTCTGATACAAATTGGCTTTGGCACAAGCGACTTTCTCATCTCAACTTCAAGACGATAAATCAACTCTGCATCAACAATCTAGTTGTTGGTCTTCCTGAATTTCGCTATACAAAGGTATCTCTTTGTTCAGCATGTGAGAAAGGAAAACAGACCAGGGCTAGCTTCAAGTCAAAGCAGATTTCTTCCATCAGCTCTCCTCTACAACTTCTCCACATGGATCTCTTTGGACCTGTCAACGTCCAATCCATCGCTGGAAAGAAATATACTCTGGTAATCGTTGATGAATATTCCAGATATACTTGGGTGTTCTTTCTTCGATCCAAGAGTGATGCTCCTGAAGAAATCATTCTGTTCGTCAGGAAGATGGAAAGACTCAACAACCTTACTGTTCGATCAATCAGAAGTGACCACGGAACTGAATTCAAAAACAGTACCCTGGAAACCATCTTCGATCAGAAAGGCATCTCTCAGAACTTCTCATCTGTAAGAACTCCTCAGCAAAATGGTGTTGCTGAAAGACGAAACAGAACCCTGATTGAAGCTGCACGATCTATGTTGAGTGAATCCAACCTTGCCACTCAATTCTGGGCAGAAGCTGTTAACACAGCTTGCTATACTCAGAACAGATCCCTGATAGTAAAGCGCTTCAGAAGAACTCCTTACGAACTCTTTCGTAACAGGAAACCCTCAATCGAACATCTCCACATCTTTGGTTGTGTCTGCTACATCCTGAACAACAAAGATAACCTTGGAAAGTTTGATTCCAAGTCTGATGATGGAATCTTCCTTGGATACTCCTCTATCTCTAAAACATACCGTGTGTTCAACAAACGAAGACAAGCCATAGAGGAAACGATTCATGTCAAATTTGATGAATCGGGTCCTATCTTTCCTCACCCTCATGAAAATTCTGAAATAAATCAGTGGGCTGACTCTTTCTTTCAAGTCCCTGAACCTCCCATTATTGATCCAACTCCTCAAGACCTTCCTGATGGTTTTGAAGAAGATCCTCCTATACCACCCACTGAAATACATACTCCACCTCTGATAAACGCCACTCCAATTACCCAAATCACACCAACTGAACCTGATCAACACACTAACAGTGAAGACTTTTCTCAAACCACTGTTAGTGAGCCTACTCCTACTAATCCTCTCCCTGATCCATCAGTAAATGAAGCTTCCACTTCAGGACAGGTGTATCAGCCACCTGCTCTTCGATGGACCAAGGATCATCCTATTGATCAAGTTCTTGGTAATCCCTCCTCTGGCATTAAAACTCGACGTCAATCTGGTAACGTCTGTCTTTATGTTAATTTCATCTCTGAAAATGAACCTAAAGAAATAGATGATGCCTTGCGTGATCCTGCCTGGGTCTCAGCCATGCAGGAAGAGCTAGCAGAGTTCATCAGAAACAATGTCTGGCTTCTCGTCCCTAGGCCTCGAAAACGTACTATCATTGGTTCCAAGTGGATTTTTCGAAATAAACTTGATGAGATTAGTACAATTATTCGAAACAAGGCTCGCCTTGTGGCTCAGGGATACAGGCTGGAAGAGGGCATTGATTACGATGAAACCTTTGCTCCTGTGGCTAGGCTCGAAGCAATTCGACTTTTCCTAGCCTTCGCAGCACATATGAACTTCAAGGTTTATCAGATGGACATCAAAAATGCCTTTCTGAATGGAAAACTTAATGAAGAAGTCTATGTGGCTCAGCCTCCTGGCTTTGTAGATCCTAAGTTCCCTGATCACGTCTACAAGTTAAACAAGGCTCTCTATGGGTTAAAACAGGCTCCTCGTGCCTGGTATGATACCCTTTCAACCTTTCTTCTCTCTAAAGGTTTTGTTCGTGGTAAGATCGATAGCACTTTATTTCTAAAGAAATATCCTAAGCATATCCTTCTTGTCCAGATATATGTCGATGACATTATCTTTGGATCCACCAATCCCAAACTCTGCGAAAAGTTTGAGTTGCTCATGAAATCTGAATATAAAATGTCTATGATGGGTGAACTAACATTCTTTTTAGGACTTCAGATCAAGCAATCTGAAAAGGGAATCTTTATCAATCAAGGTAAATATGTACATGAGATGCTAAAGAAATTTGATCTCACATCCTGTACACCGATGAAGACTCCAATGGCTCCTCCTCTGTCACTTGACAAGGATTCCAAAGGGAAACCTGTTGATGTGACTCTCTACATAGGAATAATCGGCTCTCTGCTGTATCTCACAGCTAGACGCCCTGATATCATGTACTCTACATGCTTATGTGCTCGTTATCAGGCTGAACCCAAAGAATCCCATCTGACCGCTGTAAAGCGGATCTTCAGATATTTGAAGGGAACTCCTAATCTGGGTCTTTGGTACTCCAAGGACTCAGGGTTCGATCTAACAGCGTATTCTGATAGTGACTTTGCAGGATGTAAGATCGACAGGAAAAGCACCACTGGTGGGTGTCACCTGCTAGGTGGCAAGTTGGTGAGTTGGACTAGCAAGAAACAGAATTCTGTGTCCACATCAACTGCTGAAGCTGAATATGTTGCAGCAGGAATCTGTTGTGCTCAAGTCCTGTGGCTGAGAAATCAACTTCAGGACAATGACATACAACTTTCTAAAATTCCTATCTACTGTGACAACACTTCAGTGATCGCCATCGCTAACAATCCTGTCTTACACTCCAAGACAAAGCACATTGAAGTGAGATATCACTTCATTAGGGATCATGTGATGAATGGTGATATTGAACTCCATTTTGTCCCTACTGAATATCAGCTTGCTGACCTCTTTACCAAACCACTGGATGTAACGCGTTTTAATATGCTCATCAGTGAACTTGGGATGTTAAATCCTGATGATTGAGGTTTATCAGGACAAACAGTTGTTAAATCCTATAGAATAACTATTCTCAGGACTCTTTCCTTAACAACTCCTGAACAAAACTCTCATCAGAAGATAACTCTATTCAGTACTTACAAAATCTTTGTTCAAAATCCGAATACTGATGATTCTCAGGTAAGTACCTCTGCCCCTGAAACCTTATCGCATTAAATGTGATAAGAGGATTTTTCCCAAAACAGTACTTATCTGATAAGTACTCTAATTCCAAGAAAACAATTCTTTCATCAAATTGGAATTATCCCCTGAAAAGGTGGTTTTTAGCTTTTCAAATAAAACAAACTTTTCATCTGCACTGACATGTAATGGGACGTTTCCTGTTCCCCACGACGTGTGTCAGGCGCGTGCACGCGCGTAGAACTTCCTTTTTCATCATTACGTTTGAATTTAGCCGCCCTTTTCTCTCTCATCCATTTTCTCTCTCCTACCACGAGGTAAAAAACCTCACTCGTAACCCATTTTACTCTTTACGCTCACTATTCTCTCTCAAAGAATTCAAAGCAAGAAAAGCAATTGTCTCTCTAATCTGCATTCTCAAGAACACCAAGAACACACACTTACCACTTTCTTAACAAGATCAACGTAAGTATCTTTATGTTCTTTGTTCTTTCCACAATCTAAGTTGACATTCTTCTCTACAAACAACTTATTTTGATAAACGTTTTTTCCAAAAACCCTAAGATCACTTCGTTTGATCTTAGTTTTCCCAAAATCTTCTAAGATTTTTGTTAAAACTGTTTAAAATGATTTTTCTTATTTCTTTTAGGAACAATCATAAACTCCTATTTTGATATTTCTTCATCAAAATAGAAGTTCTTTTTAATACCAAAACACATTCTTTTTGTGTATTTTGGTATCTAATCCATTCCAAGTATAAAGGATTTCACCACTTTTATGAACATATTCTGTGTTCATTGAAAAGTGAAGAAAAATGCATATTTTGGATTCTTAATCATCCACATATGTTATTTTTGTTTTTAACAGGATGGCTGCTACTACATCCACATCTCTTGACGCTCAGCTCTCCTCTGAGGCAACCACTCTACACACCGCATCTGGAAGCCTACCCATCGTCATTCCCCAGCACGATCTTCAGTTTAAGGCCAACAACCTTATTGGCCTATTTGACATCCCTGCCAGCAAGGACTACCTGAAGCCAGCCAGGGACTTTCTTCTCAATAGTCCCCTGAAGACGGCTTTCACTCTCAACCCGGCGCCCAACAAACCTCTGCTTCTACAACTATGGTCCACTGCTACTGCTGCCCAAGAAAGGAACTCGAAGGGGAAGATGCACGAAGTGACCAAGTTCCAAATTAAGGACGACATCATTTCATTCGGCATTGGGACCCTGAGGAACGTCCTCAACTTCCCAAAGAAGGAGAAATTTCCTCCTCCTCCTCCTTCCTCTGACGAAATCATCGAGTTCCTGGACGCCATAGGCTACAACTGGCCTGTGAGAGAAGGCCTTCCTCTGGTCAAGACTGCTGCCACTGTCCACAAGACGGGGCTAAACGCTACGTTCTATTACATATGGAACACGTTTGGTCTCTGTCTAACAGGGAAGACGGGGAGCACAGAACAATTCTCCACGGCCATCCAAAACATGGTCTACTGTGCGATCAAAAATCGCAAGTTTGACTATGTTCGCTGCATATGGGACGACATGATCAAGAAGATCAAGACCAGGACCAGGGTGGTCAACGTTCCCTACACCAGGTTCTTCTCTGCCGTCCTGGCAATGCACATGGGTACCAACTACCCAACAGAGGGAAACTTCAACAACTACGCCTTAGGCGTAAAGTTCCTGGAACAGGTTTCTCCAAAACCTGACGACGTTCCTCTCTCTGCCGTTCTGGTTGTCCCTGAACCACAACCAAAGGCAGAAGAGCAACCCCCTTCTCCTCCTACTCAAGGTATGTCTTCTCTCTTCTCATCCAAACCATCTTCTTCTCTTTCTCTGCATGCTATGTCAGTAGCTAACCCAATATGACTTCCCCAGCTGCAACTACTTCTTCGGCGCCCCTGAAGCGCCCTCCTCCCTCTGGCTCTACTCCTCCTCCCCAGCCAAAGCGCGCCAAGTCTAAGGCGCAAAAGAAAAAGAAGGCTCCAGCAGGTAAGAAATATTATATTACCCTGCCTCAACTTTTTAATAAACCTTCCCCTTTATCTAAAACTTCTTTACCTGCAGACACCCCTGCTACTGCTCCTGTCCAACAAGAACCTGAGGTTGTTCATCTCGAACACTCGGAGTATGTGGAGGGTAATCGCTCTGATACCCTCCTAGCCTCAGGTAATAATTTTAAGCAACTTATTGCCATTTCTTCTTTTATGAAAGCTTCTGAGACCTCTAGTGCTCACTTAGCTACTGATATTACAGGTTCTTTAGGAGCAGCCATTGAAGGGCATCCTCAAATACACCAGGATGACCCCTTCAACGATTTCATCTTCACGGACTCCGAACGCTAGCTGAGTGCAGCTGAACTTCGTCGTCAGTCCGCTGAACGACAGTTACAGGAGGCACGCACAGCACTCCAACAGCAGGAGGATGCGCACCAGGCTCGACTCCAGGCCTTGGAGCTGGAGCTTGCCTCAGCCAAGGCCGCTGCGACCGCCGCTGAAGCCGCCACTGCCACTGCTGTTGCTGCCGCCGCCACTCCGCCACCGACGGCCGTGACTCTCTCGATCCCTTGTCTGGATACCATCCACGACAAGATTTCTCAAGTGGCCACCTCCTCCAACACCCTTCAGGCATCTGTTGATGACCTGAAGGCCACTGCTCTGCCTGCTCTCTCCACCACCATCAACAACAGCACCAACTCTCTCACCACTTTCCAAACAACAGTGGTTCAGAGGTTGGATGCCCAAGAAGCAGGCCTCCGCGCTCTCCAGGAGCAGGTGACTGGCCTCACCAACGCGGTCAACGCCTTCACCTCTGCTCCTCCACCTCCTCCATCGTTCACCAACGCAGACAAGGATATTCTGCAATCCCTGATCTCCTCTTCCTTCATCTCTCGCAAGCTACAGAACGACATGGCCTCTCTCCTTCAGAGGTATATTTCAACAGCCGCCTTAGCTCAGGCACCTGTTGAGGGGGAGAGACAGCCCCAGCGAGACCATTCCGTTTATTCCCCCTCCACCAACTGGAGAACCAATGAACAAGGGGGAACAAACGAGGATGAGGATGAAGATGATGATGATGATGAAGACGACGACTTCTTCGTCGAGAAGGTTCCTGCGTCAACGCCCACTCCAGGGCCTGCACACTCTCAGGGGGAGAACCCCGGTGCACCTGGTACGTTATTCCTACCATCCTCTCCCTCATCTTCTGATAACCAACCCATCTCCACTCTTCTTAAATCTAAACCTAACCCCGAAACCATCACCCTCGACACCTCCTCTGAAGACTCACCAACAAACAACCTACAAATGATTATCTACCAACCACCCAAACAACCTACCCCTGAACCAATACCTCAATCTACTCCTGAACCAACCCCTGAACCTAAAAACCAAACAGACTCTGAATTTCAGGATGTGAACTTTGGTTCTGTCACTGGTGAGATTGTTCGCCTTATGGAAAACAGTCCATCAGAACAAACACGACCCGAACTAAGCAGAATGACATTTAGAGTAACTCCCCTAAACCCTGAATCCATTCCTTCTAAACCAACCCGCTTTAATCCTGAAGCATCTTCCTCCAGAACCCCTGAAATCCGAGCCCCTCCTGAAACCATATGCCTTTCATCAGATGATGAATTCATCTCTGATGACTTCTCTACCCCTGCTTCTTCCCCCAGATCTCCTCCCTCTAGTTCTCCTAGATCTGAAGGTGAAAATTACCCTGACACTTCTGCTACTATCGACAGGGATGGGCGTTTAGACGCCGTGATAGAGCGACTCGAGAGTACAAGAGTAAAAATTCCTCTTCGTACCTCTTGGGACTCCGAGTTCGCCTATCTATCGCAGGAGGAGTACGACCTCGCTGTACAGGCTCAGGAGGAGCATAATGAAAAGCAGAAGGAAGCATTCCTCTCTGCTCAAGCTGCAAAGAAGCTTGCTTTTGACTTCGTTGATGAAGACGAAGTAATAAGTGCAGATCCAATTCTTGCACAGAAGGCTGCTCTGAAGGTCTTCAACAAAAGGACAGAGGAAGAGACAGAGGTAGTAGACAAGGAGCTTGACTGGTGCAGAGACCGACTTCATCTCAGGAAGCATGGTGCCAGAATAACAGGGATCCTTCCTCGAAGCCGCGGCAAGAAAGGAGTTCCTGGCAAAACCTGGCTCACCGTCAAACGCTCAGGAGTGAAGGACGTCGAGCACACCCTGGACAAGTTGGATCGTTACAACTTGTCAGAGTGGAACGAAATAAGAAGCCTACTTCCAAAAGCCAACAAGAACTACAGGGTTGAAGTAGAAGAAGTCATTGATGGACTTATTGCTCGAATCAGAAGAACAACTGAAATACCTGATGTCCTGCTCCAGTCTCTCTCTGCTCTACCAAAACCTCCAGTTCGAAGATCTGCAGGCACCTCTACAAGGAGACCAACTCCTTGCATGCCCAGAACTGTTATCAAGCCATTGGACCTCTCGATGCTTGATCTTTCCTTCCCTACAGGAGTCTCTCTCTCTGAAGGACAAGTTATCAGAGAACCTGTTCATGGTATTTGTGTGAGCGACAACTCCAAAATCCTACGCTTTCAGCGTTTCAACGAGCTACACAAAGCACCATATGAACACTTGGTATCAGTTCTCTTCATCGCTCAGAAGGATAAGAAAAACCAAGATAATAAAGAGATCATTCGCACTGTCAGAGCTATCCTCGATCATAGAATCGCCTTCAGTGATACTCCTGTTCCAATTCAAGTCAAAACTGAAGTAGTTAGCGAAGACTCTGATAGTTAGAATTTTTGTAATTTCCTTTCAGTACTTCATTCATGTACTTATGTATTTTCTTTACTCTTGTAACCTTATTAAGATTATGAAAATGCAATTCAGTGCATTGTACTTTATTCCATCATAGTACTGAAAAAGATCCCTCAAAACAGTAAATGGGACATGTACCTTTATGAGTTCTATTTCCTACTGTTTCATCTAGACTTAGAAATTTTTTTCTTTCTAGACTTAGACAATTCCTCCATTGTCTTATCATTATCATTTAGGGGGAGATTGTTGATCCAGCTCTCCTAAGACCTGATGAAATGATAATGATCCTGAATCTTTACTTAGTGAATAGGTTTTTACTTCTGTTATAGCTTGAGGAATTATCACTGAATCTGTTCAGTGTTATTCCATGTTACTTATGCTGTAACTTATTTTTATAATCAACAGGATTAGGATCAGGAGACGAACGAGTCTGTTCTGCAGTCTACTGATCCTGTCCACTGAAGTGAAGACCTCCTGAAGACATCAAGATCATACTCAAAGAACCATCAGCGATGTCGAAGAAGTAGCTGATGACAGGAACAGCATGCTCGTGATCTGAAGACGGAACTCAGTGATAGCAGGCTGCTCAATATCGTATGACATCTGAAGATTCATCAGGATACAAGTGACCCTGAACAGCATCAGTTTCAGGACTCTACTCACTGATCAGTATCCTGATCCTGAAGGATTAGTGTAATGTCTTAGTCTAATGCACAAAAGGATTATCCGCCTTTACTGACACAAAAGTACATAAGGACAGTCTCTTTACTGTTCCCTCCGTACTTATCAGACCTCAAGGCAACTGTTTACACACTTCCTCTTTTGCACACCATGCAAAGAGTATTTGTTTATAGTAAATAGTACAAAGGACCACTTACATTGTGACACGTACACAAAAGTGAGTCTGCATGCATTTAATGCATTGGGTATAAATAGGACTTGAAGAGATGTTCTCCAAACTTCTTCTTCAACCTAAAAATACCCTAATCCTTTCTTTCTTATTCCCTCTATCTTCTTTCTTTTCTTCATCTTCTCACTTTAGTGCATAGTGAAAGAAAGCTTAGATTGTTTAGTTTAGACTTATTGTCTTTTCTATTTCTGCAACAATTTGTAAATTCATATTGTTAATACAACAAGAATTTAAAAGTGAAATTTTGTGTGATTATATTCAACCCCCCCCCCCCTTCTATAATCTCATACACTATCCTTACTTGAAGGTCACCTCATTGGGACCAACAAAATTAGCCTACTCAAAAGACAAAGTTAACATGTTCACCCTTGCTAACAAAACTCTTGAAGAGAAAGTCACAAGCTTAAATGCCAACATCACTGATTTACAAAAGAGACTACATGAGGCTGAAAGAGTGAGCAGTGAGAATGTAAAAAAGTATGAATTCATTTTTGCTCAAAGAACTAACTTGTTTGCGAAAATCAAAGACATGAGGATAAGTTTCTGAAAAGAGGTCAAACCGATCAAACCATCCACATGAACCAGCCAAAGGAATTCAATTATTACAACCCCAAAGAAGGCATAGGATATAAAAGTCCTTGTTATCTTAAGTGTGCCATATCCAAGACCCCTACCATGTATGACATGAGGTACATGGGTCATGGATATAAGATTGTTTTTATGAAAGAGTCTGATGATCCTGAGCAATTGAAGGAAATTGAGAAGAAAGAAAAAGATAGAAAAAACAAACACTCAATTCCCTTTAACTACACTCCTCTCAACAACAGTTATGCAACGCGTCAGATCCCTATGTCTAAGGATTACACACCTAGATACACTGAGGCTGAGATGAACCAGGAAGTTCCAATTCTCGAAAAGATTTACAAAGATAACAACACGTTTTATGAGAAAAGGATTGCCAAACTTGAGGAGGAACTCGAGGATGAGAGGCGCATGAGCCTTAGGGAGAAGGACTTGTTCATGAGTAAAATCAATGAACTTGAAACTGCCCTCAAATCCAAGAGTCCACCAAAAGAGAAACAATCCACAAGTGGAACTTGTGATAACTCACGTCATCAGCACCATACATGGAATGTTGATGCTATAGAGTTCAGGCCTTCATGTACAAATTCTCAAAACACAAACTCAATTGTATTAAGGTCTCCTATTTGCACAACTGTTTCATACATGGATAACTTAACATACACAACACGTAAATCAACGGTACAAATCTCTGAGATTGTACCGGATGATTGTTCCAACATGGCTGTTGAAGGTGGTAGATCAAATAGTACCTCTAAACCTGGAACGCGTACTCCTGTCAAACCTACTCGGGAAGACAAAGGGAAGACTCCAATAGTCACCCTTGAGTCTGAAGTTGCGAGTACATCTCGTTCCAATGTGACTGCTCCTAAGAAACGTCGACGCTCTTGTAAAAACAAGAAGCCGTCCAAACCTAAAGAACAGTCACACAACTTCCACTCGAGAAACAAAGCTTCAAATCTTCACTCTCATGCTAATCCTTCTTCTTCAAATGTGACATATCAAAATACAAGAAAGGGTAGGCGTAACTCAAAAGAGAATGGAACTGAAAAAGGCAGTCATCCAAGGTCACATGCACATAAGCCCAGATTTGCGAAAAAACAAAATTTTCCAACGATAAATTTCATAGAGCTCATAGTCATGTACCTCATACTCTTTTTAATTTTCATGACTGTGAACATGTTGCTTATGGATATCGGAGTGATTATCGATGTCGAAACTGTTTTCATTTTGGCTTTTGTGCGAATGCCTTTGTGAATGATCGATATTGTGCTCCTAACTTTTATGGATTCTACAATCATGCTTATCATCATCACACTCATCATGCTAAGAAACATAACTCTAAACCTGCGATACTAACCCGAAAGGACCCATTCCCAAATGGGTACCTAAAAATGTTTGCACTTGATTTTGCAGGCCGGTCATGTGTAAGTTATGGTTGAGGTTGTCCCAAACACATGACCGGGCAAGGGGACTTTCTCACTCTCTTCAAGAGTTGTACTTGGTGAGAAGTTCGTTTTATGAGTGGTAATAAATCAAGGGGGAACGTCACCCACCCATGCATGTCTCAAGGGGGAACATCACTCTGTGGTGCATGTATCAAGAAAACATGTCACTCTGCGATGCATGTCTCAAGAGGGGACGTCACCCGCTTGTGCACGTTCCAAGGGGGAACGTTGCGTGCCTATGCATGATCCAAGGAGGATCATGTACATCATCTGTACTTAACCTTGAGCTCGGCTTTGGTGCAAAACTTTGAGCTCGGTTTTGTTTGTTAAATTTAAAAAAAATGAAGAAAAGAAAAAAAAATCAGTTTTTAGTTAAAAAAAAAACAAGTTAAATAAATCAGATTTGAAAAGAAAATTATGTTTTAGAAGAAAAGAGAAAAAAAAATCAATCTGTTTGTTTTTTAAATAAAACAAAGAAAATAGAAAAAGACTTTCCTTTTTAGTTTTTTTTAAAGAAAAAAAAGAAGAATGTTTTTAGTTTAATAAAGGTTTTCATCTTTATCTGTCTCCTTCTGATTTTTTTTTGTAATCTTCATCTACTTCTTCTTCTTTAACTTTGTTTCTTCTTCTTCTTCAATTTTTTTTTCTTTTTTTCTCCATCGAGTTCAAACCTCGATCTGATCGGATTTACGGTGGCCAAAATTCTTCTCCTCGTCGGAATACTCGCCGCCGGTCAAGACGCCGTCCTCACGCTTGTCCGACTTCCGATCATAGAAACGACCTCCGTCCTTAAATTGCAGACCATAAATTCCGACCATCGAAGATCTGTTTTCCGGCCACTCACGGCTGCTGAACTTCTGGCCTCTCTCAGCCACGTTTTTCTGGCCTTCGTTCGGCAGATTTAGATTTTCGGTCCTATTGAAGCTTTGAGTTCCGGCCGCCAAGAGGATTCCGGCGATCGCTACTGATCTGGCCATCACTTCTGTCCGGTTTCCCTCGGTCTCGAATCTTTTTTCCGGCCATCTTAGTCGTTGGTCCTCTCGGCTGTCCTCCGGCCTTGTCCAGATGATTTTCCGGTCTTGTGAACTCGACCTCCGGCCTTGGTTTTCTCGACCTCCGGCCGCGGCTCAATGTCCTTCGGCCTTCTAGTGTTTGCAACCCCCTATGGCCTTCTTACGAGTCTTCCGGCCTTGGATCGACGAACTCCGGCCTTGGTCGATGCAAGTTCCGGCCTTTGTGTTTCAAAAACGCAGACCTTTTGAACTCCTTTCCGGCAGGGCCTTCGGCCTTCTAACAATCATTCTCTCCGGTCTTGGAGTTTCGGTCATGGAGTTTCGGCCTTCCGGCCTTGGGTAACGAGTTCCGGTCTTGGTTAGACCTCAGATCCGGCCGTGGTCGTTGAGTTCCGGCCTTGGCCAAATCACCTTTGACCGTTTGGAGTTCCGGCCGTTCCGGCCTTTTTCGTTCTTTTCTTTCTTCCGGCCTTTTTTGTTCTTTTCTTTCTTCCGGCCTTTTGGAAATTGTGGAGTACTGTTTCGGCCTTTGTGATTGGAATGAACGAAACATCCTTTCGGCCTTATCTTTTTGCACACACCTTATTCGGCCTTTCTTTTTTTTTAGCACCCTCTTCGGCCTTTGTTTCTCCAAAGCGCAGGTCTTTCGACCTCTTTTTGTTTTTTTCCTTCTTTAAGTTTTTTGTGTGTGCATGTTCCCAAGAAAGTCTTCCACCCTTTTATTTCTTTTTCTCCCATATCTTATTTATGTACTGTTGCTTTTGTTGTTATTATTTTTTTTCTTTCTTTAGCTTATAATGAGAAAAAAAGGAGATTTTGTTTTCATTCTTTTTCTTTACGTGATCTCTTCATACATATATGTTTACTTACTTTATTTTTTGTTTTGTTTGTTTCTGTTTTTCTTCCATTATTTTTTTTTGTTTTCTTGTTTTTTTTATTTGTGGTTACCTTTTCAGTTGAGTATTGTTTGGCATCGTATCTCAGGTTCATGTCTTACTTGATTTCCAAATTTAAGCAGGTTGAGAGGGTGCATTCACTCAATTTGTTTTCTTTTGAGCTCGAGAGTTGCATCTTGAATGTATGCTTCTATGTGTGTATGATTCAAGCTTACTCCTTTGTGTGTACATGCTTATGTGTGCATATCTTTTCTATGTAGATTAATTAGGTTCATATTGCGTGATTGAATGGTCGGGTGTGCGTTCTTAATTTTTTTAATGTTTTTTTTTTGTGTGCATGTGTTTCAGCCTTGAGCACTCACTCGGCCTTAACCGTGAGAGTTGCTCGGCTAGTATGTGTTGTCTCACCCTTGAGCTTGGGATATATTCTATCCTTTGAGCTCGGGTGAGTGTTCTCCCTTACGTAGTGTGCATGTGTATGTGTTGTATACTCGACCATGCACATGTGTACATGTCCTTTGTACTTCAAGTCATATCGTGGATTACATCTTGTGGTTGATAAGGCTTTATGGAATTTCATATCGGATACTTGTCCCTCACCCAATGAGTTGCACTTCCTTATACCAATACATTGGTCTTGGTACAAAGGAGTGCAGGTTAATGCTGTGAGGGTCTTCAAAATAAGTTTTGCCTACACCATCTATGCACTAACCGTGTATCATTTTCAGGTACCATGGCGAAACGGAGATTCCCAAACGAAAAAAAAAAAAACAACAACAACAACACCAACATCATCTACATCTACACCACACCTACACCAACACTCCTCCACCTACACTACACCTACACCCACACCCCTCCATCTACACCACACCTACACTACACCTACATCCACACCCCTCCATCTACACCAACCCCTACACCTACACCTACACCTACACCCACACCCCTCCATCTACACCACACCTACACCTACACCCACATCTCCACACTCCTCCATCTACACCAACCCCTACACAACTACACCTACACCCCTCCATCTACACCACACCTACACCTACACCCACATCTCCACACTCCTCCATCTACACCACACCTACACCTACACCCACATCTCCACACTCCTCCATCTACACCAACCCCTACACCTACACCCACACCCCTCCATCTACACCACACCTACACCTACACCCACATCTCCTCCTACATCTACACCAACACCAACTTCCAAAAAAAAAAAACTTCTTCAAGACGTCTACCTACGCATGTTTCGAGGGGGAACAATGCATCGCTACGCATCTTTCGAGGGGGAACCATGACATGTATGACGTACCTCCTACATGTATACATATCCTAAGGCGCGGTGAATCTTTCCCTCCCTACATGTATGATGTACCTCCTACACTGGTCCTCATGCTATACCCATCACCCCTCATGCCATACTCATCACACCCTACATGTATGATGCATGCCATACCCATCACACCCTACAAGTATGATGTACCTCATTCCCCAAGGTCCTCATACATATGCATAACCAAAGCATCTCATGTCTTACCTAACACTCCCAATACTATACCTCAAACACCTCATGGTAAACCTCAAAGATTCATGATACACCGATGGTGATGCCACTTGCATCACTTAACCCTGCTGATCATCATTCACCGGTTGTGAGAGCATACTTAGGTGTATCACCTCTACCAGCATCTCCAGAGCCGGAGACTAGCACCCTAGAGGTATCCTCTAGGAGAGTGAGTGAGGGTATCGAGCGAGGTCATTTACCTGGGGGTTGTGACCAAGGGTGTGAGGATGAGGAGTCGGGGGGACATGACGGGGGTAGATTAGGCGGTGATGATGATCGCTCTGGAGCTTGTACCTTACATGTTCATGACAGTCACCAAAGCCTTTCACTTTTCCCCTTGGTGTACTATGATTCGATGACTCCGGTGATGACCACCCATCTGAGGGTGAGGACGACATAAGGTTTGAGGGAGACCTAACAGTCGAAGAAAGTGAGCAGAGCGAGGGAAGTAAAAGAAATGATGAGTGTGAGATAGGACCAAAGGTTTTAACCGGTCCTTCCTTCTCCTTAGGTAGATGTCGGGCAGCAACATCTACTACCCGTACACATGTGTTGAGTACGGGTATTGAAGAAGACACCTCCCACCCAGAGGTGCAACTGCACGCCCCACCTAGCCACTCATTCATCTCTGAAAAGGTGGATGTTTCATTCCACGGGAATAAAGCACAACGACTATCAAGCCCTCACTTGGAGGGTGATGATATTGAAACAGGAGGATCCCTGCCCCGATCCCCACACTTCCTTCATGTGCACTAGAGTCTAGAGCCTAATGATACACTCTTAGGTACACATACTGCCAGTCTATGTGACGCAGTCTCTACTCCACCCATCACGATTCTGAGTGACATGATCGGAACCTCGAGAGTGGCGTCCATGACGGGCATTTCACGATGACCGGCGGGAAGTCCTACCATGGTCACCATCACGCCAGCCATGAACGTAGGCCACACCGTTGATTCAGCGGTTGTGCGAACGGGTACTCTCTGTGAGCCCAAAGTTACTTACCCGACATTTGTTGTCTGGGAAATGATGGACGGCGCCCTAAAGGCTGTCCATGAGGATTTTGTACATCACCACCTCCATATATACTTTACCACCTCCAGCACTGACTGCACCCAACTACCCGACTAATGAGTTGAGGGATCCTTTATCAGTGAAGTTGCTCTCCAAAAGGGAATCTCCTTGAGGATGAAGTCAACATACTTGGGTACTTTCAGCGGTCATCATATCCAGACCTTCCCGAGTACCGTCCCGAGCCGGCTACCGCACCCTCTCATGCGGTAGGCCCATCCATCCAGAGGTTCGAAGGGAAGTTTGATGATCTCAAGACGGAGGTGAGATCAAAGTTTGTTGAGGTCAAGGAATCTCTTTCAGACATTCATAGAGTCCTTGCGACCTCCTGCTGTGCAACGGCCGAGCCACCGAAGAGGCGACACGACGACCGAGATTACCCCGATCACCGTGAGGGGGAAATCCGAAAGAAGGCTCGGCACGACTCCATAGTTCCAACATGCACCTCTTCCGGCGACGCGCCCGACACTCACATCGGCGTCGATGATCACTACTCATAGCCTGGTTGGAACGCGACGGCTGACGTTGATGGAATGAGTCGAGAGATTGTGATTTATTAAGATTTCCTCGATTCCTATCACATGCGTCCCCGCTACTGATGATGAGCTCAAGGAGATTATCAATCTTGATTACATCTCCTCAGATGATGATGATGATGATGATGATGAGTACATGTAGTTTCCAGTCTCCTCCACCATCATTCGACATACCTTCACCTCACCAATCACCTCTCCTGCACACACCGTCTCCTACACCTTGGGAATATCCAAGCGTGTTGACTCGACCATTGTTTCCAGTCACGAACATCTCCCCGACATTGACCGCTATCCACTACAGACAAAGGCGTTCTATGACATCTCGTGTCTTTACTATGGGATGAAGATGATCGAAGGACGCTCGGCCGAAAGACGTGAAGAGAGACCGCCACCACCACCGCCACAGAGAGATGAGGGACTATCTACGAAGTTCAAGGAGACAAATGCTTCAAGAAGAAAGCCATCGAGTCATCATCGTCAGAAGCGAAGAAATTGACACAAAGGGGGAAATTGTTAGAAATATTTGTTAGTTGTGTCAATTTGTAATTAATCTAAAGTCACTTTCCTTTTATGTAAATTGTGGATGAAGCCCATTGTTTAGGGCCCATTCATTTGTAAAAGCCTAGTCCATTTAGTGTTAGTATAAATAGTCTTCTTAAACTTCATTTGTACTTGACACTTTCCAATCATTTTAGAGCATTATATACATCTTGATTGTGTTCATCTATTTGGTGTTGATTTGGAACCTACAATAATGTGTACAGATCCACGTCAAAACCGGCTATTCCCGGTCATAATGGTATTATGTGTACAAAAAAAAAGAGTTCAATGGTCTATTGAATACAAAAAATAGTTTAATGGTAACATTTGTACAAATCAAATAGTTAGTTACCCTTACAAGTAATAAACCCTTTATGTAACATGCTGTGATTATAATTTATACCTATAGGCAAATAATTGCACATGCAAATTGGCAACCACATTAGTCAAGTGTTGAGCCATTTGTAATTTTTCTTGCATTTTGTCATTTAATCAAGATACAAAAACAAAATAAAAAACCGCATGCAGGGTGATGGATCAATGAGAAAGAGAAGAAAATACGCATTTTTAGTTTTCATAAAGAAAATAGAAAAGGATTTCAGTCTGCTAGAATTATAAAAACCCATCATCCAAAAGCTAATATTGATTTCTTTGGATCTTACATAGAGATAGATCTAGTTTCATCTTTGTGTAAAAACAAAACAAATCAATAGTACTTATTGGATGTTGTTGGATATATATAATTTTAGAAGATTGAAACCCTTTTCTATTTCCTCTATGAAAATTGAAGAGGTGCTCAGTGATCCATCAACCCACACCTGCTTCTTTATATCGTTTCAGTTTCTTCTCTTAATTGCATGAAGAAATGGCAAGAAAATTACAAATAACTCAACAAATGGCCAATGGAGCCATGATGTGTAATTATCCGGATAGGTGCATGGACGGATTTGAAGAGGGGCATACGGTGGCACGGGCCATCGTCAAATTCCTCCGTCGTAGTGTTAAAAATTATGGTGCCACCGTATCAATTTGTTGTGTGCCACCATATATATTTTGAAAATACATTGAAAATTAAAGTTTTCTTTGGTTGAGTTGGTTAGTTACTTGCCTTGTAACCATGAGGTCATGGGTTAAAGTCCTATTGGAGACATTTTTTTTAGATTTTTGCTTTTAATTTCATATTTAGTGTTTATATAAAAAAAATTGCTTGTACCAAGAATTGAACTTGAGACTTTACCTTTGAGAGTCAATGAACCAACTACTAGACCAATAGAGATTTTATGAAAATTTTCTTTATATATGTTCTTTATGGTTAAATGGTGCCACCGTCTGAAAAAAGTTCTAGATCCGTCCCTGAATAGGTGTTCACGTGATCACACCAAGTTAGACAAAGGATCCAATCTTTGTTTTTTCACTCTGTTAATGCTATTCAATAATGCTAACATCTTTCACAAAGCTAGTGTGTTCTCTCTCTATCACACTACCAAGTACCAACAAGATACTTCATTATTTTTGGTCATCTACATGCAACATCAGTGTTGTGTACATATGATAAATTATTTTTGTCTTGTAACAACATACATTCGTTACAAATATAATAGAAGCACATTTCTTTTACAACAAGAAGAAATAACAATAGGAAGACCATGAAAACACAAAGGGGAATAAAATTTAACATAACATCATTTTCTTTCAACATTTACGTTTTAGCCCTCTAGTTGCATGGCTTAAGATATAAATATTTTGCGGTCATTTGGTTTCAACATTGATGAATCCTAAGGATCAAGGGCGGAGCCACGAGTGGGGCAGAGTAGGCAATTGCCCCCTTAACATTTTAAATTTTTTTTTAAAGAAAATTCATATATTATAATGTTTGGGTAATTGCCCCCTTAAAATTTTAAAACTACGAGTATTGTTGATATTTTGGAGGTTTTTTTTTTTGTATAAAAAACTACTTTTTTATAATTAAGAAGTTTGTTGTTCAGAATTTACCCCCACACAAATTAGTTTATAGCTCCGCTCCTGCTAAGGATGTTTAACTTTTTTTGTGGATATTTTACTCTTTTTGTTTGGGTAGTTCTTACCTGATAAGAAACATAACAAGGACCGAGAATCTTACAGTAATTGAAGAACACTCTTACTTGGTTAGCACTTAGCATGTAAAATACGATAACCAATAATCCATTTTGATGGCCAAAAATTATACTCGTTAAGGTAAGTGAAGGTGGTGATCTTGCCGATGCTGATAAGTGCTTACCCGGTAAGCGTTAGGTAAATGGTCCCTAAGGCACAATTAAAAATAAGTCATGTGGCTTCAGGGTCATCAATCTCCAAGTTAAGAATCGTGTGAAAAAAAGTAGTATATGATCATGGTTTAACTTATTTTGTGTGTCCTAAAGGGTAGGAACTGTAACGCCCCGTAATTTCTGGTAATTCGTTACCTTTCCTTAGTTAGTATTTCCTTTATTTATTTATTTAATTAGCTGTTAATTATTTAATTAAATTAAGTAAAGGGGGTTGGATTGACTTGCGGGAGAAGTCAAGGGCTAGATGACTTGCGTGAGAAGTCAGACCCGTAACTCTTAAAACGGGCTTTCCCCTCTTTATAAGTTAACCTAGGGGAGCCTAGGAGTCACAAATCAGTCCTAAGAAAAAACCCTAGCAGTCGTCCTTTTCTCTTTTCTCTCCCTGTGTTTTCCAGCCAGCAGCAAGAGGGACCGGAGTCTCCCTCTTTTCCGATCAGACCTCTTTCACTCTCTCAGTATAACTCTCTCTCCCTCTCTTTTCTCTCGTCGGTGGCAATTGGGACAGAGGCTAACGCCTCTGGCCTGTGCCTTGCTGTCGGCGGTGTTTGGGAGCTAAGTGGTGGTCGCCGCCCCGCCACCCCTTGCGGTGGTGGGTGTGTGTGCGTGTTATATATGTATATATATATACGATATGTGTGTGTGTGCATGTTATATATATATATATACGATATGTGTGTGTGTGTGTGCGTGTTATACATATATGTGATCTGTGTGCGTGTGTGCGCTGGTGAGTGTGTGTGTTTTTGTACCGTGTGTGTGTGTGTATTCAGCCCGTGTGTGTGTGCGTTATATGTGTGTGTGTGCTGTGTTTGGTTCTGATGTGCGTATGTGTGTTCGGTGCGTGTGTGTTTGTGGGTCTGATGTGTGTTTGTGTGCTCAGTATGTGGGTGTGTGTGGTGGAACAGCGGCGAACAGCCGTGAGAGGAAGAGTTGCCGCTGCCGTGTCATTAATCCGGCCACCAACAGCCTTGGTTGTTGGTGGTGGCTGTTGGAACTAGTTTCTAACTAGTTTTGCCTCTAATAGTTGAATTAACTTAGGGTTTTCGGGATTGTAGGTTTTACGGGAGTTCCGTAGTCGATTAAGTAGTCGTTGACGGTAACTAAGGCTCGAGGTGAGTTCCTCGTCTTGTTATGATGATATTACTTGTCTCGCACTCTCGCTTAACTTTGTGGTTATGTATGATGTTGTGTGTTACGGATATTATTCATTGTATGTTTGTCGCGTGGTTATTGATTGTTGTGATGTTATGAGTTTGTTTGGCTGGCTTAGTCCCTAGATAAGTGTCACTGGCCTGGATGTCGGGTGCGGGGTGACTTTGTCTAGCCAAGGGTTCACGGCTATTCTTGGATGTCGAGATAGAGTGACCTTGGGGTGTTTGGATGTCGAACATCGGACGTGGAGACTCGTGGTCCCCTTGGAGGTACAGGTGTGGTATCGGTTAAGGGCCGGGTCTCCGGGCGCGTTATGTGTGATTACATGTAATTGACTTATGACATGATGTAGGGATTCACTAAGCATTAGCTTACCCCCCCCCCCTCTTTCAGATTTTGCAGGTCCTAGTAATGTGGATACGAAGGGCAAGGGCGTGGCGTGACAGTACTCTCGAAGGATCCGAACTCCCGATTGGCTTAGACTATTTTTATTAGTTTATTTATCAAACTTTGAACCTAGGTTTTATTTAAGTTATCGTTAGGATTTGAATTACAACTTTGATTACATTTAATTATTTGGCGGTAAAGGTTATTACAACGGTTTTAGATGATGACTCGTTTTAAATTATAGTTGGGTTTGGCTGAACTACTTTTTTTAAAATCTCTCTAAAATTGTTAAAATTTTTAGAGCCTTACAAGTTGGTATCAGAGCCGAGCTTGAGTGAATCGGGGGCACGGGTGTGTGTCTCTTATCTCAAGCTGGAGTTCGATTATGTAGGAGTTCGGGATCGAGAGTTCTATACTGTCGAGCCAGCCGGAGCTCAAGGTACTTTTATATTTATAGAAGCATGTGGATTAGGAGTGTCTGTTAATATCTTGTCGATGTTATTGTGGTTATTTCTGCAATTGAGCATTTATGCGGTTTCTTAGTAAGTAGTATGACTCTCTTGCATGTTAATTGTCTGGTTGTTGACTGTTGCGTGCATGGTTTTCAAAATCGGTTGAGGCATACGCCTCGAAGCGCGCCTCGAGGCGAGGCGGTGGAAAAACGCACCTGAGGCGCCGCCTTTCTGCCCTTGTTTGAAACGTACGCCTCTTAAACATGAGGCGGTGGTTGAGGCGGTGAGGCGGTGGTTGAGGCCGTGAGGCGTAATAGAGGCGTATGCCTTGTACCAGACTCACCTTTATGTACCAAATTCACCTTTTACAGCTGTTTTATCTGGATCACTTTTACAGCTGTAATCTATTACCTTTTCTCTATTGATTTTTTTTATCTTGTTTCAAATTTTATCAAATATCTTACTTAAATTACACTAAAAGTCAAAGTGTTAAACCCTAAGACCTAAGCGAATTAATAAGAGACCAAAAGTTTTCTTCTACCTTTTGTCTCCATTTGACAACAATCAGCAACATTCTCTCTTCTACAACATTCAAGCTTCTTCTGTCTTCTTTAAATATTTTGCTTTTTCTTCTACATTTGAGTATTTGAGTTTAATATGCCACCTGTTTTCCATATATGCTACTTTTTTTCAGTTTTTTTATATTATGCTACCATTTTTCTTAGTTTCTTTTTGTTATGCTCCTTTTTTGTTGATTTTTTTGTGGCAGGTAGTAGTATATGCCTATCACTACTGGTTGTAATAGTTGCTACTGTTTTTCTCAGTTTGTTTTTGTTATGGTACTGTTTTTACTACAAAATTACATATATCCTATGATCATATATGCACTGTTTTTACTACAATATGAATTTTATGAGTTTCATAGCTTATTATGAGATTATGTTTTACATATTATATATTTTATGAATTTTATGTGTTTTACGCCTCGGGGCTTACGCCTCAGACCGCCTTGAGGCTTACGCCTCGCCTCATTAAGGGAAACCGCCTCGCCTCACGATTCCGCACTTTAAAACCTTGGTTGCGTGTATATCCGAATAGCATGCCTATTTATACTTGGTGTTTGAGCTAGAAACCACTATGTGTATGAGTTGTTTGAGTACTTAGGGATTGATCGAAACCAACCATAGATCGGTAATGAGGGTGGTAGAAGAGCTCCTACCATTGTCATTACGGGAACTATGTTGAATGTCCGAAAGATTTCGAAGGAATCAAATAACTTGGCGTTAGATGTGTTAAGTGCGGTAGGATACTTGAACTTGAACTGACCCCACTATTTTTCCTTTTAAGATGGTGGTTACGCGAAATAGTCAGGGGATGACTCCTGAGGAGATTAGGGATTTAGTGGCACAGGAGGTGAACCATGGTTTCACCAACATGGTTCCCGAGCTTATTAATCAGGTTAGGGACCAGCTCACAGCTTTAGTGGAGGAACGTATGGCTACTGCTACTGCGGCTGGGGGTGGTCCGCAGCGGGGATTCACCTATCGGGATTTCGCGGCTTGCTCTCCTCCGGAATTTAAGGGAGAGCTGGACCCTTCTGCGGCACTGCGGTGGGTTTCTGACATGGAAGGGGTCTTCCATACGTGCGGCTGTCCGGAGAATCTCAAGGTTCGCTACGCCTTGAATTTGCTTCGGGGATCAGCAAAAGACTGGTGGAAACTGCAGGCTGCGGAATTGACTGAGGCTCAGCTGGGAGCGTTGCTTTGGGGCGAGTTCGTGGAACGCTTCCGTCGACAGTTCGTACCTCGGGTGGAGATCGGGCGAATCACCTGAGATTTTCTGAGTTACAAGCAGCAGAACGAGTCTGTCACGGAACTTACCATCAAGTTTCGTGAGATGGCACTCTTCTGCCCTGAATACGCCAGGAGCGAGGACATGAAGATGGAACGGTTTGCGAGGATGCTGAGGGATGAAATCCGCGAATTTGTGAGGGCTGTACCTCACACTAGCGTGAATCAGATGATTGAGGCCGCTCGGAGGCGAGAGCTGGAACTAGAATATCAGGTAGGGAGCAAGAGGGCCGCTTCAGCACAGCCTGACTCTGCATCGCAACCCAAGAAGTTCAAAGCGACCGATAGCCGGAATAGCAAGAAGAGCAGTGGTAATAGCCGGGGACAGCAGAACGGGTCGGGTCGGCAGCAACCGACGTGCTTCAAGTGTGGCCAGCTCGGCCATGTTATACGAGACTGTAAGCAGGGTCTCCGACTTTGCTTCAACTGCGGACAGGGTGGTCACCTGAAGAACGAATGTCCAAACCCGAAGGCTGGTGGGACTGGCGGCGGTAATGTGCGGGCCCCTGCTCCATCTACACTCCGCATCACTAATGGCCGTAGTGGAATGGCGGATACTCAGCCAGCTCGGGGTCGAGCGTTCCAGATGACGGCAGAGGAAGCTCACGCAGCTCCGAAGGCGGTGGCGGGTACGTATCCGCCTTGTTTATATGAATTGCCTACAGTTGTAGTATTTATTTGTGTATTGTTTACTACCTGTTAGGCACTTTTTTTTGTGAACTCTATGCCTGCTCTTGTACTGTTTGATAGTGGGGCAACCCACTCTTTTGTATCAGTATCCTTCTGCGCGTTGTGGGACCGGGAAGCGGAAAGTTTGGGCCATGTGCTGATAGTCGACGTGGTGGATGGGCGTACGGTGTCGGTTACGGACATCTATCGCAGTTGCTGTATGGAGTTTTCGGGAACAAAGTTCGAGATTGATCTGATACCTATAGCAATGAAGGAGTTGTGTGTAATCGTGGGCATGGATTGGCTGGATTCGGTAAGGGCAGTGATTGACTGCCACTACAAGCAGGTGTGGGTTCGAACCCCAAGTGGGGGAGAACTCGTCATCCAGGGCAATACCTCAAGGCATGGCGCTGCCTTACGATCGATCGGGAGGGCTCGGAGGCAGTATCAGCACGGCGGACTGGGTCTTCTAGCTTTTGTCAGGGATACTCGCGAGGTGGGTCCCGTGAAGACGGCCACAGACGTGCCGGTGGTGCAAGATTACGCGGACGTCTTTCCAGAAGAATTGCCGGGGGTCCCTCCAGAGCGGCAGGTGGAATTTAGGATAGACTTGGTGCCTGGAGCAACGCCGGTAGCCAAAGCCCTGTACCGACTTGCTCCTCAGAGATGAAGGAGCTGTTCGATCAACTGCAAGAGCTGCTTGGGAAGGAGTTTATCCGACCCAGTAGTTCGCCTTGGGGAGCTCCTATTCTCTTCGTGAAGAAGAAAGACGGATCGCAAAGGATGTGTATCGACTACCGGGAGTTGAACAAGCGTACGGTGAAGAATCGATACCCGTTACCCCGGATAGACGACTTGTTCGATCAGCTTCAGGGAGCTTCGTGGTTCTCTAAGATCGACTTGAGATCGGGATACCATCAGATGCGGGTCAGGGAGGCGGATATCGAGAAGACAGCTTTTCGCACGCGTTACGGCCACTATGAATTCGTGGTGATGCCGTTCGGGCTAACCAACGCACCCGCGGCTTTCATGGATCTCATGAACAGAGTGTGTAGCCGTATACTTGATCGTTCGGTGATCGTATTCATCGATGACATCCTGGTCTACTCCAAAACGAAAGAAGAGCACGAGATTCATCTGCGGGAAGTTTTGGAGACGCTGAGAAAAGAGAAGCTCTATGCGAAGTTCTCCAAATGCGCGTTTTGGTTGACAGAGGTGCAATTTCTAGGGCACGTAGTGAATCAGGATGGCATCATGGTTGATCCGGCAAAAATATCCGCAATCATGCAATGGGGAATACCGAAGACACCCTTCGAGATCCGAAGTTTCCTCGGACTGGCGGGGTATTACCGGAGGTTTATCCAGGATTTCTCCAAGATTGTTCTACCGTTGACGAGCTTAACAAAGAAATCGGCCGCTTTCAATTGGGGCGGCAAGCAGCAGGAAGCGTTCGATGAACTGCGCAAGCGCCTTTGTGAAGCGCCAGTGTTGACTCTACCGGAGGGGGTCGAGGATATGGTGGTTTATTGTGACGCTTCTCACCAGGGACTGGGTGCCGTTCTGATGCAGCGCGTGAAGGTGATTGCATATGCATCGAGGCAGCTGAAGCCTCATGAATGTAACTATCCGACGCATGATTTAGAGTTGGGGGTGGTGGTCTTTGCCCTCAAGATGTGGAGGCATTACTTGTATGGGGTCAAGTGCACAATATACACTGACCACAAAAGCCTCAAGTATTTGATGGATTAGCCGAATTTGAACATGAGGCAGCGACGGTGGCTCGACGTGGTGAAGGATTACGACTGCGAGATACTTTACCACCCGGGTAAAGCGAACGTCGTTGCGGATGCTTTGAGTCGGAATCCGATCGGAGAGCCCATTCGGGGTTTGTGCTTGCGAATGACGATTATGACTCCTTTATTGGAGTTAATCAGGAAGGCTCAGGAGGAAGCGGTGTTAGACGTTAATGCAAAGCGTGAGCGGATTATTGGAGAGATCCCGAAGCTGGATAGGGACAGTCGGGGCCTTTTGACGCGCTACGGAAGGATTTGGGTACCTCAGCTGGGGGTAACCGCCAGATTCTGTTTGAGGAGGCTCATAAGTCCAAATTTTCCATTCACCCGGGGGCTACCAAGATGTACATAGGTCTGCGAGAGGACTATTGGTGGCCTTGCATGAAGCAGGACGTGGCCAGATACGTGGAGGAGTGCTTGACTTGCCGAAAGGTCAAGGCGGAACACCAGAGACTGCACGGTAAGTTACAGCCCTTGGAGATTCCGGTATGGAAGTGGGAGCAGATCACTATGGACCTAATCACGAAACTTCCCAAGACGCCACGAGGATTTGATGCTATCTGGGTCATAGTGGATCGCTTGACCAAGAGCGCTCACTTTCTACCTATCCAGGAGAGTTCTTCGGCAGATAAGCTTGCGGATATTTTTGTGCGGGAGATTGTGAGATTGCACGGGGTGCCAGTGTCCATTGTTTCAAATAGAGACACCCGTTTCACTTCTCGTTTCCAGAAGGAGATGGGTACTAAACTCCATTTTAGTACCGCTTTCCACCCTCAGACGGATGGTCAGAGTGAGCGTACCATCCAGACGCTTGAGGATATGCTCCGAGCCTGCGTGTTAGATTTTGGGGGCAACTGGGACAAGTATCTCCCTTTGGCGGAGTTTTCCTACAATAACAGCTTTCATGCGAGTATTAGCATGCCGCCTTTCGAGATGTTGAATGGTAGGAAGTGTCGGACGCCTATTTCCTGGGGCGAGGTCGGTCATCGAGTTTTGGGGAGTACCGAGATAGTTCTCAAGACGACTGAGTTGGTACAGATGATTCGGGAGAGGCTAGCTACTGCTCAGAGTCGCCAGAAGAGTTACGCGGATAGGCGACGTTCGGACCTCGAGTTTAAGGTAGGCGATTACGTCCTGCTAAAGGTTTCACCCTGGAAGGGGGTGATTCGGTTCAGGAAGAGGGGTAAGTTAGGACCTCGTTTTATCGGGCCATACAAGATCATAGCTCGGGTCGGGAAGGTTGCGTACCGGCTAGAGCTACCTGATGAGTTGAGATTGATCCATAACACCTTCCACGTTTCACAGTTGCGGAAGTGCGTGCGGGACGAGTCAGCTGTAGTACCATTGGAGGATATCCAGGTTGATGAGAAGCTCAACTACGTTGAGAAACCGATCGCTTTGTTAGAGTGGAAGGTGAAGATCTTGCGTAACAAGGAGATCAGGTACGTGAAAGTGTTGTGGCAGCATAGGAAGGGTTTGGAATGGACCTGGGAGCCCGAGTTAGAGATGCGAGCTCACTACCCGGAGTTGTTGGAAGGAGTCGACTTCGGAGACGAAGTCTGATTCAAGTGGGGGAGAGTTGTAACGCCCCGTAATTTCTGGTAATTCGTTACCTTTCCTTAGTTAGTATTTCCTTTATTTATTTATTTAATTAGCTGTTAATTATTTAATTAAATAAAGTAAAGGGGTTGGATTGACTTGCGGGAGAAGTCAAGGGCTAGATGACTTGCGTGAGAAGTCAGGCCCGTAACTCTTAAAATGGGCTTTCCCCTCTTTATAAGTTAACCTAGGGGAGCCTAGGAGTCACAAATCAGTCCTAAGAAAAACCCTAGCAGCCGTCCTTTTCTCTTTTCTCTCCCTGCGTTTTGCGGCTAGCAGCAAGAGGGACCGGAGTCTCCCTCTTTTCCGATCAGACCTCTTTCTCTCTCTCTCTCGGTATAACTCTCTCTCCCTCTCTTTTCTCTCGTCGGTGGCAATTGGGACAGAGGCTAACGCCTCTAGCATGTGCCTTGCTGTCGGCAGTGTTTGGCAGCTAAGTGGTGGTCGCCGCCCCGCCACCCCTTGCGATGGTGGGTGTGTGTGCGTGTTATATATGTATATATATATATATATACGATCTGTGTGTGTGTGCGTGTTATATATATAAATACGATCTGGATATGTGTGCGTGTTATACATATATGTGATCTGCGTTTGTGTGTGCGCTGGTGAGTGTGTGTTTTTTTGTACCTTGTGTGTGTGTATTCAGCCCGTGTGTGTGCGTTATATGTGTGTGTGTGTTGTGTTTGGGTCTGATGTGCGTATGTGTGTTCGGTGCGTGTGTGTTTGTGGGTCTAATGTGTGTTTGTGTGCTCGGTATGTGGGTGTGTGTGGTGGAACAGCGGCGAACAGCCGTAAGAGGGAGGGCTGCCGCTGTCGTGTCATTAATCCGGCCACCAACAGCCTTGGTTGTTGGTGGTGGCTGTTGGAACTAGTTTCTAACTAGTTTTGCCTCTAATAGTTGAATTAACTTAGGGTTTTCGGGATTGTAGGTTTTACGGGAGTTCCGTAGTCGATTAAGTAGTCGTTGACGCTAACTAAGGCTCGAGTGAGTTCCTCTTCTTGTTATGATGATATTACTTGTCTCGCACTCTCGCTTAACTTTGTGGTTATGTATGATGTTGTGTGTTACGGATATTATTCATTGTATGTTTGTCGCGTGGTTATTGATTGTTGTGGTGTTATGAGTTTGTTTGGCTGGCTTAGTCCTAGATAAGTGTCACTGGCCTGGATGTCGGGTGCGGGGTGACTTTGTCTAGCCAAGGGTTCACGGCTATTCTTGGATGTCGAGATAGAGTGACCTTGGGGTGTTTGGATGTCGAACATCGGACGTGGAGACTCGTGGTCCCCTTGGAGGTACAGGTGTGGTATCGGCTAAGGGCCGGGTCTCCGGGCGCGTTATGTGTGATTACATGTAATTGACTCATGGCATGATGTAGGGATTCACTAAGCATTAGCTTACCCCCCCCCCCCCATCTTTCGGATTTTGCAGGTCCTACTAATGTGGATACGAAGGGCAAGGGCGTGGCGTGACAGTACTCTCGAAGGATCCGAACTCCCGATTGGCTTAGACTATTTTTATTAGTTTATTTATCAAACTTTGAACCTGGGTTTTATTTAAGTTATCGTTAGGATTTGAATTACAACTTTGATTACATTTAATTATTTGGCGGTGAAGGTTGTTACAACGGTTTTAGATGATGACTCGTTTTAAATTATAGTTGGGTTTGGCTGAACTATTTTTTTAAAAATCTTTCTAAAATTGTTAAAATTTTTAGAGCCTTACAGGAACCATGCTACAAATTCAACGTAACTATATGTTATGAATTGGCCATGTGTATAATGAAAATTGCAAGTCGTAAGATAGGCATAGCTATGGTCACGTTTAAAATAACTCTATATACTTAGGGCAATCAATAGCCACAATAAAAAAACAAATTGTGTTGTTATAACTTATAAAGGGTTTAGGGTCACAATTAAAGGAGAAATGTTAAACTACAAATGGCCACAGTTTTAGGCTATGCATACGAATTTTCAGGTGATATTGTCACTCACATCCTACTCATTATCTTAGCTTTCTCTTCCATTCCCCTATTCTCTATCTTGCCCCTTTCTCAACACTAACAATCCATCCTTCCACTAAGCAATTTTAGTAAATAACCAAATATGATACTTAGGCAAAGGATCAAGTTGGTGTTCTTGCATCTCCTCCTCCCTCAAGTTTAACATAGTCATAAGGATATTGAAAGTCATAAGAAAATAAGCTACAATTTTATATATAAATACACCTCGCTAAGATAAAGGCATATGGCCATGTGTAGATATTTGTATTAGTGGCATCATCCACCTGACGATGTAAGATTCAAAGAAAAGTGTGGGTACTATTAACTGAAAACTGAACATGCAAGTCCTAACTTATGTGCAAGCAAGGAAAATATGTATAATAGAATAACCTAAAGATCCGTGTGCGATTAAGTGGGAAAGATCCATAATAAGAAAATAAGAACCTTCATAGAAGAAATGCCAATCATAAGTTGACTTAATCAAACACATTGTTCTTCTACCAAATCATCAAATTTACGCGAAAATAAAGCAAACCCCCAACACATATAAGAGAGCCAGGTATATGGAATAATGGAACCATGAATTCCCTCACCTATATGAATTTGCTAGTTCCATAGGAATTTAGAGTGATAAAAATAGGGGCAATGGAGGATAAAATGAAAAGAAAAAAAAAACTAAAAATACATCCTCTAACGACGACGGTAAGATAGGTCAGGTAAGAGGACCGGTCAGAGCTTCTTTTCTAATAAGTGGATTCTAAACACATCATTTTTTATTCGGGAAGAGCTTTTTACACAATAAGAGCCAATAAGAAGTAAATGACCCCTAACAGGCTCTTCATATCAGATCATATCTAACTAACCATCCTAATTTACATATTTAATTTGAAAAGCATTTACATATTTAATTTGAAAAGCAGATATTGAAAAAGCATAAAAGCATTTAGGTATTTACTACACAAAATGAAGAATAGAATGTTTGGAAAGATGAAGCATGGGGTTCGGGAACCTAACCTCGCAAAAAGCAAGAGTTGCAGCTACAATAGCACCCATCTTTATATGTCAATTGGCTTAGTGAAAAAGTTCTTCTTTCAGTAACTTATCCATTGGTTGTTGATATGTTCTTCTCAAGACTACATTAAACCAAATAAAGTTGCACCACAATTAAAACAGTGATAGCTTTTTCTCTCTAGTAGAACAGACGCCTGCTCTTACTTTGGAAACTGTGAACGTATTGTCTGCATTTTTAGGAATTTGACGCAACCTGGAAAACATACAACTGTTAGTAGGAAGGAGACTTATGAACTCAAAGGATGACAATGAATTCAAAATCAAGATGGTGGTATATACTAAGGGGCCGTTTACTTCACGCTTACCGGTAATTAAGTACTTACCGGGTCAATTTACCTTACTACAAGACCCTCTAATCAACAAAACAGAGGATACCAATGTGATATAAGACCAAAAGAAGGTTATGATGATCAAAACCATAAGCCCTTGATAAGCATTTAGAACCTATAAACAAAATAATAGACGTAAGGCAAACTTAAAACCATCTATTATAAATATCTGGCATTAGAATGGTAAGAATATGGTGGAGACCAAAATATATAGAAATGGTACACTAGAAAATCCAAAAACCAGTGAGGAGGATAGTAACTGTAACAATACAAAATCAGCCACAAAGATCCCATGTCATCCATTGTTTTCCACAACCAAGAAATAAACAATATACCAGTACGTGTTATAAAATAAGCAACCAATAACAAAAATAATTGAAGTAACATACTGTGAATCATCCAATTGCAAGAGTGTTGAACCGATCAAGCATTACACTAAAAATAAACCTGCAGAAAACACAATCTATATCTTTAAGCCGACGATAATGATGAAACCGTTAATCATGAAGCCCTAGCTACATTGCATACACAAAGCATGGGTATGCATGTAACCAAATATTCCATGTTTTATTAATTAACAAAACCCTAGCTACATACACAAAGCATCAGTGCAAGGCCTTTGTGTGACAATTTTATTGGGGATTTATACAAACCAAATAACTTAATCCAAAGAAATTAATTGATAGATGTCACAAGCGATGAATGTTCATTGGTAAGAAGGATGTATAATATGGTAACAAAGGCTGAATACCTTTATTTGACGATTTTGAATTTAAGATAAATGTGGACCGTTATGATCGCATTCATCATTACTTAGGGGGGTGTTTTTATGATCAAGACTACTTATTGCTTTC
The DNA here is from genome assembly GCA_030169165.1 of Centaurea solstitialis. Classification (NCBI taxonomy): domain Eukaryota; kingdom Viridiplantae; phylum Streptophyta; class Magnoliopsida; order Asterales; family Asteraceae; genus Centaurea; species Centaurea solstitialis. The sequence goes on along the minus strand of CM058041.1, from coordinate 40,273,181 downwards.
TCATGAAACCATTTTACCCAAACACTTGAAAACAACTTATTGTTTTTTTCCAGAAAGCTGATAAGTTATAAGGCCGTGAGTACCACGGGCGGTTTCGGCCGGTGGGCTCGGTGTGGTTTCAGGCAAGCTCAGCTTGCTAGTGGTATGCGGTCGGCGGTTTCAACCAACGAGGTGGGCAGCGGTCTCATGAAGCCGCTAGCTTCACTCTCTCTTTTTATCTCCTTATTTATATATATTAAATAATTAAAGTGTAGAGCGTATGTAAGGTCGTGTTACAAAATTTGAAAGGTATATGATAGTAGAAAGTTGATGAGGCATTGACGTAGCAATAAACTTATGAAGGATTGAAACCAAATTTCATGTGGTACTCATGACCCGAACACCTTCATATAAGTACCTTAAAACGCTAAAAACGGATCAGAAAACCCTCTTAAGTTAAATTGAATGAAGAAAATGTATGGCTTTTTATTTATTTATTTAAATATCCCCAATAAGTAACAAAATTAAGGGGGAGGAAAAAGAGGAATGGGTTAATTTCATATATACCCTTATTAAAACTCAAAATATCATATTTACCTTAGCTAAAATTTAAATATATTTTTCATTTAACTTCTCTTTACATATTCACATATGAACATGAGAAGCTCCCAAGTTTTAACCATGGCATCCTTTCGTCACTATCCTATACAACATCATGCCTCATCTCATTATTATAATAATTTATTGCTTGTTTACTATTCATAAGAGATTTCTATCGTTTGCTCAACATATGTAAAAGAACCCAACGTAACCCCACCATTCCTTGATTTGCATATGCTTTGACATAGAGTATATGAGAAAGAAAAAAAAACCAACTAATGAGAAGATATCCAAATCTGAAATTTTTTATAGAGAATGGATGAAAACACAAAGGGAAAAAAGGAACAATGTAGATTCTGCATGCACATATGCCTCTCTTTGAATCTAGTGCTGCAATACAATTAATCATCCTTCACAGGCAATAGATTGAAATCCTCATTCCTTGAAAAAAAAATGTGAAGCTTACCAATTTTTTACAAGAGCAAGGGGAATTTTTTACAGGAGCAAGGGAGATGAGAGTAGCACTTCTATGGAGATAGGGAAAAGGGGTTTAAAAGTATTGGTGGGTAGTTGGGAAGAGTAGAGATGGAAAATGAATAGCTTAGTACAAAGGATTTATATTTTAAATAGAGATTAAATTTAAAAAGGTATAGTAGTCATTTAACTATTTTTTATCATCAAATATGATTTTTTTTTAAATTATTAAAATACCATAAAAATAATTGTTTGGATAAATATGAGATTTTGATAGGTTGGATAGAAATATTTGTAAATTAGCTTGGGTAAATATGATATTTTGAGTTTTAACAAAGGTATATATGAAATTAACCCGAGAAAAATTATCAATAGAGTAATATTAAATATGGGTTAATTACATGGGTGTATCGAACTTGTCACTTTTTTCATTGTATGTATCCAACTTTTAAAATTGCCATTGTATGTATCAAACTTTGCTAGAGTTGCCATTGTATGTATAGATTTACCTTCTAAGCAGGTAACCGGTCAAAATGCCACATAGGCTGCCACATAGGATGCCAACTCATTGAGTAAATTACAAATTTAGTCCCTCTAGTTTACTGATTGGTCCCAAGGACCTGTTTTGCCTCTTTTGAAAAACCAAACTCACCTCCCCACCACCACCACTACCACCACCACCGCCGCCGGAACCACCACCACCATCACCGCTGCCAAACCCCCACCACCACCGCTGCCAAACCCCCACCGCCACCACCACCACAACCAACCCCCCACCACCACCACCGCTGCCAAACCCCCACCACCCCCACCCCCACTCCCACCACTAAACAAATGCCAAACACACCACCAAATCGCAACCAAACAACCTCTGAAACCCTAGATTAGGGTTCTTCGATTTTGGGATTAGGGTGGTGGTGGTTGCAATTTTGAACAGAGAGAGATAGATACAGATTAGGGTGGTGGTGGTTGCGATTAAGATCTGGACCATCTTGATTAGGGTGGTGGTTAACCGTTCAACATCGTGAAAGAGAGAGAGGTTGTCGGAGGTGGTGGTTACGGGGGTGGGGTGGCTGAAGACGAAGGTAGAAGACAGTGGTGTGGCTGGAGACGTCGCCGAAGACATCGCCGGAGACGTCGCCGGAGATAGTTGCGATGCAGAAGAAAGAGAGAGAGAGAGAGAGATGAGAGTTATATAAGGGTAATTACACTTTAACCCTTGTTCTTTCATTTTTTTTAAAACCCTAGGGACCAAATTTGTAGTTTACTCATTTTTAAAAATAAAAAAATAAATTCCACCTCAGAAATAACTTGTACACATCAGCTTTTTTGTAGGTAACAAGTTCTTCGATACATACAATGACAACTCTAGCAAAGTTTGATACATACAATGGCAATTTTAAAAGTTGGATACATACAATGAAAAAACGTGACAAGTTCGATACACACACCCATGTAATTAACCCTATTAAATATCGAGTAAATTACATGTTGGGTCCTTTTGGTTTATGTGACATGATGTTTTAAGTTATTTTATAGAAAAAATTTAAGGGTGGCAATTTTTGACACGACTTGCCGACACAATACCAAAATAAACGGGCTTGAGTTAAGGTTTTTGACTCGCCAACCCGCCAATTTCATTGGTCGTGTGCGGGTTGACCCGTCGGGTTGGCGGGTAGACTCGCGAACCCGTTTATATTTATATTAATTATTTTATATATTTTCTTTATATAATAATAAAATTAAAAAAAAATCAAATTTAACCTTAGACTTAAGGGACAAGTACATAAAAGTGTATCCAACTTTGCACGAAAAGCTATTGTATGTACTGTACTACCATTTTTACCTTTTGACGTATCAAACTTTAGAAAAAAGTCTATTGTGTGTATTGAACCTGTTATAGCAGGTTACCTGCTGATGTGGCACTGGTTTTAATGACGTGGATGATGACTGGACTGGTTTTAATGACGTGGATAATGACTGGACCATGACGTGTATCTTTGTTATTTAAAAATAATTACAAAAAAAATAAAAAACAAAAAAAGAAAGAAACCCAACTAGGGTTCTTCATCCTCACTCCCAGTACGCAGCCACAAAACTTCAATCTAGAAGATGAAGCAACCCTACCTTCACCAACCTAGTTCGCCGGCGCCTTCACCACCTCCGGCGAGTTCGCCGGAGCCTCCACCTCCCCCTTCGGCAGGTCACCGTTGTAGCCACCTCCCAGAAACGCATCGCTAGCCACCCTTCCCCAGCCACCGATCGCCGGCGGCCACCCTTCCCCAGCCACCAATCGCTGGAAACGCATCGCTGGCCATCACCTTAGTTCGCCGAATCATCTCCACCAGCAGACCGTCGTCATCACCACTGCCTCATCACCACCATCGTCGTCATCACTGCCATGTTCTCTCTCACTCTTATGCCACCATGAAGCCATTGAAGGTGATTTCCAGATTTTGATTTTGGTTTAAGGGTTTTTTTGTAAGCAATTCCATATTTTGGTGATTTTCAGATTTTGATTTACATATCTTCATCTTTGTTTTTTTATTTAGGGTTTAGTAATTCAAAATTTTGATTTTGGTTTTAGGGTGTTTGATAAACAATTCCATATTTTGATTTGGGATTTAGGGTTCTTGTAAACAATTTCAGGCTTGATTTTGGGGATTTTAGGGTTCTTATGAAACCCTTGCATGTTCTTGATTAATATTCAACAAGGATGAAGATGAGGATGAATCCTCAATGACCTGGAAATTAATTAGTGATATGGTATTTTAAAAAAGTCAAAAATTATAAAATTACCGGTTACCTGTTGGACAGGTAACCGGATACACACAATAGACTTTTTTCTAAAGTTTGATACGTCAAAAGGTAAAACTGGTAGTACAGTACATACAATAGCTTTTCGTGCCAAGTTGGATACACTTTTATGTACTTGTCCCTAGACTTAAGTGCTTAAAGTCAAAATGCCAAATAACCCTAGCCGCTTTCAGTTTCAATCGTCCACTCCAAACTCCAAGTTCAATCGTTGTCACCGATTTCAGCCAGCGCCGTGTATTTTGAACTTTAAACTTTTTTTATTTGAAACTTGGTTGTATTTGGTTGCCTTTGAACTTGATTATATTTGGTTGCTTTTGAACTTAATTGTTTTTGGACTTTATTTCTATTTTAATTATATGAACTTTGAATTATAAAACGTCAACCCGTTTATGACCCACCACCCCGCGACCTTCGACACGACCCATCACATGTATGGGTTGAAGAACTCGACATGATTAGCTAAATGGGTCGTGTCACACGTTGAGGTTTCTAACCGCCAACCGTCAATTGCCACCCCTAAAAAAATTACATGTTGAGTCCTAAGGTATATAATTTATAATGGTTTTGTGTCTATGTTTAACTCGGCCTAAAAATTTTGTTAATCCTAGTGAACAAGGAGGTATTTTAGTCTTTGAGTTTTTCCCCTTTTCTATTAAGAAATTGACCCAAATATTTGTGGATATGTTCATACATATATATTATTAGGTTCAAATAAGAAGTGCTAAAAATACGAAATAGAGAAGTGATCTCAACCGTTGATCCGGTCAATAAATGCGGCTTTGACCTTTGCCCTCCGTGAATCGCGTCCAACCAAACTTTGACTAGTCAAAGATTGCGGCTTTCGACTGGCCAAAGCCGAAATCTTTGACTAGTCAATTCAACCGTATCAATGATTGAGATCACTTATCTACTTCGTAATTTTTTAGCACTTCTCATTTGAACATTTCTCTACATACGTATATGTATATATGTGGAGACATACGCATGTCCTTTTAACCTCATATCTCTATGGCAACAACTTTGGTTGAGCATAACACTAGAGAGCGGAGACCTAGCTCCTAGGGTTGTGCATAACCCGACCCTACCCGAAAAAACCGAAAAACCCGAACCGAAAAAACCCGATTTGGACCGACCCTAATGCCCCGAATAAGCCCGAGCCCCGAACCCCGCAAACCCGAGCCTTTGTGCGGTTTGGTTTGGGTATTAAAAAAACACCCCCGCCCCGACCCGATACCCGAAATATTTATAAATCAACCATTTTTTTTAAAAATTTCCTAAATCATTATTATTTAAAATGTAATTGTCATTAGCTTTATTGTATTTGAATCATTAAGTTTGTCATTTTATTGAGCCACTGATTTAACACCATTGTGTTTAAATTAACACACTTCAAATGTGATGAAGCAATTTATGAATTTAAATAGAATAGAATGATGATATTTTACAATTTTACATAACATAATGGCAATTTACATGGAAAAGGCAATGACGCATGAGTCGTAATTCACGTGGAAATTTTTTTCATGACATTTTTCTCTCGAGCTACATGGTAAATGATGCAATCCTTCAATCCGAAACCCGCCCCGAATTACCCCGAACCCGAATTACCCCGAACCCGTGCGAACCCGAACCCCGATTCCCAAATACGGGGCGTGTTTTTCATCCCCGAAACCCGATCGGTTTTCTCGCTTTTCCCCCCGCCCCGCCCCGACCCGACCCATGCACACCCCTACTAGCTCCTCCTCTAACCTACACCCAACAAGGCTTTTGCCCTTCGTCTTCTCACCCTACACTACCATCTCTCTCCTCTTACACAAATATATTGGAAAAATTCGGCTGCAAACTCCTCTTTCATTGTGAATATGAGGATGCCGAAAACGTGACAATTGTCACATTCAATATGAATAATGAAAGTGAATGTTCATGCATTATTCATGATGAATAATACAATATTCAAGAATAATAATATAGCACTCAAAATAAATAATATAAGCATGTGTATTATGAAGGATCATTATGCTCAAGATTCATTGTATAATGATATTTGCTAATAACATATGATCCTATAGACTCACACCTAATAGCAAGTTGACGCTTATTGATTATTTATTAAATAATTTGATTATTAATAAATATAATCAACTCTTGTATTTAATTGGAGAATTATTATTTTATGAAAATAATATTTAACTGGAAAATTATTATTTATGGAAATAATATTTTTCTAAGAGAGAAATAACAATTTATATATACATATGGTATGTTTATAAGTTGTGTACATATTTGGACTTCTAGAAGTTCATTATATAATATGTACATATATATGTATTTAACTTGTGTAAAAATCACTCAATTTTGTCTTCTTTATTTTATTGTAAAACCAAGAAGAGACAAGAGAGTATGGCCATGACTTGTATGACTAGTTTTGTTTTCCCATACTCTTTTACACATTTTACATATACATCATTAAAGGGATAGTCTCTTAAAAAGAAAAAGAAAAAGGTCTTCATTTTCCTTCCATACCTCTTACAAGTTACCATATCTTGATGATGGTAAAAGTATGGTGCATTGTACTTATGTGGAAGTATATAGAAAAAGGGTGATAAGAACTACTTTAGACTAGTTTTTTAGAGGTCTTCTTCTCTTGTTCTCTAAAATTGTAGCCTCTCTCCTTCCTTGTTCTTGCTTGTCTTTTAAAGATTACTTGCATATATAGAAGGTTGATGAGTTATTCTCTTTAAGACTTATTTAGGAATAAGTGTTTGACGGCATAAGAAGCTTATAATACAAGTGAAGACTAGCACCTTGAAGTGTCTTACTCTTGTTTGGTGGATAATGGATACATGTAGAGGATTTTTAGTTTGGGTCTTTGCCATCTTCATCAACATTCAAGCTGTGGGTGCCAAATCAATCAAATCAAGAACACTTAAATCTAGATGATGTATATGCTAGGTACATGATCCAAGATAGATTTCATTCCATAGATTGTGAGAGAAGCAAGAAAATACAAATGATGAGTTCAACACCTATTTATACTAAACTCAAAAAGGCTAAAAAGGCTTAAAAGAAATGGGCCTTGAACAATGGGCCTTTAATACATTTACATTAAAAGAAACTAAGTTTAAGAAATAATAAAATTGACACAACTAACTATATTTCTAACAATTTCCCCCTTTGTGTCAATTTCTTCGCTTCTGATGATGGCTCGATGACTTCTTCTTTGAAGCTTTAGTCTCTTTGGGCTTCTTTGACGATCCTTCACTTCTCCGAGATGGTGGTGGTGGCAGTCTCTCTTGACGCTTCTCAGCCGGTCTTCTCAAGGTATCTGCCATTCCTCCTTTCTCTATCCCACATGACTGGCTTCCGTGGCTCCACATATATACTTTCAACGATTAGATGGTACACCCTTGTCCTTCTCAAATATCACCTTCGGAGGTGAGACTGGCAGTTGAACCCATTGACCATGGATCGGTCGCTGTGGGCCATGAGTAACAGGGTTGATCAGAGCTTTGACTCTGGAAGACATGCTCGGAGCTCTGGATGTGGAGACGGCGTGCGAGAACAAAATACATTTAGAACTGGAGATGGTAGGCAAGACGGCACTCTCGAAGATTGATAACACCAAAATTATACATGTTTTGGTTGCGCGTAATCGTATGACTTTACCCCATTTCTCACCCGTTTATGATCATTTCATACACTAAATGAGCTTATTATTGATTGTGAAGGATTTGGAGGCCGTGGAACGGAAAAGTACGGAAAAGGCGAGAAAACGTGAAAAATGCACAAAGTCAACACAGAAGACACTTGGCGATCGCGAAGTCCTATATTTGGCGCCGCCAAGTTCGACCAAGTTGAAGATTAGGGTTAAATTAAGTGTTTGGCGTCGCCAAGTGGGCAGTCTGGCGATCGCCAGATTGAGCCTGGTCGTTTTTCTTTAAATATCAGCCTCCTCCTTCAGTTCTGGACAGGAGTTTTGAAGTGCGATACACGAGGGGAGTACAGAGGAACGAGAGTGAGAGTACGAAAGGTACCGATACGCTGTGGAAGTCGATCTCTGATCATCTATCGTTGTACTGTCGGTATCATGTCGATGTCCACTTTTGTTTATGTTTTTGTTTTCATTATGAGTGAGTAGTCTATTAGTAGTGCTTGTCATGATAGATGAACCTTTATGGATGATACTTTGCAATTAATGTTTATTAGTTTGTTTTTGATTAATTGAATGTCGTTTATGGTTCTTTTCTGATTATTGTTGTTGTGGCGATTTGAATTCACTTGGTTGGGTGTATTTGTTAGACCAAAAACAGATAGACTCCGAAAGGATAATCAACCTACCTTAGCTTAACTTGGACCATAGAATTGTGTTAAGGGGTTACTTTGACCAATAAGTGACCGATAGTAAAAGAGCCATTGCAATACTGATTGGGAAGGGTTTACCGATTCTAGATTGTGGACCAAACAATTTAGGATTGGAATTAGGAGGATCATATCCTAGTTCATAGCCATAAATTGCACATGTTAGGGTGTCCCAGACTTAAATTCCTACAATAGTCAAAACAACCAAACCTTCGACCTAATCATGTCATCCATATTGGGGATTCACGTTATCATGATAAGTACTGCTGTTTTTCCCTTATTATAAACTTAAATCATTATTTTAATCGCTTTCTTAGTTTTACTTAGTTAATTATCTTTTTCAGTATTCAAACCTTTTTCATATAAAACCCCCCTTTTAGATTAATTAAACCGATTCAGACTTTAGTCTACGGTAACTTGACCGTTCCCAGTGGTAGATACGATACCTGGACTTTCCTACACTATATTACTCACGATCAGGTACGCTTGCCTGTATATGTGGTAAGACGGTGGCTAGGCATTAGAGGTTAAAACTTGTTACGCTTTTTATATACGATAATTACCGCATCAAGTTTTTGGCGCCGCTGCCGGGGAACGGTAGTTGTTAGATTTTAATCTAATTAGTTTGGTTAATCGATCCTTGTGAGGGATTCTTTCCCTTGCAAGTTTTTCGCTTTCTAGTTTAGTTAATTAGTTTTATCTTTATCTTTATTTATATTCTATATTTTTGTTTCCCGCAAGTTGCAGTAATCGTTTGTTGAGTGTTAGAATGGCAGCCGATCGATCCATAGCACAGTTTTCCCCGAGATTCACAACCGAAAAAGTCGAGAATGCAAAACCAATGCTCATGATAACTGGAGAGCCGTCAAAGAAGAAATGGACGGACATCTACACAAAGAAGTACGTGGAGACCGAGAGTGAAAGTGAACCTGATTATGCCACGGATTACGATTCGGAGGGGTTCACCGTGTTATTCGAACACCTACGACTCAAGGTTCCCGAAGCTTCAAGTGAGGATGAAGATGAGGAAGATGGAAAGCAAGGCGGATACGCGGAATTCATGATCCCGAAGAAAGAAGATAAAGGCGAAGAGAAGGAGAAAGAAAAGGAGAAAGCACCGGAAGATGATCTCATATACATCGCACCAATCAAGCATGATCCAGGGAGTTACAACTTACCTATTTCTTGTCATAAATTTAGTGGTCTTGCTTTGGTTGATTCAGGTGCCGCTCTTAATTTAGTGGTCTTGCTTTGGATGATTCTGTTGGAGTTTTATAAATACTGCCTTTGGTTCATTCAGTTGGGGCATTCATAGAATTCAATTCATTCACCAGCACTCAGATAATTAGTTTAGGTTAGATGTTGGGAGCCGCCTAGGGTTTCCAACCCGAGAAGTCGGAGGCTCGATGTGACGACTACGGAGGAGATTCGAGGGAATGCGCGACAAACCTACCGGTCTTTAGTCGGTTTGTTTACGTATTTATAATCAGTGTGTCTATGTACTGATTCCTCTTGTGTTTTTATTATGATTTGAATACTTTGGATTTTATGTTATTAATTAGATGCATGATTTGTTGAATGTTGTCTTTGATTCCGATTTGATTCATATTGTATGGTTATTTGAACTCGTTGGTTGGGTGTATCTGTTTGACCAAGATAGATAGACTCCGTTAGGTTAATCAACCTTTCTTGACCTTCCCTTCGGAAACCCGAAGAGTTGTGTTAGGTGGTAGCTTGGACCGAGAGCGACCAGATAGTAGAGTTCCGTGCAATAATGATAGGATTGGGTGACCGGTACTAGATTGTCTGACAAACAGTCTATGTATTGGAACTAGGAGGACCAAAACCTAGTTGATAATCTTAGATATACATGCTTGGGTGCTATGTGCTTAAATTCTGACAACAATCATTAATCTATGTCTTATGAAAGTAAACCATAATGGATTCACTTATCTCCAATGTGTCTGTTCATCAGTATTCCACTTCTTGGTTAGGTTTATTTATTATTTGTCTTTTATCTTTTAAAATACTTTTTCAAAAGAAAAACCCCCAATTTTCCAGATTAACTGATTATAGTTTTAGTTGACATCTAGCTTAACCGTTCCCAGTGGTAAGAACGATACCCGAACTTTCCTAAACTATATTACTCACGATCAGGTACGCTTGCCTGTGAATGTGGTAATAGTGGGTAGGATTTTAGAGGTTAAAACTTGTTTCGCTTTTTATGTATGATAATTACCGCATCAAGTTTTTGGCACCGTTGCCGGGGAATGGTTGCTTAGTTGGATACTAGAGTTTAGTTAGTTAATCGATCCTTGATTGGGAATTTATTCCCAATTAAGTTATTTGCTTTCTAGTTTAGCTTTTAATTGTTAATTTCTCTCTTTTATATTTTCGTGCTACTCCGGATATTTTTCTTGTGTTGCAGATATGGAGATCAACAAAGGACTAATCAAAATGATCATCACTATATCATTTGACGGAAGACCTAGCGGAGAACCATATCAACACCTCGAAGCATTCGAAGACATCTGTGATCTATTCAACACTACGGAAGACGAGGTAAAACTTCGAGTATTTCCCTTTACCTTGACAAATAAGGCAAAAGACTGGTTTAAGAGATTAACCCCAGGATCCATTACGACCTGGGAAGATTTAAAATCTACCTTTTTGTCAAGATACTTTCCCATTTCCAAGGTTAATAAAATAAAAGCCGAAATTCGGCAATTTAAACAAGGAAAAGAACATCTTGCGAAAGCATGGGAAAGATATAAGGATTTACTCTTGAAGCTTCCAAACCATGGTATTGATGATAATGAAGTGATGGATATATTTTATGTCGGGTTGACTAACGATTCTCGATTATGGTTAGACTCATCTTGTGGTGGTATCTTTCTTTATAAGACAGTTACGGAAGCACGTAAGCTCCTAGACGACTTAAAGGCACATTATCTAGACTGGTCCACTGATGAGGAAGACACACAGGAGGAGAGCAAACCGGCACAGCTGAACGGGGTTTCATCATCCGATGAGCCGCAAATCAAATGCACAAACTGCGGAAACGCTCCTCCAACGGAATGCGCCAATTCTTGCGCAATCTGAGCCGAGTGGCGGAATAATCGAATAGTTGTTCCATCATTTTTCACAAGAACAAGGAAAGACGAGCACAAACGAAGAACAACAAATCCAAGGGTTCGTGAATTTCGTTGCAGGAATATACAAAAGTACCGACCAGTTCCTCCGAAAAGTCAAGGGAGCATATCCTCATGTGGAAATACACGAACAAGCTGAAGTGTTTACCGCTACGAGAGGAGGTAAGGTTGTTGTGGGACCACCTATGCCCAAAACTGACCAAATTCCTAATTTGCAGGTTGTCGAACTAGAGATCGAATTATCATCACCCTCGATGAAAGAAGTCAGAGAGGAAACAGTCAGGCTAAAGGAGTCTACAACACCACATGAGCCGACACGAATCGAAGAGCTTTCGACAATGAATCAATCTATGATTCAACATGAGGTACTTCCACCATGGTCTGATTCTGACGAGGAGTTTTCATGGCAGGTTAATGCAACTGAAGAATACTTTGATGATGACTGCCTAGATGGACTCGGAGTTCTAATGCAAGATGATACATCCGAAGAATCCTCGCCGGACCGATCCGTTCCTCAACAAAAGGTTAATCGGTATGAAGATCCTTTTTGGGAAGCCAGTTGCCAAAAGCAATTGGTTGAACCAACGCACATAATGGAGTATCTAAAGGATCTGATCCCAAGGATACCAAACCCGTACACTCATTCTGCGAAGAAACAGAACACAAACCGGAGCAATAGGTGGTGCGCAACTCTACCTGGTGGATCACACAAAGGTTAATCGGTAAGCCCAGGTATGTACCACTACTACCACCCTAACTTGATTGCAAGTGGAGGGTGTTTGGTTTCAAGCAAGGGTGCATAACCCCGGAGTCAGGCTCGAGACTCATGACAAAAACAAGCGCTTCTCGGGAGGCAACCCGTGTTTTGTCGTTTTTTAGTTTTTCTTTCAGTTTTAGTTAAGTTTGAGTCAGTAGAGTCAACGGGAGTCAACCAAATCAATTTTTGAACAAAAAGTTTTTCGAACATTGGACAGAAAGTACTTCGCTTTCGCGAAATTTTAAGTTTCGCGCCGCTAGAATAGTGCAGGGACCAAAACTAAAAATTTTGAAATAGGCTTCGCGCCGCGAGCCTCGAGTTTTCTGTCCCATACCCTAAAATTAACCCCTCGCGCCGCGAGGTGTTCTGCTCACGCCGCGAGCTTCGAACAGACCACGTTTTTAAAACGCGAAACTAGGGTTCTTTCTCACTTCTTTTCACTTCTGGCGCCGCGAAGCTCTCCTCCAACCTGCGAATTTTCGATTTCTTTCATCTCTTAGGTTCGAATTTGTTCAATTTCATGGCTCAAAAGGTAATTTCTCTTCTTCTCCATCTCCAATTTCGGTTCTGAAGGTATTTCCATGGTGGTTTTCCCCCAATTTGATTTCGTGTGTAAATTGTGTGATGGGTGGGGGAAACCGAATTTATGTGCTTAATTGTTGCATGTTATAAGTTGTTTGAACTTGCTAGCATGTTTTATTTGTTGATTTCCATGGATTATTGTGTTGTGATGGTAGAACTCCATTGTTGGAGCTTAGATAGTGTTCTTCCCCAAATGTGGATTTTGCATGAATTGTTTTAGTAATTGTTGGGGAAAAGCGTTTGTTGTGCTTAATTGCTGAATCTTTTGGTGTCAAGAGGTTGCTAGCATGGTTAGATTGAAAGGATTTTGATGAGCTCTCTTGTCACAAAGCCTTTTGAGTTAATTTTTCCCAATTTGGTTTTAGAAAAGCTTTTTATGGTGATTGTTGGGAAGATCCAATATTTGTGCGTAATTGTTTAAATCTTATTGCTTGCCTTCGTGTTTTTCGCCACGTTGGGTTTGTTCAAAGATGCCATCTTCCTCGTTGGTACATTGACCATTTTTCAAGCTTCCAAGCACTAACAAATTTTGTTTTCCAAACAAACAAGTTTTTAAAAAGAAGGGTCCTTGAAGTTCATTTTACCATCTAAGCTAGTTTTTGAGTTTTTGGTACTAATTGTTTTTGAAAAGCTAGATGGTAAAACTTTTAAGTGTGGGAACCCATTTTGCATAAAACCTTAAAGTTACACATTTTTTAAAACGGACTCTCGTCACTCTGGTTTTTATAAAAATATGGTCAATTATTAAACGGGAAGGTGCAATCTATCGTTTTTGCGAAAAACATTAATCTTTGGTTTTTGGAAATGTTCGTTGTGATTTCTTGAATGGTTGCCGTAGTTGTTTTGAAACTTTATCGTTCCACTTTTTGGTGTTGTGACCGTAAGCGATTTTAGGAATCTTGTAGTTTTTTCACCTCGGTTTAAAACTCAAGTTTTTGGCGGCATTTTATGCTTATTCTTGAAACGCCACTTTTTGCAAGATTCTAAGTGTGGGAACCCCTAAATCAAAGAGGAAATTGTTTTTTTTTAAATGGTTCCCACTGGTTTTCAAAATGGAAAATACGGTCAAACGCTAAGTGTGGGAAGATTGGGTTACTCTTTTTGGCAACTATTCTTGAAAGTGTTCATTTTTGATACGTGCTTATTTTGCGTTTCCGTCTTGCACTAAGTGATTAATTGCACTTTTATCAAGTTGTTTCGACAAGTTATGTTTTCGTTGGCCAATTTTTCATGACTTGCTTAAAACGCTTGATATTATCCTTTTTACTTAATTTTATATTTTGTAAGGGGATAGATTAAATTTTAAGTGTGGGAACCTATTTGGTCAAATTTCTTGGCTTTTAAAAGTTTTTGTAGGTTCCCATCTCTTTAATAATTTAGTAAAGTGTGGTTAAAAACTAAGTGTGCGAAGGAAACCTTCATTTTTATCAAGAGTGTGCATTGACTTTTTGATGTGTGTTTTTGTAGCGTACTCGTTCTCTTAGGACCACATCGGGCGAGCACGAGTTTTTGCGATTCAAGCCGCAACCGCAGTATGATGAGGCCGAACGGAAGAAGCTGATCAAGGACCTTGATGCGATCAAGGGTCGCCATGTTGAGATTGGCCGGACGCTGGATTGGGATTTTCTGCATAGTATCCAGGCGGCAGGTCATATTTTGAGGTACTTTGAGAGAGGTCCGAGTGTGCCCGACAGTGAGCTTAGTAGTATGGCTTGGAAAGCCGCCTTAGACCTTCGTGAGCCTATCTACCGAGAGTTGACCTTAGAGTTCACAGCGACCTATTCATTTGACGAGGATCGAGGGAGAGAGAGTGTGAGACAGTCTTGTATTACTTATCGTTTGGGTGGCCGATGGTTTAGGCAGACTTTAGCACAGTTCGTTGTATCCCTTGAGCTTTACACACCTGATATGGTAAGGACCGATTATTTTGAGGATTACATAGGACAGTGCGCCCTAGCTCCACCTGAGGGTATAGACTATAGTATGTTATGGAGCCAGCTTGGTCAAGGGCCGTACCGTCGGTCCAACACCAAGTCTGGTAACCTAGTAGACCTGGAGCATAGAGTCCTACATAGGATGATAGCCTACACCCTGAACCAGAGGAAGTCCAGTGTAACACCTGTAAATTTTAAACCAAATTTTTTTTTAAACTGATATTAAGAGAATATTCAAGAAATACCATTCATCTAATTAACCGTTTAAAAATAACCTTTCGTCTAAATAAGTAACTATCTAAAAATCCCTTAGGCTTTATAAAAATAAATGACTAAGTAAACTATCATTAACTGGTCGGAATGCCAACGCCAGGATCGTCAAGCCGGAGCCTTGCCTTTATCCTTGCTCGTACTTGCACCTAAAAAGATGGAAATATGATGGGGTAAGCACAACCGCTTAGTGAGCAAGTAATCACATACACCATCTTGCAACATAGACACATATATATCATCCACATAATAAATAAACATCTCAGCTGTAACGGTTTCCCGCTCTTCGGACCGCCCCGCAGTCCGGCCTTGGTGGTTACCCACCCTTCGGATCGTCCCACGACCCGGCCTTAGCGATTACTTGCTCCTCGGATCGTCCCACGACCCGGCCCTAGTGGTTACCCACTCTTCGGATCGTCCCACGACCCGGCCTCATCAACAACATACACATATATATATCACAACATAATGCACATAAAAACCCACTCACCTGATCCGCAAAATACTAAGCACAAAACGCAACTCGAACTCGTTACGGCAACTCTGAAATAACACGTATATATATATACACGTATATATATATATATCAATCCAACTATTCGATATTATAAAATAAACCAACGTCCCCTAATTAAAAAGGATAAGCTAAGGAATAAATCCCGCGATTCCCGGATAACGACCCTATCAAACCACGCGATGATCTGAAATTAATTTACCAAAATAAATCCTACAAGCTTTTCCTTTCTCTTTTTCATTACTCGACCAACCTATCTACGCGGGAAGAGACTTTCCTACGTGGGTACTAAAAAGATGATGCGACGATGCACGGGTCTAAACCCGGATTGCAGCCCGGACAGCCGCAGTATAAACCGTGGCTGCTGGTCGCAACACTAAACAACAGCAGCGGTTACACACACCGCTTGGGCGCGATAACAACAAACGACACGACAACGGCGGCGGTTTGTTATACCACCACCGCTGTCCGATATCCTACACTACCAAGGCAGCAGCGGCGGCGGAATTCCACCATCGCCGGCCTTGACAAGCAACACGGCAGCAGCAGCAAGTAAACCTGCTACCGCCGCCGACAACGACAAGCACAACGGCGGCAGAAGCTGAAACCAGCCACCACCGCCGGACACGTAGATCAACGGCAGCAGCAGCCGGAAACAGCAACCACCGCTGGACCAATCAACAACACGGCAACAGTGATGAGAGGCCACCACCGCCGCCGACACCACCCAGCACCTAACAGCAGCGGCGGTCGTGGATAACCACTACCACCGCCGGCTGGTTCAAGCATCACAACAGGCAGTGGTGTAAACCACCACCGCCGGCGCACTTCTAGACAAACAGCAGCGGCAACGGCGGATAACCACCGCTACCGCCGACCGGAGAAAACAGCAGCAGCAGTGGCTGCGTGCTCCCACCGCCGCAAGCTAAACCACCACTGCAGCGGCAGTGGTTTGCTACCACCACCGCCGATCGCCATCACCACAGGGACGGCGGCTGGGCCTTTTCCGGCCAAGGCCGGCGGCCACCGAAAAACGCAGGCGGAAAACTAGAAGAGACGAGGGTTACCTTCGAATAGCAACTACACCCGATCGGAACTCCGGTAGCTCTCAAGGTTTTCCCGGCGATGTTCTCCTTCCCCGTCTAACTATCTCTCTCAACCCTCTATATCTATCTTTCTCTCTTTTTAGCAAGACAAGAAAAGAAAAGGGTTTTCTTCTCTCATCTGACAACCTATCCCCTATTTAAATTATCTAAAAGTCAAAACCCCCTTATCCTACTCAAATTCAAACTCATCCATTATTATAATTATTTTTATAATTATCCCAAACTCATAAATTAACTAAATAATAATAAAAAAAGAATAATAATAAATAAATAAATAAAAACACAGGTTTGGGGTATTACAACTCTCCCCCACTTACCGGGATTTCGTCCCGAAATCAATCCGAGAAAAGCTCCGGATAATGCTCTCGCATTTCCGCTTCCGGCTCCCAAGTCCACTCGGAACCCTTCTGATGCTGCCACTGCACCTTAACGATTCCGATTTCCTTACCGTACACTATCAGCTCTCCCCCACTCGGATTCTGGATCCGCACCAACTGACCCGCAACCTATGTTGTCGACCGATTCAGAAACATCCAATCACTCCCAACTACCACGCCGTTTCCGTTCAGGGGGGGGACGCGTATGAAAATGATGCGGAACCGCACCTCGAAGATGTCGATGGTACACCCTCGGTGCTCGCGCTCGACTACATGCACCTTCTCCGTGGCTACGCCAATTGTCACAGGTCTAACTAGCTTACCTAGCTCTATTTGGAAGGCCTTACAAAACCTATGCGACACATAGGACCAAGTGGCCCCCGTGTCAAAGAGTACTAACGCAGACTTTGGAGTTAACAGGGAAGATGTCTATACCTCACATACAGCATGCCACTATCTATCTACACAAGGCAAGAATTTATTTAAACTAAACCTAACAAGGGTATACCTGTAATCACATCGAGTGCCGCCTGAGCCTCCTCAGCAGTCATCTGGAAAGCCCGTCCTCGTGTAATAGGTCCGCTCTTTCCCGTAGTGGTACCATCAGTAATCCTAAGCGTCGCTGGGGTCGGGGCCTGAACTGGTGCTCCATTCAGCTGGGGGCAATGGGGCTTGATATGCCCGGGCTGGTAGCAGTGAAAGCAGGTCTTCACTGCCTCCTTGCAATCGCGGCTGAAATGGCCTTGTTTGCCACACTTAAAGCATGACGTCTCCTGTGCCCTACACTCACCCCTGTGGTTCCGCCCACATTTGCTGCAAGCTGCAGGTTCGCTCTTAGAATCACCCTTCGCTCCCTTATACTTCTTAACTGGCCCCGACTGATCATCCGCCTTACGCTTCCCCTGCCGCTTCTCTTCCAGGTGTATCTCCTGAGCTCTCGCTGTCTCCACCATGTCGCTAAAGGTCTTGCACCTCTTCGTGGTTACTGCCCCCTTAATTTCTGTCTTCAAAACCCCTAAGTATCGAGCCATCTTTAGGGACTCGTCGTTCGCATAACCCGGTACGAAAAGAAGCTTTTCTAGAAATTTGGCGGTGATCTCATTCACCGTCTCAGTCGTCTGGGATAGGTTCAGGAACTCTGCTGCTATCCGCTCTCTCTCAATGCTAGGAGCGAACTCCTCGTCGAACATAACCTTAAACTCCTCCCAAGTCAGTGCAGTGATCTGTGCCTCCAAAAGTCTCTTTAGGACCAGGTCCCACCAATCTTTAGCCGCATTCCGGAGTAGGTTCACCGCAAAAAGAACCTTCGAGCCCGCCGGGCATCCGCTGGTGCGGAAAGCCCCTTCCACAGCCGAATACCAGCGATAGCAAGCAACGGGGTCCTTCTGCCCCTCGAAGAATGGTGGTTTGCATGTCATGAAGTCCTTATAGGTGACCACCCGACTCTGAGACTGTGCCGTGCTCCCGCTCCCCGAACTACGTGCCGTAAGAGCTGCATCGATACGCTGATCCAGGGTCTGAACTAGCTCCTCCCTCATCTGGTCAAATAGCCCTGGCAGTGTTTGTTGTAGAATCGCAGTAATTTGAGCAGCAAGCTGGTCTGCCTGCTCGGCCTCACTCCCACTGGGATTATTCCTAGTTTGCACCATTCTGAGGGTGCAAGAGAATCTTAGGTCTTAACTACGATAAAGCAGTTTAAACTACATCGCGACGCCTAACCGTATCTTTAAGCTACTAGTGCTCATGCAAGTATCTACCTCTAGCCTTAGTGTGCATGCAAATTCATAGATAAGTTCACACCTTCCACATAAGTACTATACGTATTAGCTAACCACATAAATGCTCATCCCTAACTGTCATCAATGAGTTAAAGTCTCCAGGACTTAATCAATCCCAACACTACACAGGTGTTTATAGTAACACTATTATTGGCGCCGTATTACTATAACCATCCATTCATGATAGTCAAGTCAGGATCACCGGGCACCAATCAAACAAGAACATACCCGATAACCCATCCTCAACATACCAAGGTGTCTACGGTTGGGTTTGATACCATCCTACCTAGACCTTAACCTATCGACTAAGCAGGTACTCGCAATCATGACTCTATCCCAACAGAAACATATTATACTCACATCGACCCACATATAGCTATGCATAATAGCATGTATCCACATACGAATCATCATAATATATACATAATTTAACTCTATCTCATACGCGCATTTACGTATACATAACAATTTTAAAAAAAACTCAACTATTGCTCACCTCCGCCTTGACGGTTCCGCTGGCCATTCCGATCCTAACTTTTCCCAAAATCACCTAGTTTAACTCCAACCACACACACACCCACTAGTGTGCATGCTGATTCTCTTAAACCTAGGCTTTGATACCAAGTTGTAACACCCGTAAATTTTAAACCAAATTTTTTTTTAAACTGATATTAAGAGAATATTCAAGAAATACCATTCATCTAATTAACCGTTTAAAAATAACCTTTCGTCTAAATAAGTAACTATCTAAAAATCCCTTAGGCTTTATAAAAATAAATGACTAAGTAAACTATCAGTAACTGGTCGGAATGCCAACGCCAGGATCGTCAAGCCGGAGCCTTGTCTTTATCATTGCTCGTACTTGCACATAAAAAGATGGAAATATGATGGGGTAAGCACAACCGCTTAGTGAGCAAGTAATCACATACACCATCTCGCAACATAGACACATATATATCATCCACATAATAAATAAACATCTCAGCTGTAACGGTTTCCCGCTCTTCGGACCGCCCCGCAGTCCGGGCTTGGTGGTTACCCACCCTTCGGATCGTCCCACGACCCGGCCTTAGCGATTACTCGCTCCTCGGATCGTCCCACGACCCGGCCCTAGTGGTTACCCACTCTTCAGATCGTCCCACGACCCGGCCTCATCAACAACATACACACATATATATATATATATATATATATATATATATATCACAACATAATGCACGTAAAAACCCACTCACCTGATCTGCAAAATACTAAGCACAAAACGCAACTCGAACTCGTTACGGCAACTCTGAAATAACACGTATATATACACGTATATATATCAATCCAACTATTCGATATTATAAAATAAACCAACGTCCCCTAATTAAAAAGGATAAGCTAAGGAATAAATCCCGCGATTCCCGGATAACGACCCTATCAAACCACGCGATGATCTGAAATTAATTTACCAAAATAAATCCTACAAGCTTTTCCTTTCTCTTTTTCATTACTCGACCAACCTATCTACGCGGGAAGAGACTTGCCTACGTGGATACTAAAAAGATGATGCGACGATGCACGGGTCTAAACCCGGATTGCAGCCCGGACAGCCGCGGTATAAACCGTGGCTGCTGGTCGCAACACTAAACAACAGCAGCGGTTACACACACCGCTTGGGCGCGATAACAACAAACGACACGACAACGGCGGCGGTTTGTTATACCACCACCGTTGTCCGATATCCTACACTACCAAGGCAGCATAGGCGGCGGAATTCCACCATCGCCGGCCTTGACAAGCAACACGGCAGCAGCAGCAAGTAAACCTGCGACCGCCGCCGACAACGACAAGCACAACGGCGGCAGAAGCTGAAACCAGCCACCACCGCCGGACACCTAGATCAACGGAAGCAGCAGCCGGAAACAACCACCACCGCCGGACCAATCAACAACACGGCAACAGTGATGAGAGGCCACGACCGCCGCCGACACCACCCAGCACCTAACAGCAGCGGCGGTCGTGGATAACCACTACCACCGCCGGTTGGTTCAAGCATCACAACAGGCAGTGGTGTAAACCACCACCGCCGGCGCACTTCTAGACAAACAGCAGCGGCAACGGCGGATAACCACCGCTACCGCCGAACGGAGAAAACAGCAGCAGCAGTGGCTGCATGCTCCCACCGCCGCAAGCTAAACCACCACTGCAGCGGCAGTGGTTTGCTACCACCACCGCCGATCGCCATCACCACAGGGACGGCGGTTGGGCCTTTTCCGGCCAAGGTCGGCGGCCACCGAAAAACGCAGGTGGAAAACTAGAAGAGACCAGGGTTACCTTCGAATAGCAACTACACCCGATCGGAACTCCGGTAGCTCTCAAGGTTTTCCCGGCGATGTTCTCCTTCCCCGTCTAACTATCTCTCTCAACCCTCTATATCTATCTTTCTCTCTTTTTAGCAAGACAACAAAAGAAAAGGGTTTTCTTCTCTCATCTGACAACCTATCCCCTATATAAATTATCTAAAAGTCAAAACCCCTTATCCTACTCAAATTCAAACTCATCCATTATTATAATTATTTTTATAATTATCCCAAACTCATAAATTAACTAAATAATAATAAAAAAAAGAATAATAATAAATAAATAAAAACAAGCACAGGTTTGGGGTATTACATCCAGTCAGGACAAGATAGGGGATTTCGAGCTGTGGTTACTTCATCAGTTGGTTATCCGAGACCGCCACACACCATCTAGCATTTATCATAGCAGACTTTCTTACTGGAGCCAGAGGATTCCGTACCTCGAGTGGGCTTTTAGGTGGTCACTACATCACCCGCCTAGCTTCTTCCCATGGGATTCTGACACCGGAGGTGATAGCCTCTTTGACTTGTTTGGGAGAGTTAGTCCGCATAGACCAGAACCAGCTTAAGGGGATGAGAGTGATAGAGAGAGGAGTTGGTAGTTCATGGGTATGGGTTGGAGTGAGAGTTGAGCCGGAGGATCAGGAGATGCAGGAGCCGCAGCAGCCACAACATCAGCAGCAGCATGACGAGGCAGGACCCTCGGGATCACATCAGATACCGTCCGACTGGGACGCATATACAGCTTTTCAGGGTCTCACGTCTCGTACGCATTATCATGATGTTCAGGTGCATAGATCGTTAGACTGGCAGAACCAGTCGATGATGGGTTTCTTCTCAAACCCTCAGTTCCGACCATCAGCACCGCCGCAGTATGATGTGTGGCACCCAAAGGACCCGAGTCCTCCAAGTTACGAGAGTTATTGTTTGGTTCGATGATTTGTTTGGATATTATTGATTCGAATCAGTTGTGCGAATTGGATTTCAATAGTTCGTCGGAGCTTCAGTTTCCTTAACCCAGGCAGTATTCGTTCTTTATCTTTTTACCTTTCCGCATACATGCTTTAATAGTTATTGCATTGAGGACACTGCAATTTTTAAGTGTGGGAAGGGGGGTTAAGTAAACTTTCGCTTGTTTGTCCTTATTGTGCTTAATTGCTTATCTGATTTTATTTGAATTATATGGCATAATTTTTTTGAAATGCAGTATCTTTTCAAAAAAAAATTTGTGGAAGTCAAAAGAATCTTGCATATAGGATGATACGTTTTGGAGTTTTTATGAGTTTGAAAAAGTCATGTGTATACTAATTGCCATGAGTGATCCTTACCCTGTTCCTTGAGAGTTTGAGCCTAAATTGTTATATCTATTCATTTCTGTGAGGATGCCGACTTTGAACCAAGTAGAACTTGTCACTTTGAATGCTTGTCGAGACCACATAAGGAATGTATGTCACCATTGCACTGATAGAGGCCTTCGTTTCAACCCACTTAGCCTTCGTCAGATAATCTCATTATAAGGTTATCTGATTTGCCTAGCGTGTTTGTGAGAGTACTCATCTTTAGTACTTTATCCCTTGTAACCCCTTTGAGCCTTAGCCTTTTCGTTTCTTTACCCAATATCTTATATCCTTTAGCCCATTTCATTTTTATCTATCTCTTGGCCGTAGCTCAAAGTTGGATGCTTGTCATGTTTTTGGTCCATTTTATGAATCTGACTAATAGATAAAGGGATTGTAAGAAAGAGAGAAAAAAAGAGTAAAAAGCAACATAGTTGCTACTCAAGAAAAGAAAAGAAAGAAAAAAAATAGAGAGCTTGAAAAAAAAGAAAAGAAAAGAAAGAAAGTCAAAAGAAAAACGACTCAATCAAAAAGAAAAATCAAAAGAGTCGATGTGCTGAAAAAGAAAAGAAAAAATCGAAGCCAAAAATAAGCAATATGCTTAGGCCGATATAAAACTGATAGTAATAAAAATCCCGAGCTCTAAAAATCTCAAAAGTCAGATGATTAATTTGGATCCTAAACTGATTAGTTTTCAGGTTTTTGCTACAACCCTTAGTCACTTATATATATCCTTTATCCTACCCTTAACCCTTAGCCTAACGTTACAACCCTAAAGTCCTCTTGACGGTTGACAACTTTTCAGTGGTGGAGATGAGATTTGGTGACAAGCATATGCGTTGGTAAGATGTCGAGTATCAGTGTGATCACTATATATAACATATTACCCCTTGAGAGATACACTTGATACATACTTTGTGAGGGTAAAAGGTTGAGCATGACTTTGATGACTTGTGGAGCTTTGATTGGTATCTGAATTGTGTTTGGTTTCTTGCGACTATCCTTGTTCTTTCAAAGCATGATAATGGGTGGAGGATAATTTTGTCGTTATTCTTATTTTATCAGATGTTTGCTTGAGGACAAGCAAATCTTAAGTGTGGGAATTTTGATAACTCCAAAATTATACATATTTTACTCGCATCAGTTCCCCACTTTTATCTTTATTTTGAGAGTATTTTCGATACTGTTTGACTTAAAAAGGTGTAAATCCTAATTTTGTAGGTTTTGGAGGTGCTTGAGCGTAAAAGTGCAAAAAGAGGGTGAAAAGCGTCGAAATGGAGATTTATGTGCAGACTTTGGAAATTCAGACTTTTCTTGGCTCCTAAGACGGTTTTCTTGCTCCCGAAGACAGATAACTTCCTCCAAAGGACGGATCTTCAACAGATAAGGCAAGAAGAATATTTTGGAAGATCTCGGAAGCTGATTTTACACTGCTCGCGCCGCGAAAAATATGCTCGCGCCGCGAAGGTGAGGTTCGCGCCGCGAAATTCAGCTTTTCTCGATCGGAAGCTTCCAGAAAATTAGGGTTTGTTCGTTAAGTGTTTCGCTCCGCGAAAATTGTAGTTCCAGATTCAAGCTCTAATCAACATGCAAACAAATAGAGAATGATTTGAAAGCCATATGTCATTGATTCTTGGAGAATTGATTACACACACTAACCACACCAAGAACACACACACTTAAGAAGTTAAACTCTCTCAAATCACTCTCTTTCACAATGAAGCGTATGTGCATATCACTACAACCAAACTAACTCACATTGGGTATTTATACCCAAACATCTAAACCCTCAAGGTTTACAAGAATTACACAAACTACCCTATTAAAGGAAAACTATTACAAAAGACTAAAACAATAAAAGTAAACTTTGACTTTGTTGCACACTTTGACTTTGCCTTTGACTTCAACTTTAGCACAATCTTGTGATCTCGGATACAATCCGATTTTGCACCCAACAATCTCCCCCTTTGGATTCGAGATCACAAAAAGAATTAGGCAAACGTCTTCAAGAAAGCATCAACACTTTAATCTTCAACGATAAGCTTCCTTGAACGATAAGCTTCGGTAATAATCTTCACGAATCATCCAAATCTTCATGAAGCTTTAACAAACTTTGAACACGAAGCTTTAACAAACCGAGATATCTTCAAATAATCACCAAACTTCAAACATCTCTTGCAAGCATCTCTTGTCATATCTCGTAATCTTCTCTTTGACTTGACATTTCGGAACCATCTCCCCAAAGTATCTTCAAAGCATTTCTCTACTTTACACTTCAGATCCATCTCCCCAAAGTATCTTCAAAAACATTTCTAAACCATCTCCCCCTTTTTGATGAAATATGCAATAATCATCAAAACTATAGAAATGTATGATCAGATCAACTCAGCTCGTAAAGATACAAACCATCATAGATATCAAAAACCATCTCACAAAACCATCTCCTCCTTGTTACTCCAGAATTCCCCTTATTACTCCAAAGAAATACCGTCAATTCCATAAAGTAATCCGAATCTTTTCAAATTCAGATTTAAGTGGAAAATCCTGAAACAACACATGAATCAGTTGGAATGCCTGTGAGAAGCACAAAGCAACTCAGTGCAACAAATGCACTATATAAGGAGCTTTAGTGATGATCACTCCCCAGGGCTTCCGTTCAATCATCGCAAACACTAAAAGTATTCCTATGAACGTTCCGACAACAACAATTCGAGACCAAAAAATTTTCCGATTCGGAAAACTTCAAAATTCCGATTCGGAAAACTTGTATTTTCCGATTCGGAATTTATGAATATTCCAATTCGGAAAATATGAATACCAGTTCGGAAAACCGAACAAAAACCGAGCAGAAGGTAAAAAAACTCAAAAATTACTGCTCAAATCACCAAATTTTGACTCAAAATCACTTCCTAACACAGTAAAAACATCATATTAACCACAAACAATCAAATTCAGATCCAAATCATGATCAAATGAAGAACATCAAAACTCAAACCTCCATTTTCAAAAAAACATAAAAAGCTTAAGAAATCATACCAAATTCAATGAATTTCCAGCTCTGATACCACTTGTAGTTCCAGATTCAAGCTCTAATCAACATGCAAACAAATAGAGAATGATTTGAAAGCCATATGTCATTGATTCTTGGAGAATTGATTACACACACTAACCACACCAAGAACACACACACTTAAGAAGTTAAACTCTCTCAAATCACTCTCTTTCACAATGAAGCGTATGTGCATATCACTACAACCAAACTAACTCACATTGGGTATTTATACCCAAACATCTAAACCCTCAAGGTTTACAAGAATTACACAAACTACCCTATTAAAGGAAAACTATTACAAAAGACTAAAACAATAAAAGTAAACTTTGACTTTGTTGCACACTTTGACTTTGCCTTTGACTTCAACTTTAGCACAATCTTGTGATCTCGGATACAATCCGATTTTGCACCCAACAAAAATGCCGTTTCGCGAACGCGAAAAGGCTTCTGTTGGAGTTTTATAAATACTGCCTTTGGGTGATTCAGTTGGGGCATTCATAGAATTCAATTCATTCACCAGCACTCAGATAATTAGTTTAGGTTAGATGTTGGGAGCCGCCTAGGGTTTCCAACCCGAGAAGTCGGAGGCTCGATGTGACGACTACGGAGGAGATTCGAGGGAATGCGCGACAAACCTACCGGTCTTTAGTCTATGTATTGGAACTAGGAGGACCAAAACCTAGTTGATAATCTTAGATATACATGCTTGGGTGCTACGTGCTTAAATTCTGACAACAATCATTAATCTATGTCTTATGAAAGTAAACCATAATGGATTTACTTATCTCCAATGTATGTCTGTTCATCAGTTTTCCACTTCTTGGTTAGGTTTGTTTATTATTTGTCTTTTATCTTTTAAAATACTTTTTCAAAAGCAAAACCCCCAATTTTCCAAATTAACTGATTATAGCTTTAGTTGACATCTAGCTTAAACCGTTCCCAGTGGTAAGAACGATACTCGGACTTTCCTAAACTATATTACTCACGATCAGGTACGCTTGCCTGTGAATGTGGTAATAGTGGGTAGGATTTTAGAGGTTAAAACTTGTTTCGCTTTTTATGTATGATAATTACCGCATCACCATGCCTAACTCATAATCATCTGAAGGATCATCCTCTTCTTTCACTTGAGGCTCTGAGACTGGAAACTGAGTGTATTCGTCTTCGGAGGAAAAATCATCAAGGTTGATGATATCCTTAAGCTCATCATCTGTAGCGGCTACACGGTTAGGGTGAGAGATTTCCGGGATGACAAAGCTAACAATCTCTCTAACCTCCATCAAATCTACCGTCTTGTTCCGACCAGGCTGAGACCGAGGTACATCGGCACCGGTCCCCATATGAGTACCAGAAGGAGCGGCGCAGGAAGATGTCTGTCGGAACTGAGGAGCCAAGCCGAGCCCTCTTACGGATTTCCCCCTCACGGCGATCGAGGTCATCTCAGTCGTCGTGTCTGAACTGTGATGGCTCGGCTGACGCACGACAAGAAGTCTCAAGGACTCGGATCCAAGTCTGCATATCGGAAAGAGAGCCCTTGATCCCAGCTAGAACCTCCGTCTTCATGGCATCAAGCTTCCCTTCAAGCCTCTGGATAGATGAGACTACCTCTTGAGAAGAGGAGGTAGCCGGCTCGGGATGGTTCACGGGAAGTGATGTGTAAGCAAACTGCTGTAGATAACCCAAAAGATTGGTTTCTTCCTCGTGGAGATTCCCACGGGAGATCGGGTTCACCATAAGAAAATCCCTCAACTCATCAAACAAGTAGTCGGTCATGGAGGTAGTGATGTACAAACTCCTCACGGGCAGCTTTTAGGGCGCTGTCTACAAATTCCCTGACAACGGATGCCGGGTAAGTAACTTCGGTGTCACATAGACGGTCCGTTTGCACAACCGCTGAATCAACGATGTGGCCTACGTTCATGGCTGGCATGATAATGACCATGGTAGGACTTCCCTCCGGCCATTGTGAAACGCCCATCGTGGACGCCACTCTCGGGGTTCCGATCACGTCACATAGACTCGTGATGGGTGGAGCTAAGACTGCGTCACATAGACTGGCAGTATGTGTACCTATGAGTGTATCGGGCAATAGACTTTGGTGCACATGAAAGAAGTGTGGGGATCGGGGCAGGGATCCTCCTGTTTCAATATCATCACCCTCCAAGTGAGAGCTTGATAGCCGATGAGCTAAGTCCCCGTGAAATGAAGCATCCATCTGTTGAGATATGGAGGAGTGGCTAGGTGGGGCGTGCAATTGCACCTCTGGGTGGGAGGTGTCTTCTTCAATACCCATACTTAACACATGTGTATGGGTAGCAGATGAGGCTGCCCAGCTACTACCTATGGGTAAGGAAGGACTGGATAAAACCTTTGGTCATGTCTCACACTCATCAATTCTTTCACTTCCCTCGCTCAGCTCACTTTCTTCGACTGTTAGGTCTCCCTCAAACCTTATGTCGTCCTCACCCTCAGATGGGTGGTCATCACCGGAGTCATTAGAATCATAGTCCACTGATAACACCAAAATTATACATGTTTTGGTCATACTTAATTGAATGATTTAACCCCATTTCTCACCCATTTCTGGTCTAATTACTCACCATTTGGACTTATTATTGCTTTTGTAGGTTTTGGAGGCCGTGGAACGGAAAAGTACGGAAAAAGGCGAGAAAACGTGAAAGATGCACAATCTCAATCCAGTAGCCTTTTGGCGATCGCGAAGATTTAAGTTTGGCACCGGCAAGTTCGCCAAAGTTCGAAATCCAGGGTTTGACCAGGGTTTCAAGAACAAAGCTTCAAAACCCAAAAAAAATTCCTCTTTGAATGATTTCATAGGAACAAACAAATCTAATGATTTGTTTGGCTCTGATACCATTTGTTGGTCCCAAATAATCAAACAAAGAGAAGATTCAACAAGAAATAAAGAAGATGAAGATCAAAAGTCTTGCATTTTATTAGGAGAGCTCTCAAATACAAGAAAACACACACAAACACACACTTACACCTTTCTAGACTCTCATTGAAATGAACTCCCACCTTCTCTCAACCAACCTAAACCCCTTTATATATGGGGGGCCTAAATACAAGGCCCAAGCCCAAGCCCTATAGCTAAATTAACTAGCTATATATAAAATAAACCTTCTCAAAGCTTACTTTATAAAACTTTCTCTAATTAGGACAATTTAGTCCTAACAATCTCCCCCTAAGTTTTATAAAGAAAGCATCTCTGATCTTCTCCCCCTTGCTTTCTTCAGAAAGCACTAGTGGCGTTCGGCTACATCTTGATCTGCAAGCTCCCCCTCGATTGTAGCTCTTTATCTTCAGCTTCAACTGAAATACCAGATCCGATGTGCAATAAACGCGACTGATTGCACAAACTACAGCTCAACCTGTAAATAACTTGACACGTCTGATAATCGCAGAATACAACAGCTTGCACCAGAGCATGTTGATTCATCCAACAAAGGGATAGATGCATGTGTGAGTTACAGTGCAGATCAGTGAGAAAAATAAAGGATCTGTCTTTAACCGCGTGTTGCATAGGAATTCGGCATAGGAGCTCCAAATCTGATAAGCTCAACAGGGAAACACTGGAGCTTGGAAGCTTTGGCCGCATGTTGAATAGGAATTCGGCATAAGAGCTCCAAATCTGATAAGTTCAATAGGGAAACACTGGAACTTGGAAGCTTGGATCACGGGAACACCGTATGGAATGAATAACTGGGAGTAGATGCTGAACGAGATACTATGCTTTGATCTCTTTGCTGCTCAGAGAGTAGTCGATTTCCTGAAATCTTCAAAAATGTCAAGCAATCAGATCCAGATCTAGTCTTCTTAGTCAGATGGATGACGACCGTCACTCAAAATTCTAGATCGCAACCGAGCCTCCACAACGGTAAAACTCAACTCTCACGCCTAAGAGGAATAATTCACCGAAGGTGGCATCCAAAGGAAAAACTCAACTCTCACGCCTAAGAGGAATAATTCCATCTAATAAAACTCTAGAATAATGGTTGCAGAGCGTCAGCCTTCTAAGTAATCTAACCAAATGCAGAATCCGATCACCGTCGTTTTGAAATCGATACAAATCTGACATGACTTCAAATAATCTGGAGCAGTTGGGAAACGAGAGAAATTCAATTTTCATGATTGAAAATTGAATTTGGGCTAAAATCTGGGTTGATGAGATCTTTACGAACCAATTGGGAAAGAAAGGTGGCTAATAAAGCGCGGGGATTTTGAAGCGTCACATGTATTTGAATCTGGGTGGATCTAGAGCGCAACGGAAAGTGATCAATCATAAGCCCGATTGACCGTATAATCTTGAAAGCATATCTGGAGATAATTCCCGAACTAAAATTGAGCAATTTAGCATACTCGGGAAAAAATTCCGTCAAATAGTCCCAAACCCCGAATCCTGGAAGTCCCAAATCAGAAAAAATAAAATTTTCTGAAAGATGTGAAAATTTCAAACACCGGGGGCTGAATTTGTAAAAATTCAAAACTTTGAACTCAAGGGGTTAATCTTGTAAATTTCAGAACTTGAACTTGAGGGACCAAATATATTCTGAAACTTGAAGTGCAGGGACCAAATCTGACAGAACTTGAAAGAAGAAGTGCAGGGACTAGATTTGAACATTTTGTCCAAAATTGACAAATAAATAAGATTGAAAGATCGAGGGCTGGCAGCGTCAACTTTTCAACCTTGAAAATTTAATGTGTCACTAACTTTAAAATGGAGGGACCAAATGTGCAAATGTCTTCAAACATTGAAATTAATTCAATCTGCACACGGACTCAGATTATGATTCGGGAAACAACAAATTTCGTCGGTTCGGGGAAACAACCTCTTTTTTTTTATTATCATTTCCCAAAATTGAACTCTCATGCCAATTATTTTTTTCTTCTTTTCAAGAGCAGCAAGAGAGTCGAGAAACTTGAAAAATCAAAGGTTCCACTCAAGAACGAGTCGGGAAACTCGAATACCCGAGTCGGGTTATTCATGTTTCCCGAGTCGGGATATGAAAGATCAAAGGTTCCCCTTAAGAACGAGTCGGGAAACCTCGAATACCCGAGTCGGGTTATTCATGTTTCCCGAGTCGGAATCACAACCCAAACATCAATCTTCATCATCTCCATCAAGATCCAAACCCCAAAACTCATATTCTAATTTTTTCAAGAACAAAGCTTCAAAACCCAAAAAAAATTCCTCTTTGAATGATTTCATAGGAACAAACAAATCTAATGATTTGTTTGGCTCTGATACCATTTGTTGGTCCCAAATAATCAAACAAAGAGAAGATTCAACAAGAAATAAAGAAGATGAAGATCAAAAGTCTTGCATTTTATTAGGAGAGCTCTCAAATACAAGAAAACACACACAAACACACACTTACACCTTTCTAGACTCTCATTGAAATGAACTCCCACCTTCTCTCAACCAACCTAAACCCCTTTATATATGGGGGGCCTAAATACAAGGCCCAAGCCCAAGCCCTATAGCTAAATTAACTAGCTATATATAAAATAAACCTTCTCAAAGCTTACTTTATAAAACTTTCTCTAATTAGGACAATTTAGTCCTAACAATCTCCCCCTAAGTTTTATAAAGAAAGCATCTCTGATCTTCTCCCCCTTGCTTTCTTCAGAAAGCACTAGTGGCGTTCGGCTACATCTTGATCTGCAAGCTCCCCCTCGATTGTAGCTCTTTATCTTCAGCTTCAACTGAAATACCAGATCCGATGTGCAATAAACGCGACTGATTGCACAAACTACAGCTCAACCTGTAAATAACTCGACACGTCTGATAATCGCAGAATACAACAGCTTGCACCAGAGCATGTTGATTCATCCAACAAAGGGATAGATGCATGTGTGAGTTACAGTGCAGATCAGTGAGAAAAATAAAGTCTGAATCGGTTTAATTAATCTAAAAAAGGGGGTTTTGTATGAAAAAGGTTTAAATACTTGAAAAGGTAATTAACTAAGTAAAAACTAAGAAAGCGGTTAAAATAATAATTTAAGTTTATAATAATGGAAAAACAGCAGTGCTTATCATGATAACGTGAATCCCCAATATGGATGACATGATTAGGTCGAAGGTTTGGTTGTTTTGACTATTGTAGGAATTTAAGTCTGGGACACCCTAACATGTGCAATTTATGGCTATGAACTAGGATATGGTCCTCCTAATTCCAATCCTAAATTGTTTGGTCTACAATCTAGAATCGGTAAACCCTTCACAATCAGTATTGCAATGGCTCTTTTACTATCGGTCACTTATTGGTCAAAGTAACCCCTTAACACAACTTTATGGTCCAAGTCAGGCTAAGGTAGGTTGATTATCCTTTCGGAGTCTATCTGCTTTTGGTCTAACAAATACACCCAACCAAGTGAATTCAAATCGCCACAACAACAATAATCAGAAAAGAACCATAAACGACATTCAATTAATCAAAAACAAACCAATAAACATTAATTGCAAAGTATCATCCACAAAGGTTCATCTATCATGACAAGCACCACTAATAGACTACTCACTCATAATGAAAACAAAAAAATAAACAAAAGTGGACATCGACATGATACCGACAGTACAACGATAGATGATCAGAGATCGACTTTCGTAGCGTATCGGCACCTTTCGTACTCTCACTCTCGTTCCTTTGTACTCCCCTCGTGTATCGCACTTCAAAACTCCTGTTCAGAACTGAAGGAGGAGGCTGATATTTAAAGAAAAACGACCAGGCTCCATCTGGCGATCGCCAGACTGCCCACTTGGCGACGCCAAACACTTAATTTAACCCTAATCTTCAACTCAGTCGAACTTGGCGGCGCCAAATTGTTGATCCAGCTCTCCTAAGACCTGTTGAAATGATAATGATCCTGAATCTTTACTTAGTGAATAGGTTTTTACTTCTGTTATAGCTTGAGGAATTATCACTGAGTCTGTTCAGTGTTATTCCATGTTACTTATGCTGTAACTTATTTTTATAGTAATCAGGATCAGGATCAGGAGACGAACGAGTCTGTTCTGCAGTCTGCTGATCCTGTCCACTGAAGTGAAGACCTCCTGAAGACATCAAGATCATACTCAAAGAACCATCAGCGACGTCGAATAATTAGCTGATGACAGGAACAGCATGCTCGTGATCTGAAGACGGAACTCAGTGATAGCAGGCTGCTCAATATCGTATGACATCCTGAAGATTCATCAGGATACAAGTGACCCTGAACAGCACCAGTTTCAGGACTCTAGTCACTGATCAGTATCCTGATCCTGAAGGATTAGTGTAATGTCTTAGTCTAATGCACAAAAGGATTATCCGCCTTTACTGACACAAAAGTACATAAGGACAGTCTCTTTACTGTTCCCTCCGTACTTATCAGACCTCAAGGCAATTGTTTACACACTTCCTCTTTTGCACACCATGCAAAGAGTATTTGTTTATAGTAAATAGTACAAAGGACCACTTACATTGTGACACGTACACAAAAGTGAGTCTGCATGCATTTAATGCATTGGGTATAAATAGGACTTGAAGAGATGTTCTCCATACTTCTTCTTCAACCTAAAAATACCGTAATCCTTTCTTTCTTTATACCCTCTATCTTCTTTCTTACATCTTCTCACTTTAGTGCATAGTGAAAGAACTTAGATTGTTTAGTTTAGACTTATTGTCTTTTCTATTTCCGCAACAATCTGTAAATTCATATTGTTAATACAACAAGAATTTAAAAGTGAAAACTTGTGTGATTATATTCAACCCCCCCCCCCTTCTATAATCTCAAACACTATCCTTGCTTGAAGGTCACTTCTTTGGGACCAACAAGTGGTATCAGAGCAGATACAAGCTCTCATTTTCTTCTCTTAGAAAAATCTTGTGATCCTCTCTCCTAATCCATGGCTCTTCAAGCTAAGGATAACTACTTTGATACCGGCTCTGCTGGAAAGCCTCCTAGGTTTAACAAAGATAACTTCTCTCTTTGGAAAACCAGGATGGAAGTCTTTCTCTCTGGTTCTGATCCCCAGATTCCATACTTTCTGGAAAATGGACCACATGTGCCTACACAAACCGTCCACCCCATTCCTGCTGCAGCTGGCCAACCAGCTGTACCTGAAAGGCAACTGGTAAAGCCTGTGACTGACTGGAATGATGAAGACAGACGCCTGGTCAACATTGACACTAAGGCTAGGTCTCTCATCGCCATGTCACTCCCTGACGATGTATTCCATTCTGTCTGTCACCTTCGATCTGCTAAAGAAATATGGGACACTCTCTGTGTTCAATATGAAGGTACTGCTATTCTCATGGAATCAAGAAAGATTTTCTTGGTTCGTCAGTATGAAAGCTTTATTCATCAGAAGGATGAAACTCTCTCCCAGCTACATCAGAGATTCAACTGTCTTCTGATTGATCTGAAGACTATCGGTACTACCTACTCTAACTCTGAGGTGGTTACCAAGTTCATGGAAGCTCTTCCTGAACATTGGGAAATTTACACCTCCTGCTTAACTATGTCAAAAGACATAAAGACACTCACACTAAGTGAGTTGTACGGTATTCTTCTTAACCGTGAACAACAGAAGAAACTGAAAAAGAATCTCAAAAGAGATTCTAAAGATACCAAAAGTAACTCTGTTGCATTGGTCTCTGACTCAGTTCCTACTGTTACCACTCCTTCTTCAGTAACTATTACTGAATTAGAATCTTCTGACTCTGACATGTCAGAAGATCCTGAATTCAATGAATCTCTTGCTTTGTTAACCAGATCTTTCAAGAAGTTTGCCAAAAAGGGAAACTTCCACAAAAAGAAACATCTTACTATTACTGACAAGCCTAAATCAGACCCTGTTGATAAGGCTACTGCTATCTGCTACAACTGTCAGGGCAAAGGACACTTTGCTAATGATTGCAGGTACAGGAAAAGTCTGTTTGCTCCCTCCTCTGCCAAATCTTCTTCTAAGAACCCCAAATACCAGCGCCTGAAAGAAAAATACAAAAAGATGAAAATTCAGCGCAAGGGTAAAGGTCTTATCGCAGAAGACTGCGATTGGGATGATGTCTCCTCTGATGACTCATCTGATGAGGAAGATACTCAAGTGGCACTGATGGCCATTATTGAGGAACCTACCTTAGCTCTCATGGCTAAGATAGAAGAGGTCCCTTAAGAGATTCCTACTCAGGCTCCTGAAGCTTCTTCTTCCACAACTCCTGAAGCTTCCACCTCTGCGACTGATTCTTCCAGTCAGGTACCTATTCCTCTCGTCCCTCTTGAAAGCTTAACTCAGCTGGACCTGGTTACTCTTGATCTTTACAAAGCCCTTAATGGAAAAACCTCTGCTGAAAAAATGAATATTGATCTTCGAGGTCAACTCAAAGAATGCCAAGAAAAAATAAAACAACTTACCATTCTGGAAGAAAACTATAAAGACCAGGTCACTGTAAATAAAACTCTCTGTATTGAAAGAGAAATGGCTCTTGCTGCCAAAGAAAGAGCCCTGGCTGAGTTAAACGCTGAAAAAGTCACCATCAAAGGATGGAGTGACGCCTCTGAAAAGGTTGATGAAATATTAGCCTCAGGAAGAAATGTTAAAAACAAAAGGGGTCTTGGATACACTCATGGAGGAACTAACTCTGATTGTTCCATGCATAAATTTGGAAAATTTGTTTCGTCTATCCCTGATCCTAATGCTCCTGAAAACATTCCTTCTTCTTCTAACACACACTCTGAAGGTGCTCCTAAGAGCAAAAAGAACACAGTCAAAGAAAAATCTAAAACTATAACACCTTCAAAGACCAAGAGTCCTAAACCCAAGAACAAAGTTCTGGGTGGTGGTCCTTCAGTCTCAGGATCAAAATCTTTCTCTCAAAATCCTGTTCCCAGACTGAAGATTAACCTGAAGCAAAAGACTCAGGAGAAGAAACCAATTCCTCCGATGTCCAATGCTAAAGGCATACTTGGTACTGGTCCTGCTCACTTGAAGTTTAAAGACTTCCTGGACCACACTAAACGCTTTCAATATCGCAAATGTTATCACTGTGGATTAAATGACCATATTGCGAGTAAGTGTCCTGATGCTACCAAAGCTGAAAAATCAGCTAAGGTAAAGAAAAATCCTAAGACTGATAATTCAGTCAAAGGAAAGAAGGTTGTCAAGACTGTCTCCTCAGTCAAGACTCCAGCCTCAAGAACTGATAAATCAGTTAAGGCTGCCACTGACTCCACCAGTCCTACTGATAATTCTGGATCCATAGTTCTATGGGTACCAAGAAAAACTTAAACTCTAAATTTTACAGGATAAGGGCATCTGGTACCTGGACAGTGGATGCTCTCGACATATGACTGGTTCGAAATCTGTCCTCTCTAACTACCGTGAAGAAAGAGGTCCTGCTGTGACCTTTGGTGGAAACGGTAAAGGCCAAACCCGAGGGTATGGCACACTGACCAACGGAGTAACTACTTTCAAGAGAGTTGCTTATGTTGAAGGCCTGATGCATAATCTTCTGAGCATCAGTCAACTGTGTGATAAGAATCACAAAGTCTCCTTCTCAAAGAAGAAGTGCAAAGTCAAAAACAGAAGAAAGGAAGTTATTCTCACTAGAGTGAGACATGCTGATATCTACATCATCAACATGAATACTTCCACTGAAAACTTCTGCTTTGTATCTCGTGCTTCCTCTGATACAAATTGGCTTTGGCACAAGCGTCTTTCTCATCTCAACTTCAAGACGCTGAATCAACTCTGCATCAACAATCTTGTCATTGGTCTTCCTGAATTTCGCTATACAAAGGTATCTCTTTGTTCAGCATGTGAGAAAGGAAAACAGACCATGGATAGTTTCAAGTCCAAGCAGATTTCCTCCATCAGCTCTCCTCTACAACTTCTCCACATGGATCTCTTTGGACCAGTCAACGTCCAATCCATTGCTGGAAAGAAATATACTCTGGTAATCGTTGATGAATATTCCAGATATACCTGGGTGTTCTTTCTTCGATCCAAGAGTGATGCTCCTGAAGAAATCATTCTGTTCGTCAGGAAGATGGAAAGACTCAACAACCTTACTGTTCGATCAATCAGGAGTGACCACGGAACTCAATTCAAAAACAGTACCCTGGAAACTTTCTTCGATCAGAAAGGTATCTCACAGAACTTCTCTTCTGTAAGAAATCCTCAGCAAAATGGTGTTGCTGAAAGACGAAACAGAACCCTGATTGAAGCTGCATGATCAATGTTGAGTGAAGCCAACCTTGCCACTCAATTCTGGGCAGAAGCTGTTAACACAGCTTGCTATACTCAGAACCGATCCCTGATAGTAAAGCGCTTCAGACGAACTCCTTACGAACTCTTTCGTAACAGGAAACCCTCCATCGAACATCTCCATATCTTTGGTTGTGTCTGCTACATCCTGAACAACACGGATAACCTTGGAAAGTTCGATTCCAAGTCTGATGATGGAATTTTCCTTGGATACTCCTCTATCTCTAAAACCTACCGTGTGTTCAACAAACGAAGACAAGCCATAGAGGAAACGATTCATGTCAAGTTTGATGAATCGGGTCCTACCTTTCCTCACCCTCATGAAAATTCTGAAATAAATCAGTGGGCTGACTCTTTCTTTCAAATCTCTGAACCTCCCATTGTTGATCCAATTCCTCAAAACCTCCCTGATGGTTTTGAAGAAGATCCTCCAATACCACCCACTGATATACACATCCCACCTCTGATAAATGCCACTCCAATTACCCAAATCACACCATCTGAACCTGATCAACCAACTAACAGTGAAGACTCTTCTCAAACCACTGTTAGTGCGCCTACGCCTACTAATCTTCTTCCTGATCCATTATCAAATGAAGCTTCCACTTCAGGACAGGTGTATCATCCACCTGCTCTACGATGGACCAAGGATCATCCTATTGATCAAGTTCTTGGTAATCCCTCCTCTGGCATTAAAACTCGACGTCAATCTGGTAACGTCTGTCTTTATGTTAATTTCATCTCTGAAAATGAACCTAAAGAAATAGATGATGCTTTGCGTGATCCTGCCTGGGTCTCAGCCATGCAGGAAGAGCTAGCAGAGTTCATCAGAAACAATGTCTGGCTTCTCGTCCCTAGGCCTCGAAAACGTACTATCATTGGTTCCAAGTGGATTTTTCGAAATAAACTTGATGAGATTGGTACTATTATTCGAAACAAGGCTCGCCTTGTGGCTCAGGGATACAGGCAGGAAGAGGGCATTGATTACGATGAAACCTTTGCTCCTGTGGCTAGGCTCGAAGCAATTCGACTTTTCCTAGCCTTTGCAGCACATATGAACTTCAAGGTTTATCAGATGGACATTAAAAATGCCTTTCTGAATGGAAAACTTAATGAAGAAGTCTATGTGGCTCAGCCTCCTGGCTTTGTAGATCCTAAGTTCCCTGATCACGTCTACAAGTTAAACAAGGCTCTCTATGGGTTAAAACAGGCTCCTCGTGCCTGGTATGATACCCTCTCAACCTTTCTTCTCTCTAAAGGTTTTGTTCGTGGAAAGATCGATAGCACTTTATTTCTAAAGAAATATCCTAAGCATATCCTTCTTGTCCAGATATATGTCGATGACATTATCTTTGGATCCACAAATCCAAAACTCTGCGAAAAGTTTGAGTTGCTCATGAAATCTGAATATAAAATGTCTATGATGGGTGAACTATCATTCTTTTTAGGACTTCAGATCAAGCAATCTGAAAAGGGAATCTTTATCAATCAAGGTAAATATGTACATGAGATGCTGAAGAAATTTGATCTCACATCCTGTACACCGATGAAGACTCCAATGGCTCCTCCTCTGTCACTTGACAAGGATTCCAAAGGGAAACCTATTGATGTGACTCTCTACAGAGGAATGATCGGCTCTCTGCTGTATCTCACAGCTAGTCGCCCTGATATCATGTATTCTACATGTTTATGTGCTCGTTATCAGGCTGAACCCAAAGAATCCCATCTGACCGCTGTAAAGCGGATCTTCAGATATCTGAAGGGAACTCCTAATCTGGGTCTTTGGTACTCCAAGGACTCAGGGTTCGATCTAACAGCTTATTCTGATAGTGACTTTGCAGGATGTAAGATCGACAGGAAAAGCACCACTGGTGGGTGTCACCTGCTAGGTGGCAAGTTGGTGAGTTGGACTAGCAAGAAACAGAACTCTGTGTCCACATCAACTGCTGAGGCTGAATATGTTGCAGCAGGAATCTGTTGTGCTCAAGTCCTGTGGCTGAGAAATCAACTTCAGGACTATGACATACAACTTTCTAAAATTCCTATATACTGTGACAATACTTCAGCGATAGCCATCGCCAACAATCCTGTCTTACACTCCAAGACAAAGCACATTGAAGTGAGATATCACTTCATCAGGGATCATGTGATGAATGGTGATATTGAACTCCATTTTGTCCCTACTGAATATCAGATTGCTGACCTCTTTACCAAACCACTGGATGTGACGCGTTTTAATATGCTCATCAGTGAACTTGGGATGTTAAATCCTGATGATTGAAGTTTATCAGGACAAACAGTTGTTAAAACCTAAAGAATAACTATTCTCAGGACTCTTTCTTTAACAACTCCTAAACGAACTCTCATCAGAGGATAACTCTATTCAGTACTTACAAAATCTTTGTTCAATATCCGAATACTGATGATTCTCAGGTAAGTACCTCTGCTCCTGAAACCTTATCGCATTAAATGTGATAAGAGGATTTTCCCAAAACAGTGCTTATCTGATAAGTACTCCAATTCCAAGAAAACAAATCTTTCATCAAGATGGAATTATCCCCTGAAAAGGTGGTTTTTATCTTTTCAAATAAAACAAACTTTTCATCTGCACTGACACGTAATGGGACGTTTCCTGTTCCCCACGACGTGTGTCAGGCGCGTGAACGCGCGTAGAACTTCCCTTTTTCATCATTACGTTTGAATTTAGCCGCCCGTTTCTCTCTCATCCATTTTCTCTCTCCAACCGCGAGGTATATAAACCTCACTCGTAATCCATTACACTTTTTACGCTCACATAATTCTCTCTAAGAACTCAAGCAAGAAAAAGCAAGAACTGTTTTCTCTCAAGAACACCAAGAACACTCATCACTTTTCTTTAACAAGATCATCGTAAGTGTTTCTTTACTCTTGTTCTTTCTACATTTTAAGTTGGTATTCTTCATCTAAACAACTTATTTTGTTAAACGTTTTTCCAAAAACCCTAAATCACTTCAGTTTATATGGTTCTTCTTATTTCTTTTAAGAACAATCATAAACTCTTATTTTGATATCTTTTCATCAAAATAAAAGTTTCTTTTTAATACCAAAACA
Source organism: Centaurea solstitialis (assembly GCA_030169165.1). NCBI lineage: Eukaryota > Viridiplantae > Streptophyta > Magnoliopsida > Asterales > Asteraceae > Centaurea > Centaurea solstitialis. The sequence continues at coordinate 40,233,398 of CM058041.1, read as the reverse complement.
CATTCCTTTTGTGTATTTTGGTATCTAATCCATTCCAAGTATAAAGGATTTCACCACTTTTATGAACATATTCTGTGTTCATTGAAAAGTGAAGAAAAATTGCATATTTTGGATCTTTAATCATCCACATATGTTGTTTTTTTTGTTTAACAGAATGGCTGCTACAACTTCCACATCTTTGGACACCCAGCTCTCCTCTGAGGCCACAACACTGATGACTGCTACTAGAAACCTTCCGATAGTCATTCCCCAGCACGACTTGCAGTTCAAACCCAACAACTTGATTGGGCAATTTGACCTCCCTGCAAACAAGGCGTTTCTGAAGCCTGCCAGGGACTTCCTACTGTCATGTCCCCTGAAGACGGCCTTCACTCTGAACCCGGCGCCCAACAAACCCCTCCTACTGCAATTGTGGTCCACTGCCACCACAGCCCAAGAACGGAACTCCAAGGGCAAGATGCACGAGGTAATTAAGTTCCAGATCAAGGACGACATTATCTCGTTCGGCATTGGCACCCTGAGAAACGTCCTCAACTTCCCCAAGAAGCAGAAATTCCCTCCTGCTCCTTCTTCTGACGACATTATAGCACTCCTGGATGCTATTGGCTACAAATGGCCTGTCCGAGAAGGCCAACCTCTGGTGAAGACTGCTGCCACTGTCCACAAGACGGGGCTAAACGCTACGTTCTATTATATATGGAACACGTTTGGTCTCTGTCTGACAGGGAAGACGGGGAGCACGGAGCAATTCCCCACGGTGATTCAGAACATGGTCTACTCTGCGATCAAAAATCGCAAGTTTGACTACGTCCGCTGCATCTGGGACGACATGCTGAAGAAGATCAAGAACCGCACCAGGGTGGTGAACGTCCCCTACACCAGGTTCTTCTCTGCAGTTCTGGCACTGCACATGGGTACCAATTACCCAACAGAGGGAAACTTCAACAACTACGCCCTAGGCGTGAAGTTTCTGGAACAGCTGTCTTCCAAAGCTGACGACGTCCCTCTGTCTGCTGTCTTGGTTGTCCCTGAAGCACAACCAGACGCAGAGGAACAACCCATCTCTGCTGCTGTTCAAGGTATGTCTTCTCTCTTCTCTTCCAAACCATCTTCTTCTCCTTCTATGCATGTTATGTCAGTAGCTAACCCTATACTGACTTCCCCAGCTGCAACAACTTCGCAGCCTCTGCCACTGCTGCTGCCGCCGCTGCCGCCCCTGCTCCTACTGGTGTCACCATCACCATACCTTGTCTGGATGCCATCCATGACAAGGTCTCTCAGGTGGCTACCTCCTCTTCCTCACTTCAGGCGTCTGTAGACGACCTGAAGGCTACGGCGTTACCCGCTCTCTCCACAGCGGTCAACAACAACTCCACCTCTACCACCAACTTCCAACAACTTGTGGTGCAGAGGTTGGATGCACAGGAGACTGGCCTTAGAGCCCTCCAGGAGAAAGTGGCCGAGCTAGCCACTGCAGTCAACACTCTTGCCACTGCTCCTCCTCCACCGCCGTCGTTCACTACGGCTGATAGGGAACTCCTGCAGTCCCTGATCTCATCTTCCTTCATCAACAGGAAGCTCAACGCCAACATGGCCTCTCTCCTCCAACGCAGTGTTTCAACAGCCGCCTTACAACAGGCACCTGTTGAGGGGGAGAGACAGCCCCAGAGAGACCATTCCGTTTATTCCCCCTCCACCAACTGGAGAACAAATGAACAGGGGGGAACAAACGAGAATGAGGATGATGATGAAGATGATGATGATGATGATGAAGACGACGACACCTTCTTCGTCGAGAAGGTACCAGCCTCAACGCCCACTCCAGGGCCTGCACACTCTCAGGGGGAGAACCCCGGTGCACCTGGTACGTTACTACTACCATCCTCTCCCTCATCTTCTGATAATCAACCCATCTCCACTCTTCTTAAATCTAAGCCTACCCCCGAAACCATCACCCTCGACACCTCCTCTGAAGACTCACCCACAAACAACTTACAATTGGTTATATACCAACCAACCAAACAACCTACCGCTGAACCAACACCTCAACCTACACCCTCACCAACCTCTGAACCCGAAAACCAAGACAACTCTGACTTTCAGGATGTGAACTTTGGTTCTGTCACTGGTGAGATTATTCGCCTCATGGAGAATAGTCCATCAGAACAGACAAGAGCCGAATTAAGCAGAATGACTTTCAGAGTAACTCCCCTAAACCCTGAATCTATTCCTTCTAAACCAACCCGCTTTAACCCTGAAGCATCCTCTTCTAGAACCCCTGAAATAAGAGCCCCTCCTGAAACCATTTGTCTATCGTCAGATGATGAATTCATCTCTGATGACTTCTCTACCCCTGCTTCTTCTCCCAGATCTCCTCCATCTAACTCTCCTAGATCTGAAGGTGAGAATTACCCTGACAACTCTGCTACTGTCAACAGGGATGGGCGTTTAGATGTCGTGATAGAGCGACTCGAGAGTACAAGAGTAAAAATTCCTCTTCGTACCTCTTGGGACTCCGAGTTCGCCTATCTATCGCAAGAAGAGTACAACAACGCTGTACAGGCTCAGGAGGAGCATAATAAGAAGCAGAAGGGAGCTTTCCTCTCCGCTCAAGCCGCTCGAAGGCTTGCATCGGATTTTGTTGAAGAGGACGCTGAAATAAGTGTTGATCCTGTTTTAGCACAGAAGGCCGCGCTGAAGGTCTTCAACAGAAATGCTGAAGTTCAGTCTGAAGAAGTGAACTCAAAGCTTGACTGGTGCCGAGACCCCCTACACCTCAGAAAACATGGTGCTGCTATCTCTGGAATCCATCTCAGCCGAACACGCGGCAAAAGAGCAAAAACATGGATCACCGTCAAACGCTCAGGAGTCAAGGATGTGCAACACACTCTTGACAAGTTGGAAAGATACAACTTGTCAGAGTGGAATGAAATCAGAAGCCTACTTCCCAAAGCCAACAGAAACTATCGGGCTGAAGTAGAAGAAGTCATTAATGGACTTATTGCACGCATCAGAAGAACAACCGAAATTCCTGATGACCTTCTCCAACCTTCTTCAGCACTGCCTCAGCCACCTGTTCAAAGATCAGCGGGTGCTTCAACAAGGAGACCAACTCCTTGCATGCCCAGAATGGTTGTCAAACCACTGGACCTCTCAATGCTTGATCTTTCACTCCCTCCAGGAGTCTCTCTATCTGAAGGACAAGTCATCAGAGAACCTGTTCATGGTATTTGTGTAAGCGACAACTCCAAGATTCTACGCTTTCAGCGTTTCAGCGAGCTACACAAAGCACCATATGAACACTTGGTTTCTGTTCTCTTCACTGCTCAAAAGGACAAGACAAACCAAGATAATAAAGAGATAATTCGCACTGTCAGAGCTATACTCGATCATAGAATCGCCTTCAGTGATACTCCTGTTCCAATACAAGTCAAGACTGAAGAACTTAGCGAAAACTCTGATAGTTAGAATATTTTTGTAATTTTTCTTTCAGTACTCATTTATGTACTCTTGTATTTTCTTTACTCTTGTAACCTTATTAAGATTAATGAAAATGCAATTCAGTGCATTGTACTTTACTCCATCATAGTACTGAAAAAGATCCCTCAAAACAGTAAATGGGACATGTACCTTTATGAGTTCTATTTCCTACTGTTTCATCTAGACTTAGAAATTTTTTTTCTCTTTCTAGAATTAGACAATTTCTCCATTGTCTTATCATTATCATTTAGGGGGAGATTGTTGATCCAGCTCTCCTAAGACCTGATGAAATGATAATGATCCTGAATCTTTACTTAGTGAATAGGTTTTTACTTCTGTTATAGCTTGAGGAATTATCACTGAGTCTGTTCAGTGTTATTCCATGTTACTTATGATGTAACTTATTTTTATAGTAATCAGGATCAGGATCAGGAGACGAACGAGTCTGTTCTGCAGTCTGCTGATCCTGTCCACTGAAGTGAAGACCTCCTGAAGACATCAAGATCATACTCAAAGAACCATCAGCGACATCGAAGAATTAGCTGATGACAGGAACAGCATGCTCGTGATCTGAAGACGGAACTCAGTGATAGCAGGCTGCTCAATATCGTATGACATCCTGAAGATTCATCAGGATACAAGTGACCCTGAACAGCACCAGTTTCAGGACTCTAGTCACTGATCAGTATCCTGATCCTGAAGGATTAGTGTAATGTCTTAGTCTAATGCACAAAAGGATTATCCGCCTTTACTGACACAAAAGTACATAAGGACAGTCTCTTTACTGTTCCCTCCGTACTTATCAGACCTTAAGGCAACTGTTTACACACTTCCTCTTTTGCACACCATGCAAAGAGTATTTGTTTATAGTAAATAGTACAAAGGACCACTTACATTGTGACACGTACACAAAAGTGAGTCTGCATACATTTAATGCATTGGGTATAAATAGGACTTGAAGAGATGTTCTCCATACTTCTTCTTCAACCTAAAAATACCCTAATCCTTTCTTTCTTTATACCCTCTATCTTCTTTCTTACATCTTCTCACTTTAGTGCATAGTGAAAGAACTTAGATTGTTTAGTTTAGACTTATTGTCTTTTCTATTTCCGCAACAATCTGTAAATTCATATTGTTAATACAACAAGAATTTAAAAGTGAAAACTTGTGTGATTATATTCAACCCCCCCCCCTTCTATAATCCCAAACACTATCCTTGCTTGAAGGTCACCTCTTTGGGACCAACACAAATATAGGACTTCGCGATCGCCAAGTGTCTTCTGTGTTGACTTTGTGCATTTTTCACGTTTTCTCGCCTTTTTCCGTACTTTTCCGTTCCACGGCCTCCAAATCCTTCACAATCAATAATAAGCTCATTTAGTGCATGAAATGATCATAAACGGGTGAGAAATGGGGTAAAGTCATACGATTACGCGCAACCAAAACATGTATAATTTTGGTGTTATCAAAATCCCCACACTTAATGTGACAGCCGTCAGTTTTGGTCATCAGGTTAGAAATCCGTTAACGCACTCTGTAGCATGCCCGTAGGTTAAAAATTTAGTCATTTAAGTAGTTAAGTGAAACTAGGTTAGTGTGCGCGAAAAAGTTAGGCTAAAACCTAAAAGTCCCGAAAACTGCCCGGAAAGGCCCGAACCGGCCCGAAATCATCCGATAATCCTAAAATGCCAAATTTAAAGTAAAATTTTAGAAATTTAAGTTATTATGTTAAAAACATACGTAAACTGACCCAATTAATCCAACAGTACCTTCGAAAAATTTAATTTCCGCCAAAACCCGGTACCGCGTCCGAATAACAGGTAAATTTTAAGCTGTTTAAAAAGAAAAAAAAAATTTAAGAGAGAGAGGTGGGCCTTCTAGAAGGCCGGCCCCCCCCCCCTTTTTTTTCCCTCTCTTTCTCTTGTTTCTCTCAACTTAATTATTACACACCCTTTTCCCACATTTCACTCATTATTCATTTCAAATCTTCTCCAACACTTCTCTCTTTCTCTCTTCTTTCTTTCTCTCTAAAACTCACGAAAATTCCAGCAACATTAGAACAAGAAATCAGATTTATTTGAAGTTGTTGAAGTCCATTTCAAGATCAAAAGGTCTCATTCTAAAGGTAAGAGTGTTGGGGGTAATCTTAGCTTCGATTTTTCTCATTTTTGGGGTGTTTGATTGAGTTTTCTTGATGTTTAAACCCCTCTTCTTGTTTGATAACAATCTTTATGTTTGGGAAGGAGAAGAAGCCCTAAAAATGTACATAAAACATTAAAAGAGGGTAAAATCCATGATTTCCCCATAAGCATGTGAGATTGGGATCAAAAATCATCATCTTGTTGTTTTTCTCTATACATTTAGGGCTGAACTTTAAAAATAGTTCATGCATGTCAATGGAGATGATAAAAACGTATTATTCTTTTTTATTTGTTGCATGAAGTGGATATGAAGTTGCTAGCAAGAAATCCTTCAAAGAACTCTATGATTTTATGTGTTTTGGATATGAAAGAAATGGGTTTTGTTGCTGGACAGAATCTGTCCGAAATTTGTGAGGTGTTTAGACGACTCAAAAGCTTAATGAATGATCTTATTTTGTTACAAAAATTTTATGGATGAAAGTTTAAAGTGTTAGGAAGAAAATCCAACTTGAATCATCCAAAAATTCGGAGTAAAACTATTTCAACCATCTAGAAACATTTTGTTGTGCAACAGCTTCTGTCTGAAATTTTTATTCATCTTCATGCAAGCATAACTCCTTCATAACTTGTTCAAAATGTTTGATTTTTAGTTCTAAACTCAAGTTTACTGAGTTAGCTTTCCAAAGAAACCAAACTCAAGTGATTTGGTGGAGTTTTGAGGGGTGAACCAATGAAAACAAAATGAAGGTGCAAGCTGTCCCAAGAGGACAGATTCACATGCACGACTTCAAAGAGGCATATCTCCCTCAAAAATCACCCAAATGATGCAAGGCTTATCTCATTAGTTTGGTATTTGAGTTATTTAGAAAACCCCTTTTGAAATTCATGATTTGGTGGAATATTGAACTCTCTATGAGTAAAACATTACTGATAGGTATCTTTGAAAAATGGATTTGGGTACTGATTTTGCAAAAATAATTAAAATAGGCAAAACACCTCTAAAAATCATAAAAATTGGTGGAGATGATGCTAACATCCCCAATATCAGTAGGTAAAAATATTGGAAATTTTCCTTTTATGGACCTAAGTTTAAAGATGGTGTTTTTGCAACTTACAAATTGTGACAGATTCTGAAATTTTACTAAGGACCAAATTTTATAAATTTTAGGGTTTCTTGCATTTTGGAAATCCCTAAGACTTATTAAATCTAAATTAAACTATATTTAACTAACTAAATAAACTAATGGCATTACGTGGGATATCGGTATGGTTATTAAGTTTGGACCGTTGAATTAGGGACTCACGTAATTACGTATGTTATAGGGCGAGTGTAGACCGGGAGCCGGATTTTCGAACACACATTACGAGCACTTAGAACGCTAAACCCACGCAAGGTGAGTATTCACGGCCCCTCTTTTCAACGTTTTCTTTTACGTATTTGGGGTGAAAAGCATGTTGATATCGAATCTTTTACGAAATTATGCTTCAAGTTTAAGTAATAAGAAATACGATTGAATGTTGTTTTTAGCAAGTGTTATGCAATATGTGATATACGTTGAGTAAATTCCCCTTTATAATAAACACTACTATTAACTTCGTTAGGAGCCTATGACTTAGTGGATAGCGCTATTTGGTACCAATACCCACTCTTTTGACTGACGAGTTAAGGGTGCACTAATTCAGAATTAACGACTACCCATGTGGGGCAAACCCCCACCGCTGAGGTACTCGTTGGGGAGACGACCTACACATGTGGACGTGAGTTTCCACCGCTGATGTAGCTCGTATGAACGTTCCGCCCATGTGGTTCGCAACCACCTCTGAGGTATTCGTTGGGGTTAACGGTTTGTAGTGGCTCAACTATACGTATCTTATGCATAATTGAAATTTTGACGTTAGTAAACGTCCAAGAATTTTATTTCCACGACACGGTCTGCTTGTAAAATTTTTGTGTGCAATTAAAAACCTGTGAACTCACCAACTCTCGTAGTTGACTTTTGTTTTAACATGCTTTTCAGGAAATCCGAAGGTATGATAAGGCTTAGTTGCGGATTTATGAAATCACCAATCTAAATTTTGTTATCTTTGTTTCGTTGACGTTGTAAACTTAAACTTATCGTTGGATTGTAATACTTTGTCAACAATATTTATTTATGTATGTGGATGATTGGTGTTGTTTATCTCCTGCCGTTGTGAAATCTTGAGCTGTAGCGCCTCGTGTTTCCGCTTTGGCGGGGTGTTACACTTAAGCTTTGATTGTCCTCAATCAAAAGACTGAAAAATAAGAAAGATAACTCCAAAATTATCTCCACCCAAGATCATCAAAGAGAGCAAAGTATACTCACACAATCGAACACACAAACAAGACTCGTCAAGCAATCGGATACCAAGGCCAACCTTTTACCCTCACATAATATGAATAACAATATGAAGTGTATCTCTCGGGGGTAAAAGTGTATATATAAGTGATCACACTAATACTCGACTAATTCCCGCATGCATAAGCTTGTCACCAAATCTAATCTCCACCACTGAGAAGTTGTCAACCGTCAAGAGGACTTTAGGGTTGTAATGTTAGGCTTAGGGTTAAGGGTAGGATAAAGGATATATATAAGTGAGTAAGGGTTATGCAACAAAAACTTGAAAACTTAATTAGTAATGATCCAAACAGTGAAACAACCTGACTTTCGAACAGTGAGACTTTTGGGATGAGTATTTCCTCTCTTTTCTTTTAGAATTGGCCTAAGCCTATGGCTTATTTGGGGCACAAATTCTTTTTCAATCTTTTTCAGCTCTCCTTCTTTTCTTTTTTGTATTCTCGACTCTTTTGATATTTCTTTTCTTTTCTGAGTCTCAAATATTTTCTTTCTTTTTTTTTTTCTTTTTTTTTTCAGAGCAGCAACTATGTTGCTTTTGGGCTCTTTTTAAATCTCAATCCCATAAAAACTGTCAGATAAGAAAACTGGATCAAAACATCTCAAGATTCAAATTTAAGTCACGGTCAAAAGATAGATAAACAATTAGGCTCAAGGATAAAGTGTATAGTGGGTAATGAAATGAAAAGGCTAAGGCTCAAAATGGTTTCAAGGGGTAAAGTGTTAAAAGGTGAACACTTTTCAATTACAGGCTAGGCAAATCAAATAACCTTATGATGAGGTTATCTGACGAAGGCTAAAAGGGTTAGAAACGAAGGCCTCTATCAGTGCAATGGTGATAAATACTTCTCTTATGTGGTCTCGACAAGCATTCAAATGACAAGTTCTACCTTGGGTCAAAGTCGGTATTCCTCACGAAATAAACAGATATAACAATATAGGCTCAATCTCTCAACGGAATTGGGTGAGGCACTCATGGTAATCAGTATTCCAAGGTATCCTTTTACTCAACTAATCATATTCAGTGTTCTCCTATGCAAGCAACTCAGTCTCAAAAACAATCTCAGATTTCGAAAAAAATTGGGGTCAAATCTCAAAGCTTTCAAAAGTTTGAAAAACGACAATCCACAAGCAAAAAGTGAACCCATTTAAACAGATAAGTCTACATAACCCCCTCCCCACACTTAAAATTTGCAGTGTCCTCAATGCAACAATCAAAACAATTAAGGAGTAATTGGGAAAAAGAGAAACTTCCCAAGTTATGTGACGAAATCTGTTCTGATCTGAGAGTGGTGCATAAAATTCGTGCTCGATCATAAATCGCCATATCTACCAACAAAAAGAAAAAGAAAAAGTAAAAACGAACAAATGAAAAATAACCAAACCAAATTACTTAAAATCCTAATGATAAGTGTCTAAATGTTGCCACTTATGGAGTCCTTTTTATGTCTAATTGTGTCTTTATTTTGCCCAATAGTATAGTTTGAGTCTAATTTACTTCTGTTTTTACTATAATTTCATTTCTCATGACTTATGTGGTTATATGTGTAAATATGTAGTTAATTAGTGTTATTTTATTGTTTTCCAGGCTTTGGAAAGGAGCAGTTGCAGGACAGCCCTTTGGGAGTGTTATAGGAATGCCACCGGACTGCTACAGGAATGCTGAAGGAAGGTTTCTGGGCCAGCTCATTACTTTTGATTCAAGGAACTGCTTTTGGATCTGACCCGACTTTTGACCCATGGGTTGCTTTTGTCAGACAATCAAGCCTGTTTACAGCTGTCTCCCTCTTTCAAGCCTTTTATTTGCCTATAAATACCATGTAGTTGTAACCTTAATTTCTTACACTTGATCCATATCACTTTCTAGTGATTTGGTTTCTCTTGTCACTACTCTTTAGTTCTTAGCTGCTGTTTAGATTTAAATTTCTGTTCTTAAGGTTCCGGTTTCAAAACATTTGGTAGTGTAAGCTTTTGATCTTCCTAGTTTGTGTCTTAATCTCTATACGGGTTTAAGCACTTAAACTAGTGTTGTTGTTGTTCTTAGTAGTGTTAATCAAAGTAATCTTTTGAAAAATCATCTTGTGTTGTGTTCTTGTTGTTAAAGTTCCAGTTTCTGATCTTTAAAAGTGTTCTTGTGTTAAAATCCAAAGTTTGTAGTTTTCAATCTTCTTGTTTCCTTGGAGTTGTTTTACACTCTGATTCTTTCTTAGTAAAGAACGTATTGTGTTTCAACTACCAAAATCAGTGTTTTCAAAATACCTGTTAGTGTCTTAACTGTTAGAAAATAGTTGCTTAAATCTCAAGTTTCAAGTACAACCTAAAATGGCTCCCTTGTACTTGCTTGTCCTTTCAAGTACATTCTTTGTACCTTTGTCTCCTAAGTGTACTTCCAAGTACTTTTTGTCCCCTAGATTGATTACATGCAAGACTTTTGTTCCAAGTAACTAAACAGTATATTATTTACCTGCTAATTGCTAACTGCTGCTAACTTTCTAACTTCTTGGAATTACTACACTCTGTTTCTCTCTAGTAGAGAACGTATTGTGTAGTAATTACCAATTTACTTTTATTGCAATTTACTTTCCAGCAATTTTACTGGTCATAACTTCCAGTGTTTAATTTCCTGTCAGTTACTTTTCTGCAACTTACTGGTCAATCCAGTCTTTACTGGTCACTCCAGTGTTTACATTTCTGCAATCTACTGGTCAGTCCAGTACTTTAATTTACTGCAATTTATTTTACTGCTTTTGGGATTACTTACACTCTGTTTCTCTCTCAGAAGAGAACGTATTGTGTAAGTAATTACCACTCATTTGCTTTTCTTGCCAACATTCCCAACTGGTCAGTATTCCAGTATTCACATTTCCAAGTTATGAGTTAAAAGCTTGAGCTTGGGGTGTGGGGAAATATTGAGTGCAATGTAGTTGTAATTGTTCTAGATGCAATTTTGTATTATTGTGTTAACTATTTATTGCAGGAGTTTGAAGCGTTTCATTGAAGATTAATTTAGGTTGATTGACGCCCAATCTGGCTTATGAAAATGCATAAACTTTCAGAGTTAAGGTTTACGTTAAAACAAATGCAGTAAAGTGAGAATAATATTACAGTGCTAAACTATTTATTACAGGGATTTGAAGCGTTTCATTGAAGATTAAGTTGGACTAGTCTGGCTTATGAAAATGCATTAACTTTCAGAGTTAAGGGTAACGTGAGAATAACTGTGGTAACATGTGTAGTCTGTATATGGTTTTTATCTGGCGATGAAGGTAACACTGGTTGTGCTAGGGCAAGTGACTAATATCACACCTGATTGCATGTTGACCAGTGTGTACTGTGGTCGGCCGTCTAGCCAGTGGTTTCACAGTTTTATAAAGCATCTTTAAACTACAAACAACCATTTTTGTATCTCTTTACTACCTGCACCCTGGGTTCTTTTTCTCCAATAGATTTTACAAACACACTCACTCACCATTTGCTAAAACAAGCATCGGTTAAAATCCTCGAATTCGCCATCTGAAATCATTCCTTAACTACTTTACCAACAGCTGAAAAGACTCTTGCATTATTCCTTCTCTGTGGAAACGATATCTGGTATTTACTTACCATTATTACTTGTTACGGGACGACAGTAGTTCAAGGTGTATACTTGCGCCTGGTTCTATTTTCCAGTTGAATCTCACAGTTCACCTCAGTCGTTGTTTTTGGCGCCGCTGCTCTTATTCCCAATTTCATAAGAAGGGATAGGGGTAGTGGAATCAAGGCGTGCCAAGTTTTTGGCGCCGCTGCCGGGGAAGGAAGTTAAAAGTCAATTCAGTTTTAAGTAGAGTTTTTAAGTTTTGATTTTTCTAACACCTTTTTCAGAAAAGAAAAGAAAAATATTATTTATGCCAAGAAAAGCACGCGGGGAATTTTTTGAACTTGATCCAGAGATTGAACAAACTCTCCGTTGGCAAAGAAAAGTACAAAAAGATCTTTTGAAATCCAAATGTTAAACCAACAAGAAGAAAACCCACCCCCACATCCTAGTGATGATGAGGAGGAGTACAGTGATGAGGAGGAACTCTATCAGGAGCAAGATATCATTCAACTTGCCAATTCTAAGGATGGCGGGATTATGGACTATGCTATTCCTGTTTTGGGCCAGCTTCATTCAGGAATACTTAGACCCAAAATCAAAGCCGCCCATTTTGCTCTAAAACCCCTGATGTTTTCCATGATCCAAACTAATGGCCAGTTCGGTGGCACTGCAGTTGAAGATCCGCATTCTCATCTAAAATCTTTTATGCAAATAACAGATTCTTTCCGTATACTGGGAGTTTCACCAAGCGCCTTGAGGTTATCTCTTTTTCCATTTTCCCTTAAGGAAAGAGCCAGAGCCTGGTACGATTCACTCGAACCAGATTCTATAACCTCATGGAACCAAATGGCAGAAAAATTTCTAAAAAAATATTTTCCACCCACCAGAAATGCTAAGTCCCGACTTGATATTTCCACTTTTAAACAATGGGAGGACGAAGCAGTCCCTGATGCATGGGAAAGATGCAAAGAACTTTTGAGAAAATGCCCTCATCATGGCATTCCGTACTGCATACAGCTAGAAACCTTTTACAATGGGTTAACATCCACTGCAAAGGGAATGATAGATGCTACTGCAGGCGGAGCTTTCACTGGAATCACATACAATGAAGGATTTAAGATCCTAGAAAAGATATCCAACAACAATGGGCATTGGGCTGACCCACGGGCAGTCCCACCAAGGAGAAATGCTGCTAATGTTCAGGATACAGATGCCTACTCAGCTTTGGCTGAGCAAGTTTCCAATATGGTTGAGATGATGAAGAATCTGACCAACCCTAATGGAAATGAGAGGGCGCCTAAAAAAGTCCGTTTTGTCACTTGCTCTTACTGTCAAGAGAACCATTTATTTGATGACTGTCCTGAAAACCCTGAAAGTGTTAACTATGTTGGCCATAACAATCACACACAGACTGGGGCCTTCTTTCCTACTTACAATTCTAAGTGGAGAGATCACCCTAATTTTTCATGGCGTAGTCCGGCACTTAACTCACCAATGCAGAAACCCCATGGTCAGACCAATCACCCTAGTCAGAATAATCACCACCAACAACAACAGAGGCATGTTCATTTTCAAAACCAGAACCATCAATCTTCTTCTTCTTCTCACCATAGGAACAACAATCAGAATGATGCCCCTCCTACCTTGGAGGCAATGTTGAAAGGCTTCATGGCCCAAACACAGGCATCAATCAAAAATCTGGAAAGCCAGGTTGGCCAGATAGCTCAGGAGATTAAGAAAAGACCTGATGGAACTTTACCCAGTGATACTGAGACTCCTCAGAGACCTGGGAAAGAACAAGTCAAAGTTGTGACCCTTAGGAATGGTAAGACTTTAATAGAAAACAATCAGGTGAAATCACACACACCACCTGAGAAAAAAGATAAAGAAAAAGAAAATACAAAAACAGATCCCGAGAAGAAAAAGGTAGAAAAAGAAAAAGATTTTGCACCATCCACTTCTTCTAATATTCCACAGTTTTCTAGAGAAAACAACAAGAGACCTCTGACTCATGCACCACTTCCTGAAAGGTCAGACCTTCCACTTTTATTTCCCAGTGAGTCAAAGAAAATCCAAAAGAGAGACAAAACCCCTGTTAGTGATGTGTCACAATCTGGTGACAGTCCTAAGATTCATTGTACACCAATCAGTTCAGAGACAATCCCTGAGGCAAAACCTGTAATACAACAAGTAGTAGAGTATGATTACCTGCCTACCCCACCACCATTACCAGACCCAATTCCTGGAAAGACCACTGTTCCATCTTCAGTCAGTCGTTATGTTCCTTACCCCCAAAGGTTAAGGAATCAAAAAGAGGAAATACAGTTTAAGAATTTTCTGGATGTTTTCAAGCAACTTCACATAAACATACCTTTGGTTGAGGCTATTGAGCAAATGCCAAGTTATGCTAAGTTTCTTAAAGACATCCTGAACAAAAAGAAAACGCTGACTGAATATGAAACAGTAGCTCTGACTAAGGAATGTAGTGCCTTGTTAACCGACAAAATCCCACCAAAGATGAAAGATCCGGGATGTTTTACTATACCTTGTCTGATAGGAGGAAAGAATGTAGGGAAAGCCCTATGTGACCTAGGTGCTAGTATTAACCTTATGCCTTTATCCATTTTCAAATCCTTAGGCATAGGTGAAGCTAGACCTACCACTGTGACTCTATCTTTAGCTGACAAAACCATTGCCTATCCTGAAGGAAAGATTGAGGATGTCCTAGTCCAGGTTGATAAGTTCATCTTTCCAGCTGATTTTATTATCTTAGACTTTGAGGCAGACAATGATGTTCCCTTCCTTCTAGGTAGACCCTTTCTTAGCTACAGGCAGAACCCTGATAGATGTCCAGAAGGGAGAGTGGACCATGAGAGTCCATGACCAAGAAGTGACTTTTAATGTGTTTAATTCTCTCAGGTACCCTGATGACAGAGAGGATTGTTCCATTCTGACTGTGATTGAGACTTGGTGTGAGAATGAGAGTAGAAGAGAAGCCCTAGGAATAGCAGAGTCTGATAGTGATAGTGATGAGGAAGATTGTGAGGAAATAGTGATGCTTGAGGAAATCTTTGCTTTTGAGACCTTAGAAATTGAAGATAGGAAGACTCTTGTCCCTTCTTTAGATGTTGCCCCGGATTTAGAACTGAAACAACTTCCCTCACATTTGAAGTATGCATTCTTAGAACACCCAGGGAAGTTACCAGTCATAATTTCATCAGCATTAGACCCAGACCAGGAAGATAAGTTGGTCCAGATGCTGAAACAGCACAAGAAAGCCATTGCTTGGACCATTGCTGATATCAAGGGCATAAGCCCTACTGTTTGTCAACATAAGATTATTCTTGAAGACAAAAATTTCACTTCAGTTGAGCCTCAAAGGAGACTCAATCCTGTTATGAAAGAAGTAGTTAAAAAGGAGATCTTGAAATGGCTTGATGCTGGCATAATCTATCCCATTGCCAGTAGTACTTGTGTCAGTCCAGTTCAATGTGTACCCAAGAAGGGTGGAGTTACTGTTGTACCTAATGAGAAAAATGAACTTATACCTACCAGAGTAGTATCAGGTTGGAGGATATGCATGGACTATAGAAGGCTTAACAAAGCCACTCAAAAAGACCATTTTCCTTTACCTTTTATGGACCAAATGTTAGACAGACTGGCAGGTAAGGAGTTTTATTGTTTCTTAGATGGTTACTCCGGTTACAATCAAATAGCCATTGCACCAGATGACCAGGAAAAGACCACTTTTACATGTCCCTATGGCACTTTTGCCTTTAGGAGAATGCCCTTTGGATTATGTAATGCCCCAGCAACTTTCCAGAAATGTATGATGTCTATTTTCTCTGATATGCTAGAAAACTCTATGGAAATCTTCATGGATGATTTTTCTGTATATGGGACATCATATGAGCAGTGTTTGAAAAATCTTGAAAAAGCTCTGGAAAGATGTGAAGATACTGATTTAGTCTTGAATTGGGAGAAATGCCATTTCATGGTTAAAGAGGGTATAGTTCTGGGACATCTCATATCCAACAGAGGCATTGAGGTAGATAAGGCTAAGTTGGAGGTAATTGCAAAATTACCTGAACCAACCACTGTGAAAGGAATCAGAAGTTTCCTTGGACATGCAGGGTTCTACAGGAGATCATAAAAGATTTTTCCAAAATCTCAAAACCCTTGTGTGTGTTACTTCAGCATGATCAGGAGTTTATTTTTGATGAAGATTGTAAAAAGGCTTTTAAAACCCTAAAAGAAGCTCTGGTCACTGCTCCTGTTGTAACCACACCTGACTGGTCTTAACCTTTTGAAATAATGTGTGATGCTAGTGACTGGGCAGTTGGAGCTGTTTTAGGGCAAAAGAAAGGAAAGATTTTTCACCCTATATACTATGCTAGTAAAACCCTCAATGATGCTCAAATCAATTACACCACTACTGAAAAGGAATTATTGGCTGTGGTTTTTGCTTTTGAAAAATTCAGATCTTACTTGATGGGGACCAAGGTAATTGTTCACACTGATCATTCTTCCCTCAAGTACCTTATTTCTAAAAAAGATGCAAAACCTAGGCTGATAAGGTGGGTCTTGTTGTTACAAGAGTTTGATTTGGAGATCATTGACAGAAAAGGAACAAATAATCAAGTGGCTGACCACTTGTCAAGAATAGAAAAGCAAAAAGAGATTGTACATAGTAGTGACATCTGTGAAGTATTTCCAGATGAGAGGATATTAGCTGTGAACCATTTTTCCATACCTTGGTTTGCAGACATTTGTAATTTTTTAGCATGTGAAATCATTCCTAAAGATTTTAATAAATATCAAAAGAAAAAGCTTTTATCTGATTGTAGAAAGTATCTTTGGGATGATCCTTATTTGTTTAAAATTTGTGCAGATCAGGTGATCAGAAGGTGCATACCAAAAGAAGAAGTGACTTCAATCATACATCATTGCCACACAGGACCTTGTGGAGGTCACTTTGGAGGCCACAGAACTGCAGCTAAGATTTTACAGTCTGGATTCTACTGGCCTACTCTACATAGAGATTGTCATGACTTTGTAAAAAGTTGTGATGAGTGTCAGAGAAGTGGAAATATTTCCAGAAGGAATGAAATGCCCCTCAATGGAATTCTAGAAATAGAGTTATTTGATGTGTGGGGTATTGACTTTATGGGACCTTTTCCTGTTTCCAACAACTGTTCTTACATACTGGTAGCTGTAGACTATGTGTCTAAATGGGTGGAGGCTATGGCCTGCCACTCTAATGATGCTAAGACTGTTGTCAAGTTCTTACAAAAGCACATTTTCACTAGATTTGGTACACCACGTGCCTTAATTAGTGATGAAGGCACTCACTTCCTAAATAATTTACTTGAGGAACTCCTACTGAAGTACAACATTCAGCACAGGGTGGCTACTGCTTATCACCCTCAAACCAATGGTTTGGCTGAGTTGTCAAATAGGGAAATTAAAGGCATTTTGGCTAAAGTAGTCAAACCACACCGCAAGGATTGGGCCTCCAAATTGGATGATGCCCTGTGGGCCTACAGAACTGCACTCAAAACCCCTATTGGAATGTCCCCATATAAGTTAGTTTTTGGAAAGGCCTGTCATCTGCCTGTAGAGTTAGAGCATAAGGCCTATTGGGCCATCAAAGAGCTAAACATGAGTCTGGATGAGGCTGGTAAGAATAGAATTTTAC
This sequence comes from Centaurea solstitialis, assembly GCA_030169165.1. Classification (NCBI taxonomy): domain Eukaryota; kingdom Viridiplantae; phylum Streptophyta; class Magnoliopsida; order Asterales; family Asteraceae; genus Centaurea; species Centaurea solstitialis. The sequence continues at coordinate 40,216,127 of CM058041.1, read as the reverse complement.
AACTCTGTGAAATGGAAGAACACAGGTATTTTTCCTATGAGAATGCCAAACTCTATAAAGAAAATACAAAGAAATGGCATGACAAAAAGATTCTTCTAAAAGACCTGTATGAAGGACAAAAAGTTTTACTGTTCAATTCTAGAGAGAAGTTATTCCCTGGAAAGCTAAAATCTAGATGGACAGGTCCTTTTGAAATAGCAAAAGTATACCCTACGGAGTAGTTGATTTAATTGATCCGGACAGAGGTACTACTTTCAAGGTAAATGGGCAGAGAGTGAAACCATTTCTTGAGCCAGTTCCAAATCCACATCAGCCTGACATGGCTGATGACTCTGATTTCTAAAATAAATAAATGTTCTCTTTTTGTAAATAAGTTTATTTTTTTTCTTTTTTTTTTACTTGCATAAAAAGAAAAAGATTTCACAAAAATAATTAGTTTTAAGTCATTTAGTAGTATTAGGTTTTTAAAAAAAAATGTATTTCTTGAAAATCCAAAAATAATTGCTTAGAGGTTAAGTTACAATAATGATGAAAAACAACAAAAAGATCTATTAGTTGTAACTAGGTAAATAGTACATCTAGATAATTAGCTTTAGATTTAAGTAATATAATAATATTAATTCTCATAAGTATTCTTTCAAAAATCCAAAAAAATAGTTGCTTTTAAATTAAGACCTTTTTAGTTGTAATATTAGTCTAGTATTAGCCTTAGTGTACTTAATCTATATTTTTTTTAGTCTAGATGTAAGAAAAAGAAAATAATGGTAGCATTAGGTTCTAGTAATAATAGGACAACTAATATGTAATTAGTTGTAATCTTAGTAAATTATTTTTTTAGTTAATAAAATTCTTTTAGAAATTTTTTTTTTGAAAAACACAAAAATATATTTTTTGTTAGTTGAGAAAATTAGAAAAAGAAAGAAATTAAAATAATTTTAGTTAATTAAATCTGATTATGGGTCGGTTTGAATATGATGGGCTAGTTAGCCTATTCTCCTAATTTGGGCCCTATACTCAATTTAATTAACTAAATAAAATGGAGCCCGAATAAATAAAAAGAAATTGGATCTGATTTGGTTACCTCTTGTTGCAGGCCCACTCTCTCGAGCCCAACTCCATTTAGTTGAGATCAAACGACATTGTTGGCTTCCAACGGTTATCTCGCCGGAAAACGAACGGAAGCCATCATCACGCTGACATCACCATTTCTTGAGAAGACAACAACTCAGATCATTGTCTCCCTTCCAGATAACGAACTTGTACTTCTCCCCTGCAACTATAGCTTATATTCTGTACTTGAGAAGAGATCATCGGCGTTTCCACTTTGGGTAATAGCCGCCGACTGCCACTTCGTACTTACAGCCTTGACCGGAAACCACCAAGGAGGGAAACCAGCCATTTCAAACCACCATTAAACCCCCTTATTTAACCCTCTCCATCTTCAATTTCATTAATCACTTTCCTAATCGAGTCCTAACCACCCTTAACCACCACTGTGAGATGCCGATTACAAAGAAAACCATCCGGGAAAAACACAATTCCGGTGATACACCCCCTGATTCCGGTGACAATCCCTTAAACAAAACCCCCATTGCTGCAATCCCTGTTAGAGGTGTGAAGCCCTTGAAGGAGAAACCAAAAGCAAGGGCCAAATCAGTGGCAAAGAAGCCAAGGGCCACTCCACTAAAGCAAAAGAGGAATACAAGGAGTAGCAAAGTTTTGAAAACCAAACCCATGGCTGCAAGTGAGGGATCTGCCATTGGAGTATCATCTGAAGGGAGTACAAACTCCAAGGAAGAAGAGAGGGGAGAAACTTCAAAGATGCATGTAGTAGTGGAGGATAAGAAGAAAGGAGAACCATCATCATCTCATCAAGGTAAAACAGCCCTTAATACTCTTGCTTTGGCTGCTGCAACATCATCTCCATCAAAGTCCCCTGATGTGGACTTTGATAATATACCCATCACTGTGACCACCCAAGGAGGTTCAGTCACCATTCCTGCACACCAATATGTGAAGTTTCCTAAAGCCACAGGTTCAACACCAAAACCTTCCACCACTAAAGCCTTAGAGAAACCCTTTGGTCCTAACACCATTGTTGGGATGGCCTTAAGTCAAAATCTTGATGATGCCTTGGCTGCTCAAGATGAGATTTTAGGTTTCTCCACCACCATGAAAGGGCAATCTTCCAATCAACCACAACAAACCATCCCTAACCCACCTTCCTTAAACTATACCCCTGCCAATACAGCCCCTATTAGTGACAAGATAGCTAGATTGTTCACTAACCATGCCTTGTCACAAATGCAACCTAGACCATCCTATCAAACCTACAACCATCCTGTTTATACCACCCATGGAACCCACTATGTCCCTTTTAGATTTCAAACCCCTGACCCTAGACCTACACCCAACCAAAACCCCTTTGCAGACTACACTATAGCCCAACTCCAAGCTATCATCAATGCTAGGCAAGCTAGCACCCAAGCCTCAACCTTCATACCCCCTGGTTTTGGCCATATGGCCAACCAGGCTACCTCTAGCCAAAACCCCCAACCCAAACAGCCTGTGGCAAGTGAAACAAGGGAATTGGTGGTGGCCAAGGAAACTGTTAAGAGGGTAGAGACTGTGGGAACAAGTGGAGCAGCCTTGGAGCCTATACTTGAGCAGTTGGAATGGGATGTGGATGCATCTAGTGGAAAGGAGATGGCTGATAAAGGAAAGCAGCCTGAGGTTCAACTTAATGATGACCCTGTTATGCATAAGGATGTTGTGTTTGAAACTTTTGAGCACAACAGTCCCACACATGGGGATGAACCTGAAAGAGGAGATGGTGGCACACTAAGGGCAGAGGAGGTACATGATGAGCAACACATAGAAAAACAGGTTGAAAAGCCTGTAGTGAAAGAAGTGTCTAAAAGGAGGAGGTTGATCTCTCAATCTGAGAAGGATGAGAGGGATAAGAAGAGAAGAAAAGAGGCTTGGGAGGCTGAGAAAGAGAGATTAAACAAAAAGGCTGAGGAAGCTGCAAGAAAGAAGTTAGAGGCTGAGGAAAGGTTGAAAGCAGAAGCTGTTGCTAAGAAGAAAGCTGAAGCAGAAGAAAGAAAGAGGATAGAGGTTGAAGAGAGAAAGAAGGCAGAGGCTGAAGAGAAGAGAAAACAAGAGAGGGCAAGAGAAGTAGAGTTGGCCAGAAAACAGAAGGCCAAAGAACAAGAAGTAGAGATCCAGAGAAAGAAGAAGGCTGCTAGCACAGGGCCACCAAAGAAGAGGAGATTGATACTCCAAGATAGTGAGGAGGATGAGGAGTATTGTCCATCTCCAAGTCCCCCTCCCCAGAGAATCACCAGGCAGAAAACTAAGCAGACCAGTGGACACCACCATGCAGTGCTCCAGCAGTCCTCTGACAGTCCTACAGCACCTCCATCCAGGCACAAGAAGAAGAAGGTAATTTCAGCAAGTACCTCACCCATGGATTTACTCAGTGGACCTTTAGCTGTTAGCAAGTACCCCACCTTTGCTACTAGGTCAGCTCACACCCCTAGGGTCTATCCCAAAACACTTGTACATGCCTACCCTGAACTGAAGAGGGTTGTTGAGGCAATGAAATGGGAGACTCTACTTGACTGCATAGGGGAATATAACCTGGATTGGGTGAGGGAGTTCTACACAGAACTGGCTGTCACCCCTGGAACTGAGCTAATGGTTAGGCAGATCCCAATCTCATACTCTGCTGAGGCCATTAATGAACTGTTGGGCTTCACACCTCCAGTAGAATCAGAGTATGACAGATTGCAAACTCAGGCCACCCAAGAAGATTATGATATACTTTTGGAAAGGCTGAGTGTTGAGGGGTCAGGTTGGGATACCAAGTACAAGCAGAAGATCCTAAAGGGACATACTCTAAAGGGAGAAACCAATGTTTGGTTCTACTTTATGAGGCACACATTGTTCCCAACCAGCCATGATACTGACTTGGATATGGATAGGGTATACTATCTCTACTGCATAGTAGAAGGGCGCCAGTTTGATGTGGGTACCCTGATCAGCAAAGCCATGAGGTATTGCATAGAGAAAGGAAACAAGCAGCTTTCTTACCCTTCCATTATCCAGAAGATGCTAGAGAAAGCCAAGGTTCCAGTTCTATCCACTGACAAGATCAACAAAGACAAGGTGATGATAGACAAACAATCTCCGTTGAGATTGTTGAGGTTCCCAAATGCCCCTGAAACTGGTGGACAGACTTCCAATTCTGGATTGGAGTCTTTGAAGGCTGAGCTGATGGATGCCATGGAGAGACAGACTGAGGAGATCAAGGATCTGGTGAAGACTAAGCACAGAAAGCTCAAGGAGAAGCTGCAGGTGATTGAGAGGGATGTGGAGAAGATCAAGAAAGAAAGAGAGCAGGAGGCCTTGCACAAGATGTACAAGGAGCAGATCAAGGAGGCCTACAGGTTGGGACAGGCCCAACAGCCTCTAAAGATGCCTCCCAAACCCAAGGATGTGCTCCAGGAGGATTCACCTACTCAGTCTGAGTAGGACAGGTTCTATCATCCTTCCTTTTACATTCCATTGTCCATTGCCATATGAATATTAGCATGCTTAGCTTTGCACAGCAAAAATGTCTGTTCTCTGCCTGTTTGTGTAAATATTTGCTTGTTATGCATGTTTTGTTTTTCTGTTTTGCACACTTATGCACTCACACACAGTTTGCACATAGGGGTAATCCCCCTACTTACATATTTGTGAATTGTGATGCACAATGAGTAGAGGCAGTCCCTCTACCTCATTTGGTTGATTTTTGGATGCCATGATCACAAGGGCAGTCCCCTTGAAATTCTTGATATTATTGAAATCCACAAACATAAGAGACAGTCCCTCTTAGTTGGCATGTTAATAGTGATGGCCAAACGAAACCGAACCGAACCGAACCGATGGGCTAGCCCGAACCCGGCCCGTTGACCAACCCGACCCGCCCGAACCCGGTCAAACCCGGGTCTCAGCCCGCGGACCGAAACCGGTCCTGAACCCGGGCCAAACCCGGCGAACCCGGGTTGAACCCGAAACCGGGCCGGAAACCGGCCCGAATCCGGCCGGAACCCGGGCCGGAAACCGGTCTGAGCCCGGCCGGAACCCGGGCCCGACTCAACCCGGGTTTGACCAAACCCGGGTTTGACTTTTACTGTAGCAAACCGGGTTGGTCAACGGCCCGGCCCGGCCCGGCCCGAACCCGGTTTTTGGCCATCACTACATGTTAATCAACCTTGTGGTGCATTTGTGTATTTTGTTTATATTATCCCATGGTATGAAATCTGTTGATGCCCTTTTTGGGAACTTTGCTGAATTTTAGGTAGGTTGGTAGTTCCAAACTTTGTCATGGACAAAGTTTGAGGTTGTTAAAATTTTGAGTCTTTTATTTTGATTTGCTGATTTTTAGTTTTAGTTTCAACCTTAGTCTCAGACTAAGTTTGAGGTTGTGTGTTTTTGTTTTGATTTGCTGAATTTTAGGTTTTAAACTCAAACATTGCCTTAAGCAAGTTTGAGGTTGGTAAAGTTAACTAGCTTCTTTGTTTTTGATGATTTTCCAAACTTGCGTGTTATACAACATCTCAAGTTTGAGGTTGATGTTTTTAAAAGTATGTAGAATTGATGGCAGTGTGACCCTTTGGGAAGCATTGTCATTTTTACTTTTCTGTTTCAAAGTAGGATTTTTAATTGTTAAATGTTGAGTCTTAATCCATAATTGGTGTTCATTCACTAATAAGTTTGGATGCTTTGCTGAATTTTAGGTAGTTTTGCTCACTAAGTCATGATAGCATAGAATTTGAGTCTCTTTTGTTTGTGTCTTGCAATAGATGAAATGGAAAACAGTCCCATTCTCATCTTTGATTTTCTAGTTTAAATTGGGAACTGATTTTCTGGACTTGATCATCTGTTGTGCACTATGATCAGAATTGGCAGGCTCTTTAATGTCTACATGATCTTATAGCCTTAATAAATCTAGATGTGATCTTTTTGAAAAATAGTTGTTAGCACAGAAATAGTCCAATACAGTTTGATAGAAAAGATGGTTGAGTCATCTTATGGCAAGCCATTCTTGGGCTTTCATTCCTACATTTCAAGCCCATAATACTTCTTCTTTGATACAATGGGGACATTGCATCCCATAAGTTTGAGGTGGGGAGAATGCCTTGCATATACACTCAACCCCTTCCTCACCTCATTAAGCCAAACACATCATTTAGCCAAATTGCTCAAAATTTCACTAAATTTTTTGTAATTTTTTTTTTAGTTTAGTGAATAATCTGTGTTAAAAGACACAAAGTGCTTAAAAGAGACCTAAAGGTCCATCAATACCTCAATAAGGGAAGAATGGTAATAAAATCATACCATTGAGTGATTGTTGTGAGATGTGTGAAAAAGAGGCTTAAGCATGCAAAGAAAGAATGGCCAACATGCACCCTCAAATCAAAAATGCCTTGATGACTCTAGACTTAGGACTAAATCTGTGTTGCACCTTGAAATCAGGAAAGGAACCATGATTTGTGAAGGGCTATTTGTTATCATGTCATCCATATGAGCCAAAAGGATCTTTGTGTACATACTCTTGAAACAGTCCAAATTTTTGTTGAAATTTTTAGATCATTGAGTCTTTATTTTGTCTTTTTGGTTGTTTGGGGACAAACAACATTTTAAGTTTGAGGATGTGATAAGTGTCTAAATGTTGCCACTTATGGAGTCCTTTTTATGTCTAATTGTGTCTTTATTTTGCCCAATAGTATAGTTTGAGTCTAATTTACTTCTGTTTTTACTATAATTTCATTTCTCATGACTTATGTGGTTATATGTGCAAATATGTAGTTAATTAGTGTTATTTTATTGTTTTCCAGGCTTTGGAAAGGAGCAGTTGCAGGACAGCCCTTTGGGAGTGCTATAGGAATGCCACCGGACTGCTGCAGGAATGCTGAAGGAAGGTTTTTGGGCCAGCTCATTACTTTTGATTCAAGGAACTGCTTTTGGATCTGACCCGACTTTTGACCCATGGGTTGCTTTTGTCAGACAATCAAGCCTGTTTACAGCTGTCTCCCTCTTTCAAGCCTTTTATTTGCCTATAAATACCATGTAGTTGTAACCTTAATTTCTTACACTTGATCCATATCACTTTCTAGTGATTTGGTTTCTCTTGTCACTACTCTTTAGTTCTTAGCTGCTGTTTAGATTCTGTTCTTAAGGTTCCGGTTTCAAAACATTTGGTAGTGTAAGCTTTTGATCTTCCTAGTTTGTGTCTTAATCTCTATACGGGTTTAAGCACTTAAACTAGTGTTGTTGTTGTTCTTAGTAGTGTTAATCAAAGTAATCTTTTGAAAAATCATCTTGTGTTGTGTTCTTGTTGTTAAAGTTCCAGTTTTTGATCTTTAAAAGTGTTCTTGTGTTAAAATCCAAAGTTTGTAGTTTTCAATCTTCTTGTTTCCTTGGAGTTGTTTTACACTCTGATTCTTTCTTAGTAAAGAACGTATTGTGTTTCAACTACCAAAATCAGTGTTTTCAAAATACCTGTTACTGTCTTAACTGTTAGAAAATAGTTGCTTAAATCTCAAGTTTCAAGTACAACCTAAAAAGGCTCCCTTGTACTTGCTTGTCCTTTCAAGTACATTCTTTGTACCTTTGTCTCCTAAGTGTACTTCCAAGTACTTTTTGTCCCCTAGATTGATTACATGCAAGACTTTTGTTCCAAGTAACTAAACAGTATATTATTTACCTGCTAATTGCTAACTGCTGCTAACTTTCTAACTTCTTGGAATTACTACACTCTGTTTCTCTCTAGTAGAGAACGTATTGTGTAGTAATTACCAATTTACTTTTATTGCAATTTACTTTCCAGCAATTTTACTGGTCATAACTTCCAGTGTTTAATTTCCTGTCAGTTACTTTTCTGCAACTTACTGGTCAATCCAGTCTTTACTGGTCACTCCAGTGTTTACATTTCTACAATCTACTGGTCAGTCCAGTACTTTAATTTACTGCAATTTATTTTACTGCTTTTGGGATTACTTACACTCTGTTTCTCTCTCAGAAGAGAACGTATTGTGTAAGTAATTACCACTCATTTGCTTTTCTTGCCAACATTCCCAACTGGTCAGTATTCCAGTATTCACATTTCCAAGTTATGAGTTAAAAGCTTGAGCTTGGGGTGTGGGGAAATATTGAGTGCAATGTAGTTGTAATTGTTCTAGATGCAATTTTGTATTATTGTGTTAACTATTTATTGCAGGAGTTTGAAGCGTTTCATTGAAGATTAAGTTAGGTTGATTGACGCCCAATCTGGCTTATGAAAATGCATAAACTTTCAGAGTTAAGGTTTACGTTAAAACAAATGCAGTAAAGTGAGAATAATATTACAGTGCTAAACTATTTATTACAGGGATTTGAAGTGTTTCATTGAAGATTAAGTTGGACTAGTCTGGCTTATGAAAATGCATTAACTTTCATAGTTAAGGGTAACGTGAGAATAACTGTGGTAACATGTGTAGTCTGTATATGGTTTTTATCTGGCGATGAAGGTAACACTGGTTGTGCTAGGGCAAGTGACTAATATCACACCTGATTGCATGTTGACCAATGTGTACTGTGGTCGGCCGTCTAGCCAGTGGTTTCACAGTTTTATAAAGCATCTTTAAACTACAAACAACCATTTTTGTATCTCTTTACTACCTGCACCCTGGGTTCTTTTTCTCCAATAGATTTTACAAACACACTCACTCACCATTTGCTAAAACAAGCATCGGTTAAAATCCTCGAATTCGCCATCTGAAATCATTTCTTAACTACTTTACCAACAGCTGAAAAGACTCTTGCATTATTCCTTCTCTGTGGAAACGATATCTGGTATTTACTTACCATTATTACTTGTTACGGGACGACAGTAGTTCAAGGTGTATACTTGCGCCTGGTTCTATTTTCCAGTTGAATCTCACAGTTCACCTCAGTCGTTGTTTTTGGCGCCGCTGCTCTTATTCCCAATTTCATAAGAAGGGATAGGGGTAGTGGAATCAAGGCGTGCCACCTAAGCAAACCGACAGAAAAATAAAATTGTTCAAACAACCACGCAGTTCAAAAATTAAAAATTGCTTAGGACAACCAAATCGAATAATGGAGATAAAAGAGAGAGATCAATAAAGGCCACGAGGTTGGTTTTGCCAATCCTCGTAAGTCGGGTAACCGGGCGGAGCATCCTCGGAGTATGGCCAATATGGAGATGGAGCAAAAGCGATATTCGGTTGAATACCGAAGCGGGAGGCCATCTGTTTCATCACTCCACTTTGCCAGTTGGCTTGGTGAAGAGCCTCCACGGTGTTGTACTCCATGTGTTGTTGATGCCGGCCGTAAGAAAGTGACATCTCCGAAAGTTGGTTACTCAAGTCTTGGTAACCCGAATAAGCAGTCCAATCCGCCGGTTGTTGACTTGCACTCGCCCCACTCGTTCCACCGGTCTCATGCGTACTCCTCGGTGCTTGGCTAGGTTGACTTCTCGGTTGACTCCCACACGCTTAAGGATTACGGATCCATGCGTTGTAGTCCCTTCCGATCGCATGCTCAACTCTCGCCACGCCCATACCTCGGAGTTGGTCCATGTCAATCAACCCCATCTCCCCGAGGTTCGTCATCGAAGCGATCGCGGCGTCGGTTAAGATACCAAAATGGTTGGCCAAGAGCGTCACGTACTAGCCACCAACGATGCGACTACCCTCGCGATAACCACTCGCCTTAGCGAGTTAAGCGGCGATGAGATACGGAGCATTCGGATATTTATCATCCGTAGAGAGTTGCTCAATAAGCCATAAATCCTGCACGGTTACCTTCTCCTCACTCGAAGATCGAGCATTCACCGCTTGAATGAGCATGCGGTGTAGAAGTATATCCGTCGAAGTAAGAAAACCTTTCACCTTGAGGTTGCCATGATAATCACCATCACCAAAATCGCCCATGCCAAACGCGGATCAAAATCATCGGGTCTCTTTGCGGTCGCCCACATGTACTCCTCAAATCCGGGAGCATCAATGTCCAATTGGGTATATATCCCCAAAGCAAGAGCAAAATCAACCAAAGAAAGAGATCTCCAAACACCACCAAGTCGGAAAGTCATACACGATTGATGAAATTCCCCAAGAGCCTTGATCGCATCGAAACGAAACGTGGCCACAAACTCCACGATAAGCTCTCGGTAGAGGGTCTCGGCGATATCGAAAACTCGCTCCCATGCATGGCATATGTAGTACTCGTTGCCATCCTCGTCGTATGCGTGCTTTTCAAGAATCGCTTTTATGTCGTTCTCGACATGCATTGATCGAAGAAGATCCCAATCGACTCTTTTCGGCATAAGAATTTGGCGGGGGAGAAGTTTGTTGACAATGTCCCGATATTCCTCCTTCTTTCGAGCGTTTAAAGTCGGGTCGTTTGTAAACGAGGTGAAAACATGACTTCCATCTGGTGCATGAAAGTTAATTGCGGCGGCGGTCTTAGATGCGCGGGTCTTTTGTCTTTACAAAATCAAAATACCATTGTCTTAGAAAGGTTTCAATCCATAAACGCAAGACAAGGTTTATACTTTCAAAATTCCAACGAGACAAAAACCTATACGACTAACAAGTTCAAGCATCACATATATATGCATAACAAAACAAGAACAATGGGGATGTGGAACATCCCCACACTTGAACTTTTAGTTCAATCCACAATTGCAAACCAATCTAGCTAGCAAGAAAGAATCGGGGATTTTGGTTTTCTCAAAATCCCCACACTTATCATTTAAACACAATCACTAGATTCAACAATCAATTAGCATGCTAGAAACAAGATTTCAATCACAATATAGGGCATGCATTCATCTATAAGCTCTAAACCATCAATGGTGTATCAAGAACCATGTCAATTTCATTCAAGCAAAGAAACACCATTGTTACCCAAAACAAGATCTTCAATTACCAAATCGAGCAATCCTTACGAAATCAAAGTTAGGAAACGTACCTTGTTCATGATGAAAGATGAAATTGAAGCTCAAGAAGGACGAATTTCGCAAGAACGTGAGAGGGTTTGGCGGCGCCTAAGAGGAATTAGGTTTGTGTGTTTGTGAAAAGTGGGAAAAAGAAGGTTTAAAAACCCCCTGTCCCGACTTCGCGTCGCGAAACCCTGGGTTTCGCGTCGCCAAACAGGCTAATTTCAGAAAACCCTGATTTTTTAAAAGTTTCGCGTCGCCAAACGGCCTTCTTCGCGTTGCCAAGTTCGAAAATTTTTACCTGATCCGTGGCTTAATCACTTGGCGTCGCCAGAATTGGAATTTGGCGATGGCCAAATGCCTACTGTTTCCAACTTGTGAAATTTTGCATCGCATTCCGATTTCGCTCGAATCTGGTTTCTATCCCCTTCGTATGGTTACCTAAGCAAATTCAAATGAAAACATTAATAAAAACACACACAAAAATCACTAAAAATGAAAAAGCTCGGGTTTGCCTCCCGAGAAGCGCTTCATTTTTGACGGGTCTAGAGCTCGACCCCACTTTCGGCTCATTTCTTGGCACGTCGGGATGATGAGCCTCTCTTCTTCCTGTGATCTTTCTTGGAGGTTCCCGGTTCCTTGGTTGATTGCTCCTTTTTGTGCATCGGGTTTGAATAGTCCTCCGTTTTCTTTCCAAGCTCATGCGGGAGTAGCGAACGGTTCATGCTTTTAGTGTAGGCCATAGAAGGATCATCGTAAGGTTCGTCGAGGTGTCTAACCGGCTCTCCGTTAGGATCAAAGTAAATCCGATTGTCTCCATAGCCTAAGCTTGTGACTTGATTGCGCATATCGGTATTTACTTGAGCGGTGTGCAAGAAAGATCTCCCGAGGATTATCGGGATCTCCGTGTTTTGTGGAAGGTTAGCTATGATGAAGTCCGTATAGTACACAAATTTTCCAATACGAATCGGGACTCCTTCCGCTATTCCTAACGGTGTTGTCATGTAACCGTTCACTCCCCGGTACTGATAGTTCGTTGGCACGATCCTCTTGACTCCCATTTTCCTGCAATAGCAAACAGGCATCATATTAAGAGCGGCACCTGAATCAACCAAAGCAAGACCACTAAATTTATGACAAGAAATAGGTAAATTGTAACTCCCTGGATCATGCTTGATTGGTGCGATGTATATGAGATCATCTTCCGGTGCTTTCTCCTTTTCTTTCTCCTTGCCTTTGCCTCTATCTTCTTTCTTCGGGATCATGAATTCCGCGTATCCTCCTTGCTTTCCATCTTCCTCATCTTCATCCTCACTTGAAGCTTCGGGAACCTTGAGTCGTAGGTGTTCGAATGACACGGTGAACCCCTCCGAATCGTAATCCGTGGCATAATCAGGTTCACTTTCACTCTCGGTTTCCACGTACTTCTTCGTGTAGATGTCCGTCCACTTCTTTTTCGACGGCTCTCCGGTTATCATGAGCATTGGTTTCACATTCTCCACTTTTGGGTTGACTTGTGTTTGCGTTGGCAATTCTCCTTGCGTTCCTTCACTCAACATTTGCGAAACACGTCCAACCTGCAATTCCGAATTCTGGATGGTACTTTGGTGATTACGTAGGTATGAACGCACTTCATCGTTTAGCTTCTTTTGCGCATCCATGAATTGGATAATCCGATCTTCGATAGATACCCGTGGCTCTCCATCCGATCTTTGGTTTTGTTGAGTCGGTGCAAAGAAACCGGGAGGTCTAGGGATGAAATTACGGTTGTTGTTCCACCTCCCTTGGTAATCGCCTCGGTTGATATAGCTCACCTCCTCGGGTGTCATCATCGGTTTGTTCGGGCAATCCTTAGTCAAATGCGGTCCATTGCACTCCTCGCATCCAACCTGCAAAGCATGAACAGATTTAATAAGTTCCTCGATTTTGCGTTCAAACTTTACCTGTTGATTTTTCATAGCGGCTAGTTCATCGGATGGATCGAAGTCGGTTGATATCTTTCCGGCCATCCTCGGGATTTGTAATCGCTTGTCCGTCCTCCAGTCTATGTTATGTATGAGCATGTCTTCGAGGAGCTTGTAACCTTCCGTTGGCGTTTTGTACATGAAGATACCACCTGCAGATGAATCCAAAGTAGCTCGTGAGGAGTAAGCAAGTCCACTATAGAAAGTTTGAACCTGTTCACTCTTATTCAACTCATGACTCGGGCACGAGTTTAGGAGGTGCTTAAAACGTTCCCATGCTTCGGATATGGTTTCCCCGTCTTGTTGTTGGAAGGATCGGATCTCGGCTCTCAATTTGTCGATCTTGGATGGTGGAAAGAATCGGGAAAGGAACTTGGAGCGAAGTCCTTCCCATGTAGTGATTGAGCTCGGCTCTAAGGATCGTAACCAAGCTCTAGCTTCTCCGATAAGCGTTAGAGGGAACACCCGAAGACGAATCGCATCATCTCGGTCTGCCTCTGTTTTGAATAGATCACATATGTCCACGAAGTTCTCCATGTGAACGATAGGATTGCTATCGTTTTTCCCGTCGAAGGTAAGGTCCTTGATCATGTGTAGGAGCTTCCCCGGGATTTCTTTGTTCAGATTCGGCTTCGTGATCGGATTGGTGGGTAGAGTTGGAGCGGCTCTCCTGGCAGTCCACATCGGTGCCTCGTCTCCCATCTCAAAAATCAAAGCTCTCGGACGAACTTTGTTTGCTTTTGATTTCTTTTTGTTTCTTTTTCTGAACTCTCTCTCCGGCTCCTCAAATGGCTCTAACAAGTCTGCCGTGACTGAAATCACAACAAACGGTTACGGGCAACTTGCGGGAAACAAAGAGATAAAATAAAATAAAGATAAAGATAAAACTAATGAACTAAACTAGAAAGCGAAAAACTTGCAAGGGAAAGAATCCCTCACAAGGATCGATTAACCAAACTAATTAGACTAAAATCTAACAACTACCGTTCCCCGGCAACGGCGCCAAAAACTTGATGCGGTAATTATCGTATATAAAAAGCGTAACAAGTTTTAACCTCTAATGCCTAGCCACCGTCTTACCACATATACAGGCAAGCGTACCTGATCGTGAGTAATATAGTGTTGAAAGTCCAGGTATCGTATCTACCACTGGGAACGGTCAAGTTATCGTAGACTAAAGTCTGAATCGGTTTAATTAATCTAAAAAAGGGGGTTTTGTATGAAAAAGGTTTAAATACTTAAAAAGGTAATTAACTAAGTAAAAACTAAGAAAGCGGTTAAAATAATAATTTAAGTTTATAATAATGGAAAAACAGCAGTACTTATCATGATAACGTGAATCCCCAATATGGATGACATGATTAGGTCGAAGGTTTGGTTGTTTTGACTATTGTAGGAATTTAAGTCTGGGACACCCTAACATGTGCAATTTATGGCTATGAACTAGGATATGGTCCTCCTAATTCCAATCCTAATTTGTTTGGTCCACAATCTAGAATCGGTAAACCCTTCCCAATCAGTATTGCAATGGCTCTTTTACTATCGGTCACTTATTGGTCAAAGTAACCCCTTAACACAACTTTATGGTCCAAGTCAGGCTAAGGTAGGTTGATTATCCTTTCGGAGTCTATCTGCTTTTGGTCTAACAAGTACACCCAACCTAGTGAATTCAAATCGCCACAACAACAATAATCAGAAAAGAACCATAAACGACATTCAATTAATCAAAAACAAACCAATAAACATTAATTGCAAAGTATATCATCCACAAAGGTTCATCTATCATGACAAGCACTACTAATAGACTACTCACTCATAATGAAAACAAAAACATAAACAAAAGTGGACATCGACATGATACCGACAGTACAACGATAGATGATCAGAGATCGACTTCCGCAGCGTATCGGCACCTTTCGTACTCTCACTCTCGTTCCTCTGTACTCCCCTCGTGTATCGCACTTCAAAACTCATGTTCAGAACTGAAGGAGGAGGCTGATATTTAAAGAAAAACGACCAGGCTCCATCTGGCGATCGCCAGACTGCCCACTTGGCGACGCCAAACACTTAATTTAACCCTAATCTTCAACTCAGTCGAACTTGGCGGCGCCAAATATAGGACTTCGCGATCGCCAAGTGTCTTCTGTGTTGACTTTGTGCATTTTTCACGTTTTCTCGCCTTTTTCCGTACTTTTCCGTTCCACGGCCTCCAAATCCTTCACAATCAATAATAAGCTCATTTAGTGCATGAAATGATCATAAACGGGTGAGAAATGGGGTAAAGTCATACGATTACGCGCAACCAAAACATGTATAATTTTGGTGCTATCAACTTACGTAACCACCAAAGTACCATCCAGAATTTGGAATTGCAGGTTGGTCATGTTTCGCAATTGCTAAGTGAAAGGACTCAAGGGAGCTGCCAACGCAAACCCAAGTCAACCCGAAGGTAGAGAACGCGAAGCCGATGCTCATGATGACCGGAGAACCATCAAAGAAGAAGTGGACGGACATCTACACGAAGAAGTATGTGGAGAGCGATAGTGGTAGTGAACACGATTATGACACGGACTATGACTCGGAAGGGTTCACCATTTCGTTCGAGCATCTAGGACTCAAAGGACCCGTTTCTTCAAGTGATGATGATGAGGAGGACGGAAAGCAAGGCGGATATGCGGAGTTCGTGATACCGAAAAAAGAGGATAAAGGCAAAGAGAAGGAGAAAGAGAAGGCGGCGGAAGATGAGCTCATCTACATTGCACCTATCAAGCATGACCCGGGAAGTTACAACTTACCTATTTCATGTTCTAAATTTAATGGTCTTGCTTTGGTAGATTCAGGTGCCGCACTTAACATGATGCCTGTTGGCTATTGCAGGAAAATGGGAGTCAAGGAGATCGTTCCAACAGACTATTAATACCGAGGGGTGAATGGATACATGACCAAGCCGTTAGGGATAGCGGAAGGAGTCCCGATTCGAATTGGCAATTTTGTCTACTTTACGGACTTCATCATAGCTAATCTTCCAAAGGATACGGAGATCCCAATAATCCTTGGGAGAGCTTTTTTACATACCGCCCAAGTGAATACCGATATGCGGAATCAAGTGACAAGCTTGGGGTATGGAGATAAGCGGATTTACTTTGATCCCAACGGAGAGCCGGTCACCCATCTCGATGAACCTTATGAGGATCCTTCTCTAGCTTACAAGAAGAACACGAACCGCCCGTTACTCCCTCATGAACATGGAAAGAAGACGGAGGACTATCCGAACCCGTTACACCAAAAGGAGCAAGCACCCAATGGATCGGGACCCTCCAAGAAAGAGCATAGAAAGAAGAAGGGCTCGTCAGCCCGACGTGCCAAGAAATGGGCCAAAAAAGGGGTCGAGCTCTAGACCCATTCAAAAAATGAAGCGCTTTTCGGGAGGCAACCCGAGCATTTTCTTTCGTTTTTCGTTTTTATGTTTTTCGTGTGTGTTTTTGCTAATCTTTTTGTTTGGTATTGCTTAGGTAACCATATGGAGGAGATAGAAGCCAAAAACGAGCAAATCCGATGCGTAACGAAGTTTTTGAAAAGTTGGAAACAGAAGGCAACTCGCGATCGGGACTTTTTAAGTTTGGCAACGCGAGGTTGGCCAACCTTGGTATCAGGTAAAATATTCGAATCTCGCGACGCGAGGAAGCCGTTTCGCGACGCGAAGTTTTTAAAATTAGGGTAGAATTTTCAGAAACTGCCCGTTTCGCGACGCGAAACATCTTGTTTGGCGACGCAAAATCGGTCCAGACGGGTTTTTAACCCTCTTTTCTCACTTTTTCAAAAGAACACAACCCTAATTCTCTCTAGGCGCCGCGAACCTTCAGCACGTACCTGCGAAATTCGAACTTCTTGTGCTTCAATTTCTTCATTCTCCATGAATAAGGTATGTTTCCCAAATTTAATTTCATGAGATTAGTTTGATTTGGTAAGATTAGATCTTGTTTTGGGCATCAATGGTGTTTATATGCTTTTATGGATTTGAGATTGTTCTTGAAACTCCATTGATTGTTTAGTGCTTATTGATTAATGCATGCTTTATACTTTGAATGAAATTTCATTCTAGCATGTTATTTGCTTGTTTAATCTAGTGAATGTGCTTTAATGATAAGTGTGGGGATTTTGCACCAAAATCCCCCATTCTTGTTTGGTTAGCTAGATTGGTTTATAATTGAGGTTGGACTAAAAGTTCAAGTGTGGGGATGTTACACACCCCTTTGAGTTGATTTTCAAGTATGTATTCGTTAGTTGAACTTGTTAGTCGTGGAAGTTTTGTCTCGTTGAGTTTTGATATGATTGAACCTTGTCTTGCGTTTATTGATCAAATGTGTCTAAGACAATGGTATTTGGATTTTGTAGAGACAAAGAACCCGCTCGTCAACTTCCACCGCTCCTACTTTCCGTGCACCGGATGGGAGCCACGCTTTCACCTTTTTCATGAATGACCCAACGTTGAACGCTCCGAAGCGGGAGGAATACCGGGATTCAGTTAACCGGCCTCTCACCCGTCAAGTTCTAGTACCGAGGAGAGTTGATTGGAACCTCCTTAGATCCATGGGAGTTGAAAACGACATCAAGGCGATACTCGAGAAGCACGCCTACGACGAAGATGGCACCGAGTATTATATTTTCCTTGCATGGGAACGAGTCTTCGACATTGCCGAGACCCTCTACCGCGAGCTTATCATTGAGTTCGTGGCCACTTTCCGTTTCGACGCAATAAAGGCCATTGAGGAGTTCTATCAGTCATGCATGACATTCCGACTCGGTGGACTGTGGCGATCGCTTTCATTGGTGGAGTTTGCCGTTGCTTTGGGGATATATACCCAAGATGAGGTCGATGCTCCCGGATTTGTGGAATACATGTGGGCGACTGCGAAAAGGCAGGATGGTTTTGATTCTCGGTTGGCTTGGGCGATCTTGGGTGATGGTGATTATGGTGGTAATCTCAAAGTGAAGGGTTTTCTTGCTTCTACAGACCGACTTTTGCACCGCATGCTTATTAACGCGGTGAATGCTCGTTCCTCGAGTGAGGAAAAAGTTTCTTCGTACGATCTTTGGCTTCTTGAGCAGCTCTCTACGCAAGACAAGTATCCGAATGCTCCGTACCTTATTGTCGTGCAACTCGCTAAGGCGGGTGGTTATCGAGAGGGGAGTCGATTGGTTGGTGGCCAGTACGTTACGCTTCTAGCCAAGCACTTCGGTATCCTAACCGATGGTGCCATTGCCTCGATGACGGACCTTGGTGAGATGGGGTTGATTGATATGGACCAACTCCGTGGCATGGGTGTAGCATTGGTTGATCACTTGATTAGCGGGGATCGGAACACGTGGATTCACAACCCTCAAGCTTATGGGACGAGGAGAGTATCTCGGAGCATGCAAGAGACCGGAGGAACGAGTGGGACGAACGCGGGAGAACAACCGGCGGAATGGACGGCGTATTCGGGTTACCAAGACTTGAGTAACCGACTATCGGAGATGTCATTGTCTTATGGCCGTCATCATCAACATATGGAGTACAACACCACGGAGGCTCTTCACCAAGAAAATTGGCAAACTGGAGTGATGAACCAAATGGTCCCTCATTTCGGTATTCAACCGAATGCCGCTTATGCTCCATCTCCATATTGGCCATACTCCGAGGACGCACTGCCCGGTTACCCGACTTTCGAGGATTGGCAAAACCAACCTCGTGGCCCTATTGATCTCTATCTCTTTTAATCTCATTCGATATGGTTGTTTAAACAATTTTATTTTGCTTGGTTTGTTTGGTTTGCTTGAACAATTTTTATTTTCTGGTTGGTTTGTTTAGGTTAAGACTTTTTAATTGCTTTAGTTTGGTTTATTTTCTTTAGTTCGTTTTTACTTTTTTCTTTTTTTTTTTTTGGTAATAGATACAGCGATCTATGATCTTGAATCGAGCACGATTTTGGAATACACTCTCTCTCAGATCAGAACAGATTTCGTCACATAACCCGGGAAGTTTCTCTTTTTCCCAATTACTCCTTAATTGTTTTAACTGTTGCATTGAGGATACTGCAAATTTTAAGTGTGGGGAGGGGGTTATGTAGACTTATCTGTTTAAATGGGTTCACTTTTTGCTTTTTGGATTGTCGTTTTTCAAATTTTTGAAAGCTTTGAGATTTGACCCCAATTTTTTTTTTTCGAAATCTGAGATTGTTTTTGGAGTTGAGTTGCTTGCATAGGAGAACACTGAATAGGATTAGTTGAGTAAAAGGATGCCTTGGAATACCAATTACCATGAGTGCCTCACCCAATTCCTTTGAGAGTTTGAGCCTAATTGTTATTCATTTTGTGAGGAATACCGACTTTGACCCAAGGTAGAACTTGTCACTTTGAATGCTTGTCGAGACCACATAAGAGAAGTATTTATCACCATTGCACTGATAGAGGCCTTCGTTTCTTACCCTTTTAGCCTTCGTCAGATAACCTCATTATAAGGTTATTTGATTTGCCTAGCCTTTGATTAAAAAGTACTCATCTTTAGTACTTCATCCCTTGTAACCCCTTTGAGCCTTAGCCTTTTCGTTTCTTTACCCATTATATTATATCCTTAGCCCATTCTTTTATCTATCTTTTGGCCGTAGCTCAAAGTTGAATGTTTTTCATGTTTTTGGTCCGTTTTATGAATCTGACAAATAGAGAAAGGGATTATGAAAAAGAGAAAGAGAGAAAAAAGAGTAAAAAGCAACATAGTTGCTACTCAAGAAAAAAAATAGAGAGCTTGAAAAAGAAAAGAAAAAAAAGAAAAAAAAAGATAGAAAACGACTCATTCGAAAAGAAAAATCAAAAGAGTCGATGTGCTTAAAAAAAAGAAAAATATATATCGAAGCCACAAATAAGCAATATGCTTAGGCCGATATAAAAGTGATAGTAATAGAAATCCCAAGCTCTGAAAATCTCAAAAGTCAGATGATTAATTTGGATCTTGAACTGATTGGTTTTCAGGTTTTTGCTACAACCCTTAGTCACTTATATATATCCTTTATCCTACCCTTAACCCTTAGCCTAACGTTACAACCCTAAAGTCCTCTTGACGGTTGACAACTTCTCAGTGGTGGAGATTAGATTTGGTGACAAGCTTATGCATGCGGGAATTGGTCGAGTATTGGTGTGATCACTTATATATACACTTTTACCCCCGAGAGATACACTTTACATGATTATTCATACTATGTGAAGGTGAAAGGTTGATCTTGGTATCCAATTACTTGATGTATCATGTTTGTGTGTTCGATTGTGTGAGTATTCTTTGTTCTCTTGAATAATCTTGGGTGGAGATAATTTTGGCGTTATCTTTCTTATCTTTCAGTCTTTTGATTGAGGACAATCAAAGCTTAAGTGTGGGGATTTTGATAACACCAAAATTATACATGTTTTGGTCATACTTAATTGAATGATTTAACCCTATTTCTCACCCATTTATGGTCTAATTACTCACTATTTGGACTTATTATTGCTTTTGTAGGTTTTGGAGGCCGTGGAACGGAAAAATACGGAAAAAGGCGAGAAAACGTGAAAAATGCACAATCTCAATCCAGTAGCCTTTTGGCGATCGTGAAGATTTAAGTTTGGCGCCGCCAAGTTCGCCAAAGTTCGAAATCCAGGGTTTGACCTAAGTGCTTCGCGCCGCAAGAGTGCCGTCTGGCGAATGCGAAACGGGCTCTGACCTCTCCTTTTAAATACCAGCCTCCTCCTTCAGTTTTCATAGAGACACATAGATAGGCAGAGAGATAGAGAGTGAAATTAGATTGGTGCCGATACGCTGCGGGGTTCGATCTTCGATCATCCGTCGTTGTATTGTCGGTATAATGTCAGTGTCTACTCTCGTTTTATCTGTTTATATTATGTCTAGTGAGTAGTTTTTAGTAGTGGTACTTATTGTGGTCGATGAACCATTGTGGATGACGATTTTATGATTTAATGATTATTGGTTTGTTTTTGGTTAATTGAATGTGTGTTATGGTTCCGATCTGATTCGTATTGTTTGGTTATTTGAACTCGTTGGTTGGGTGTATCTGTTTGAACAAGATAGATAGACTCCGATAGGATAATCAACCTTTCTTGACCTACCCTTCGTTCCGGAGAGTTGTGTTAGGTGGTTACTCGGACCGAGAGCGACCAGGTAGTAGAAAACCATGCAATAGAGATAGGATTGGGTGACCGGTACTAGATTGTCTGACAAACGACCTATGTATTGGGACTAGGAGGACCAAGACCTAGTTGATAGCCATAATAGTCACATGTTAGGGTGTCTCAGACTTAAATTTCTACAATAACCGAAACAACCAAACCTTTGGCCTGTTTAAATCATCCACTTGGGGATTCACTATACCATGATAAGTACTACTGTTTTCCTTTATATAGTTTTAATCAATCTTTTAATTGCTTTCTTAGTTCTTAATTAATTTAATTGTCTTTTTAGTTATTAAACCTTTTTCATAAAACCCCCCAAAGCTTTAGGTTAATTAAACTAGTCAAGATTAACAGTCTACGATAACTTGACCGTTCCCAGTGGTAGATACGATACCTGGACTTTCCTACACTATATTACTCACGATCAGGTACGCTTGCCTGTATATATGGTAAGACAGTGGCTAGGCATTAGAGGTTAAAACTTATTTCGCTTTTTATATACAATAATTACCGCATCATCCACCAAAGGGTAAAGTGAAGGGCTTTGGTGACTGTCATAAGCATGTGAAGTACTAGCTCCGGAGCGATCATCTCCCCCCGACTCCTCATCCTCACATCCTTGGTCACCACCCCCAGGTGAATGACCACGCTTGATACCCTCACTCACTCTCCTAGAGGATACCTCTGGGGTGCCAGTCTCCGGCTCTGGAGTAACTGGTAGAGGTGATAAACCTAAGTATTCTCTCACAATCGGTGAATGATGATCGACAGCATCAAGTAATGCAAGTGGTATCGCCATCGGTATATCATGAATTTTTAGGGTATTCCATAAGGAGATTGGGGTATGGCATAGGGAGTGATCGGTATGACATAAGGATGCTTTGGGTATGACATAAGGTGTTGGAATCCAAAAGAGGTGTGGTAATGGTATCCATGAGAAGTGTTGGTATCAATGAGAAGTGTTGGATGCCTTTAGACAAGGTCTGGATGCCTTCAGAAGAGCTTGGATACCATCCCAAATCTTATTTCGGACTCAAATACTGAGTTTCCATTTTTTTATTATATATATTTATTTTTTTCCGTCTGCTATGTCCTCCGGTTGTAATTGGGAGGAGGTGGTGGTGTCATCATCATCATAATGATGAGGAATTGGGAAATTCGG
The DNA here is from genome assembly GCA_030169165.1 of Centaurea solstitialis. Classification (NCBI taxonomy): domain Eukaryota; kingdom Viridiplantae; phylum Streptophyta; class Magnoliopsida; order Asterales; family Asteraceae; genus Centaurea; species Centaurea solstitialis. The sequence continues at coordinate 40,193,815 of CM058041.1, read as the reverse complement.
GTTCGACATTGTACCTGAAAAATAAGAGATTAGTATTGAGGTAAAGGCATAGTGAGAGATAAGACACACAGCATTGAGATGTGTTATTGTGTACTAAATCGTGAGATTTGGTAAAGAATAACACAACACATTGAGTGTGAATTTTTCTCAAGTCTGGAGAATACAAAACATAATAGATCTTACCAACCGAGCATATGATGGTGCTTGAAAAATACCCGGTATAATCACTAAAGATTGTACACAGCAGATGTTCCAAATGATGCGGGATTTGTGTATCTCATTCACATTCAAAAAGGATAATACTCAAGCACACACACATCAATTTCAAGGCTGGCACATGCACACAAGACCAAGTACACACACCACTCATACACACCAAATAATTCATATTTTTGGAATATGCATACGCAATTTAGAGGGTGAACCGGAAACGCACACACAATCAAACACTCACTCCGTCTTGATTTTGAGATGCACAGACGGACCAGTTGATTGCGAGGCAAATCAACGTAAGAAACCAACTACATAAAAAAGACTCAATAAGAAAGCTAACAAAAAGAATAGCACGCATAAGAAACACACAAGATGAAATCACACAAAAGAAAATAACACACACAACCAAAAGAAAATAAACACGTACACATTAAAAAAAATAAGCACACACACATTAAAAAATAAACACACACGTTCTTAAAAATAACACACTCTTAAAAAAATAAACACACACGTTTTTAAAAAAACAAACACACACTCTTTTAAAGAAAAATAAACACACACACAAAAAAAAACGATTGGTCAAAAGAGGGTCAACTAGAAACAAATAAAATAGTAAAATAATAGAACAAAAGAGGGTTAGGTCAGAATGTTTTGAAAAGAAACGTAAGGAAAAAGAAAGGAGAAAGAAAAAGAAAGTTTATGTCAACAAAGAGAGAAAGAAAAAAAACGCCGGCAGAAGCGTCCGACCATTCTCCGGTCCGGTCGCCGGCACCAGTTCCGGTCCGGTCGCCGGTGGGGGGGGTTCGAACTTCGGTCAAAGGGTTGGCGAGAACAGAGAGAGATAGAACTGGAAGAATCGGCCAACGGTTTGGATCTCAGTTCCGATCAAGAGATGTTCGCGGGCACCAGCGGTCAACAACGTTGCCTCGTTTCACCCTCGCGACGAAACAGATCCGGTCGCACACGTTCGGTCGCCGGTGGAGGATTCGGTCCGGTCACCGGAAACAGATCCGGTCCGGTTGCCGGAGGAGGGTTCGGTCCGGTCGTCGGCGTCTAAAAACAACGGTCAACATCTTCGGTCGGCGGGTTATGGTATAAAGGTAAGGAAGGTTCAGGTCTGGTGGACGTCGGGATCAGAATCGGAATCCGGTCCGGTCGTCGTCGGGATCGGAATAGGGTAAGATGAGTTCGGTCAGAAGGAGATCAAGAGTTGAGCTCCAGATCTGGTTCGTCGGGGCACTTGGTCGTACATCCGGTCGGCGATGGTTCCGGTCAACGAAGAGAGAAAGATATCAGCAGGAATCAGGTCCGGTTTCAGAGATCCGGCAAGCGTGGTCCGGTCACGGTGGAGGTTCGAAATCAGGTGAGGTTGACGATGGGTCCGATCCGGTCCTGATTTGAGTTTCGGTTCGGAGGTGGGATGCCGATCCGGTTACGATCTCCGGTCCGGTCACAAGTCGTCTTCTTCGGTTCGGTCGGAAGACATCCGGTCCGGTCAAGGTGGTTCAGATCAGGAATTAAGGAAATTTGGTTGAAGGGTTAGGTTCGGGATTCTCATGCCTTCGAGTACTAGTTTTGGGTTTAGAAAAGCAAACAAAAAACTAACAAGAGTTGGTTTGGGTCTCATGGACAGATCTGGTCTATTTGAAATGGTAGGAGGTGTGGAGAAGGAAAAAATAAGAGGAAGAAGAAAAGAAAAATAAAGAAGAAGATGATGAAAAAGAAGGAAAAAAAATTGGAGGAGAAACGTGGAGAGAGAAAAAGAAGGAGATAAGGACAAAAACCTTCCTTTTTTTAAAAAGTTGTTTTTAAAAAAAAAACTGATTTTTTTTTAAAAAAAATCTTTTCTAATAATTTTCTTTCTTTTAAAAAAAAAGGAGAATCTTTCACTAATTTTTTTCTTTTTCTTTTAAAAACTTATTATTAGTTTTATTATTATTATTATTATTATTTTAAACAAATGATTTAAAATTTTCTTTTTCTTTTAAAATTGATTTTTTTTAATTTTTATTTATTATATATATATATATATATATATATTTAAAAGCAAAACCGAGCTCAAGGTTTAGAACACACCCAAGCTCAAGGTAAATGTCGAAGCCGACCTCAAGGTAAATGTCGCCAAGCTCAAGGTTTAGATCAAACCCAAGTTCAAGGAAAATGCAGACGACGTACCTGTTCCCCCTTGGATCGTGCGGAGGCAGACAATGATCACCATGTTCCCCCTCGAAACAGGCGGAGGCAAACAACGTTCCCCCTTGGAACAGGAATACATAGGGAACGTTCCGCCTTGACAGATGCACACTCATACAGACATATGAACGAAAACACGTGCATGAAGGAGATAGAATACTTACCTGTTCCCCCTCAAGTCAAGAATCCACACACAAAAAAGAATTAGAGAAAAAAAAACATAACAATGTATATAAGGAAGTCCCACAATGTTTGTCTATGAAGTTAGTGAGAAGTTTCCTTCGCTCGGTCATGTGTTTGGGACAACCTCGTTCCATGAACCACACATGACCGGCCTGCAAAATCAAGTGCAAACATTTTTAGGTACCCATTTGGGAATGGGTCCTTTCGAATTAGTACCAGCAGGTTTGGATTCCTCTGTGCTCTTTTTAGGAGTCTTTTTCTTGGGCTTGGATTTTCTTTTCTTGGCATGAGGAAAGTGGTTATAGTGATTGTCGAATCCAAAGTAATTAGGAGCATAGTACTCATTCACAAAGGCATTTGCACAATAACCAAAGTGAAAACAATTTTGGCAACAAAAGTCACTACGATACCCATAAGCAACATGTTCACAAACATGAAAATTAAATGGAGTATGTGGTACATGACTATGAAATCTGTTATGTGCAAATGGCTTTGGACGATTGCCTTCTTTCATTCCATTCTCCTTTGCTCTATGTTTACCATTTCTCAAATGATCATCTCTTACATTTCGGGAAGTATGATTCTTACTCTTGACATTTTGAGAATTTGAGTGAGAAGTAGTGTTCTTCGGATGGAAGTTGTGTAAGTGTCCCTTGGGTTTGGAAGAATTCTTGGGTTTTTGAAAACGATTGTTTTTCTTGGGGACACTCTCATTAGTTCTGGATGAACTAGCAACTTCAGACTCGGGGGTAATAATTTTGTATTTCCGAGTTGGTTTGATAGGAGTAGCGTTTCCTGGTTTAGATGTGCCTGGTGATCTACCATTCTCCCCAGCCCTATTGGTACAATCATCCGATACAATCTCAGAGATTTGTACCGTTGATTTAGGTGCCATAGTTGATAAGTCACCCATATATGAAATTGTTGTGCAGATTGGAGACCTTAGTACTATTGATTGAGAGTTTTGAGTATAGGTACTTGATGGTCTGAAATCCGGTGCATCAACATTCAATGTATGGTGATGATGACGTGAGTTATCACAAGTTCCAAAGGTAGATTGACTTGCTTTTGGTGTGCTTTTAGATTTGAGGGCAGTTTCAAGTTCATTGATTCGACTCAAGAACAAGTCCTTTTCCCTAAGGCTCATGCGTCTCTCATCCTCAAGCTCAGCCTCAAGTGTAGCAATCCTCTTCTCATAAAAGGTTTTGTTATCTTTGTAAATTTTTTCAAGGATTGGAACTTCCTGATTCATCTCAGCCTTAGTATAGCTAGGCGTGTAGTCCTTAGACAAAGGAATCTCACGCGTTGCATAACTGGCATTGAGAGATGAATAATTGAAGGGAATAGAGTGTTTGTTTTTTCTATCTTTTTCATTCTTCTCAATTTCCTTCAACTGTTCAGGATCATCAGACTCTTTCATGAAAACGATTTTGTATCCAAGACTCATGATACCGAAGGTCATACATGGTAGGAGTCTTGGATATGGCACGCTTAAGATAGCAAGGACTTTTGAATCCAATGCCTTCTTTAGGGTTATAATAATTGAACTCTTTAGGTTGGTTCATATGAATGGTTTGATCAGTCTGGCCTCTCTTTAGGAACTTGTCCTCCATATCTTTTATTTTTGCAAAGAGATTTGTTCGTTGGGCAAAAATGGTTTCATACTTTTGAACACTTACTCTACTTAGAATCTCAGCCTCATGAAGTTTCTTTTGCAAGTCTGAGATGTTATCATTCAGACTAGCAACTTTATCTTCTAAGGTTTTGTTTGCAAGAGTAAGAGTGGTTACCTTTTCTTTGGAGTGAGCTAGTTCAATTGAGAATTTCACAACTAAGGCATGCTCACTAGCTAATTTGGATTCTGCTATAGTAGTTAAACTATTTGCCTTTTTGATTTTGTTCTCATATTCAGAAACTTTGGAAGCAAGATCTTTCAATTGATGTTCTAAATCTAAGTATTGATCAGGGGGTACCTTAGAAGAAGATGACTCTGAATGCTCTGAGTCAAGATCGTTGTAGTCACGTCCTCCATCTTCTGAGTATAACTCCTCCTCATCATGGTTAGCCATCAAACATAGTTGATCTTCTCTTCCTTCATCACTTGTCAGGTCCCATGCCTCATCTTGAATAAGCATGCATACAGGACCTCCCTCCTCATCATCACTTGACACTCTGAGCCAAGCATTATCTTTCTTTACTTCGTTTCCCTTTGTCTTCAGACTTGGCTTTCTCCTCAGGTTTCTGGTAGTCAGCTCTACCACCCTGTTTAACTCTCCTCGGATGGTTGTTAGAAGACATGGGTTTTCTTGCATTCCTCTTGGACATGGATCTGGTGATCAATGCCAAGGCCTTCTTTATGCCATTCATCTCTTCATCAGATTCCTCTTCATGTACATGGAGAACCGGTGGTCGGGTGTCGGACCCGATTGCTAAGGCTTCTCTTGTGTTCATGATGGATGGTTGATTGTGGATCTTAAACCACTTAGAATGATATGGTGATTTGGTTGGTGAAAAATCTCAAGACTTATAAAATTCTTGAAAATGATTCAGTTCTGAAGGTTGGGTCCAGATCTGGAGGTTAGATTCAGATCTGAAGGTTAAGTATAGTGAAGGGTATTGGTATTGAAATGACTTAGAGAATTATGGAAACTCTAGTCTGAAGAAAAACTCGATGCCCAAAATCCAAGTCTGGAGTGAAGACCCGGTACCCGAAGCTTGAGTCTGGACCTGAAGCTTTTTCACCAGAACCAGAACACAACGGATCAAGAGCAAGTGGCAGGCTCTGATACCAATTGTAGGTGCCAAATCAAGAACACTTAAATCTAGATGATGTATATGCTAGGTACATGATCCAAGATAGATTTCATTCCATAGATTGTGAGAGAAGCAAGAAAATACAAATGATGAGTTCAACACCTATTTATGCTAAACTCAAAAAGGCTAAAAAGGCTTAAAAGAAATAGGCCTTGGACAATGGGCCTTTAATACATTTACATTAAAAGAAACTAAGTTTAAGAAATAATAAAATTGACACAACTAACTAGATTTCTAACACAAGCCTTCCGAGAGGATTCAAAGTCTATAAAGGTTGTATCATTTTATATCTCATTTAGATGTTTTAACCTTTCCTTGGTTTTTGCAAGATGATCCTTGGTGGGAAATAAAATGTTTATTGTTATACATTTATAAAAATGTTTCTGTTGTCTTTATTAAGTTTTTGGAAACTTATTGTGTATAAAAACCCAACATATTATTTATCATGAATTGTATATTATTCATTTAGAATCATTTATGATTCATGATGAATAATACATGAACAGCTTGTGAAGGTTCGGACACATGGCGCTTTCTCTTCTGTCCTCACGTGTTTCAAATGAAAATTGAGTTATTATTTGAACCCTCCCTTGTATGTATATGTATATATATATATATGTGTATGTAGAGGGATTTTCTTTTGTGAACTTTTTTTTTGTGTGAACTTGTGAACTTTCTTCAAAACGACTATTTCATAGGTTAAATTAATGAAATTGATTCATGAAATTGTTTAATATGATGAAATTATATCATATGATTCATTTTTTGATGAAAATGTTTCATATTTCGGTATTTTTTACGTAACTTTTTCATTCTTATGAAACTGTTTCATATATTTTTATAAAACCTTTTGATTTCACGTAAAACCACCAAAATATGAAACAATTTCAACAAAAAATGTATCATATGATATAATTTCATCATATTAAACAATTTCATGAACCAATTTCATTACTTTAACCTATGAAATCGTCGTTTTAGAGAAAGTTCACAAGTTCACACAAAAAAAAAGTTCACAAAAGAAAGTCCCTCTGTGTATGTATATATATGTATATAGAGGAAAGTTCAAATGTGAACCACTTTTTGGTAGTGAACGTGGGGACAGCCGAGAGCGCGACACGTGGCGAAGAGTAGTCAATAAAGGCGGCTTTGAGCGTGGTCCCCCCCCCCCTTTAATTTAATACCCTCCCATGAATCGCGCCTAGTGGACCTAACATGGCGCCTAATCATCCGCCACGTGTCGCGCTCTCGGTTGTCCTCGCGTTCACAACCAAAAAGTGGTTCACATTTGAACCCACCCCTATGTATATACATATATATATATATATCCAAAACGTTTCAAATATGTCTAATAGGACGTCTCAAAGGACCGACCATTTCTAATATCCAAAACGTTTCAAATATGTCTAATAGGACGTCTCAAAGGACTGACCATTGCTCAAACAAGGTCTTATATATATATATATAGAAAGAGGTTCAAACGATAATGACATCTTTTTAAGAGAATACGAGAAGCAATCTTAGCCATTCAATTCGAGTTTTGATGGAAAAAAAGGACACGCGCGACCTCTGGTCGCGGGGCAAGCCGCGCAAGTCGCGCACGTTGTTAATCACATGTGATTTTCTATATGATTTACTATATGAATCATATATGATTTTGTACATGTTTTTTGTACCTGAACTTTTCCTTTGTTAATCATATATGATTTTGTACACAAAAAAGGACACGCGCGACCTCTGGTCGCGGGGCAAGTCGTGCAAGTCGCGCACCTTGTTAATCACATGTGATTTTCTATATGATTTACTATATGAATCATATATGATTTTGTACATGTTTTTTGTACCTGAACTTTTCCTTTGTTAATCATATATGATTTTGTACACAAAAGTCATTCTCATATATGATTGGCCTGAGATGATTGGCTGAGATTGATTCTCGTATTCTTTTAAATTGATGTCATTCTCGTTTGAACCTTCCTCTATATATATATATATATATACACACTAGTACAAAAATCACTTTTTGTGACGGTTTTGAAAATACAGGTTTGTAACGGTTTGGCCAAAAACCGTTACAAAAAAACCAAGAGAACTTTTTTAGTAACGGTTTTATACAAAAACGTTACAATCACTGAAAAAACAAAAAACGTGAAGTGCATTTTTAGACAATAACGTTACCAAAAGGTCCCTTGTGGTAACGATTTAGGATATTTTGAAAAACCGTTGATTTATGTTGTGACGGTTTTTAAAAATTGTTGTCATATAGGACCTTTTAGTAATGGTTTTTGACTAAACTCTTACTTCATGTGGTAACGATTCTATAAAATTGTTACCCAAACTATAAGATATATTTAGCAACATTTATATGAAAATCATTTCCAAAAGTTACAAAGTTTTATGGTAACGGTTTTACAAAATGCACGTCACCGAAAGGTAGTTATGGTAACGGGTTTTGAAATATTTATGTCACCATATGTCATGATACAATAACGGTATTAAAACATTCGTGTCACGATATCTTAAGTTATGTTTATGGTTTTGAATAATCCCAGTCCCATACCCTATTATAAAACTATATCCCATACCCGGTCCCGTCCCGTCGGGTATCCCATTTCCAAATAACCATCGGGGTCGCCGGTATTCCCACGAGTATCGGGTATCCCATTTATATTCTTAGTCGATTAATATTTACTAAATAAAATTCATTTCCTATAACTTAATGCGAATTAAGTCAAACAATGAGTTATATTTTTTTAAACTTTCATTTAGCAACATGAACATTCACCAAGTTTTTTTTTTTTTTTTGAGAAAGTTCATCTAGATTTTGCCCAGACTACATCCTTGGCAATTTTTACCGAGAGCTAAGACATGCTCCCCTGGGAATAATACTCAGTGGCAACCAATTGCGCGCGCATGGATTTGAACCCGGGTGGGATTCAACGTCTAACAAAATGGAAATGACGTTTGTGGCTTGGTGCACTATCACCGAAGTGTCAATGGAAGTGAGAACATTACTACATTAATCTTATTGAAAAAATTAAATATATATTTTCTATACTAATAAAATCAATCCTCATTTCTATTATTCTATATGTTAATATAAATATATAATTGTAATATACATTATATTAATAATAACATTATAAATTTATTAAATATATATGGTTCAGGGTCCGGTAAATGGTTTCGGGTATGGGATCGAGTAAATGGGCGGGTATTGACTAAAACCATAACCATCCCAAACCCATGAATTTTTTTTTTAAAAATCTCGTACCCGATCCCATAACCATTTACCCGGCCCAATCCCGTCCCAAAAGTTTCGGGTTCTAGGAATCCCATTGGGTTCGGGTATTTCTATCATCCCTAACATCACCATATGTCATGTTCTAGTGACGTTTTGATTACGTTACCATATATCATTCTACGGTAACGGTTTTGAAAAATAAATGTCACCATATTTCATGTAATAATGACAATTTTTAAAAGTAAATGTCACAACAGTGACACTTTTGTTTAATAAATGTCATCATATATCATGTTATGGTGATGGTTTGAATAATAAGCATCATTGTACGTCATGCTATATCAACAATTTTTTATGATAAGTGTGACAATGTGTCATGCTATGGAGACGGTCGTATATAATAAACGTTAGCGTATATCACGATATGGTGACAATTTTGAATAGTAAACGTTGTATGTCATGCTATGGGGACGATTATGAAAAAAAATAAACGTCATGATACCTCATGCTACAGTGACAATTTTGAAATAAAAACGTTGCCGTACATTATGTTATGGTGACACTTTTGAAAAATAAACGTTACAGTATGCCAAGTTATGTTGACGGTTTAGAGAAAATAAGGTCACCATATATCATGCTATGGTGACGGGTTAGAAACAGAAATATCACCATATATCATATTATAGTGACGGTTTTCTGGGAAAGAAATGTCGTCGTACGTTATGCTATGGTAACGATTTTGAAAAAAAAATGTCACTTTATGTCAAGGTACGGTACATGTCATGCTAACTCAATGATTTTGAATCATAAATGTAACCATATGTCATAATGTGGTGATGATTTTGAAAAATAAATGTCATCCTATAATCTATATCACATTAAGGTGACAATTTTGATAAATAAACGTCATCATATGTCGTTATGGTATGGTGGTGGTTTTGATAAATAAACTCACCCAATGTCAGCTAGATAAATTGACAACTCAAAAATAAATAAAAGTCAAAAACTCTAAAGTCTAGCACCGCCTCTGCCACAACCAACACCACCACCAACACCACCTACATCACTTTCGCCACCACCACCCCCGCCAGCAGCACCACCTCCACCACCCACACCACCAGTACCTCCGACACCACTAGCACCACCACCCCCGCCAACAGCAGCACCACCACTACCTCTGCCACCACCTATACCTTCACCGCCACCATCTAACATATTTTACATATGATTTTGCATTGATGATTTTACATATGCTTTTGCATCGAAATCACATATGATCTTGTGATCACACATGATTATGCATTGAAATCACATGTTAACCCGTCAGCTTATATTAAATCACATATAATTTTGCATTGAAATTACATATTATTCTTCATTGAAATCACATATGATCTTGTGATCACACATGATTATGCATTGAAATCACATGTTAACCAATCAAATTATATTAAATCACATATGATTTTCCATTGAAATCACGTATTATACTACATTGAAATCACATGTTAACCACCACAACCACCTTTGCTACCACCATCTACCACCTTTGTCATCGCCACCACCTTTGCCATCACTTATGCCACCACTTATGCCACCAACACCACTCCACCACCTATGTCACCACCTCTGCCACAACCACCACCACCGCTACCAACACTGCCACCACCAACACCACCGCCACCACCACCACCAGGATCACCTTCGACACCACCACCAACAGAGGTGGTGCTGGTGGTGGTGTGGGTGGTGGTGGTGGCGGAGGTGGCAGTGGCGGCGGTGGCAGTGGCGGCGGTGGCAGTGGCGGCGGTGGTGGTGGAGGTGGTATGGATGTATGGTGGTGGTGGCCGTAGAGGTGGTGTGGGTAATGTATTTAAGGAGAAGAACTGGTGACTAAGAATCGTTATCGTATTCTCTTAAATTGATATTGTTCTAGTTTGAACCCACTCATATATATATATATATATATATATATATATATTTGTGTGTATAAAAATATTACTTTTAATTTTTTACAAGGAAAAGGTAAAACAATATAAAATTACTAAAATAGTCATTGATTATTTTTTATTTATATTATATGTAATGTATACTTAAAATTATAGATTTTTATTAAATTTGTTTTAACAACTTTAAAAGTTATAATAATACTAGTAATAATCTATTTTGATTTAATCAATTAATTTATTATATTATTTAATTTTTTTCTTCTTGTTTATATTAAATAACACACTATATTATTAGAATTTCTTTTTGTTCATTATATATTTATTTTAATTATATCATATAACATTTGTGATTTATTATTCAAGATATTATTTTTTGTTATTTTATATGTTTATAAATTAATTTTAATAAGTATAATTTATTTATTAACTATCAACTAACTTATTAATTAACAATTAATTTATAAATTATCAAGTATTAATTTATTTATCTAACATAAACCCAATTTTTTGTGACTAATCACATTCTTTTCTTTTGCACCTTCTCGAGCATCCTTAATAATTTCTCTGTAGTATGTTTAGAATACAAAATTAAAGTAAGAACATAAAAAAAGTTTTACATTTAGCTAGAATAATTTTGATATTTTAAGTATTTAACATTAATTAGCAATTACTATATGAGAATATTTTTTTTGAACGGCATGAAATATTTAAATAATATTTTTTGTTCTAACAACAAATTCTAACAAACATTTATATAATAATATTTTTTTTGTTCTTTCTTCTTTAAAACAAATAATAAACATTTAATACATATTCTCTCTCATTAAAAGTTTCCTTGTTTATTTTTTCCAACTCTTCCTTATCTTTTCTTAGTTTAAAACATAGTTATTTTGCTCTCTCAATTATAACAAAATCAGTCATAGCATGATTAGCATCAATCTTTTTGCGTTATGTCTAAAAAGTTTTACATTAAGTTTATCAAAGGTTTTTAGATGTTTTTATAATTTTTTTAAAAATAATTTTAGTACTAAACATCATATTGATTTTCTTATATGAAATTATCTGGATACTTGTTTTATAAAATCAATGTTTATAAATGTATCTCAATTTTTTTAAAAATTTAATGCAGTAATTTATATAAAAAATGGGCTAATAACTTTTAAGAGGGAAAAAACATTTGATGAAATAAATATAAAGTAAGAAAATATGTTTTTACATTTACATATATATTTTTTTTGGAAAACAACTTTTATATTTATATATTAGTATTACTAATTTTGATCCCGTGTAATACACGGGATAATTTTAAGAAATTAAGGCATGCCAAAAACCTTATATTACAAATATGAATTATTGTGCTATTTATCTTTTAACATCAATATTATTTTCTATCAAATACATTAATTATATTTAAAAAAAAGTACAAACTTTATTTATTTTTAATTTAATTTATTTGATATCAAATTATCAACAACAAAAATATAACAAAGACATTTTATAGATCAAACTATAAACTATCTTTGACTTTAAAATGACGTTAATATACTTTCACATATAAAGAGAAAGGTATACATACAAAAGTGTACCTGGATTGAAATATAATAATGGATACGTTTAACAATAATTTGTTATAAAAATATTAGTTAACTATTATATTAAAACTCAATGATTACCTTCGTTATATTTAAAATGAAATATTTATTTACTATTTGATGACGTTTATAAATTAGTTACATGAATACAAATATAAATTATTATATAATATATATAGATATGTTTTGCTGTTGTTATACTCTTTTTTTTGTTTTGTTTTTTGTTACTATTATTAGATAATAATGATTACATATACAAGAAATAAAATATGTTATAACAGATGTAATATTAAAATGAAGAAAAGTTATAATAATTAATAAGAGCATCTTCCAACAACTTTTATAAAATGGAAAAAGTTAAGATTTTAAATAAATTTTAGTTTCAACAGATTTTTGAAAGTATCTCCGATAATTATTTTAAAATAGAAAGAAAGAAATTTTAACATATTTATTGCTATAACAATTATCTTGTATGCTAAAATAGAGAAAAGATGATAAAAATTATAAAAATCTTTAAATAAGAAGAGAAATGATTATTTTAATGTTCTAACTAAGTCTATGAGTACCCTATGCAGCCTACTCATGTAGGTAAATCGGGCGTTACAACTCATGCCGGCTTCAGCCACGAGTTCTCAATCACGTGGCTACCCGAGAATCTCTCTCTCTCTCTCTCTCTCTCTCTCTCCTCTCTCTCTCTCTCTCTCATTCTCTCTCTGCTTCCTTCTCTCTTTCTCTCTCTCCATATATATATATATATATATATTAAATTTAAAAATAATAGATTAAGAGTATGAGAGCTTATGATTTGTGGTTGGTGGTACTTTTATTGAGGTTTGTGAGGACTTGTGGATAAAACTTTCTGAAATGACAGTAAGAGCTTGTAGGTTGTGCTATCGAAATCCTTATAAGATTAATTTAAGATAAATATTTATAGAAAAAAATAATATTTTACTAAATATTTTAATAATATAATTAATGTTAGAGTTTGTGTACAATTTTTTTAAAAATTTAACTTTAATTACTCTATTTTGAAAAAAAAAGTAAGCACTATTTTCTTAATTTCTTCAACATGAAGAAGTAAAAAAAAAGAATACAAAACTCTTCTTAGACTACATTTTGATGAGATAGAAAAGTACTTTTTTATTATACTCTTACCAATAATAAATTTTTAGAAATGTATAAAGATATTATTTATTAGATTTGTATAATACTTTAACAATATAAATAATAATATTATTTTAAAATAAAAAATCTACTAAAATTAAATATATTTCTTTTATAGAAAAACTTTAACTTTACTCTCTATTTTAATATTTCTTTAGATATAACACATCATCCCATAACTTTACTCTCTAAACTGTTTTCATGAGACTCTATAAGATTAAAATTTTATGAATGAAATTTTACAATAAAACATTATGAAGGTAAATAAAATTTGAATATTCATACTAAAAACATTAGCGAAGTAATAAAACAAAACTTTCACAGCGAAAATATTATGAAAGTAAATCCAAACATTCACATCAAAAATATTGTGAAGGTAAACAATCGAATTTCTTGTCTTCCAGTGTTGTGGTGGATTGGTTATCGCTCGGGGGTTCATAGTGCCTAACCGAGTTCGAACCTTCCCGTACGCATGTCTGAGGACATTTAAGTGGGGCCATCTTTAGCCCCCAAAATTGCCGGGAATTAGTCGTGCTTTGACCCAAACCTTTCCAAAAAATCGAATTTCTTATCAAATAACATTGTAAACGTAACCTTTATAGTGTTTTTATTATAAATATTTGATTTTTTCTACTTTTATACTATTTCGCTATGAAATTTTATATAAAAAATATCAATCTCATCGGTTTCACGAAAGGAGGTTAACTTGGCTATATAAACAGGATCATGGTTTAAAAATATTATTTTTGAGATATCCATACAAAATGAACTCCAGTGAAAAATCTGTTTTGGTTTTCTTTCCCCTTTTCTGCCTTTCCTCTACATCATCAACCACTACTTTCATGGCTGGAATGCTTTGATTTACAGACAACCACTTTGCTACGTAGCCATGGACCCCCACAGCTTCATAGCTCGGGCGGAGGCCCAACGCTGGCTCGGAATCGCCGAGAAGTTGCTCATGGGCCACGATCTCGTCGGATCCAAGACATTCGCCATCCGAGCACGAGACTCCGACCCTAGGCTCGAAGCTGCAGATCAGATCCTAGCGATCGCAGATACGCTCCTCTCAGCCGAGAAACCGGTCGTCGGAAACAACGGAGCTCAGCAGCCGGACTACTACGCCATCCTCCAGCTCGTCCGCTTCGCTCAGGACACGGACCACATCACGTCACAGTATCGCCGATTGGCCGTAACCCTAAACCCTCACCAAAACCGGTTCCCTTACTCCGATCAAGCGTTTCAGCTTGTGAACGATGCTTGGGCCGTGTTGTCGAACCCTATGCGGAAATCTATATATGATTCGGAGCTTGATCAGATGAATTATATAGGGTTTAACCTAGAACAACACCAGCAGGAGCAACAACAACATCAGCAGCATCAGCAGCAACAACAACACAATTTCTTTTCGATTAATCATATCGGATCGGGTCATGAACAGGAATTGCCCGAATCTCAGCAGACATTTCAAACTAGGGTTCAACAGCAGCAGCAGCAGCAACTGCAACAGCACAATTTTCTGTCGCAGAATCCGGTTAGGCCGGTACCTGTTCGAGAGCAGGAGCAACTGTTTCAGCCGCAGGTATAGGGGCGGAGCCACGAGGGGCAGACTAGGCAGTTGCCCCCCTAACATTTTAAATTTTATTAATTTTCTTTTTATATATTAAGGATATTTGGGTAATTGCCCTTCTAAAAATCAGCTTCATACAAAAAATTCGATTATTGTTGACATTTTAGAGGTTTTTTTTTATATAGCAAACTACAGATTGGTGTTTAGAGTTTGCCCCCACACAAATTAATTTTTGGCTCCGCCCCTACGCAGGTACAGCCGTTTCGAGTTACGTCTCCACTGCAGCAACAAACTCGACCACCACCACAACCTCCTCAGCCACAGGCGACTGTGCAACCGCCTACACCGCCTCCCCCTGCAGCACCACCACAACCGCCATTGTCTTGGCCACAACCATCACCTATATCACCACCACCACAGGCGCAGCAACAACGCCAGGAGGAACACCAACATCACCACCACCAACAGCAAGAATCGCTAGAACAGAATGCGGCTTCTGTTCAGCTTCCTAGTCAAGATAATGGCTACAATGGTGCAAGGGAGGAGGAGGAAGAAGAAACAGAAGTAGAAACCGAGGAAGCGGCTGAGGATGCGGATGATTCACCTACGTTTTGGACCGCATGCCCTTTCTGTTTCTACATGTATGAGTATCCGAGGGTGTATGCGGAGTGCACCCTCCGTTGCGACAACTGTAAAAGGGGGTTTCAGGCCGTGCGAATTCGCACTCCACCGCCAATAATCGAAGGCCAGGAGGCCTCTTTCTATTGTTGGGGGTTCTTCCCACTAGGGGTTTCAGTGTCCCATCTGCAAAAGAACAATGGCGTGTCAAGATGGACACCCTTTTCACCTCTCCATGATGTCTCAAGGAATGTTCAGGACCATTTAAATGGTAAGGCGGCCCCGAAGAAGAATTTTGTTGTGAACAAAAACTCGGGGCCGCGTATCTACATAGACGATGTTACTGATGATATTTTTATGGGAATATCCGATCGTAGTGATAGTTCGGATGCTGAATGGAACACTACCAAGAAAAAGAAGGTGAAGAGTACGAAGAAAGGTCTGAAACGGGCTTTTAAAAAGAGAGCAGAAGTTATAGCTGTTAGGGTAAAGGATGGTAGAAGTGGGAGCGATAAGGATATGGAAAATGGTAGTGAAGATCAAGAGGGTGTGGGGGTGCCTACTGTATCAGGGGGAGAGACTAGCAAAAAAGCAGTAGGTAGTAATCCTAGAAGGCAATCGGGTCGGGTTGCAAAAGAGTTGGGGAAGTTGGATTTAAATGTTGAATTCAACAATAACGAAGGTGAAGAGCCTGCTCCACGGGTGATTGTTGGGAATCGAGGGAATGGGCAGGGAGAGGAAGAGAACATTGAAGGGATTGGGTTCTTTGAAGGACTTGATGAGTTCCTAAGCAACTTGCCGATACTCTCTGTTGTGAATGATGAAAAGGTTAAGGCTGCTTAGAGGTGAACCAAATCTTTTTTTTTTCACTTGTTGTAGGCTTGTTGCTGTAGTTAATATGTAGTTGTAGTTTTTATGTATTGCCAATAACAAATGTAGTGTAATTGGGTAGTTTGTTTTAATATTATCTCAACAACCAATTGTGATTTGTGATGTATATGTGGCCAAAAGATGTGTCTTTACAGTCTCCTTTCTGTTGTAATTGTTAGAAATCTTAGCTTTACCTGCTTCATGTATATAAACATTCAATGACCACATGAAGTTGGGTGCAGAAGCTGGACTGTCTACTGCAGTCCAAATCTATTGCATGGTGATTGGGTCCTCCTTGTTTTTGTTAGGGTCGCTTCGTCCTTGAGCAATGATCATATTCCCTTGGCCAGGACCGGGGTGACGGGCGTGGATGTCAATTGGAAGACAACAACAACAACATTGCCGAAAATGAAATCAACCATACCCACCACGTGGCAGTTGACATAGAATTGACAATTGGATCGGAGTGGACATAAAGAGTGTCTTGGTAGCCTATCATAGCACATCGATAAAATGCAGATAAATCAGATCCAACTTGTACTGCCACAGCTTGACCCCCTGATGGCCCCGCTATGTTTTGAAATGTTACTTCTTTTGCCAAGAATCCATCAGCCACAGCAGCTGCATGCATGCATACATATATAATCTTATAGTGACTAACTTGTTGTAATTATCAAATCAAGTAATTACAATTACAAAGATATATGTAACTTTCTTTCTTCTCTTCCTTGATTAATATTGATCATATCTGTATTGGTCATGTTGTTGATCATAGCAAGCACGTTGCTACACATATTTCACCCATGGTCTAGTTGGAGTTGGATGATTGATTTGAGAAAGTGGTGGTTATGATTGGAGAATCCATTGAAGCATGTTTTCTTACTGGGAATGGTGGTGTTCATGAGAACTTTATCAAATCTAAACTCTATTTGAGTTATCCTTCTAAACTCTTTTGTATCTTTCAAGTTATTACACGTTTATAATCTTCATGCTAGCTAGGTTGATGCTGTTTACTATCTATTAGGTTCTAATGCAACTGGTGTGTGCGTTTCTTTGTTTTCCTTTGAAGAACTTCCATGGTGGATCCAGAAAGATCATCTTTTTACCACCCATTGGCCATTGATCCATGTCTATCTCTGTCCCGGGTTGGAAGAATGCATAACTGTTTTGCCCTGTTCCCTTCATTATTATGATCAGGTATTGAGCTTTTTCTCATCATATTATCCAGGTTAGTAATAACTATCAGAATTTGTCTTTCTTACAAGTTCATGTATTGCAAATTTATTCCCGAGCATTTGATCTGTTTCTCAAACTCAATTCTCATTGTTCTTTGGACTCGCAACTTGCCTGTATGTTCTTAAATTGCCATGAAGATACGCCTGAAGATTGGTCTGTTACAAGTGTGTTATATATGATTGTGCATTTTAGGCAATAATGGAATTGGAGACAATGTTCAGTATAAGAAAACTCAAAACAGTATACTTTCTTTAGAATTTTTTGTTAATAGGAAGTTTCAGGTGGGGTTTTCCTTGCTCAGATGGAGGGTAATTGTCTTGTTCCACGTAACGTAGGCAGAACCAATCCCTTTATGAGATTCAAAGATAACCAAGAATTATGAGATTCAAGAATACTTCCATACAACTGAATTGTGATTTGGGAGGGAATCAACCCTACAAAAGAACCCATCGTTATTTCACATGATTGGATCGAAGTATTGTGTCAGAATTGATTCATCTGGTAGCTCTTAACATAGGTTCATATTGAGAACCGTGAGAACCAACTATTTATATCCATCATGCATGGTCGATCCTGACAGTTTTAAAAAAACTTACGGCTTCTAAATGAAATTTTCCCTTTGTGTTTACTAGTGATATGGAGAAATATGATTTTATGATTTCACTTGCTTTGGAATTTAAGTTCGATAAGGCAGAGTTCAATTTCAATACAACTGAAAGATGATTCTTGGAAGACCCTTCTGCTGCTGCTGCTCCCTACCCCTTCCTGGTAGATCTTTCTCTGCTAAAGGCACCGGTACTCTTCTTTCTCTCTCTACTTCACACATGTATGCTCACATGCTTAGAACCAAAGAAACAAGAAGACACTTTCGATGGCATAAGAGATGGAATGGTCATACATCATTATTGGGCTGCCAACAATTTCTTTACTTTGCTAGTATGAATTAATAAAACCAATTCAAACCAAATGACCCCACTATATCCAACAAAATATAGGGTCTTCTACTCTTCTGGGTAGGATGTATACTAACTTTGCCTCCATTCCGAAGCATCTATACTGAGTGTACTATATTTTACTATATCCATTTACTTATGATTGGGATTTATTCTTTAGAGGAACTCCCCTTTTGATCTAATTTCTTACTTTTACCATAGCTTTCCTCGCTTTTAATTTGGTCTAGTTCAACCAACAAGCAACAATGGAGTCAATTCAATTGCTTGAAAATTGGTTGCCTTCTTCGATCGCATCGACTTAAGTATTAACTGTTGGGCAAACTTACTCTACTAGTATATGACAATGTTTGCTATGCCATCACTCTACTAATATATCACGATGTCATGCATGAGGCATATGCTGTAGAAGATTATATAGCAATAAATGTTTGGTATTTATTTATAATCATAATTTGCACCGAGGACAAACAACTTAACGAATCAAAGAATAAAGAATTTTTTAAGATCAGAAATCAATCAAATGGTGAAAAAGAAAATATGAAAATCAAGATCCAACGTATATAGATAGGCTTATAGGAATCTGGAGTTCTTGCATTCAATAGGTAGACCATTGGGAAACCGTTTGCGGTCGTTGCAGTAGTTGTAGATCATGTGCTTGTTTTGCACCCATCTAATCCTGTTTCGGCCAGCTGCATCAAGTCCTTGAGTACTCCATGCCTGGTTGTCAGATTCAGAGCTTGTTGACTTGGAATTAGGACCAACTATTTTGGCATTGGCATTGAATTTCCTGTAGGAAGCAGTAAAGGGTGCTTTGGTCCAGTCTGCCTTGACACGCCCACCTTGGGTTGCCCAGTCATCGGCGTTCCAGAGGCTGGCATACACCCGCATGGGTTGGCTCTTGGGAAATGGGACACCAGAAGCATCATGGTTATTGAACACCCTGACCGGTATATTATCTATCAAGAAACTGCATGTAAAGAAAGAGATATTTAATATATTTTTAACTAAATCTTTACATTTGCATATATATATATATATATATATATGTGTGTGTGTGTGTGTGTGTGATTCATGCAAGACTTACATGATTCTTTGAGTATTCCATACGATGGTGTAAGTGTGGAAGGCTGCAGTGGGGTCAAACCATAGGTGGAACTGTTGTTCTTTATCTCCTTTTCCTTGTGAATACACGTTGGTGTGGATTGTGTAGGGGTTTCCGGTGGAGTTGCCCAAGAACTCAAAATCTATCTCATCATGTCCAGCACCTTGTGATGACAACTGAAGTATGGATTTTGTTAATTAGACTTTGTATATAACTTGAATACAAACTAAAGGCATGGATTTTGTTTTAATTTAGACTTGTATAATTTGTTGTACTTACATAGAATGTGGTGACCGTGCCAGCAGAGTTGCCAGGTACTAGTTTGAGTTGCATGTCGAATCTTCCGAATAGGTACTCATGCTTTGACTGGAAACCAGACCCCGAGTATTGGTCGAGCGAAAGTGATAGATCCTGACCGCCGTTGAGTATTTTAGCACGTTCACCTCCAAAAGTGATGTCAATATCGTCATAGAAACTGCCTGCAGATGCTGCTACTATCAGATATGAAATAGTTAGAGCTGCTGCACAATTGGCTATGTTGTTTGAATATCTTAAGTGTCCCATTATATATAGGAAAGTATAGAGATAAGCAGAGGGAGATTGAGAGATGTGATGTGTTTGAGTTTGTGCAAAGTGATTGTTTATATAGGTGTATTGACAACATGTTATTGGAACCATCCTGGTTGGTGGAGATGGTAGTAATGCTGGCATATGGGTGTCCTTTTATCATATAAAATGAACAAGAAAACATCCAATTACGCGTCCACCTCGTTCATGGTATTGTTTTTATTCTTTGTTCTAAGACACAATTTCCACTCTATTTCCTCAATCAATCATATATATTTATTTTGCTGATTTTTGTTATATTTTAACCACTTCTAATATGTTGTGCTTACGCTTTAGAAGGGAATTGATCGAGTGTATCTTGGTGTATCTTATCTCAATACATCTTAACCTAATATGTATTCATTTCTCATCCAATGGTAGATAACCATTGATCCTATCCTTCTTGATCTTAGCATTCACCTCCAAAAGTTAGTAACTTGTTGCTCACTTGTTTTTACATTAAGTCAAACATGGATCAAGTGAATTTATTATTCAGTTGTTATTGGTGTATGTTTTTAATATATATATATATATATATATATATATAGAGAGAGAGAGAGAGAGAGGTGAGTTCATACGAGAAGCATGTCAATTTAAGAAAAACCGAGGATGAATCCCAGCCACACATCTTCGGTTAGGGTGGACGTGATCACGGAGATTTGACGGATTCATGGGAGGGTGGAGGTTATTAATGAAGGAAATGAAAGGATTTCTAAGGAAAGTAAAGGGGGCATGGTCAAAGCCGCCTTTATTGACCGGATGAGTAGCTGAGATTCGTCCTCGTTTTTTCTTAAAAAATTATGTTTCTCGCATGAACCTTTCTCTCTCTCTCTCTCTCTGTCTCTCTCTCTCTCTCTCTCTCTCTCTCTCTCTCTATATATATATATATATATATATATATATAGGGGTGGGTTCAAATGTGAACCACTTTTTGGTTGTGAACGTGAGGACAACCCAGAGCGCGACACGTGGCAATCTGACATCCGCGGTCAAGGCTTATTCAGTCTGAATAAATCCGCGGGTTAGTGTTATTCATACTAAATAAAGCGTTATAGACTGAATAAGCCTTGACCTGCGCCTAACCCGCGGGTAACTCACCCGCGTCAGAGTGCGACTAAGCCTTATGCATATTGAATAATGTTTTATTCAGTCTCAATGATAGGGTTATTCAGTATGAATAACACTAAGTCGAAAATTTTTCAGATTGCCACGTGGCGCGCTCTGGCTGTCCTCACGTTCACAACCAAAAAGTGGTTCACATTTGAACTTTTTTTTTCTCTCTCTCTCTATATATATAGAGAGAGAGATATATATAGATAGCGAAAAAAAAAGTTCAAACGAATTTTTTCATTGTAAAAGTGAGGACCACTAAAAAAGCGCCACGTGCCATTATTCACTATGAATATTATGCATTATTTAAAGTGAATAAAGGCGCCGAAGCTTTATTCACGTATGGTCAACCTTCATATATACCTATACATATAGCAACATCTTTTCAAGTAATTGACCAAATCATGACCGTATGTAGATAACCAAAAGACGAGTGTACCCCATCTTACATAAACACACACGATCATCTTCGTTAGAAGATTGGGGGTCATAAATGGGATCTCATTGAAGAAATCTAGGGGTTTTTACAGGGCGGGGCGGTAGTGAAATTTTTTATAACCACATGTACGGGACGGGTACCTAATTTACTATCCAAAACCTAACCGCGCGAGGCAGGTATCCGCACCGAACGGAACCGAAAGGAGCGGGTACCCACGTTCGGTTCAGGGGTACCCGTATTTTGTCAAGTGTGTTGATGTACACAAAATATATACTAGAAAATAAAGTTATTTTTTGACAAACTAAAACAACTAACACTAAAAATATTAGAAAATGAAAATAAAATTATCGAGGATTGTCGTAGATACGGGTATGCAAAACCGATTTAGATTGAATTTGACCGACAAACCAGTGGGAGTAGGTTGTGAATGAAAAAAACATGGTATGTGATAAAAAAATTTAAGATTAGTAGTTTTTTATTATGAAGTAGTAATAAATATATTTTTCTTACTAAAATAAATATATACGGGGCGGGGGTACCCGCGGGCAGTAGATTTTGAGAACCAAACCCGACCCCCGACTTAGCGGGTACCCTAATTTTCAGGTTTTTTCGGGTCACGGGTTGCTCGGGTATCGGTTTTCTCGGTTTCGGATCATATCGTTCGGTTCAGTTTTTCGGTTTTTTTGAATACCCGTAAAGAAATCAGTCAATGAAACCAACCCCAACATTTATATATACATATTATGATTGTCATCAACTTCTTATGCATGACAACCTCTATAAAGGCCATGAACTGCTAGAAACGAACTCATGCAATACGACAATGAATTCAAAAGACAAATTTCAGACATTTTTGAAATTTTATATTTAACCCCAAATTAGACCAACACTGAGTAAAGGTACCAAACGATTACCAGATAGACACTTACTAGTAAGTGCTTATTTGTATGAGTCACAATCTCATTTACCTTACGGGGTAACAATCTCAACCATCAAATTGAATTAATGGTAAGTGTTTAGTGCTTACAGCATAAAAGTCATCACTCTCACTTACCTTGGTAACACTCTTGACCCTTGTCTTCCTCTTACCGGGTAAGACTCTCAATCCTTGTTTACCGAGCCTCCATAGATTGATTGGTGTTTGTTGCTGACTTCATCTTCTTCTTCCGCAATCATGATGCTTTCAAGGCCCGAGTTCCACCAACAAAACATAGATAAATTATCATTACAATTTTGAAGTTCAAATGATCCCAACTCTCATCTATGAAAAGATGACACTTTAATTAGGTATCCTTGAGATCAGCAACAGCAATACCCTCTGCTGCAAATGAGCTTATTGAAAAACTATGATTCCCGACTTCAAGACACTGCTAGAGATTGAAATATAGCTTTTGGTGCCACACGCCCACACCTATCATCCTAAGCTGAATTGAGAGCTTAAAACAGTAATGAAGATAACCGTCAATAAGCATCTAGAACAACTTGTCCCATGTTTGGTGCAACATTTAGATAGAACAGAATTGAGTGGGACAAGAATGCATTTTTTCAATCCTGCCAAGATAGGTGGAACAAAATCATAGAGACGAGACAAGATTGATAAATTACTAAACTACCCGTGTCAAATTCAACCGCTAGAACATTGCACCATTCTTTTACCCCTTTATCCATCCAGTCTCACCCCCTTCTGCGTACCAAAATATAGCATATTCCTCCTCTTTAGATTGCTACAATAGTAGAGAGCGTTTTTCTTATTTTCCACCATCACTAATGTAAAGAACCTCCTATGGTTCTTAATAGAATCGTAAGGCAAATCCTTTGAACCTCCTATGTTGAATGCCTGCAGCTAATTGAACTCAAATATCAAACACCCACAAACTTAAATGCTACAACAAAGAAGTTTCTTACAGAGATGAGAGCAGAATTCACATCTGAAAGCTAGAACTTTTATGCAGGAACAGCCTCTGGTCGCTTAAAGCAAGTCTTTTATCTCAGATAAATAAGTGCACTGTGTTCTTCTTTCATGTTCTAATAACATGTTGAATCTGAACAATCTCAAAGAAGCCTAAATAATAATATATATTAACTAGCGTGTTCTTTTAGGTAGCGTTTGGTACGAGACTGGATGGGACTGGACAAGATGGGACTGGACGGGATGTTGATGCAATTTGGGAGACACTTCCTGTAAGTTTAGTTAATGGAAAAACATGCATGGGTGCCTGTTTTTCTTCTCTTTTATTTTAGTGGAAAATGCCTGTTATCTTGACTGGCATCCATGTCTTCTAAAAATACGTCAATCCAATTGTAGCTGGTCTTTGGTCCATCGTATATTATAATATATCCTAGCATTCTTTATGCTGAAAGTTATACATATACAGCTCGGCTAGAGGAAAGTTCAAATGTGAACCACTTTTTGGTTGTGAACGTGATGACAA
Source organism: Centaurea solstitialis (assembly GCA_030169165.1). NCBI lineage: Eukaryota > Viridiplantae > Streptophyta > Magnoliopsida > Asterales > Asteraceae > Centaurea > Centaurea solstitialis. Next base: position 40,169,527 of record CM058041.1, on the reverse strand, counting down.
CCAAGAGCACGACACGTGGCGGCTTTCAGTGTGGTCCCCCCCCCCCCTTTAATTCAATGCCCTCCCATGAATCGCGTCTAGTCATCCGCCACGTGTCGCGTTCTCGGTTGTCCTCACGTTCACAACCAAAAAGTGGTTCACATTTGAACCCACCCCGTCTCGGCTATTTTTAAAGATATTTCTCAATTATAGTTTGATGTGAACATAAATCATAAACCATCAGGCTCTACATAAGAGCGGTATTACTTGTCGCAAACACGTGTACATAGCAAGTCATCTGTATTCATCTCTTCATCATACCATTTTTAACAACTAAAACATTAATGATAGTCTACCACTTCTTTGTACATCTCCCTTAGTGTTCATTACCATCTTTGTAATTCTGCTCTGATACCATGATGAATGTAAGGTTTTACGTTATTGTACATCTCATCTCCTTCAAGGCAAAAGAGGGACGGCTGATGATAGCTTATCTTTCCAACTAACATATTCTCTTCTAAACTAAAATACACAATGACGTAAGTATAACTGTATTTTTAACACAAATTATATTAGGTTACTTGTCATTAATTATAAATGATACAAGTTGACTGGTGTAAGGCATGGCTAGGATTTACGTACTTCAGAAGCACCGTCAATGCCACGAGTAGCAGAATCAGGCTATCAACAGCTGTTCCGATGTCTATTCACTCGCCAAAAAACTCAAAATCAGAGTTGTCAAATATATGAACCCATCAGCAACTAAATGATAGCAAAACCAGAGAGGTCTAATTTAACAAAACATGATATCAACGTGTCTTAGAAGTTTCTCTCACCAGGAGAATCACGTAACTCAAACATGTTAACAGTTCGATGAGAAAATTACACAAATTTGACAAGAAATTTACATCTTGTACCTAAAATTCATCAACATATAGGCTGTGTTTGGCAAACTAGCTGATAAGCTTGCTGTTGACTAATAAGCTAGCTTATGAACTAATTATGTTTGGCAAAAACTAGCTTATGAGTATATAAAATGACCAAAGTGGGTATTGTGGGGTATAAATTATAATAATAAATATTAATAAGGGTATAATTGGAAAAGGCTACAAAAAGCTCCTGAAACGCTAGCATTCAAATAAGCTAGCTTATGGCCCATCCAAACATGTACTAGCTTATCAGCTAGCTTATTTTTGCCAAACACAGCCATAGTAGAAAATGAATTTGGGAAGTCTGGGAGCGGCATGTCTGATGGTAGCAATTCTGTAGAACAAGAGATCCACTAGACATGTTACTTCTGTAAACAGACAACGACATACCTTATGAAGTATTGGTCGAGTTCATCTTTAATGCATAGACGGCAGATTTGTAGGCATTGCTGTAAGAGATGCTCCTATAATAAAACATTCACCGAAAGCTGAATAAACCAAATGACTTTCTAACGAGATTACCTTGGTGACCACAACTTAATTGGCAGTAGTCTCCATTCTTTTTAATATCAACAGTTTTGCAGAACAGAGTTGATCACATCACTCAATTTATTTGATACCTATGGAGTTTTATAGCCCATATGATCCATGACAACCTGTGTAAACTAAAAAGCATGAAGGTTCACGATCGAAAATTTGGCTTGAAAAGTTGAGATACAACCATCTACTAATCTTGCAGAATAATATTATTGCATAACAACCGAGGACATTCAAGGAAGATTTCGTTGCAACTTCCACTTTCCACCGTAAAGATGGCATCGTATCAAGAGACTCCGACTTCGTTGGTTTTCATCTCCCAACCATAAAGGGATTAGTTCTCCTTCCTACAAGAGATGGACAAGACAAATACCTTCTGTATGTAAAGCATATGTGCAGACTTATACAAACCACAATGATTGGAGATACACGTGAGTGGAGGAGACATATATTCTGGTAAGGATGAAGATCCTATTAATTAACAGTCTTGAAGAATTTAGAATGCTGAGTTTTCCTGCACTCAATTTATTCGATTATATTCTTGATAGTTGACATAAATGCATGATGATAGCACAATTGTAACGTAACAATTATGGAGGAGTAACAACTTGACAAATATGAAAAACATTAGAAGGTTAAACTTCCAAAATTTAACAAACGACACAATTACCACGCAATAAATCTGGACCACAAAAGTCGCTCCAACTTTTGCATCCAACTTCATATGATAGATAGATGGATGTTTACATATATGAAGCAGGCAAAGCTAATGAAAGGTAGGATTCCTGACTCCATTAAACATCAAAGAAGCTGCAAAATAAGAGACTGCAAAAAGTAAAATAAATTTTTGCAGCCAGTTATACAACACAAAGTGACAATTAAAAACAACTACCCAACTGCACTACATTGTTCATTATTTGCGGACACTAAGAGAACTACTACAAACTACAACTACAACAAGAAAGGAGTCTTACTACATCATTAAGCAGCCTTCACCTTTTCTTCATTCACAACAGATAGTATTGGCAAGCTGCTAAGGAACTCATCAAGTCCTTCAAAGAACCCAATCCCTTCAATGTTATCTTCCTCTCCCTGCCCATGCCCTCTATTCCCAACAGTCATCCTTGGAGCAGGTTCTTCCCCTTCATTATTATTGAATTCCACATTCAAATCCAACTTCCCCAATTCTTTTGCAACCCGACCCGATTGCCTTCTTGTATTACTACCCACAGCTTTCTTGGTACCCTCCGCCACTGAAACAGTAGCCACCCCCACCACCTCTTGCACTGGAATAGCATCTTGCAGATCCTTAACACTCCCATTTCCGGCATCCCTTGCCCTAACAGCTAGAACTTGTGCTCTCATTTCAAAACTTGGTTCCAAAGCTCTCTTCATCCTCTTCACCCTCTTTTTAGTATTATTCCATTCAACATCAGAATCATCACTCGGTTCAGAGATTCCCATGAACACATCATCAGTAATATCATCAATGTAGATACGCGGCCCCGAACTTTTGTTAACAAAAAGATTCTCCTTCGGGGCCGCCCTACCATTTAAATGGTCCTGAACATTGCTTGAGGCCTCGCAAAGAGATGAAAAAGGCGTCCACTTCGATTTCATACCCTTACCATGGTTTTTCTCTAGATGTGACATCGAAACCCCTACCGGGAAGAATCCCCAACAATAGTAACAGGCTTCCTGGCCTTCAATTATAGCCGGTGGAGAGGGAACACGCACGGCCTGAAACGCCCTTTTACAGTTGTCACAGCGGAGGGTGCAGTCCGCATACATCTTGGGATACTCGTACATGTAGAAACAGAAAGGACAAGCGGTCCAAAACGTAGGAGAGTCATCATCGACTTCCTCATCAACTTCCTCGGTTTCTCTTTCAAGCTCTTCATCCCTTACACCATTGTTACCATTAACCTCGCTAGGAAGCTCGACAGGGTCGGCATTCTGCTCTAGAATTTCTTCTTGCTCTTGTTCCTCCTGCAGCTGTTGCTCATGCTGTTTCTGTTGGAGTTGCTGCTCCGGCTGCAGCTGCGGTAGGGGTTGCGGCTGGGGTTGGGGTTTGGGCTGAAAAAGGGGCTGTTGGGGCTTGGACAGGGTAAAAGGTGGGGGCTGCAAATGCTGTTGTTGTTGTTGTTGCTGTTGTGGCTGTGACAGAGGTGGTGCTTGCGGCCAAAAAAATGGAGGTTGCAGTGGTGCTGCAGGCGGAGGCGGAGTCGGCGATTGTATAGACGGCTGCGGTTGAGGAGGCGGAGTCGGCTGTCTAATCGGTATCTGCACCTGTGGAGGTTGTGGAGACGGCCGATTCTGTTGCTGTTGCTGTGGTGCAGACGACGTAACCTGAAACGGCTGCACCTGCGGATGCTGGAACAGCTGCTCCTGCTCACGGTGCTGAAACATTTGCTCCTGCTCGCGAACTGGTATCGCCCTAACCGGATTCGTCGGCTGCGACAGAAAATTATGCTGCTGCAATTGCTGATGTTGCTGATGACTCTGTTGCTGAACCCTAGATTGAAACGTCTGCGTCGGTTCAGCCAATTCCTGCTCGTGACCAGATCCCATATGGTTCAGCGAAAAGAAATTGTGTTGTTGCTGATGCTGATTGTGATGGTGCTGCTGCTGCGGGTGATGGTGGTGGTGTTGTTGCTGTTCTAGGTTAAACCCTATCGTGTTCATTTGCTGCTGCTGTTGCGGCGGAGGAGGAAAATCGAGCTCGGAATCGTAGATAGATTTCCGCATAGGGTTCGACAACACCGCCCAGGCATCGTTAACGAGCTGAAAGGCCTGGTCGGAGTAAGGGAACCTGTTCTGGTGAGGGTTTAGGGTTACGGCCAGACGGCGGTACTGCGATGCGATGTGGTCGGTGTCCTGAGCGAATCGGACGAGCTGGAGGATGGCGTAGTAGTCCGGCTGCTGAGCTCCGTTGTTTCCGATGACCGGTTTCTCGGCGGAGAGGAGGGTATCTGCGATGGCTAGGATCTGATCGGCGGCTTCGAGCCTAGGGTCGGAATCTCGTGCTCGGATGGCGAATGTCTTGGAGCCGACGAGGTCACGGCTCATGAGCAGCTTCTCGGCGATGCCGAGCCACCGTTGGGCCTCCGCACGAGCTATGAAGCTATGGGGGTCCATGTTTTCTCTCTCTAGAAGAAAGAGCTTTCTCTCTCTAGAAATCAATCAAATGAGAGTTCCCATGGCGGCCGTTGGAGAGTGAGTTGGGGGTAGGGGGAGGGAGCGTGGGGAGGGTTAAAAAGGGATTGCAGATTTTTGTTGTTTGACGAAAAAGGGCTTGGAAGGGTGGAAGACAATGGTACTTGTGTCTTTTTAGATGTCTACACTCTACGGTCTTGTGAATCCATTTTTTTATTTTCGAATTTTTATTTGTCATTCATCCATCTTTAGAGGTTGTTTGGATTGTATGTTTTGAAAGGGTTGAGAGTAAATTACGGATTTGGTCTTCGTGGTTTGATGGTTTTACAGATTTGATCCCTAAACTTTAATAATTACGGATTCTTTTTGAAGGAAAAACCCGGCAATATTATAAAATAAAAAACAAGCGGGCACTAACCCGGCAATATTACGGATTTGGTCTTTGTGGTTTGCAAATTTTATTGGATTTGATCTTTGTGGTTTGCTAATTTTATTGGATTTGGTCCTTGTGGTTTGCAAATTCTATTGGATTTGGTCTCTGCCTACTTGCACCACCAGAGACCAAATCCAATAGAATTTGCAAACCACAAGGACCAAATCCGTAATTATTGAAGTTTAGGGACCAAATCCATAAAAACCACCAAACCATGAGAACCAAATCTGTAATTTACTCAAGAGTTTATTATTATTTTTGGCCAATTCCTTAAAAAAAGATTCCAACAAAAACCGCTTCTACAATTATGAAAAGAGAAGATTTGTAAATATTGCATCAACTTAAAATTGTGGGAATAGTCTAATCGATTTCATGAATTATTAGAAACTACCTGAGAAGTGGGATAAATGGCCGATACTACTCAAAGAATTCCTCTTTTGATAATAGGTACTATAGCTATTCAAAGAAGTGATCGATTTAGTAGGTAGGGGTGTGCATCGGGCGGGTCGGGCGGGTTCGGGTGGGAAAACCAAAAACCCGATCGGATTTCGGGTACGAAAATCAAAACCCAAACTTTAGGTTTTCGGATTTCGGTTTTTTCGGGTTCGGGTAGGTCGGGTTTCGGGTTTATTTCGGTCGGATTCGGATATTATTATGATGCAAAAATATATATAAATTTAACCTCTTCTAATGATAAATTCAATTGCTTGATGAAATCAAAAAGTAAGTTCAAAATAATAAAACGTTTCGACCGACTAGATTTGACGATTTTCAAAAGACAATTAGGTAAATAAATATATTTATATAATATTTAAAGAATATATGTATATTATTTCGGGTTTTCGGGCGGTTCGGGTGACCAATTATCAAACCCAACCCGAACCCAAATATCCACACAAAAGTCGGGTTTCGGTTTTTCGGATTTCGGGGTGTTCGGGTTTTGCTTAAACGTCATATTCTCGGTTCGGATTCGGGTTCGGGTTTCGGATTATTCGGGTTTTGCACACCCCTATTAGTAGGCGTTTTCTTTTATGGTTCATATTTCGGATTGGGTTCATCCCTGTAGTAGTCGGATGAATTGAGTTGTAGACATGAAAGCATAAGAACTTAACGGATTCCCTCTTAAAAGCAAATAAGTTAAAAACCTTGTTTTGATAACTTAAAAATACTTTTTAAAAGTAACTTTTAAGAAGCTTTGAAATGCAATTTTTGAAAAGTCGGGATCTTGTGACTTTTTGAAAGGCTTTTAGCTTTTTTATAATAAAATAACATCAATACCCCCATCAACTTCCATTGCCTACAACGACCTGCTCCCAGCGACCTCTCATGTTGCTAACGACCTGCTCCCTTCGCCGTCGCCGACCTGCACCTTTCTGCATCGGATCGATTTTTGTATCTGATTATTGCATTCGATCGACGATCACGACCTAGATTAGATCGAATAATACAACGACTACTCCCAGCGACCTCTCATGTTGCCAACGACTTGCTCCCTTCGCCGTCGCCGACCTGCACCTTTCTACATCAGATCGATTTTTGTATCTGATTATTGCATCCAATCGACGATCACAACCTAGATTAGATCGAATTTTGCATCAGATATGTTTGATTTCTGTATATTCAAACCTAAATGGAGGAAAGTGGTGGGAGAGAAAAGGGGGAAAAGGAGGCTGGAGAAATTGCAAGTTAAATGAAATAGATTGTGGGGAATTATAAATGGACCCCCCCTATGAGGTCAATGGGTTATTTATGTGAGTACACAAGCGGGACCCAGTACTAGGGGTCTACATTTATGTGAGATGAAGAAGAGTCAAAGAGGGTCTACCTGGTAGCTGATAAGCTAATTGTTAGCTGATAAGCTAGTTGTTGACTAATAAACTAGTTAGTAGCTAATAACCTAGTTGTTGACTAATAAACTAGTTAATAGCTAATAAGCTAGCTTATAAATAAATTATGTTTGGCAAAATAGGTTATGAGTATGTAAAATGACCAAAAAGGGTATCTTGTGGTATAATAATTAGTATTAACTAGGTTTTTTGGCCCCGCGTTACAGGGGAAGAGGGGACAAAAAACAGTTGAAATGTAATATAAATTGAAAGGACAACTATGACGCAAGCCACGAATCATTATTAACCTAGAAAAAGAATTCATGAGAAAATATAAAATTGAATTTGGGTTAATGTAGCTTTTGTTGCGGTCAATTTTAACCATACCAATTAAAATTAGAATGATTATTTTTAAACTTCTAGAATCCTACACCAAAAAGTCCACCTTTTCCAATACGAAACATATATGTATTACATTTTGACTTCTTTCGTAGAGCATATAACATAACATTGAACACATTTGGTAATGAACAATAAGATTGATAACATCGAATACATTTGGTTTGAAATTTTATCAAACATGTCATGAGCACTAATAAAAGAAACATGAGATTGAATAATGAACATGTACTAAAAAAGAGAATCATTTGCGAACTCCAAAAAGGGTATAAACCGTGTGAACCAATCCACACCCTTGATCAAAAAAGTCAACGGTTGAGATAGAGGCGATTATGATTTATTTTGATTTTTGATTTTTTAAAATATCCATCCATATCTTGACCATTGATTTTTTTGATCAATGGTATGGATTTGTTCACACAGTTTATACATTTTATTTGGGTTTCAAATGATCTTCCTTTCATGTATATATATATGACTAATAAAGGAAACATAAGATTAATAATAAACAATATACATGTACCATTGAAGAGAAAAAAACCAAAAAAAAAAAAACACTAATATATAAATGGTAGATAACATTTGTTAAATGTTATATATGTATATATATATATATATATAATTATTCTTCCTTGAAAATCAAAACTTCAAGGACCACTTTCAACAAATCCATAAATGTCAAGGACTAAGAATGAACTTTCCATTATCTCTATTACTATATTATTATTCTTTTTTACTATGCTTATGAATAGTGCAACTAAAGTTGCTAAATGTTAGTGCTTTTAATAAGAGTATAATTGGAAAAGGCTACGAAAAGCTCATAAAACGCTACTCTAAGGCTATGTTTGGCAAACTAGCTAATAAGCTAGCTGATAGCTGATAAGCTAGCTGTTAACTAATAAGTTAGCTAGTAACTGATAAGAAAGTTTATGAACAAATTATGTTTGGCAAAAACTAGCTTGTGGATATGTAAAATAACCAAAGAGGGTATATTAGGGTATAATAAATAATATTTAGAAGGTTATAATTGAAAAAAAATCCAAAAAGCTACCTCCAAGTAGCTTATCAAAAAGCTAGCTTATAAGCTACTTTTTGTCCATCCAAACATGTACACAAAAAATAAGCTATCTTATAAGCTGCTTTTGGTTTACCGAACAATGCCTAACTAACATTTCATCGAGGCTCTAATGTGTGAGATATGATTAAAACTTCACAATCTCACAAATCTGTCAACGTCTTTTTTTCTTTTTTCGTTTCGTCCTTCAATCGTTGATACTTACTTCAATTGACATATTTAAGTTGAATTTTTTAGGAATAAAATAAATAATTTTAACATTCAGGTGTTTTTCTGTTTATAAAAACAAACAATATTGTTGATTCAGATTTCAGACTTAAATACCTCATCTTCAAAATCAAAAGTGAAATTATAGTTCATACTTCAACACCTATTAAAAACACAAATGCCACCATACTTATATTAAAAATCTGGCATCATGTATTAAAAGTGTAAAATTAAGTTAAGTTTAATTGGTAACATGTATAAGAAAAAAAATATTATTAGATAGTTGCCGATAGCAAGTTCATTTATGAAGAGTTTGGTATCTTTGCAGTACAAAACAAAACATATCAGTTTAGTTGTTCATCGTTTGGTAAAACTAGGGTGTAGATGATACGAAACAACTTCTGAGCTACTCGAAATGACTCGATCAACACTTGACTGACTCCATTAGGCTCGGCTCGAGCTCAAACTCGACTCAACGTACTAATAAGATGGATCGAGCTACTCAATACTCGACTCAAAAGGCTTAATAAGATACTCGATATTGTTATATGTAATTAGTTTTGTATATAAGTTGTAAAATATAATTTAAAAGTTTATTAATAGTTTACCAATAAAAATAATGTTACACTTTTAGATATTTGAATAAAATTGTTCAATTTTAAACTAAAAAAATTAATCATTTATCTTTTTATTGACATCATACTTAAAAGAAAGATTGTTTTTCAAAATAATAATAATAATTAAAAGAAAGACAACATGGCCCCACTTATTGGGGACGAGGACCAATTTCACCGGCCCGACCCGATATCTGTATATATAATATTTTTATATTATGTCATATAGGGTTAAGTTTCGATGAGAAGTGGTTATTTACCGTAGGTTGAGAAATCGATGCACGTTAGGATGAGATACATCAAATTAACCCCCTTCTAAAGCTCGATTCATGGGAGGTATGAGATTAAAATGACCAATGGTTTAGATCTACTTTTCACACTTCCCATCATTAAATCAATAATTTGGACCCGATGAGCGACGGTGATCCTTGATAAGATCGCCGACGAGAATCGGTTCGTGGACTACTTTTCTTATCAGCTTCAGGGACGGGGATGCCACTCCCTGGGCCGAACTTGCCCCGTTACCATTCCTAAGAAAGGTTGGTGATTGGAGTTTGTAACTTTGTCGTTTTCACGATGATGATAAAACTTGAGGTACATCCTCAAGTTTTTTTTTTTTTTTTTACTTTAAGATGACACTTTTTTAAGTTTAATAATTTATATAAGAAACCTTAAAATTTCATAAATTTCAAGGAATGACCTTGGTTCGAGCCTGAGTTCGAGTTTGAGATTCAAATGGATTCAAGATAAGTTCAAGTTTAAAAAGTTGCAATCGAGTTTGAGTCAAGTTCGGAATTAAGTTACTCGCGAGTTTTCGAGTCGAGTTCGAGGTTTTAAACTGGCTATCGAGTACGACCCAAGTATATACAACTACTTGTTTTTTTTTGAAGGGTGTCCGAGCCAAAGCCCGACTAATCCCCGACAATTTTGGGGGCTAAACATGGCCCTACTTAAATGTCTTCAGGCATGCACACGGGAAGGCTCGAACTCTGTTAGGACGTTATGAACCCCCCAAGCGATAACCAATCCGCCACAGCACTGGAAGACTATACAAGTACTTGTTAAAATGGCTATCTAAATTTTAGACTTCTAGGTAAGACAAAACAAATAAAATGACCAATTCACCACTTATGAATTGTTTATATATTTTTTATATATTTGGATAAATTATGATTGATTAACTTGTATAAATATATTAATTTTAGGACAATAAAGCGAAAATTTAAAAGCATAAAATTCAACAATTAAAATTTAAAAATTATAAAATATGAAAAGAAAGATATGTTTGATGTTTTAGAAAAAAATTGAATTTTATTTTAAAGTTATAGTGGTAAAATATAAAATTGTTTCATTTTATAAAAACTGAATTATTTCATCTTACACATTTGACACAATAATTTTTGTTTTGTTGTGTTCTATCTAATGTACCAAACTCACATTGAACTATATAAGACCATCCATTATGGTAAATCATTTATCTAATGAACCCAATTGTCACATCAGTTTTCTACTACCTTATCCAAACCAACCCAAACCATCTACTATACCCAACCTAACATTACCATACATTAAATAATTAATAAGAAAAAGAAAAAAAGAAAATAAGAGAGGGATAAAGAGATAGAGAGAAACAAGAGAGAGAAAGGGGTGAGAGGGGGTGGGGTGGGTCGTTCACCACCAGTTTGGTGAAACCGAAGATAGATTACCCGAAACACCCACCGTAATGTTGGCGATAGACCCGATTGGCCGTCGGCTTACCCATAACTGATGGTCTAAGAGTTCGTTTATCTTAGCTGCTCCAATGTGTGTAAACAACTTGTACGAAAAAGTAATGCTGCCAAAAAAAAAAAATAGTTTTGTCCAGATTATTAAATGTTATATGAATTCCTAAAAATAAGCCTTTATATTTTTGCTATAAATAAAGAAATTAATTATTATAACCATTCTATTAATGGCGTATAGCTCAATTGATAATAGGTAGGCGGTAAGTTTGCAATAAATATCAAATGGTTTGGGTTCGAGCCTCGTCTCACGCACGGATGCACTATAGCCACAACCGTTGAGTGAGTCAAGAATGCCCCCACAATAGGAATTGGCAATCCGTGGTGGGCCGATTGAGGTTGTCGGAATCAACCTTTATGCAACAAAATAAATTATTATAACCATTTTAAAAAATGGTATAACAACTCCTAACCAAAATCTCCTCAAAACTCAAAAAACAATTACAGTCTCCTCTTTAAAAACTCCTTCCCGGACGGACTTCTTGTTTTCCGGCCAAAATGCACAATTCTGCCCCACAAAACTCCTGCCCAAGCGAAGTTTTCAAAACATGACAAACTTTATTATTTTGGGAAAATATTCCGCCCACAATGAAAATCCACCTCAAAGTGGGATGTAGTCAACATACAACATCACTATAATGGCCAATCACTATACTAAAAGTTTCTTAACCTCTTAAGAAACCGTTTTTAAGACCTAACTTGTAGGACCAAAACAATAAAGTTCTCATCTAAACATGTTGTAGTATGTCTATATAACGTTTATGGGTTTCGTAACAAGTTTTCTAGGATATAATTATTAAAAACAACGTCGTACTAGCTACTTTATAGGTGAAAAAATATTTATAAAATTAAACAAGTGTCTTATAAAATAACTAATATGATGCTTTGTACTAAAAGTATCGTAAAAAACTTGTTAAAAACAGTCTCCTAAAATAACTTGTATTTAACCGTTTGAAACAAATCTCCGTTTGTTGTAAAACTTCCCAGACATGTTGTCTTATCACAAAAATCTGTGAAATTCTCTGAAATATAACACTTACATTTTTACATTTTTTTTTACTTGAATGTATTATTGAAAAATTCCCAAATTAAACGTAAAAATGGTTTAAATAACTAATTATCTAAACATCTGTTCCAAATAAATAATCAATAATTTTCTAAAATATTTTAGAAAAATCTTGATTCCGACGTTAATAATGTCATATTTAATATCCAACAAATTTTAGAGAGAGGAAGAGAGAAAAAAACAAGTAAAATGTTGGACATAAAAAAATATATTTCTCTTAGCATGAAATTTAAGTTTTTCTCAATTTGGAGGATTTTATCTTTTCCTCTCTCTTTCTTTATTGCATAGAATCTTCTTGAGAATATGTTGGACACAAAAGAAAATCTTCAAAACCTTCGATTTCTTTATTTTGAAGCAATTTTGAAATTGTTAAAAATGCTCTAACTATACAAAAACTCTAGAAAAATAAAATTTTTGTATACTATAAAAAGGTAACTTGACAGCTTATTAGAACAAGTAAAAAGGAACAAAAATAATAGTCATTAACAACTAATCGTAACACAATCATATAGAGACCATCCGGCTTCGGTTGTATCTTCTTGTTCTTCAACTCAACAAGAAACTAACGCATAGACGGTTTTGATTTTGAGAACCTCACCATAGTTCAAACAGGAATAGAGAAAATTTTGCGAAAAGATGAACCTAAAATATCCTTTGGGGGGTTGTATATGGGATCTCAGTCTACCAGGGTTCGATCCCAAGGGGAGTCAATTTGACGACATGCGGAGTACCCAGTTTTTGGGTTCGTCCAGTCATAGACTAGCAATCCCCAGCCCAGTCAAAGACTGTCGTTGGGCTCTAAGTCCAGCGTAAGCTGGGCTGGGATAGCGGCGGATTAGTTGGCTACCCGTGGATGCCCGATACCGTCGAAGAGGTGTGCGTGTGTTCGTGATAGTCGTTAGTTGGTTCGATGCCGCTATGCCTTAAAAAAAAGAGAAGGAATTATGATAGTTATAAAACACATGAAAGATCTACGCTTACAAAAGAGAGAGATGGAAATGCAACGATGGTCTAATTGATGGACTTAAAAGGCCATGTTAGCATGAAAATTGTTTTTAAGGCAAAATAACTATCATATTAAGTATATGATAGTTAACTATCAAAATAACAACTAACCTAAGTTCGAATCTGGGGGTGAGCAATCAGGGGCCATTGAGTATTAATCCTAGGGGAGCATGCTTTAGCTATCGGTAAAAATTACCAAGGATGTAGTCTGGCAAAGCCTAGATGAACTTTATCAAAAAAAAAAAACTTTCATAATCGAGGTGTTAAAAGGGTATATATCCCCACTATGTAACCCATATGTGTGAGATCTTGGGTTCAAATTTGGGCGTCGCTCCTCTACCCACAAGATTCATGTGCTAATTTACTTCAAGTGAATTAGGTATATAACCTTAAATGAGATTTTAATTAAATCCATGACCTCTCACATGATGACCGTGGAGTGGGGTGCCTCAAAGGGTAGCGTCTACCCAAAGAGGGTATTCAAGATAAATATTGATTGCAAATTTATTGGATCTGCTTGCCCAAACCTTGGAAGATTCATAAGTCACTAGCTCTAATTATTGATTGCAAATTTATTGTTGTCTGGCTAGCTAGGTTTTATATACCTTAGGCCATCCACTGTCGACCCACTGCAACCCAATGGTTTCAGCTGCCACATCAGCGCCACATCAGCTTTCCACAAAACTACCCAAAACAACCCATTTCATCCACTGTCGACCCACTGCAACCCACTTCATCAAAATTCATTTTAATTTAAAACAATTCTAATATTATATAAAAATTAAAAATTACATTATAAAATTTTAATAAAAATAATTCTAATATTAGAAACAAAAATAAAAAATTACATTATAAAAATTAAAAAAAGTAATTTCGGGATGCCCAATAGTGTTCCGTTAAATCGGCTCGTAGTTGGAGGTGTTTATCACTATTTTTGACTTCGTTGACGTTTTGCGCTCGTTCTTCTTCGGATATATCTACTTCGATATCATCAGTTGTAACCCAACTTTCATCAAAAGGATAATTTGCAAAGCCTTCGTCTTCACGAATCATGTTGTGCAAAATTATGCACGTGTACATTGTATACCTTAATTTTTTCTTTGTCCACGCCCGTGCCGGATACTTAACAATGTGCCATTTTGATTTAAGCATCGCGAATGCACGTTCGATATCCTTCCTAGCCGATTCTTGACGCTCCGTAAACGCTATCCGTTCGGGTTCCGTTGGATATCTATACGCCTTGACAAAAGTCGTCCACTTCGGATAAATCCCGTCCGCGAGATAGTATCCGTGTTTGTATTGTCTGCCATTCACTGAAAACGAGCTATCGGGTGCTTTGCCTTCGAACAAATCGTTGAATATCGGTGATTGGTTTACAACGACTATGTCGTTTACGGCACCCGGGGTTCCGTAATATGCGTGCCAAATCCAACCATCGTACGATGCTACCGCCTCTAAAACAGTTGTCGGTCCTTGATGATCACCTCGATGGTATTGACCCCTCCATGCTACGGGACAATTTTTCCAATCCCAATGCATACAATCTATGCTACCAAGCATGCCGGGGAGGCCGTGTTGTTGCTCATGCAATGCGAACAACAATTGAACATCATTTGCGGTAGGCTTCCGTAAATATCTTCGCATATAAAGATGTATAATACCTTCACAAAAATTAGTAAAACATTCCCTTGATGTCGTTTCGGACATTTGCAAGTACTCGTCCGTGGCATCAGCAGCAGTACCGTACGCCAATTGTCGGATCGCAGACGTACATTTTTGAAGCGGAGAGAACCCCTTAACTCCTCTTGCATCGTGAGTCCACCTAAAAAATTCGTACTCCCTCTCAAGATCCTCAACTATTTTAAGGAATAGTCGTCGTGTCATACGAAACCGCCGTTCGAAATCGTTATCGTCATACACCGGATTATCTGAAAAGTAGTCGTTAACAAGTTTCTCGTGTGCCACTATACGATTTCGACTTTTTGGCGTCCTCCTCGTTTGTCGACTTGAAGTTGCTTCGTCACCGACAATTAGTTTGACCGCTTCGTTCACGGCGGCTATGGCCGCCAAGTGGTTGAACTCCAACAAATCGTTAGCGTCGTCATCGTAATTCGGGTGGTAAATTGATGAGGATGATGCCGATGATGATCGTGATGATGATGATGAAGACATTTTTTGGAGAGAAAAGTGGAAGAGATGAAGGTTGTGTTTGAAAAATTGAGAGTTGTGTTTGTAAATTGGTGTTGGAAGATGATATATATATATATATAGGAAATTAAATTGAAAAAAAATATATATATATATATATATAAAATAGCCGTTGGAGTGCAACGGTCAAAAAAAGCTTCGGCTTTGGAGAACCGAAATCCTCCTACCCGAAGGAGGCCGCGGCGGGGTTCACCTCCAAACCCGTCGGCTTGGCCTAAGCCGAAGGCAAAACGAAAGCAACCCGGGAACCACAGTGCTTGGCCTTAGTGAATGCCAAGAGTAGCTGCAATTTCAACCGCATGTCTTTATCCAACACACAAATGAAGAGTAACATTAGAGGTGTTAATTGATTATATGCATCCACCAATAATTAGTACAAAAAACAGACAACTCCAATATAACAAAACATGACTTTGGTCAAATGACCTACTTACTAGTTAATTTTCAAGTCGTTGACCTTCTAACAGGTTTGAGAATGTCACTTCCATATATAAGAATGCCTATAAACCTTTTACAAGGTCATTGATTTGAAAAACAGTTGTCGGGAGGTCATTCAGCTAAACCACCCCAAAACGTAGAGTAGGACACATTGCTTTAAAATAAACAACTATACAAGTAAAAGACTTAAAATCTTCAAACAACTGAGTTCAACTTGGAGTTGGATGCTTTCACCGTTACCTTGCTGCAAGAGATGCTCCTATCATAACATACTTGCTGAAAGATGAAAAGAACAGCTGCAATCACATTTTTATTGGACCTAATCCGTTCTTTTCTGTTTTGCACTCGGTTATCTGTTGGCAGATTTGCAGACCGAGGGATTCTAATGCCTGAAACTTTACTCTTTTGCAAAAGAAGAAACAGCTTTAAACACATATTTCATAACTCACAACCCTCATCTGTATGTACAGCAGGAAAGCATAAGGACGTAATCAAGCAATGGGGTATACCATTTAAAAACACACATGGAAACTAAACAGAAACAGAAGATAGAAAACAGAACATGAAAAATGCATGGGGGCTTTACCTGGGCTAAGGTAACTAACAAAAGGGTCGAACAATCTAGTTTCGTTTGTGGGCGTGTTTCCTTTCATGATTCGTCGATTAGAATCCTATTTAGATTACATATCTTTCCTTTTCTAGTTTTTGTAGATAACTAACTATTGCTCTCAATCCAAACTCTCTTGTAGTCTTGTTTTCACCTCAATCTTACCGAGGAATCTATTTCTCACTAAAGAAAGGGCATTACAAACTTACAAGAAAAAGAGACCAAAACAAGTGAACAGTTTCAAATGTGTTATAAGATGACTAAATGTAACAGTTTCTGTTCCGGTTGGAACTACGATTTCTTTCCCGGAGATGATGATAATATACAAGTAGACGATGGTAATATATTTGGAAAGAATGACTTACCAGTAATGTGAGAAGGATAAAAGGAGTGAAAAGTTACAAAAACAAGCACCAATCTGGAGGAATTTATTCAACGATTTCACTACACGTTGGGTTATGGCGATCAAATAATGTAGAAAATGGCAAGGCTTAAGTACTATATTCAACCTGAGCAATACTGATGTTAGCTAGCATGTGTCTCAAAATGTTAAAATGTAGCATTTTAGGGAACACATCGATAGTCATAGACAAAACTTAACCTATTAATTTATTGAATAATATTTATGTCAAGGAATGTGGAACAACATTTGGAAGTATACATGCAAAAGGGAAGATAAAAGAAGTGCTCGTATGTTGGTTTTTTTGGGGGGCCTAGTCTCAACATGCATCTTCACATGCAACCGCCCCCAACACTTGCACATGGATGTACTTTCGGTTTGTAGGATTATGCAGAGGAGTTGTGCGTCTGCATATGTGAAATAGATTGCAAAACTTATATATTAGGTTTAAACACATATATCATTAACGTACGATCATTATCTGCATAGCTGGAAAGCATAATGACGTGATCAAGAAAAGAAGGTTTACACCTTAACTTTCAATTATGCGACTCCTTCCAGGAGACAAGGTAATATACAAGTGGAAAGAATTACTTACCAGAAAAGTTGGGAAATACCATCTTTGGATAGGCGTTTGTTTCGATAACTTTTCACTCCTTGCAATCAGATAATGTAATTAATTGTCTATAGTTCAACATGAGCAATGATGTTGGCTATCAGAAATCTTACGATGAGGACCACAGTGATACTCATAGACTAAGGTTCCCAAGTAAAAACAAAGATGAACATGATAAGCTACCAATTAAACCGTAATTTTGTCAGAGAATGTGGGAAGTGGTATACATGCAAAAAGAAAGACAAAACATGACGGACATTAGGGTCCTTTGGTCAAATGACCTACTCACTGGTTAATTTGTATGTCATTGACCTTCTAACAGGTATGAGAATGTCACTTCCATGTATAAGAATGCCTATAAACCTGTCACAAGGTCATTGATTTGAAAAGCAGTTGTCGGGAGCTCATTCATCTAAACTACCACAAAACGTAAAGTAACACATGTTACCTTAAAATAAACAACAATACAAGTTAAAGACTTACAATCTTCAGATTGTTGAGTTCACCTTGGATTTGGATGCTTTCACCCGTACCTTGCTGCAAGAGATACTCCTACCATAACATACTCACTGAAAGATGAAAAGAACAGCAACAAGGGATTCAAATGCCTCAAAACTTTACTCTCTTGCAAAAGTAGAAACAGGTTTAAACACATATTTCATAACTCACAACCCTTGTCTGTATGTACAGCAGGAAAGCATAAGGACGTGATCAAGAAATGGCGTCTGCCATTTAAAAACGTACATGCCATGCAAACTAAACAGAAACAGAAGACAGAAAACAGAACATGAATGACGCAAGAAAGGATCATGGAGGGTGCACTTTAGGAAAACATACACCACCTGGGGTAGTTACTGGGGCTGAGGCAACTAACAAAAGAATTTAACAAATCTAGTTTTGTTTGTGGGCGTGTTTCCTATCATGATTCATCGGTTAGAATCTTATTTAGATTACATATCTCTCTTTTTTTAGTTATATTCGATAACTAACTATTGCTCGTACCCAAATTTTCTTGTTTTCATCTCAATCTTACCAATTATAATCACAAAGAAGAGAAAGACAAACATACATGAAATAACAAATGAACAACACAAGGTTTTCAAACGTGTTGTGAGCTGCTTAAACCTAACACTTTTTGATCAACTTGGAATTATGGTTCCTTCCAGGAGATGATGATAATGTATAAGTGGAAAGAATGACATACTAGTAATGTGAGAGGGATAAAAGAAAGAGAGCGAAAAGCTACAGACCAAGCACTAGTTGGATCATAGTGATCGGATAATGAAAAATGGCACGGTTTATTTGTTTATAGTTCATCATTAGCTAGCAATGATGTAATCTAGAATATGTGTTAGAAATATTAAAAGTAGCAATTTAGGAAACACGTCGATAGGCATAACAAATGTTACCAATTAAATAATAATTATGTCAAGGAATGTGAAAGGATGTTCGGAAGTACACGTCTGTATCTGTATCTGTGTCTGTGTGTGTGTGTGTGTGTGTGTGTGTGGTGGGGGGGGGGGTAGAAAGGCCAACTAGTCTCAACATGCATCTTCACATGCAACCCGCCTCCAGCACTTGCACATGGATGTACTTTCAGATTGCAGTATGTAAAATAGTTTGCTAAAATAACATATTAGGTTTGAACACATTTATTAAGTCACATTCCTGCTGTCTGCACAGCAGGAAAGCATAATGACGTGATCAAGAAAAGAAAGCTTATGCCATTTTAAAACGCATATGGAAACTAAAAGAGAAGTAGAAGATAGAAAACAAAACATGAAAGTGAAGGTGAAGAAATGCAAGAAAGGATCTTGGAGACTGCACTGACATGACAAACATACAAGAAAACCAGACCAAAACAAATGAATACCACAAGGTTTCAAACTTGTTTTGAGAGGCTAAAACTTCACAATTCTTGATCAACTTTTAATTACGATTCCTTCCTGGAGACTAGGGTAATATACAAGTGGAAAGAATAACTTACCAGAAAAGTTGCAACTTTGGGAAATAAATACCTTTGGATTGGTGCTTGTTTCCATAACTTTTCACCCCTTGCAATCAGATAGGAAAGATTTAATAACATGAACAATGATGTTAGCTATCATATGTATCAGAAATCTTAAGATAAAGTTTGAGGACAATTTGATACTCATAGACTAAGGTTCCCAAGTAAAACAAAAACGAAAATGATAAGCTACCAATTAAACTCTAGTTATGCTAGGGAATGCGGAAAGGAGGTTCGAAAGTATACATGCAAAAGGAAAGATAAAATAAGTGTGCGTGTGTAGGGGAGGGGCAGCACAAATTTCCAGAAAGGCCAACTTGTCTTTGCATGTGGATGTACCTTTGGTTGTGCGATTATGTGCCGGAGTCGAAGCTCTACATATGTGAAAAAGGTTCTGGGGTCTCCGAAATCAAAATTCAACTGGTAGATGAGTGGATGATCACATATATCTATAGCAATTTATTGCCCTGATATGGGATCACTAGCACAACAAACAAACCTATGTGCAAGGTGATATTTTGTAACATATTGCCTAAAACACAATAGAGGAAACTCAGGGACTGATCATCAGCCCATCATTCTATATTGTACGTCATTGTCTGCCTATATGGTAATATCAGGAAATTTGCAGTTGTGTAATGATTCCAAAGAATGGAAACTTTTACTCGAATAGTTGAACATAAAAGAAGCACCACTTATACAGAAGCGAAAAATCAAAGAAATAAATGCAATATCAGCATTTAAAAGGTTAACGAGAAATCAGCAACCAGATTTAATGAACCAACCAAGCAAGATGTAGTAAGTTGATACGTCTTCTCTTTGTCTAAGATTCGGGAAGATCACAAGAGTAAACTACACCTTTTAAACTATTTTTACATATAGGACTAGATAAATCCTTACGGCTCTATTTAATTTTTAGCATTCAAGTGACTTTCATCAATGTTTTGACTACAATAGCGAAGAAGCAGAAGATAAACTAATCATTAAACAAGCACAACATTTCCTCAGTGGATCTGCTACTTCTTTGACGTAGGATGCAACAACATAAGCATCAACAAATAGCTGGATTCGTTCCAACTTCCAAATTCAACATTTCAACCATGAGAACTTAAATAAGAAAAGATGCATCTAAGTTCTAACGTCTATTGCCACTTGATCTATCTTTTCCTTCTTAACTATAAAATCAGCATTTAAATCATGGCAACTTGAATAAGAAAACATGCTGTGTGGTTTACTACGGTGACTTAGAGGACGCCAAAATATGACCATGCTCCAAAAGCATAGTGAACAATGCATGACGCATCATTCTATAGTAATATGAAGTTTTGCTTCGTAACATTAAAGAAAGCAAAAAACTATTTCTTGATTCCAAAGCACTTGCATAGTTGCATTTATGTGTGTTTATTTCTACTGGGAAAAAACAAAAATGTGTGCATACCTCATATCAGGTTTCATCAAATAAAGCTAGGTAACGTGAGATTAGTTATCAACATTCAACAAAGGTAACAAATTACTTAAAATCGATTTTGGAAGTAACAGGATACGGACCCTGAACATCACAATGAACTAACTTAAAGGGGGATGCAGCTCGCTTAATGACTAGGGCTTCAATGAAAACAATGAAGTTTTGCAAATTGAGAAGAATCACATTGTAAAGACTACAAATGAGAGCGTTGTGGAAACAAGCACCAACCTGTAGGAATTTATCCAAAGATGGTATTTCATAAAGTTGCAACAAGTTGGGTCATAGTGATAAGGTAATGAAATATGAAATATGAAAAATTAAATTATATATCGTCCAACACGAGCAATGATGTTAGCTACCATATATATCAGAAATCTTAAAATAACATTTTAGAAACCACATGTCATTGATGGTCATAGACAAAGGTTCCGAAGTAAGAACTAAAACAAATACGATAAGCCACCAAATAAATTATAGTTATGTCAAGGAATATTTTCCCGAGGTTTGGGAGTACACATGCAAAAGGGAGGATAAAAGAAATGTGCCTGTGGGGGGGAGTCGGGAACGCAAGTATCCAGAAAGCCTAACTAGTCTCCGCATGCATCTTCACATGCAACCAGCCCCACCAACGCAAGTATACTTGGATGTACCTTCAGTTTGCAGGATAATGCACAAGAGTCGTGGGTCTGCATATGTGAAATAGATGGCTAAAATCATATATTATGTTCTGCAGTCTTTGAAACTGAAATCAAATGGTTAATGAGTGAGATAATCAACAATCAAATATACCCATCACATGTATTGCTCTGATGTGAGATCACCAGCCACAACAAGCATCCTGTTAAAACCTTCTGTGTAAGGTGATATATCATATTCCCTAGAAAACTGTAGGGAAATCTCAGGCAAAGATCATCAGCCCAGCATTCCAGATTGAACATCAGGTAATATCAGGAAATTTCCAGTTGCATAATGATAAAAGAGATTGCAAAAACTCATAACTTTTACTTGTACATTTGAACGTAAAAGAAGCAGCACTGATACACAAGTAAAATCAATTGAGAAAAACCGATATCAACATTTAAAAGGCTAATGGGAAGATGGTGTAGGGTGATGCATGTTCTGTTTGTCTAAGATTAAGGAAGATCATAAGAGTAATAGATAGGTGCCATCAAGGATGTAAAATATTGACTAAAGGTCAAAGTTTTAAAGCATGTTTATGGATACGCCTTCACTCATATGAGTCATATACAGAATCATCCTTACAGTTCTATTTAATTTTTAGCCTTCAAGTGGGTTTCACGAAGGTTTTGACTACAATAGGGAAGAACCCGTATATAAGCTTATCATTAGACAAGCAAAACATTTCCTCGGTGGATATGCTACTATATTTGGCATAGGATGCAACAACATAAGCATCGGCTAGATCAGTTCCGACTTCAAAATTAAACATGTCATCCATGAGAACTTAAAATAAGGAAACATGTATTCTAACATCTATTGCCACATTATCTTTTTTCGGCTTCCATCAATATATCTATCAACATTTAGATCATGACAACTTGAATAAGGAAACAAGGTGTCTGGTTACCTATGGTGAGTTAGAAGATGTCAATATATGGTCATGTTCCACAACCATAGTAACAATATATAATGCATCACTCTAGAATAATATGAAGTTTCATTTTGTAACATTCAAAGTGTTGGTACAGAAGTATAGTATTGGATAGGTTGTTGATAGTTGATACTTGATTGGAAACTAATATTTAAGTGAATACAAATCATCAGATGTGTCTTCATATGTTAATATAGGGATATTAAGGTAAGTGGTGATTCAAAAGCAAAAACTTTCAGATTTTGAGAAACATGCCAAAAGTGCAAACATACAGAGAGAAAATTTGGATAGATGGACTTAAAAGGAAAAAGATGAATCTTGAGAAACATGAATAATCATAACATTTATAAAGGCAAGAGCTCCATATTCTAACAAGATATCTGAAACTTGAAACAAAACCGTAATGCATTCCTTTGATTCAAGACAATGGATATGTGGCAATGGAAAGTTAAAGATGATCATTTCTAGATCAAGCATGTATTTTTTTTTAAGAAAGACAACTTCACGACCAGGAAAACGCATCCACCAGTTGATGCAAACTTAATAGACTATAATCACCATCAGCCTAGGATGAAGATTTTGAAATGTGTTATAACTTGACAAATATAAGAAGTCGAGGAGTTAATCACCATGCAATAGATACTTATAAGTTGACAAATATAAAAAGTCGAGGAGTTAATCACCATGCAATAGATACTGCATCCAACGCCATACGATTGCTGGATTTGTACGTATATGATGCAAGTAAAGCTAAAGATAGAAAATGCAAGGTTTCCAAATCTTTTGAAATAGCAAAAAGAGGCCCTAAATGATATTTTGCGGCCAGATTTACATGAGAACTGATTCTAGCGTTGACATTAACATTACGAAATCTACCAAACTGCTCTACATTGTTCATTATTTGAGAATACTTCCACAGCTACTAGAAGCTACAGCTACAACAACAAAAGAACCTTACCTCATCGCTAAGCAGCCTTACCCTTTTCATCATTCACAACGGATAGTATCGGCAAGCTACTAAGGAAATCATCAAGTCCTTCAAAGAACCCGATACCTTCAATGTTCTCTTCCTCTCCCTGCCCATGCCCTCGATTCCCAGCAACCATCCGTGCAGCAGGTTCCTCTCCTTCATTATTATTGAATTCCACATTCAAATCCAACTTCCCCAACTCCTTTGCAACCCGACCTGATTGTCTTCTTGGGTTACTCGCCACCGGTTTTTTGTTATTCTCTTCCAAAGGCATAGTAGAAACCTCGTCATCCTCATCCGCATCCTCATCCTCTTGCATTGCATCACTATTTTGCAGATTCTTGCCCGTCCTGGTTCTAGTATCCTTCGCCCTAATAGATGAACCTTTGGCTCTCCTTTTTTTACCCTTATCCTTTTTCATCCTTTTGCCCTTCTTTTTCTTGGTACTACCCCATTCAACATCTGAATCGTCGCTAGGTTCAGAGACTCCAGTAAAGATATCATCAGTAACATCATCTATGTAGATCTGTGGCCCCCAATTCCTGCTTTTCTTGGGCACACCGTCATCTAAATTGCCCTTAGGCACGCTATCATCTAAATTACCCTGAACATTCCTTGAGACATCATGAAAAGGTGAAAAGGGTGTCCAATTCGAGTTACCATGGTTCTTCTCCAGTTGTGATATCGAAACCCCTATAGGGAAGGATCCCCAACAACAGAAATAGGCTTCCTGGCCTTCGATTATTGGTGGGGGAGAGGGAATTGGCACGGCTTGGAATGCCCTCTTACAGTTGTCACAACGGAGGGTACAGTCCGCATAAACCCTAGGATATTCATACATGTAGAAACAGTAAGGACACGCAGTCCAAAATGTGGGTGAATCATCCACATTCTCAGCCGCTTCATCGGTTTCTATTTCTATTTCTTCCTCCCTTACACCATTGTTACTATTAACCCGACTAGGAAGCTGGACTGGGGTAGCATTCTGTTCCAGCGGCTCTTGCTCTTGCTCTTGCTCTTGCTCTTGCTCTTGCTCTTGCTCTTGCTCTTGCTCTTGCTCCTGATGCACTTGTTGCTGGAGCTGTTTCTCTGGTAGTTGCTGCTGTGGCTGTGGCTGCAAAGGTTGCAGCGGTGGTTGCGGTTGTGGTGACGATATCGGTATTGCTTGTGGTTGTGGTGGCGGTGGCGCTTGAGGCTTCTGTTGCTGCCACGGTTGTGGTTGTGCCAGAAGCGGCTGCGGTTGAGACAGTGGCAGCACTTGTGGCCAAGACAATGGGGGTTGTGGTTGCGGTGGTGCAGGTGGAGGCGGAGTCGGCTGTCGCATAGGTGGCTGCGGCTGAGGAGGTTGTGGTTGTGGTGATGGCCGAGTTTGTTGCAGTGGTGTGGACGTAATTTGAAACCGCTGTACCTGCGGTTGAAACAGGTGTTCCTGGTCGCGCTGCTGAAACAGATGCTCCTGCTCACTAACAGCCACCGGTGACCTAACCGGAATCGGCTGTGACAGAAAATTGTGCTGTTGCAGCTGCTGCTGCTGCCGTTGTACCCTAGCTTGAAATGCATTCTGCTGCTGCGGCGGCTCCGCCAGTTCCTGCTCGTGACCCGACCCGGCCATATGATTCAGAGAAAAGAAATTATGCTGTTGCTGCTGCTGTTGTTGATGGTGGTGATGTTGTTGCTGTTGCTGTTGATGTTGATGGTGATGTTGTTCAAGGTTAAACCCTATATGATTCATCTGCTGTTGTTGCTGCGGCAAATCAAGCTCCGCATCATACATAGACTTCCTCAACGGATTCGACAACACGGCCCACGCATCGTTCACGAGCTGAAACGCCTGATCGGAGTACGGAAACCGGTTCTGGTGAGGGTTTAGGATTACCGCCAGACGCCGGTACTGCGACGCGATGTGTTCCGTGTCCTGAACGAACCGGACGAGCTGGAGGACGGCGTAGAAGTCCGGCTGCTGAGCTCCATTGTTTCCGACAACTCGCTTCTCGGCAGCGAGCAGCGTGTCCGCAATCGCTAGGATCTGATCAGCGGCTTCGAGCCTGGGGTCGGACTCTCGAGCTCGGATCGCAAATGTCTTTGACCCTACGAGGTCGTGCCCCATTAGCAGCTTCTCGGCGATACCTAGCCACCGTTGGGCCTCCGCCCTAGCTATGAAGCTATGGGGATCCATACTTTCTCTCTCTAAAAACAACTCAAGCTTTCTCTCTCTAAAAACTATTTTAAGGGTTTCTCTTGCTCATGGAGGAGAAGGTGGGAAAAGGGAGCAAGGGTTAAAAAGGGGGAGCAGATTGTTTTTATTTGACTGAAAAGGACTTGGGTTTTATAGGGAAAGGGAGGAAGAAGATCCAAGGGTATAAATGTCTTTTCAAAGTCTTGGAGTTGGAATCTACTGTATCTATCTATCTAAGCGGATGTCATGCACGTTTAAATTGAATTTTATATATTTTGAACTAAAGTGTTGGCGCCAGAGCTAAAATGACTATTTCCAGAACGAAGGTTCTTTGAATGGTTGTACGTTTAAGGATTATTTGTTGTACATTTTGTTTCAGTTTGTTGGGTCTTTTAAAGAGTATTTGACTTATCACAAATTCTAACCACCAAGAGATGATGCAGAAACTGGATGAGTTTTGAGATACCATTAATTTATATTATATCTATTTATATTATATTACGTTTTGGAAAATATTGATTGTGTTTTTAAATTATATTTATGTTATTAGAGATTCGGATTCCTAAAATATCTTTAAATTATATTTATATTATACCAAATTCTTTTCCTAACAAATCTTCAATAACAATAACTACATTATTTTAAGTAAAACTACATTGCTCTATTAAATATTCATATTTGTTACAATATTTTATTAATTTATAATAGTATAATATTTGGTATAATTTATATAAACATGTTTTCTATGCAAACTGGAAGATAAAAATATACTAGTATAATTCATAAAAGGGTTAATAATTTATTTGGATAACCAACTATTTAATTTGATCGCGTATTATTATTGAACTATTTTTTGTACTTAATATACATTGAACTTTCTATTTATGTTCACATAATAGCATTGCAAACGGGAATAGCTATTTTCCCGGTTTGGTGTATTACATGGCAATTATTTGATACACGTGACAAATGACGTGGCAATGACATGGCATGTTAAATAATTTATAAAAGTAATGAACTATTCTCTTTGATCATATTTTACCACTGAATTTTTTTTTTGTAGTTAATATATCATTGAACTTTTTCTAACTATTCAAATGTTACCATAGTCCATCTTTATCTTTGTAATTGGAATCCAAGGGATAGGAAAATGTTATTTATATTGATGCTTGGATTTGTTTCTTTCATTAGACACTCAATGCATAATACTTCAACCAATTAACCGAGTAAAAATACAATTTAAATGATAGTAACAGAAATTCTGATTGCTTCTTTAACCTTTTCCAACATGACTATTGTTTGACGTACCAATTATATATATATATAAAAACATTGTGTATTATAATCAGATTATCAATGGCCTTCATTTTTGTTCTAATCATGCCAACAATGCATTATTCAAAACAAAAAGAAATATTTATATCATCTAAGCTAAGACAAACGCACCATTCACCACAAAATCAAATTGTGACAAAAGACGAAAATCAAGCAACCTCATTTGTTAAACATTAAATTCTCTTGTGGTAGTTTATATCGAGAATCAATCAAATGATATCATTCCAAAACCAACGGTTTCAAAATTAGAAGAGATGAAAAACAATGGTTTTCAAGAGAATATTAAAGTTCAATGGTATATTGAGTACAAAAAAAGTTTGATGATAAAATGCGATTAAACAGAATAGCTCATTACCCTAAGTCATTTAACATGTCACGTCATTTGCCACGTGTATTAAAACGGGCTATTCGCATTTGCAATGATATTATGTGAACACAAAATAGAGAGTTCAATGGTATATTGAGCACAAAAATAGTTCAATGATAATAAGTAATCAAACTAATCCAAATAAATCATAAACCCTTTATATTAACATTTTCTCCATTGTAATTTGGAAGAAAAATAAACACACGGTACATGTCTTAAGTTATTACAATATCTGTAATAAATGTCATAATATTTCTTTCGTAATGAATATTGAATATTTGTTCTGCACTAGTTTATGAACCACTAAAATATTATACTTATACTTATTAAAACTTAAAATACCATATTTCTCTTAATAAAAATTGATATTTAAATAAATATAATATTTTTACAAATTAAGAAGGACATATATGATATATAAGTTAAGTTAAATAAATGTAATATTTTGACTTTTATTAAGGATATACATGAAATTAACCCTTTCCAAAAAAATGTATTTGTCTATTTGAATATATATATATATATATATATAGGTGAAAGTTCAATTGCAAACCACTTTTTCATTGTGAACATGAGGACAAACGAGAGCGCGACACGTGGCAAAAAAAAATTCTGACACGCGCGACCTTCCCCGCGACCTTAGTGTTATTCATACTGAATAACACTGTTATTCAGTGTTATTCAGTATGAATAACACTAAGGTCGCGCGCTTTTTGGTTGAAGTCGCGCGTGTCCTTTGAAATTTCGGCGACTTTAGTGTTATTCAGACTGAATATAGCGTTATTCAGTCTGAATAACACTAACTCGCCGAAATTCAGAGTGACACGTGGCGCGCTCTCGTTTGTCCTCACGTTCACAATGAAAAAGTGGTTTGCAATTGAACCCACCCCTATATATATATATGTAAACAAAATACCATCTCCAATGGGGTCACCAAATTTTACACTAAACACTAAACTTTGTGTAAATGTTACTGTTCACATCTCCAATGGGGTCACTATTTTTCACACTAAATTTAGTGTGATGAATAGTATTACACTATATTTGGTGTAACATTATTTTTAACACTACTTTTCAATGTAAAAAAGATTTGGTGTAAAAAATAGTATTACCCATTGGAGAAAATTTACTAGTAACACTAAATCCTACACTATTTTGTACACTACTTTTGATATTTGGTGTAAAAAATAATGTTACCCATTGGAGATGCTCTAATGATACTGTTCAAATATGTATCTTGAAAATAATATTTTTTTCAATGATTTGCATTATTCTTACCTTTTCAGAATATTTATATTCTTTACTTAAATCTTTCACTATATTATTATAACACATAATGTAATAAATTATAGTATTATAATATTATGTATATAGTATAATATATACTGATATATGTTGCATTATATATACGTTATAATATATTATATGTAATATATTATAATACATATATGAATGTATTACTAATAATAATATATATGCAATATAGTATATCCATATATTAACATAATTATATAATTTATAATTTGTACATAATTTACTACTACAACGAGGTCCTCGATAGCGCAACCCATAAGCCTGCAAGGCTCGAGCTGCCACAATCAGTTTTATCTACAAACCGACCATAAACCCGAAATAGGAGTACCACTATCCACAAGCCCGAATATCCAATATATATAGGTTTATATATATATATATATATATATAAAAGGTGTGTGAGAGATAGCGATGGCAAAAAAATCGAAATCGATGGGGAAAACCGAAACCCGTAATAAATGGTCCGGGTTCAGGGATGGAGAAAACCGACTTATTTTAAATGGGGATGGAGACGGGGGATCAATCCCCGACCCGATTACCCGATTATATCTCCGTTTATATTCCCGAATATATCGTCGTTGATATCCCCGAATTTATTTGTATTTTATGATTATTAGCAAATAATATAGTTTTAAACAATATATTGTATATTGCTAAATGATTTTTAAATTTGGTGGTATATATCCTTTAGCCGTTCTAACCGTTATTATTTTGGATGCATTTAAACAATATATATATATATATATAGATATGGTTAAGTTCTGGTGAGACTAAGTTGTTTACGTGAGACCAGTGAGACCAACATATTTTACATGAAACTTCACATCAAAACATATGTGAATGTAAAAAAAATTGAACATTCATCGTAAAAACATACTAAAAAACATTATCGAAGAAAAAAATCCAAAAAAGGTAAAAAAACGAAAACTTCATAGCATTTCTGCTGTGAAGGTTTACATTAATTATTTGTAACCTTCACAGCATTTGAGCTGTGAAGGTTTCGTTTTTTACCTTGTTTTGGATATTTTTTTGCATCGAAAGTGATTTCTAGGTCTGCGTATTCGAGTTTTATTTACCTTCACAGTGTTTTTTTGTGAAGTTTCATACGTTAGGTATTGGTCTCACGCGGTCTCACGAAAACAGGTTGGTCTCACCTGATTCTAAGTCTCTCTCTATATATAGATATATAGCTAAACAATATATATTTTATAGCTAAATTGTTAATTTTAGATGCATGTCGACTTAGGACTTTAATTTCCTTTCGGATATGTTGGGATAATGGATTCGAGAATGTTATTAAATGGGGACGGGGACGGGGACGGGTGGACCAATCCCCGACCCGAAACCACACCATTGCCATCCCTAGTGAGAGACAGAGAGAGAGACAGAGAGAGAGAGGGGAGAGAGCGGGTTACGTAGGCTTCCATACCCGATCCCTAGAGCCCACACCTGAGCCCGCTTGCTAGTGTAGCGCAGCTTGCCGAGCCCGCCCCGGAGCTCGTGCAAAACCAAACAACGCTACAGAGGACCTGATATATTGTTTATATTCATATGTATATATGTATATATATATATATATATATGGGTAGTTTATTTTACCAACCATTCCTATAATATAAATTATGCAAATCGTCGATTTCATTGGTTAAATTAATGAAACTTTTTCATGAAATTATTTAATTTGATGAAAATGTTCATATAATTCTTTTCTTGATAGAATTGATATATATATATATATATATTTGTGTCTTTTGTGTAAAAATGAACATGTTTTATCATAATAAGAAAATATATGTAAGAATTTCATTTCTTACATAAAAATACCAAAATGTGAAACAATTTCATCAAAGAAATAACTATATAATATAATTTTACCACACTAAACAATTTCATTTAACTTAACCAATGACATTGACGTTTTACACGAATTCTATTCTAAGAATGGTTTGTATTTGATCACTCCTCTATACATATATAGAGAAAGAGAGAGAAGGTCAAATGGAACTCAAATTTGATTCTGAAAGTGATGATCGTTGAGATCCCACCACGTGTCATATTCACTCTGAATAATCATGTATTATTCAGAGTGGATAACACAACATTCAGTGTTATTCGAAGTGAATAAAGCTGAATAATACATGATGTTGTATTATTCACTCCGAATAACACTGAATGTTGTGTTATTAACTCAGAATTATTATCCAGAGTTATGTGTCACATGGCACGCTCTGCTCTCGTATGTCTTCACGTTCGCAATGAAAAACGAGTTTTCATTTGAACCAAACTCTCTCTCTCTCTCTCTCTATATATATATATATATATAAAGGGAGAGAGGGAGAGAGAAATGTTCAAACAAGAACACTAACTATTTACGAGAACACGAAGAGTTTCGTCCATGTACAAAATCACATGTGATTTTACATTAGCGAAAAAAATGAGACGCGTACAACTTTGGGCACAACTTAAAGTCGCAAGCAAAGTCGTTGAATCATATGAGATTTTGTACGTGAATCATATGTGATTTTGTACGTGAATCATATATGATTTTGTATGTGAATTCTATATGATTTTTGTACATGAATCATATGTATTTTATATATCGAAAAAGCTCATCACTTTCTCGTAAATAGTTAGCATTCTCGTATGAACCCGCCTATAAAATATATATATAGAGAGAGAGAGAGAGAGTCGATTTCATTTGTGAACCAATATATTTTTGTGAACTTGTGAACTTAATCCTAGCCATTCAAATCTTATCTTGACGGTCAAGATTACTCATGAAAGTTTCCTAAAATCATGGGCGATTAATAAGATAAATCATGGAACTAATCTTGACCATACATCTTGAATTTGAACGGTTGAGATATGGTTCACAAGTTCACATATATATATAGAGGAATTTTCTTTTGTGAAACAAATATATGGTGTGAAATTTTGTAAGCCATGGATGACCAATCAGATTTTTCCATGCAACTACCTAAATTAAAGAAAAAAAAGAGAAAATCATGGACGGTTACTAAATAATAATCTACACCGTCAATCCTTGCAACTATGTTCATCTACCTTTATCTTTAAAGTTTTTTTTCCACTTATTCGGACTTTCACATACATCTAATCTTTTTATATGCATGATTGTATTAAAATTTCGGGTCATGAATTCATGATGTTAAAAAATCTTAATTCCTCTTTAATCCAACAACTCACATTAAAATATATATATATATATATATATATATAACAAAAACTTTTACAATTTATTATAGTAAGTTATCTTAAAAGTTACTCGTATTTTAATCAAACAAATTACATAAAAAAAATAACATTTCATTCTTTTCAATATAACATCTATCTTGATATAGTTTCTTTTTTCTTTCTGTTTAACCAGTTTTATGTGAAAGTATATATATAGGAGAAAGATCGTGATAGAAGTTAAGTTTAACATGAAAAGAATGATACGTGGATTTGAACATTTGATCAATTTTAATCTCATGTCCATGAAAAGAGTGATAAGTGGATTGACGGTTCAAATCCACTTATCCACTTATCTTAAGAAATTTTAATTATTTTATCTTAGTTCTAATATGTTCTTCAAAAGTTAAGAGTTCATGTATTCTCACTAGTTTTATACTTTTAGCTCATTATTCTTAAAGATTGCAAAGGTAGATTTACCAACCACCCAAAGCTTCCATTGATATTGATCTATATTGTAAGTTGAGAGTGTGAGATCCATTAGTAAACATCTAGCTCAGAAGAGTGAGATTAATTTTCTACTCAAGCTTTTCATCTTCATTATAAAATTAGTGATTTGTATAGCGGTTTAGTTATACCATAAAAACTCACAAATTGGAGTTGATAAAGGTGTTAGGTTAGCGTTATGTGAATAATGTGTTTATGCCAACCAAAAACGGGTAAGGTTTTTGAGTGGCAAACATATGACAAAAGGGCCCTCGAATTTATGGGGAGCTTCTTAGGTTACTTCCATAGGTGGAGCTTCATTTATGCTTATGATCATTAATGACTTTTCTAGAAAAGTGTGGTATTTCTTTTTAAAGCATAAAGGTGATGTTTTCTACTTTTAGAGATTTAAAGGAAATGATTGAACGTCGGATAAAAGATTGGAAGGTGATGATTGAACAACAGTCGGCTAAGCATATAAAGTATCTACACACCGACAACGGTCTTGAATTTTTCTAGGAGGATTTTAATGCCTACTATCAAAAGAAAGGCATTACTAAACATTGCACAGTGGTCCACACTACACAACAAAGTTGTATGGTCTAGAGAATGAATCGCAAGATTCATGAAAACGTAAGGTGTGTGCTCTTCCTTTCTAAACTAGCGAAGTCCTTTTGGGTGGATGCAACTTCTACTGTTTGTTTTCTAATCAATCACTCACGTTATTGAGCCATTGAGAATAATACCTTGTTTGAGTGATGGCCCGATAAGACTGCCTACCACACATATTTGAAATGCTTTGGATATTTGGCACATGCACAAGTTTACAACAGGAAGCTAGAGACGAGAGCTTTGAAGTGTGTTTCTTGGATACAAATCGGGTGTGAAAGGCTAAGTTTATGGAGTTTTGAGCTAAGGAATGTCATTATTTCAAAGGACATGGCTTTTGATGAGACTTCCATGATTCATCGAGTTACTAGCTTGACATTTACTTTTGAGAAACTAAGGCAAGTAAAGAGACATCTCATATTGAGGCAGAGTTGATGACATCATTTACTGTTACACACCAATTACTTTACCAGTTTCTATATTAGACACTTGTTTGGGTGAAATTTTATCATCGAACGATCGAACGAATAGAATCGTAAGATATCTTCCAGGATAATATTCCTGTATTAAGATAAGGTCCTGAAGTAAAGATATAATTACCATCGAACGAAGACAAATGATCATCGAAGATAATCATGCGATTTCATCATATGATCGTACGATTGAACTAACGATATACATATTCAAGTTTGCTCTTATTGCAGGAAAGCTTATCCAAGATGACCTCGAAGCATAGTCAACACTTATCAAACCTGATATGACCGTTCGAACAAGATACGCTCGTCTTAAAGAACTTAGACGTTACGATCGCAAAACCAGCTTCAGTTATATCCGTTGCATTTATGGCTCAATAATGAACGAACGGTTACGATCCAAGCAGCTATAAAAGAGATTCAAGATCCTACACTCAAGGGGACCAATTCCGAGAGAAAAATAGCAATACCAATATTATTCTCTGTATTTACATTCGATAGCGTTCATTCCCTTATTGTAATCGTACGATACAACTGTAACATCGAGGATATCACCCCTTGTTGGTGATCAATAGTGCAACGTCGACTATCCTATTTAGTCGGCCGCAGGTTTTTTCCTCGATTCAGAGGTTTTTCCTGCGTCATCAATCTTTTTGTCTATTTACTTTTATTTATCGCACGTTTTATCGAACGAGAGTTCTTTCTTTTGACGATTCTGCCTCACGACATCTTATGATAATAACTTAAGTAAATTTTTACACAAACAGTTTGGCGCCCACCGTGGGGCCCGTTTTGAGAAAATCTTGTTCGATAAGGCGTCAGCTTACTAACCTATTTCTTCGAGTTTCTTTGTGAATTAAGTGCTGGAACATGGCAAGCAGTTCTCAAACAACCTTGCAGCAACAATTGGCAGCAGCACAAGAACAAATCCAATGGTTGAATGAGCAGAATTTACAAATGAATGGCGAACTGTCTAGATTGAGAGCATCGAATCCGCAAACTTCTCACATCCCAGTTTCCACTCATCAATCGAGGCCATTCTTCCCTCAAAATCAACCCCATGTTTCCCAACAACCATTTGTCCAGCCACAAATATCACAACCATTTGTCCAGCCACAAGTATCGCAACCTTTCATCCAACCGCAAGTGTCACAAGTTAGCCTACCACCGCCACCTCCAGTCAACAACTCACGTCCTATCTTCCCTCCGTTACCATCAGGTCCTTACCCCGGAGCAACCACGTTCACTTACAACCAACCTCAAACAGGGCCTCGTCCCTTTATACCTATTCCAGAACCTATATCGCACATTCCCACCGCAGCTACCCCCATCACTCATATTCCAAACTTATCGAACGTTTCAGGAACCTCTAGTAATCCACCACACAATGACATCGTGGATATTCGACTAAAAATGCTAGAAGAGCAAAACAAAGCAATGCTCGCATTGTTAACCAAGCTTCCTGGAGCTGCCGTACCCATCGAAGTTGAACCTAAAACTGGATTCCAAGCCTCGCCCTATATCGATGAGATTGCTCTCGTTGATATTCCCAAAAAATATAACATCCCAGCTTTCACACCAAAATACTCTGGAATCTCTGATCCTGTGGAACACATCGCACAATACAAGCAGCTAGTGTGGACAGTTCCTATTCCAACCCAGTTTCAAGAAATATGCATGTGCAAGGGCTTTGGATCGACACTTACCGGAGCTGCGTTGCAATGGTTAATCAATTTGAAA
This sequence comes from Centaurea solstitialis, assembly GCA_030169165.1. Classification (NCBI taxonomy): domain Eukaryota; kingdom Viridiplantae; phylum Streptophyta; class Magnoliopsida; order Asterales; family Asteraceae; genus Centaurea; species Centaurea solstitialis. The sequence continues at coordinate 40,134,507 of CM058041.1, read as the reverse complement.
CCCAAAAGCATTGCATCGTGGTCTGAGTTAGTAAACCAGTTTACTCGACAGTTTGCAAGCAGTCGCAAGATGGAGAAACAAACAAGCGATCTCTACTATGTCGTGCAAAAAACAGGTGAAACCATCCGTGAATATTTTAACAGGTTCAATGCAGAGATGATCGAAGTTAAGAACTGCGATGTGCGGACGGCGATCGAAGCATACAAACGTGGATTAGATACATCCTCGGAGTTATACACAGATCTAACGAAGTATCCACCAGAAAACTTCGATGATGTACGAGCTCGTACGTTGGCACACATGAGGATCGAAGATGACGCCATTTTCCGGCGTAAACACTCGAACGATAAGAAAAATCTTGGAGCGCAGAAACATGATTTCAAACCTAAACGAGTAAACAAGATTGATAATTCCCGACGCGATCAGAATAAACGTTCGAACCAAGGTAAAGGTAAAGTAAGATATCCAGATTTGTCAACTTACCATTTTGCAGGTACAACGAAAGACTTGGTGGATTCTCTACGGAACTTGGAAGTTAACGTACGATGGCCCAAAAAACCAGAGAATCCTAGCAAAGACAAAGACCAAACAAAATGGTGCGACTTCCACAGCGATCACGGGCACAATACAGATGATTGTATTAGTTTGAAGAAGGAGATTGCTTACCTCAAATCGAACGGACATCTTAAAAACCTTCTAAGCGATGATTCGAAAAGACCAACGTCACCCGTTCCAACGAAGGTTGTAAACTGCATTACAGGTGGATCAGAAATGTGTGGCCTCACCTATTCTGCGGCAAAAAGGCACGCACGAGAAGGGCCTGAAGGACATCCCATCCCAAATGAATCCAGGACTACGGAAGAAAAGAAGCTCGATGCTACGAAGATATCGTTCGATATCGAAGATATGTCAGATGCTCATCAGAAACACCATGATGCACTGGTTATTCAGTTAACAATTGGTAACTGTCTAACCAAGAGAGTACTAATCGACGGAGGCAGCTCAGCCAACGTGATATTCACAGAAACACTCAAGATCATGGGTATTGATCGGTCCAACATAGTACGACGAACAACAACACTAATTGGATTCAACGGAGATGCAACTAGTACTCTTGGAGAGATCATACTACCAGTCTTCGCTAAAGGCATAAATAAGCAAACAAAGTTCAACGTCATCGATTGTCCTTCCGCCTACAACGCTATACTTGGAAGACCTTGGATCCACGATATGAAGGCCTTACCATCAACGTATCATCAGAAGATCAAATTCCCATCTCCATGGGGCGTGCAAGAGATAGTCAGTGAAAAGAAAATCGCAAGGGAATGCTACAAGATTACGATGAAGGCCAAACCGCACGATATCTAGCAATTACAGAGCCAGGATGGAGTACGATCGTACGATGATCTTCAATTAGAAGAAGTCGTATTGGATCACAAACATCCTGATCGCAAAATCTTCGTAGGTGCAACTCTAACCCCCGATATAAAAATAGTATAATTTCTTTTTTGCAGGAACATTCGGATTGTTTTGCGTGGTCACACGAGGATATGGTGGGGATAGATCCTAATATCATATCGCACGAGTTGAACGTGGATCCTACGTTTAAACCCGTTAAGCAAAAAAGACGCAAGTTTGCACCAGAACGCAACAAGGTGATCAACGAGGAAGTGGAAAATCTACTCAAAACGGGAAAAATTCGAGAAGTAAAGTATCCAGATTGGCTCGCCAACGTGGTGGTAGTACAAAAGAAGAATGGAAAGTGGCGAGTATGCATCGACTTCACGGACCTAAACAAAGCTTGTCCAAAGGATCCCTTTCCTTTGCCACACATTGATGCAATGGTCGATGCAACAGCGGGGCACGAGTTACTAACGTTCATGGACGCTTATTCCAGATATAACCAGATCCTAATGCATAAAGACGATCAAGAAAAGACTGCGTTTATGACCGATAAGGGCATATACTGTTACAAAGTAATGCCATTTGGGCTCAAGAATGCTGGATCAACGTACCAAAGACTCGTAAACAGGATGTTCAAGGATCACCTCGGACGTACGATGGAAGTATATATCGACGATATGCTCGTAAAATCAGAACGATCACAAGATCACATCCAGCATCTGAAACAATCGTTCGATATATTACGAGAATACAAGATGAAACTCAACCCAACCAAGTGCTCTTTCGGAGTGCGTGCTGGAAAGTTTATTGGATACATGGTTACACGACGAGGGATCGAGGCGAGTCCAGAGCAGATCAAAGCAATCCTGGAAATCCAGTCACCAAGGAATGTAAAAGAGGTACAAAAGCTGACTGGACGAGTAGCGGCCCTGAACAGGTTCATCTCACGATCATCCGATAAGTGTCACTTGTTCTACAACGTGCTTCGAAAGAACAAAGGCTTCGATTGGACAGAGGCACACGAGGAAGCACTACAAAGCTTAAAGAAGTACATGTCCAATCCTCCACTATTGACGAAACCAATCGAAGGAGAGAGCTTGCAATTGTACCTCGCTGTAAGTAACAACGCTGTTAGCGCAGTGCTCGTACGAGAAGGTGACCAACATCAACAACCTATCTATTATATAAGTAAGTCTTTCCTCGATGCTGAAACAAGGTACACGTCTATGGAAAAGCTCTTACTTGGCCTCGTAACCGCAGCAAAAAAGTTAAGGCATTATTTCGAATCGCATCATATAATCGTTGTTACTAACTATCCTCTTAAGATCGTACTTCGTAAGCCTGAACTTACAGGACGATTAGCAAAGTGGAGTATTTATCTTAGCAGCTTCGATCTAACGTATCAACCAAGAACAGCGATAAAGTCTCAGGCGTTAGCAGATTTCGTAGCAGAATTCAGTCCTGGGATCGAAGAACCATCGTACGATGAAATCAGTAATGTGATGATTCACGACAACGAACCATGGACCATGCATGTTGACGGAGCTTCTAACGCACGAGGATCAGGATTGGGAGTAGTCCTGAAATCATCACATGGGGGCAGTATGGTGTATTCGGTACGATGTGAGTTCAAAACCACCAACAACGAAGCAGAGTATGAAGCCTTGATCGCTGGATTGGATATGGCATATAACTTAGGAGCACGATGGCTACATGTACGAAGTGATTCGCTACTAGTTGTAAACCAAATCAATGGCGAATTCCAGGCAAAGGATTCAAAGATGATATCGTACCTCAAGATTGCAAAAGATAAGATCGCACGATTCGACAAGTTCTCGATAGAACAAATCCCAAGAGATCTGAACATGCAAGCCGATGCCTTGGCTAACTTGGGATCCGCATTCAACGAACCAACTTTAGAAAGTGTTCCGATAATACATCTTATGTCACCAACAATCGAAGAAGCTCAAATGATCGAAGAAGACCACGATTGGTCGAATGATATATGGAACTATCTCAAAAACGACCAACTCCCTGAAGACAAATTAGAAGCCCGGAAAGTCAGACTTAAAAGCTCTCGATACACGATCTTCGATGATCAGCTGTATCGAAGGTCCACGACGGGTTTAATCTTACGATGCGTGGTAAACAGGCAACAAATCGATCAAATCCTTCAAGAGATGCACGATGGAGAATGTGGAAACCATTCTGGGGGCAGAAGCCTTGCTAACAGAATCTCGAGGCAAGGATATTATTGGCCTACTCTTCGAGAGGACTCGATAAGGTATGTTCAAAGGTGCGATGCTTGTCAAAGACACTCAGGTACGTCACATCTACCTTCTGAACCCCTACACTCTGTCTTAATCCCATGGCCATTCATGCGATGGGGGATGGACATCGTAGGAAAATTACCACCTGCTCCAGGTCAGAAAGTATTTTTACTTGTTCTTACTGATTATTTCTCTAAATGGATTGAAGCCGCAGCTTTCTCACAGGTTAGGGATAAAGAAGTTATCTCCTTTATCCAAACTAACATTATTTACAGGTTTGGAGTACCATCAGAAATAACGTGCGATAATGGGTCCCAATTTATAAGTGAGAGAACTCGAAAGTTCTGCGATGAACGTGGGATAAAACTCATTACATCGACCCCAAGATATCCACAATCCAACGGCTTGGCTGAATCCAGCAACAAGACCATTATTAATTCTATTCGAAAGAGGTTGAAAGCTGCAAAGGGTCGATGGGTCGAAGAATTACCATCTGTTTTATGGGCAAATCGCACGACACCTAGAACCTCAACTGGACAAACTCCCTTTTCCCTAGTATATGGATGTGAAGCAGTCCTTCCAATCGAATCACAGATTCCTGTTGCTCGACATCGTACGATTGAACAAAACTCGATAGACTTGTGTTACGATATCGATGCTTTGGAAGAACTAAGAGAGAAAGCCTTTCAAAAGATGGCATCGCAGAAAGCCATGGTTGAACGCTACTTCAATAAAAAGGTGAAAGTCAAGGTATTTCAAGTTGGAGATCATGTCCTGCGACGTGTCTTTCCGAATACACAAGAATCGAACGCTGGAAAACTTTCCATCAAATGGGAAGGACCTTACATCATTACCAAGATCGTGGGGAAAGGTGCCTATAAGATTTCAACCATCGAAGGTAATGAAATCCCACGTAGTTGGAATGCAACTCATCTAAAAAGGTACTACTTCTAAAACCCTTTTTATTTTACTATTATTCTATCGAACGATTACTGACTTAGGCATCGGAGCGCCGTTGGTCAATCCAACGGCCACCCCTTAGCCAATTTTACTCGCAGGTAACGCACGATTATCGCAAGACATCGCACGATTATCGCAGGATATCGCACGACTACCGCAGACATCGCACGATCTATGGCAAAACATCGCCCGATAAAACAACATGCTCAAATCGCATAGAACTTAAAAGATGCATCAATTTTAAATCGCAAGAGCGCAAGTCAAAACGCCAGACGCATGATTAACAGAAACGTTTCTAAAATTTTTTAAGTGCCTTAAACTCATGATAAACATCGCAAGCTAAAACGCACGATTAATTAAGGCCTTAAACATAGAATCAGCTAAAACGCATGATTCATTAAAAGTACTTAAGACAAAAATAAAGTACTAATTCAACATCGCACGATTGCAAAAAAAGATAATTTCATTAAAAAGTACTTAAAAGTACTACGATTACATCAAAAGGAATTTAAATTTCAGGGTTGGCCTCTACGCCAACACCTTCTTCTATACTAGCTCCTACGACAGGGGGAGGAACGTCTTCAGCAGCCTTGTCCACGATGACGGATCCAGAGGCATCTTCATTCTTATCCTCCTCCTCGATCATCGTGACTTCGGCCTCTTTGCTCTTCTCAGCACCTTCCTCCTCTTCATCAGCATCCTTGGCGTCATCAGCATCCAGAAGCTCATCAGATCCCATCGCATCGCGGAAAGCCCCCAGCTCACCCTTGGCAGCCTCGATGGTGTACGTGCCACCAATAAATTGGCGTATTAAGGCTGCACGGGCCACCATCCTGGATAACACCATCTCATCTTTGAGATCCAAGATCTCAGATGATAAGGCCTTCTCGCGATCTGCCATCTCCACACGCGATGCAGCCAGTTCTTCCTCCAGCTTGGCGATACGATTATTTGCCGCTGTCAGCCTTGCACGTTGTTCTGATCGAACGTGCTCAGCCTCATCCAGTTTAGCTATCAGATCGTCCACCTCAACCCGTTTGGCCTCTAAATCAGCAGCCATCTTCGATGCCTTCTCCTGAGCCTTCTTCGCCTCGTTCACCGCAGCCCTCTCACTGGACATCTTCATCTTCATGTCTTTTTGAACGGTCTCCAGTCTTTGGTGAAGACCAAGACACGCCTGGAAAGCCTGCATAACACAAGATGATTAGAACACATAATTATAATATATCGTAAGATAAAAGCATCGTACGATAGCTTACCATGAAAGAGTATCCAACAGCACCGGCATTGAGCTCGCCAATCCGACGAGTGTCCATGTGGGCCTTCTGCGATGGAAGCAAATATTGTTCGATGGCAGGGAAAAGGTCATCTTGGTTGATGACATCGCCATCCAGAAAGTTTGAAGGTAAAGAAATGTGGATCGACGTCTCACCCTCCTTCCCCTTTTGAGGCTTGGCTGAAGCTCTTTTCTCCTTTGGCATCATAGGAGACATCGTAGGAGGAGGAGCAGTGTGAATCGGGGTCGCATCGACCACATCATCCGCCTGTCGTACGGCTTCCTTTGATGCGATCGGAGCACCCGAAGAAGACCTTGTCTTCTTAGGTTGTGGCTCCATGCCACTTACTCCCTTCTTCTTCTCCAAAGCTCTCTTGGCCGTCGCCATGTTTGCCAACTTCTTCGAAGGTTTCTTTTGGCCTGAAATAAAGCAAAAACACACATTAACATCGTACGATAAAGAAAACGTAAGAAGATGAAAATCATCGTACGATTTACCTTCCATCTCTTCTTCTTCTTCTTCTTCACTTAGCACTTGAACTTCAAGCTCTTCGTCGCTATCCTCCCTTGGGCTTTTTCCCTTCGATCTGGCGTACGATCTTTCTTGAACACCATACTCCAAGAAGCGATTAACAGCCTCGGTGGATTCCTCGAAAGAAAACTCGATCTCTGCAAAAAGAAACACACGATAAGAAATTATACGATAAAATCAAAACAAAACAGAATATATAAAACGACCTATACCTAGTGGGTTCCATTCTGGGGCTACCCATCCACCTTCCTCCAAGACCGATGAGGATCGCACGAACGCATATCGGGCCTTCCATCCTCGATCAAATGCTTGAGTACCATGTACTAACATGGCATCACCCCTACCCTTGGGATAAATCCCATACCTATCATAATCAGAGACCTTCACGGTATACGCCGTGAGAAGGTCATCGACGGTGAAAGGGGCTCTACCCCAGTTCTCGGTTACACGTTCGATAACGCTCACGACCCTCCAGAATTGGGGCATGAGCTGTCCAGGAGATAAACTAAATCGTGTCATAAAGGCACGAGATAGAGGACTGTAAGGCTAGATAAACCCAATCTTAAAGGGGTATTCGAACAAGGCAAAGAAGCCTGCCGGAGCATCAGCGGGTCTAACCTCGCCGGGTGATTTGATTACAGCCTCCTTAGGCATCCTAGCAAGTTTCCTAAGGTGGATTAGGTCGATTTCTCCCTGGATTGTACTCTTAACCTCCATAATTTCTCTAAAGCTAAGACGATCTAAACTCCTATGTAATCTATCGAAACGCAGCAAGTCGAAATTCCTAGGGTTCTTCTCAGCCCTAACTTTCAAACGCATGAACTGAATTGAAATAAAGAAAAGAGAGATACCTTATAGGCGAATTGGATCTAAAATCTCCTTAAAGATTAGAAGGATTCGGTTGGAGAGGAATTTGAATTCGAAATTGGAAAAGATTTTGAGATAATTATGGAAGAAATCTTATCTTTATATGAAATTAAACTCCTTCCCAAGAAATTGAGGTCGAATCGAGCATCGACACCTGTCCCTTATAACCGTTGCATTGACAGCTAGCAAAATAACCAGGTTGTAACGCCGTTAACGTGAAAACCGGTTCATATTCGATAGATTAGTCACGATAAAATTGATGTACTAACGATTTGATTTTACAGGAATAAGATTCAGAAAATCTATAACTTATTTTCTAAATCTTGGGGGCAAACTGTTTGGGTGAAATTTTATCATCGAACGATCGAACGAATAGAATCGTAAGATATCTTCCAGGATAATATTCCTGTATTAAGATAAGGTCCTGAAGTAAAGATATAATTACCATCGAACGAAGACAAATGATCATCGAAGATAATCATGCGATTTCATCATATGATCGTACGATTGAACTAACGATATACATATTCAAGTTTGCTCTTATTGCAGGAAAGCTTATCCAAGATGACCTCGAAGCATAGTCAACACTTATCAAACCTGATATGACCGTTCGAACAAGATACGCTCGTCTTAAAGAACTTAGACGTTACGATCGCAAAACCAGCTTCAGTTATATCCGTTGCATTTATGGCTCAATAATGAACGAACGGTTACGATCCAAGCAGCTATAAAAGAGATTCAAGATCCTACACTCAAGGGGACCAATTCCGAGAGAAAAATAGCAATACCAATATTATTCTCTGTATTTACATTCGATAGCGTTCATTCCCTTATTGTAATCGTACGATACAACTGTAACATCGAGGATATCACCCCTTGTTGGTGATCAATAGTGCAACGTCGACTATCCTATTTAGTCGGCCGCAGGTTTTTTCCTCGATTCAGAGGTTTTTCCTGCGTCATCAATCTTTTTGTCTATTTACTTTTATTTATCGCACGTTTTATCGAACGAGAGTTCTTTCTTTTGACGATTCTGCCTCACGACATCTTATGATAATAACTTAAGTAAATTTTTACACAAACAACACTCATGATCAACCAATATATGCTTCGACTAGTGAACAAGTGGATCTGTGGATGGCGATACCTCATCACCATCTCAATTACATGTTCATAGTTAGGGGTGTTCGCGGTGCAGTTTGGGGCCAAACTGCAAACCGCACAACATAAACTTTTCCAGTTGGTGGTGTGGGTTTCTAGGTGGATGGTTTCGAAGTGGGTCTTGACGTAATTGGCGGCGAAGGAGGAGGGCGGGGTTTCGGCGAAATGAGGTGAGGGTGGAAGGTGAGGTGGCGTAGGTAGTTGGAAATGGTGTAGTTGGATGCAGAGTTGAGAAAGGCGGAGATGAATGGTGGGTGTTGGGCGGTGGTGTGGGTGGTGACGGCGGCGGATGAGGGTGTGGAAGGTGTAGATAGAGATAATGCAGAGGCCAGAGGGTGATGATGATGGTGGTGAAGGTGCATGAAGAAGGGGTGGTTGATTTTGAGAAACAAATAGTTTGAGATATCCTAATGGAACTTCACAAAAACCCACGTGGACGTGTGAATTCATGAGTTTAAAAAATGAAAAATTAAGGGATTAAAATTAAATAAATAAGTAATTATATGGGTATTAAGTAAAAAAAATAGGAGATTAAAAGAAAAAATAAATGACTAAAAAGTAGGGGATAAATAGAAGGAAAATGAACCGAAAGTGTAAAACGCGTCTAAATACATGTTTAGGCAGGAAAATCTTAAAACCGACTCACCAGACGACGACACGTAGCAGTCCAGTTACTTTTTTATTATATATAGATTTATCTGTAATAAGTTTATCTTTAATTTTACCTTTATCATTATATCCTTTAAACAATGTACATTCATCCTTTAACAAAATTTATTTAATTAACTAAGATATTTTGTTTAATCTATATATAATAAAAGAGTAACTGGGCTGGCAAGTGTCACGCTCTCGTGAGTCGAAAATGGTATTTTCCCGCAAAAATGTGAACCAGGACGAATTTTTCACTTTCGGTTCGTTTAAGCTTATCTGATTGACACGTGTCCTATTATATAATCCCCTTATTTTTTGTTATTTATTTTAGTTAAGATGTAACACCCCAAAAATTGGATATAACAAAAACTTTCATTAACAAAATGTGGTAAGACAATACGTCATAACGTGAGCTCTTCTCAAAAGAGAGGCATAGAGTAACAATAATTATTACATGCTTGTAATGTAATCAAAGTGATAATGACAACCAAACTAGTCTATTCCTTATTTAGGAAAAGACACTACAAAAAGGTTGTTATTCTATAGTCGCCTACATGGTCTAAAAGACTTGCCTCTCCAAAGTTCCCCCCCCCCCCCCAAAGCTCACTCTAATCCAAGCACCTACTTGGAAGCGGCACCACTAGCACATGAGATACATATGTCACCAAACAAGTGTTAGGCCAAAAGAGCCTAGTGAGTTGTACTAAACATATAAGAACACATAAATGAACATAGTAAGAGTCCGCGTTTATTGTTTATCTTTTATTCCTCGGAAACAGTGGGAGTGACCCACTTCCACCAACCAAGTCTCACCTTTTTAATTCCAAACACCTCGATGCCATATCTATCATAACACCATCAGAGGCCCACACAATTCGGAGCCACCCGAAAGGTGGCAACATAAGCGCATACCCTTCCGGTACCTCCCAAGACCGTTTGGTGTGGAAACATTCCTTTGGATTGTCCATTTCATGTGTATACGTGCTCTTCGCATGTTGGTCAGTCAAGGGACCATCTCCATAGAGTCTTTCAACCTCAATTCACAATTTCACGCTACTACTTCAAGTATGTTATTCTCATATAATTTACCATAGTCCCAACTATCATAACATACAAATTCACATAGAAATTAACATAATCACGATATTTAAAGATTCTATGCTTCAAGTACTAGGCTCAACACCCAATACATCTCTATCATCATCATCATTTATCCATATAGTATGGATATTCTCAAGTCTATCATTTCAAGTATTTCCAAACACACAGTGCTCATTTATATGAAGCAATAATAGCATGTTAAATCAACAAGATGATATGTACTCAGTTTTTTACAAAAGAGATTTAGTAACTCACCTTAGGGTTTGCAACCAAAACCCCCAAATCCAAGATTTAGATTAAGAAGAAGAAGAAATCCTAGATACAACAAACCAACCATAAATTAGTTTATATTTACTTCATATAAATAGGTGGAGGTTCAAACGAGAACACTCCTTATTTGCGAAAATGCGAGAACGCTTGTGAGCCTCAAACTTATATCCCAATAATCTTGTGATCGGACAATAGCATCATGTTCCAACATGGTAAGAGGAACCCATCTCTTGCAATAACGGCTTTGGTACGTAACATCATCCTGCATTTTTTCTCTGCTTCAAAATCTTCTTCTACAAATTTGAAAACATAAGATATAGATTAGACGAAATCAAGAGTTGATGATTTTTCAAACAAAACCATACAGAGAGCCTTTTATACCTTCTTTTGCAGCAAAACAAATTCCTTTGCTTCCTTCTTCTTTTCAGCAAACTTAGACAATTTCATCAGTAACCCAATTTCTCAATTTTCTATTGAATATTTCCAGGTATTAGGTAATCAAATTAGACCAATGAATTTCATCACACACGAGTTGAAAGCTATTTAAGAGTTAGACGACATTTTTCACTATTTATGACAGATGCCGTGATAACGACGTGATATCTTCGTATTATTGCCGTGATAACGATGTGATATCTTCGTATTATTGCCGTGATATCGTCGTAATAACGCCGTGATATCAGCGTGATAAGGCCGTGATATCTCCGTGACATCGAGGTGATACGTCGTGATCTCAACGTGATATCGCCGGGATAACGTCGTGATATCGGCGTGATAACTCCGTGATATAGCTGGGATAACGCCGTGATATCTCCATGATAACGGCGTGATATCGCACGTGATAATGCCATGACAACGCCGTGATATCACACGTGATAACCCGTGCTATCGCCATGAATCACATGTGATAACGCCGTGATATCGTCATGATGTCACACGTGATAACGACGTGCTATCGATGTGATATCGCCGTCATAACGGCGTGATATCACACGTGATAACGCCGTGCTATCGCCGTCATAACGCCATGATATCACATGTGATAACGCTGTGATATCACACATGATAACACTGTGTGCTATCGCCGTCATGACGGCGTGATATCACATGTGATAACGCCGTGATATCACCGTGAGAACGACGTAATATCACACGTGATAAGGACGTGATAACGCCGTGATATCACACATGATACCGCCGTGCTATCACCGTGATACCGTACGTGATAATGTTTTAATCAAAATACCACTAACAATGTATTGTAATTATCAACGAAAAAAATACGATGTGATATTAACATGCTTATCTCGACGTGTGTGGATGTATTAATACAAATTGTGGGAAAGTGTATGGATGTGTAGAGTATTAGTACGTGATATCACTAACAGCTTCATGGGAATAGAAGGTTGCGGCTAATTAAAATTGACTTAACATATTATACTTGGTTGATAGGTGTTCTCGCATTCTCGCAAATAAATAAGGTTCTCGTTTGAACTCTTCCCTAAGGGTTAATTTCATATATACCCTTCTTAAAGGTGAAAGTATCATATTTACCTAACTTAACTTACAAATATCATGAATACCCTTACTAACCTATCAAAATATTGTATTTACCCAAATGATATTTTTTATCAATTTTTAATCATTTAAAATGAAATTTAATGATATATAATTATAAATGTTAATGAAAAGACATCTTTACCCCTGTTATTATATAATATTATACATTATTTTCGTGCAGAAGCAAGCCCCAAACTCGGTAAGTCATGGTTACAGTTGGCCTTCATCTCTGCCATCCCCCACTCACCTTTTTTGCTATCATTAATGCCAACCAAAGTTGATATCAACACAAATCTGCTCCACTACGTGTTTAGGTGTGTATGTGAGAGAGAGAAAAAAAGGAAATTAAATGGGAGCATGTGGATCGAGAAGCGATACCGAGAGTTCATGGAAGAAGAAGATGATGTTTGGGGAGGAAGAAGACGACGATTGGTGGTACTAATCTGTATTCATCTCGTAGTAAAGTTGATGCATCTACTGATATATGTAATTCGATGGATCGATCTATTCGAAACCCTACTTTTCATGGTAAACTTTTTGCAAATCCCCAAATTGTGTTCTTAAAATTGGGGTTTTCTGGGTTTTCAGTTTTTTGATGGCTGATTATTGCTAAAAATTCGTAGAATATGATTCTATGAACTAAAAAAAATCCAATTTCTTCTGGTGATTTGTTTATGATTTTGATTATGAAGTACAGGTTGGTTTGGTTTTGATTAGGAAGAACAAGTTGGTTTGATTTTGATTAAGAAGTATAAAGTGGTTGATAGTGTAGTAGGGATTCTGTCATGGTGATGAAAAAATTTGCAGGCATGGGTGGGGGTTGGTGGAGATGAAGAAATTTGCAGGTATGGTTGGGGTATGGTGGAGAACTGGATATGAAGGCCTACGGCCACAATTTGGGGGCTTGAATTTGAATGAAAATAAAGTATAATGTTATATAATAGCAGGGGTAAATATGTCCTTTTATTAAAACTTATAATTATAAATTATTAAATTTGATTAAAAATGATTAAAATTTAATAAAAATTCTTATTTGGGTAAATATGATATTTTGATATGTTAATAAGGGTATATATGATATTTGTAGGTTAGTTGGGCAAATATGATATTTTCACTTTTAACCAGAGTATACATGAAATTAACCCTAAGTTTAAATCACACTGTATAACTTACCAACCAAGATCTTGAGTAATGCCCTAAAAATGGTGAAAACTGACACCCCGAAATTGAGGAAGATGAAACTTGATGATGAAAATCCTTGAGATTCTTGAGGTTGGCCGTTAAGGAACCCTAAATCGCCTTTAATGAAGAGAGAGAGAGAGAGAGAGAGAAAAGGGAGAAGAGAGAAATGAGATTAGGTTGAAATGAGAAAGAAAGAAAGAAAGGAAAATGGGTTTCAATAGGTCTGATAGTGCTCGCGGCGCAAAGTGATAGTCTCGTGGCGCGAGTGTTACTCCAGTAGCCATCCCGAAAATCACCCAAACTCGCTTCGTTGGCGCGAGGCGGAGGGCTGGATCCCGACACGAGAGTGACTCTAGTAGCTAAAACAAAAAGCTCAACAAAATGAACCCAACGAGAGCAGCCTTCTCGCGACGCGAGGTAGTGCAGGTCCTACCAATTATGATTTTTTTAACTTTAATCCTAAAAGTGAAAGTGTAGGTAGTTTAGACAATTGTACCTGAAATTCTGGGTGTTACATATAGTTAGGCATGGCAATTGTCTCCGACCCATCGGGGAACCCGGTCCACCCGCCCCGATCGGGGATGGGGATTCCCCAGTAAACCGGGTATTGGGGACGGGGACGGGGATCCCCGTTTTCTCAAACCGGGGATGGGGACGGGGACGGGTTTAGCACTCCCCACCCCGCCTCATACCCGTACCCGTATATATATATATTAATTATTTATTTAAATTATATATTATTTTCCTATTATATCGGTATATGGTTATTCTAATTTCGATAAATTATAAATATTAGTTGATATGGTTTTGACTATTAATTGATACGTTTTGGTTACGTGTCATTAAAAATTATTTTAGGACTAAGTTTAGCTTATTTTGGTATTACGTTTATAAATTATTATGCAATTATGTCTATAAATTATTACACAATACATTCTTAGTTTTTATTGGGAATATGTGAGATTAAACACGTATGATATCTCAAAATATTTAGTTTAAAATAGATTATATAAACGGACATAAAATCCCTGTTTCCCCATTGGGGATCTCCGTTCCCCGTTGGGGACGGGGATGGGGATACGATCAAATTCCCTGGTGGGGATGGGGAAGGGGAAGGGGAAGGGGAAGGGTGTAACACCCTAAAAATCAGGGCGAACAAAAACTTTTTAATTGCACAAAAGGTGGTATACAATGTACGCCAAGGCGTGAGCCCTTCCCAAAATAGGGGTATAAGTAGTGTAATTACAATGTTTGTAATCCTAAGTAAAGAATACGACAACCGTCTAGTCTAAATCCTATCTAGGAAAAAAGACTACAAAAAGGGTTGTCAGAATCTATCAATGTGCGCGCGGTCTAAAGGACCAGACTCTTCACCCGTCCCCCAAAGCTCACTCTTTAATTTCCGGCTCTTACTTGGGAACCGCGTCCTTAGTACCTGAGAGACACATCGACACCAAACAAGTGTTAGGCAAAAGGAGCCTAGTGAGTTGTATCAATAAAACAACATACACATAAAAGCATGTTAAGACACGTGAGAGGTACGAGAGTGCATTAATAACAAAATGCATCATATTAACCGGAATATCTTTTATCTTTGAAAACTGTGGGAGCGACCCACTTTCACCAAGAGCCGCATACTATCCCTGCTCGTAAAGAGCTGCATACTATCCCTGCTCGTAAAGAGCTGCATACTATCCCTGCTCGTAAAGAGCTGCATACTATCCCTGCTCGTAAAGAGCTGCATACTATACCTCGATGCTGGATTTAGCATAGCATCATTAACAGAGGTACATATAACGAGGGTCTCAATCCCTTTACCTCGTTTCCCATAACCCAACATATTCGGATATCACATCCTTTCGTATAATTTCATAGTATGTATACTTTCAAGTATTCCACATAATTACATTCATCCCACCATCTCATGGATTTGTCACATTTTATAGGCGTATACGATATCCTACCACACGTATAAGTCATATAACCCATATCATTCATGTAAGCATAACACATCATACGTTTCATGGAAAGCTCTAACTCAAACTGATAAGTAATTTATATCAAAACCACATTCGTCCAAGAAAACAAACAAGGAATATGAAATCATCAAGATGATGTGCCCTCAGTTTTAACAAAAAGGTTTTAACAACTCACCTCGGGCTTGTAAAGCCAAGAGCCCCAATTTTCACCAAAACCCTAGCTTAAAGCTTGAGTAATCACCTAAACTGATAAGGAGTTAAAACCTTGGATTAGCTCCAGATCTACGACATATAAGACTAGATCTATACTTTAAGCCATATAAAGAACTCACCTTGAGGGTTTGTACCCAAAACCCCCAAATCCAAGATTTAGGTTAAATATGTGAACAACCTATAATCAAGCAAATCAAACCTTAGGTTAGTTTTATAACTTCTATTATGTGGATTAACATACCTCAAGTGGTTTAGATAAGCTTACCTAGCCAAATCTTGAGTGGAAAACCCTAGATCTTGAAAAGCTCAAGCCTAGCAACAATGGAAGTGGAAGATGGGGTGAAGAAGATGAAGATGATGAATATCAACTCCCAAATCTTGCTACTTTAACTATCAATCCATTAATGGGATCTTGGAGAGTTTGGAGAGAGGAGAATATAGGAAAAAGAATCAGCTCAAATGGTTTAGAAATGAGGAAGTTATGATAAAATGAAGAGAGAAGGGTATTTAACCTATTCTGGATCTGACACAGCTCACGAAAGCCCAAAACAGCACTATGACAGCGCTTCTTAAGGTCTGAAACAGGCAACTGGAACGAAAGTCCAAAACGACACTATGACAGCGCTTTTAAGGTCCAAAATAGGCAACTGGAACGAAAATCCGTGATTTGATCCAAAATTCTAAATCCCATAATTTATCAAAGAACCACTATTACATCCGAAAATTACGGGTGTTACAAAGGGGATGACGATGAGGGCTCGGGGACGGGGATGGAGATTGGGGTCCCCGCCCCATTCCCATGCCTACATATAATCCCATACTTTTTAGTTACTATCATATAATTAGTTATTTATTTACTTTTAATCCCTAACTTTTTCATTTTTTATTTTACACCGTTATCATATAGCATAAATAATCATAGTTTATAAACTAAAATGCATTAAACAATATGTTTTTTTTTTACAATTTATACCAATAAATGAACCGAAAGTGAAAATGTGTTCAGGTTCAAGTTTAGGCGGGAAAATACTGATTTTGGCTCACGAGAGATCGACACGTTGCAGCCCAGTTACTCTTTTATTATATATAGATTATATATCTCTATTATATTATAAAAGAGTTTAAACGGTTATTGTCAGTACATCTTGACAATTTTTGTACAAGTTTTAAAACATGTTGTACAATCCTTCTAAAGCACTCTCCCCATTCTCTCCTTGATTTATGTGTCAAATTTCTTTTTTCAATTTTATAAGTTACCCTTAGGGGGCGTTTGGTTGGGGGTATTGAAGGGCCAGGAATGGAAATGATAATGAAAACTGCTGTTTTGTTTGATATTATATAATAGAATCATTTCTGCAGATCCATTAATTTCCATTCTTGACTAAATTGGGTGAATGAAATTTTTATTTCCACTTGGTTCTTTTTTCATGCATTATTTCATCTATGAATGTTAAATGAAACATCTTTTGCATTTTCAAATTGAAAAAACATATTTTTTTTTTAATATGAAGCAATTTTTTATTAATTATATTGGGTTAACCAAACAACATCAATGCAATGCTCATTCCTGTTTCCATTCTTCTGCATTCTCATTTTCATTTTCATTCTCATTCCCTGAAATGAACCAAACGCCCCCTTAGTACTCACATACTTAGTTACTAAATTTACTTTCAATCCTTTGTTTTCTATTTTTTAGTTCACATCGTTGTCATATAATATAAATAATTGGGTATTATGAATTAAAATGCATTAAAGTATGTTTCTTTTTTTGCAAATTATATCATCATAATCGTCCTATCAATGGCTTCTAAATGAGCCCAACATTATCAATTATTAATTCTATTATATAAAAATGATATTTCATACTTTTTTCAACATTTCCAGATTTATTTTTTCAAAACATCTCCTTATTAAATACCTATTCCACATATGATCCTTTAAAAGTCATATTTTCAATTTATAACTTATACTCTACATCCTTGTAATTACTTAATCAAATTAATCTCAAACTTTCACTTTTTTATTTTTCATTTCACATTTTTATCATATTAATATAATTAATATATATGAACTAAAATGTATTAATTTTTTAAAACAAATTATACCATTATAATCGTCTCGATAATACCTTTAAAATGACATTAATATTTTTTGATTTAATAGTATTATTAAATATCAAGAATACATATAAATTAATCTAATTTATATTGTGTCGACAATACATTCAAAATGACCTTAATATTGAATATTTTTTGATTTAATAGTATTATTAAATATCAAGAATACATATAAATTAATCTATTTTATATTTTTTTACATTCTTATTTTTCATTTTACACCCTTATATATAATTTATATCTATATCTATACTATTTTATAGAAAAACTTATTCGGTTATTGTTAATCTATATTATCTATATCTATACTATTATAAAAAAAAGTACTACAGTTAATTTCAAGAATTATTGAAATTTCAAGAGTCCTAGGTGATGTTTGGTTCGCTGGAATGTTTCTGATGGAATTGGAATCTGCCAGGAATTGGAATCTAACTCCATGTTCTGTTTGGTTGGCAGGAAATGGAATTGGATCCAATTTCATAATCTGTTTGGTTGGCAGAAATGTCATCGGAATTGGAATTTAGATATGCAAAATGACAGAATTACCCTTCATTTAGACCACAAAGTGACAATCAAACAACAAATTTTCAGCAAATTAAACATGAAATTTTCACAAAATTTCATAAACTAAACACGAAATTTTCATAAACTAAACAAGAAATAGTATCAAGTTGGTTCTAATACATGTAAGAACGTAGAACAACATGAATTGTTAAATTCTAAATTGCAAGAAAATGATAATTTGTTTTCTATTTGAACAGAAAAGATAAAATAAAACAAAGATTACCAAACTCATCTAGGAACAAAGATATGGAGCATTAAGATATAGTTGTGATTCTATAAACAAAAAAGATAAATCAGCAAACAAAGAAGAAATTACCAGCAACTTATAGATATTGAATAAAGATATTGAACAAGATATTGAATATAAAAGATATTGAACAAGAAATTACCAGTACCTCGTCGGCGTCCAGCAACACCGACGACGACGTAGGTGACGATGGGAAGCTGGATGGTGAAGGCGACAATGGCAAAGTTCGATGGTGAAGGGTAGGTGCAGATGTGAAGAGATTAGGGCTTCTTGTCAATTAAATTGAATCAGGGGTAAAATGGTAAAGTTTCACATTCCCACTCCCTTGGATTTTAAATCCTTCCACTTCCTGATGGATTTTAAAATCCGTCCATGGATGGAATTAAATCCCATATCTAAATTCCAATTCCAACCCTTATAACTTACCAAACATGAGATTTTGATGGAATTGGAATCATGCGAACCAAACGGGTCCTTACTTTAATCGTCAAATATTTCAAAGATCCTTGAAATATTTTTATAACAATTTATATTATTATAGTCGGCCAACTCAAAACCTTCAAAATGAACTCAAATGTTATGAGTTTGAAGGTCCACTACCGATCGAAACTTTTTTCAATTTTTTGATTTTTATACGTAAAATTCAATAGTTTATGTAAGATTTATTATGAGCAGGTAATTCATACACTTGGCACTGCAATAGACACGGATACATATCTAAGTAGATTATAAAGGATTCACTTATCCCTTTTTAAGTAAAGATGAATGCAATCATAACGGTCCACATTTATCTTAAATTCAAAATCATAATATATGGGTATTCAACATTTGTTACCATATTATACATCCTCCTTGCCATTGAATACTTGTGAGATTTATCAATTACTTTCTTTGGATTAAGTTATTGGTTTGCATAAATCCCCAATGAAAAGTGTGATAGGTTTTGTGTATGTAGCTAGGGTTTCATTTCATGATTAATGGTTTCATCATTATCGTCGTCTTAAACATATAGATTGTGTTTCTGCAGGTGTTTTTTGGTGTAATGCTTGATCGGTTCATCGCTCTTGTAATTGGATGATTCACAGTATGTTAATTACTTCAAATTCTTTGTTATTGGTTGCTTATTTATGACACTGGTATACTGTTTATTTGTGGGTTGTGGAAACCAGACTTCAGATATTTATAATAGATGGTTTTTATGGTTTGCTTTCTTTATGATTATGTGTTTTTAGTGTTTTTCTGGCTGTGCTAAGGTTTGCCTATGTCCATTATTTTGTTGATAGGTTCTAAATGTTTGTGGGTTTAAGTTTGCATCAAGGGCTTATAGTTTTGGTTATCTTAAACTTTTTGGTCTTTTAGTGCATTGGAATGCTCTGTTTTGTTGATTAGAGGGTCTTTTAGTGCATGGGTATGGTTTCTTTGTTGATTAAAGGTCTTTTAGTAGATGGGTATCCTCTGTTTATATGATTAGAGGGTTTTTTAGACTTTTACTACATGGGTATCCTATCTTTTGTTGATTAGAATTTAGAAGGTCTTTTAGTATATGGGTATCCTATCTTTTGTTGATTAGAAGGTCTTTTAGTATATGGGTACCCTTTGTTTTGTTGATTAAAGGGTCTTTAAGTACATGGGTATCCTATTGTTTTATTGATTAAATGGTTATCTTAGTACATGGGTATAGTTTTGTTTTGTTAATTAGAGGATATTTTAGTACATAGGTATTCTTTTTATTTTGTCTTCTGGATTAGTTGCCCACTTTCATTAAACATTTGATAGTTTATGCCATCTAGATTTTGAATTCATTGTCATCCTTTGAGTTTATAAGTCTGCTTCCTACTACTAACAGTTGTATGTTTCCAAGTGGCAGTTTTCCAGGTTGCCTCAAATTCCTAAAAATGCAGACAATACGTTCACGGTTTCCAAAGTAAGAGCAGAAATTTGTTCTACTAGAGACAAAAAGCTATCACTGTTCTAATTGTGGTGCAACTTTATTTTGGTTTAATGTAGTCTTGAGAAGAACATATTGACAACCGACGGCTACGTTACTAAAAGAAGTAATTTTTCACTAAGCCAATTGACATATAAAGATGGGTGCTATTGCAGCTACAACTCTTGCTTTGTGAGGTTAGGTTCCTGAACCCCACTCTTCATCTTTCCAAGCACGTTAACTTGATCTTGATCTTTCTATTCTTCATTTTGTGTAGAAAAATATGTAAATGCTTCTATGTTTTTCCATATCTGCTCCTTAGTAAATATGTAAATGCTTTATGTTTCAAATTAGATTAGGATGGTTAGTTGGATATTATCTGAGATGAAGAGCCTGTTAGGGGTCGTTTACTTCTTATTGGCTCTTATTAGGTAAGAAGGTCTTCCCCAATAAAACATGATGCATTTAGAAGCCACTTATTATGAAAAGAGACTCTGACCGGTCCTCTTACCTGATTAGGCTTGGTCATCAACCACCCCCTATCTTGCCGTGGTCATAGGATGCATTTTAGTTCTTTTTCCCATTTTATCCTCCATTGCCCATAATTTTATCACAATCCAGAGAATAATGCAGAATTAGAACCCATAAAAGTCTGTTTTTTCTTACTAACAAGAAAAAACCACCAACTGATGCAACACTGAGATCTTACAAGGGTTTCCAAAGCTGATATAAACTTTCGTTACTTTTTTGTTAGGCGATGGAGATCCTACAAGGGTTTCCAGTGAAAATCATCAACAATGAAGTTGAATGACGATGGAGGTCGGTACCAAAAAACCATCAGACAAACAAAGAACTCAAAAGACATAATGTTGGAAAATGGGATGAAAAGTGTACCGTGAGTGTGAAAAGCCAAGAAAAGGAGAATAAGATATAATATTTGTTTCAGCACTTACCCATTTTATTGGTAAACGATTCCTTAGTTCATACTATACGTTCTTGGTTGTGTACTTTGTTATCTTACAACTTAGTTTAAGAGCCCGCCTTTTTTGGTCGAATATTTGGATTGAATTTCTATTCACCAAACTTTCATGGTATCAGAGCCATAGATATAAAATCCAGATGCAATGAGCTCTCATCCCATGTTACTCAAGCCAGCACCATGGAGACAACTCATTCGTATGTTAATTGCTCTATGCTTATCATTGGGCATAGGTTGAATGGACGGAACTATTTGGAGTAATTTGAAACGGTGGAAGAAAGAAACTGAAGGAAGGTGATCCAAAGATCATAGAATTGTATCCTATTTGAACGAGGGTTTTAAACATTCACAAATATTTTTTGTCCTCTTCCTTGTGTTTTATTACAATCCAATATCTCCTGCCAATTTCTGATTTCATTAAGCAGCCTCTTCCACTTCAAAGAAGATCCCTCGAATTGGACTAGCAAATTCATATAGGTGAGGGATTTATTGTTCCATTATGCCATATACCTGGCTCTCTTATATGTGTTGGGGGTTTGCTTTATTTTCGCATAAATTTGATGATTTGGTAGAAGCCAACAATGTGTTTGATTAACTGAACTTATGATTGACATTGCCACTTCTTCTATGAAGGTTCTTAAATGGTTTATTTTCTTATAATGGATCTTTCCCCCTTAATCGCACGAGGATCTTTAGGTTATTCTGTTATACATATTTTCCTTGCTTGCACATAAGTTAGGACTTGCATGTTCAATTGTCGGTTAATAGTATCCACACTTTTCTTTGAATCTTACCTCTGTCACGTGGATGATGCCAGTAATACAAATATCCAGACATGGCCATATGCCTTTAGCTTAGCGAGGTGTAGTTATATATGAAACCTTAGCTTATTTTTTTTAGGACTTTCAATATCCTTATAACTATGTTAAACTTGAGGGAGGAGGAGATGTGAGAATGCCAACTTGACCCTTTGCCTAAGTATCATATTTGGTTATTTACTAAAATTGCTTAGCGGAAGGATGCATTGTTGTTAGTGTTGAGAAAGGGGGAAGAAGGAGAATAGAGAAATGGAAGAGAAGGCTAAGATAATGAGTAGGATGTGAGTGACCATATCGCATGAAAATTTGTAGGCATAGCCTTAAGCCATGGCCATTTATAGTTAAACATTTTTTCCTATCTTCTTGTAAAAGAAAGGTGCTTCTATTATATTTGTAACGAATGTATGTTGTTTCAAGATAAAAATAATTAATCATATTATAACAACACTTATGTTGCATGTAGATGACCAAAAATAATGAGTATCTTGTTGGTACTTGGTAGTGTGAATAGAGAGAGAGAGAGAGAACACATTAGCTTTGTGAAAGATGTTAGCATAATTAGGTAGCGTTAACAGAGTGAAACAACAAAGATTGGATCCTTTGTCGTTGGTGTGATCACACGAACACCTATCCGGATAATTACACATCTTGGTTTCATTGGCCATTTGTCGAGTTATTTGTAATTTTCTTGCCATTTCTTCATGCAATTAAGAGATGAAATTAAAGCAATACAAAAAAGCAGGTGCGGGTTGATGGATCATTGAGAAAGAAAAGAAAATGTACCTCTTCAGTTTTCATACAGGAAATAGAATCGGGTTTCAATCTTCTAAAATTATATATATCCAACAACATCCAATAAGTAATATTGATTTATTTTGTTTTTACACAAAGATGAAACTAGATCTATCTCTATGTAAGATCCAAAGAAATCAATATTAGCTTTTGGATGATGGATTTATATAATTCTAGGAGACTGAAATCCTTTTCTATTTTCTTTATGACAACTGAAGATTATTTTCTTCTCTTTCTTATTGATCCATCACCCTGCATGCGGTTTTTTATTTTGTTTTTGTCTCGTAATTAAATGATAAAATGCAAGAAAAATTACAAATGACTCAACACTTGACTAATGTGGTTGCCAATTTGTCATGTGCAATTATTTGCCTATGGGTATAATCACACCATGTTATATAAAGCATCTGGTTTTTGTGTTTTTTCTTTGTTAGGCACTATTCAAAGATTCTGCCATCTTTCAAAAGCTAATGAAAATTTCTCTCTTAGCTCAATCGCTGCCAACAAGATGGTTCATGATTTTCAGTTATCTACATGTTTGCTTTCTTGTTTAAATACAAATTTATTGCTTTTATCTTTGGGCAACATACATTCCTTACAAGAACAATAGAAATGCATATCTTTTTCAAACAAGAAGAAAAAAAAGAAAAATATAACTTAACATTATTTTTCCCAGCATTCACATTTCAACTTTGTAGTTGTTAATGGCTTAAGATATGTCACTTATTGTGGTTATCTGGTTGAACATGTTAATAATAAGGATTTTTTAAGTTTTGTTCTGTTTGTGTTGCATTTATTTTCTTTTTGTTTGTGTTGCTAATTACTGTGAGGATGGCTTAAAAAATGACTTTTCTATCTATAGCCTTAGCCTGAAGATGGATTGGGTAAGTGCTTGCCAAACACATTACCTTACCGGATGAATATGGCAAGGACCAAAAATTCTTACTCGGTAAGAGCAAGGCAAGGGCGATGACTCTTACCACGGTTAGCACTTACCGGGTACATTGCTACATTTGATGTTGTATTAGTGGACTAAAATCTTATCTGGTAAGTGAGAGTGTAAAATTTTACCGGTAAGCGCTACTTACCAGATAAGTGTTTGGTAAACGGCCTGTTAGTCTAATTGAAAACGCATGTTTGGTTGACCAGCATATGAGTTTAGGACACATCACATGGTTTCCTTAGCTTGGTGTATTTTTCTCTGTAGCTTAAGTCTATTTCAGATTTTTGTGTTCAATAATTAAATATGAACGTATGCTTATTAGTGTTGGTGTCTACATGCATTATACTGCTGCAAGTACTTAAGAGTGGACGTAAACTACATGAAAGAAAATCAAAGACCCAAAATAAAAAATGCTAGAAGGCCGAAACTTGGTTGGTAAGATAAAAAATGTAATTGGTATAAAGGCATGTGATCACGTGAGAAGCGTTATTTTTGGCTAGAACTGTGAGAAGTACTTTTAAACTGTTGATCACTTTTAATCAAGTACCCTCCCATGAATTGTGGCTTTAAAGGGAATTGATTCTTGCATCTCAGTGCATCTTATCTTAGTGCATCTCATCCTAATGTTCGTTCATTTCTCATACAACGGCCGATAACAACTTCTCACCATATTTGGCACTTCACCGGAACCCAACCCTTGGAATATAAATACACATTTGTAACCTCTATGACTCATCGATAATTTATATGTGACAGGAAATAGTTACAACTTAGCCAAGAATAAATGCAACTGAAGTGCGAGGGAAAGTCCCTCTCTTATGTTGAGGGAAAAAAATATAAATACATTGATCTAGGCAGCAGATTGAGAAATGCAATTGGGATTGTGGATAGTTAAAACTTTCATTCTCTAAGAGAATATACAAATTTATGCCGAGTATCTTTTAGGATGCGTTTGGTATGCAAAGTCGGTGGGATGGCACAGGACAAAAAAATAGTCCCATGTTTGGTATCCCCCCCCCCCCCCCCCCCCCCCTGCAGCACCGCCACAACCCCCATTGTCTTGGCCACAAGCCCACAACCATCAGCTATATCACCGCAACTGCCACCACCGCAACCACAGGTGCAGCAACAGCGGCAGGATTATGAATGATTCACCTACATTTTGGACTGCGTGTCCTTAGCGTTTCTACATGTACAAGTATCTGAGGATTTATGCGGAGTGCACCCTCCGTTGCGAGAATTGTAAAAGGGCGTTTCAGGCCGTGCGGATTCGCTCTCCACCACCAATAATCGAAGGCCAGGAAGCCGCTTTCTACTGTTGGGGGTTCTTCCCATTAGCGGTTTCGATGTGACATCTGCAGAAGAAATATGGCATGGGTTCGAACTCAAGATGGATGCCGTTTTCACCTCTCCATGATGTCTCGAGGAATGTTCAGGACCATTTAAATGGTAGGGCGGCCCCGAAGAAGAATTTTGTTATGAACAAAAACTCGGGGCCTCGTATCTACAATACATAGATGATGTTACTGATGATATTTTTGTGGGAATATCTGATCCTAGTGATAGTCCGGATGCTGAATGGAATAGCACCGCTAAAATGAAGGCGAAGAGGACAAAGAAAGGTCTGAAACGGGCTTTTAAAAAGAGAGCACAAGTAATAGCTGTTAGGGTAAAGGATGGTAGAAGTGGGAGCAATAAGGACATGGAAATTGGTAGTGCAGATCAAAGGGGTGTAGGGGTGCCTACTGTACGACTAGCAAGAAAGCTGTAGGTAGTAATCCAAGAAGGCAATCGGGTCGGGTTACCAAAGAATTGGGGAAGTTGGATTTGAATGTTGGATTACATAATAACGAAGGTGAAGAGCCTGCTCCACGGGTGATTGTTGGGAATCGAGGGAATGGGCAGGGAGAGAAAGTGAACATTGAAGGGATTGGGTTCTATGAAGGACTTGATGAGTTCATAAGCAACTTGCCGATACTCTGTGTTGTGAATGATGAAAAGGTTAAGGCTGCTTAAAGGTGAACCAAATCTTTTTTTTTTTTACTTGTTGTAGGCTTGTAGCTGTAGTTAATATGTAGTTGTAGTTTTTATGTATGCCAATAACGAATGTAGTGCAATTGGGTAGTTTGTTTAATATAATCTCTACAACCAATTGTGATGTATATGTTGCTGCAGAATGTGTCTTAACAGTCTCCTGGATGTTTTAATTGTTAGAGATCTTACCTTTTCGTTAGCTTTACCTGTTTCATATATGTAAACATTCAACTACCATATGAAGTTGGATGCAGAAGCTGGCCTGTCTACTGTGGTCCAAACTCCAAATCTATTGCATGATGATTGGGTCCTCCATGATTTTGTGGAACTTTAACCTTGTAATTTTTTTTGCATCTTTCAAGCTATTATAATCTCTTCATGCTAGGTTGATGCCATTTACTGTCTATTAAGTTCTGCTGCAATGGTAGATGCCTTTCTTTGTTTACCGTAAAGAACTTCCGTTGCTGCTTGTCTATCTGGCCCTGATAAGAGGAATGCATCACTATGATCAGGTATTTAGCTTTTTCTCGCCATATTATCCAGATTAGTTATATCTATCAGAACTTGTCTTTCTTACAAGTTCATGTATTACAAATTTGTGCCTTAGCATTCGGCCTGCTTCTTAGAATCGAATCTAATTGTGCTTTTGAATCACTACTTTCCTGTATATTCTTCTCACATTGCTATTAAGATTGTTCTGTTACAAGTGTGTTATCGATGATGGTGCATTTTAGGCAAGAATGGAATTGGAGACAACATTCAGTATAAGAAAACGGAAGCAATTGTCTTGTTCCACCTAATGTAGCCAGAACCAATCTCTTTATGAGATGTAAAAATAACCAAGAATTATGAGATTCAAGAATACTTCCACCCTGCAAAATAACCCACAGATATTTCACATGATTGGATCTGTTTCTTCATTTTGAGATAAGTATTGTGTCAGAATTGATTCATCTGGTAGCTCTTCTTAACATAAGTTCATATGAGAACCAACTATTTAGGATCATAAATGAAAATGCATAAACAATATTCATTAACATTTACCTATATCCATCATGAATGGGTCAATTCTTCTGACAGTTTAAAAAAAATTATGGCTTCAGGCAGAGTTCGATTTCAATACAACTCAAGTATGATTCCTGGAAGACCCTTCTGCAGCTGCTCCCTCTTGTTCCAGGATTGTTGCTAAAGGCACCGGTACTCTTCTTTCTCTCTCTACTTCACACATATATGCACAATGCACTATTGCTCACATGCTTAGAACCAAACAAACAAGAAGACACTTTCAATGGCATAAGAGATGGAATGCTCATACATCATTATTGGGCTGTCAACAAATTTCTTTACTTTGCTAGTATAAATTAATAATACCGATTCAAAACAAATGACCCCACTATATCCAACAAAATATAGGGACTTCTCGGTAGGATGTATACAGACTTTGCCTCCATTCCAAAACATAGAGATACTAAGCGTACTATATTTTACTATATCCATTTACTTGTGATTGGTATTACTCTTTAGAAGAACTCTTCTTTTGATCTAATTTCTTACTTTTACCATAATTTTCCTCGCTTTTATATTGGTCTAGTTCAACCAACAAGCAACAATGGAGTCGATTCAATTGCTTGAAAATTGGTTGCCTCAACTTGTGGCTTTCTTTGATCGCATCGACTTAAGTATTAAATTTTGGGCTAACTCACCTCTTCTAATATATCACAATGTTTGTTGTGCCATCACTCTACTAATATATCACGATGGCATGCATGAGGCATATGCTGTAGAAGATTATATAGCAATAATGTTTGGTATTTATTTATAATCATAATTTGCACCGAGGACAAACAACTTAACGAATCAAAGAATAAAGAATTTTTTAAGATCAGAAATCAATCAAATGGTGAAAAAGAAAATATGAAAATCAAGATTCAACATATATAGCTAGGCTTATAGGAATCTGGAGTTCTTGCATTCAGTTGGTAGACCATTGGGAAAGCGTTTGCGGTCGTTACAATAGTTGTAGATCATATGCTTGTTCTGCACCCATCTAATCCTGTTTCGGCCAGCTGCATCAAGCCCTTGAGTACTCCAGGCCTGGTTGTCAGATTCAGAGGTCGTTGACTTGGAATTAGGACCAACTATTTTCGCATTGGCATTGAATTTCCTGTAGGAGGCAGTAAAGGGTGCTTTGGTCCAGTCTGCCTTCACACGCCCACCTTGGGTTGCCCAGTCATCTGCGTTCCAGAGGCTGGCATACACCCGCATGGGTTGGCTCTTGGGAAATGGGACACCAGAAGCATCATGGTTATTGAACACCCTTACTGGTATGTTATCTATCAAGAAACTGCATAGTGATTTATATTCAATATCAGTCTCATGGATTAATTAATTTTAATTCTAGTATACAGAAACATTAATTTTAGGAAATCTTAGAAGGAAGGATGATTTACATGATTCTTTGAGTATTCCATACGATGGTGTAAGTGTGGAAGGCTGCAGTGGGGTCAAACCATAGGTGGAACTGTTGTTCTTTATCTCCTTTCCCTTGTGAATACACATTGGTGTGGATTGTGTAGGGGTTGCCTGTTGAGTTGCCCAAGAACTCAAAGTCTATCTCATCATGTCCCGCACCTTGTGATGACAACTTAAATATGGATTTTGTTAATTAGACTTTGTATATAACTTTAATACAGATTAATTAAAGACATGGATTATTGTTTTAATTTAGACTTGTATAATTAATTTGTACTTACATAGAATGTGGTGACCGTGCCAGCAGAGTTGCCAGGTACTAGTTTGAGTTGCATGTCGAATCTTCCGAATAGGTACTCATGCTTGGACTGGAAACCAGACCCCGAGTATTGGTCGAGCGAAAGTGAGAGATCTTGACCGCCATTGAGTATTTTAGCACGTTCACCACCAAAAGTGATGTCAACATCATCGTAAAAACTTCCAGCAGATGCTACTACGATTAGGCATGAAATAGTTAGAGCAATTTTAGAAGCTTGAGAGTGAAAATAGGCTGACTTGCCCATATTTGAGTTAAAATAGGAAAGTATAGAGAGATAAACAGGGAGATTAATTGAGAGATGAGATGTGTTTGTGTTTGTGGGAAGTTGTGGTTTATATATAGGAGGTGTGGATATATTTACAAGATCATGTTAAGAGGAATCAAATCATCCTGGTTGGTGGAGAAGGAAGTCAAGTCATGCTGGCAGATGGGTGTTTTGATCATAAAATGAATAATACAATTACGCGTCCACCTGCCTCATGGTATTGTTTTTATGCTCAGAGACCAATTAATTATTGTCTCTGTTGTTGGACACAATTTCCACTCTTTCCTAGCTCAATCAATCATATATAATAGTATACATGGTGTGATCGGGTAAATAAAAGGAGGACCGCGATAAAAATAGGGATGTAAACGAGCCGAGCTACTCGAGAGCTACCCGAGCTCGGATCGTTAAAAGCTCGAAACGAGCCGAGCCTTAACGAGCTCGAGCCCGAACTCAAGCCTGAAATAGAGCTCATTTACTAAACGAGCCGAGCTCGAGCCTCAGAATCAGGAATCGTTTAGGCTCGCGAGCTTAAACGAGCTTCACATATAATATTGCGTATTTTATATTTTATTATTATTATTATTATTATGTAGTTAACATATATAAAAAATCTATATTCAAAGCACATCCTTAGAATCAGAGATCGTTTAAGCTCGTTTAGGCTCTTGAAGCAACCGAGCATTAGCGAGCCAAGCTCGAGCCTTGTAAATGGTTCACGAGCCGAGCTCGAGCCTCAAAACACAAGCTCGAACGAGCTCGAGCTTCTATAACTTTAGGCGAGTCTGGCTCGAATAGCTTAAAGCTCGGCTCGGCTCGGCTCGGCTCATTTACATCCCTAGATAAAAATATATCAAAGTAGACTTTAAATTAAAGATAATAATCGATTCGGTTTTTTAGAACCGTGGGTTTCCGGTATGTATTACATATATGCATATGGTTTATAGTTATAAGGCAATTAAAACCCAATATAGCCGAATAAGAACCATTAAGCAAGCTTAAAAACATTGTAGACATATTGCGACTTGTAAGGAACAACACCAATGACTTGTGTGTTTGTGCGTGCAATTATTTTTTCGAATTTCCATCGGAAACTGATAAGATTTTCAACATTAACCATTTTTTAGACAAGATATTTTGGAAACCTTATTTATTTCTCACAGATACGATTTCCCTCACAAATTATCTGCCACAAACATTTACGAGTCAATATAATTCCTTTAATTAATCTGTGACGGATTTGTGTTGGATTTTCTACGGACTTACGGTGCTGTTGACTTTTGTTAAGCCACTAGAGAAATTTCTAGCCTCCGTTGGAAGTACTCCTTTTAGTGGTGTTTACTTTGACCATATCGTCATTAATATGTCATCAGGTCAACAAGACCCTTAAATAAACGAAAAGTTGGTATAAGCCTCCTAAATAATAGTTTTAAAGTTGGTTCCCTAAAATAAAACTAAAGGTAAAGTTGGTTTCATTTTAATACAATTTTTCCTTTACAAAAGTAAATGTAATTTAATATGAAAATAAATACAACATTAAAAAGATTTATTTTGACTTTAGTGACGTTAGTATCATTGCTGCAGGCAGTCAACAATTAATAGTAATGGCTTTTAGAGACTTAAGAGGCTAAAACAACAAACATTTATAGACGACATTTTTGGCCACAAAAGCCGTCACTGTAGATATATTTTGATGGTTTTGTTAACCTTTACCGACGGTCTTGGTTGTTTCTATAGCTCTCTTTTCTTGTACTGATATTTGCTCAAAGATAGGCAACCCAAGTAATTAATTAACCATTGTTAAACAAAATTAATCGACAAAAATACTTTGGAATTCATATTGTTGAGCGAAATTAATAAATACATTAAAATTTCACATGGGTGTCACACTATTGAACAAAAGTAATCAACTACATATGGTGGAATTCACATCATTGAGGAAAATTAATCAATATTTCACATGGATTACACATTATTGAGAAAAGCTAATCAACATTTCACATGAATTATACATTCTTGAGCAATATTTATCAACGCTAAATAAAAAAAGATACATTGAGTTTGAATGAAAATAAAACAGAAAAACCGACAATGGGGATGGATGTCCGGTGGTGGGCGGAAAGAGTGGTGGAAGGGGTGAAAAGGTAGCTGGGCAGGGATGACGGTGGTGATTGGACCATAATGGAGGATCTGGTGGTGCTGGATAGAG
Organism: Centaurea solstitialis; assembly: GCA_030169165.1. Classification (NCBI taxonomy): domain Eukaryota; kingdom Viridiplantae; phylum Streptophyta; class Magnoliopsida; order Asterales; family Asteraceae; genus Centaurea; species Centaurea solstitialis. The sequence goes on along the minus strand of CM058041.1, from coordinate 40,103,395 downwards.
ATTAACGGGGAGCGACAATGGTGGTGGTGGTGGTTGGTTTAGCTGACAATGTAAGTCGACGATGGTGAGGTCAGAGGGGAGATCGGAGGGGTATTAATAGAGTATTGATTTTTAGATGGAGATCAACAAGGAGGTTTTGATAGAGTAACGACTTTCTATCTAATTATAGATGTCAAAAAATTTCAATGGAAGTTTCTATTGTAGCTAGATACCCAATATTCTAGTATCGTTTGTTTCCATCTAACTAGTTTGATTATCATTCCATTAATTGAATTCCAGTAGCTAGGCCATAATCTTGGACGCATTTTTGTTTAGCCCATTTTCTCTTTTGAAAATGTCGTATGCTACATAACCCCCATACACTTACGGTACAAATATAAAACTTGCGTCAAGTTATTTGGCCATGTTGCTAGCGAGACAATAAGGCTAACATGGATTTCGTTCAACACTTACTAACTATGCATCCTTATACCTATGATTGTATTACCAAAAGCAATTAAACACATGATTAAAAGATGAACACAAGTAACTAAAAACAGTCAAGTTAAGTAATTTAAAATAGCCAAGTTCGGAATAATGTGTCCGACGGTAGGCAGGCGGAAAAGCTACCTATCGACACATTATTCCGTTGAAAATATTTTGGACAATAACATATTACATACAACAATTACGAATAATAGATTAGGCATAGATGAGGCATATGTTGTAGAAGATTATATATCAATTAATGTTTGGTATGTATTTATAATCATAATTTGCACGGAGGACAAACAACGGATCAAAGAATAAAGAATTTTCAAGATTAGAAATCAATCAAATGGTAAAAATGAAAAATATATGTGCAAATCAAGAGATATCGCTTAGAGGAATCTGGAGGTCTTGCATTCAGTTGGTAGACCACTGGGAAACCGTTTTCGGTCATTGCAATAGTTGTAGATCATATGCTTGTTCTGCACCCATCTAATCCTGTTTCGACCAGCTGCATCAAGTCCCTGAGTACTCCATGCCTGGTGTTCAGATTGAGAGCTGGTTGACTTGGAATTAGGACCAACTATTTTAGCATTGGCATTGAATTTCCTGTAGGAAGCAGTAAAGGGTGCTTTGGTCCAGTCTGCCTTCACACGCCCACCTTGGGTTGCCCAGTCATCCGCGTTCCAGAGGCTGGCATACACCCTCATGGGTTGACTCTTGGGAAATGGGACGCCAGAAGCATCATGGTTATTGAACACCCTTACTGGTATGTTATCTATCAAGAAACTGCATAAGAGATTTGATTTCGATATAAGTATCACGGATTAATTAATCTTATATATAATCTGATGATGAGTGTAGATTGTAAAATGTCCACCCAATATACATATATATGATTAATTCATGTGAGACTTACATGATTCTTTGAGTATTCCATACGATGGTGTAGGTGTGGAAGGCTGCAGTTGGGTCAAACCATAGGTGGAACTGTTGTTCTTTATCTCCTTTCCCTTGTGAATACACATTTGTGTGGATTGTGTAGGGGTTTCCGCTGGAGTTGCCCAAGAACTCAAAATCTATCTCATCATGTCCAGCACCTTGTGATGACAACTGAAGTATGGATTTCGTTAATTAGACATAATATGTAACTTGAATACAAACTAAAGGCATGGATTTTTGTTTTTATTTAGACTTGTATGATTTGTTGTACTTACATAGAATGTTGTGACTGTGCCAGCAGAGTTGCCAGGTACTAGTTTGAGTTGCATGTCGAATCTTCCGAATAGGTACTCGTGCTTCGACTGGAAACCAGACCCTGAGTATTGGTCGAGCGAAAGTGAGAGATCCTGACCGCCATTCAGTACTTTAGCACGTTCCCCTCCAAAAGTGATGTCAATATCATCATAGAAACTGCCTGCAGATGCTGCTACTATGAGATATGAAATAGTTAGAGCTACTACACAATTAACAGCTTTGTTGTTTGAATAGCTTGACTTTCCCATTTTTTGTTTATAAAGAGATAAGCAAGGAGATTGAGAGATGTGTGATGTGTTTGTGTTTGTGAGAATTAAGTTGTTGTTTATATAGGTGTAATTAAATTGAAAACATGTTAGAGGAACCATCCCGGTTGGTGGAGAATTAAGGAAGTGATGGTGGCATAAAATGAATAAGAAAACATCCAATTACGCGTCCACCTCGTTCATGGTATTGTTTTTATTTGCACTTATTCTTTGTGTTCTTAAGACACAATTTCCACTCTATTTCCTCAATCAATCAATATATATTTGGTGTGTTCGGCAAAACCTAAAAAAACAGAAGACGCGCAAACAAAAAATGAAAATATATATATATATATATATATAGAGGAAAGTTCAAATGTGAACCACTTTTTGGTTGTGAACGTGAGGACAACCGAGAGCGCGACACGTGGCGGCTTTGAGTGTGGTCCCCCTCTTTAATTCAATGCCCTCCCATGAATCGCGCCTAGTCATCCGCCGTGGACTTGACGTGGCGCCTAGTCATCCGCCACGTGTTGCGCTCTCGGTTGTCCTCACGTTCACAACCAAAAAGTGGTTCACATTTGAACCCACCCCTATATATATATATATATATGTTAAAGTAGACTTTAAATTAAAGAAGATAAATCGATTCCTCTTTTTAGAACCGTGACGTGAGTTTGTGGACTAGGTTATGTGCATCAACTAATTCCCTGAGTATCCACGAACGGCCTAGACTTATCGCATGCGAATCTCCATGGTCACAAGGTCATTGGGAGCGACTGAATTGAACCAGAGGTGATGAGACTTCCACATCCCCCATGGTGTTACCCGTGCATGCGCCACAACCCGAGTGGTTAACTAATCATTTTTTAGTGTAATTTGTTTCACTAAAATTTTCATTATATGTTTCCGTTTTTCAAATATATCTATTTCATTGATGGGAAAATAAAAAAATATATATATATATTTATTTTGCTGATTTTTATAATATTTTAACCACTTTCAATCTTTTGCCCTCTAATAACTTACACATGAAAATGAAATTGACTCACTGTATCTTGGTGCATCTTATCTGAATACATCTCACCCTAATGTACATTCATTTATCATCCAACGATAGATAACCACTTCTTACGGTAACTTCAACTTCTCACTGAAACCTACCACTACTAAAAAAAATGAGGATTTTTGACGGAATTAGTCATTAAAAAGTTTCGAGACTTTCAACACATTAAAAAATTAAATTTCTAAAACTTATGACGAATTTTTGACGAATTTATGATAGAAACTTTGTCGATAATCCGTCGATATTGTAGACGAATGTTCGATAAAAAGTCCATTGATAATAATAGAAAGTCCAACAAAACATATTATGACTTATTAAGGTCTAATAACATCATCGATGACTTAGTAGTTTAAGATGAAAAATTAAAGACAAATTATTATTTTTATTTCTATCGAAAGTTAATATGATTTATAAAATAAACCATCTTTTTATAAACAAAATTTCATAAAAGACTTATTAGTTTCCAATGAAAACAAAAATAGTTTAAAAAATTTCGTTTTCGTTGGAAGTTAATAAGATTTCTAATAAACTTTTTGTTAGAAAAACAAATTATTTAAAAATCTTATTAATTTCCGACTATATTAAAAGACAAGTTAGTTATTTTTTTTCCTTCAAATTTCCGTGAGAGATTTTTAAGGTTTTTCTAAGTTGTTTGTAGATTGTTACTTAGCTTAAATAACTAACTGTAATTTTATTATTTAATCGTCAAAATTAAATTTAACTAAGTAACTTAACAAACATTTGTGACAGACATCGGTTACAAATCCATCACAAACATTTTTGAGAATATAATTTTTTTTAATGATGACGGATTTATGGCAGATTTCTTATGTATTTGTGGCAGATTTTTGACAGGTTTACAGTAGTGCGTGTTGAGTTTTGTTAATTTCGCTGAAAATCCACCAAGAAAATTTCCGACGAATTTTCGCCAGAAAATTCCATCGAAAATACTCCTTTTTTAAGTACTGTTTACTTAGGTCATTTATCATTAGTAGGTCATGAGGTCAATAAGACCCTCAAATAAACAAAAACTTGGTTAAAGACTTTTAAATTATGGTTTTAAAATTTGTTCCCCAAAACAAGAATAAGGGTGAAGTTGTTTTTATTTTGATACAATCCTTTTACAAAAATAAGCAATTTAATACGAAAATAAATATAACAATTAGAAAGATTTATTTTACTTTACGATGGTATCGTTGTTGTAGGTTGTTAACTAACGACGAATTTTGTTGACCTAAGAGGCTAGAGGTGCACAAAAAAACCGATTAACCGAAAACCGAAAAAAATAATCGAAACTGGTTTTTTTTTGTAACCGGTTGAGAAAAAAACCGGATCGGTTTTAACCGGTTCAATAACCGGTTTTTATACAAACCGGTTTTTTAACCGGTTTTTTAAAAGGCAAGCTCTTTTCAAAATATTTCAGACCGTTGGGTTCTAGGGGAGGAATGTAGCCAATTGTAGGACAGTTCTTCAATGATGTGGTGGGCCCCATCCCCATATCTTCTTGATACATGTACCTTTATCATTAAAACCCAAAAAAAGCCCATCTTTCCTGACCGGTTTTTTTCCAAACCGGTTTTTTATTAAACCGAACCGGTTATATATAAGTTAATTCCAAAGCAAAACCGGTAATGAACTGAACCGGTTTTTTAGAAAACCGGTTAAGAAAAAACCGATTAATAAAAAACCGATTCGGTGTGCACCTCTATAAGAGGCTACAACAAACCATGATAGGCGACAACTTTAACAACGAAAGTTGGTTGTCAGTATAGATATATTGTGACTACTTTTTTTTTTTTTTTTTTTTTAACTTTTTGTGACGAAATTGGTCGTTTATATAACTCCCTTTTTTGTAGTGATGTTCCCTAAAAATATAGAAGTTTACTTTGTTGGTCTCTAACTTTTTTTTTGTGTTTTAGTGTTAGGTTGGAGATGAAAACATCATCATTTTTGTGTTTTTAGTGGTTGGTTGGAGATGAAGGATTGTGTGAGAAGTTAAGTTTAATTATTTAATGTGAGAATTGTGAAAAAATAGATCTGAATTGCTGATATTTTCTAATCTCATACTCTCCCAAGAATTCTGCTTACGAAGGGAATTGATACGATTAATTTTATTCGGTAATTCTCATCCTAATGTCCATATATACGGTTGATAACCATATTTCACTTTAACTCTATTTCTCACCGAAAGTCAACCTTCAACTAATAAACCTTAAACATAATCTCAGTAATTCAATTACAAGAGGTAAGTACTTAATTTATTTTGGTGTTTTGCTTCTTCACTTCAATTACGAGAGGTAAGTATATACTTAACTTCTTTTAAGTCAATTTTTTCTCTTTTAGCATGTTTGCAAGTCTGTAAGTGCATGTTGCGTTTTACTCTATTAATTTTTACATGTAAACTCTTATCCATATTCTTTCCATCTTTTATAAAATACCCAATAGTTTTGTTAAAAATGGTCCGCTAAAACAGACCTAGCTGCATATAAAAACATGTGGGGACCAGTAACGAAGACAGAGGGGGTTGGTTGGGTGGTGCTCACTGCTCAACAGTAAGCCCTCCTAACTAATCACCTAATATATTATATTATAGAAAATACGACTAATAAATTGTTGTAGTCCAAATGGTTATGGGTTACCTTTTTTTTTTCAATTCATTTCGATTGTTTTGGACTTCAAAAATATATAAACTAAGGTTATAGAAATTACACATTGCACTATAGATTTTTATAATGTATTTGTTTGTCACCGGAGTTATGAATTCTAGTTTTCAACCAAAGTTCAATCGCACATCAGGTTTTCGGCTGTAAACCACGGGACAAATGAGAGTGCGGCATTATAACTAGATGTCCACATATATTAATGAATTAGTGTAAGTAATGGCTCACATAAAGATAAAAAAAATATGTTTTTGTATAATATAAAATATTTATCCCTCTTCTAATATTTTACAAACAAAAGCCATAATATGTGTGATATTTTTGTTTCTTTTACATCTACAGACATAATAAATCAATAGAGAACTAACATTAATGGCATATATCGTATTGACCTTTTGTTTAAATAACTTCGATCAAACTTACCAACTCATGTGATATGTCGACGTGTAAATTGTTACTGGAAAATTGATATTAAAACGTAAAGAAAACAAAGTTTCTTCCAAATTATGAATGCACTAGTGTATTTCCATAAGTTGTTTCATCTTCACATGTTGATCACCGCTCATTGTTTATAAAGAGTAATAATTTGTTGTATTTAGAACTCAAAAGACGTGTCACCCACTCATATCATTATTATTGTTACGAAGGGTTAAAATTAAGATTATGTAAAGGTTCGACTAACATTAGTCAACGTTAAAAGATGCCACAAATGACATCTTCTCTTGAAAATTTTCATTATCCTTCAACATAAAAGTTTCATATATCGTGTAACAATCTCTAGCATTTATATATATTCACCTATTCTTGCAAAAATATGGAAGCAAAGGTCGAAAAAAGATAACATGTCATATATCGTGTAACAATATTGTAACAACCCGTCCCACATGGATAGAAAGTAGAAGTTGTGAGCACCTCATAAGCCTCAAGTCATAGGCTACCAATAACTTCCACCATTGTTTTAAGTTGGACTCGAAGTTATTGGGTCAGCCTGTGCTTTGGGTTTTGGGGTGTTACAAATGGTATCAGAGTCGATCCGTGTAAGCACCTTACAAGCTCAAGTCACCAATAACTTTCACCATGGTTTTAAGTTGGACTCGAAGTTATTGTGTACCAATATCTAGCATTTATTCACCTATTCTTTCAAAATATAGAACCAAATATCGAAAAAACATAACAATATCTAACATTTATTCATGTATTCTTTCAAAATGTGGAAGCAAAGATCAGAAAAACATGACCATGAAACATAGGCGCACAAGAGCCTTCGGCCATATTGATGGTGTTACTACTTACGCACGAGATTTCTTGGCTTGGCCAGAATGTAAAACGATAGCTCGTATCCTGCACCTAAATTAGTAATAACAAAAGTTAGCAAAAAATAAATGAGATCATGTTTAGACGATTAGTAGGTTCTATAAAAGATGTTAACATACCACGTTCGTAGCAGAGTGTCAAGTCGACATGTTGGACGATAACGATAACTGTACATTGTCGATTATTGCATGGGCGACACGTAACTCAGCTTCGGCCGCAGCTTGAAGCGTATGTCGAATCTGTGACAACCATCGGAATAAAATCTTTTGTAATTTCTTTTTATGAAAAAACGAAGACGTGACATAAAAATGACAAAATAAAAATACATTGGCCTTTGCCATACCATGAAGCGGCATCCCAAAACTCCTCACGCATTCTGTAAAGTTGATTTAAAGTTACGGGCTCGGCATGGTTCCTTGGCCATGGCTTTCTGATTCTGACCCTATGTTTTAATTAAAAAAAACAACCATCGTAATTCTTGTTTCAAGCAGAATTACAAAAATTCAAATAGATACATACAAATGACATATACCTATATAGAAAGAGGTTCAAACGAGAATGACATCTTTTTAAGAGAATACGAGAAGCAATCTCAGCCATTCAATTCGAGTTTTGATGAAAAAAAAGGACACGCGCGACCTCTGGTCGCGGGGCAAGTCGCGCACGTTGTTAATCACATGTGATTTTCTATATGATTTACTATATGAATCATATATGATTTTGTACATGTTTTTTGTACCTGAACTTTTCCTTTGTTAATCATATATGATTTTGTACACAAAAAAGGACACGCGCGACCTCTGGTCGCGGGGCAAGTCGCGCAAGTCGCGCACGTTGTTAATCACATGTGATTTTCTATATGATTTACTATATGAATCATATATGATTTTGTACATGTTTTTTGTACTTGCACTTTTCCTTTGTTAATCATATATGATTTTGTACACAAAAGTCATTCTCATATATGATTGGCTTGAGATGATTGGCTGAGATTCATTCTCGTGTTCTTTTAAATTGATGTCATTCTCGTTTGAACCTTCCTCTACCTATATATGTAATTGTATCTATATCTTCTAGAATTTGTGTAATTCTGCTTCAAACATGAATTACGATGGTTGTTTTTTGAATGAAACAAGTGGGTCAGAATCAGAAAGCCATGGCCAAGGAAACATACCGAACCCGTAAGTAGCAATCAACTTAACAGAATGCGTGAGGAGTTCTGGGATGTCGTTGCACAGTATGGCGGCCACCAAGGTATTTTCTTTGGTCGTTTCCACGTCACATCTCAGTATTTTGGTAAAAAGGAATTATAAAAGATGTTATTCCGATGGTTGTCTGAGATTTGGGACGTGCTTCCAATTGCGGCCGAAGCTAAGTTACACGTTGCGCATACGATGATCGACAATGTCGGCATTTCGTCCAACATGTCGACTTGACACTCTGCTACGACGAACATGGTATGTTAACGTCTTTTAAAGAACCCGTTAATCGTCTTAACATCTTGTTTGTTTTTCGCTGATTTTTGTTATTACTAATTTAGGTGCAAGATACGAGACACCGTTTCACGTTCTGAGCGAGCTAAGGAATCTCATTTGTAACCCATAACACCATTGATATGACCCAAGGTTGTAACTTGTGCACTATGTTTATGGTTTTGTTTTTTGACCTTTGGTTCCACATTTTGAAAGAATAGGTGAATAAAGGCTAGAGATTGTTATACAGTATATGACATGTTATGTTTACTGGACCTTTGCTTCCATATTTGAAAGAATGGGTAATTAAATATATGACATGTTATGTTTTTTCGACCTTTGCTTCAATCTTTTGAAAGTGTCGGTGAATAAATGCGAGAGATTGTTACATGATATCTAACATGTTATGATTTTTTGACCTTTACTTTCATATTTTAAAAGAATACGTGAATAAATGCCAAGATATTGTTACACGATATATGATATGTTATGTTTTTTCGACATTTGTTTTCATATTTTGGAAGAATGGATAAATAAATGCTAGAGATTGTAACAATATATACGAAATTTTTATGCTTAAGGATATTGGAATGTTTCAAAAGTTTAGGGCAAAATCGATTAAAAAAATGGTTTTAGTTTATTATTGTATATATAACTAGATTTGATCCTGTGTAATATACTGGATCATTTAAAAAATATATAATTTATACCAAAAAACTAATATTACAAATATGATTTGCTTAGTTTAAATTATTTACTATAATTTAATTTATGTTTAATAGTATTATATCCAATAACTTATTTATTTTGAAAGTATTGACAATAGAATTATATTGATACAATTTATAAAAAATGTCTTTTAGTCAAGGTTGCAAAACTCGGAACTCATTCCCATATCGGCCGACCACCTTGGAGCGAGTACTCGGAGTACTCGGGGAGTACTCGGATTGGATTTTATGTATATAAATTTTATAATTATATATATAATTAGCCAAAATATAATTATTCAAGACAATTGATGGGCCTATTTTAAACCTTTTAAATATTTTTGGGCTATCCTAAATTGTTATTTATTAAAAATATTTGGGCTTTTCCTTAGTGGGCCTATTTTAAACCTAATTGTCTTGCCAATTTCAATCAGCCAGCCGCCGACACAGCCTTCTATCACACCTTCTTCTTCTTCTTCGGTTCTTCTACCAAGGTTCTACGCATTTCAATCAGCGGAGGCATATACAGAGTTCTTCAATTCTCCTTCTTCTTCTTCTACTACAGTCTACAGCTCTCTCTCTCTCTCTCTCTCTCTCTCTCTCTCCGGCGACCTGCGGCTTCTCTTTGGCCGGCGTACTTCCGATTTGGACCGATTTTGGCCGATTTTGACCGAGTAGCGCCGATTACTCGGCGAGTTTGGCCGACTAAACGTTGGACCGTGGAACATGGCCGATCAGGCACTACTCGCCAAGGTGGAGGAGCGATTTGCGATTACTCGGCGAGTACTCGACCGAGTAATCCGATTTTTACAACCCTGCTTTTAGTTAATCCATAATTATGTATTTTTAACATGATAAGAGTGTAAAATGAAAATGTAAGAAAATATGATACATATTACTTCTTATATATTCTTAATATTTAATAATAAGATTAAATAAAAAAATATTCATTAATGGATCATTTCGAAGGTATTAACGAGACGATTATAATGCTATAAATCCTAAAAAAAGAAATGTAATTTTAATGCATTTATAATACATAATATATGATTATTTGTGTTCTATGATAAGGGTATAAAATAAAAATAAAAAAGTAATAAATTAAAAGTAAAACATATAACTAATTATAAGGGGTTTACGTGAAAAATCAAAGATTAAAAACAAAATAAATAGCTAAAAAGTAGGGGATTGAACCGATAATATAAATTGCGTCCAGGTTCATGTTTTGGGGAGAAAATGCAAAAATCGGCTCACCAGAAAACGGCACGTATCATGCTAGTTACTCTTTTATTATATATAGATTCTATAACTTATTGAAACATATTTAATATATTATTATATTAATAATGATATTTAAAGTATACATTTAATAATTTAATAAAGATTTTAACTATTAAATTATATATTTAATAAGGCTGTGGCGTACTGGTTAAGGCCTGTGGGGAAAGTGGCTAGTTAACCCTTCTACCCCAGGTTCGAATCCAGGTGCTTCCAGATTGTGGCTACTGGGGATTAACTCAGGACAACATGCTTTAGCTGTCAGTGAACCTTGCCGGGATTAGTCGGGGCAAAGCCTCAGATACCCTTCAAAAAAGAAGATTAGATTGCATGATTGGTCTCTGTGGTTTGCATTGTACGTCCCTAAAATGAAATAATTATGAAAAGCGTCCCCATACTTCACATTTCCACACGTCTTTGGTCCCTCTGTCTTAACCCCGTTAAATTATTTTGTTAAGTAAGTTAATTGAAGCGGCATGGTAGTCATTTTAATTACTTGTATTCCTTATTTTTTATCAAAAATTAAAATGTATAATATTTATTATTATTATTATTTATATAACTATTACCTAATAACCTAATTGATAGCGACCTCTCTTTCTCATTCTGTCAACACACCGCCTCTTCACCATACATCATATCCGGCCAACTGACCAACCCGTTAATCGATAGCGACCTCCTCTCTCTCTCTCTCTCCCCCTCCCTCCCTCCCTCCCTCTCTTACTCTCTCGTCGCATGCAACCATCTTAGAAACCATCGTCTAGGAGTGATGTTCCAACCCCAAAACCAATCCGGCAAGACGTGTCCTTTTCTAAGACGTACATAAGGATGTATCTCTTCTCCGGCAAACACAAGGATATATCCCTTCTTTAGAAACATATGGACATTGCCCCATATGATTTTATAAAACCCCTATTACCGCATAAGACCAAGAACCGACACAAGAAGTTATGTGAGAAGAAACATTTCAGAGGAGAGCATTCAAGTGATCAAGGGCGTAGAGCTTCTGAGGAACATTTCAGAGCTTTTGTGGTACCAGGACTCTGAAGTATAGTTGTGTTATCCGAAGTTTATAGAGTGAAGATCCTTTATTTAAAGTCATGTGATCATCACTTGAGGTATTTGCAATGGCCTTTTGAAGATCATATCTACAATATAACACGCCTTTAGTGTCCTATTGTCATTGACTCTAGTCACATGGCATTGAAGTATATAGTTATTGTAATCAAATGTTATTTAACATACTTTTTTAATTCACAATGAGTTCTCACACGATTAACAGTGTTCTTGGTATTGTTCATCTATTCAATCAGTACAAATCAGTTGGTGACAATTCTTTTGTTTCTTTTGTATTCTGATTGATTATATTGTTGTTAACTGTTTGTTGTTCTAAGATCTACTTCTCAATAGCTTCAGCACATTCACTTAGGCATATAGATCTATAGAACATCACCAATGAATTGAATATGTGTTGGTCCCAAACAATCAAACAATAAGAGGATTAAGAGAAGAAATCAAGAAGATGAAAAAGATGAGTTCTTGCATTATTGTAAGAGCTCTCAAAGCTACAAGAAAAACACACACTTCACCTTACTAGACTCTCATTGAAAATGATTCTCACTTTCTTCCCAAACCCTAAACCCTTTATATATAGGGTCCATTACAAAGAAAGCCCATGACTAATTAGCAAGCCCAAATACACATTAAGCCCAAACATAAAACTAGTTAACTAAAAGATAAAGCCCAACAATTAATTCTAAACATTCAAGATTGTCTCCTCGTCTTGTGATCTCGGATACAACAAAATTCAGGTCTAACAATCTCCCCCTTTTGATTCAAGATCACAAAGAAATTTGATTGCATCTTCAGCTCTAAGACAATCTTCCTTCTTGAAATAATCTTCAATTTGAATCTTCTTTTTGATCTTGTCTTCTTTTCAGTCTTCACTCTTAACTTTGAACTTTTACACCTTTGAGAAAATCAACACGCTTTGCATTTGCTGATCAGATCATCTTCTTTGGTGTTTCTCCCCCTTTTTGGTGATTATGAGCATCATGATCATCAAAACTTGGCAATTTCTAATCAGCATCCCTTTCAGCGACAATAAACCATATGAACCATCTGTCAAAGGAAATATTTTCGAATCTTTTCAAATTCAGAAAGAAAGTTGTAACCCTGATTCAACATATGAACCAGTTGGAATGCCTGTGAGAAGCATAAAGCAAATCAGTACAACGAATGCACTATATAAAGAGCTTTATTAATGTTCGCTCCCCAGGGCTTCCATTCAATCATCGCAAACACTGAAAAGTATTTCTATGAACGTTCTAACAGAGAAACATATTCCCTGTGTGTATAAGTGATGAAAGAAATTAGCAACTTGTGCTTTCAAAAAGGCTCAAAATGTGAAAACTTATTCACAAACTCGATGTGTAGAAATGAAGTTCGAAAGCAGGGCGGTTTCCTTCTATTTCAATATCGACTTTACAAATGAAAATCTGATAGATAATATGTTGTGTCCCTGTGCTGAAATGAAACATTTTCATGTTAAAAAGAAAATGAGTAGCTGGTGGGGTAATGCAAGAGTTGGCATTGGGCTCTGCCTGTTTCAATGCTAGTCACCAAAGATTTGTGAACTAACAGCACATGTGGTTGCCCGGCTAAGAAATGGGTGGTGCAGAGTTCTGATTTTCTTTTAACTCTGATCTAACACCCTTTGATTTTTTTTCTTCATAAAATCCTCACTTCTAACCAAACTCTCATTTTTCCTATTTTTTTCGCTCGTTCACAATGAGAATAACTCGACCACCTGAGTTATCTCCCCCACTCTTTGGAGACCCCTCACTCATTTCTCTAGGATAACTTCTTGGGTAGGGTTACCGGTTTTGGTAATCCATAGAAGTTCGTTAAAGCTCACACATCCCATGAAAAGTTCCTAAACCATCAAAGTTCAGTAGCCAATATGAAATCATTTAAAATCACACTTCTAGATTCATAAAGATCTTTTTGAGATTAAGAAGTGGTTTTAACATTTAAGAAAACAATTTTCATACTTGAAAGTTGTTCTTCTTTCAAATATGTTATCCAGAATCAAAAACTCTGTAGTTCCCCCTCGAAAAGATAATCGGATATTTCTTTTGTAAGCTCCCCCTCAAAATATGCATATGAAATACGAGTTCTAAACTGAGTGTTTAGAAGTCATATCTGTGTGCAGGCACTCCCGCTTGATAAATGCATTTAAGCATATGGGAACCTGCAAGACCAAATCAAACAGATTTTGGTATCCACAACGATGTGGATCCTCTTTTGTTAGGAGTATTTGGTTTATAATTTGGAATACTATAAGAACCATACCAACTATCCATTGACTATCTCCTTACGAAATCATTTGTTCCACAAAAAGAACAACAAATTTTCTTTTGAGACAACCTAATCAGATGATTTACAGAGTAAAACGAATCAGGTTTACCAAAAGATTTCTCACAGAAAACATTGTTCTTTTGGACTCTTGGTTTGGGAACAAACGACTTCGCCTGATCTACTTTTTCTGTAGATCTCTTTACCTTCCAAACCATCTTGACTCTTTTAAAAACCTTAGTAATACCTGAATAGTTAACAGAGAGATTGGAGCAACGAATATGATCTGGTGACTTGATTGACTTCTTGGAAGAAACCTCTCGTTCAGACAGATTATCCTTGAAGTTTGTATTTTCAAGTTCTTTTACTCTGTCGGCCAGTTTGCTTCTTTCTTGAATGGTTGCATCAAGCTTCTTGCGGAGACTAGCCTTCATATTCTGCTCTTTCATTGCCTCTATTGATAATTCAGATAACTTCTTTGTGAGCTTCCTGATTTCGGTCTCAAAGAATTTCTTGTTTGTTAAGAAATCCTTGTCAGCATTCTTCTCCTTTTCTCTTTTCAAAAGCACATCAAGTTCAGAAATTTTCTTTGACAACTTTGCACTGTTTAGCTCCAAAGATTTCAGTTTCTCTTCAACTTTCTGTGACTCTCAACTTCAGCTTCAAAACCTCCATCTCTTTCTTCTGTAAAGTATACAAGTTGGTTTGATTCTCAAAGTCGTATTTCAAAGTGTTAGCTCGTAGCTTTGCATCAAACACTTGTTGGTTGAGTTTCTTATTTTCATCTTCTAATTCAGAAACTCTTAACTTCAATTTATGCATCTCATCTTTAAAAGGATTTGGATCAGTCTCAGTCATGAGTTCTTGAATATATGCATCACGATCCTCCTTTCTTGAGAGATACACCCTTCCCATATCTAGTCTTGTTAAAACTGATTGTCCAACAACAAACATCTTGACTGTTAAAAATTAGAACTTGATTTGATCGTTGATTTGTTGAAAAACTGAAAAATCAGTTGAAAGATGATCTGAATCTCAGAATATTAAACACTCACTTTGATCTGAAAACTCAAAAACTTTGAAAAAATAAAAAAAGACTCAACACTAAAAAGTCACAAGTATAAGGACTAAAAGTGTAAAATTTTGAAAGTTTAAAAGTCCAAGGATTGAAAATGACACTTTTTGAAACTTTAAAGTCCAGGTACTAAAAGTGACAAAAATTGAAAGTTAAAAACTAACCGACTTAACGGAAAAACAAACTAAAATTGAAAAAGATTTAACGAACACCTAACGAAACAAAGTTAAAATGACACTTAACGGAAAAAAAATCTAAAAAAGTTGCAACACAAGGAACTTTAACGAAAAACTTAACGAAAACGAACAAAAACTTAACAAAACGCTACCAAACGGCATTGAAAGATTACGAAACGAACGTCAAACGACACCTAATTTTACCAACTACGGGACCATCTCACCGAACAACAATCGAGATGTACCGACGCAACCTCGACTTCACTTTGAAAAGTTTGACAAAAACTTTCCACGTATCACTTTAAACGCACGTCGAATCACGTCAAAAACTTACCGATTGACCCGAAAAAATTTAGAGATCACTTCTCAGCCAACTTGACTTTCAAAACATATAAAAACGTTTTAGTCAAAAAATCCACGTGGCTACCGAAATCGCACCTCAAGGTTGACGTTTGTCACAAATTCACATAAAATCAAGAAAATTCAACTCATAGGCTTGACTTGAGAACGCCCGAAACCTTATCGTTTGATCTCTAAAACTTCCGAAAATCTCTTTCCACAGAAGTACACGTGGAACTCTACGTGCGAAAAATTAAACGAGCACCCGAAGATGAAAAAGATGAGTTCTTGCATTATTGTGAGAGCTCTCAAAGCTACAAGAAAAATCACACTTCATCTTACTAGACTCTCATTGAAAAATGATTCTCACTTTCTTCCCAAACCCTAAATCCTTTATATATAGGGTCCATTACATCAAGCTCAAGCCCAAACCCATTAGCTATAATTAATAGCTAATTACAAATTAAACATTCTCAAAGCTTACTTTATAAAACAATATGATTTGGTCCTAATAATATGATTTGGTCCGACACCTCTCTCCAAACTATCATCTTCGGAGCCCACTCCTCCTCCTCAATCGGGTTGGTTTCTTCGAGAACATCGATTCATTCAAGGTCTTCTTCCACCATTTCATGGACGATTTGATTCCTTTTCATAAGAAATGAGGAATTCCTTTCATAAGATTTAAGTATTTTAATATTTTAAAAGGATGGAGTTTCCTTTTGAAATCTATATATCTATATTAACACATACATATATATATATAGGCATAGGATCTTGTTAGAAGTTGAGTTAAGGGTGATAAGTATGAGAAGTAGATTCGAATTGTCAATCTATTTAATCTCATGCCCTCTTAGGCGTTTTAGAAGAAAATTGAGTTGGTGAATCTCATCCTAATGTGTATCCATATGCATCCAACGGTTGATAACCACTTTTCATACTTCTCATGTTTACCTCAACTTCTCATCGGAACTCAACAATCTCTCTCTTTCTCTTTGTATATATATACACACACATACGCATCCACATCAACGAAATCACCCAAGATGATGACTTGACGTGATAAGATTGAGTAGTATTTGAATCTTGAAATGTGGTTAACTTTGTTTAACCCTCATTGATGAGAAGGAAGACTCATAGAAGAAAGTATGTATTATAAAAGTCCCCTTTTCTAGCAAATTATGATGAGACTTAAGTATTTCTTAAATCTTTAAATGTTGTTAAGTTTGTTTATCCTATATGTGAGTCCGATATTCAACGAGGATACGATAGATGGACCACTACAAGCGATTACAAGACTTAGTAAAGCTCAAACAGTGGTAATCACGCAATATATGTGAAAGATAAAGAAACCGACAAAGCATATATAGAAAGTTGTCAGTTGCATGATTATTGAAAAACGTTAACTAGCGACCCGTATTTATAGAGTCGAAGTTACACAAACCACCCCTAGAGTCTATGACTCTTTTAAGAGGTGCACAAAAGTAATTGTTTCAAACTAACTATTACAAACTTGTCAAAAGACGCCCCTGACTTCTTTACAAACAATAAGTCAGGTTCTAACAATCTCCCCCTTTGGGAAGAAGTCAGAAAGGCGGCGGATACTTCAAAGCTGGTTCCCACTGCGAGAGCTGCAAGTACTCATCCCATTCGCGGATCGATCTCGTACGGAGCTCCATCGCAGTCTCTACTCTTCTCAGCATCAGTCTCTCCTTCAGCTTGTTCTCGATCAGATCCAAGGCCTCGATCAGCTTGCTTTTCCACTGAGTGCCCTTGTACGCAGGCATGTTGTTCTCTAACAGACGACGCTTCATCCCGTTGTATACGTACAGAAGGGTGCCGTCGCAGAAGCTGGATAGCTCACTGAAACGCATAAACCTTCGCTGATTCTTCCTGAAGGTGAGATACACAACACCATGCTCTGGAACTCTCGTCGGAAAGTAGGGCAGGTATTGGTCAAGTAGATTGGCCTCCAGGTTGGGACGAAGCAGATTTACCTTCTGCTGTCTAGTTTCAATCGCCATCTGATAGTCAGTGAGATGCGCGAGGTTGATCGAGTGCCATACGTACCTCTTGAGGACTTCCAGACCGTCTCTGAAGTAGTCTGGTTTCAGAATCGGGCCCTCAAGATGTCTGATGAGTGTGAGGAGATCGTCGAGATCAATGCTGTCCAGATCAGCTTCCGTGAACATGAAGTCTCGGAGGTTCCCGTCGGGCTTGCCAGGGTTGTACATACGCACGTGGAACTCAAGGAATAGCTGGTGTCCGAATTTGTAAGGTCGGACATCAGTTACCTTGGTGAACCGGTGCTTCTTTCTGATCTGCCCATGCTCGTTCCAACTGAGCTTCCTCTGGTAGATGTACGCGGTTCGACGGTGGTGCTTCCTGATATGAGATAGCCCGAAAAAGACCTTCTTGGACCACGTGAAAAGGCGTTCCTGTTGGAAGATCCGTGTGAAGGATTCCTCCAGGAAGGGTCTAAAGATGACCGTGTGGTTCCAACCCAGTCTGATCGGCTGTTGAGCTGTGAATGCCTCAGGCGTCTGTACGAAAGGGAGAAAGGTGTCGTACTCCGCGCTAGATACGATGTTGTCCGATCGTTTCCAAAACCGAAGGCTTTGGGCAAGCTGGTTCAGAATCTTCCTTGCCTCGTCAGAGATGTGAAGCTCGGAAGGATCTGTCGGCGCGGTGTTTGGATCGATCAAGTCTATAGCGGGAGTCACCTTCTCGTGAGGAAACTGGACGGCTACATCCTTTGGGATAGCCTCATACTTCCAGTTTGCTGCATCGGCCGGAAGGTCGTCATCGTCAGAATCAGAGTCCCAAACATCAGTGGGACGATCTTCCGGATCTGCGGGCTGATCTGCTGGAGGGGCCGTGTTGGCCGGTGTATCATCGGCTGCGGTTCCGGAGCCGGAGGGAAGGTCTAGGCGAAGCCTCTTCGACGGTACCTCCCCCTCATGAGGATCTGCGGCAGAATCGTCCGGATCATCATGGGGTCGTTTGGAGGGCTGAGCCTGAGTCCTGCAAGTTTCCTCAAGCTCGCGGACCCTCCGCAACGCAATCTCCAGCTGAAGGTCCTTGGTGGCCACGAGCTGCTTGTACTGAGTCACTTCTCTCTCGAGTGTATCGATCTGAGTGGTGAGAGAAGTGATGACCATCTGGTGCTCGGCTTCCGAAACATAGTCGGGGACGGCTTCAGCGAGTGGTGGTGGTTGTAGACGGAGGACGGGAGTAGGAGAGTGGCTCGAGTCGCCAAAGGACGGGCGCTCCCCTTCCTGGAATTTGCCCTTAATAAGGTGTCTGGCTTCATCCAGCTCCTTCTGTCGGTCCTCGTCAGCTTTCCGAAGCTCTTCGATCTCGGCTCGGCGGGCTCTGTCTTCTTGTTCTTTGACAGCTAAGGCCTTCTCAATGGCCTCAAGTCTCTTGTTCTTTGCCTCGTCTGCCTTCTCGATCGCTTCTAACCTGCTTTGGACAACTTTAAGGATGCCGTCCGAATCCCTGGGTTCCAGTCCCGAAAGGGTCAACAATGGTTCATTTGCGAAACCGGTTGACAGGGAAAGCCCCGCAAAGGTGCTTCCCTGGCCCGCGCTGACGACTGGTGCAACGCCAAGTGCATCGGGGCTTCGGGTGGAAGTCTCCAGATGTGTACCTAGGGGCTCTAAGACTCTGTGCGTCATGTAAGAAGGCGAGTGCTGGGGATGACCAACTCTGGTTTCAACACCGATCGACTCCAAACGAGTGAACGATGGAATAGGTGGTAAAGCCCCGTGTTCTGATGAAACGACCACCTGTTGTGAGGTGGTCGAGTGGATGGCTTGGGTGTGCAATTGCGTTGGTTGGCTGCCAACGACTTGACTACTCGGCATTGGCCGAGTAACATCTGTGTGGGATGCCTCTGTGGAGGATAGACTCTTGGCTGGTTGGGTTCCGGTTTCTGGTTGCCTAGGTTGGGCCACTTCTACTTCGGCCTCTTTTGGGGCTTCTATCTCCACTTCTTCCTGGCGGGCCTCTTCTTCTTCGGCCTCTTGAAGCACCGGACCCTGACTCTCTCCCTCGAACCCTTCACTACCTGCTTCAATCTGCATCCAAGACTCGCTCAAAGCTTGTTCAGCAACCTCGGTGTTCAACGTTCTCTCTTCCGTTCCGGAGTAGTCAAGGAGTTATACGGAATCGCTTTCGTTGAAGGAGGAAGTGGAGACGTCATCATCAAATGCCTTCCCTTTCCCCTTGCCTTTTCCTTTTCCCTTCCCTTTGCCCTTGCCTTCTCCCGGGCCCTCCTGTGGATCCGAATCTGGTGGCGTCGTATCGGACGAGCTGCTATCAGGATCACCAGATGGATCCGTCGGGAGTCTCGATGTGGTAGCCTGAGGAGGCGGTGAAGTACGGGCTGGTTCTTCTGGCGAGGCATTCGTGATGTCTCTAGCAGAGGCAGAAGGTGTAGATCCAGTGGCATCAGTTGGAGTGGATGGTTTCGGAACCTCCGGGAACTCGGGGACTGTAGGGAGCCCTGGAAGCCGAGTCGTGGATCGACGCTGCGGAACGTACTCCTTAACCCGCGGAGTTGGCATCTGAGGATCGTCTATCATTTGTTGCCTGATACGCCTCAATCTCTCTTCTCGAGATCTTGGAAGGTCGATAGACGTAGATGCGGCTTGAGCGGTGGCAGATCTTCGGACGATACTACCCACGTTTTCCCTTACGTCCACACTCATCACTCCACCCGAGCCAGAGGCCCCCCCAGTGGGACCCCGACGCCTCGGACGTAAGGCCCGAGGACTAGAAGGGACGGGTTGCACACGTTGGGCAGGACCTTCCGGTTCTGGACGGTCCATAGGTGCGGCTCCTAGACCTAAGTTGTGCCTATACCTAACAACGCTCGGTGCCCGCTGGTCTAGGGCGTCTAGGACGTGTGGAGGAATCGGCATCTCGTACTGTCCTTCGGTGTAGTCTCGCTTGGCCACCCAGCTGATCTTCTTCGGCTCGATGATGGGATGACCGGAACGGCGTCGGATCTCCGGATTGCGTTCCATATGGTCACGAATGATAAGACCATAGAACCGCAACCACAGGATGGAATAATGTCTGGTGCGTTCCCGGGTAGTCAGGTCCTTAGTGATGTCTAGCCACAGCTGGGAAGCGATGTCGATGCGGCGTCCGTATGTGACGAAGTGGTAGATGTGCCAGAAGGAAGTTGTCGCCTTGTCTATTCCTTTCGTCTTCGAGGAGAGGCACCTGTTCATTATGTTGAACAATTGAGCCCAGATCGGTGGTAGGTGGCTCGTAGTGATCTGAGACACGTCGTTCACATCTTCGGTAACCCCAAGAGCTAGGATTTCGCTCAATAGTATGGGGCCCGAGACCAGTTCGTCAAACTCCTGGTGGCCGCCATCAGTAGCGGCAGGGAGGCGAAGGATGCGGCGGACGTCCTCCATAGAGATAACCAGTTCGGTTTGGTCCACCCGACCAATGATCGAGAAGACTCCCAACCGGTTGTCCAGAACGGCTGATTTCCAGAACTGCTGCAGGTAGATCCCCGGTACCTCGGCAGTGGCCGTCATGGCGTAAGAGATAGGATGAGCTCGTAGGATCTCCCTCACGATGGTGTGCTGCACCCGGACTGAAGATAGGTTCACATACTCGTTGTTCTGGAGTATGGGAACGATGTCCGTGGGTGCGATCAGAGCTCGGTCAGCCTCTGGATCGATCGGAGAAGAAAGGCGTTCTCTCTGGTTTGCCATTTCTGACAGAAACAGGTAAAATTTTAACAGTTAGTCCCTTCTTAACTCTAACATGTGTTCTGACGAAAATCCGGCAGAGTTTCGGCTAGGCACGAGTCAGTTTATCGAAGATTCCCGAGGGAATCTTTCAAAACTGAGTCGAACTTTGTAAAACGGAAAACCCGCGAAACTCAAGTCGAGATTATAATGACCCGAAACTGGATTCGAAACCACAGATCCAGGACTGGCTTAAACCGTGAATCGGTCTATGGACAAATCCCGTTAGGTGATTTGTTAAGAACGATTCTCGAGAAAAGTCAAGTCCCGAATCTGGGGTACAAAGTCCCGAATCGAGGGTTGTCAAAACACATATAAGTATTAATCTAAAGTCCCGAATCGGGACATGCAAGATGAGTATAAAGTCCCGAATCGGGAGTTTATAACATAAATGAAAACACATATTAGTCTAAGTCCCGAATCGGGGGATTCATGCAAATTAAACCATGTATAAGTCCCGAATCGGGAGATTGACAAGTCAAACGAGTTGCACGAACAGTGTCCCGAATCGGGGTTACAAACTCAAAGGACCAAAGTCCTGAATCGGGAGATCTAAATCCCCAAATCGGGAAAACAAAATCCCGATACATGCATTTATATAGAGTCCCGAATCAAGAATGTTGAACTCCCGCATCAAGAATAGCCAAATCCCGAATCGGGGCTTTTCAAAACCAGACGCGACTGTTCGTCTTTTCGGACTCCAAATCGATCAAAAACAACTTCTAATGATCCTAAAACTAGTTCTATGAAGTACATTATCGATTTAAACAAGTTTAGGAACAAGAATGGATCGATCTAACGTCCCGAAACTCGAATCCAAGGATTTTGGAGTTTCGGGTTTATCCGAAAACTTTAGGCTTCAATCCGATCAAGAATCGTTGTAGTTAAGACGAATCTGAATATACAAAGTCGTTAGAAATCTTACCAGGATCGTAAAGAAGTAGTCGGATCGTCGAACGGATCGATAACGAACACTCGGGGAAGCCGGGAAGTGATGGATCGTTCGGGTCGTTCTTCGTGTTCTTGATCGTCGAGAGAGAAAACTGATAAGTTCGTTTGAAATTTGAAAGTGATAACTGAATTCAGTTATCAACTCCCGCTTTTATATTTTCTGAAAGCTTATCAGGTATTTTGAAAATTTTATCTGATAACCACTCTCTCAGATCACGACTATCAAGAAATTACGGAATGAATCCCGAACTTAAGTTTGAAAGAATTTCAAAACTTCCCCTGAACTTGTGGTTTTCAAAAGTTTGCAAAAACGGTCCTTGAACTTGAAGTTTTGGAGACTGGCAGAACCGGTCCCCGAACTAGTCAGAATTGGAACCTGTCACTTCCAACCCCTTAACTTAACAAGTTCATAGATTTTACAAGTTCAGCCCCTTGACGTTTATTGAAACGACTAACCTGGAAATTTTCGAGATCGGATTTATCACCAGTTCTGACACCAGCGGTCAGAAGTTTTATATTTGTACAACGGGTCCAGAACAGAAGTATTCAGAAGCCGTTCTTCGGTTCTACAACCTGCAAGAAAAATAAGAATGGTATCCATTGCAGATTGGATCCGACAGAGTTAGAGATAAACAACATTTACACAAACGCTCCCCCTAGATATATGCGACACATGAGCTCCCCCTACACACATGCATATATATATATATAAACGACTGGCTCCCCCTAGAAATCTGTCGGGGGATCTAGCATGCCCAATTTACTAAGTAGATAGTAATGGCGCTTCTCGTCAAAAGCTTTAGTGAACAAGTCAGCTATCTGATGTTCACTTTCAACAAAGAACAGTTCAACATTACCTTTCTCAACGTGATCTTTGATAAAGTGATATCGAATATCAATGTGTTTCGTCCGAGAGTGTTGAACTGGATTTGCCGCAATCTGAATGGCACTGCTAGAGTCACAGTAAATCGGAATCCGATGCATGGTATAGCCATAGTCCGCCAGTTGAATTTTCATCCAAAGAACCTGTGAACAACAACACGCTGCAGCGACATATTCTGCCTCAGCTGTCGAAAGAGAAACACAGTTCTGTTTTCTCGAGGACCAACTTACTAACTTGTCCCCTAGAAACTGGCAGGCTCCTGACGTGCTCTTCCTGTTTAACTTACAGCCTGCATGATCTGAATCTGTAAAAGCTGTTAGTTCAAAACCAGAATCCTTAGGGTACCAAAGGCCAAAATTAGGTGTGCCCTTCAGGTACTTAAGGATTCTCTTGACAGCCCCGAGATGTGATTCTCGAGGGTCGCACTGAAAACGAGCACAGACACATGTGGCAAACATAATGTCGGGTCTACTGGCCGTGAGATAAAACAGAGATCCAATGATCGCACGATACACCTTTTGGTCAACCGGATTACCAGATAAATCCGCATCCAGTTGAAATGACGTGGACATTGGTGTTGAAGCAGACTTAGGTCCAGTGAAGTCAAAGCGTTTTAAAATGTCATGAGTATACTTGGACTGATTTATAAAAATCCCTTGCGGGGTTTGACGGACTTGAAGTCCCAAGAAAAACGTGAGTTCGCCCATCATACTCATCTGAAATCTGGACTTCATTGTCTGCTCAAACTCTATGCAAGTCTCAGGGTTTGTAGATGCAAAGATGATATCATCCACGTATATCTGCACTACAATCAAATGGTTACCTGAGCTTCGACGAAACAGGGTAGGATCGACAGTACCCTTTTTATATCCGGACCCAAGCAAGTAAATGGTAAGAGTTTCATACCAGGCACGAGGTGCTTGCTTCAAACCGTAAAGTGCTTTGTCGAGCACGTAAACGTGTTCCGGGTACTTGGGATCAACAAATCCCTCAGGTTGCTCAACATATACTACTTCTTGAAGTTCTCCATTTAGGAACGCGCACTTGACGTCCATCTGGAATACCTTCATGTTCTTGTGAGCTGCATACGCGAGAAAAATCCTAATGGCCTCGATTCTAGCCACAGGAGCGAATGTCTCGTCGTAGTCGATGCCTTCTTGTTGACGATATCCCTTGGCGACCAAACGAGCCTTATTACGGATAATAAGATCGTTTTCATCTTTCTTGTTGCGGAAGATCCACCTCAAGTCAATGATTCTTATTTTTCTTGGTCTTTCAACAAGGCGCCAAACTCTGTTTCGCTCGAATTCGGCAAGTTCATCCTGCATAGCCCTTACCCAATCAGGATCTGAAAGAGCGTCCTGGGTTTTGGTTGGTTCAAACTGACTCAGGAAGCCGCCGAAAAGAATTAGGTTTTCATCTTTCTTTGAAGAGCGAGTTGTCACTGGAGCAGATGGACTACCGATGATGTTGGTAGTGGAATGGCATCTGGTCCACTTTCTGGAATGGGGAATAGGATTGTATTCCATGTTGTTTCGTGAGTCGTTCTCATCCCGAATGGCGGAGGAGAGAAGACTAGCATCCGGATCAGTGTTCAACACTGTCTCCGGACAGGGTTCCCGAACCACTTCAGCATAAGTTCTGGATGGTGAAGGTGGCGGAACAACTTCAGGAATTGGTGCAAGAACAGTGGACACTGTCTGTTCTCGGACCGCTTCAACTGTAGTTTCAGGAGAGGGTTGTGTTGAAGAGAGCTGTGAGGGGGAAAGAACAGTTTCCTCATTCACAGTGTTGGAAGAGGATTCTGTTTCAACAATAGGGTTTGGATCGGACATCGGTTCCACATTGCCAGAGGAAGTTTCTCCTGTAGCGGTAGAACAGGATGTGCTCTCATTCACGAATGCGTCTGGAGATATAGTTGTAACGCCAATATTTGGTAACACAAATAACTATTAAATTTTAACAAAATATCTAAGTTATTACAATTTTTGGATAAAAAAAATAAACGTAAGGGTTCAATGAATGCAATAAATAGAATTATTACAGTCATCCCGAATTAAATAATTAAGTTTAAGAAAAACTAATAATAAACAAATAATGTCCAATAGATCATCGGAACCGAACTCGCTTCTAGATTCAAACCGGGGCCTTGCCCTTATCTACGCCTGATCCCGAACCTGAAAAAGGGAAATCAACGAAAGGGTAAGCTATAAGCTTAGTGAGCAAGCACTATACGTACCTTACATTATCATGCACGCACATACCACAATCAGTGCCATCACGTCCAAAACAACAATCAATGACCACATCAATAACATAACTCAAATAATTATAACAATATTCTCATGAGAAATAATAATTTTAACAATTTCCGCCAGCTTTGGACACGGATCTGCCCCCACAACTCATCTAGGGCATGTGGTTCCCTTTATCTCGCCAGCTTAGGACGCGAGTCCGCCCCCACAACTCATCAAGGGCATGTGGTTCCCTTTACACACACAATCATGCATATATACATCCATGTTAACGTAATACACGTATAGTGAAACTCACCTCAATGCACAGTATTATTTCACAACACGTCACGAATTGAAACCAGCAAATCTGTAATTATTTGAACATACAATATTTATCAGATTCCCCAACTCTCCTAAAACTAACCCGGCTACACTTATTTACTCACGCAGCTGACCACGTGAGTTTCGGTATCGAGCGGATCTACACCACAATCCCGACCCGTTCACGACCCTCGAAACAGCTGCTGCCGGAACGACCGACCACCACACCGGCCAACAACCACAGCGGCGACCAACGGTTGTGTCGCCGACCAAAGCCGACGCACCGTCTGCCGCCGAACAGCCACCACAGCGACAGCAGCGGCAGAAGCCACTACCGCCGCCGTACCAAGACAACCACAGCCGACGGAAGATCTCACCACCGCCGTCCACCGGCGTGCACGACTGTAGCAACGCCGCCGCCCGCCGGAGCAAGCAACAGCGCCGCTAACGACAGCCTTGGCGGTTACATCGCCGGCCAAAGCCGGCGCTCCACCTTAAACGAACAACCACCACCATCACGACCCTCACCGGCGCCAGCCGGCGCGGAAGACGCCACCACCGCGTTCTGCGGCGGTGCTACACGACACCGAACGACGTGTGGTCAAAACCACCGTCGTCAGCCGCTACACTAGCAGCCATGACCATCGCGTCGCCGGCCACAGCCGGCGTACGCCGCCCAAGCCGGCAAGTCGTCGGACCGCCAACCTCGACCCTAGGTTACGGTAGCTACGAGAAAAAGAGGTTTTAGGACTCTTATCTTACGTGAACAAGACCCGAATCACCTCTTCCGGCGACCTCTCCCTCGACTCCGGCGATCTCCACAACTTCCGGCGACCCTTGATACTCCCTCTCTCTCGCCGGCTTTCTCTCTCACTATCCCTCTTTTCTCTCTAAATTTAATTGACCAAGTGATGGAGATGGGTGAGATAAAGTTATTTAACCTATCTAACCCTATCTCTCTACCTAACTAGACCCATCATCCATCTTATCTCTCTTTTAAAAAATATTATTAAAAAAAACAAACATTATCAAACCAAATAAAAGAATAAATAAAAACAAAACAACTATTTGCTTTTATTTTTATTTTTTATTTTTAAAAAAAAATTCGGGATGCTACAATAGAAGTTGATGAAGGAATGGAATGATCTGATGGAGCAGGAACAATGATTGGACCAACAAGGATTGTTAGATCAAATTCTGCTAAGTCAACAAAATCAGATTCAGGCGAGTCAGTAGGAATAGTTGTGCTCGGTGGTGAAACAGTGATCAGTTCAGGGAAGACTGGACTAGCTGTACTAGAGCTGGCATCGGAATACATCTCAGTCTCAGAGAAATCAACGTACCGACTCTCAAAGATAGATCGGGTCCGTTTGTTGTATACACGGTAAGTCGCTGAGTTATGTGAGTATCCAATAAAGATAGACTCATCCGACTTAGCGTCAAACTTTCCCAGATCATCTCTGTTGTTCAGTAGATAGCATATACAACCGAAAACTCTAAAGAATTTAATATTCGGCTTACGCTTGTTGACCATTTCGTACGCGGTTTTACCAGTCCGCTTGACGATTAGGGTCCTGTTCTGAGTGTAACATGCAGTAGATACAGCTTCAGCCCAAAGAGATGGTGGTACACCAGAATGCGCTATCATGGATCTTGCTGCTTCGACCAACGTACGGTTCTTCCTTTCTACGACTCCGTTTTGCTGGGGAGTAAATACAGCAGAGAAGTTGTGAGAGATGCCCACTTCTTCAAGGAAAGACTGGAGTTTCACATTTCGAAACTCTGTACCGTTGTCGCTTCTCAGCTTCTTCACCTGACGACCCAAGAGGACTTGGATTCGTTTGATGAAGGCGATGATTAGATCTGCAGCGTCAGATTTGGCTCTAAGGAATTCGAGCTATGTGTACCGAGAGTATTCATCGACAAGTACAAGCATATATTTCTTGCGTGCAAGACTTTGGACTCTCATCGGTCCACAGAGATCCATATGCAGCATGTCAAGGGGATGGTGATAGTTTGTCTCCATCTTTGGCGGATGCGAACTCTTCTTCATTTTCCCTTTCTCGCAAGCAGAGCATAGGGTGTCTTTAGAAAGTCGCGTCTCCGGAAGACCGTTGACAAGGTGTTTAGATACTAGCTTGTTCATATCCCTGAAGTTCTAATGAGACAAACGCTGATGCCACAGCTAGCTTTCTTCCTTCGATGCTTTAGCGAGAAATACCACAGTTTCCATTTGTTGAGGAACAACATAAAACATTGTGGTATATAGGTGACCGTTTCTTCGAGCGTGAATAATTACGTTTCCATCTTCGTCTTCAATGTTGCTCCCGAGAATGAATGTCTTCACGAGATTCCTCCATCACAGAATTGACTCGAACTGAGTAGGTTGAACGGCAATCCTTCAACGTACCGCACATTCTTGATGACGTGTTCTCCATTCGTCATGCTTCCATATCCTATAATTGGTAGATGTCTCTTGTCTACAAGTTTGACAAAGCCTTCAGCTCTAATGACGTAGTCGAAGAGGATGTTGCACTGCCCAGTCACATGCCTAAAGGCTTCTGAATCAAAGTACCACATGTGACTGCCCTGCAAAATGCAAGATCAAGTTTGTTTAGGAACCCATTGCCACATGGGTGTCCTACCGTTAGAAACAGATAAAGCAGCCGGTGAAGTGTCCTTTTCAGATTTCTCCTTAGGCTTAGGAGACTTCACAGGAGGCAAAGCACTTTGCTTTGTCATTTTCTCTTTTCTTTCCCGGTGAGGACTACCTGACTTACGATAAGCATTTGCATTACCAGGCATATCAACACGCATGTAATTATCAAACAAAGAACAAATATGGTTTTTAAAAGCTGTAAGATTATCAGAATTCGCAGAGCAATTAGAGTTTACAAACTTTGAGTTCACGTTTGAATTACAACTAGGTGGGTTGTAGCCAAGACCAGCATGATCATGACCACCCCATTTAGGGAAAGCATTAAAAGAGTTCTTCTTCTTCCGATATCTCCTCCTTCGTGGCTTCACATTCGCAGTTCCATCACCTGTCCTCGCATCTGCATGAAAAGCAAGTTGTGAGTTGGGTGACGGCTTAACCAGAATGGATTGACCACCTTTGAAATTAGTGGCGCTTTGACAAACGGATTTTAACATTTTCAAAGGTTGTTTGGGTTTGGAGTTCTCACCCACATCAAATGAACTAGAATGAAAGTCTAGTCCCTTAATGGGTTTCACCAAGCTACTTGTATCTGTAGATTTTGAATTCTGTGTCTGTGTTACTGTAGGTGTGTGCGGCTTAACTGACTTCCCTTTGTCAGTACCAGCACATGTTCTACCTTCAGTGTTTATCACAGACACTGATGCAAGTGGCTTAGGAGAACTGATTTGCTTTACAGCAGGTGCCTTTGGCAAAACTGGTTTTCTTGGAATATAACCTGAAGGAGGATCATCAGCATCTAAAAATACCTTCACATCATACACAATATTCGGATCCAATACAAGTTTAGGCATGGTTGTCCTAAGTTCTGGTATGAGTGGTGAACTATTGGTACTAGAATCCCAAGAGTCAGATTCTTCTAAATGATTGATTTGACAGCATTGATTTGCGAAAGATTGACCAAACAACAGTTCCTTTTCATAAAAGAAGTCCTTTTCTATTGTGTTATTAACAAGTTGGATAACTAGTTGTTTTTGGAGATCTGCAAATTTGTTTTTAAAACATGAGCAAGAAAACTTTGCGTTCTCACATTGGGTTGACATACTTATCCTTTCGGCATTTGCCTCATGATAACTATGCTCCAATGACTTGATCTGGTTGTCTCTTTCAGAAAGAATTGACTCAAAGTTCTTTATCTTATGGCGACAGGCATCAAGTTCTACGGCTTTGGACCTAAGATGGAACATTTCTTTTTCTATACACACTGGGGCAGGAGGCTGAGTTGCGGAAACATCCAAAGATTGGATAACATCAACATCCTCGGATGTATCTATCTCCCTAGTGTCATAGCTAAAGTTCAGATCATCATAGTTAATAGGTGGCATTGCTACCTTAGGTGTCCTAGCTTTGATGCCTTCCCAGCTAGTGAAAGTGTTCTCTGGATTACTAGCAGGGGTAAAGATGGGACCATTTGCAACAGGACTAGAAGGTGGACTACTGGTTGAACTATTGGTAGGACTGGTGGTGAAAGACACGGCTTTTCCATCTATTATCTCAGTAAAGGTCACAGTCTGCATCACATAGTTGTCATTGTCTTGTCCTTTGACTGACCTAGGTTCAGGTTTGGAAGCACTCATACTGTCAAAATTGTATAGATGTGCAGGTGCTTTTTCAAGAATGCTTTTCTCTGAATGTCCCAACCCAGGTTTGGCTTGATAAAAGGGATGTTGAGTGGTTTGCTTGGTAAGCAGACTCAAGGTATGTTCAGATTGTCCTCTCTTTAGATTATTTTCCTCAAGCTCTTCTATTTTTACAAACAATTTTGTTCTTTCCTCAGAAAGAATGTGAAATTTGAGCTTGAGTTCTTCATGACTGCTTTCAATTTCGTCGTGAGATCTTTGAAGATCATGAAGCTTGGTTTCGAGGATAGATTCTCTAATCCCAGACTCAAGCTCCATTCTGTTAAAGTTCTCGGTGAGGTCTTCTAAACTACTTTTATACACAGCACTCTCTATTCTAAATCTCGCGACGAGAGCCCTTTCCATTTGGAGTTGGCTCTCAAGTCTTAGAGTTTCAGACTTAGACAGTTCATCAGGTTTTGACAATAATGAACAAGAATGTACCTCAGCTTCTTCATCTGTTGAGTCATTTGGGGAACCGGATATACAAGGTTCCTCAAAGTCAGCCATGAGGCAGAGTCCTTGCACGGCAGATGGGCCTTCATCATCTGAGTCTTGTGGCTCCATGATCCAGTCTTCCTCATCAGCCAACAGCACCTTACCTTGCTCTTTCTTCTTCATCATGGCAGCCTTCTTCTCAAAGTAAGCAGAGTCTTTGAGCTTCTTTTTGCAATCAGATGCATAGTGACCTGGGTCACCACAGTTGTAGCAGGTCGGAACCCGAGCAGGGTTTCTATTCTGATTGGCTGCGGGTGGAGCTTCTAAAGCTGGTAGCTTGTTCTGTTGTGGAGGTTCAGTTCCACCGGTGTTGTTGTACTGACGACCTTCATCATTTGTCTTTTGGTTCTGGTTGTTATGATTAGAACCAGATTGGTCGTTCCACCTTTGATTGTAACTACCTCCCTGATAACCTCTGTTTCCGTGGTAGTTGTTGGAGTTGTAGTCCTGATCCCTTTGCTGTTGCTGGTTGTTGTTGTAGCTTTGTCTTCGATCTTGATAAGATCCTTGATTGTTGTACCCAGAACTATCACGATGTTGATAGTTGTTCGTTCTCCCTTGATCGTTTCTTTGAAAGCTTTCTCTGGACTGGTACCCGCCTTGGCTGGACTGACTTCCCACAAACTGAGGTCCTTGTCTGAATTTGTTGAAGCGTTGGGGATTTCCCCGAAATTTAGCCATCAAGGCGAATGAGTTTTCCAGCTGAAACATCTCTTCTTCGGTAAGTCCATCATCAAGAACTACAGGTTCTTCAACGGTGTAGTTTTCATGAGAGGACGATCCTCTGTTTGACATCAAAGCCAGATTAGGAGGATCGATTTTCTTTTCAGTTTTACCGAATAAGGTTTCTTCATGAGGTAGCATCATGCTATACAGATCATGAAGTCCAAGTTGGCCGAGATTCTGGCTTACTTGAATGCGTATAGTGACAGACTGCCAGAGTTTGTTCAATCTTTTGAGGAATTTCACATTAACCTCGTACTTGTTCTTTTCCAGTCCGAGTCTCCGTAAATCGTTCACACAGATGTTCAAACGATTATAGGTCTCTGTCAGAGTCTCTCCTTCACGAGCACAAAAGCTTTCATACGCGTTCATCGCGTTCTCCTTTTGGCCTTCAAGTGCCTTGTCACCACCCTGCATTTGCTGTTCAATGCCCAGCCACATCGCTCTAGCATCTTTATAGCTGTCCACTCTTGCGAACATGTCGTTTGGTAGTGCCATGGTGAGTAACGTGAGAGCACGTTTATCAATGGCTGCCCTGGCACGTTGTTCATGAGAGAACATGTCGTATGGTTTTTCAACCTCATATGCAGGTAGATAGGGAGTGACATCAGTTCTGGCTACTTCAGCTACAGTAACCGTCGGTCTGATTGGTCCCTCAGTGATAGAGACCATCAGTTTGTCATCCAGTAGATCAAGGAAGTTAATCATTTGGCGTTTCCATTGCTGGTATTCGCCGACGACTAATACTGGAGGTCGGGTTTCAGAACCGATACTGATTATTTCTTTTGACATCGCGTCCTCGGAAATAGGATCTGTTTTGAGTAGATGGTGTTTTTCGTTTGGACAGAGCTTCCGCGCTTAAAGCACTTTCCTTTATAGAAATTCGAAAATTTCAAAAAGAAAGGCCAAGGCGGGAAAACAAAGAGTCCCGATTCGGGAAAATGTGAGTCCCAATTCGGGAGTAAGAGACACAAGTCCCGATTCGGGAAATAAGAGTCCCGATTCGGGAGTTCAAATTTCCAAGTCGGGAGTTGTTCAAATTTCAATATGGAAGAGGCTCAAGATCCGATTCGGGAATTAAGTTTACCAAATCGGGATACGAATATCCAATTCGGGAAACAAAATATCCAATTCGGGAAATGAAGAGTTCCGATTCGGGAACCTATGAGTCCCGATTCGGGACACTAGTGTCCAATTCGGGAGTCACAAGATCCGATTCGGGAACTTGTGTATCAAGCAAAATCAGCCTCTAATTTCTGTCCAAATCTACCAAAACGGAGGCTCTGATACCAATTGTGAGTCCGATATTCAACGAGGACACGATAGATGGACCACTACAAGCGATTACAAGACTTAGTAAAGCTCAAACAGTGGTAATCACGCAATATATGTGAAAGATAAAGAAACCGACAAAGCATATATAGAAAGTTGTCAGTTGCATGATTATTGAAAAACGTTAACTAGCGACCCGTATTTATAGAGTCGAAGTTACACAAACCACCCCTAGAGTCTATGACTCTTTTAAGAGGTGCACAAAAGTAACTGTTTCAAACTAACTATTACAAACTTGTCAAAAGACTCCCCTGACTTCTTTACAAACAATAAGTCAGGTTCTAACACTATATTTAGACAAATATTTCTAAATTCAGACAAGTATTCTTTAAAATATTTTTTGTTATCATACAACGCATACAAAATAAAATTTTATATAAGAAATAAGTATTTAAAATTATTAAATAATGGTGTGGGTATAAAGAGGTGAAATCTTTATAAATTGAAAAGAGGAGAGGTACCAAATTGTTGCAAGTCATAGGGTTGATTAATTTTAATCAAACCTTTCGAAAAGCAATAACGATATGATTGTTTGACATGCTGTTTGAGTTTTAAAAAACATAACAATAAAGTTATTAATGATACATATCAAATTCTTTGTAACAAGATAACAATTATAAATATAAGAAATGTGTTACTTATGGAAAAAGAAAGTATTCTTCATTTTAATTTGGATATTACTAACTATTAACCTAGGAATTATGTCTTATATGAATACAGATGAGTATTGTTTTTAAAATATCATTCGGTGTGGACTTTACTATTTGGATTAAACAATTTTTTGGACCAAATAAGTCACTGCACTTTTTAAAGCCTACTAAAAAAATCCTTGAACTTTCTAAAACCTATTAGATAGGTCACTATGATCTATAAAACTAGTTAATGTGGTAAAATAATTAAAAAAAGTACGAAAAGACCCAACGGACTTTCATTTCACTACAATCATATATCATTCTGTAAACAACAATAATCCGATTACATCATAATTCATTGAAATTTGTTGATCACATTACGATTTTGCTTAACCATTAGAGCTAGTAGCATTGTCTTTATGGGTCTCCTATACTTGGTTAAAAGTTTCATGGATGTGGTACAGTGTACATACGTATAACTTCATTTTTCAGTTATATTTTTCAACTAAAGGGTCGTTTATCAAATACTTACTAGGTAAGCTTCTACCAGCAAGAAAGAAGATTATCCTTACTTACCTTATCTTATCATATAAAATTCTCATCCATTAAAATTGATTGTTGGTAAGCGTTTCAATATGGTAAGCACTTACCGGGTAAAACTTATTTTCATCACTCACCGGGTAATCCTCGCGGTCCTTGTTGTAGCTCTTACTGATGAAGGAGTTGCTGAAGGAGGTGCAAGACCCCGTCCCAGATCTGATGCTGACAGAAAAAGAAGGCAAACTGAGATGAAAGCATTAAGTACTTTGCTGTTGGCTATTCCCAATGAATACCAACATCAATTCAGTACATACACAGATGCTAAATCTCTCTGGATTGCTCTTGAAAAGAGATTCTCAGGAACCAAAAGCATAAAAAGGAACCAGAAGGCCATTCTAAAGCAACAATATGAGAACTTCACATCACTGAAGAATGAATCTATGACTCAAACCTTTAATAGATTCAACAAGCTTATTGGAGAACTTGCAACAGTGGATGTGAAGATGGATAAAGATGATGTGAATAGAAAGTTCCTCAGATCTCTTGGAGAGGAATGGACTATTTACACTGTTTCTTTCAGACAAGGAGATGATCTTGAAGACAAAGAACTTGAAGATCTATACAATGATCTAAGGATCTTTGAAGCAGAAGTGGAGAAGAAGAAAAGACCCATTGGATACTCTCACAATGCTGCACTACTTTCCTCTGAAAACCCTAGTTCTTTTAATACCACTGCTTTTAATAATACCACTGCTACTTATAATACTGCTGCTAATGAAACTGTTTCTAACACATATCAGGAAACCAATGAAGATACCATTCTGGAAGCTTTCTTAGCAAGCCATGTCAAATCATCATTGATCAATGATGATTTGGATCAAATCAATGCAGATGATCTTGAAGAGATGGATATCAAGTGGCAGATGGCTATGCTGACTCTGAGGATGAAAAGGTTTATCAGAAGAACTAGGAGAAACAACTTTGATGTCAAAAGAGGAGATAAAGCTGGTTTTGATAAGTCAAAGGTCAGATGCTACAAGTGCAATGAGCCAGGGCACTTTGCTAGAGAATGCAAAGGAGGAACCACATCAGAACACTGGAAGTGGTTCTTCCCAAGCACCTAGATTCAATAACAGGGGAAGCAACACAAACCCTAGTTCATCACAAGCACTTGTTTCACAAGAAGGACAAGGATTTGATTGGAGTGACCATGCTGAAGAAGCAGTTCAAAATCAAGCTCTCATGGCTGAAATCAAAGAAACTGAAATTCCCACTGAGGTATCTTCTAAACTTTGTTCTGATTCTTGTTTAGAAACTGTGAAAAAGTACAGGGATCACAATCAGACAATGAGTGATAGTATTAAGAAGATGGAGAGAGAAAGAAGAGAGTATGTTAAGATCATTGACAATCTGGAGGATCAAATAAAGGCCTACAAAGCCAGTGAACTTCAGTTTGAATATGACCATAACTACTGGAATGTGGAAAAGAAAGAGCTTGAGAGAAAATTGTCAAAAGAAAAGGAGGAATTGGAGAGTGCTAAGAAAGAGTTGTCCAAAGCCAAAGAAGACCTAGATAAATTTTCAAAGTCCTCTAAGGCTTTAGAGTCAATTATCAGAGCACAAGTGACTGATGACTTAAAAAGGGGAATAGGATACAATAGTACCCCTCCTCCTTACAATCAGAATTACATTCCTCCCACAACTGATCTTCTTGAAAGTATAGACAGAGGTGAGTTGAAAGAAGGTTTGGATAGAATAGATCCAGTTGACCCAGAGGAGGAATCTGATAAGAAAAGCACTTCTGAGACCATTCCTAATGAACACCACATTCTCACCAATGAGAAAGGTGGTATGCCATTTGTTCCTAGCAAAAAGATAGAGACCACTAGGAAAGATAAAGGGAAATCTGTCATGTCATCAGAAAAGAGTAAGGAGAAAAAGAATGAGACAACTAGAAAAGAAAGTAGGAAGGACCACTATACTCAGAGGACTGTAGTTGATCCTGGTACTTCCTCACAGTCTCAAAACAAAAATCATCCAAGAGGAAACAAAAGGAACTGGAATAACCATTGGGCACAATGTCATGGTGTTGATCTGAGCAAGATAAACAGACCAAAACCATGCTTTATCTGTTGTAAGACAAATCATCTAGCAAGAGACTGTTATTTCAATCCATTTAATCAAAGAAACAGTTTTCAAACTAGAAGATTTGTACCTACACACAAAAAGGTTGTTCCTAAACAAAACAGATCTAGTCAACCTAAAAGAAAAGTTCAAAAGAAAAGGGTTGAAAAGAACTCTGTTAAGTTGGTTACTAAATGGGTACCAAAAGCTTCACTCAGTAATACTACTGCTTCTACAAGCAGTGGTAATAACAGTGTTGCTTCTGATAGTAGTAGTAACAGTTTTAATAGTGTAAAGGTTAACACTGCTGCTAGCAATAACAGCAGTGGTAACTCAAACACTGTTACCACTGAAGTTAACACTGCTGCTAGTAATAACAGCAGTGGTGACTCAAACACTGTTACCACTGAAGTATCCTCATTGAGAAAACCCATTATAACCAAATATTCCAGTCATGAGATCCCAAATAAAGATTATCTTTTGAAGCTCAACAGATTGACAGAGGTCAATTATGTTAATGATAAAGGAGAACCCAAGACCATATTGGCTTGGGTTCCCTCTAGACACTAACTGTTTTATTTTATGTGCAGAGCAACCAAGGAAGAAGGAGCAGTCTTTGGCATGTGGATAGTGGTTGCTCTAGGCACATGACAGGTATCATGTCTCTACTTGAAGACTTTAAAAAGTTTGAAGGTGGACATGTTACCTTTGGGGATAATCCAACTGGAGGTAAGATAAGTGGCAAAGTGATTACAGGTTCAGGTACAGAGCAAGTACAAGAAACTAGTCCTACATTTGTTATGTTTCCCATGCCTTTTGTGGACTCAAATGATGCTTGTGCCACTGTTGAGTCAACTTCAGATGATCAAACAGAACCTGAGTCTGAGAAGAGTGATGATCAACCAATTGTGGAATCCTCTGAGACTACTGATGAAATTCCTGTCTTAGAAGAGGGACCTCAATGGGATCAAGAACCAGAGGTGAATGATTCAAATCTAGGAGTGGATCTGCCTGAAGAACCCCCTGCATCTAACAAGAACTCAGAAGAATCATCCACCTACTCTGGTAATAGGAGACATTCAGTCTCCTATGATAACAAGAAAGCAAAGCAAATCCCTTCCAAATTCACACCTGAGTATGATATCAGTTTTTCTTTCTCAGACAGAACCAAAGAAGGTACATGATGCAATGAAGGATCCCAGCTAGATTGAAGCCATGTAAGAAGAACTATTGCAGTTTGTCCTACAACATGTGTGGGATCTGGTGGATCTACCAAGAGGACACAGAGTAATTGGCACTAAGTGGATCTTTAGGAACAAGACTGATGAGAGAGGGATTGTTATAAAGAACAAAGCCAGATTAGTATCACAGGGGTATACTCAAGAGGAAGGAATAGACTATGATGATGTATTTGCACCTGTTGCCAGAATTGAAGCCATCAGGCTCTTCTTGGCATTTGCATCTTACAAAGGATTCAAAGTCTATCAGATGGATGTCAAGAGTGCCTTTCTCTATGGCACTATAGATGAAGAAGTGTATGTCAGTCAACCACCAGGGTTTGAAGATCCCAAATACCCTGATAAAGTTTACATGTTGAGGAAAGCACTGTATGGTCTTCATCAAGCACCTAGGGCTTGGTATGATACCTTGTCCTCCTACTTGTTGGAAAACAAGTTTGAAAGAGGTGTCATTGATAAGACCTTGTTCATCAAAAGAACAATGACTGATATGCTTCTAGTACAGATCTATGTAGATGATATCATCTTTGGATCTACAAAGGAAGATATGTGCAAGGAGTTTGAGGAACTGATGCATAAGAAATTCAAGATGAGTTCTATGGGAGAGCTAACTTTCTTTCTTGGTTTACAGGTCAAGCAGAAGATTGATGGGATATTCATCAATCAGTCCAAATATGTTGCATCCATGCTTCAAAAGTTTGGAATGAATGATGCAAAGCCAGCAAGCACTCCAATGGAAACACACAAACACCTCACTGCTTTTGTTGAGGGGGAGGAAGTTGATGTTCACTATTACAGATCCATGATTGGATCATTAATGTATCTTACAGCTTCTAGACCTGATATTATGTTTGCTGTTTGTGTTTGTGCTAGGTATCAGGTTAGGCCCAAGGAGTCTCATCTACATGCAGTCAAAAGGATATTCAAATATCTTAAGGGTCAACCAAGATTGGGACTGTGGTATCCCAATGATTCTTCCTTTGACTTAGTGGCCTACACAGATAGTGATTATGGAGGAGCAAACTTGGATAGAAAGTCTACCTCAGGAGGATGTCAATTTTTGGTAGGAAGATTGGTCTCATGGCAATGCAAGAAACAGACCACTGTTTCACAATCAACAACAGAGGCTGAATACATAGCTGCATCTCAATGATGTTCACAAGTTCTATGGATTCAAAATCAGATGCAAGATTATGGTCTTTCCTTTTTGCAGACACCAATCTACATTGATAATAACAGTGCTATCAGCATTGTTAACAATCCAGTCAAGCACTCCAAGACCAAACATATAGAGATCAAGTACCATTTTATCAGAGATTGTAATGAAAAGAAGTTAATTCAAGTTCTGAAAGTCCACACTGATGATCAATATGCAGACCTGTTCACAAAAGCATTTGATGTAGGCAGGTTTACATTTTTGGTTACAGGTGTTGGAATGATGAACTCTGAATAAACTTTCTTCTTGTTATAGTTTTCTTTGTACTATCTCTGTATATTTTTTCTTCCTAGTTATTATTTCTTCTCTCTTTTTAATTCATTGGTATTTAATGAGTTTGTGAATGTTGCAGATACATGGTGAAGTCCTTGGATTGATCAAAAGACGCAGGGTGAAGTTACCACTGCTTAGTTGAAGTTACTTCTGCTAGCAGTGTCTCTATCGTAAAACATAGTTTCAATCACTAAGTCTTTACCACTGCTCGTTTTAACCATTACCACCGCTAGCACAATCGCACATTACCACTGCTCGCACAATCGCACATTACCACCGCTAGCACATTCGCACATTACCACTGCTAGCACATTCGCACATTACCACCGCTAGCACATTTTACCACTGCATGATCTTTACCACTGCTGGGTGCATAAGCGTGTTTTTACCACCGCGTGTGTATTTTACTACTGCTTTTAACTTCACACGCGTATGGTACCACTGCTCGTGCTTTTTACCACTGCTTTTAACATAGCACGCGTAATTACCACTGCTTGTCTATTATACCACTGCTTTTAACGAATACCATTGCTAGTGTTATTTTACCACTGTTTTTGACTTACACCACTGCGTGTGTTCATTACCACTGCTTGTGGTAGTTACCCCTGATCATGAGTTCAGTATAAAAGCCCTAACTTGACCGCCTTTTTCATAAACGGCTATTTTGTGTTCTTGCTCTAAAAACGTTTGCGATTCTGCAACTTTTCTCCCTCTGTGATCTTGCAAATCAATACTCATTTGATTCGATTTCTAGGGTTTTCTTGATTGTTCGATAATGGATTCTCTGTATTTTGTTAAGGATCACAACAAGGTTGGCTATCTCACAAAAGATAGCAATTCTGAAGGGTTTGACGATATTGTTGATTTCTTGGCGTCATCCAACATAGCGTATGCAGCAACAATAGACCCCACAATCTACATTCAACACATGCAAGATTTTTGGGCAAATGCTGTTGTTGCAGAATTTGAAGGGGTGAAATCCATTCAAACCACCATCTGTGGTCAATCACTCACCATTACCCTTGCAAAGATCAGACTTCATCTGAAACTCAATGACGAAACATGTATCACTATGCTCACACCCTCAACTATAATGGAATCTTTTCAAAGAATGGGGTATACAGGCTCTCCAACTTCTTTAAAATATCTTAAGGGTAAATTTTGCCCTCAGTAGAGGTTCTTTGTGCATACCCTATTGCATTGTTTTTCAAAGAAAACTACAAGTTTTGGTGAGTTTAGTAGCACCATTGCTTCTGCTTTGGTTTGCCTAGCTACTAATCAGATTTTCAATTTCTCTCAAATGATTTTTGATGATCTTGTCTACAATCTTGAAAACATGAATAATTCCAAAGTAAAATCTTTTTACATGTTTCCAAGATTTATACAAGAAGTGATCACCCACGAATTGACGGATGTACCCATGGATGGAGACACTTATCAGAGCTCTGCTCTTGGTAATAAAGTGTTTTTTAACATGAAGAGACCTGCACCAGGCTCAAATGATTCATTCACCCCATTGTTCTCTACAATGATGAGGGGTGAACCACCCACAAGGTGAGGCATTAGGCTTGCAGCCCTCACAATCAAGCATACCCACTGATGACCTACCCCCACCTATCACTGATACAATTCCTCAGTCCCTTGATTCAATCCCCACCCCTACACTCAAAAAGTACAACAGAAAGAACAGGGGAGCTCCTTCCTCCTCTGGTTCTAAACCCCAACAGCCTATAAGCCCTCAGTTGGAGCACTCTCCTTCTGAAAATATCCAAAGGGACACCCCTGGAGTGATGCCCCGCTCAAGTATAAAGAAGGTGCCCTCTAAGGAGATGGAAGGGCATGTGGTTGGTGAGGCTCAGACTACTGATGTTGCACAAAGTGTGCATAGAACAGTCTGAACATAGCTAAGACCCCCACCACGGCAACTCCTCTTGAGAAATCAAAGGGAGGTCCCAGGTGCCAAGAAACCAAGGGGCATCTAGTGCTTCAGCAAGGCTGAAGACTAATGTCAAAAAGTCCAAAGATCCAGCAAGGGAAGTAAAAATTCCTAAATCTGGTGAGGACAGCTTTAACTATCAAGAATTGATGGCCAATTTTCAAACCATTGCCAAAGATTTGAAGGCTCATGATGAGAACTTTCAAATTCATGAGGCTAAGCACAAATCCCATGAAGAGAGGCTGGATTTGCTGGAGGAGCTGGTTGATGTTCAGAATCAGCTTATAAAGGATAAGGATGCAATGCTGGAGGAATTGATCAAAAAGCTCAAGTCTCAAGGTGCTCTGATGGCCTCAATGCGCTCGAAGGTTTCAGCTCTTCAAAAGAGATACTCCACTTTGCTATCATTCTCAAAGGGGGAGATGAGATCTAAAGTTAAGGGGGAGTCAAAGAAGAAGAAAGAGGTAAGGAATGAAGAAACTGAGGTTGTGAATGAACCTGCAGTTGAAATGGAAACTAAAGAAAAGGGGGAGGAACAGAAAGAAGTTGGTACAGGGGCTGAAACTGAATTGGAAGTGAATGAGGATGAAGTTACAATTGCTGAGCTACTCTTGAAACTGCCTAAGGTTACTCCACCAACCAAGGGTGTAGTTTTCAAGGAACCTGAAGTAGTAAAGAAGAAGACTGAAGACCTTGATCCAAAAGACAAAGGCAAGAAGAAGATAGTTGAAGAGACTGTAGATGAATCTGATGATGATGAGGAGATGGGATTCAAGCCAGTGGTGGATCCAGTAACTGAAGACATTCTTTCTGACGAACTGATTCAACAGATTGAAGAAGAAGAAGAAGAGAAGAAAAGAAAAGAAGAGTTGGCAAGGATTGCTGAGAAAGACAGAATTGAGGCTGAAAGAATGCAAGAAGAGTGGAATAAAGAGGAACAGGTGGTTGAAAAGATAAAACCTGTGAAAAAGGCTACAAAGAAAACAACTCCAAAAGATGTCAAAGAGAAGAGAAGGAGTATGGTGAGGTATCTAGCTAGTGCACTTGGAAAACCTGTTCAATATTTTGCCAAGTGGGAGTTAGAGAAGATTGAAAATAAGTATAATGTTACAGGGGAGGCAATGCATTTAGAAGCCATGGAGGAGCAGCATGTTGAAACTGAAGATGTGGTTTTGATACAAAGAAAGAGAAAGAGAGATCAAGTGATAGATCAGGTTATCACTGCTGAAGGAAATGCGGATACAACTGCTGCTGAAACTAAAAGTAATGTGCTTGAGGTACAAGGTAATGTCGAAACTGAAAAGGAGAAAGAGGATGGAAAGAAAGATGAGATTGCTGAGAAAACAGTTGAAAAGGAGGTTGAGGTGACTGATCAGATAGAGGCACAATCATCAAAGGCAAAAAGAAAGAAGTCTATTGCCAAGAAGGGAAAGAAAGCAACTAAAGTTGAAGAAATCTCAGATATTTCCATGTGGATTTATTTTGAGGATGTTGATATTTCTGCTTTCAAAGTTTTCAGAAAATCAGGGACAACTGAAATCTATGCAAGTGTACTTGGTATCTTCAAAAGGATGTCAAGAGTTGATTTGAAGAAAATGTATGAGATTGCTTGTACAAAAGAGATTGAAGACTTTGAAGAAGCAAGGATGTTAGTTGTAGAGTTGAAGGTCATGTTTGCTTTCTCAAAGACAAAGACTGAACTGAATGATAATGTGGAAGGAAAGGTTGTGTCATGGAGCACTTACAACAACAGAGTCTTCTCTGTTACTTTTGAACAAGGAAGAGTATGCTACTTTTTGCTTGATAAGAGGTATGACTTTGAGCCAATCATGATCAATAGCATTCTGCAAACAAAGGAGAAGAAGGGCCAACTAACTGATCTTGATCTGGAATTGGTGAACAAGCTGAAGGAGCAGATGGTAGATATGAATGAAAACTACCTGGAGAGTCAGATGATTGTACAGATACCCAAAAAGGTAGCTGAATGGGGAATTGATCAAGGTTTGAATTATTTGGTCAAATTTGATGATGGATCTGAGCTTTGTGCATCTGAGTGGATAAAGGTGTTGGAAGAATGTACAAGAACTAATCTGAAGGAGATGTATGACTCAAGGTTCAGAGTGATTGATATAGCCAAGGAAGAAAGTGCAAATACTGTGAAGGTTGAGAAGATGAAGGTTGCACTAGAATGCTTTTATTGGCTGTTTGAACCATTCAGACTCTTAGAGGTGTACAGCAAAAATTGTGAAGTAGTAAAAGAGTGGAGATGGTTTGAAAAGAGCAGAGTGTATAGTCTTGTGGTGGATGAAGGTGATAAAGAGTATTACATGGAAGAATGTGATACTGATTTGATTGATGTGGGAAGACTACAAGGAATGGTGAATGCTAAGTTGATAACAAAAGGTGAACCCACAAAATCTGCAAGACTGCTGGTGGAGAAGATAAAGACCTACTTGAAAATCAGACTCAAGAACTTAGCTCCTCATGTTTGAGAAGTTAAGTTAGGGGAAGATTGTTGAGTCTGAGGTTACCACTGCTGATTATCACTGCTGGAAGGTTACCACTGCTAGCTTTGGAATTACTACTGCTGAAGAGTTGATCTGAAGATTACCACTGCTAGTATGTGAGTTAACACTGAAGTACAAGAGTTATCACTGCTAATACAAGTTACCACTGCTAGAACAGAATTACCACTGCTGGTTGAAGATTACTACTGGTTCTGTTTTATCACTGCTAAGAAGATCAAGATAAGGAAAGGATTCTGTTGGAGAAGATATGGGATAGATACGATTATTTTGGAGATTATCTAGAGTAGATTTACTTTCCTTATTGTAATCTGTAACTTGTATAAATAGCTGATAGGTTTTCATTGTTCAAGGTACGAGTTCATAAGTTTTTGTTTAGAATTAGAAGCCTCAAGATCATTCTTGAATCCCTGCATTAGAGAAGTTGTGCACGTCTGTTTGAGCCTGTTCAAGCAGATTGGGGCTTTGGTTGTAATCATTAATCTTGTGATTCAATACACAAATCTGTTTTGCAATTCATTGTTTAATTCAATCAAAGTGTTATTCCGCAAACTTCTTTGATTAAGTTTTCTGTTCTTGATATATATTGATATATTCGATCCTGTCAAATCGTTATCGTAGATTAACAAACATTCCAATAGAACGAAGACCATCTCAAGATTAAAGTTCATATGTTCCCATTTAGGGAAGGTGAACGTTGACCCATGGACGATAGAGGAGGAGGCGACAGCAGTGGCGGCTTGAATTAGGCTGAGGGCGGAAGAGGGGGAGACGATGGGTATCTGTGGTTTACGGTTGTTTGCCATGAGGCAAGGATGCGTCGATGGGCCGATGGTTGGGAGAAGAGAAGAGACGAGTTGCAGTTGTATTAATTAAGATGTAATTTTTAATTTATACGTTTACCTGCTATAGAAGTTACAATCAAG
The DNA here is from genome assembly GCA_030169165.1 of Centaurea solstitialis. Classification (NCBI taxonomy): domain Eukaryota; kingdom Viridiplantae; phylum Streptophyta; class Magnoliopsida; order Asterales; family Asteraceae; genus Centaurea; species Centaurea solstitialis. The sequence goes on along the minus strand of CM058041.1, from coordinate 40,059,514 downwards.
GATTTAATTGATATGTTTGAAAAGTCTACGGATTTATTTGGTAGGTTTTAAAAAGTGTGGTGACTTATTTGTTTCAAAAAATCGTCCAATGATGTTATCATTCCAAACGGTAAAGTTCATTGGGTGTTTTTGGATTTTTCCTGATTATTGTGATTCTTAATCTTGAAAGAGTGTCTTAGAAGCTAATTTTTTGACGTTGCAAGTTATTGTTAATTTGTTATAGCAACTTGAATTATGCTCTCTCCTTTTCGATATTGTGGTATTGTCACAACAAAAGCTTACACCCTTGTTATATGTTTACTTCAAGGGCGAATTTAGGAAGGGTGTAGGTAGGTCCCGGGATCTATCTAAATTTTGTATTTTTTGTTATAAGTTATATAGAAAAAAAAAATTGGGACCTACCTAAATTTTTTTAGGGGAACTACCTTAAATATTCTTTAAGCAGTATAAGGTGAATTAAACTAATGGTGGTGTGGTGGATAACAACCTTTGTTGTGTATGGTAGGTCCTAGGTTCGAATCTCTCAATACCCCAAAAGTTGTTATTTTTTAAAATTTTATTTTTGTTTAGGCCTAACATGTTTAATTCTGTCCCACATACCCAAAAAAATAAAACACAGCCTAATCTCTTGATCGACTTCAACCAAAAAGCACATGGCCGAATATTCATCAATTTCGACTTCAACCAATCGACCTTCAATCTCCAATCTGAAGAAATCGAACAATTGTATTTCACAATAATCTTTCCAAAGGTTTATCTTCTCTTGAAACTTGCCTTGATCTTACCCATTGCAACATCAAGTGTGGAACGTGCATTTTCAGCAATGAAGTTGATAAAGACGACTGCTCGCAACAAAATGGGTGATCAATTTTTTAGTGATTATTTAGCTTTGTATATTGATAAAGTTATTTAGCTTTGTATATTGATAAAGTTATTTTGGTTCCCTGTAGTATTTGGTTTTTTGCTATTTTTATGGAAATTGGTCCACATGACCAAATTCAACAACTATATTGAACTCCTACCCATATTATCTCCTTTTAAAATGGTCTGTTAAAACAGACCTAGTTAAATATAAGAACATGTGGGGTTGCATATAGTGTCACTTTTGTGGGTGACTATGGGCCTCCTACTTTCTATGTGTCTATTGACCTCTTATTTTTCTATGTGTGAGGTGATAAACCAGGGGTGAGGTCCATCATTTATTATATATACTTCTTTTCCACACCTTTAAAACTAACTAACAAAGGAAAAGAAAAAGAAAATAATTTAGCGGACTTGGCTCATGTTTAACAGACCTGATTCATTGTTAATGGATCTGATCCAATTTTTAACGGATATGGGTCTATACATTCACTTTTAAAGATTTTTAGTTGGATCCGCTTTTAACTGATCTTTTGGTTTTTGCAAAAAAGAAAAAGAATATAGGTAAGAGATCAATATAGTGTTGGGTTTGGTCATGACTCATGTGGGTCAATTTCCCTAGTTTTATTACTTGAAAAAGTCAATAGTATTCACACATGTATACTTTCATGAGTTATCGCTTAATTTTCTCATACAAATACAATATCTTTCTATCACTAACCCAGTTACAATATTGAATTATTATCCCAATTCCTTGATGGCAGATATTGAACGGTAGGCACAAAGTAATTTGTGCTTGGTAACAAAAATAAGAGGCGGGATTTTCAAACAAATATCTTCTACTAATTAATAACTACATAGTCCGCTTGAATTTGTGTTTTGCCTTGTTGAAGTAATCTATTAATAAGAGATTAAGAGGTGGTCTTGCTCGAAATCATATGATCGTTTAGGGCAAAGTTCAATTGTGCCATGAGCTCGGGTTTACACTTAGTCGTTTCATGAGCCTCCTTCTATACGTTACAAAATGCGAACCGTCAATGTAGTGGATCAAAAGTGGCATTTCATAACGTTAACCGTAAATATTTTGAAATATGTTGTAAATATATTCTTAAATGTAATATTTTGTTAGAATATTAATAACGGTTTTTGGATCATTGGGCAATAATAATTTTAGCTCTTATCGTTACAAAAATGAATGATGTCATCGGAATGTTTGTAACATATTATGGTAATGTTTTCATAACTTTTGTAAACCATTTCTAATGTATATTGAAGATTACTTGCAGTCTAAGTCTCTAACACAAACACACAGTAAATTCTCAGCTTTTGTTTGTAGAGCATCATGTTACTGATGTTTTGCATTCCAATTTTATTACACTTCCATAATCATTTCGTAAAAATTTCATGTAACTACATAAAGTTTTTCGAAAACAACTTGTATGTGTTTCTTGACAATTTCCAATTTTAAAATGTGCATATGTAGTTGAGTTGGATCAAATAAAGAAACATGCATACAACGTAATAGAAGATAAATGTTGATGGAAAACTTATTCGTGGGCTTTATCTTGCAATGTATAGGATTTTCGACAAGTTTTTTTTTAGCATTGTGGCGTCGAAAATAGAGGAAAAGAAATTAAATAGGGGACACGTTAAAGTAAATTAAGATAAACTTGAAAGAAAGGGCACAGATTTAACATTTAACGCTACAGTAAACATAAAAACTGATATTTTTCATTAATTTCCTTATAAATATATAATATCAATAATTATTTTTTAAACAGGTTATTTTATAATAATTAACAAAGGTATAATTGGGTTTCATATAATCAGACAAAAAATTTTATTGGTAGAATCTAATTTTCATTTTTTATTTTATTTTCTTTTCTTAATTCGTATGAAAAAGAGAACAATTTTTAATATTGAACTAGAAATTTACCCGCGCACGTTGTCGCGCGAAGTATGTATCAATTACCCGATCATAATAAATCTTATATAAACTATTGAAATTAATATATAATATTCAAGGTTAAGTGGTCAAAAATTGAAAAAGTTTTGATCGATAGTGTATCTTCAAACTCATAACATTTGAGTTCATTTTGAAGATTTTGACTTAACCGATTATAATGATATAAATTGTTAAAAAAAATATTTCTAGAATTCTTGAAATATTTGTTACAAATATTTGACGAGTAAAAGTAAGATCCTTGAAATTTCAATAATTCTTGAAATTAACTTTAATAATCTCTTTATATGATAGTATATAGATATAGATATAGATAGTTTAGATTAACAATAACCGAATAAGCTTTTTATAAAATAGTATAGATATAGTCATAAATTATAGACAATGATGTAAAATGGAAAATGAGAATTTAAAAAATATAAAAAATAAACTAATTTATATGTATTCTTGATATTTAATGATACGTTTAAATAAAAAAAACTATTCAATATTAAACACATTTTGATAATATTGTCATGACGATTATAATGGTATAACTGGTTGGAAAGAAAAAGAATTTTTTTAATACATTTTAGTTCGTATATCTTATTTATATTAATATGATAAATGTGTAAAGGGTGTAGAGTGTAAGTTATAAATTTAATATATGACTCTTAGGGGTCTAATGAGAAACAAGTATTTAATAAGGGGATATTTTGAAAAACTAAACTTGAAATGTTGGAAAAAAAATATGAAATATTCTTTTTATATAATAGAATCGATAGGATGGTGCATCCAAAAACATTCAATATTGGGCTCGTTTCGAAGGTATTGACAAGACGATTATGATGGTATAATTTGTAAAGAAAAAAACGTTATCTTAATGCATTTTAATTCATAATATTCGATTATTTATATTATATGACAAGGGTGTAAACTAAAAAACATAAAAGCAAAGGGTTGAAAGTAAACTTAGTAACTAACTATGTGGGTAATAAATGTAACTTATAAAATTGAAATAGAAATTTGATACAGATTTTATGGAGAGAATTGGGGGAATGCTTTAGAAGGAGTGTACAACATGCTTTAAAAGTTGTACACAATTTTCAAGATATCTTAAATTTTCAAGAGTAACCGTAATAGTCCTTTTATAAAGGAGTATAGATAAAACGACTATCATTTTTTCCAAGGGTGGATGCAGCTTGAATGGAATGGGGGCATGGCCCCCACTTAAAAAAATAGTGTAATTTGTATTTTGTATGGTTACATTTTTGGGTAAAATATAATTTAACCCCTAAAGTTTACACTTAAAAATGATTTAACCCCTAAAGTTTTTTAATTGATGTTTTAATCCTTAAACTTGTTATAATAAATGGTTTAATCCCTAAACTTATTATAATTAATTGTTTTAGCCACTTGACCTGCTACAACAAATTTACTAGACTTTTAAAAGTCACTTTAATCCCTAAACTTACAGATAAAATATGATTTAATCTTAAACTTATTAGTTAAAAATGATTTAACCCCTAAACATTTTTTAAAATGTTATAATTTTCAACTTTTTATACTATTTGATTAAATACCTAAACTTGTTGAACCTAATTATTTTTATCCCTAACATAATTTAATATAACATTCTACCCGCTAAACCCGTTATCATCTATTCATGATTGGAAAAACCCTACATCGTTCGTTCCTCTCTAGTCTAGACAGCTTGCAACTTGATCGAATCGATCTTCTTCGCCAATAATCTTTTTCTAAACTCGTTGGTATATTTCATTTGATTCATTTTTGTCATTTATGAGCTTGATTTGTTGCCCATTTGATGTTCGCCGTGAAATCTACATATTAAATTTTAGGTAAATTTGCATCACGATGAACACAAAATCAACAAGTCTTATGATTATTTATTTTTGTTAAATTTTTGGTAAATTTGATTCACTAGTCTATTGTTGCTTCATACCCTATGATTATATCCGATCATGGATATCAAGATCAATAAATTCAACTTAGAGATATTCAAGATCATGTGTTTCGGAAGTACTTCAAAATAGGGTTAAACATTCATTTGAGATAAAAAAAAATTAATTAGGTTAAATAAGTTTAGGTATTTAATCAAATACTATAAAAAAAATTGAGATCATAACATTCATTAAAAAATTTAAGGGTTAAACCATTTAAAAAAAAGTTTAATGGTTAAATAATATTTTATTCATAAGTTTAGGGATTAAAGTAATTTTTAAAAGTGTAGTAACCTATTATAGCAGGTCAAGTGACTAAAACAAGTAAGTATAACAAGTTTAGGGATTAAAACATTTATTGTAACAAGTTTAAGGATTTAAACATTCACTAAAAAAGTTTAGGGATTAATCCATTTTTAAGTGCAAAGTTTAGGGATTAAATCATATTTTACCCTAAATTTTTTAAAAACTTGCTTTTATATTTATGGTCCCCGAAGTAAAATTTCAGTAGGACCCTATACATACAAGCCTAAGGGACTGTTTACCAAATTTTTCATTAAGTTCTGTGTGGATAAATTTGTATGTCTGGATAAATTTGTCTGTCTAGATAAATTGATGTTTTGTTTACTTTTTCATCTGAATCAACTATCTGAATATTAAAAATGACCGTTTTACCCCTAAACATGAATTAATCCATACACATGAAATAACCATAATTTAATACCAACAAAATAATATATTATTTATTACAGCTTATTAACTCACTTCTTTTAATTTGAAGAATAAAACTAGACACAATAGTTTATAATCAAAATATTAAATAATAAATTTCTGAAAAACTACTCACAAACAGAAAAGGTGAAAAGAAAGCTAGCAAGTCCTAGGCCTGATGGAGAAGAAATGAAATTAGCTACCAATTCCTTCGGTAATTGATGTGTATGCACCAAGCCCACCCCCACTTTGCACAAATACCCCTAAAAGGGCGTTATAAGGGTCGTTATGCACATTTCAATCAAATAACGGAGTTTTGGGCCGTTATAACGGGGTTTTGGGCCGTTATAACGGCGTTTTGGGCCGTTATATCGCCGTTATAGCGCCGTTATAACGGCGTAACGGTGTGGGTATATGTGCAAAGGGGAGCACCGTTATGGGCATATGTGCAAAGCACTCCCAATTCCTTGCATTCATCCAAGTACTAGGCCTGATTTAGAAGATGAAGATCGAGTTCGAGAGCCAACTCTTCAAGAAATTATCAAGATCATAGTACGATTTTGACAGAAGGAGAGAAGCGAGAGCGACGACCTGGGTGGCCGGTGAGCACCGGCGGAAGGGAAGCAGCAAGGGTGGAGACCCGTGGTGGCCGGCGAGCACCGGCGGAAGGGAAGTAGTGAGGGCGGCGACCTGTGTGATGGTCGGAGAGCAGCTAGCGGCAGCGAGAAGTAGCAGAAGGACGACCACCGCTGGCAAGAGGTGGCCGACGGCTGCCAGCGAACAAACAAGGGCTGTTGCTACCTAAGGTTTGACTTAGGTTGATTGAAACCAGAAAGATGCAAGTTAAGCGAGGTCCTTTTTTTATTTCAAACCCTTTGTTAAAAGCAAGGGTATTTTTGTCCAAGAGATGGCTGAACGAGGACAAGAGCCCTTTTCTTACTGTGCGAATAAGCTGTTGTCTGTGCCATTAAGTCATAAGTAAACACCCTTCTATGTTTGTGCGAATAAGCCGATTTCCTTATTAAGCCCATTAAGTCGTTAGTAAACACACCCTAAGCCACTGTCAAGCTCCCCAGTAAATTTAAGTTTGATACTTTTGTGTTTGAATGGTCAAAGGGTTTCTTAAAATAATGGTTTTGTAGATGTGCTTTCAATACAATGGATTTTTTTAATGCTTTTTGGGTTTCCAATATTTCTTAATTCTCTTGCTATAATGTTATTACTTATTTCAAATTCAACTATGAACTATCAAGACTTAAATGGTTATATGCTTACATCTCGGGACCTTATCAACAAAAAAAGTTACATTGAAATAAAAAAAAAACTATCAAAATCAATAAAAAAATTGAAAAAAACTCTTAAAATCGACAAAAATAACTTAGAAATCTTTTAAATCAACTAGAAAAACATTGAGAATTCTTCAAAACGGCGGAATTAGGCTAAAAAATTATTGAACAACTTTATGGGCTTTTAATCCACCTTAAAGGATCAAATCATTAGTAACCTAGTGGTTAGTAGCATCCTTAGAAGGGATAGTGAATGGCATCCCTATCTATCCATGTTCGATTCATGGGGTGAGCATGTGGCATACCCTGACTATGGGTCGGCATGCGGGTCGATCTATGGTCGCCGAGGATTAGTAGGGTGTCCATATGGATCTCAGATACCTCTTCGACTTCGTGTCCGGATGTGTACGTGAGTTATCCGCCATTAAAAAAATTCATCTTAATGGTGCCCCCTATGAACAATTCCTGAATTCGCCACGGATTTTTCCAATGATGATAAAAAAAAGTCATATTATTTCGTAATTCGTATCGTTGAATTCTTTTACTTGGGAGATATTTCTTTCAATTGATTGGAAAAAAAAAATGAATTTGCGCTAGAAGCAAATTAAAATAGTGGTTAAAACTAATAACTAAATTATTTTTTATTCTAAAACAAAAATAAACCTTGTCAAAGTTACCGTATGTCGACGTGTAAATATTGAGGTGTATGACCTTCCGAAAACGAGTGTTTTGCTAAATAAATTTCTCCTTTTGTTATTTATTTTATATTTTTTAATAATATAGTATGGGGTATTTGACCAAACTATCCCCAATTAATAAGTTAAAAACCCTGGACTGCGTTTCGAATTTTTTTGTCAAATTCACGTCTGTCAATCAGACACCACAATCCTACCGCCGGTACGTACTCCCGCACCCGACCGTCGCTATTAGTTTGCTCAATTGGGGTTTCTTTACTTTCATTATCACTCTCTCTTTATGCGGGTTTTCCTATAATTTTTTTTTATTTTTTTGTATTTAATGCTATTTGTTGGCTCATGATTTCTAAATGTGTAAAAGTAATGATAAAAGATTTCAAGGTTTTGACAGAAGCTGAAGTTTTGTTCATCAGAGCTTCTGTAAGTTTTGACAGAGGCTCTACCGGATGAAGGCAAGCTCCGCAGAATCTTTGCGAGAGCTCACAGAACCTCTGATATACTCAACAAAAAGTGTCTGACAACTTCTGCAGAAACGGTTATTTATACCCCGTGCTGCCCACGTGACTACCTCAACCGACTCACTTTGTACGATCATGATTGTAACACGTGTCAAGATCATAGTGGTTTGTTAGGTCATCTCCTTTATGTATAAATAGCTGTTAGTACTCTCTTCGTTGTAAGAGTAATCTTTTGTACTGTTCATCAAGTTTTATCAATATATGAGATTACTGTTCCATTAATTTTCAAGTTAGTTCATCATTGATTTCACGTCATTACTCAAGTAAGATGATCTTGAATTGCTGAATATTTTCGTTATAGTTTACATTCATCTATAGCTTATCTTAATTTCCGCTGCATTATACTCTTTTAGCTATAGTTGATTGTTCAAATCTCAATTCAATACAAACATCTGGACCAACACTATTCTTTTGCAATGCATGCTTGTAATTCTTGAAATCGTTGATGCTTTGTTTGTGATCTTATATAATTTAACTTGGGGTTTGGTAAAGTAGGTTCCGTACTTTTGTTTGATGTTTTAATGGGCAAATAAAGATGTTTTTCAATGTGGATTAGTATATGGCACCGAAATCCCGAACCATCGAACCGAGACTGTACCGGTATCGGGACCGGACCGGGACCAAGACCGGTATATGTTATACAGTACGATAAACGGTTCTCGAATTTGACCCCAATTCGTTTCGGTACCGGGAAAAAACCGAAAAAAATCGGTCCGGACAGGTTTAGGAAGACATATGGTGGCTTTTAATTATTTGGTAAAAACTCCTTTTCCAACCATTCTTTTCCCAAGCATGGTTCTCATTCCTTTTTCAACAAATTCATTTTCCCAACCATGAGGAAGCAAGAAAACCGACAAAGCTGTTGCAGTAGCGCTAGCGGCGCGAGTGGTTGCTTCGCGGCGCGAAGCTGTGAGACCTTCGCGGCGCGAGTTGTTTCTTTGCGGCGCGAAGGATTAGGGTTTTGGGGCGCGGCGGTTTAGGGCTTCACGACGGTGCTCTCGGCTTGAGAATGTTCTTCGCGGCGCGAGTGGCGTTGAGGCAGTGGCTGCAGCGACCGGCGATTGTGCGGCTGGAGTGATGGCGGCGCAGGGAGGGTCGCGGCGGTACGGAAGTTGCGATGGCAGCGACTCTTTGGCGGGGCAGCAATCGGCAACTGGTGGAGCGGCAGTCGATGGAGCAGAAGCTGCAGGTTGCGCAGAAGGGGTGGCAACAACTGTTTGGAGTTGGATGGGTCGTCGGCAAGGTGAAGGAGGTTAAGATCCGACAAGGAGAGCCGACGGCTGAGATGGTCGACCAATAGGGTGGTCAGCAGCTGGAAAAAAAAGGGAGGAAGCTAGGGTTTTTTTTGTGGCTCTATACTAGGTGAGAATATGTGGAAACCTGTGATTAGGGTTGCGTGTATTGACAACAATATACAGACAATAAAGTTACAAGAGAGTCCCTATACTATACAAATATTTAATATCATTAAGTTAAATCAAATCAACCTAAACAATAAATCCAATCCTAAAAATTGGTTCCTTTAATCATACCCAAAAACCAATTTTTGCTTTAAAAAATTGGTTTGTATTCGATGCCATCAAATCTACAAAAAGAATACGGTTTCACGAAGTCTTTTTCATTTACTTTGTTGAAGTTTTAGTTTTATTATAACATTGAAATTCGGACATTCCGTAACTCCTTCCAAAAATCGGTCCCTACTGGTACTAGGACCAAATTTCCCGAAACCGAACCGGTACAGAGCTGGTGTATACGGTTCGGTATTCGGCCCTATAAAAAACATTTCAAAATTTTTGGTCCATACCGGTTCCGGTCCGGGATTCGGACCAAGCTCATCCTTAGTATAAATTGTTACTGGAAAATTGATATTAAAATGTAAACAAAGAAAGTTTCTTCCAAATTATAAATGCACATATTATTATTTAGCAGCTTTAAATGATTTTTTTTCTTTAATGGCAAGAAGGGAGCTCAAGCAAATGGAGTTTCGGACATGGCCATCACCCAAAGCAAGAGACCTGAAAACTTTATTAAACACTAGCAAGATGCTAGAAAAGGGGTACATCAGAAAATACAAAGGTAAGGATTACAACACCAAGTAGCCCAACTTAAATTGGCTCGAAATTGTTTGAGCCTATTTTTATACCAGAAAAAAAGAAAAATTCTGCTTTGACAGAATATTGTCGACCAAACCACTTCATCCCAAAAATCTTGTCGTTGCGAACCCTCCATATGCACTAGAAAAAAGCGTAGATGACGGCCGAAAAAAATTTGGCTCCTATAAAGCCAGTTGTTTTGCCCATAGAAACAAGTCGCGTAACGATGCGATCTGATGGAAGTCCAAATCCCACCACCAACAAATTTGGCGCAAGACTTGGACGACGAAAGAACAAGATCCAAAAACATGATCTTCGACTTCAATTGCATCACCACACAAGTCATCAATATAGTGAATCCCTCTTTTAGTGAGATTCCATTTTGAGGGAAGTCGCCTATGGGCAATTCTCCAAGCTAAATATTGATTTTTCCAGGGATCAGCTTATTCCACTTAAAAGCAACTTGATTTCCTTTGACGAGGGAGCAATCGTTAAAAGCATATCTAAAAGAGACGACCTTCTAAGCATCCAAATTGTCCAAGGGACCGTCTCTATTTTGAAACAAAACAACCCCATTGAGGCACAAGCTGTATTTGTCGCAATCTTTGTTGATTTTTAAGACGCTCCTCCATAAACCAGTAAACTTACCATATAAGATTTTCAGCCCCAAATCACCATCAAGCCCATGCAAATTTCCAAGATCCTTCAAAATAGAAGTGTTGTATAAATACTTGTTCAAAATGAAAGATTTGATATGAAAAGGCATTTGGCCTAGTAGCATCTTGAAAAGGTGAAAAGTTCAAGCTTCACTACAAGAAAATTAAAGAGGGTCGAGTCATTTTATTTGTTGTATGTAAATAAATATACATAAACTTCAAAAAGATAGGAGAACTAAACGTGATCCAAAACTACACGATTAAATGTCAATTATCAACTACAAAAACTGCTTTAAATACACTTTCAGGCACACTCCCATGGAACTTAACAAACACAAAATGGGGATTATATATAACCGGCTCACTACTTAAGTTTAAATTATCATTAAAATACTCTGTAATTAGATATAATGAAAGTCCACACTCGATAACCATTTCATTTCGATTGAAAAAAAGATAAAAATCGTGATGCAAATTACAAAATATGATCATAAACAGTTCTCATATATATATTCTTCTTAGTTTCCGAATGAAACACACCAAGTGAAGTCAGCCATTAAGGTTCCGGAAGAGCTCGGGAAGATGAGCATTGGTGAGCTTTGTCCTCTTGCTGATCTCAGTCTTCTTCTTCTTCTGTTTTGGTTTAGTTAATATGCCAAAGTTCTGAGCAGCTACTCTCCTCTTAGCCGTGTTTGTGGCTGGCTTCATCCCGTTCTTCTGCAACTCCCGCTCGATATCCAGCATGTCTCTCGGCAATTCAATTGCCCTGAACAGCCCTTTCAGTTCATCATCAACCTTGATGGGCACTCGAGGATCGTTAGGGTACGCTATGTCTTCCTGGGAGTCGAAATTCGATAGAAGCCAGATCTGACGAGTAGCTTTCAGGACCTGACTTGCAAACACACAACATTGCCCATCATCGCCTCTAAACAGACTACACATATGTACACATGCATAGACTATATACTAACTTACATATATATATATATATATATATATATGTAGAAAGAGAGAGAGGGAGATATCCATACTCCATACTCCTTGACTCCAAACACGACATGCATATATATATATATATATATATATAGAGAGAGAGAGAGAGAGAGAGAGAGAGAGAGAGAAGTTCAAATGTGAACTCATTTTTGGTTGTGAACGTGAGGACGAATCTCAGCCACTCATCCGGTCAATAAAGGCGGCTTTGACCTGGTCCCTTCCTTTAATAATCTCCACCCTCCCATGAATTGCGTCAATCCTCCGTGATCGCGTCCACCGTAACCGAAGTTGTGTGTCACGTGGCGTCCTCGGCTTTCCTCATGTTCATAATGAAAAAGTGGTTCACATTTGAACCCACCCCTATATATATAGTATTAGGTTCAAATGAGAAGTGCTAAAAAATGAGAAGTAGAAAAGTGATCTCCACCACTCATCCGGTCAATAAAGGCGGCTTTGACTGGGTCCCTCCTTTAATAATCTCTACCCTCCCATGAATCGCGTCAATCCCCCGTGATCGCGTCCACCGTAACCAGTCAAAGCCACCTTTATTGACCGGATGAGTGGTGGAAATCACTTCTCTACTTCGTATTTTTTAGCACTTCTCACTTGAACCTCTCTCTCTCTCTCTCTCTCTCTCTATATATATATATATATATACACACACACAGAGATGTCCATACTCCATACTCCTTGCACAAAACTTGGTGAGACTTCTCAAAATTATGCTTCATAACAATGTATTTTGGTGAAGGTCCCATCCAAAGTGCAGCATAATTTGGGTAATTGTAGAGAATATTTTATATGGTACTGTTAATGTTCTACAACTGTGTACAAGGATGCACACAAAATATTGACATATATATACATATATGTGTGGGGAGAAAAGTTCAAATGAAAACTCATTTTTCATTGTGAACGTGAGAACCACCAAAATCGTGTCACGTGGCAATATTCACTTTGAATATCATGTATTATTCAGAGTGAATAAAGCTTAGGTGTAACTTTATTCACTCATTTATTCACTCTGAATAATGCATGATATTCAAAGTGAATATTGCCACGTGGCGCCATTTTAGTGGTCCTCACGTTCACAACCAAAATTGGGTTCACATTTGAACCCAACCCTATGTGTGGGTGCGTAATGTATGTCTATATCTATATTTATATACATAAGCATATGTGTGTGTGTGTGTTTGTGTTTTTAAATATGTATATGTATCTAGAGCAAACTGAACTTCTGAATAAGTGATTTATTGGCTATATCTTCTTCAAGCCATAACTTTTTGTGAATCTGATAGAAAGACCTTGAAAACCTATCTCAATCACAACACAATGTTTAGAAGTCACCATGCTCTAAGATATGCATTTTGGGTGTGGAAATCAAAAAGCCCTTTGTTAAAGCACGATTTGCTCCAAAAACAAAATGCTATGCAGCAAGTCCTGATATTTCTTTTTGCTCCTAATAGAAACATGCATATGTGAATATCATCTGATCTTCAGTGTTCAGATCACCTTTCAGTCGTAGATTGAAGGAATAAATAGACATAAATCATCAGAAACAAGTTACACGTGTGCAAGATATCATCACAAAGTAGAAATTTTGTAGGTTAAAAGTACCTGTAAATCTTCCATGACAGTTGGGTAGGCATCCTTAAGATCAGCAACAGCAATACCCTCTGCAAATGTCCGTATTAAACGGAGAAGTTCTTTCTGATCTCTCACAGCATGCTTGGACTGTAGATAAAAAAATTAACTTCAGAAATTACATCAAGGCAGAGAAGTTTTCTTCAGAAATGACAAGGGAGAAGGGAATCTTGAACCCATGAACGCAAAGGCAAACAAGTTAAATGCTAAAAAGCAATAAAATAGAGACGTTCTCCACGAAAAAGATAATAAGGCGATATGGCTCGTAGCGAGTTAACATCAGGAAATTTACAAGCCAATCTGTAACATGGTTGACAAATGTTATATTGGATTGTTAAAAAGAAAACCAGGATTACCTTGTACGAGAAGCGCTTTGCCTCATAATTCACTTTAGGATTCTTTGCCAAACTCTCAAACACGGCCTTGTTGCCTTTGACATCAACATAGCATGCTTCGTTTATTTGCTCTGCTGTAAAGGATTCCCTTGACTGTTTATATATTACAAAACTAATTAAATTAATAAATGATCATGAGGCCACACAGGCATAAATGCTAATACTTCATCTTTTTATAAATCAGTCTTGAATCTACTATCAAATAATTGCAAGACAGTTTCAGTCCCTTGAAAAATAAATTACTACCTCTGTCCAAATGACTCGACTTTTTGGTGTCAAATGAGTTGTCTTTCAAGTTTCAACATCCAACATCTGGGTAGGAAATATTATTACTAAATTCAAACATAGAAAAAACTATTATACAAGTCATTGCTATGTCAAAGGACCTTTGGCCTAGAAACATCCGGTAACCCAACCTTTCTAAAGATCAAGGGTTTCAACACCCACAGAAGTATTGACAAATGCACATCTCCTAAGAAAATCACTTCAACTAAAAATATCCGATGCATATCTGAGAACAGAGAATAGGCTATGCATAAACTAGCCTATTGATTGAATCCATGTGATGGACAATTGGCACATTTCCTATTTCATATTCGGTATGAGAAAAAAAGGCACTTTTTGTTGGCGGGCACACCTCCTTTCTTAGGTTTTGATACCAAGAGGTATCTTTTTACTTCTTGATAGTGACAAAAAAGAATCCTAGTAGTGTTAAACACTAGCTTAAAATCACATCTATTTAACACTATAAGCATGTTCCTTATCATTAAACACGTACACTTTAATCTTACAAAGCAAGTCCAAAAAAGACGAGTTTAGAACTGAAGTCACAGCGACCACCAAAAGTCAACTTGAATATCGGCATTGCAACTTCAAAAAATGCAGGCTAGGAAATCTGATTATTCAAGTCCGAAGACTAAGTTCTTTTTTGAGGTCATAGCCATTTGAGACTCTCGCAAACACACTGAAAAGATTTTGAAGTTAAAAAGAAGAAATTTATAAAAATATGACAAAGTCCAAGATGGACTTTCATATCCTACAGATTGGATGTTTATCAAAACCCAGGAAGAAACAAATTTGTATAATCTGTGAATATGTTGTCTGATCAGAATACTTAAGATTTAAGAAGGCTCATTTTTAAAACTTCGATGATAGAGGTTCAGGCTGTCCTCCAGGTCAAATGGGGAGGAATACATCTATTATCTCGTTACCTTATTTTTGTTTTAAACATTTGTACTTCATGTTTCTGAATACATTTATATGCAACTTTGCAAATATAACCCGGAGCTTTGAAGACACCCTCTCTATAGATTGCACTTTCAACTACTGTTAAGCATCCAAAAACACCAAAAGTGCATCATCCTGTAAAGAAGTGCTCATATGATCAATCAATCATTGACTGATACGATGGAGAAGGTATCATGTGCTTCTAAATTCTATAATCACGTTACAAAGAGATACAGAGTGGGTTATCATATATATGGCTCTGACTTTCTTGGTTTTGAAACTTCATGTCGTTCATATATATTAACTGACGTCGAGAGAAATAGCTGATGACCATGTCACAAAAATATGAAACAAGAGCGACTGATGACAACGAGTAACTTCTTAACCAAACTTAAAAGCAACCATTGACTCATTAAGATAGAAAAGCAAAGGTCCATCTAGATTGGAATTTGGAGAAGTTGTGAAGAGAGATTCTAGTGGGGCACAAGAAATGAGCCGACTCAGGAATGCATAAAGTCAAGACGAAACCAATAGGTTTCGGTTGGAGATTATATTTAAGAACAAACTCAGACATAAAAGAATCTTCAAAAAAACAATCTCCACATCCCACAAAAGTTCCTGATTCACCCCCTTTGAATAATGTGTATGACCATTTGCAGTGCAAGTGTGCAACATTAAAGACTCTTCAGGTGAATGTTGCTGGATACTCCATCTTGGAACTAATGCCACTCATGCGTAATTACAGATGGGGCTAGTATTGAGAAGAAAGGCTTCTTTTCATAGCATTGTCGTTTTGTTTATACAGAACATAACACAATCCATTAGGATTTTACCAATTCTTTTGCCCTTTTTCTGGAGCATCTCGTACAAAACCGTTGCTTTTAACTCAAATTACATTCATTGCTTATTGCTTAACTGATTGTGTCCTTTCGCTAGACCTTGTAGTAGATCCACACTTCACTCAATCGTCAAAGTCATGTGGGGGAATGAACAGACATGAAGATCAACTACCTTCAGCACATAATTATCAAGGAGCTACATGCTGAAAAATCCTAAAAAGTTTTCCTTTAGGAGGAAGTGATAGCAATGTTTTTTTTTTTCTAAAATATAAACCATTCCAAAGTATTTAAAGAACATGCCTTATAAAAGGTGAAATACTTTGGGAAACCAAATCAGTAACTTTGTCTACATTGACAAATGGACGCATAAAAGTGAAAGGAAACGATTTTTTTCCATCATTTGCCTACTTTCTAGTGCACTTGCTAAGGATTTTTTCCACCACTGTTCTATTGGAGAGGTTTAATCATAATCATGGTTGATTACGAAGGAAACACTGGTAGTGGATGCATTCTAAAGTGATCCCCACAATTAATGCAATGGATTTATTTTCCTTTCATCAATCTCAGAACAATGAGAACTCTTTCTAGCCAACTAATTTGCATGAAAATCTTTCCCCCTCCTAGTTACATAGTTTGGTTTAGTGAATTTCCCGCACACTTAAAATCTTGGTCAATAGCAATCACCTACGTGGCTATACGCCTATACCAACCTCTATTCTCAATAAATTCAGAATACACTAAAAAAACCCAACCAACAGCATGCTTGCAAACATTATGACTACATCATCTAATCAAATTACAATGCAAATATTAAATAAAAACAAATGACGTCCCCAAAAAAAATTCCAATGGCTTTACCAAATCAAACCAAACCATCCCGATATATTCCACATGGAGGTGGGTTCTTGGGAGTTGAGGTGAGATGCACGAAGACCTACCCTCTACTCTAAACAGTAGAGCAGTTGTTTCAGTGAAGACCCACGGCTTTCATAAAAGTGTGTACAAATTTCTTTTGGAAAAAGAATTCAGAAGGGAAAACCTTGAGACCAATAAGAACTAAACCACTATTTTCCAAAAGAACTAGTTAGAAATCTGGTATAGGGTATAGATAACAATGTGAAACTTGGATAGCAAATGCATCGTGAACAAAATCACTGTGTATAAGTAATATCTCGACCCTATTGCAGCCTCTGGGTATCAAAAAAAATTCAGGGATAATCCAAATACACACTCTAGATTTGAAAGCAAAATCTAGAGTAAAGCACACAGATGCTGTGTTTTTCCTATTTTAAGATGAGATAGAAATTCCCATAAATGGGTAGTTACTCACCAGTTAATTTGGATGATTACTAACGGATAAGATCGACAATGCTTACTGCTACACCAAAGTTCAGAAGGAAACTTGCCTTTTGAATTAAAGTCCCACATTGTGAAGTAAAGTTCAGAAGACCACACGCCTTCTGAGAACAAGATCAACGGGAATCCTACCAGAGGCACTGCCTCTACAACCCCACAAGGGGGACCCGCTTATGGCAATCTTAGGCCCATGGTAACTTCTATGAGCATGCACTCCAAACCCAGTAACTAATATTATAGCTTAAGTGCTTAGCCAATAAAACCCAGCAATTCTATATAAATCGCAGCTATGCTAAAATATCTGATGACACTATCATCACCAAGAAAATTAAGGCTACAAGATAGTAAGCAACACCATAAAAACATAAGTAGGTAGAAGGGACATAACAAAGGTCCAAAACGTAACCTATTTGTTGGCTCATATTCGCACCTCCTGATTGATTTCTATGTAGTCAGAAGCTATTTTTTCTCTTTAGTTATGGAATACCACTTAAAATAGGTTATATATTTCTCAAATGCTCAACAGAATATTTCTACTCATATGGTTCCAAAAACAATCTCTTATGTTATAGTATATTACCATGCACAAGTAATATAAAACAATTAAAGATAAAAACCAACTACACGTAGAAATAACAGGCTAAGTTTTGTACCTCAAACAGCAGATCAATCACTCTTTTGATCTGGGCTCCCACAGGGCTCTTCCTTATATTATTAATATGTTGCAGCCTCTCCGTGTCATTGGAGAACTTAACAGCAGGAAGAGGTGACTTTGCCAAAGTGCTTGCAGGCACAGCTCTAGGAGGAGGAGCAGCAGTTGTCTTAGTGGTTGTTTTAGAACCTGCAATGCTTTTAAGTGTCGACTGGCATTTCTCCTGTTGCTTCTTGAACCTATTCAGACTTTCTTGCAACGATCCCATATGAGGGCCGGTTGCGTCTCAAGCAAACTACAGATACATCCAACAAATATCAAATCAAACAAAGACATCGAACCTAAATGAACAAACATCAAGCATTGTAAGCTCAAGAAGAAGAATTCTAACAAGCTACCCTCTAGCACAAGCAGAAAGAAGCAGTCCGTTTACATTTATATATATATATATATATATAGAGAGAGAGAGAGAGAGAGAGAGAGAAAAGTTCAAATGTGAACCACTTTTTGGTTGTAAACGTGAGGACAGCCGAGAGCCCAACACGTGGCGGAGACTAGTCAACAAAGCCGGCTTTGAGTGTGCCCCCCCCCCCCCCCCCTTAATTCAATGCTCTCCCATGATTCGCGCCTAGTCATCCGCCACGTGTCGCGCTCTCGGTTGTCCTCACGTTCACAACCAAAAAATGGTTCACATTTGAACCCATCCCTATATATATATATAGAGGGTCGGGTTCAAATGAAAACTCAAATTTGATTGTGAACGTGAGGACAGCCGCCATGTGGAATATTCACTCTGAATAATCATGTATTTATTCGAGTGAATAACACAACATTCGGTGTTATTCAAAGTGAATAACACAACATTCAGTATTATTCACTCTGAATAACACACTGAATGCGGTGTTATTCAATCTAAATAATACATATTATTCGGAGTGAATATGCTGGTATGATCTCAGCCGTCCTCTCGTTCGCAATGAAATTTGAGTCAACAAACGAACTTCCATTATATATTCTTATAGAAGCAGAATTCTGGTACTACCTTATTAGGGTTACAATTGCTTTTAAGTGCTTAGTTTTATAGTTCCGTTTATGAAATAATGATTGAAAAATGGAAGACCATTAAGTCAGGTTTAAGGGGACACAACTCAAGATCTTAACCAGCCACCGATGAACGATTAACCAAAGAAATCAAAGATGAAACCGATAAATTTGAAAAAGGAAAACCCCAAAAACACTGAAACATAAATTTGGGTGAATTAGGTTTGGAGAAAATCGGTAATACGCCTCTAACCAACCTTTGGACGAGAGTATGTGTGGAGCGGATGATCACGAGGAGGAGTTGGAGTTGCTGCTCCGACGATTGACCACCACGACTGCCGTTTGCAATTCCCCCTTTCTTTACCTCTCTCTGCGATCTGCCCCTTGCCCTCCTATTTGGTGAAAGATCAGGTAATGATGACAAAGGATGCCATATCTACTCTTATATACGTATATTATTATATGTAAATATATACATTGTAAATATTTCATGTATAAATACCATATATATAATAATAGTAATAATATATTTTATTATAATATATATAGAGAAATAAAAAAAAAGATTTAAATGAGAACGATAACTTTTTAAGAAAACGTGAGGACGATTATCAACTACTTATCTGATCAATAAATGCGGCTTTGACCGAGTCACCATCTTTTAATCATCTCCACCCTCCATGAATCACGTCAATTCTTCGTGATCGCGTCCACCATAACCGAAAATGTGTGGCTGAGAATTGTCCTTGTGTTTTCTTAAATTGACATCGTTCTCGTATGAACCCACCTCTATAAATATATATATACACACACACACTAGTAGTGTACTCGCGCAATGCGGTCGGACGTAGAAATTGTATTCTAAAATTTTATTCAACGTAGTCAGCCACACGTCTTGATAACAATAGTACGGAGCAACAACATTCACAATCTAGAGCAACTTCAACTGGCCAGCAAAATCACAAAATTTCCTGGGCTTGTAAGTCCAACTATACTCTATTTCGCTATTGTCGTTCATGAAAAGGTTTGTGAAAGATGACACCAAATTTGGTGTGTACTGTTTAATGTTTTTAGGGGAGGCGTTTGGCTCATTTTAGGAAATGAGAATGAAAATGGGAATGCAATAGAAAGGGAATAGAAATGAACATTGCATTGGTTTTTGGTTAACCCGATTTAATCAATAAAAAATTGTTTCATATTAAAATATATGTTCTTTCAACTTAAAGATACAAAAGATGTTTCATTTAATATCTAACACATAACAACATATGTTAAAAAAAACCTTAACTAGAAATAAAATTTTTATGTCCCTTAATTTGGTCTCACTACCCCCAACCAAACACCCCCGTAGTTTTTTTAGTACTACAATAAACTACAACTTTTTGTTACAGTAAACTTACATGTTGGCCGTGAGTATCACTCTCATTTCGAAAACTCAATTAGACCAAACTTTCAAAAACCATAAAGAAAGGTTTCAGCCAAACTATTTATAAGTAACCTCCGTCTATTCAATAAATGAAACGTAAAATGAAAACAAATGGTCACATGTTCTTTTTTCCTTTTTTTTAATGCAAACAAATTTTATTCAAACTTTAACCATTTACATAACCTCCATTCCATCACTCGGAAGACCCAACTAAACCATACAAACCTAAGAGAACCAAACACAAAAACCTAACAAATCAAAAGAACCCAATAATAATGTAACAACCCAAAATCTCATGCAATAATAAAAGACAGAATAACACCCAGTGATCTAACGCAGTGGAAAGTAATACTAAATCAATAAAAGTAAACTAGATTAAGTTTTGCACGTGGAACATCCCTTCTCCTAAAACTAGAACTATCGGTCTTCAAACCTTCTCCTTCCCTTTCCTAGCACCTGAAAAAAGGGTTTTAAAAAGT
Source organism: Centaurea solstitialis (assembly GCA_030169165.1). Taxonomy (NCBI): domain Eukaryota; kingdom Viridiplantae; phylum Streptophyta; class Magnoliopsida; order Asterales; family Asteraceae; genus Centaurea; species Centaurea solstitialis. Next base: position 40,038,739 of record CM058041.1, on the reverse strand, counting down.
TTTGAAAGCGAGGGCTAGACCATGAGGTCTAGTGAATTCCCTCAAAAACAGTCATATCTCAAATACGGCCCACTAGCCCAGTTAAAAGAATATTTAACAAACACGGTGTGTTGCGGACAAAGAACACACACACACTAACAGGGCTCAGCCGCTGCCTGATATCAACTCCCAAGGGACGTAGTCCCAAGGTACCCCCAAGCAACAGTCCAATTCACTTGGTCAACTCCCAAGGAACATACAGTTCGAAGGTACCCAATGTCCGTAGTGCAACACACCCCAAGTAAATCATTCACATAATTACCATATTAAGCATGCTTAATTGTAATATTATCCAAGCGTATTGAACCAAAATTGATCATTTAATCTCAAGTATAACATGTCATTCAAAAACCAGTTAACAAAAGCATTTCAGTTAAAAAGATTTGGCAAGGGAACTCACCTATCTTTGGTTCTGATCTAGGTCTATGCTGCCTTAACTGCACCTACATGGATGAAGGTTTGATCAGCTTAAATGACTAATTTTCTAGAAAACCCCCAGTCCTAACTGTCAACCGACTCGGGAACCCACAAACACCTTGGCTAAAAGCCGAATAGGATTTGCATGGAAGCTGATTAGGGTTTATAACATGACACAAGGCCGAATAGGAAATCCACTTAGGCCGAATTCCAACTCTCAGGTAAGCCGAAATCCAAAAGCAAAAGTTGATAGGGAGAATGCCAAAGGCCGAATCTAAGACTTAGGCCAAAAGGCCGAATCGAGATATCAGCTAAGCCAAAAGGCCGAATAGAAGTTCGGCATAAGCCGATAAGGAGCAATCGGCAAAGGCCGATACGGAAAAAGGCCGAAGGCCGATACGGAAAAAGGCCGAAGGCCGATTCCCAAGTTGGGCCCAAAAGCCGATAAGGAAAAATGACTGAAGCCGATTCGAAAAAGAACTTGGCCAAAGGCCGAATTGGGATACGGCCAAAAGGCCGATAAGGAGATTGTTGGATGAAAGCCGGTACGGAAAAATCACAGAGGCCGATTTGTTGGAAACACGAAGGCCGATGTGGACTTCTGCATAAGCCGAATCGGACTATTGACATAGGCCGATTCGGACTTCCGACCCAAAGGCCGATTCGGACTTTCTGAGATCAGGGTTTTCAGTTCGAGGAGGTCGAACTGATACCCAAATTTACCCAAAAATTAATCTAGAATCCCCAAAAAATAATATTAACATTCCTAAACATCTGTAATCGATCCTATACTCATTCTTGTAGAAATAAATCACATGATCAAGAGTTTACCTTAGAGGATGATGGAAATGATGAAGAAGAAGATATTGAGCTGTTCTCCAAAACACGCACTTCACCCACTAATTGATTTTCCCAAAATGGTATAAACCCTAAGATTACAGCTTAAGTACCTGGGCCCAAAGGCCAAGCCCATCCCGAAAAGAAAAAGCCCCAAAACAATTAAATGCTTTAAAACTTTGACACTTTTAACCCCCTTATGTTACTAACTCTTACAAAAAGGCAACTTTGCTAAGAAAGTTAACTTATCTAGCTAATCCAACATTTCCCGGTTATTACAAATAACACCACACTGACCCATTAAAATTATGGCACATAACCACGAAGTTGTGAAACCAAACCAACCACGTAAACAAGCAGTACACTCCATTCCTTCTATATAGCGATACAGCAGATAACCACCTGCAGTCGCCCCCTCCCAAATTAGGAATCAGAACTTCAACAACAGTCGTCCTGGTTACGACCTGTAACCCAATGTATATATACATATTAAATATAAATATATTTTAATTTATACAATATATATTTTTGCATATAAGTTATAAAAAGAAACTAAAATAAAGCTAAAAAAAACAAGAAGACCAAATTCTATCATTTTGCATTCATCTAACATGTCTACGAACCAACACGATATGAAATTGGATTTTAATTCCATTTTCTGGCAATCAAACAAAATATGTAATTGGATTTTAATTCTTGACAGATTTCAATTTTATCAGAAACATTTCAGCGAACCAAACGCCTCCTTGGTCTCTTTTAATCTCATGTCCTTCCATGAATTGTGCTTTATAAAAAGATTGGTTCAGTGCATCATAGTGCATCTTATCTCAATACATCCCATCCTAATGTTCATTCATTTCATATCAAACAACTGATAACCACTTCTCACATCAGCCTCAACTTTTTACTGGAACCAACTCTATATATATACATACATATATATAGGCAAATGATCATGTGAGAAAAGGGTAAAGATGAATCTAGACCATTGATCATTTTAATCTTAAATTTCTCCCATGAATTGAGATTTATAGGAAATTGATTTGGTGCATCTCATTATAACGTACATCCAAAGGTGAAGATCCATTCTTATCCTTCTCATGATACCTCCACGTAGGGGTACTCACGAGTTGGGTTGATCGGGTTAAAGACATTTAAACAACCGAACTAATGTTGGTTGTTTGAAAATTTCCAACCCAACCCCTCTAGGTTGGTCGATTTGATTGGGTTGGTCATTTTGTGATTAAACAATGTAAAAACAACATTAAAAAATGATATATTTATTTGAAATTCAACCATTCAAAAAAATATGCGAGTTCATCGAATATTTAAGTATTACTATAATTTTTCAATGATGTAGTTTTATGAGTTCCGTTTGCTCTTTATTATTGGGTTGTTTTGGGATACTCATACACATTAAATCGAAATACAACTAATTTTAAAGAAACTGCTATAACTTTTATCAGGTTATTGGTCGATCGGGTTACTTTGTGCCTAACCCGATATTAACCCCATAGATTTGGGTTGCCCAAAATTTGTATCAATTATATGTCGATTTATCTTGGGTTGGGTTGATCGTTTTTTCAGCCACCCCCCCTCCAACTCCACATCTCAATGAAACCCAACTTTGTATCAATATGAGTATCAAATACAAGGTGGTATATACTATATATGTTCAAATACATGATGTTTGACATAAGTTTTATACATACACAAAATTAGAATAGTAGGCTAGGCATTGTTTGCGTATAGCATATACGGGGTTTGTGAGTTGATAATTAGGTTGTCGGTAGCGCCCCTTTAGGTTTCGGATTTTCTGCCACGTGGGCTTCGCAGGCTCGACTGGGCTGCGGTACTGGCCCGTGCATGCTTCACGCGGGCTTGGTGGCACAGGTTTGGAAGCCTCTCATGCCCGCTCCCCCTCTCTCTAAATCTCCTTTTTTTCTTTTTCTTTTATTGAAATATATATGCGTATTGGTTATTCGGGCTTGTTACCGGTTTTTTGGGACTGGTTCCCATCTCTGCTTATTTTTTTTTCAATCTCTCAATCCGATTTTGTTCAAAACTAGTTGTTCAAACCGCATCTGATTTTCTCCAAACCGGTTATCCGATCGGATTTTGTTTTTTCACCAACCGAATTTTCCCGGATTTTTATCCGGTTTGGATCCGAACCGGTTCCAGATTTTTTCAATCAAGTTTTTAAAAAAACCCACCTTTACAAAATTATATTATATATTTATGTTTGTAATTATAAGTTATATAATATAGTTATATTGTAAATTTGAAATTTATAAAATAAAATCCAAAATCAAACTATAAGAGCATTTTCAACAGCTTCTCTAAAATGGAGAAACTGAAAAATATGATAATAGAGTAAGTATGAGAGAGAAAGTTTTTTCTCCAAATATGAAGATAACCCCAAAATGATTATCTAATGTACTGATTAATAGAAAACTTTGAAAATTAAATTTTTTTTTGAGAGAAAAATAATTTTTTAATGCATGGGTGAAATATTTTAATATTATAATTAAGGTTGAAATCTCCAAAATGGGGAATTTGTTGGAGATAGTTGCAATGTTTTTCAGAGATTTTGATTTTTGATTATTCATTTTAGAGAAATTATGGAGAAGCTCTAAGAATAGAAAATTATATAATTTGTAATTGTAAAGCCTAAAATCAGTTAAAAATAAAGCCCAAAATCAGTTATAAATAAGGTCCAGAATCAGATTTCAAGTTTTTGTAAGATGCCAAAATCAAGCCCAAGAAGACCGTATTTTTTTTCAAACCGGTTTACGAAAAATCCGTTTTTTCTAACCGGAACCGATTCCATCGGTTATACATTTCACTCTCAAAACCGGATCAAAATCGAACCGGATTTTGTCAAAACTGGTTTTTTTGGGAAACATGAAAATCGAATTGTATTTTTTTTATCCGACCTTGTACATCTTGTGAGTAGTGGTACTCCTATTTCGGACTTGGTGAAAACTTGTGAGTAAAGCTGATGTGGGAATTCGGGCTTGTGGGCTTGTGGCTTAACGCTACCAAGGGACTTATGGGCCATAGGGCTACGAATTTGTACTTTTCTTACGTTAATTGTGTTTGTATGTTATATTTGGTTGTTGTTTCCCAATCCTTTTTTTTTCTTCTTTTCAAATTTTAATGATGCCTTCATTGTTTTCAAGTACTTATCTTGTAGTTCTACTAAAAAAATACTAAGCTTTATCAGTTTTTTCACACAAGTTGAAGGTCTTCGTGTGGAAAGCTAATATGCTATTTTTAGCAAATTTCATGTTTTCCAACTTTTTTTTTTTTTGAGTTTTCATGGCTTTTGTGAAGGAAAAAACGGAGGAAAGCAACATAACTACACAAGGTTGGTTGACTGGGTGACCGCTCCATACAAATGCAACCAATCAAATAATATATTATAATTTTGTTAAGGTTTTTTATTGCTTTCATTCTTATAGTCCATGGTGCCATTGTTTGGGAAAAAAATAATGAAATTTTGCGTCCAACTCTGAAGCATTTACAATGATTTTCTACACGTTGCTAAGCAATCGCTTTGCAAAGAATTACACAAACATTCTCTAAGGGACCATTGGTTAAACGGGCTTTGGAATTGGATTCAACTCCAATCATATGTATTTGGTTTTAAAAAGAGGCTTATAGGATTGAGACAACTAAAATCCCACAAATAATGAATTTAGAAATCCCATCGGGATACTTGGTATTTCATACGTTTTTCATAACTTTCGTCGGCAATCGTTTTTTAAAACATGTTAAAAACATTCATAATGTAATAATCAGTTATGTCAAATTTAATTAAGGGTTATTTGATAACACAAACTAGGTGGTTGTTTATCAAGTTAGATTAACCAAATCACTTCTTACCAAGTAAGGTTACCAGGTTAGTATAATAGTATACTTTATATATCGTCTATCTAGTAAAATTGTTACTTACATGTTAAGATTACCCGTCATAAATGTCATAGTAAAATTATTATCAAATACCAACATATTTGACCAAGTAACTTACTAGGCCTTTTATGATCAACATGGAAAAATTTGAATATAGTGTTTAAAAACTTCGAATAGGTCAAGATGACAAACAAACAACCTGGAACATAACGATGGACAACAGGGTTTCACGAGTGAGCTATGAGGGTTCCATGAAGTGGGTTTTTCTTCCAAGGGTTTCAACTTTGATGAACATCATGTCTGTTTCGTTCGATAAGAGTAAAAGTGAGATTTCATAAGCAAGGACAACATATCTAGAAAAAACAACAATTAGACGTAAACATCTCTAATATGCCAGAATAAGCCATGTGTTGGAACATTAAGCCACAAACTAAACATGTCTATATAACATACCGAATAAACCATAGAATCTATTACACAACCCATTAAGGCTATTCGTGCTCGATTTCGGGAGACCACCAAGTCGCACCTCTCCATCTCTCACACTATCATTTTTATATTGATGTATATATATATATATATATAGAGAGAGAGAGAGAGAGGTTCAAACGAGAGCGATATCAATTTAAGAAAAATGTGAGGACGATTTTTAGACACACATTTTTCTTCTTCTCTTGACCACCACCTACAACCACCTTCGTCGGCTGTTGGTTGCCACCGTCGACCACCACACGCAGCAACACCACCATCAGCCACCACCCACGCTGCCACCACCACCACCACCACCACCACCCACACCACCTTCGCACGCCACCAACACCACTACCTTCGCTACCACCACCTCTGCCACCACCATCCACCTACGCCACCACCAGCCACCTTTGCCGCCACCAGCACCCACCTCCGGCAGCACCACCTTTGCTGCCGCCACCACCACCACCCACACCACCTCAGCACCAATGGTTTTTGAGTTTGAAAAGGAAAATGTGTGGTTGAGAATCGTTCTCGTGTTTTCTTAAATTGATATCGTTCCCGTTTAAACATCCCTCTATATATATACTATTCGGTTTTGTGGGTTATAGTACTTGGTAGAGTGGGCCTTTATGAGTTTGTGGGTAAAGTTGATGTGGCAGAGTGGGCTTGTGGGTTTTGCTACTGATAGCCTAAGGCTCTTAGCGCAACCCACAAGTCCGAGCTGCCACATCAGCTTTATCCCTCACCAAATCTAAAATAGGAATACCACTACCCAAAAACCCGAGGACCTTTTAACCTTAACGTCTTGTTCTCGAGTTTAGGGGAGGAAATGAAAAGAAAGGTAAGGGGACGGTTATCCCTTCAAATCATCCCGCTTTTAGAAGGAAAGGGAATGATAGATTTCAAGAGAAAAAAATGGAGAGTTATCCCTCCAAATCCTTTACTTTTCCTCTTTTAAAAAACTCGAGAACACACAAATATCTCCAAATCATTTCCTTTCTTTCCTCTAAAAAAACTTGAAAACATACTTTTGTTAGGTTCGTTTCCTCTCGTTTCTCTTAAAAGAACTCAAAACTTGAGAACACCCAAATTCCTCTAAATTCTTTCTTTCCTACCTCTAAAAAAAAAACCAAAAATACACTTTTGTTAGTTTGCTTCTAAATCCTTTTCTTACCTTCCTTAAGAAAAAATTGAGAACTGGGCGTAAATATATATATATTTTAAAGAGAAAAAGAGAGAGAGATCGAATTTGGGTAGCACGGTCTTTCTTTCCCTCCAAGCCACCAAGCCAAGAAATTACTCTTCATACCAATCCAAAGAAATCACTACATCATTCGCCATTTCTTCACATCTTAATTTCCTCCAGGTACGTAAGTGTTTTCATCTATATTGATCGATCTATATGTACAAATCACATTCAACCATCATCTTCCATGATTCCCAGATCCAGAGTTTCTTGTTAAACCAGCCATATTGTTCAATTCAACTACTAAACCCTAACATTTGTTGTAATTGATCAGATTATTTTTATAGCTAGACACACGATTTCGAAATTAGGGTTTATAATCCACCAATAGTTAACTCTTGAAGCTGTTATTTATCTTGGTTTTCACTCTACAGGATCTTTCACTGATACTTTATACAATATGGGTGACAGCCAATACTCCTTCTCTCTCACCACTTTCAGGTACTTCTTTTAGTTTCTGCACTATCTGCTAAAGAAGTTGGGATTAATTGTCAGGAGCTCATTTAGTGAACTGATATTCTTTGTGGAAAATTATGTGACATTAACTGTTATTTGCAGTCCTTCTGGAAAGCTTGTTCAGATTGAACATGCCCTAACAGCTGTTGGCTCTGGTCAAACTTCATTGGGGATAAAAGGTAATAACTCCAATTTCATGATTATTTTTCTCTAATCAGTACCTTAAATATCCTATTTAAGGAGCAAGTTATAGAACATCATGGTCTGGTTTGCTACTGGGACAGTTGCTAGTGTTGCCTATTTTGATATGTTAGTATGTTCTAATATTACAAATGTTTATTGCAGCTTCTAATGGTGTTGTAATTGCAACTGAAAAGAAACTCCCATCCATTTTAGTTGATGAGACCTCTGTAAGTGCGAATACCATGCTCAAAGCTTTAGGTGTTGGTTTTGTTAGTATGTTGTGAAGCAAAAATATCGAATTCATCACTGTTTTCACTTTTACTCTGTATAATAATTATATACAAGATTCTTTTATGTGGGCATACCTAGTTTAGGTCTCATATTTGGTGCTCTTCGCATTTCTGAATGTGATGTTGATGTGGACGTAGTTATTAGTGTCTGCTTTTAAGATAGAAATTTCCATGAACTTTCTAGGATGGCGAGGCTGAAAACGTCTCATTCTCAACTGTTAGACGAAATGGGTTGGCTTTTGAAATTTCATTTTCTTTTAGGATATGTTCCCTCTGTGGTGCCTTTTCCCTTTTCACTTGTGTCTTCTTTCTTGTTTTAAAAGCAAGAATTACAAGAGGTTTGATTCTGAAGTTTGGTTTTCTTAATATCAGGTGCAGAAGATTCAGATTTTGACTCCTAACATTGGAGTTGTATACAGGTAAGATTTTAAAGTTCAAACCGAACATTTCACAATTTCACTTGCATAGAAGTTTCTAGCGTAGATCTCTAATAATATTTGATTTGGGTCAGTTTGGTTTGGTTTGGTTTTCTTTATTTGATGTTCAGTGTCCCTAGTAGCTTATTATTGGGTCACTGTGTATTAATACTCTGCTTGTAAATCCGTGAAGTTTGAATGTACTCTATACTTCACTTAACTCTTGAAGTTTGAACTTGTAGAGGATGTTTCTACAAGTTCTCATGATAATAAAGTTCTGACGTGAATTGGGTGGATGTACAAATATACATAATCTCCATATTTATAAGAATTGGCATCCCTGATTGTTCTAAGTATGAGGGTGAATTACTTTTTTTTTGTGTAGTCATGGATGTCTAGTTATTCTATTAACCTAAAATTAGTTTTCTTAATACATTTTTTTGATTTGTTTTTGAGGTCCCTAGCTTCTTTCAGCTCTCTTCATCGCCACAAACATGTACAGCACTACAGCAGATATAGACACACTAAGACATGCAAAAGATGTTCATATTTTTTTAAATCTAGAGCAGAAATTCTGGTTATGCTCAAAGAAATTTATAATTTTCTCTTTTGCAGTGGCATGGGGCCTGATTCTCGAGTTCTGGTCAGAAAGAGTAGGAAGCAGGCAGAGCAGTACAATCGGCTGTACAAGGTACTTGATACCCATCTTGTTCTGTTGTCTTGTCTCCTACTGTTTTCTACAAGTCTGTTCAGTATTGTTACATTTGAACCTGCCAGTTGATTTTATTAGAATTCCAAATGCTAGTTAAAGAGATTTAAGAACATAATTACTTCACTAGGAAGTAAGATGAATGTTTAGGTTACGTTTTAATGTCTTTCTATCCAATCAAACGATGCTGGCTGCCTAACATTGGCTGATATCAAGAATGAATCTATCCTTGTAATGATAGTGGTCTGGGGAATTGGAGCCCATCTCATTTAAGGTTTATGAGTTTATCAATTTAAGTTCACTTACAATTTAGAGTGAGCAACCCCCGATGTTCTTGTCAACCAATTATCACCCTTTATTGTGATCCGGCTTATGAGATTGACTTTCTAGAAGCTTGTGTTTTTACTTTTGTTAATATTGTTTTTAGATAATTTTTAGCATCTTCCAAGTCTTTTAAGTAGCTTAAGTTTTGTTGATATTGTAACTGCAGGAACCGATCCCGGTGACACAACTTGTAAGGGAAACTGCCGCTGTTATGCAAGAATTTACTCAGTCAGGGTAAGGATCTGTTTAGCCGTCTACGGATAAAGTTGTCTGTGTGGATTAATCTGTCTATATAGACTGGGATTTTTTTTTTGTTTGAGAGGTTTTTTTCCCTAGATGGAAGGAGCATGTATTTAATTCGGAGGGACAGGCTTGGAAAAAACTTGGCTTTCTGCATAAAGCTCCCCCCCTAGAAGCTTACTGAATAACCACTTTCTATATCATTAAGCCACTGCCAAACAGTCATGTATAGTTGACTGAATAAGCTATAAGTCCCATTAAGCTCATTAAGCCGCTAACGAACAAGCCCCAAGTTTGTTTAGCTTACCCCTTTTTTATGGCATAGTCCGAAAGCAAGAAAAAAGTTATATGTCTATGCTTTCTACTCTGAGTTGCTATGACACTTTTTTTGTATTAATATTCTGTGTATGGTTTTAGTTTCTTGTATTCTTAAGAATTACATTTACAATCACTAACACATAGGTCTAAGTTGATAGTGTTTTGACGCAACCTATTTCCCACATTTATGTTGGCGTTTTTGTTTGTTTCTTACTCCTAAACTTCAAATTCAAGATTGTATTTAGATAAAATGCACAGCCGTCATAATAGAGATATGTTCCAAGAAATGGCGGTTGAAAGAAGAGGCCTTTGATAAGAACTTACTAAAATATTTGTTAGAATATTTAATATTTTAAGTGGAACTCTTACTACAATGTGGCAAAAAATGTAGCTTTTAACATATGTTTCGTCTTGTAGTGGTGTAAGGCCTTTTGGTGTCTCACTCCTTGTTGCCGGTTTTGATGACAAGGGTCCCCAGCTATATCAGGTATGTATTTTGGATTTGATGCTTACGTTGTCTCTCCAAACCATGCATCATTCCATTATAAGCTTATACCTGCATTGTCAATCGACTTAAAAGTATTTGGACAAATTTTATCTTCTACGTTTTATTGAAGATCAACCAAACGAAAAAAAGTGATTGTTAACATACAGGAGGATCATATTAGTGGCTTCGGTATCATGTTAACTATTTTTGAAGTTGTTTATTGCATTCTTTTCGATAGAAAAACTATGGTTTTTTACAATGTTGTACTTTGTTTTTCCATTGACCTTTTAGTCTTTTTAAAGAATGTATCTCATTGGAAGCTTGCATGCATTTTGTGCAGGTGGATCCCTCAGGATCATATTTCTCTTGGAAAGCTTCGGCTATGGGAAAGAATGTGTCTAATGCTAAGACATTTCTTGAAAAGAGGTATGCCATCATTATCTTTAAACATATGCAACTTTGTGCTGTTTATTTTTCTCATTGTGAACCTTAATTGGTAATAGCACTGGTTTTGTTATAGACACCATATTTCTCCAATAGGTATAACGTAAACCGAAATAATTGGTAATAGCACTGGTTTTGGTAATATAATTGTATTATGCAACCATCCTTTCCGTATCTGGTTTCTATCATCTTGTCTTTAAAAATTGATGTTGTTTGTAGGTACACCGATGATATGGAGCTTGAGGATGCGATACACACGGCTATCTTAACATTGAAGGAGGGGTAAGCATCTTTGCTTAGAAAGTCATTGATGGTTATTTGTGATGTTTTTTATGCACTACATATAACAATAATATAACCTTGAGTAAGTTACGATTTTCTTCTCTATGGTTTATAAATTATAGTTTTCGTCCCTATGGTTTGTAAATCATTGCTACCCTCGTCCTTATGATTCACAATTGTTGTTTGGTCCTTGTGGTTTACAATTCTTTACCATTTTGGTCCCTTGTACTTAAATATAGAAATCAATCCCTAGGGATGAAAATAGAAACAGAAAGCAAATTATAGGGGAGAAAAAGGCAATTACTAAACCAGAAGGATGAAATCATAATTTTTGACAAACCACAGGGACTAAAATCATAGTTTACTTTATAACCTTCTATCTCTGGGGTGGAACAATTTATCACTAACATGTAGGGGTGATCTAGTAAGTATCACGTATTATCCTGACACAATAAACTGTTTAGGGCACTTAATGGTGCACTTGTTTTAATATAGTTAACAAAAATAATCAATCTAGTTGTCAGTTTTTAATCAACCGTATTTTTTAAAATTAAACTTTGTTTTATTTTATATTATGTTTTAATCGTTTTGTGCTCCCGCTTGAAAAAATTTCTGTATCCGCCTCTGCCGCCACATTATTAGTCTGGTACATGTCAAATGTATAAAGTGGTATCATGATTATGAAATATGAGAAGTACCCACTGGCCACCTCAAAGCATCTCTAATAGATTCTCCAAAATGGTGCAAATGGAGATTTTTCAGCATTTTCTTTTTGTGGATAAGGTTCATCTAGGCTTCGCTTAGACTACATCCTTGGCAATTTGGAAATTAAGTTTCGGCTGTCTGAGACTAAGCCTGGCCACAAGGTGCGCACGCCTGGACTCGAACCTGGGTGGATGGGATATTCCACCACATCCCCCTAGGTTGTTTGCCAGTAGGCCACCACCCTTGTGGTTTTTTGGCTATTTCTTGTTCCAACATATTCTCCAAAATGTAGTAGGCAAGAGATGGTTAAATTATCTAAATTTGGAGAACTCTCTAAAAATTATTTATTAGGGGGGAGATGATTTCTTTTTGAAATATAATGTTTAAGAGAGAACTAATATCTTAATAATATAATTAAGGCGGTAATGGTCAAAATGAAAAAGCTGTTGGAGTTGAATATAGAGATTTTAATTTTTAATTTTTGAGAAATTTTGGAGAAACTTGCTCCCGAGTAACTTGGCTTTGTGGTTTTTATGCTGGTAATTGGTATAACTTTAGAGTTTTTGTAATCCTTTGAATCATGTTTATCCCAGATTTGAAGGACAAATATCTGGCAAAAACATTGAGATTGGTGTTATCGAGGCCGACAGAACGTTCAGGCAAGTCTATTTGTACTACATAACCAAATTTAACTGCTGCATTTTCTGTCTACCGAACTTGTTGCTTTTACACCTTCACCTAGAGATCCACACAAAAGCTTGAAGCCCGTCTAGGTTAGGGCTAAAAGCTCGATTGGGCCATATTCTTTTAAAAACCCGAAAATAGCCGGAACCAGACCTATTTTCACACTCAAAACCCTATTGGGTCATATTTTCTCAAAAGCCCTGGTGTGAAAAAGCTAGATCGGGCCTATTTTCACATTCAAAAGTCCGGAAAGATCGTGGGCCTTTTGCTTTTGCTTACTCAAACGGGCCTAGAAGGCCCTGGAGGCCTTCCAAGTCTGTTTTCAGTGAGCAAAAAAAGCTCAGGCCTGGCTTTGTATTAAAATAGGGTTTGGGCCAGGGTCCGGCCCCCCAAAAAAATTCGGTCTGATTGGGCTTCAAGGCTTGCCCCTGCCTTCGGCCTCACTAGGCCAGGCTTTTTCAAACCAGGCTAGGGCCGGGATTTGGGCTTAGGAGCTGTTTGTTTTAAAAAAATACCTCTTAAAACCTCTTAACTCTGAAAATTAGAGATTTGCAAGCTTAAGACTATTTGTTTTATATCTAAGAGAAGGTCTGAAACCTCTTACCGTCTTCTAAATTTTAAGAGGTGCACCGTTCACCTTTTATTTATTAGATGGTGAAATCAGACTTCTGACCTCTTAAAAAACAGACGACACCTTAGTCTTTTTTGGGGTTTTCATGGAAAAAGTCTCTCTAGAGTCTAGTCTATCTCTGTATGTGATTTACCGACTCCGTTTGATGTGGTTAACCGAATGTTGTTTTTTTGTTGTTGCAGAGTCCTAACTGCTGCTCAAATTGAAGACTATCTTCAGGAGGTGGAATAGTTATTTATTGTCTTGTTTAAGTTTTAAACTTTCTTAAAAAAGATTTCTGGTTACATAAATCTAATTATGTTTCCTTGTTGACAATCTTGCAAGTTGTTGAAATGTTTTTTTCTTTATTTCTAGAATTCATTTGGTTTTGAGATTTATGAAGTAAACTTAATTCTGTGTACCTTTTGTAGTAAAAAACTACTTAGATTAAATCAAATGGACTTAATATTAATAATTACAATGGATACAAGCAACCAACTTAAATTTTATTTGATCTTTATGAGACTAGTTATAACCAATTTCTCCCCTCCCATCTTAACACTGAAAAATGCTCATCTCATTTCCCCATAATGAAATAAGTCAATAAACATTATGAGCAACCTCAAACGCCCCTAAATAAATTTCTTAGAATGTATTTCATAACTAAAAAAGTATAAAAGAGAGAAAATTTCACAAGCTTGGAGAACTCTGTAAAAGTTAGGGTAGATTAAATATTTGGTCCTTTTGGTTTACACACAATTGCATTGTGCGCCTTTAATTTAAAATAATTATGGAAACCGTTCCTGTGGTTTGCATTATCTCACTTCTTTGGTCCCTGAGACTTAACATCGTTAAAGTCACCTGTTACATCAATTTACTCCAAGGGTCGATTTAGTCTTTTTATCTGATTCTCTGTTTTTATTACAAAATTAACGAGTTATATATATATATATAGGGGTGGGTTCAAATACAAACCACTTTTTGGTTGTGAACGTGAGGACAACCGAGAGCGCACCACGTGTCACTCTGAATTTCCGGCGACTTAGTGTAATTCATACTGAATAACGCTTTATTCAGACTGAATAAAGCGTTATTCAGTATGAATAACACTAAGTCGCCGAAAATTCAGTGACACGCGCGACTTGTAACCAAAAAGCCCGCGACTTAGTGTATTCAGTCTGAATAACACTATTATTCAGACTGAATAACACTATTATTCAGACTGAATAACACTAAGTCGCGGGAAAAGTCGCGCGTGTCAGAAATTTTTTTGCCACGTATCGCGCTCTGGGTTGTCCTCACGTTCACAACCAAAAAGTGGTTTGTATTTGAACTTTCACCTATATATATATATATATATAACGATTGTTGAAGAATTTTAAGTAATTACTGGTTCCAAAAATTCTGAATATTACATCTATGATTACCATTAATTGAAGTGCCTCACAAATTCATAAAGGAAATCATTAGAGATGAATGCTTATCTCATGCATGTGAAGGTTGTAGGTTATTAAACTTTTACTCTTGGGTGGTACCAATGCCAACTCCATTTGTCATTAACTCTGATGCCTAATCTTATCAAGTTGGTTACGGATAATGGATTGTTTCATCCTAGCCACTCGTGCTTAAAAAGTTGCCAACTCATGTCCGACGATCCTCTTGAAATGTGTCAACTTCGCCATGAAATCCACATCTTAATATATCATCAATAATGCTTTTGGCATCTTCTTAAACTTCCACGTCTTTTGCTTTTAACACACCAAGTTGGTGAGAATTTTGAAGAAGATGATCACTACTTCAACATCATCAACTCGTTCCTCTAACCAATTCCTTAGTCGTAGAATGAAATTGTGACTTATCTAGACTAGCCATCAACTTTGTTTACAAGATGGACCAAATCTGGGCCTTTTTGATGGCTAAGATCCAATTATTTTCAACCAATGAACACGTCCTGACCGATATAGTGGGAACAATAAGCCCATAAGGGTACGTTTGGTACGCATGACAAGACAAGACACGACAAGACATGACAGTTTTGTTTCATGCTTGCCAGACAAACTTGTAGTTTTGAAACATGTAGGAACTAAAAGTGTGATAATTGACAAACTACAGTGACCAAAAGTGTAGTTTGCTGTATAATATTAATTCGTTAGTGGTGGTGTGAAAAAGGATCGTCGTCATCATCCATCTGCAAATAGGACTCGACGGCCATGGGAGACGAGAAGGTGAAGAACGAGGCGATGGAGATCATGGGATTATTTCAAGTGCTACCTCGTTTAGTCGTCTTTGATCTCGATTACACTCTATGGCCATTCTACTGGTATATATATATCTCTAATCTAATCTCAGATTTCAATTTCATGGTTTTCACTGCAAACTTTGAAGTTTTGCCTTGTGTTTTGTTGATGAATTAATCTAAATTCTAACTTCTGTATGAATCTTATCTATAAGATAAGAAAAACACTAGGAATATGTGTATTAATTAGGAATATGTTTCTTAACTGCACATTTATATAATTTTCTTCTAAAAAGATCAGTTAATAAACAAAACAAAGAATGCTTACTTTGATGTAAAGTTCTCTCTTTGAACGAGATGCTAATTTTTCTTGATGATCAGAGGAATTCTTTTAGCAAAATAATTTTTGATAGGAAGAGTAATTTATTATTTATATATACATGTAAACCTAGTATTGATTATCTCTGTATAGCGGTTACTTGGAACTTGGGAGGGTTATAAGCTTCTTATTAGGCTATGTTTGGCAAACTAATTGATAAGGTAGCTGACGATGACCGATAAGGTAGCTGCTAAATAAGATGCATTTGGCAAAAACTAGCTGATAAGCGGCGTTAAAATGACAAAAATAGGCATGTTTAGAAATTGGTAATGTAAAAAGTATAAGGGTATATTTGGAATAAAAAAATAAAAAATCTCATAAGTCACCGAAATGCTACTCAAGGTAGCTTTTCAAAAAGCTAGCTTATAAGGTAGCTTATGGTCCATCTAAACATGTACCTGACTTATAAGTTGACTTATTTTTACCAAACATTTCTTATGAGCTAACTTATAAGCTAGCTTATGCCTTAATCCAAGAGTCCCAGAAAGACATTTCTTATATTTGCTAACCAGGGGTAGGGAATTTTTTAATAGAGCTTCGGTTGGATGAAGTTGGATTGTTTATTTCATGAATGATGATGTATTAGGTACATTTTCTTGAATGATTTTTAATAGAGCTTCAGCCTTGATGTAATTGGGCTGTTTATTTATGAATGTTGATGTATTAGGTATGTCTTCTTGAAAGTTTTTGTTCATAGGCATGTATAAGAAGGTGGACCTTTCTAGTTTCTACCTGCTCTTGATTCAACCAGTACACTAGAAATGTTCATGAATTTTCACTCTTGAAACAAATAGTTTCTTCAACATGTATGGGTGCTTGTAAGGTCCGAGAGGTTTATTCTGATACATGATCGACAGAGTAATATATGTTGCCAAGGTCTTTAATTATAACATTTATTCAATTCAGATGGCTGGGAAACTCCATTCTTTCACAATGTTTTCACAGTGTGAAAGTAAAAGGAGGTATGCCTGGTATAGGTATGGCCCAGTGTAGAATCTAATCACTTGTTATTCGATGTATTTTGAATCCTTAAGAAACTAGAATGTGGACTCTAGACTATGTGAATATAAAGAATTCAGTGGTACCCATCTTCTGCAGTTTGTAAAATCGGTCCATTATAGAAAATTATTCCCTGGTTTGGAATACAAGGGTCAATTGTAGCTATATGGGACTTACATTTTTGCCATAAACTTGTTTCAAGGCCTGAACCTCTCCCTGTTCTAGCATATCATTGTATCAAATGTAGGGTTTTTTTTGGTAACCGTGGGTTTCCGGGCCAGCTTACGTCCATCGACTAATTCCCCGAGTGACCACAAATGGCCTAGAGTTATCGCGGGCGAACCTACATGGCCACAAGGACTTTGGCCACAAATGGTCTAGAGTTATTGCAGGTGAATCTCCATGGCCACAAGGGATTTGGCCACAAATGGTCTGGAGTCTATGCTTTTTCTTTGTGTGATAAACAATCCATTTAAAGGTTATAGAATGCAAAATAATACAATTGTAATGCATGTAGTCTTTTCTTGTATATTGGTTGAGGAGCTCAGTGACTTTATATTTGTGATAATTTTATATATCTTTAGATATTAAGTTCTTCGGTGCAACAACAACTGAAGAGATGTTTAGATATCAGAAAATAGCCAACCATGTTTGGCACGATGGTGGTAAATTTCTTTGAGCTAAAACAATTTTTTTCTCTTTTTGATTGTCAGCGAATGCCGATCCAAGCGTGAGATGCCTTCTATGTATCCCCATGCTAAAGGTATCTTACATGCACTAAGGGACAAAGGAGTTGACATGGCTATTGCCTCCAGATCACCAACCAGAGACATAGCAGAGACTTTCATCAACAAGTTGGGCATAAAACCCTTGTTTGTAGCTCAGGTTTGTGAATCTTTTGCCTTTGTATCATGAATCTTCTATCCGTTAATGCTTGTGGCAATCAACGTGACATATTACTTAAGAGAGGTATCTAGATTTACCAGGTAGAATAGCACCATATTCCTCTAACGAGGTGAAAGGCAATAAGCCAATAAGCATTGCTTCTATTTTACTAGGGATGTACCAAACTTAGTTGTAGGCTCATCAGGAGCAGGTATTGTGACGGTGGGCAGGTCAAACAGCTCTTACTTTTTCTTAGCGATATGCTTCTTGCAGGACTTCTAACGTTCCACACTAGAGGCGATTTTGTGCACCTATCTGCTCAAGTTGCTAATAGTCTATAATACATGGATTGCTTTTCAGAAAACTGGAAATGGATGTGGATAAATTATAGCAAAGGGGAAGACTGTGATTGAGATTTGGGAGATCATATTAAATAGTACTGATTACGAATTCTGATTAATTATTGACTCTGTTTGCGGCCTGTTGAGAATGATGATAGAAAAGGCAGGAACTAGGAATTTGAGCTATAAAACCAAACCAAGTGAAGCCATTGTATCCCCACCCAGAAATAGTATTTGGGGTAGGATGGATTAGGTTGTTTATGTGAAGACCCCCCAAAATGTGAAAAAATTTTGGAGAGACAAAAGAGAAAAGCTCTCACATTTTGTTTGAAATGAGAGGATTTTCAGAACACTCGAGAGCATGAGGCATAGAATATTTTACTAGAAAAAAGAGTGTGCAAGCAGGTACGACAGTACAAAATAACAACACTCTAAACATGTGCGAGGAAAAAAGAAATACTAACACATCAAACCACTTACAATTACAAAGAACTACGAAGATCAGATCTTCGTACTCTAACCATAACAAGACCTTTTTGTTTGACACAAACCATAACAAGACCTTTTTGTTTGACACAAACCATAACAAGACATTTTTGTTTGACACAAGCCATAACAAGACATTGCTATTCCATTGGTCGGGATCCCTACCCCTTCCCCCTCTCTACAGTAGCTACTAGTCCTTGTAAACGTATGCTATTCTAGTCGTACTTCTCTAAAAACTCCTATCAGATGTCATGTCCTACAAAAGGTCTAAGGCCATCAACTTCATTCTCAGTTGCCCATCTCACGTCCGTCTTCATTGGCCTTCTCCTCCTCACGGCTCACCCTCGATTGTTAATGCTCTCCACTATCCTCACTGAGCTGTCATTTGTTTCCTCTTAACGTGGCTAAACCATACAGAGCTGTTTACAAAATTCTTACCCGGTAACTGCTTATCGGCAAGAGATTTCACACTCATTTTCTTTATCGTGTAACATTTTTTGGCAATGAAAATGGATTGTTGGTAAGCATCTTAAACGTGGTAAGCGGTAAACGCTTACGGGTAAGAGTCATTTCCTGCACTTACTAGGTAAGACCCTTGGTCCTTGCATTGCATCTTACCCGGTAAGATTCTTGGTCCTTGTCATGCTTAGTTAATATGCTAAATGATACCCGAAGGAGCTTACTCGGTGAGCTTATAGTAAACGGTCCCTCAGTCTTTCCTCCATTGGTTTATATGTAATAGGCTCAGCCCCGAGCTCTCCCCTGAAAACTTCTTTCCTTATATGTCCAACAACATGTCCAACCAGGGATGGCAACGGGGTTTTGGGCCGGGGATTGGTCCCCGGGGTCCCAGTTTAGAAAAACCGTCCCCGTCCTCGCTTAAAAAACGCGGGGATTTAAACCGGGACCCCCATCTGGTAATTGGGGAAAACTGCGGGGAAACGGGTATCCCCGTTTAGTGTAAACGGTTAATTAAACAGGTTTCACCGCGGGGATAACCGTTTTAACTTTTTTCACCATGGGGTCTGTCACAGTTTAAACTTTACCACGACTCTACGAGTCTCGGAAAATTATTTACTAAATTACATAACATTCTCTAATCCATTATCCCAACATATCCGAAAGGAAATTGAAGTCCTAAAGTCAAAATGCATCTAAAATTCAACAGTTTAGCTATATATAATATATCGTTTAACTATATATTATTTAAATGCATCAAAATAATAAGAGTTGAAGTGGTAAAGTATTTATACGACAAAACATATAAACCATTTAGCTATATATAATATATTGTTTAAAACTATCTTATTTACTAATAATCATAAATAAAAATAAATTTGGGGATATAATCGGGTAATCAGGGATATAAACGGGGATATAATCAGGTAATCGGGTTGGGATTGGTCCCCCCGTCCCCGTTTATCTTCCCCGAATCCGGCCTGTTTATTTCGGGTTTCGGTTTTCCCTGTTGGTTTCGGTTTTTTTTTGCCATCCCTATGTCCAACATGCGTCTTCCTTGGGCTCTTCTGTTCCTTTCATTTTTGAGATAATTATGCGGGTTTCCGAAACTTGATCCATTTGTGTGGAAAGAGTAGTATGAGTTTTCAGAATTCCTTCAACCTTCCCCATTCTTATCGTTTACAGATGGGTAAAATAGGAATATTATTAAACTTGATATATTTTATGCATTATTGATTTGTACATAATGCTTTAATATTTGTATTTGTGAAAAAAAAGTTAGTTTTTAAAGATAAAACCTACACGTTTTATAATATAGATTGATGTGTCTTCATGAACAATGGCATAGAAATTAGCTGAAGATGATAGCTCAAGTATCTCCTTTTGATGTTTTAGGAGATCTTTTCCAGTTGGAGTCACAAAACCGAACATTTCAAGAAAATTCAACAAAAGACTCAAGTACCATATGAATCAATGCTCTTCTTTGATGACGAAGACCGTAATATAGAATCGGTACAAGTTCTCGTTACTTTTCTTCATAAAAAATTTCGAAAACAAAATGTTGATGAATGCAATTCATTTTGCAGGTCTCCAAAATGGGAGTGACAAGCATCTTGGTGAATAATGGGGTGACTCTGGGAGCCTTTAGGCAAGGGCTAACTCAATTTTCCCAAGGTCCAACTTCATCTAAGAGGGATAAGAAAAAATAAACCATACTTTAAGAATTGATACACACATTTGGATATTGCTGGGGATTTGGTGATTTGAAACCGAATTCGGATTTGAATTCCGTCTTCGAGAACTTGTCAAATTATGTACCATTTTACTGATTCAGCTGTAGTAACTATGAGATGGCCCATTTTAAGATTTGGGCAAGATGCAACTATTGTAACAGAGATTTTTTTTTCTCTTTTATGTAATGAAGTTTTAAAAAGTTATGATATTTTGGGTGTGTAGCTGTTGATGTTGTAACATTTGACAGGGGAAGTTAAGTTTATCATTCCTTTTACCATAACTTTTTATGTATGATATTCCGACTGCCTGCCCCCTTTTCACAGATTATGGAGAGTCAACTAGTTTAGCCGAACAAGGCAACGGGCCTAAGGTTACAGAAACAGTCTTCGGGGCCGTTTACCAAACGCATATCGAGTTACCGCGTAAATGCTTGTTGGCAAAGATATTACTTTCACTTACCTATCGTATGACATTCTAGTCCATCACAATTGATTGCTTGTAGGCAACTCCAACCTGGTAAGCACTTACCGGGTAAGAGTCAATTGACAAGGATTATAAGGTAAGTAATATTAGTAAGCACTTATCCAAATAAACGTTTAGTAAACGGCCATTTAGTTTCTTTGAGAAAAACTTATAGAATAGTCCATATTTCCTGCGTTTGGTACGTGGGACAGGACATGACAGAACGGGACAAAACTTACTGTCCAACGTTTGGCGCAACATGGGACAGAACAGGAATTCACTGTCCCATGTTTGGTGCGACATGGGACATGACTGAAACTGGGACAAGGTGGGATAACATGGGACAAAAATGGCTGTTTTTTTGTTCCACCAAAATAGGTGGAACAACATGGGACATAAATGAGAAAGAAACTAATATATTACTAACTAACACTCGTTTGATATATAACTTCAATATGGTATTTGTTTTTGTGTTTACCACCACTAGTCATAGCCGTCACCGCCACCGGTAGCCACTATCGGCCACCTCCACCTCCTCTTCCACTACAACAACCTCCTTTACCACCTCTACAACTATCAACGATTAGCTACCACCACCGTCTACCATCTCTACCATTGTCCATCACCACCGTTGGTCACCACCACCACTATCCACCATCTTCACGTTCTTCACAACCACCGACCACCACCGTTAGCCACCACCTCCACCTCTACCATAACCATCAATAGCAGTTTAATAAAAATCATATATGTGTGTGTGTATATATATATATATATATTGTAAGAATCTCTTGGTTTGTATTTGATACGACCCCTATGTGTGTGTGTGTGTTTATGTTTATGAAAATTGCGTAATCTTTTTATAATTTATATAGTTTAGTTTATTTGTGTTAATTATAACTATTATGTGATATATAAAATCATCAAATAATTTTTGGGAAGAACTTGTCTAGTTCTGTCCAGTCCAGTCCTAGGTGTACCAAACACAAAACAGACATTTGTCCTGTCCAGTCCCGTCCCGTCCAGTCCTGTCCTACTCTCTTGTCCTGTCCAGTACTGTCCAGTCCAGTCCTGTCCTATCCTGTCCCATCTTGTCTGCGTACCAAACGCTACCTTAGTAGAAAGGAGAAATGCGGCCACACAATCCCGTTGAGTACCTTGGGCCATCGACATTTTGCGAAAAAAATCCTAGCAAAATCAAAATTCTCTCCTTTTTTTGTATAAATCATTCAAAATTTATTTTTTGATGTTGAAATCTGAAAAAAGTATTTGGTTGAAAGTGGAGCAAGAGGGGAAGATGAATGTGTAACTTTTTCTAGTATCATGGAATGTTATGTCCAACCGGTATATGCATTATCAAATATTATAGGATCAACATGTTGTTGTTGATCAAAATAGTTTAGAAAAAAAAAATATTTGTAAAAGAACCAAGAACAAATAATTGAGAGAATCATAAGCATAGGGATGAACTTCTCATTAACAATGACCCCTTTAAATAGGGATGAATTTACAATCAAAAGAAAATGTTCATTATGGTAACTCTATTACATGGAAATTATTCTTTCTAATAACTTTCTTTTTGATGAAGGCACATAATCCTTCAACACTCCCCCTTGTGCCGATTCAAAAGAAATGATGGTGCACTATCGTTGGAAAGAGTACAACACACCCATTATAGACTATTCCTTTAGTCTAATGCTCCTTTAGATTCTTACATCAATCATAGGAGTTCAGAAAATAAAAGGTGTATCAAGTGTTGCCTCACTAAAACCTTACACCAAGGAACAAAACCCAATGGGAAAAATATAACCTTGGGTGAAGGAAAGAGCACAACATACCAAGATCAAATGTATAGTAGACTCCCCCTTTTGTCTACTACTCCCCCTGATAAGTACATTAATCAAGGGAGTTTGGAAAGTCTCCTCGTTCCAATGCTTTCAACATGTTTTTCAAATGTGACTTTTGGCAATGATTTGGTAAACAAAGCAGCCACATTATCCTCAGACCTTACTTGGTTCACTTGAATCTTAAGAGAGTTTGTTGTTGTTGATTATAGAAAACTTTGGCGAAATATGATTTGTATTATCACCCTTGATATATACTTTCATTTGTTCGATACAAGCTGCATTATCTTTTTTTTTGGAAAGGAGGCGGTACTCCTGGCAATATATTAAAAAGAAACGAAATTACAAAGAAAAGGCGAGGGACTCCCTCCCTAGATCAAAAAACGACTAAACATGATAAACCAAAGAACAAGCATCCAAAAGGTGCAAAGAGACAAAATAACACGCCGACATAAACAAAACAAGAAGACATCGAAAGCCATCTTCCTCAACAAGCGCGCCTCAGCAATATCCATTAAGTAGTAGGGTTAGTGTCAGACGCTTCTCCATAATGCACATGCATATCTCATAAGCCATTCTTCCGGGTATCAAGAAACATCCTCAAGTCCCGCACTAGTTGAGATGGATCCCGTTTCCGACCCTCAAAAAGCCTTCTATTCCTCTCTTGCCAAATGTAATAAATTCCCCCTACAAAGAGGCACTTTTTGTGATCTTCTCCCGGCTTCCAACGTCTATGGATCAGATCCTGCACAATGAGGCTCCAATCACCATCTCTAGTATTACCAAGATCATCACGGATTAGCCGCCAGACTACTCGAGAGAATTGGCATTGAAAGAAAAGATGATCCCTAGAATCCATAACCTCCTTGCATAGAGAACAGACCAACATTAAACCAACATTTCAGTATTTGAAGTCCAAGCCACCATACGGTCTTGCATTGGTAAGCTATCAAGAAAAGCTAGCCAGGCGCAAAAGGAATGTTTCGGGACATGATGCTTAAACCAACATAAATCGTGCCAAAGTACTGGTTGCCACGGTCCAAGCAACAAATTCCAAACCTCCTTTATCGCGAAATTCCGACTTTGATTTTGCAAATTCAGCCACATAATCTGGTCTTTAACTCCTATCTGCAAGAGAGGAACCGCAACACCAGATAGTGAAGGCATACGATCAATCCAAGATGTTGGCCATGTCGAACCCACCACTTGAACAACATCAGCCACCGTTGAATGATTTGAGAAACCAAGAGATTGGAAAATCCGAAAAGGAATCATAAGAGAAAGTGTACCATTAACAATCCATTTGTCATCCCAAGCATTAATCGATAACCCATCACCCACAACGGACAAGAAATGTGGCCGTACCTGTTCTCTTCAATCCAAGAGCTTACGCCAAATCCAAGAAGAGTTATTGGTGACCTGAACATTCCAGAAGTGAGAGTTACTCAACCGGAAGGTATGAATCCAAGTCACCCATAGAGAATTTTTCCGGCGGAGGATATCCCAAATATGCGAAACAAGGAGTGACCGATTCCAAAGATTCAACCGTTTGATACCGAGCCCACCCGCTTGCTTTGGTTTGCACACATTCGACCAAGCTACACGACATTTCCCTTTTGCAGAATTTGATTGCGCCCAAAGAAAGTCATGGAACATCTTCTCAATCTTGTGCGTGACCGACGAAGGGAGTAAAAAAACTGCCATCCAATAAAGTTGTAAAGATTCCAAAACCTATCGAACAAGAAGCAAATGACCACCAAACGATAAGCATTTCGATTTCCAATTCTGAATACGTGATTTTACTTTCACAATCAACGATTCAAAATCAGATACCACTAACCGTTTAGATGATAAAGGCACACCCAAATATCGAAAAGGCAGATTTCCGGTCTGGAAAGGAAGAATATGAAGAATACCATGTACAGTATCCGGATCCACATTGGAAAAATACACCGAACTTTTGGCAATGTTAGGTTTTAACCCTGCATGTAGCAAAAGCATCAAGTACTTCCTTGAGGACAATAACCGACCCAATATCACCCTTAGAGAAAACCATCAAATCATCCGCAAAACAAAGATGTGAAATAGAAAGCTCCGCACATCCTTTATGGAAAGAGAAACGATGATCTTGTTCAATTTGTCTACGAAACAACGAGGAAAAGGCTTCCATCACAAGAGTGAATAAATACGGGGACAATGGACAACCTTGGCGTAAGCCTCTACCTCCTTTGAAAAAAACCATAGGTTCTCCATTGATGATAAGAGAATACGATGTGGTACTCACTAGCTCCATAATCCAATGTCGCATAATAGGGTGAAAACCCATGCGATCAAGCAAAGTACATAAAAACCACCAATCTACTGAATCATATGCTTTTTGGATATCGATTTTGAAAGCGCACCTCGGAGTACCATGTTGCTGGCCATAACCCTCCATAAGTTCATGAGCTAGCAAAATATTATCCGTAATCCGTCTGCCTGGTATAAAAGCCGATTGTGAGCTACTAACAAGAAAATCCAGACTATCCTTTATTCTCCAAGAAATAATCTTTGCAATGCATTTGTACAAGACATTACAAAGAGAAATCGGTCTGAACTCCGTAACCCTAGAGCATGAACATGCTTAGGAAGCAAGCATATTGCCGTATGATTAACCTGTCTAGCCAATCTGCCTCGATAGAAAAAATCCTAAATCGCCAAAGTAACATCGGATCCAATAATCGGCCAAGCCGACTTAAAGAATTTGGAGGTGTAGCCATCCGAAGTAGGAGCTCTATCATCACCAACATCAAACATGGCGAGCTTAACTTCCTCTTTGGTGATCGGGCGAATCATAAAATTAGCATCATCAATATAAAGCTTCCTAGAGAAGAAATCCTCCTGAATATCAGGAATTACATGACTGTCTCTTTCTCCAAGAATGCTCTTGAAATAATTTTCAAAAGCTACACCAATAGAGTCTCCACAAGCTTCCATCCCATGCACATCAAGAACCGAAGTAATGAGAGAACGGTTCCTACGCTCTTTGACAGCCTTATGAAAAAAGGTCGTGTTTAGATCACCCTCCTGAAGCCATTTACACTTTGCACGTTGTCGAAAATACGAATCCTCCAACCACAACGCTTCTTGAAGCTTGCCTGTAACCGAAGATAAATTGTTCAAAGGCTTAAGCTTTTTAAGCTTCTGCAAAACACAATACATATAAGTGCCATGAACCGACATCCTCCAAGCATCAGAAATCGTTGACAATAAATCCGACCGTTGAGCTAAAAAATTATCAAACCGGATTGGTAGACGTTCACGAACTCTACCATGTTTAATCATGAGGATTGCCGGAGAGTGATCAGAAATACCCCGTGACAGAAACCTAGCCGAGGACAAGAGGAAAGAATCAATGAAATCGGTATTAACCAACACACGATCCAGTTTGCGCAAAATACCAACACCACTCGTAGGTTTCTGGGCCCAAGTAAAGAAATTTCCTTGAAATCGAATATCAAATAAATTAGAAACCTCCAAGCACTCCAAAAACTCCTCCATTCGGATATCCCTACGAGCGGATCCACCAAGAGATTCATTCGGCTGAAGAGTAGCATTGAAATCACCCAACACCACACATGGACAGTTACAAGAGACCACCGAAAACGTTTTTAGCTCGTTCCAAAGCTGACGATGTGTCACCAACTTATTACTACCATACACAAAAGAAGCATGGAGAAACTTTGACGATCCCTTAGGCACGATCTTACAATGAACAACCTGATCCGTAAAAGAATGACCATGACATCCATAAAAAGCTCATCCCAACCAAAAAGAATACGCACACCATTTGGATAAGAAACCTGATTGGAGTTCCACGACCAAGCACCAAAAACAGCAGAAGCAACATCCAGAAGCTTTGAAGCTCCCAAATGGCTTTCTAACAACACACATAACGAAAGACAATTAGCCTGAATAAAAACACGAACCTCCCGTTGTTTAATCGAGGCATTCAGACCTCGAATATTCCAAGCTCCAAGGTTTAACATTTAGGAGGGGGTTCATCAGTGTTAATTGTCTCACCCAACACCGAAGGGCTTGCTTGGTTTTCCATAGTAATCACATCGCTATCCAAAGACTCCAAGGAAGAAAATTTATTAGAAGTTGAGACGACCTGACCTTTCTGAGCCAAATAATCTCTCAAATTAGCTAAAGAATCCAAATCTGCCAAATGTTTCGTCTTAGCAACAACATCATCTATAGAAGAGTGTAAATGATCCGAAACAGGAATCTGCTCCACAACCGTAGGAGTTGCATCCAAGGTAAGCTGCATTATCTTCGTATATACATGTAGGATTATGAGTGGTTGAACTTAAACCACTAGCCCCTCTAATATGTGTAATACAGACCTTAGCCATATATACTCGCAAACTGCCTCATGTAGAGCGATAATCTCTAAATGGTTCGATGAGGTAGCTACAAGGGTTTGCTTAGTAGATTTCCAAGAAATCGCCATGTTCCCAATTGTAAAAACATATCTTGTTTGGGAATGACATATATGTGGGTCAGATAGATACCCAACATCAACAAAACCTACCAATATGTTGTTTGGGGTTTCATTATATGGGGTAATATTTTCATTGCTGATAGGTATTGTAACCCTATTTTTCTCTCTGTAGGGAAAGAATAAGCCCATGTCAATGGTTCCTTTTAGGTATCGAAAGATATTCTTTATACCATTCCAATGACGTTGCGTTGGCGCGGAGCTAAATCTAGCTAACAAGTTCACTGAGAATGCAATATCTGGTCGAGTACATTGTGCTAAGTACAATAATGCGCCTATTGCACTTAGATAGAGAATTTCAGCTCCCAACACTTATTCTTCATCATCCTTTGGACGAAATGGATCTTTCTTTATATCCAAATTTCGACCGATCATAGGAGTGCTAGCCGGGTGCGCTTTATCCATATTAAATCGCCTGATCATTTTCTGGATATAAGCGGACTGGTGGATTAGGATTCCACAAGCTCAGTGTTCTAGTTCTATCCTTGGACAATACCGAGTTTTCCCAAGATCTTTCATCTCAAACTCATATTTCAAATAGCTTGCATAATCTCTAATTTCATCAAGAGTACCTATTATGTTCATATCATCGACATACACAACTATAATTGAAAATCCAGAAGTTGTTTTCTTTATAAAAACGCAAGGGCATAGTTCACCGATCTTATATCCCTTTCTAATCAAGTATTCACTCAGACGGGTATACCACATCCATCTGGATTGTTTTAATTAGTAAAGTGAACGCTTTAATTTAATTGCATATGCATTTCGTGGCTTACTTGAATCGGGTAATGTAAGACCATTAGACACTTTCATGTATTTCTCTAAATCTAGATCCCCATAGAGATATGCAGTAACAACATCCATAAGTTGCATTTTCAGTCATTCAGAAACTAATAGGCTAATTAAATAGCGAAACGTTATTATGTCCATCACTGGGGAGTATGTCTCCTCACAGTAAATTCCAGGGCGTTGTGAGAAACCTTGCGCCACGAGGCAAGCCTTATTTCTTATGACTTCATTATTCTCATTACGTTTTCTGACAAAGACCCATTTATGTCCTACAGGCATTACACTTGGTGGGGTTAGCACTACCGGACCAAATACCTGTCTCTTTGCCAAAGAATCTAGTTCTGCCTGGATTGCTTCTTTCCATTTAGGCCAGTCTGCTCTTTGTTGACATTCTTCAATTGAGCATGGTTCGATGTCATCGTGCTCTATGATCTCATGAGCAACGGTGTATGCAAATATATCATCAATGAGTGTGGATGATCTTTCCATCAACTCATGGGCGTTCTCATAATTCATTGATATTTCTTTGTTCTCTGGAATCAATATCAAGTTTGGAGCGTCCTCTAGTAATGATTCATGGACATAACTATAATCAGAGACAATCTCATGAAAAGGATTTTCAGTATTGATGATAAATGGATCAGATTGTGCTGTACTCTCCTTTTTCTTTCTTGGACGAGTATCAATCGAACCTAGTGGGGCCTCCCCCTTTTCCTTTTAGGAGCCACGACCTCAACCACACTTTCACTATGTGTGGTTGCAACACTCTTTCCAACGGTATTCTACCCCTGTTTGGGGACTTTTAACCTTGCGGGTACATTTGCAGCTGATATATGCGATCTTGTCACTTTTGCAATATCAGTAAACGCATCAGGTATCGAGTCTGCTATGTTTTAAAGATTTAGTATTCGTTTCACTTCACTTTCACATTTTGAAGTGTCGGGATCAAAATGAGACAAAGAAGGAACATTCCTAACCACGGGAAGACTGTCTCATCAAAGTGATAATCCGCAAATCTTGCGGTAAATAGATCACCCATCAAGGGTTCTAAGTAGCGGATACTTGTTGGAGATTCATATCCAACATATATACTTAATCGTCTTTGAGGACCCATTTTAGTGCGCTGTGGAGGCGCAATCAGCACATATACTGCACAACCAAATATGTGTAAGTGTGAAATGTCAGGCTCATATCCAGTTACCAACTAGTACGCAGAAAATGAATGGCTAGCAGTGGGTCTAAAGCGAATAAGTAGAGATGCATGTAATATTGCATAACCCCAAGCAGAAATGGGTAAATTGGTGCGCATAACCAATGCCCTAGCTATCATTTGTATCCTTTTAACAGTAGCTTCTGCGAGACCATTTTGTGTATGCACATGGGGTACCGGATGCTCTACATCGATCCCAATAGACATGTAATAATCATTAAATGCTTGTGATGTAAATTCCCCAGCATTATCAAGTCGTATAGACTTGATAGGATAATTAGGGTGGTGAACCCTCAAGCGTATAATTTGTGCTAGGAGTTTTGAGAATGCAACATTCCGTGTGGACAATAGTGCAACATGCGTCCATCGTGTAGAAGCATCAACCAGAACCATAAAATACTTGAATGGCTCGCATTCTAGATGAATAGATCCACAAATATCACCTTGTATACGTTGTAGGAATAGAATGTTTTGCTTTGTGTCTTTAGCATAGGATGGTCTCGATCCTGTTTTAGCTAATGAGCAGGCTTTACAAAAGTTCGGGGTATTTAAGGAGGCATATTGTGATGATGTTGTTGCTTCTTGTGATTTAGAAGTCAACTATTGCAA
Organism: Centaurea solstitialis; assembly: GCA_030169165.1. Taxonomy (NCBI): domain Eukaryota; kingdom Viridiplantae; phylum Streptophyta; class Magnoliopsida; order Asterales; family Asteraceae; genus Centaurea; species Centaurea solstitialis. The sequence continues at coordinate 40,008,684 of CM058041.1, read as the reverse complement.
TTTGGTAGATTCGGTTAATTAGTTCATCTTTCCTTTCATTCGAAAGAACGGGTGTCCATGTGTATTTTTCGACACACGTATCGTCATATCATGACCAGGGTGTCCCAGACAATCATGCCAAAGCTTGTATATGTCACTGTTCAAAATTCCATTATTGATTACATAATATGATTCAATAACCCGAATTGTAGTGAGATACAACCCATTACTTTGACCTATCAATTTCTTTAATATACGTTTCCTTCCATATTCATTAGAGGTGATGTACATATATTCATTTCCATTCTCACAATGTGTTTCAATATGATAGCCGTTAGAGCGTATATCTTTGAAACTTAACAAGGTGCGATTAGTTTCAGGAGTGTAGAGTGCTTTTTTGAATGTCATTTAGTACCATTAGGCAATAAAAAATTGGCAGTTCCTCGACCAAGTATTGAGTTAGATGATCTAATCATAGTAGTAATCATAGTAGTCACTGATGATTTATAATCATTTATCTCAGTAAATAGTAGTCTATTTCTTAGTATTGTGTGAGTAGTCCACAATCAACTAAGCATTCAAGTTCTCCTCGATACATTCCTACAAGGAACGGAGAATATTACTTCACATCAATGTTTTACAAGTTGTATGAACACAAACTAAAATTTATTTATTCAATAATCAATCCAAACAATAAAATAACTTCACTAAAATAAACTGACAACCATTGTCTTGAAAAATGAAAATAAAGAAATGAATGAAGATAAGGCATATTAATCCAAATCTGAGAGCTCTAGATTTGGATCATTGATGTTGATGTTGGTGTTGGTGAAATTTGCAACTGTTAAATTTGCTTCCAGAGCATTACTTGTTTCTTCGAGGTAGTGAGATTATTTTGTAGGACCTCTTTGTTGTGAAGAGTCAGAAAACACTATCTTTATCAGCTTTCTAGTTTAATTTCAGTCAGTTGTAAACATTTCAGTTTATGTTAGCCCTTGTTTAGAGGTTTGAAACCTCGGGGGCCATTTGTGAACATCTTTGTAATTTCCTCTTACCTATATAAGGTAAGAGATGTTTAGGGTTTATGTGTTGGATCATATATTACCACTTTTGGGCAAAACCTCCATTGTTGTTATTTTGAAGCTTTAATATCATCATCTTGATCTTGATTCCAATCCATTTCTCTTGTTATTATTGTTTATTGGGACAACAATTGGTATCAGAGCCATACCTTGTTGATTCCTTGGCTTTGTTGTTTGTTTAAAGAGATTTTAAAAGTTTTTAAAACTTTGGGTTTTCTAAACTTTTTGGGTTTTTAATCCAAAAAGTGGTTTTAAAAAGAGTTTTATAAGTGATAAGAGATTCTCCACTGTTTTCTAATCATTTTCCTACAAATTGAGGGTCTTATCACTTATCTTTTAAGTGATTTTTAGTGATTTTGAGTGATTTTTCGGAGTTCCTGTGCAGGTTTTCCGAATCGGAAAACGAGAGCTGAAATTTCAGTTCAAATTTTCCGAATCGGAAATTGTACTATACTCCGAATCGGAAAATACCTCTTTTCCGAATTGGAAAATATCATTTTCCGAATCGGAGAACAGGCTTCTGATTTGGGGTTTTGCTCCTGAAAATATCTTTTTCCGAATCAAGCTTGCCTTTTCCGAACCCAACAATTTCCGAATCGGAAAATACCATTTTCCGAATCGGAAAAGTGTCTTTTCCGCATCCACCCATTTTGAGCCAAATCCGATTCGGAAAACCTCAGTTTCCAGATCGGATTTCGCCTCTTCGAGCCGGAACTCTTGCAAAATTGTTCCCCGAATTCGACACCTAGCTACTTTTCAAAACCTTTTAAATCTCGAAGCTATTGGTGTCCCGAGGCGCTCAAAATATCTGTTTTTGAAAACCTTTTCTTTTTAAGCCAAGTGAGTCACATAAGGAGGTCTTATCAGTTAGAGAGAAATGTCGAAGGAAATCATCGGTATTGGATCCGAATCTCGCCCTCCCGTCCTGGTGATGGGCGAGTACCAACAGTGGAAACGCAGAATGATCCACTTCCTCGATCTGCTGGATGAGAATCTTATGAAGTCCATCCGTGAAGGGCCTATCAGACCGACCGTCACCGTCACAGCAGTTCCCAGAACCGATACATGTCCCGAACTACCAGATTACGTGGTTGAGAAGCCCGTTGAGATGTTCAATCCAGAACAGAGAGCCCGACACCTCATCGACAAGCGTGCTCTTACCCTCTTGATCATGGCTCTCCCAAACGACATGTACGCGAGAGTTGACAGTCTGACCAACGCACGAGACGTTTGGTTGGAAATCGAACAACAAATGCAAGGAGGTGATACTGCACTGGAGAGTCAGAAGGAAAGCGCGCTTAATGCCTACGAAGGCTTCAAGGCCAGGGAAAACGAATCCCTCACTGAGTCTTATCAAAGACTGAATTCTTTCGTCAACGATCTGAGGCGGCTCGGGGTTGAGAAAACGAAGTATGAAGTGAATGTCAAGTTTCTGAAGAATCTCACGCCAGAATGGCAAAATTTGGCAATCAACATTCAGTTAAGCCGGAATCGGGGAATTATGGGTCTACATGACTTATTCAGCATGATGGTTCAACACGAAGAATTCATCACCGGTGGACGCACCAAGAAAGCAGTCGATCCTCTGGCACTGTCGGCCGTGCCCTTCGGAGGACCAAACCCTGCACCTGTCCAACCAATGCCATACAACAATGTTTCTCCCCAGTACTATCAAGAGGAATACAATCAAGAGTTCAACCCGAACTATGGAACAAGCGTACAACATCCCGATGACCCTGTGATTATCTCCATTTCAGATGAAGAACTCTTCCATGTGAATGAGTCCCTTGCCCTCATTTCACACAGTGTACAACGACTGAATGCAAACCGTGGATACAACAGATCACGAGGATCCGGATTTCCCAGTGGAGGAAGAATGGGGGAAGGAAGGGGGGGTCATTATCAGCAAGATAGAGGTCAATACGGAAATCAAGGGAGAGGAAACTATCAGCAAGGGGGAATCCAGGCATACGATCAAGGAGGTTATCGGAACAACCAAGGGAGGTTCAGAGAAGATCAAGGCAGATACAGAGATCAGCCCAGAAGAGACAACACGTACCTTGACTATCAAGGAGGCCAAGGTAGTCAAGGAGATTGGAGAGGTCAAGTCTCAGCATCAACTACCGAAACAGCATGAGGCAATATACTCCTGAATCTGGGTATATAGATCGTCAGGGATATGAGATCGGGTATGGAGGAAGACATGAGAGTGGAAGGCTAGATCAAGGACCAAGCTATGGGTATGAGCAGAATAGAGGTGATCGAAGGCAAGATGAGAGAATGGATCCCGGGAAAAGCAACTACAACGGAGGAGATTCCAGGGGAAACAGTTCCAGGCAAGTTCAGAGGGAAGATCAACAGATTCAAACTGATCAAGGAATTCAACGGTCGAATCATCCCCAGGGTCCCATAACCCAGAACTCCGCTCCTCAACAAACCGCAAGTCCCACTACCACTTGTTACAAGTGTGGTAAGTTGGGACACTACGCTAGAGATTGCTCCGTCAAGTACAAGGATGCCGCGTACTTTGAGAGGAAGGCCTCACTGATGAGGAAGAAAGAAAAAGGGGTTGCTTTGCTGGTAGATGAAGAGAACTGGGTTTGTGAAGAGGAGAGCTCAGACGAGGAGGATCATTTGGTGAAGGGTCTTTGCTTGATGGCTGACTTCGAGGGATCAGAAGCCGTTGGACCAAGCACTTATCAAGATATTGATCCGTCTGAGGTATCCTCTATTCCAGATATAACTGATACTGTGGCAATGTTGGAGTCTAAAATTTGTGAATTAGAGAGATGTCTCCAATCGGAAAGGACTCTCGTCACGAAATTTAGAATCGACAGTGCAATTTACAAAGACTCTCTCGAGGATTTGACCATAGTTTATAATCGTGAAACACTTGAGTCTGGCATTAGAGAGTCCAATTTAGCAAACAAACTTAGTTGTCTTCAAAAAGCCCATGAGGAACTTAACAGTAATCATGGGGAGCTCAACATTAAATTCCAGTTACTTTCGGAAGAAAGAACTCGGTTGTTTTCAAAAATCCAAGAGCTTGAGGACAACAATTTCAAAAGAGGACAATCTGAACAGACTTTAAGTATCCTCACTCAGCATCCCAAAAAGAATCCTTTTTATAAAGCCAAACCCGGCCTAGGTCTATCCGAAAACCATGTTTTAGATAAAGCACCTTCTCATCTATACAATTTTGAGGACATGGCAGCCTCCAAACCCAAACCAGCCCTAGTAGGAGGACATGTGACCGAGGAATTCGTTAGGCAAACTGTCACGTACACCGAAGTAATAAACGGTGAGACCATAACTAGAACAACCAGTCCAACGAACAGTACCTCTAGCAGTCCACCCACTAGCCCTCCTCCGAATAGACCAATCTTTGTTCCGGCTAGTGATCCGACCAACTCCGAACCCACTTGGGAAGGCATTAAGGCCAGAACCCCTAGAGTAGCAATGCCTCCTATCAACTACATAGACCTGAACTCAAGCTATGATTCTAGGGAAATGGAATTTTCAGAGGAGACCTTAGTTATCCCACCCGAGGATACTTCCGCAACTAAGAGTCCCGACCTAGTCAGGCTAGAAAAGGAGGTGTTTGCTCTTAGGTTAAAAGCCATGGATTTGGATGCATGTCAACATCAGATCTTGAATCTGAAAGTAATTCTTTCGGAGAAAGACACCTTGGTTCGCACTCTGGAAAAAGACTTGCTTGAGGCCAATGCCGAGAGAATTAGACTTTCTTCAGAGTGTGAGACCGCAACCTCGGCTTTTACTGATTTCCAAATCAAGGTTGCGGATCTTCAAACTCGATACGTTCTCCTAGATATCCATTTTGAACTCTTAAAAGAACTTGATCACGATGAAAGGATAATGTATCGCCAATCTTTAACAAACCAACGGGTGTCTAACTCCATTTTAAAAAGGAAAGTAATGAATCTTGAAAATCTCTACTTTTCAGACTCAGTTAATGATAAGACTGCTCTAATCCTCAACCATCCGATAGCCGATCCCCAACCCAAACCTGTCTTAGATACTGAGGACCATTACTCCATAGTCTCAGATGATGATGAACCCCCTAATTCACACCACAGGATAGTCGAACCCAAGACTGTCCAAGATCCAAATATTGAATATGATATGAAGGTCTTTTTAGATGAGGATGATGATCCTTCAGGCTTTATTCCAAAGAAGCCAAAATTTGTTGTTGTCAAATCTGAGATGCCTACTGAGTCACGAGCTCCTATTTCTGAGAAAAATAACCCTAAGGGTGAAAAATGTGTTGGTACTGACAAGGGTAAGTCAGTTAAGCCTCACGCACCCAAAGGACTCCAAGAAAAAGCATTCAAAGTCTAACGATGCTCGCAACTCAGTCAAGCCCATTAAAAGTCTTGACTTTCATTCAAGTTCCTTTGAAGTGGGTGAGACCTCTCAGTTACAACCAAATCAACCTTTCAGTTCCACAAAACCTAAATTTGCTAAAATGTCATCTGGAAAAGGTGGCAACTCCATTCCCACAAAGCCGTCCTCTAACTCACACCGTGCTTTTCATGCAGATGCGAGGAGGAAAGATGGTGGACCGAATGTGAAGCCACCAAGAAAGGATCATCATGGAAGGAACAACTCTTTTTCTGCTTTCCCTAAGAAACATAGTCCTAGCCGTGCGGGTTGTTTGGGTGAAATTTTATCATCGAACGATCGAACGAATAGAATCGTAAGAAATCTTCCAGGATAATATTCCTGTATTAAGATAAGGTCCTGAAGTAAAGATAAAATTACTATTAAACAAAGACAAGTAGTCATCGAAGATAATCGTGCGATATCATCATATGATCGTACGATTAAACTAACAATATACATGTATAAGTTTGTTCTTATTGCAGGAAAGCTTATCCAAGATAACCACGAAGCACAACCATCGTCCATCGAGCTTAAATCCGACCGTTTAGGCAAGATACGCTTCTCATTAAAATTCAGACGTTACGATCGAGAATTCAGCTTCAGTTATGACCGTTGCATTTATGGCTCAATAATGAACGAACGGTTACAAACCAAGCAGCTATAAAAGAGATTCAAGATCCTACACTCAAGACAACTGATTTTCGAAAGAGAAATAGGAATACCAATATTATTCTCTGTATTTACATTCGATAGCGTTCATTTCCTTATTGTAATCGTACGATACAACTGTAACATCGAGGATATCACCCCTTATTGGTGATCAATAGTGCAACGTCGACTATCCTATTTAGTCGGCCGCAGGTTTTTTCCTCGATTCAGAGGTTTTTCCTGCGTCATCAATCTTTCTGTCAATTTACTTTTATTTATCGCACGTTTTATCGAACGAGAATTCTTTCTTTTGACGATTCTGCCTCACGACATCTTACGATAATAACTTAAGTAAATTTTTACACAAACAGTTTGGCGCCCACCGTGGGGCCCGTTTTGAGAAAATCTTGTTCGATAAGGCGTCAGCTTACTAACCTACTTCTTCGAGCTTCTTTGTGAATTAAGTGCAGGAACATGGCAAGCAGTTCTCAATCAACCTTGCAACAACAATTGGCAGCAGCACAAGAACAAATCCAATGGTTGAATGAGCAGAATTTACAAATGAATGGCGAACTGTCTAGATTGAGAGCATCGAATCCGCAAACTTCTCACATCCCAGTTTCCACTCAACAACCGAGGCCATTCTTCCCTCAAAATCAACCCCATGTTTCCCAACAACCATTTGTCCAGCCACAAATATCGCAACCATTTGTCCAGCCACAAATATCGCAAACATTTGTCCAGCCACAAGTATCGCAACCTTTCATCCAACCGCAAGTGTCACAAGTTAGCTTACCACCGCCACCTCCAGTCAACAACTCACGTCCCATCTTCCCTCCGTTACCATCAGGTCCTTACCCAGGAGCAACCACGTTCACTTACAACCAACCTCAAACAGGGCCTCGTCCCTTTATACCTATTCCAGAACCTATATCGCACGTTCCCACCGCAGCTACCCCCATAACTCATATTCCAAACTTATCGAACGTTTCATGAACCTCCAGTAATCCACCACACAATGACATCGTGGATATTCGACTAAAAATGCTAGAAGAACTAAACAAAGCAATGCTCGCATTATTAACCAAACTTCCTGGAGCTGCCGTACCCATCGAAGTTGAACCTAAAACTGGATTCCAAGCCTCACCCTATATCGATGAGATTGCTCTTGTTGATATTCCCAAAAAATATAACATCCCAGCCTTCACACCAAAATACTCTGGAATCTCTGATCCTGTGGAACACATCGCACAATACAAGCAGCTAGTGTGGACAGTTCCTATTCCAACCCAGTTTCAAGAAATATGCATGTGCAAGGGCTTTGGATCAACACTTACCGGAGCTGCGTTGCAATGGTTAATCAATTTGAAACCCAAGAGCATCGCATCATGGTCTGAGTTAGTAAACCAGTTTACTCGACAGTTTGCAAGCAGTCGCAAGATGGAGAAACAAACAAGCGATCTCTACTATGTCGTGCAAAAAACAGGTGAAACCATCCGTGAATATTTTAACAGGTTCAATGCAGAAATGATCGAAGTTAAGAACTGCGATGTGCGGACGGCGATCGAAGCATACAAACGTGGATTAGATACATCCTCGGAGTTATACACAGATCTAACAAAGTATCCACCAGAAAACTTCGATGATGTACGAGCTCGTACGTTGGCACACATGAGGATCGAAGATGACGCCATTTTCCGGCGTAAACACTCGAACGATAAGAAAAATCTTGGAGCGCAGAAACATGATTTCAAACCTAAACGAGTAAACAAGATTGATAATTCCCGACGCGATCAGAATAAACGATCGAACCAAGGTAAAGGTAAAGTAAGATATCCAGATTTGTCAACTTACCATTTTGCAGGTACAACGAAAGATTTGGTGGATTCTCTACGGAACTTGGAAGTTAACGTACGATGGCCCAAAAAACCAGAGAATCCTAGCAAGGACAAAGACCAAACAAAATGGTGCGACTTCCATAGCGACCACGGACACAATACAGATGATTGTATTAGCTTGAAGAAGGAGATCGCGTACCTCAAATCAAACGGACATCTTAAAAACCTTCTAGGCGATGATTCGAAAAGACCAACGTCACCCGTTCCAACGAAAGTTGTAAACTGCATTACAGGTGGATCAGAAGTGTGTGGCCTCACCTATTCTGCAGCAAAAAGGCACGCACGAGAAGGGCCTGAAGGACATCCCATCCCAAATGAATCCAGGACTGCGGAAGAAAAGGAGCTCGATGCAACGAAGATATCGTTCGATATTGAAGATATGTCAGACGCTCATCAGAAACACCATGATGCACTGGTTATTCAGTTGACAATTGGTAACTGTCTAACCAAGAGAGTACTAATCGACGGAGGCAGCTCAGCCAACGTGATATTCGCAGAAACACTCAAGATCATGGGTATTGATCGATCCAACATAGTACGACGAACAACAACACTAATTGGATTCAACGGAGATGCAACTAGTACTCTTGGAGAGATCATACTACCAGTCTTCGCTAAAGGCATAAATAAGCAAACAAAGTTCAACGTCATCGATTGTCCTTCCGCTTATAATGCCATACTTGGAAGACCTTGGATCCACGATATGAAGGCCGTACCATCAACGTATCATCAGAAGATCAAATTCCCATCTCCATGGGGCGTGCAAGAGATAGTCAGTGAAAAGAAAATCGCAAGGGAGTGCTACAAGATTACGATGAAGGCCAAACCGCACGATATCTAGCAATTACAGAGCCAGGATGGAGTACGATCGTACGATGATCTTCAATTGGAAGAAGTCGTGTTGGATCACAAACATCCTGATCGCAAGGTCTTCGTAGGTGCAACTCTAACCCCCGATATAAAAAATAGTATAATTTCTTTTTTGCAGGAACACTCGGATTGTTTTGCGTGGTCACACGAGGATATGGTGGGGATAGATCCTACCATCATATTGCACAAGCTGAACGTGGATCCTACGTTTAAACCCGTTAAGCAAAAAAGACGCAAGTTTGCACCAGAACGCAACAAGGTGATCAAGAGGAAGTGGAAAATCTACTCAAAACGGGAAAAATTCGAGAAGTAAAGTATCCAGATTGGCTCGCCAACGTGGTGGTAGTACAAAAGAAGAATGGAAAGTGGCGAGTATGCATAGACTTCACGGACCTAAACAAAGCTTGTCCGAAGGATCCCTTTCCTTTGCCACACATCGATGCAATGGTCGATGCAACAGCAGGGCACGAGTTACTACCGTTCATGGACGCTTATTCCGGATATAACTGTTTGTGTAAAAATTTACTTAAGTATTATCGTAAGATGTCGTGAGGCAAAATCGTCAAAAGAAAGAACTCTTGTTCGATAAAACGTACGATAAATGAGAATAAATAGACAAAAAGATTGATGACGCAGGAAAAACCTCTGAATCGAGGAAAAAACCTGCGGCCGACTAAATAGGATAGTCGACGTTGCACTATTGATCACCAATAAGGGGTGATATCCTCGATGTTACAGTTGTATCGTACGATTACAATAAGGAAATGAATGCTATCGAATGTAAATACAGAGAATAATATTGTAATTGCTATATCTCCTTTTTGAATTAGTTGTCCCTTGTGTGCAGTCTTGAGTCTCTTTTTATAGTTGTTGAGCTTGTAACCGTTTGATCATAATTGAGCAATAAATGCAACGGCTATAACTGAAGAGTGTTTCACGATCGTAACGTCCGGGCTCTTTAATGGTGAGCATATTTGGTTCAAACGGTCATATCGGGCTTGATAGGCGATGACTATGCTTCGAGCTTATCTTAGATGAGCATGCCTGCAATAAGAATAAACTCAAACATGTATATCGTTAGGTTAATCGTAGGATCATATGATGATATCGTACGATTATCTTCGATGACCACTTATCTCTGTTTGATGGTAGTTATATCTTTACTTCAGGACCTTATCTTAATACAGGAATATCATCCTGGAAGATATCTTACGATTTTAATCGTTCGATCGTTCGATGATAAAATTTCACCCAAACAGTTTGCCCCCAAGATTTAGAAAAATAAGTTATTGATTTTCTGAATCTTACATCTGCAAAATTAAATTGTTAGCACATCGATTTTATCATGATTAATCTATCGAATCTGAACCGTTTTTCACGTTAACGGCGTCATAACCTGGTTAAGTGCAAGCTGTCAATGCAACGGTTATAAGGGACAGGTGTCGATGTTCGATTCGACCTCAATTTCTTGGGAAGGAGTTTAATTTCATATAAAGATAAGATTTCTTCCATAATTATCTCCAAATCTTTTCCGATTTTCGAATTCAAATTCAACTCAAACCGAATCCTTCTAATCTTTAAGAAGATTTGGATCTAATTCGCCTATAAGGTATCTTTCTTCCCTAGTTTCAATTTCAGTTCATGCGTTTGAAAATTAAGGCTGATAAGAACCCTAGAAACTTCGATTTATTGCGTTTCGATAGGTTGCGTAGAAGTCTAGATCGACTTTGTTTTAGGGAAATCATGGAGGTTAGGAGCACACTCCAGGGAGAAATCGACCTAATCCACCTTAGGAAACTTGCTAGGATGCCTAAGGAGGCTGTAATCAAATCACCCGGTGAGGTTAGACCCGCCGAAGCTCCGGCAGGTTTCTTTGCCTTGTTCGAATACCCATTTAAGATAGGATTCACTTGGCCTTACAGTCCTCTATCTCGTGCCTTCATGACACGTTTTAGCCTTTCCCCTGGACAACTCATGCCCCAATTCTGGAGGGTCGTGAGTGTTATCGAACGTGTAACGGAAAATTGGGGTAGAGACCCTTTCACCGTCGATGATCTTCTTTCGGCGTACACCGTTAAACCCTCTGATTACGATAGGTATGGGATTTATCCCAAGGGTAGGGGTGATGCCATGTTAGTACATGGTACTCAGGCGTTTGATCGAGGGTGGAAGGCTCGATATGCGTTCGTACGATCCTCATCGGTCTTGGAGGAAGGTGGATGGGTAGCCCCAGAATGGAACTCACTAGGTATAGGTCGTCTTATGTATTTAATTTTAATTTTATCGTATAATTTCTCATCGTGCGTTTCTTTTTACAGAGATCGAATTTGTTTTCGAGGAATCCACCGAGGCTGTTAATCGCTTCTTGGAGTACGGTGTTCAAGAAAGATCGTACGCCAGATCGAAGGGAAAAAGCCCAAGGGAGGATAGCGACGAAGAGCTCGAAGTTCAAGTGCTAAGTGAAGGAGAAGAAGAAGAAGAAGAGATGGAAGGTAAATCGTACGATAATTTCTTCCTCTTATCTTACGTTTTCTTGACTTTATCGTATGATACTAACGCATGTTTTTCTTGCTTATTTCAGGCCAAAAGAAACCTGCTAAGAAGTTGGCCAACTTAGCGGCGGCCAAGAGGGCTCTGGAGAAGAAGAAGGGGATAAGTGGCATGGAGCCACAGCCTAAGAAGACAAGGTCTTCTTCGGGTGCTTCGATTGCATCAAAGGAAGCCGTACGACAGGCGGATGATGTGGTCGATGCGACCCCGATTCATACTGCTCCTCCTCCTTCGATGTCTCCTACGATGCCAAAGGAGAAAAGAGCTTCGGTCAAGCCTCCAAAGGGGAAGGAAGGTGAGTCGTCGATTCACATTTCTTTACCCTCAAACTTTCTGGATGGCGATGTCATCAACCAGGATGATCTCTTCCCTGCCATCGAACAGTACCTGCTTCCATCGCAGAAAGCCCATATGGACACTCGTCGGATTGGCGAGCTGGATGCTGGTGCGGTTGGGTACTCCTTCATGGTAAGCTATCGTACGATGTTTGTATCTTACGATTATATTATTACGTGTTCTAATCATTTTGTGTTATGCAGGCTTTCCAGGCGTGTCTTGGTCTTCATCAAAGGTTGGAGATCGTTCAGAGGGACATGAAGGCGAAGATGTCCAGTGAAAGGGCTGCTGTGAACGAGGCGAAGAAAGCTAGGGAGAAGGCATCTAAGATGGCTGCTGATCTGGAGGCCAAAAAGGTTGAGGCTGATGATCTGATAGCTAAGCTGGATGAAGCTGAGCACGTTCGATCGGATCAACGTGCAAGGCTTACAGCGGCCAACAATCGTATTGCCAAGTTGGAGGAGGAACTTGCTGCGATGCGCACGGAGATGGCAGATCGAGAGAAGGCTTCATCCTCTGAGATCCAGGATCTCAAAGATGAGATGGTGTTATCCAGGATGGTGGCCCGTGCAGCCGTAATACGCCAATTCATTGGTGGCACGTACACCATCGAAGCTGCTAAAGGTGAGTTGGGAGCCTTCCGCGATGCGATGGGATCCGATGAGCTCTTGGATGCTGACGACGCCAAGGATGCTGATGAAGAGGAGGAAGGTGCTGAAAAGAGCAAAGAGGCCGAAGTCACGATGATCGAGGAGGAGGATAAGAATGAAGACGCCTCTGGATCCGTCATCATGGATAAGGCTGTTGAAGACGTTCCTCCCCCTATCGTAGAAGTTAGTGTAGGAGAGGATACTGGCGTAGAAGCCAATCCTGAAAATTAAATTCCTTTTGATGTAATCGTAGTACTTTCAAGTACTTTTTTAATGAAATTAGCTATTTTTTGCAATCGTGCGATGTTTCAGTACTTGTTATTTTTGTTCTAAGTACTTGTAGTAAATAGATAATCGTGCGTTTTAGCTGATTTAGTGTTTAAGGCCTTAATTAATCGTGCGTTTTGACTTGCGATGTTTATCGTGAGTTTATGGCACTTAGAAATTTTTTTTAGAAACGTTTCTGTTAATCATGCGTCTGGCGTTTTGACTTGCGCTCTTGCGATTGATGCATCTTTTAAGTTCTATGCGATTTGAGCATGTTGTTTTATCGGGCGATGTTTGCCATAGATCGTGCGATGTCTGCGGTAGTCGTGCGATATCATGCGATAATCGTGCGATGTCTTGCGGTAATCGTGCGTTACCTGCGAGTAAAATTGGCTAAGGGGTGGCCGTTGGATTGACCAACAGCGCTCCGATGCCTAAGTCAGTAATCGTTTGATGAAATAATAGTAAAATAAAAAGGGTTTTAGAAGTAGTACCTTTTCAGATGAGTTGCATTCCAACTACGGGGGATTTCATTACCTTCGATGGTTGAAATCTTATAGGCACCTTTCCCCACGATCTTGGTAATGATGTAAGGTCCTTCCCATTTGATGGAAAGTTTTCCAGCGTTCGATTCTTGTGTATTCGGAAAGACACGTCGCAGGACATGATCCCCAAGTTGAAATACCTTGACTTTTACCTTTTTATTGAAGTAGCGTTCAACCATGGCTTTCTGCGATGCCATTTTTTGAAAGGCTTTCTCTCTTAGTTCTTCCAAAGCATCAATATCGTAACACAAGTCTATCGAGTTTTGTTCAATCGTACGATGTCGAGCAACAGGAACTTGTGATTCGATTGGAAGGACTGCTTCACATCCATATACCAGGGAAAAAGGAGTTTGCCCAGTTGCAGTTCTAGGTGTCGTGCGATTTGCCCATAAAACAGATGGTAACTCTTCGACCCATCGACCCTTTGCAGCTTTCAACCTCTTTCGAATAGAATTAATAATGGTCTTGTTGCTGGATTCGGCCAAGCCGTTGGATTGTGGATATCTTGGGGTCGATGTAATGAGTTTTATCCCGCGTTCATCGCAGAACTTTCGAGTTCTCTCACTTATAAATTGGGACCCATTATCGCACGTTATTTCTGATGGTACTCCAAACCTGTAAATAATGTTAGTTTGGATAAAGGAGATAATTTCCTTATCCCTAACCTGTGAGAAGGCTGCGGCTTCAATCCATTTAGAGAAATAATCAGTAAGAACAAGTAAAAATACTTTTTGACCTGGAGCAGGTGGTAATTTTCCTACGATATCCATCCCCCATCGCATGAATGGCCATGGGATTAAGACAGAGTGTAGGGGTTCAGAAGGTAGATGTGACGTACCTGAGTGTCTTTGACAAGCATCGCACCTTTGAACATACCTAATCGAGTCCTCTCGAAGAGTAGGCCAATAATATCCTTGTCTCGAGATTCTGTTAGCAAGACTTCTGCCCCCAGAATGGTTTCCACATTCTCCATCATGCATCTCTTGAAGGATTCGATCGATTTGTTGCTTATTCACCACGCATCGTAAGATTAGACCCGTTGTGGACCTTCGATACAGCTGATCATCGAAGATCGTGTATCGAGAGCTTTTAAGTCTGACTTTCCGGGCTTCTAATTTGTCTTCAGGGAGCTGGTCGTTTTTGAGATAGTTCCATATATCATTCGACCAATCGTGGTTTTCTTCGATCACTTGAGCTTCTTCGATTGTTGGTGACATAAGATGTATTATCGGAACACTTTCTAAAGCTGGTTCATTGAATGCGGATCCCAAGTTAGCCAAGGCATCGGCTTGCATATTCAGATCTCTTGGGATTTGCTCTATCGAGAACTTATCGAATCGTGCGATCTTATCTTTTGCGATCTTGAGGTACGATATCATCTTTGAATCTTTTGCTTGAAATTCGCCATTGATTTGGTTCACTACTAGTAGTGAATCGCTTCGTACGTGTAGCCATCGTGCTCCCAAGTTATATGCCATATCCAATCCAGCAATCAAGGCTTCATACTCTGCTTCGTTGTTGGTGGTTTTGAACTCACATCGTACCGAATACACCATATTGCCCCCATGTGATGATTTCAGGACTACTCCCAATCCTGATCCTCGTGCGTTAGAAGCTCCGTCAACATGCATGGTCCATGGTTCGTTGTCATGAATCATCACATTACTGATTTCATCGTACGATGGTTCTTCGATCCCAGGACTGAATTCAGCTACGAAATCTGCTAACGCCTGAGATTTTATCGCTGTTCTTGGTTGATACGTTAGATCGAAGCTGCTAAGATAAATACTCCACTTTGCTAATCGTCCTGTAAGTTCAGGCTTACGAAGTACGATCTTAAGAGGATAGTTAGTAACAACGATTATATGATGCGATTCGAAATAATGCCTTAACTTTTTAGCTGCAGTTACGAGGCCAAGTAAAAGCTTTTCCATAGACGTGTACCTTGTTTCAGCATCGAGGAAAGACTTACTTATATAATATATAGGTTGCTGATGTTGGTCACCTTCTCGTACGAGCACTGCGCTGACAGCGTTGTTACTTACAGCAAGGTACAATTGCAAGCTCTCACCTTCAATTGGTTTCGTCAACAGTGGAGGATTGGACATATATTTCTTTAAGCTTTGTAGTGCTTCCTCGTGTGCTTATGTCCAATCGAAGCCTTTGTTCTTTCGAAGCACGTTGTAGAACAAGTGACACTTATCGGATGATCGTGAGATGAACCTGTTCAGGGCCGCTACTCGTCCGGTCAACTTTTGTACCTCTTTTACATTCCTTGGTGATTGAATTTCCAGGATTGCTTTGATCTGTTCTGGACTTGCCTCGATCCCTCGTCGTGTAACCATGTATCCAAGAAACTTTCCCGCACGCACTCCGAAAGAGCACTTGGTTGGGTTGAGTTTCATCTTGTATTCTCGTAATATATCGAACGATTGCTTCAGATGCTGGATATGATCTTGTGATCGTTCCAATTTTACGAGCATATCGTCGATATATACTTCCATCGTACGTCCGAGGTGATCTTTGAACATCCTATTTACGAGCCTTTGGTACGTTGATCCAGCATTCTTGAGCCCAAATGGCATTACTTTGTAATAGTATATGCCCTTATCGGTCATAAACGCAGTCTTCTCTTGATCGTCTTTGTGCATTAGGATCTGGTTATATCCGGAATAAGCATCCATGAACGTTAGTAGCTCGTGCCCTGCAGTTGCATCGACCATCGCATCAATATGTGGCAAAGGAAAGGGATCTTTTGGACAAGCTTTGTTTAGGTCTGTAAAGTCGATGCATACTCGCCACTTTCCATTCTTCTTTTGTACTACCACCACGTTGGCGAGCCAATCTGGATACTTTACTTCTCGAATTTTTCCTGTTTTGAGTAGGTTTTCTACCTCCTCGTTGATGACCTTGTTGCGTTCTGGTGCAAACTTGCGTCTTTTTTGCTTAACGGGTTTAAACGTAGGATCCACGTTCAACTTGTGCGATATGATGTTAGGATCTATCCCTACCATATCCTCGTGTGACCACGCAAAACAATCCGAGTGTTCCTGCAAAAAAGAAATTATACTATTTTTTATATCGGGGGTTAGAGTTGCACCTACGAAGACCTTGCGATCAGGATGTTTGTGATCCAACACGACTTCTTCTAATTGAAGATCATCGTACGATCGTACTCCATCCTGGCTCTGTAATTGCTAGATATCGTGCGGTTTGGCCTTCATCGTAATCTTGTAGCACTCCCTTGCGATTTTCTTTTCGCTGACTATCTCCTGCACGCCCCAGGGAGATGGGAACTTGATCTTCTGATGATACGTCGATGGTACAGCCTTCATATCGTGAATCCAAGGTCTTCCAAGTATGGCATTGTAAGCGGAAGGACAATCGATGACGTTGAACTTTGTTTGCTTGTTTATGCCTTTAGCGAAGACTGGTAGTATGATTTCTCCAAGAGTACTAGTGGCATCTCCGTTGAATCCAATTAGCGTTGTTGTTCGTCGTACGATGTTGGACCGATCAATACCCATGATCTTGAGTGTTTCTGCGAATATCACGTTGGCTGAGCTGCCTCCGTCGATTAATACTCTCTTGGTTAGACAGTTACCAATTGTCAACTGAATAACCAGTGCATCATGGTGTTTCTGATGAGTGTCTGACATATCTTCGATATCGAACGATATCTTCGTAGCATCGAGCTCCTTGTCTTCCGCAGTCCTGGATTCATTTGGGATGGGATGTCCTTCAGGTCCTTCTCGTGCGTGCCTTTTTGCTGCAGAATAGGTAAGGCCACACACTTCTGATCCTCCTGTAATGCAGTTTACAACCTTCGTTGGAACGGGTGATGTCGGTCTTTTCGAATCATCACCTAGAAGGTTTTTAAGATGTCCGTTCGATTTGAGGTATGCGATCTCCTTCTTCAAGCTGATACAATCATCTGTATTGTGTCCGTGGTCGCTGTGGAAGTCACACCATTTTGTTTGGTCTCTGTCCTTGCTAGGACTCTCTGGTTTTTTGGGCCATCGTACATTGACTTCCAAGTTCCGTAGAGAATCCACTAAGTCTTTCGTTGTACCTGCAAAATGGTAAGTTGACAAATCTGGATATCTTACTTTACCTTTACCTTGGTTCGAACGTTTATTCTGATCGCGTCGAGAATTATCAATCTTGTTTACTCGTTTAGGTTTGAAATCATGTTTCTGCGCTCCAAGATTTTTCTTATCGTTCGAGTGTTTACGCCGGAAAAGGGCATCATCTTCGATCCTCATGTGTGCCAACGTACGAGCTCGTACATCATCGAAGTTTTCTGGTGGATACTTCGTTAAATCTGTATATAACTCTGAGGATGTATCTAATCCACGTTTGTATGCTTCGATCGCCGTCCGCACATCGCAGTTCTTAACTTCGATCATCTCTGCATTGAACCTGTTAAAATATTCACGAATGGTTTCACCTGTTTTTTGCACGACATAGTAGAGATCGCTTGTTTGTTTCTCCATCTTGCGACTGCTTGCAAACTGTCGAGTAAACTGGTTTACTAACTCAGACCACGATGCAATGCTCTTGGGTTTCAAATTGATTAACCACTGCAACGCAGCTCCGGTAAGTGTTGATCCAAAGCCCTTGCACATACATATTTCTTGAAACTGGGTTGGAATAGGAACTGTCCACACTAGTTGCTTGTATTGTGCGATGTGTTCCACAGGATCGGAGATTCCAGAGTATTTTGGTGTGAAAGCTGGGATGTTATATTTTTTGGGAATATCAACGAGAGCAATCTCATCGATATAGGGTGAGGCTTGGAATCCAGTTTTAGGTTCAACTTCGATGGGTACAGCAGCTCCAGGAAGTTTGGTTAACAATGCGAGCATTGCTTTATTTTGTTCTTCTAGCATTTTTAGTCGAATATCCACGATATCATTGGGCGGTGGATTACCAGAGGTTCCTGAAACGTTCGATAAGTTTGGAATATGAGTTATGGGGGTAGCTGCGGTGGGAACGTGCGATATAGGTTCTGGAATAGGTATAAAGGGACGAGGCCCTGTTTGAGGTTGGTTGTAAGTAAACGTGGTTGCTCCTGGGTAAGGACCTGATGGTAACGGAGGGAAGATAGGACGTGAATTGTTGACTGGAGGTGGCGGTGGTAAGCTAACTTGCGATATTTGTGGTGGTGGTGGCAAGTTAACTTGCGATATTTGAGGTGGAATGAAAGATTGTGACATTTGTGGTTGGACAAATGGAGGTTGAGAAACAGGGGGTGGATTTTGAGGAAAGAATGGCCTTTGTTGATGAATGGAAACTGGGATGTGAGAAGTTTGCGGATTCGATGCTCTCAATCTAGACAGTTCGCCATTCATTTGTAAATTCTGCTCATTCAACCATTGGATTTGTTCTTGTGCTGCTGCCAATTGTTGCTGCAAGGTTGTTTGAGAACTGCTTGCCATGTTCCTGCACTCAATTCACAAAGAAGCTCGGAGAAATAGGTTAGTAAGCTGACGCCTTATCGAACAAGATTTTCTCAAAAGGGGCCCCACGGTGGGCGCCAAACTGTTTGTGTAAAAATTTACTTAAGTATTATCGTAAGATGTCGTGAGGCAAAATCGTCAAAAGAAAGAACTCTTGTTCGATAAAACGTACGATAAATGAGAATAAATAGACAAAAAGATTGATGACGCAGGAAAAACCTCTGAATCGAGGAAAAAACCTGCGGCCGACTAAATAGGATAGTCGACGTTGCACTATTGATCACCAATAAGGGGTGATATCCTCGATGTTACAGTTGTATCGTACGATTACAATAAGGAAATGAATGCTATCGAATGTAAATACAGAGAATAATATTGTAATTGCTATATCTCCTTTTTGAATTAGTTGTCCCTTGTGTGCAGTCTTGAGTCTCTTTTTATAGGTGTTGAGCTTGTAACCGTTTGATCATAATTGAGCAATAAATGCAACGGCTATAACTGAAGAGTGTTTCACGATCGTAACGTCCGGGCTCTTTAATGGTGAGCATATTTGGTTCAAACGGTCATATCGGGCTTGATAGGCGATGACTATGCTTCGAGCTTATCTTAGATGAGCATGCCTGCAATAAGAATAAACTCAAACATGTATATCGTTAGGTTAATCGTAGGATCATATGATGATATCGTACGATTATCTTCGATGACCACTTATCTCTGTTTGATGGTAGTTATATCTTTACTTCAGGACCTTATCTTAATACAGGAATATCATCCTGGAAGATATCTTACGATTTTAATCGTTCGATCGTTCGATGATAAAATTTCACCCAAACAATAACCAGATCCTAATGCATAAAGACGATCAAGAGAAGACTGCGTTTATGACCGATAAGGGTATATACTGTTACAAAGTAATGCCATTTGGGCTCAAGAATGCTGGATCAACGTACCAAAGGCTCGTAAACAGGATGTTCAAAGATCACCTCGGACGTACGATGGAAGTATATATCGACGATATGCTCGTAAAATCGGAACGATCACAAGATCACATCTAGCATCTAAAGCAATCGTTCGATATATTATGGGAATACAAGATGAAACTCAACCCAACCAAGTGCTCTTTTGGAGTGCGTGCGGGTAAGTTTCTTGGATACATGGTTACGCGACGAGGGATCGAGGCGAGTCCAGAGCAGATCAAAGCAATCCTGGAAATTCAATCACCAAGGAATGTAAAAGAGGTACAAAAGCTGACTGGACGAGTAGCGGCCCTGAACAGGTTCATCTCACGATCATCCGATAAGTGTCACTTGTTCTACAACGTGCTTCGAAAGAACAAAGGCTTCGATTGGACAGAGGCACACGAGGAAGCACTACAAAGCTTAAAGAAGTACATGTCCAATCCTCCACTGTTGACGAAACCAATCGAAGGAGAGAGCTTGCAATTGTACCTCGCTGTAAGTAATAACGCTGTTAGCGCAGTGCTCGTACGGGAAGGTGACCAACATCAGCAACCTATCTATTATATAAGTAAGTCTTTCCTCGATGCTGAAACAAGGTACACGTCTATGGAAAAGCTCTTACTTGGCCTCGTAACTGCAGCTAAAAAGTTAAGACACTATTTCGAATCGCATCATATAATCGTTGTTACTAACTATCCTCTTAAGATCGTACTTCGTAAGCCTGAACTTACAGGACGATTAGCAAAGTGGAGCATTTATCTTAGCAGCTTCGATCTAACGTATCAACCAAGAACAGCGATAAAATCTCAGGCGTTAGCAGATTTCGTAGCTGAATTCAGTCCTGGGATCGAAGAACCATCATACGATGAAATCAGTAATGTGATGATTCACGACAACGAACCATGGACCATGCATGTTGACGGAGCTTTTAACGCAC
Organism: Centaurea solstitialis; assembly: GCA_030169165.1. Lineage (NCBI taxonomy): Eukaryota > Viridiplantae > Streptophyta > Magnoliopsida > Asterales > Asteraceae > Centaurea > Centaurea solstitialis. The sequence continues at coordinate 39,988,097 of CM058041.1, read as the reverse complement.
GAGGATCAGGATTGGGAGTAGTCCTGAAATCATCACATGGGGGCAATATGGTGTATTCGGTACGATGTGAGTTCAAAACCACCAACAACGAAGCAGAATATTAAGCCTTGATCGCTGGATTGGATATGGCATATAACTTAGGAGCACGATGGCTACATGTACGAAGTGATTCGCTACTAGTTGTAAACCAAATCAATGGCGAATTCCAGGCAAAAGATTCAAAGATGATATCGTACCTCAAGATTGCAAAAGATAAGATCGCACGATTCGACAAGTTCTCGATAGAACAAATCCCAAGAGATCTGAACATGCAAGCCGATGCCTTGGCTAACTTGGGATCCGCATTCAACGAACCAACTCTAGAAAGTGTTCCGATAATACATCTTATGTCGCCAACAATCGAAGAAGTCCAAATGATCGAAGAAAACCACGATTGATCGAACGATATATGGAACTACCTCAAGAATGACCAACTCCCTGAAGACAAATTAGAAGCCCGGAAAATCAGACTTAAAAGCTCTCGATACACGATCTTCGATGATCAGCTGTATCGAAGGTCTACAACAGGTCTAATCTTACGATACGTGGTAAATAAGCAACAAGTCGATCAAATCCTTCAAGAGATGCACGATGGAGAATGTGGAAGCCATTCTGGGGGCAGAAGCCTTGCTAACAGAATCTCGAGACAAGGGTATTATTGGCCTACTCTTCGAGAAGACTCGATAAGGTATGTTCAAAGGTGCGATGCTTGTCAAAGACACTCAGGTACGTCACATCTACCTTCTGAACCCCTACACTCTGTCTTAATCCCATGGCCATTCATGCGATGGGGGATGGACATCGTAGGAAAATTACCACCTGCTCCAGGTCAAAAAGTATTTTTACTTGTTCTTACTGATTATTTCTCTAAATGGATTGAAGCCGCAGCTTTCTCACAGGTTAGGGATAAAGAAGTTATCTCCTTTATCCAAACTAACATTATTTACAGGTTTGGAGTACCATCAGAAATAACGTGCGATAATGGGTCCCAATTTATAAGTGAGAGAACTCGAAAGTTCTGTGATGAACGTGGGATAAAACTCATTACATCGACCCCAAGATATCCACAATCCAACGGCTTGGCTGAATCCAGCAACAAGACCATTATTAATTCCATTCGAAAGAGGTTGAAAGCTGCAAAGGGTCGATGGGTCGAAGAGTTACCATCTGTTTTGTGGGCAAATCGCACAACACCAAGAACCTCAACTGGACAAACTCCCTTTTCCCTAGTATATGGATGTGAAGCAGTCCTTCCAATCGAATCACAGGTTCCTGTTGCTCGACATCGTACGATTGAACAAAACTCGATAGACTTGTGTTACGATATCGATGCTTTGGAAGAACTAAGAGAGAAAGCCTTTCAAAAAATGGCATCGTAGAAAGCCATGGTCGAACGTTACTTCAATAAAAAAGTGAAGATCAAGGTATTTCAAGTTGGAGATCATGTCCTACGACGTGTCTTTCCAAATACACAGGAATCGAACGCTGGAAAACTTTCCATCAAATGGGAAGGACCTTACATCATTACTAAGATCATTGGGAAAGGTGCTTATAAAATTTCAACCATCGAAGGTAATGAAATCCCACGTAGTTGGAATGCAACTCATCTAAAGAGGTATTACTTCTAAAACCCTTTTCATTTTCTTAATTATTATTTCTATCGAACGATTACTGACTTAGGCATCGGAGCGCCGTTGGTCAATCCAACGGCCACCTCTTAGCCAATTTTATTCGCAGGTAACGCACGATTCTCGCAAGACATCGCACGATCTATGGCAAACATTGCCCGATAAAACAACATGCTCAAAACGCATGTAACTTAAAAGATGCATCAATTTCAAATCGCAAGAGCGCAAGTCAAAACGCCAGACGCACGATTAACAGAAACGTTTCTAAAAAATTTTCAAGTGCCTTAGACTCATGATAAACATCGCAAGTCAAAACGCACGATTAATTAAGGCCTTAAACACTGAATCAGCTAAAACGCACGATTATCTATTTACTAAAAGTACTTAGAACAAAAATAACAAGTACTAAAACATCGCACGATTGCAAAAATAGATAATTTCATTAAAAAAAGTACTTAAAGTACTATGATTACATCGTTTGATAATTTAAACTTCAGGGGTGGCCTCTACGCCAGTACCCTCTCCTACACTAACTTCTGCGATAGGAGGAGTGACTTCAGCAGCCTTGTCCACGATGCCGGATCCAGAGGCATCTTCATTTTTATCCTCCTCCTCGATCATCGTGACTTCAGCCTCTTTGCTCTTTTCAGCATCCTCCTCCTCCTCGTCGGCATCCTTCGCATCATCAGCATCCAGGAGCTCATCAGATCCCATCGCATCACGGAAGGCCCCCAGCTCACCTTTAGCAGCTTCGATGGTGTACGTGCCACCAATGAATTGGCGTATTACGGCTGCACGGGCCACCATCCTGGATAACACCATCTCATCTTTGAGATCCTGGATCTCAGATGATGAAGCCTTCTCTCGATCTGCCATCTCCGTGCGCATCGCAGCAAGTTCCTCCTCCAACTTGGCAATACGATTGTTGGCCGCTGTAAGCCTTGCACGTTGATCCGATCGAACGTGCTCAGCTTCATCCAGCTTAGCCATCAGATCATCCGCCTCAACCCGTTTGGCCTCCAGATCAGCAGCCATCTTTGATGCCTTCTCCCTAGCCTTCTTCGCCTCGTTCACCGCAGCCGTTTCACTGGACATCTTCGTCTTCATGTCCCTTTGAACGGTCTCCAATCTTTGATGAAGACCGAGACACGCCTGGAAGGCCTACATAAACATAAGATGGTTAGAACAGCACAATTAAAATATCGTAAGATAAAACATCGTAAGATAAAAAGAAACTTACCATGAAGGAGTATCCAACTGCACCAGCATCAAGCTCGCTGATCCGGCGCGTGTCCATGTGAGCCTTCTGCGATGGAAGCAGATATTGTTCGATGGCAGGGAAGAGGTCATCCTGGTTGATGACATCACCATCGAGGAAGTTTGAAGGCAAGGATATGTTGATCGATGTCTCACCCTCCTTCCCCTTCGAAGGTTTGACTGGAGCTCTCTTCTCCTTTGGCATCGTAGGAGACATCGTAGGAGGTGGAACGCTGTGGATCGGGGTTGCATCAACCACATCGTCCGCCTGTCGTGTGGCATCCTTCGATGAGATCGACGCACCCGAAGAAGACCTCGTCTTCTTGAGTTGTGGCTCCATGCCACTAACTCCCTTCTTCTTCTCCAAAGCTCTCTTGGCCGCTGCCATGTTTGCCAACTTCTTTGAAGGTTTCTTTTGGCCTGAAATAAGTGGAAAACGTACGTTAATATCGCACGATAAATTAAAAAAAAAAACGTAAGAAGATGAAAATCATCGTACGATTTACCTTCCATCTCTTCTTCCTCTTCTTCTTCTTCACTTAGCACTTGAACTTCAAGCTCTTCGTCACTATCCTCCCTTGGGCTTTTTCCCTTCGATCTGGCGTACGATCTTTCTTGAACACCGTACTCTAGGAAGCGATTAACAACCTCGGTGGATTCCTCAAAAGAAAACTCGATCTCTGCAAAAAGAAACACACGATAAGAAAATTATACGATACAATAGAACAAAACAGAATACGAAAAACGACCTATACCTAGTGGGTTCCATTCTGGAGCCACCCATCCACCTTCCTCCAAAACGGACGAAGATCGCACGAATGCATATCGAGCCTTCCATCCTCGATCAAACGCTTGAGTACCATGTACTAACATGGCATCACCCCTACCCTTGGGATAAATCCCATACCTATCATAATCAGAGACCTTCACGGTATACGCCGTGAGAAGGTCATCGACGGTGAAAGGGGCTCTACCCCAATTTTCGGTTACACGTTCGATAACGCTCACGACCCTCCAGAATTGGGGCATGAGCTGTCCAGGAGACAAACTAAATCGTGTCATGAAGGCACGAGATAGAGGACTGTAAGGCCAAATAAACCCAATTTTAAAAGGGTACTCGAACAAAGCAAAGAAGCCTGCCGGAGCATCGGCAGGTCTAACCTCGCCGGGTGATTTGATTACAGCCTCCTTAGGCATCCTAGCAAGTTTCCTAAGGTGGATTAGGTCAATTTCTCCCTGGATTGTACTCTTAACCTCCATAATTTCTCTAAAACTAAGACGATCTAAACTCCTATGCAATCTATCAAAACGCAGCAAGTCGAAATTCCTAGGATTCTTCTCAGCCCTAACTTTCAAACGCATGAACTGAATTGAAACAAGGAAAAGAGAGATACCTTATAGGCGAATTGAATCTAAATCTCCTTAAAGATTAGAAGGATTCGGTTGGAGAGAAATTTGAATTCGAAATTGGAAAAGATTTTGAGATAATTATGGATGAAATCTTATCTTTATATGAAATTAAACTCCTTCCCAAGAAATTGAGGTCGAATCGAGCATCGACACCTGTCCCTCATAACCGTTGCATTGACAGCTAGCAAAATAACCAGGTTATAACGCCGTTAACGTGAAAACCGGTTCATATTCGATAGATTAATCACGATAAAATTGATGTACTAACGATTTGATTTTACAGGTATAAGATTCAGAAAATCTATAACTTATTTTCTAAATCTTGGGGGCAAACTGTTTGGGTGAAATTTTATCATCGAACGATCGAACGAATAGAATCGTAAGATATCTTCCAGGATAATATTCCTGTATTAAGATAAGGTCCTGAAGTAAAGATAAAATTACTATTAAACAAAGACAAGTAGTCATCGAAGATAATCGTGCGATATCATCATATGATCGTACGATTAAACTAACAATATACATGTATAAGTTTGTTCTTATTGCAGGAAAGCTTATCCAAGATAACCACGAAGCACAACCATCGTCCATCGAGCTTAAATCCGACCGTTTAAGCAAGATACGCTTCTCATTAAAATTCAGACGTTACGATCGAGAATTCAGCTTCAGTTATGACCGTTGCATTTATGGCTCAATAATGAACGAAGGGTTACAAACCAAGCAGCTATAAAAGAGATTCAAGATCCTACACTCAAGACAACTGATTTTCGAAAGAGAAATAGGAATACCAATATTATTCTCTGTATTTACATTCGATAGCGTTCATTTCCTTATTGTAATCGTACGATACAACTGTAACATCGAGGATATCACCCCTTATTGGTGATCAATAGTGCAACGTCGACTATCCTATTTAGTCGGCCGCAGGTTTTTTCCTCGATTCAGAGGTTTTTCCTGCGTCATCAATCTTTCTGTCAATTTACTTTTATTTATCGCACGTTTTATCGAACGAGAATTCTTTCTTTTGACGATTCTGCCTCACGACATCTTACGATAATAACTTAAGTAAATTTTTACACAAACACGGGTTTAGGCTATGTTCCACCTAGTGTAGGAATGAATTCAAACATGTCTGTTAATTGTAATGGTAACTTGAACGATGCCTTTAATACTTTTCGCAATGACATGTGTTTTATGTTTGATAATTTCCTGCGTTATGGTGTGCCTAACTCTTTCTATGCTCCTAATTCTAATGTCAAATCCCGAAAGAGAAGGGGAAGAAAAAGAGGGAAAGCAAAATCCTCTTCGCCAGTGAAGTCCCCTCCGCCTAAGGAGAAATCCGAAAAGGGGACTACACCGACTGATTTATCTGTTTCTAACCCACAGAAACCCATTTGGCAATGGGTCCCTAAACAAGCTTAGTCTGTCTTGCAGGTCAGTCATGTGTGGTACTTCGATTCCGGCGCATATAGACACATGACTGGTCAGAGATCCTTCCTTTTCGACTACGTTGAAAGGTTTGAGGGATACGTCAAAACAGCCGACAAGACGCCTAAGCCAATGGTGGGTTATGGGAAAATTACGGATGGAAGATACATCATCAAGGATGTAAGGTATGTCGAGGGGTTAGGATACAACATGTTCAGCTCCAGTCAGTTCTGCGACAACGGATACTGGGTGAAGCAATTTCAATACGGAAGTGACGTGAATGATGAAGACAACAACGTCATCCTTAGTGCACGGAGGAATGGCAATCTTTACTCCACCGTCTTCCGTTCAATCCCTCAGAAACACCCACAGTTTGCAGCAATTTCTGATCCGAGGAATGCAATTTGTTTGCTCGCAAAGGCATCAAAGGAGGACAGTTGGTTATGGCATCAAAGACTCTGCCATCAGAATTTCAAAGACATGAACAAGCTGGTTTCGAAAAATCTCGTCAAGGGACTACCGGAGACTCGCCTTTCCAAGGATACACTGTGTCCCACTTGCGAACAAGGAAAGATGACGAGAAGCTCTCATCCACCGAGGATGGACACGAATAACAAGAGTCCCCTTGACATGATTCACATGGATCTTTATGGACCTACCAGAACCGAGAGCCTAGCCCGAAAGAAATACATGTTAGTTCTCGTTGATGAGTTCTCAAGGTTCACATGGCTTGAATTCCTACGAGCCAAGTCTGACGCTGCCGATCGAATCATTGCCTTCATCAAGCGGATTCAAGTTCTATTGGGTCGCCGAGTGAAGAAGTTGAGAAGTGACAACGGAACCGAGTTCCGCAATGCAAAGCCGCAATCCTTTCTTGAAGACGTGGGCATCTCTCACAACTTCTCAGCCGTGCGCACTCCTCAACAAAATGGGGTAGTGGAAAGGAAGAACCGGACGTTGGTCGAAGCGGCAAGATCCATGATGGCTCATTCTGGAGTTCCTCAATCATTTTGGGCTGAAGCAGTATCAACAGCATGCTACACGCAGAATCGGACCTTGATCGTTAAGCGGACCGGTAAAACCGCCTACGAGATGGTCGAACAGCGTAAGCCTAACATCGATTACTTTAGAGTCTTTGGATGTAAATGCTATGTTTTAAACGACCGAGATGATTTGGGAAAGTTTGAACCCAAGTCTGATGAGTCTATCTTCATTGGATACTCACATAACTCAAAGGCTTATAGGGTTTTCAACAAACGGACCCGAACCATCCTGGAAAGCTCAAATGTTGATTTTTCCGAAACCGAAACTTATTCTGTGGCAAGTCCAAGTAATGTAAATGCCTCTTTTCCTGAACTGTTCACCACACCACCGAGCACAGATTCTTCCACTAACTTTTCTGCTTTAGACTTCTTAGACCTCGCAGATTATGATCTACCCACACTCACGGGTCCGATTGTAGTTCCTGCTCATGCTGGCTCAACCTCTACTTCAGTGACATCCGATGCTTTCGTCACTGAACCTTCTTCAAGCACTTCTACAAACTCAGTGACACCGAAATCTGCGGTCTCCCCCAATGAAACCTCATCCGCTGCCTCACCGGAACCCGTCCGAGAACAGACTCTACACCCTGTTCTTGCACCTATCCCAGAAGAAGCTCCACTACCTTCACCCAGTTCAACTCAGAGAACTTATGCTCAGGTAGTGCGTGAGCCCCGGTTGGAGGCATCACCGTAGAATAATCTGGCGGCCGGGTCATCAAGTAGAAACCAGCAGGAGGTCTTTGCCGTGCAAGATGAGAACGACGCCACCAACAATCAACAAGCTTATGTCACTCTTCCACACACTCAAAAGTGGACAAAAGATCATCCCCTCCCAGATCATTGGGAGTCCATCACAACCTGTGCAGACGCGATCTGCAAAGAATGTCGAAAACTTGATTCTATTCGGAGGGTTCTTGAGTGATTTCGAACCTTCGGATGTTTCCCATGTTAGGATTATGTGCGAGACAGTAACAGGGTTATCGTGTCCAATGTTATAAGACACTAGTAGGTCACACTGCTGCACACCAAAATGAGAATGTTTGGATTATGGGAAATAATTAATTGGTTAATTAATTATTTAGAGAGAAAAAGGAAATAAATAATTAGTTTAATTATTTATAATCAATTAATCAGTTAGATTAATTAATGGGATAATTATGGAAGTTATTTCAGAGATAATTACCAAGAATTATATATGGAATCAAACACTGCTTGTTTTACCCATATAAATAAAGGGTTTGGGGTATCAGTTAATTGATTGATTCAGTTCAAGAACCCAGAAAAGTCTCTCTCTCTCTCTCCCTCTCCCAAAACCGGCGCCAGAATCCAGTAGGAGGAAGGTTTGCGTTTGTTTTCGGGTAATCCTCGGTGGTGGTCTAGCAACTCTCTCAACCGGTGCCAGTAGCGGTGTACCCCTGCTTGCTTTTCGGAGTTACTGTTCGCAAGGTAATCCACCAAAACACCCTTTATTGTGTCTGTATGGTTTGGGATTGGATCCTCGTTTGGGAATCAGGTTTTATTCCGCTGTGCATGTTTTGTATCCCTTGATTCCCAACAGTGGTATCAGAGCCACTTTTTAAAACCTACAGATCAGGTTTATTCGTTTGATGTTTAGGTTTGCAAAATTCGATTTTTTATATGTATTTAATCTTAATGTTTGTAAAAAATTGAATTTTTATCGGAAACTGGTGGTAGAACGGCGGCAGTTAGCCAACCGAACCACCAAGCTAACCACCACAAAACCACCAACGGCTCACCACAGCTCGTGGTGGCCACCGGCCGTTGCACCAAAGGACACCGCACCACCGTTTTTGTGGTGGCGGTGGCTGCTACGTAATCGGCCACCACACAGCCGTGTGGTGGCGGCGGCGTTATCAGAAACCAACCATCACACCACCGATTGTGGGGTGGTGGTGTTCGGTGGAACCACCAAAGCCGGCGACGGCGATGGTGGAGATCAAAACCCAAATCGAAAGCCACAGTGGTGGCGATCGATTGTTTTATCGAACGGCGGCGGTGGTGGCTCTAGTCGCTGCCGTCGCCGAGTTGTCCCTAATCGAACCGTCAATCGACGGTGGTGTCGATTGAACCCAAGCCGGCTGTGATCGACCACCTAGGCGGTGGCGATCGATCGGAAGAAATTGGAGGCAGCGGCGATCGCTGCCTGCCTGTCGAATCGAGGCCAGCCGCACCACCAGTTACGGTGGTGGCGGCGTTCGTTGTTTTCGTCAAAGCGTCGCGGCGGCGGTGGTGGCTTTCAGCCGTTACTGTCGCCGACGGTAATGATTGCGGTGGGCGGCGGTGGTGGCTCTTTAGCTGCTGCCGTCGCCGGTTACTTTTGGTGGTAGCGGTAGTCGTTGCGGTGGCGGTGGCTATCAAAGTCGCCGCTGCCGGCGGCGATTATGGGAGGTACGGGCGGCGGTGGTGGCGTATTTAGTTTTCGTTATTATCATTAACGGGTATCAGTTTGAAATCCGTTTCCGGATAATTTTTCGAATTAAGGATCGTTTTTCAGATAAGGTTAAAACGATTCAGGATAAGATTTAATTAATTATTTTAATTAATTAGTTTTATAATTATTAAATTAAAATTCAGATGTGTTTTGATTTATTTAATTATATGATAAGTCATAGCTGAACCCTTTAGACCCGTGGTTGTGTTTATTTTATTTATCCGTTTTATTAATTGGGAGGCCTGCGAGCCATTTACAACCCTTTTGTAATTTTAAAGTTTTATTAGAATAGTTGGGAGGCCTGCGTGCCATTTGAACCCATTTGTAATAATTATTTCAATTACATCGAGACGGAGACAAGATGACAACCATGGATCTCGGAGCCAGTGGGAGTGCCAGAAGACGAAGACTTTTGTCACTTAGGGATTGAGACCGTTGTCTTGTGTTGGCTCACAAAACAACATTAGTTTAAGGGTTTAAGCTATGACTGTGCTGTTTATATTTAAATTGCGTGGTTGTTTAATTTACGTAATTGTTATTAAATATAAATTGCCCTTTTGAACGGATTGTTTAAAATTAAAAGGATACAAATACAGTTGGTGTTTGGATCCAGTTTTTCAAAGTTTTTGAAATAGAAAACTGGCAATTTAGACCCTTGTTAAAAATCATAGATTAGTAAGTGCAACCCACTTTAGGGGCACTTCCGGTGTAAGGTACATAGGGCGTTGTAAGTGCACACACTATGAACGCCCGTGTTCAAACCGAAACTGGAAGGTGATAAAACTCTGCGAATTATCTCCGGGTGGTACCGGCCAGAGTTTGTACAGGTCCCGGGTGGTGCAATCTATTTTGGTAATTATTTATTCACTGGGTGGTACCAGGCCAAAATGCACTAGAGGGACTAAATATGCACGGATTATTAATGTCCGATGTCCCGACGATCTAGAAGTCGTATTTTCAAGATAGGAATACGATTGGTATAGTGTTACCTACCATAGATCGCATGAGTCGGTATGACATGATCACATGCTTCCCGACACATGTGAAATATGGATTCTAGTCTAATAAATTTATTTTAAGGGTAATAATTTATTAGAATTATATAATTATAAACTAAAACTGGAATTTTATATTCTTCTGTAGATGTCTCCAATTAGTATTCCGTTTTATTCACCTAAAGAGTCACTTCGCCTTATTATGGGCAAGTGGAAGCTTACGGGCCATAACTTTCCAGTTTGGAAGTTACACTTGAGGAACGTTTTAAGTGCCCAGGATAAGCTTTATGTGATCAACAAACCCGTATCACGACCTAAAAGCAATGCCCCTGAAGAGGAATTTGCTGAGTATTTTAGATACTTGACAGATGAATCGGATGTAATGTCCATTCTGATTTTCTCTATGTCACCCGAGTTCACGGGAGATTTAAGAGTTAAATCATGTCACGAGGTTGTGAGAGATGTGGAGAACCATCTAGGTCTCTACAAGTACACGGGAAAGCTATTGATCATGCAAGAGATTCTCTCCCTAAAGCTACAGAAGGGTCAGTCAGTTAAAAACCATCTTATTGATATGAGAAGGCTTTTTAAGTGTTTATCACGTCTGGGGTACAAGATAACACAGGAAGAGTTAGTGTACCTCATGTGGTTCTCCCTCACAAAGGAAGTTCAGGACACAGCTAGTGCCTACATGAAGGAACCAAAGAGTGACGTGGATAAAGTTCATGAAGATATTCTGGCCAGTCTAGAGCCAGTACCCTAACCTGCGAATCTCATGGACACTGATATAATTGATGAGCTGGGAGATCTGAGTTGCCCGGAATGTGGCAGCGAGGATATTTGCGAGCACTCGATGAACATCGACCAGATGGATATCGGTTTACCCGATACTCCAGGTATCTTTATGATAGATTGCTTAATCACTTCTTATGAATCATGGGTAATTGATACAGGCAGTGGTAACCACATTTGTAATCATTTACAGGGATTCACTAGAAGAAAGACTCTGAGGAAGGACCGTTCGAACCTACGAGTGGGCGAAGGCACTCCGTTGATTGCTGAAGCCGTGGGATCTTATAGTCTTAGTTTACCCTCGGGTCTAGTTTTGGAACTGGATAATTGTTATTATATTCCAAATATGATTAAGAATGTATTGTCTTTTGATTTGTTGGTAGACCAAGGCTTTTATTATAAATATTCTTATAAAATGATTTCGGTTTTTAAAGATAATATTTTCTATTTTAAAGCTACACCCGTAGATGGTCTATACACTGTAAATCTTAAAGACAACAATAGTGAAATCTATCATATAAGTAAGCGATCCAAGGATATTGAGGATCAGACTTACCTCTGGCATTGTCGTTTGGGCCATATAAACAAGAAACGTGTTGAACTACTCCTAAAAGGAGGTTTTCTTGGAAATTTCGACTACAAACCTTTTGATATTTGCGAATCTTGTTTATCTGGTAAAATGACAAAGCAACCTTTCAATAGTGAGAATGAAAGGGCTACTGACTTGCTTGAAATAATCCACACAGATGTATGTGGACCTTTCAGTCATGTAGCAAGAGGAGGATACCGGTACTTCATTACCTTCACTGACGACTTCAGTAGGTATGGCTATGTCTACTTAATGAGACATAAATCTGAAACCTTTGAGAAATTCAAGGAATATCAGAATGAAGTACAGAATCTACTTGACAAGAGGATCAAGTTCTTACGGTCAGATCGTGGTGGCGAATATCTCATTGATGAGTTTGACAATCATCTGATGGAGTGTGGGATTGTATCCCAACTTACACCTCCGTATACACCTCAGATGAACGGTGTATCAGAAAGGAGAAATCGTACTTTGCTTGACATGGTACGAACGATGATGTGTCATTCTTCGCTACCAATATCATTCTGGGGACATGCGCTCGAAACAGCAGCACACATACTGAACAGAGCGCCAACAAAGTCGGTAGAAAAGACTCCATACGAGTTATGGAAGGGTAAGAAACCCAACATATCTTTTCTGAAAATTTGGGGTTGTGAAGTTTACGTCAAACGACCTACCTCAGAAAAACTCAAACCCAAATCCGACAAGTGTTTCTTCGTTGGATATCCCAAGACCACCGTGGGATATTATTTCTACAACCCTGAAGAGAACAAAGTGTTTCTTGCTCGAAATGGAAAATTTCTGGAAGAAAAGTTTCTCAGTTTAGAGAACACCAGAAAGGATGTAGATCTACAGATAGTAGACGAAGAAAGCACTACACCAGTTGTTGAGCCAGAAATTCAACATAACAATGTTGAACCTCAATCAGAGCCGATTGAGAAAGTGCAAACACAGGACCTTCGCAGATCCAGCAGGGTAAGACAAGAACCAGATAGGTATCTTGGGTTCCTAGTCTCTCAAGATAGTGGAGACTTAAATGAACCAACATCCTATGGAGAAGCTGTGTCAGGCAGTGAGTCTGAACAATGGCAGGAAGCCATGAAGGCCGAGATGCAATCCATGTACGACAACCAAGTTTGGGAGTTGACTGATTTGCCACAACACTGTAAGGCTATTGGACGCAAATGGGTTTTCAAGAAGAAAACCGACATGGATGGGAACGTACACACCTTCAAAGCCAGACTAGTTGCAAAAGGATTCACGCAAACTCATGGTATTGACTATGATGAAACCTTTTCACCAGTGGCAATGTTGAAGTCAATTAGGATTCTTATGGCCATCTCAGCGTACTTTAATTACGAGATTTGGCAAATGGACGTCAAGACAGCCTTTCTGAATGGAAAGTTAACAGAAGACGTCTATATGGAACAACCAGAGGGGTTTGAAGATCCTAAGAATCCTAATAAGGTGTGTAAACTGCTAAAATCTATTTATGGATTGAAGCAAGCATCTCGAAGCTGGAACTTACACTTTGATGAGCGAATCAAAGAGTTTGGCTTCGCTAAAAGTGAGTTCGAGCCATGTGTTTACACCAAGTTCAGTGGGAGCATAGTAACCTTCCTGGTCTTGTATGTAGATGACATACTACTCATAGGAAATGATGTACCAACCTTACAGAGTGTTAAGGAATGGTTAAGTAAATGTTTCCAGATGAAAGACCTTGGAGAAGCCGCTTATATACTAGGAATAAAGATCTACAGAAACAGATCTAAGCGGCTTATCGGACTTAGTCAGGGTACATACATTGACAAAGTACTGAAGAGATTCAGGATGGATGAATCCAAGAAAGGATTCATTCCAATGCAACATGGCATAGTGTTAAGTAAAACACAGTGTCCTGTTTCTAGTGAAGATCAGGACAAGATGAAATCAGTCCCATATGCTTCTGCAATTGGATCGATTATGTATGCCATGCTATGTACTAGGCCCGATGTTGCTTACTCAGTAAGTGTTACGAGCAGATACCAACAGAATCCAGGTGAGCCCCATTGGGTGGCTGTCAAGAACATTCTCAAATATCTGAGAAGAACGAAAGAAATGTTCTTGGTCTTTGGAGGTTCTGAGGATGAAATTAGTGTCACAGGATACTCTTGTTGGGTTTTATACAATTTTAGTTTCAAAAACTCATATTTAGCAACGGAAGCAAATTAATCGTATAACAATAAAACTAGTTTTATTCCCAAACAAGGATCATCATGCAACACATGGAAAGATTAAACACAACCAAAGAGAGAATAAGAAATAACAACCTTTGTAGATCTTTGAGTCCTCAAGGGGAGGCTTGATAGTTGATGAAGAAGGCAAAGATCCAAGCAAGAATCTCTCTATATGTATCCACCAACAAGTCACCAAACCACCTTGAAATGCTAGTTTCCACTTGTAAATATTGTTGTTCTTAAGCCTCAATAACTTATACCAAATAAGTTATAAAAGGAGAAGCAACAAAATCACTTAAATCTACACAACCATTGCTAGAAAAGTGAGAGAGGGAAGAAGCTTGGAAGCCTAAGGTTTTGATGCAAGAAGAGAAGAAAAAGAACTAGTTTATTTTTCATGCCAAAGCCTTCTTTATATACTTCCATCCAAGACAACTACACCATGCCTTGAATTAATGCAAGTAAGGTCTTCCAAGTAGCATGTCCATGAGTAAGAAAGTCATCACAAGCCATCCCTCCCATACCATGAAACCCATGGTTTCATGATGAGAAGATGGCAAGGTAGTGTGATGTTTACTCAAGGTAAATTAACTAGTTCCATGTATATTAGTAACTTCCATTCCATATGGTTAGATACCTAGACTTTCTAAGGTTCCAAAATAATGTACATGACATAAATATTCATACCTTATGAATATATCTAGTTTTTGCTATCTTTATTATTATTTCCAATAAACAATAATTCCCAATATAAATACAAGTGTTGATTATATTTATTAATAATCAAATTACTTAATAAATAATCAATTAGTGTTTACTTGTTATATGGTGTGACCCTATAGGATCATATGTTATTAGCAAATATCATTACATAATGAATCTTGAGCATAAAAGATCTTTCAATCTCCCACTTGCACAAGGTTCATTGTGCATTGATATAGACAGTGGTCAACGTCTAGCAACGCATTACTGCCCCTAATAACACACGACGAGGTGCCATTCAATCAACATCCAATTCCCCTTAGCTCAAAGCTACAATTGGTGTATCAGGTTAGTTATCAGTTATCCCTTTGTCACAGACATCATGTTGAACATGAGATACGGATCGCAATCAATCTCATTTCGGTGTTCAACTTTTGATAAGGCGCCTTAGACGTCTAACTCTCAACGAGTAAGAGGAACAAATCCCTTCCGACTACATATGCCTCTTGCACAGTTCACATTGTACCCAATAATGGCCTTTATAGCTGCCTGTTTAAAGAACAGCGTTGGACCACATCAAAGTACAACATTCCCCATACACAAGTCCCAAATATGTATCTAAGGTCTAAGAATACAAAGATAATACCTTTATCAAGTATCACTCATGATAGCGATCCATGTAGTGATCTTGAACGGGTCAAATCCAATACTTGTTCTCTGACAAGTACCTATGAACTTGGTTGCAACCTTTTGCTATTTTCATCTCTATGAAACATCAACCAATCCAATTCATATTAGTCTTACTTCATTTTGTTCCCACAATAATGATCGACTATGGACATTTAGAATAATTTCACTATTCAAGGATTTAAACATGTTAATCTAGAACTCAATAAGTATTTAATGAAAAGATCATATTTCATATATATCATAATCATTACAATAGTCATTGATTATAAGTTCAAAGTTCAATACTAAACCAAGATCAAATCCATTCACTAGAATAACGAAGTCCTATTCCTCTAGCATGACCTTCATGTTTGGCTTGCGATAAGGGCTTCGTGAATGGGTCCGCCAAGTTATGATCTGTGTGTACTTTGCGAATACAAATATCACCATTTCCAACTTCATCACGAATGTAGTTGAACCTTCGGTGAATGTGCCTGGTCCTTTGATGTGACCTGGGCTCTTTGGCTAAAGCAATAGCACCCTCATTGTCACAAAAAATCTCTAGGGGATCCTGAATGGAAGGAACAACCCCTAGTTCATCAATGAACTTCTTCATCCATGCAGCTTCCTTTGCAGCTTCCGAAGCAGCAACGTATTCTGATTCTGTAGTGGACTGTGCCACAACACTCTGTTTGGAACTTTTCCATGAAACCGCACCTCCATTCATAATGAAGACATATCCTGATTGTGACTTACAATCATCCCGATCAGTTTGGAAAGAAGCATCAGTGTAACACTTTACATTAAGCTCTTCTTCCAAACCTCCATAGACGAGGAACATTTCTTTAGTCCTTCTTAAGTACTTTAGAATGTTCTTCACAGCCATCCAATGACTGTCTCCTGGATTCTGTTGATATCTGCTCGTCATGCTCAAAGCACACGATACATCAGGTCTAGTACATATCATGGCATACATGATGGAACCAATAGCTGAAGCATATGGAATGCCACTCATCTTTTCTAGCTCAACCTTTGTTCTAGGACTTTGAGATGTACTCAAAATAATGCCAGGTTGCATTGGTACGAATCCTCTCTTAGAGTCTTCCATCTTGAACCGCTTCAAGACTTTGTCAATGTATGTACTTTGACTTAAACCTATTAATCGCTTTGATCTATCTCTATAGATCTTTATACCAAGAATGTATGCTGCCTCTCCCAAGTCTTTCATTGAGAAGCATTTTCCAAGCCAAGACTTAACACCTTGCAAGGTCGGAATATCATTTCCCATGATTAGTATGTCATCTACATACAAAACTAGGAATGTTACTATGCTCCCACTAGTTTTCTTGTAAACACAAGTGTCATCTTCGTTTTTGATAAAACCATACTTTGTGATTTGCTCATCAAAACGAATATTCCAAGTTCGAGATGCTTGCTTCAATCCATAAATGGATCTTTTAAGCTTACACACTTTATTAGGATTCTTTTGGTCGACAAAACCTTCTGGTTGATCCATATAGACATCTTCTTCCAAGAGTCCATTAAGAAAAGCGGTTTTGACATCCATTTGCCATATCTCATAGTCATAATATGCGGCTATGGCAAACAATATCCTAATTGATTTAATCATAGCAACTGGAGAGAAGGTCTCGTCATAGTCAATACCATGAGTTTGAGTGAAACCTTTTGCAACAAGTCTTGCTTTATAAGTGTGTATATTACCATCCATGTCAATCTTCAACTTGAAGATCCACTTACTCCCTACAGTCTTACAACGGGGAGGAAGATTAACCAAATCCCATACTTGATTCTCATACATGGATTGCATCTCAGCGTTCATGGCTTCACGCCATTTGTCAGATTTAGAATTTGACATAGCTGCCCGATAGTTGATAGGTTCATCGGAACTCATCAAGAAACATTCGTCAATGAGAAATCCATATCTCTCAGGTTCTTGACGAACTCTATCAGATTTTCGAACGCCTTGTGTTTCAATTGGTCCATGAACAACCATTTGTTCATCTTCAACAACTTCTTGTTGAGTACTAGTGCCAACTTGAGTTGCATCTGGCTGTGGTTCTTGATCTTCTTCAAGATCCACTTGCCTCCCACTTGCTTCATCATTTAGAAACTTGTTTTCTAAAAATTCAGCTCTTCGTGCAATAAAAATCTTATTCTCACTAGGGATGTAGAAGTAATAACCTAAACAATCTTTAGGGTATCCTACAAATATGCATTTGGTAGATCTTGGATCAAGTTTGCTAGAAGCTTCTTGTTTCACATAAGCTTCGCAACCCCAAACCCTCATGTATAATAGGGATGGAACCTTTCCATGCCAGATCTCATACGGAGTTTTATCTACCTTTTTAGTTGGTGCCATATTCACAATACGGGCGGCAGTGAGTAAGGCATAACTCCAAAATGACAGTGGAAGAGTGCTTCGACTCATCATAGAACGAACCATATCAAGTAAGGTTCGGTTCCTCCTCTCAGACACACCATTATGCTGCGGTGTTCTGGGTGGAGTGAGTTGTGAGACAATCCCACAATTCCTAAGATGATATTGGAACTCTTCACTGAGGTATTCACCTCCTCTATCTGAACGAAGGACCTTAATGGTTTTGTTGAGTTGATTTTCAACTTCACTTTGAAACAATTTGAACTTTTCAAATGCTTCATGTTTATGTTTCATTAAGAACACATAACCATAGCGACTAAAGTCATCAGTGAAGGTGATGTAATATCTTTCACCATATCTCGACATGACTTTGAATGGACCACATACATCAGTATGTATGATTCCTAACAAATCACTTGCCCTTTCACTTGAACCAGAGAAAGGGGATTTTGTCATCTTTCCACATAAACAAGATTCACATATATCAAACGATTCATTATCATTTGCCTCCAAAAGTCCACTCTTTTGGAGTTGGGATATGCGCTTCTTATTTATATGGCCAAGACGACAATGCCATAGATAGGTTTGGTTCAAATCATATTTGATTCTTTTGGTGTTTACATGATAAATGGAATTAATGCTTGAAGAACAATCAAGGTTTAATTCATATATTCCATTAATAGGCCTTGCCTCAAAATAGAATATTCCTTTCAAAAAAGAGTGAATATTATCATCAACAAATTGATAATTAAAACCAGATTGTTTTAAACGCGAAACTGAAATTATATTGCGAGTTAAACTTGGAATATAACAAACATTGTCTAACAATAAGTACAAGCCATTTGGTAAACACATTTCAAAAGTTCCTATTTCTTGGACTGCAACTTTTGCTCCATTGCCCATGTGTAGTACCATATCGCCTGCCTTCAATTTCTTACTCCTTCGAAACCCCTGTAACGAATTACAAATATGAGTTCCACACCCGGTATCAAATACCCAAGTAGTAGATGAAAAAGTAAATATTCCCATTTCAATCATGAAAATAGATATACCTGAAGTGCCCTCCCCGGCCTTCTTGGTTTTCAACCCAGCAAGGTAAGTGGGACAATTCCGCTTCCAGTGACCGACGACGCCACATTCAAAACATGCATCTTCTTTGGCCACTTTTTCCTTTTTCTTCGGCTGTTGGGGTTTGGAAACATTTTTCCTCTTTCCCTTACCACCTTGTGGTTTAGCCTTGAAGTTCTTGCCTTTGGTCTTCTTGATTTGTCCTTCCCGGATCATGAGCACTTGAGATGGTTTCTTTGGGATGTTCTTCTCGGCAGTTTTTAGCATCGAATGCAACTCCGAGATGGGCTTATCCCAACCATTCATGTTGTAATTCATGATAAAGGTGTCATACGACTTTGGCAAAGAGTTAAGGATCAAATCCGTTGCCAAATCAAGTGGATAAGGAGAGCCTAGTCTCTCTAAATGATCCAATTGACTCTTCATCTTAAGAACATGAGTGCTTACATTTCCACCCTCCTCCATTTTAAAACCATGGAGCACTCGAACAGTTTCGAATCGCTCGGTTCTTGCTTGCTTTTCAAACATCTGTTTAAGATGTGCAATTATATCATATGCTTCAAGATGTTCCAGATCCTTCTGAAGGTCTGGAATCATCGTAGCAAGCATTAGGCATGCGACATCGATCGAGTCATCAGAATGCTTGACCCAGATGTCATGGGCAGCCTTTGGAGTAGTTTGGGGTTCTTCGGGAACGGGTTTCTCAAGAACATATTCCTTTTTTTCTTGTTTTAGTACAATTCTTAGGTTGCGGTACCAGTCTAAGAAATTTGAATGGTTAAGTTTTTCCTTCTCAAGGATTGATCGGATTGACATTGGGTGAGAGTGATGTTGAACAACAGTAGTCGGTGGAGCCATCTACAAAATATTTACAAAGTTTTTATTTAGTATTTAGTTCTTTAAAATTAATACCCTTTTGTTTCTAAAACATTAATTTTTAAAGGCTAGAATCCAAGTTGCATAACAAATAAATGGTTAGGTGACTCACTTTATCCCATTCATTTAAATCAACAAGGTAAGTAACGATTTACTAATTACATCCAACTGTAATTTCTAGTTGCATGGGATCTTTAACAACATTTTGTTAACATGACATGTTTGATCCCATCTATGCCTTAGATCTCTTTTGTTTAGGTGACTCACTTTATCACAAAAGAATTCCAATCAAGTCATCCAATTAGAGAAACTTGTATAATCGGTCTATAACTGTTATAGAAATCACGAATACACTTCGGCCACCAAAAGATAACACAAGTGGTTAGGTGACTCACTTTATCCCACAAGCATCTAACAAATGGTGATGCGAATGTTTCAAAATTTGGATGGCATAGACTTGCGTTTTAAAGGGATTTATAAATGTTTTATAATTCTAGTTTAAAACATCTGATATCATGGTTATTGCATGCATCCAATAAGTCATGGTATCAAAAAAATCACATTTTAGGTTCTATATAAATCTAGCTTTATATATTTCGACGCAATCAAATTTTAAAATTAATATCTTATATATTAAGTTCGACGTTTGAGCGTTATAGAACCATTTTGAACCTTTTAATAAAACTTCCTTTTATTATAAAGACGTAGAGTTCGGATAAGTTTCAAAATCACCATTTCAAACTTATTAATTTCATTATTTCAAAATTAGTCATAATAGAGCTTTCAAAACAAAACTATTTTATTTTAAAGTCTCATTTTATACATCTTATGTTTAAAAGTCATATTTTGAAAACCAAACTCCATGTGATGATATTTATGTTCAAAATATTATCTAGCATGCAAAATCCTATTTTACCAACCAATCATAGTATTAACATAAAATTAAACATCACAAGCATGCATATGTGCATAAACCAAGCCATAAACTAGTGACATTTTGTGAGCCATCACAAAATGCCAAGTCCATTCCTAAAGGGACAAAGGGAACAAATCTTCTAAATGATGTTCTTCAAGCTCCCACTTGCTTAGACAACTCCTTGTAGCAAACTCTTGAAAAATCCATGGAAGTTGTAAAACTTCACAAAACCATAGGGTTGATTTTGACCTTCAAAATGGCCACCATCTTCAATCTTGTTACATTTTATATAAAGATAAACTAGTCTAAAACTAATCTATTACTTACAAAATAAACAAGATCAAAAACGAACTATTAAATTATTACATACCATATGAATAAAAGAATATTACAACCATTTTGAATAATCAACACAAACAACATCACAAAAGGTCCATGGCTTGTTTATGCACTCAAATATACATATAAACATAAAACAACTCTTTGTTTTTCTAAGACAACTTGTATGACCAAAAATGCATGTAAACTTTTGGTCAAAAACAAATAATAACAATATTGTAGTTGTCATAGAAAACATGTATAAACATATTCTTACAAAAGAAAGTTATCCATGTTTTCCAAAAACTAAGATCATCCAAATGATCAAAAAAAAATCTAACCAAGCTTGCAAGATGGCTCTGATACCAATTGTTGGGTTTTATACAATTTTAGTTTCAAAAACTCATATTTAGCAACGGAAGCAAATTAATCGTATAACAATAAAACTAGTTTTATTCCCAAACAAGGATCATCATGCAACACATGGAAAGATTAAACACAACCAAAGAGAGAATAAGAAATAACAACCTTTGTAGATCTTTGAGTCCTCAAGGGGAGGCTTGATAGTTGATGAAGAAGGCAAAGATCCAAGCAAGAATCTCTCTATATGTATCCACCAACAAGTCACCAAACCACCTTGAAATGCTAGTTTCCACTTGTAAATATTGTTGTTCTTAAGCCTCAATAACTTATACCAAATAAGTTATAAAAGGAGAAGCAACAAAATCACTTAAATCTACACAACCATTGCTAGAAAAGTGAGAGAGGGAAGAAGCTTGGAAGCCTAAGGTTTTGATGCAAGAAGAGAAGAAAAAGAACTAGTTTATTTTTCATGCCAAAGCCTTCTTTATATACTTCCATCCAAGACAACTACACCATGCCTTGAATTAATGCAAGTAAGGTCTTCCAAGTAGCATGTCCATGAGTAAGAAAGTCATCACAAGCCATCCCTCCCATACCATGAAACCCATGGTTTCATGATGAGAAGATGGCAAGGTAGTGTGATGTTTACTCAAGGTAAATTAACTAGTTCCATGTATATTAGTAACTTCCATTCCATATGGTTAGATACCTAGACTTTCTAAGGTTCCAAAATAATGTACATGACATAAATATTCATACCTTATGAATATATCTAGTTTTTGCTATCTTTATTATTATTTCCAATAAACAATAATTCCCAATATAAATACAAGTGTTGATTATATTTATTAATAATCAAATTACTTAATAAATAATCAATTAGTGTTTACTTGTTATATGGTGTGACCCTATAGGATCATATGTTATTAGCAAATATCATTACATAATGAATCTTGAGCATAAAAGATCTTTCAACTCTGACGCTAGTTTCCAGACCGACAGAGATGACTTCAGGTCACAGTCAGGGTATGTCTTTACCCTAAACGGAGGTGCGATCTCGTGGAAGAGCTCGAAGCAGAACACGATTGCAGACTCAACTACAGAGGCAGAGTACATTGCAGCATGTGATGCGGCAAAGGAAGCTGTCTGGCTAAGGAATTTTCTATCGGATCTCAGAGTGGTTGCCAGTATCTCGAGACCGATCGATATATTCTGTGATAACTCAGGAGCCGTGGCGCAAGCAAAGGAACCTAGAGAGCATCACAAGTCGAGACACGTGCTCAGAAAATATCACCTCATCCGAGAGATCATTGGAAGAGGAGATGTGAGAATATGCAAGATTCCAACAGAAGACAATGTCGCAGATCCGCTGACAAAGCCACTAGCAAGGGCAAAGCATGAGGCACATGCGAATTCCATTGGGATGCAGTACCTGGAAGCCAGTAGCTAGTACTTAGTTTATTAATTATTACTATAGTCTAATTTAGAAACAATGTAATCATGTAAAGTTTTTATTTCACAGTGTGTTGGAAATAAATGGAGGTTTTAAGTTCATGATTGTTCTAAATTAACTATTTTTGCATATTTAACGTATCCATGATTATACAAAGTCTTGTATGAAATCTAAATTTCCGTAGCCACTTATTGAAATGGGAATTTCAATAGGGAGTTTCACGCTATTATAAATACTTGATGATTTATTCAAAGTAAAGAATAAAAGCACAAGTGATGTGACCAAGTATTTGTAGATACTCATCAGAGTGTTTGGGTATTGGAAGTGACCAGTAATCAAGTCTGCTTCATGGAGCCTTAGTCATAGGCACTGACTTGATAGGTTGTCCTTAGACCTGAGATACTTGGTTTGGGAACACGAGGACCACTGTACTCTTAGCACGTACTAACGCTGCACCGTAACTGGGTGGCCATACGGGACGTGACTAGATGCAGCGGAAGCCGTGGATCCAAATGCAAGTAGTCAAGAAGGGATTTGCACCTCTTTCAAAAGAGAGATATTTCCGGGCCCCTTGACGATTAAGATTGGCAGAAAACGCGTGGCCACGCTCGGATAGAATAACAGGGGTTATTTAGTAATATCCGTTACTGCAGGCAATCGAAATCAGAGTCAAGAAATACTTGATTTTAAGAAATGAATCCTCCACTCCATGTCTTAAATCACTTTAGAAATATCGTGTGCAAAAGGAATGAACCTGTGTACTAATTCAAGCGTGAATTGTATCTCTGGATATAAGAGATCTTATAACCTGGTTAACCTAAGCGTCTGGCTAGGGACCTCCTTAGGCGAATGATAACAGTTCAGTTACATGTCTAGCACAAGTGGGAGTCTGTTAGGATTATGTGCGAGACAGTAACAGGGTTATCGTGTCCAATGTTATAAGACACTAGTAGGTCACACTGCTGCACACCAAAATGAGAATGTTTGGATTATGGGAAATAATTAATTGGTTAATTAATTATTTAGAGAGAAAAAGGAAATAAATAATTAGTTTAATTATTTATAATCAATTAATCAGTTAGATTAATTAATGGGATAATTATGGAAGTTATTTCAGAGATAATTACCAAGAATTATATATGGAATCAAACACTGCTTGTTTTACCCATATAAATAAAGGGTTTGGG
The DNA here is from genome assembly GCA_030169165.1 of Centaurea solstitialis. Taxonomy (NCBI): domain Eukaryota; kingdom Viridiplantae; phylum Streptophyta; class Magnoliopsida; order Asterales; family Asteraceae; genus Centaurea; species Centaurea solstitialis. The sequence goes on along the minus strand of CM058041.1, from coordinate 39,964,298 downwards.
GTATCAGTTAATTGATTGATTCAGTTCAAGAACCCAGAAAAGTCTCTCTCTCTCTCCCTCTCCCAAAACCGGCGCCAGAATCCAGTAGGAGGAAGGTTTGCGTTTGTTTTCGGGTAATCCTCGGTGGTGGTCTAGCAACTCTCTCAACCGGTGCCAGTAGCGGTGTACCCCTGCTTGATTTTCGGAGTTACTGTTCGCAAGGTAATCCACCAAAACACCCTTTATTGTGTCTGTATGGTTTGGGATTGGATCCTCGTTTGGGAATCAGGTTTTATTCCGCTGTGCATGTTTTGTATCCCTTGATTCCCAACATCCCAAGCTCTCACTGATCATGATTGGGTGTTAGCTATGCAAGAAGAGCTTGCGGAATTCGAGAGGAACAAAGTCTGGCGTTTGGTAAACAGACCGTGGGGAAAATCCATAATCGGCCTGAAGTGGATCTTCCGGAACAAGAAGGACGAGAACGATCTCATCATCCGGAACAAGGCTCGATTGGTCGCCAAGGGTTATCGCCAGCAAGAGGGTATCGACTACGATGAGACGTTTGCGCCCGTAGCTCGGATCGAGGCAATTCGGATCTTCCTTGCGTATGCCGCACACAAGAACATGACGGTGTATCAAATGGACGTCAAGTGTGCCTTCTTGAATGGAGTTCTTCAAGAAGAGGTGTACGTCGAACAACCGGAAGGATTCGTTGATCCCCGATTTCCTGAACACGTGTACGTGTTGGATAAGGCGCTTTACGGTCTCAAGCAAGCTCCTAGGGCATGGTACGAAACTCTCACTGATTACCTGCTAGGAGTGGGCTACAAGAAAGGTACAATCGATCCCACTTTGTTTCTTAAGAGATCAGGTAAAGATTTAATTATAGTTCAGATATACGTGGATGATATTATCTTTGCATCTACGAAGCCTGAGATGTGCCAAGAGTTTGAGAACACCATGAAATCCCAATTTAAAATGAGCATGATGGGCGAGTTGACGTTCTTTTTAGGACTTCAAGTTCGACAACGCCCTGATGGCATTTTTATAAATCAAGCCAAATATGTTCAAGATCTTTTAAAACGATTTGATTTCGGTGGTTCAAACTCTGCGGCAACACCAATGCCCAGAAATTTTCAACTAAATGCAGATACTTCTGGTAAACCGGTTGACCAGAAGACTTATCGGGCGATCATTGGTTCTCTCTTGTATCTCACGGCTAGTAGACCAGACATTGTTTTCTCCACGGGTGTCTGCGCTCGTTTTCAGTGTGATCCACGTGAGTCACACTTGTCTGCTGTCAAAGAATCCTTAGGTATCTGAAGGGCACACCGGACTTTGGCCTTTGGTACCCAAAGGATTCTGGTTTCGAACTAATTGCATATACAGACTCAGACCATGCAGGTTGTAAGCTCAACAGGAAAAGCACATCTGGTGCTTGCCAGTTTCTAGGAGACAAGCTGGTGAGTTGGTCATCCCGGAAGCAGAATTGCGTATCCTTATCCACCGCGGAGGCAGAGTATGTTGCCGCCGCCTGCTGCTGCTCGCAAGTTTTGTGGATGAAAACCCAACTTGCCGACTTTGGATACACCATGCAACGGATTCCCATCTATTGTGACTCCAAGAGTGCGATTCAGATCACGGCAAATCCGGTTCAACATTCTCGGACAAAGCATATCGATATCCGATATCATTTCATCAAAGACCACGTCGAGAAAGGTAATGTTGAATTTTACTTTGTTGAGAGTGACTATCAGCTTGCTGATTTGTTCACGAAGCCGTTTGACGAGAAGCGTCACTTTTTCCTCCTAAGTAAGTTAGGAATGCTAGACCTCCCTGCTTGAGGTCTAGGGGGAGTCGGGAGTTCATTTTATGCATGCATGTGTGTAGGGGGAGTCTTTAATAGTCTTTGAGAGATTGCATGAATTGAGGGGGAGTACTAAGTCTTGTTTTGCTCATTGTTGTGTCTACTAACGTTCTCGGATCCACAACACCTTGGATACCGTTTTATACTTTATTTTGTAGGTGTGGATCCCCACTACGACTTCTGGTTACTTCAGATCAGGACTCGCACAAAACCCAGCTGAGACGAACCAGGTAAGTCTCTTTTCTCGGGAGTCGAGCGCTGAACTTGTACATTTTTTTTGTGAACTTGAAAGTTCAGGGGGCGGTAGGGTACATGTCTTGAACTTCCAAGTTCGGGGACTAACTTTGCCACTTTCTGATTCTTAAAGTTCAGGGACTCGTTTTGCACTTTTGTGAAACTTGTAGTCTAGGGTCTGTTTTGAAACTTTTTAAAACTACAAGTTCAGGGACTTGTTTGTAAGTTTCTTGAAACTTCAAGTCCAGGAGTGGTTTTTGCCAATAGGTGAAAGTCGGGTTAAGAGAGCCATCAGGAGAGCCAAACACAGTGTTTTTGACCCAAATACAGTGTAATTCGGTAAAAAATATAAATACCGGTTTTCAAGATTAACTTTTCACAAATTTCAAAATTTTTCACTTTTCTCTCTGAACTCTCACCCGATAACCGCTCTCGCGCTCGATTCGATATCGCTCGTATTTGCTCCAATCGTCGATCCAAGTACGTTTTCGGATTCCTGGTAAGTTCACGATCAATCCTTATATAGTTATAACGTCTAAATCTGTCGTTTTAAGGTCTGGATCGAAGCCTAAACTTTTCAAAACTTACCCGAAACCCAAACTTCTTGGAATGGGATTTCGGGGCGCTAAAACGATCCTTTGTTGATTAGAAACTTGTTCTTAACTGATTTAGGATGCATGTTAATAGTTTAGAGCCTTAAATCGACGTTTGGTGAGCGGTTTTTTTGATGTGGAACTCGAACAGCCTCGGTTTTCCGAATCGGAAAACTTGAATGTTCAAGTTTTCCGCATCCATTCATGATGAATACTCTTAGTGTTTTCCGATTCGGAAAACCAGATAAATCCGATTCGGATTATCAGGTTTTCCGAATCCACTTGTGTCTCGTTTTTCAAGCTTAATTTTTCCGATTCGGAAAACATGGAATTACCCTTACGGGTTTCCGAGGTTTTCCGAATCACGTATGAGACCAAGTCATGTCAAAATTTTTCTAAGTTACACTCTTTTCCGAATCGGAAAACCATCCCGTTGTTCATGCCTTAATTTTTCTAAGTATAGGAGTTCTCCGATTCGGAAAATCACCTTTTCCGAATCGGAAACTTGTTTTTCAAATGGCTTAAAATTTTCTAAGTGTTGGTGTTCTCCAATTCGGAAAATCACCTTTTCTGAATCGGAAAACACCCCCTCGTGTGTTTACTCGTTTTTCGACTCGGAAAATACGAAATACTCATTTTTGGGTTTTCGAGGTTTTCCGACTCGCGCCTAGTCGAGGGTATGGCCTTTTTCACGCAACATCTTTCAAAACACTTAACTTGTCTTTTTGTGACTTGACAGAAATGGCTCGTCAATCGAACACTCCTGCTCCTCCTTCCCCGGTCAACAACGCTGCTGACCGAGCCCTCATAGCCCCTACTGAGATCCGTCCCATCCACCAGAACAACGAGTACGTTGACCTGGCCAACTTCACTGTTCAGGACGAGGTGGTTCTGGAGATACTTCGGGCGCATCCTCTGGCTTTTGCGATGCAGGCAACTGCCGACATTCCCATGATTTACCTTCAGCAGTTCTATAGGTCATCTACCGTGGAGACTCGAGATGGCGTGCAGACCATCGTGGGTCGTGTTGATCACACCGACCTTACCATCACTGTGGAGGACCTGAGGCGAATCCTCCATCTGCCTGCTGCCACTCCCGAGGCCCCGTTCGAGCCACTGGTCTCCGGCCCCGAGCTTTTCAGCGAGATACTCGCACTTGGGGTCCACTTCACTGCGAACAACAGACCGAATGGGATCTCCCAAGTCACTCAGGGGATGCTGCCACCAATCTGGTTTTCCTTCTTCAACATACTCAACAGAACTCTGTCATCGAAGACCCACGGAGTGGACTGTGCTTCCACCCAGTTCTGGCATGTCATTCACGCGGTCGCCTACGGGAGGCGTATCGACTTCGCTCAACAGCTTTGGGCGGACATGGTCACCGACGTCAGACAAGGGCCCGCAAGAACCCGTCACACATCCATTCCCTGGATGCGGTTCTTCAGCCTAATCATCCGTGATCACATGGATCACCATCCGGCCGTCAGACGCAGATCCGGCCACCAACGCTTCGAAAGCATTCAGATCGGCAGGATGAACCGACGAACTCTGCGACCAGGTCAGGTAGAAATGCCTATCCCTGATAATGTGCTAGGTATGGCGGACCGTAGGGCTGAGAGTGTTAGACTATACCGAGCGTCTGTAGGATTAGAAGACGCGTCCACGGACTCCTCAGAACCGAGGAGCCCTACCCCGGACGCGCGACCCGTCCTTCCTAGGGGCCGTGCCTCTGGCACGGCAGGCCAGAGCTCCAGTGGGGGAGCTCAAGGCTCGGGAGTGATGAGTGTGGCTGTTAGGGGTGAAGTGGGTAGAGTAGTTGGTACGTCCGCCACGCCGCACATGTCTCGAGCAGAAGCCTACCAGATGATGATCAGAAACCGAACCCGTAGAGCACGAACGCCTACATATGTTGATGAGTCTGCCGAACAAGACATCATGAGGGGATACAGAGTGAAGTAGTACACCGGGATTCTCCTGCAATCCCCGGTTCACTCGTCATCGAAAGAACGCTGATCGCCATCTCCGCCGCAACAACAACCGACTGGTGAGGACGTGGAAGCTTCCCTACAAGAACAAGCACACGTACCTCCACCACCACACTCGGCGGTCGTTACTACTCAAGGAGGCGAACCCTCCGGCGATCCCTCCGGCGATGACTCCGACGGTCACGAGTCCCCCGAGCATACTCCTTCGGACCGTCGTGAGCCCGATGACGAGGCCACAGATTCAGAGATGGTGGACTACGGATCAGACTCAGAGTTCCAGGAGACAGAACCGAAGGGCGGAAAGGCCCAGATTATTGATGTGGATGAAGCCACCTCTTCCTTCAACGACGATAGAATCTCCGGAGATCCCGTACTTGCTGAGGATCTTGCTTCAGATGACCGGACCGTCGGTCGTGAGGAAGAAGGTGAGGCCGAGGTTGCTACCGGCTGGGGAAGAGAAGATAGCAAGGAAGAAGAGAGAGAGGAGAGAAAAAGAGACCGATGACATAGAGGTCCAACTAGGCGAGCCGTGGGCTCAGATTCAGGAGGCGGACGAAGAAGAAGAGCCGCGTAGGTTAGAACTGGAAGTTCCCCAAACCCTGAGTCCATCCAACAGAGAGGCAACCCTCATTGAGACCGGGCACCCTACGGTGTCTGGTCAAGACGCTAGCAGCCAACTAGCGCACTTGCACACCCCACCCAGCCACTTGACCATCTCTCAACAGATGGTCGTTTCAGTCATTCACGGGGATCAAGCACAACTTCCACCGGCCACTCAATCGGAGTCTGCCGGTGTTGAGATAAGAGAGGATCTGCCCCACCTCTCGACTTCACTTGCTGCACATAGAGTCGTAGAGCCACTTCCCGAGACGTTTACGATCCCTTCTATCATTAGGCCACGATCTATTGTACCACAAGCGGAGATCCCACGGGACTCCGCCGGAACGGGGAGAGTTGGTGCGTCGGGTGACGCCCTTCGAGGATCCGCCGGAAGCCCTCACACCGTCAACATCATACCAGCGGTGACGTCAGGCCGAGAGAGCACCTCAATAGGACTCTTCTCGACAACTGGAGCCCAAGTGGCACCAGGTGTTGTACTACCGGGACCGGGTCCGACAGACTCGAGCGAAGTCTCTAAAGACGCTCACGCAACAACGGGGCTTCTAGGCCTGACGGATTCGGGTGGAATCCCTAAAACCACCCCAGTACCAACGGGACTTCGAGGTCCGACGGATTCGGACGACATCCTAAAAGTCGTCCAAACCAGACTACTAGCGATGGAGGAAGCCAACCGGGCTAGGGATGCGCGGGTCGAGGCACTGGAGAAAGCCTTGGCCGAAACGGAGAAAAAGAGATTGGCGGATCTTGAAGCGTCGCGAAAGCTTCAAGAAGACAGGGATGCGGAGCTTTATGAGCTCAAACGGCGAATCAAGGGCAAACACTCTGAGGCAGCCCCGTCAACCGAAGCACCGATCCCTCGTCAGACCGAGGACGTTCTCAGACTTGCCCCTCCGACTTCGGGCGAACTACCTCCGATTCCAGGTTATGTCACTGAGGCGGAACACGCATACGTCATCTCATCTTACACCACTCAGAACGACAGCCTCTCCGCCAAGCTTCGCGATCGGGAAGCCCAGATAGAGCTACTTCAGCAGCGCATCAGGGAACTAGAGGCCACGTGTCGGTCTCAGACTCAGCCTTCCAAACGGAGGCATGACGAACCTGATGACTCGGCACCAGGTCCTCATGAGGGGGAGGTGCAGGCTTCATCCAAAAGGCCTCGCACCGACTCTCCACTCTGCCTCCGGTTCCGGCTCTTCATCCGCTCCAGCTTCATCGGCCGCCCCCTCCAGTGCTCCATCAGAGTCTGCTGCCGCCGATGCTCCCTATGTCGATTCAGACACGGAGGAGATTCCTGACATGGGGAGTTGGCACTATGAGCCGATCCCGGCAGGGGAGACAGTTCAGTTCCCTCAGATGACCGATACGGCGCAGATTGACATCGTTCCCCCGGAAGCAGCGCCGACAGATTTATCAGATGTTCAGATTCCGGAGGAAGCCCGGAAGATTCTTCGGTCGCTTGCTCAGAGCCTCAGGATTTTCCAGAGGGGGGACGACATCGTCCGGGATTCAGACCACAACAGCTTCCTATCGGCATTTGAGTTTCCCACTCCAGAAGCTCCTCGGACCATTCACTCGACAGATCCAGAATCCTCTGCTCCGACTGTCATCCAGCTCAACTGGAATCATTCCGTCATCTTCCGACCATTCCTTGAGGAGTCCTTCACCCGTATCTTCTAGCAGGAAAGGCTGCATGTATGGTCTCGAAAGGTTTACTTCGGGATCTCGCACATCAAGACGAAGAGAAGAAGGACTGCTTACGTGCACCAGAGGATGTGCAACTGGGCCACCCACGGACGCCAAAGAATCCGACGTCGTTTCATCAAGGTAACTGCTATGCGCCCTTACAGACATGGTCATCAGATATTCCTTGAGTACGACGTCCGTATGTACGGGACCGGCACTCCACGAGGTGAGTTACAGGACTGGTCGTTCACGGAAGCAGATCTGGATCGGGTGCATTTGGAAGATCTCCTCACGCTCATCAAGTACCTCCAGGGTCCAATTCTCCGACCCGAGCACTACAGAGACGGCACCGAGATACTGAAGAAGTACGTTCGCCACGCGATCACACTTGCGCGGGTGACGGACTACCAGCTTGCGATCGAGAGCCGCCAGCCGAAGGTCAACCTGCTCAGACCGAACCTGCTCGTACCTGGTATTGATGCCTACCTTCCCTACATGCCAACCAGGATACCGGAGCACGGGGTTCTCTACGTGACGAGGAAGAAGAGGGAACGCAGATTTATGAGGTTTGGCGAGCTTGCCAAGTTCTGCGACGGGACCCTTCTCTACGTCTACAACGGGATGCAGAGTAGACTCTTGGCGGATCAGATACCGGGCCGGAAGATCATAGACGGGAAGGGAAAGATTCTGGAGGGCATGAACCTGATCGAGAGAAAGCTCAAGGAAAGGTTGATGTACAGACGAGTTGAAGCGGTGATGCAAATGAGAGCGAGGATCATCGGAGATTGGGAGGAGTTCCTGCAGATGTCAAAGTGGGAGCCGGCGCTGGAGCTTCCACCACCTTTCTGACTTCTTCACAAAGGGGGAGATTGTAGGACCTCTTTGTTGTGAAGAGTCAGAAAATACTATCTTTATCAGCTTTCTAGTTTAATTTCAGTCAGTTGTAAACATTTCAGTTTATGTTAGCCCTTGTTTAGAGGTTTGAAACCTCGGGCCATTTGTGAACATCTTTGTAATTTCCTCTTACCTATATAAGGTAAGAGATGTTTAGGGTTTATGTGTTGGATCATATATTACCACTTTTGGGCAAAACCCCCATTGTTGTTATTTTGAAGCTTTAATATCATCATCTTGATCTTGATTCCAATCCATTTCTCTTGTTATTATTGTTTATTGGGACAACATATTTTTCTTTAGATTCTCTATATCTTTTGTAGGTGGCTGCTATAGCATTGCTTGCACGACAATGCTTATACCAGTGCCCAACAATACCACACCTGTAGCAAGGTTCAGTTCCATCTCTTGCTCTTTTGGAAGGATCTGTCATTGGTGTTTTTCCTTTTGAGTGTCTTTGATTACTTGGTCCAGCAACTACATCTCTGTGCCTTGAGTTGGAAAATCCACCACGACTATTGCCGCGACCCTGTCCACGACCTCGTCCATGACCCTGTGTATGCCCCTGGCCACGACCCCGTCCACATGAGGAATAACCACCACGTGTGTGATTTAGTATGTTTAGTTCCATGACCCTGTGCATGCCCCTTTCCACCCCTAACGCTTGCATGATTAGATTCATGAATTTTCTTTGTCCCGACAAGTCTAGCGTTGTTATTTAAAAGAACCTCTTTGTGTCTTTCAACCACTTGCCAGAAGTTGATAAGTTTGTTAAAGGTTGTGATTATTTTACTATCATACTCCAACCGATACTGATTCATTAATATGATTGTTGATGTAGGGAAAGTGGAAAGTGTTTTCTGAATCATGTCGTCTTCTGTGAGATCCTTGCCACAAAAGTTTAAACGTGCTTTGAGACGCAACATATGTTTGTTGAAATCGTTTACCTTTTTGTAATTAAGTAAGCAGATTTCATTCCACTGTACGATTAGTTCAGGAAGTGAAAAGTCATGGATATTTCCAAATCTTCCTTTTAGTGCATCCCACAGTTCTTTGGGGGGGTTTTTTAGTTAAAGGTATTCCCATCGAAGGCTGGGATCGATGTGGCGTCTCAAAAACATTAAGGCATTTGCTTGCACCTTTTCTAAAGGCTTGTCTTTAGGGTCAGTAGGGGGGTTGATGGTTTTGGTGTAGTCTTTTCCAACGAAGGTAATATCTACGTCAGATACCCATATGTGATATTTAAGTCCTTCTGAATATCAAATTCGGGACGAGTTGGTTCAGCCATCTACAAAAACAAGAGATAAGATACTTTTATTATACAGAGACAAAAAAAACTTGTGATGCACATTAAATCTCATTATCATGGCAATATAGAATTGGTATTTTTGAAAAAAAAACTTTTGATGATGATGTTATATTAGCATTTCAATATTCATAAGTAAATCGCAAAAACACGTTGGGATTTCTAGGTAAGTAGGGGAATCACATGGATTGTTTGAGTCCCTACAAATCTTAGGTTATTTACACCCGTTTGACAAAATCCTTTCCATATCCGCACAATCACTTTGATCATGAAATACACATGTAACATTCATAAATTTGTAGAATTTGGCATGAGGCCAAAGAGATTGAGTATTAATGCCGTGGTGGTATTTATTGGGGGGCTTTTGGCAAAAGGCCAAAAGATATGCGTTTTGATTTTTGATAATTATCTCTTTTTGTTTTAAAAACTTAGAATATAGTTAGCGTTTAACACAAATAATTAGAATTTCGATAAGGGTTATATCTATCATTGTTTTTCAAAGTTGAACTTCTAGCAATTAAACTTAATATTAAGAGTTATAAAAAATATAATGGATGTTTGGTATGAGGTCAAAACCAAACTTATGTAACGGAGTGTAACTCCCAAAATAAATTTAATCAAAAAATATTATGGGTTAAGGCTAAATAAACTATGTAAGTAGAAAGACAAAACATGCTCAAAATAATTAAATCTGACATCAAAAATAAATATACAAATCAAATGCAAAGTTAATTCAATAAATAACCTACCTATAGTGATAATATAATTAAAGCATGTAAAATAAAACTATATTAAACAATTAAAAAAACCATAATCGTGAGGATCTAAAGTTGAGGAGGTGAAATTAACAATCAAATGAACTTTAATATATATATATATATATATATGGATGACATACGATCCGGTTGTTGTTACTATTAATATGCTTATTATATATAAATAAACGTTAACCATAAAAGAAAATTCTTATCCCTATTTTCCTATGATCACAAATAACATAATCAAATCTACTACATGATTATTTATTTATTTATTAAAAGAAATATGAAGCATGCATATGGAGCAGTTAGATTTTAAAGATACTATGCTAAAACACGGTAATTAAAGAAAATATACAAAGGAATCAAATCAAGTATTTTTACATGATTGGTTTCAATATAAAAATTCCAAGAAGAACAATAAACCTTTTAACCATAGTAGTTAATAGTGGTAACCAGAATTTAACCAATCAAGATTGTAAAACAAAAATACTTTTTTCTTTTTTTGATTTTGCTATCTTTATAAAAAAAAATGACAAATATTGTTCTACAAATTTCAATGTTTCAAGCAAGTGTGAGTGATAGTCTTCAAAAAGAAATTATAGACTTTCAATGATATGCGAATAAAATATAACTAACATAATCAACATATATATTAGACATTAAATTAATATATGTAAGGAGATATTATTTGCATAAGGAATAATAGATATAGAGACACAAGAGAAAGCAGAAAAGAATTTTTTTTAACACAATGCATATTAATTTTCAAATCAAACCAAGACACGTTTTTCGATTCTTGACACCTAGAGGGGAGAGATAGTCCGATTTCTTGGCTTTTTTATTTATTGAAGTTAATTATGAAGAAGATGAATATATAAATCAAGTTTTCATTACGAGCAGTAATACAATATTATGTTAAGAGTAGGGGATGCTTACTTGGATTGCAATAACTATGAAGAACCGATTGATTGACTAGCGGAGCTAAGTGCTAATAACGTGTAAAAGAACAACCAAGAACAAATAATTGAGAGAATAAAATGCATAGGGATGAACTTCTCATTAACAATGACCCCTTTAAATAGGGATGAGTTTACAACCAAAAGGAAATGTTCATTATGGTAACTCTATTACATGGAAATTATTCTTTCTATTATTTCTAATAACTTTCTTGTTGATGAAGGCACATAACCCTTCAACAATATTAAAATTTTTATTACATGGATTGAGGACAAAATTTACCGGTTGTATTAAATAAGAGTTGAATGAAATCTCTTATATTTGGTAAATTTTGCCTTTTTTTAAGATTTTCCATGGTTTGGTGTCAAGATGATCCTGCTTTATAGTTCATAGAATTTATCATTCCAAAAGAAGAAGTTGAATGATTTTTTCTATCAGTGAAGTTGAATGATTTTTAACTCAAAAAATAATTCAATGGCTTAATCATTTAAAAAACTTGATAGTTCACTGTAACATCCCGTTTCCAATATGCCTATATTATCTGCTAAGTATGTTTAATTATTATGCTAAAAGAACATTACATATTTATTATGAAAATCTATTATTTAGTGGGAGTTTGGGTTTGAAAATTTAGAGTTATACTTATTCGCAGTAGATAAGAAGATCTAGAAAATTTCTCGTCAAATGGAGCTAAAACGAGAAAATGTAAGAAAACGGGTCAAATTTTAACATCTAAGCTACAGAGACGTAAAACCGATTTATTTTTGGGGAGATATTTTCTAGAATGTTTTAATTGGAGGTTGTAGATTATTTCTTTATGAATGCGTAGGCGAAAACCTCATCGAAAATGGAGTTCCAAGCCAAAAATTATGCCATTTTTAGTGTTTAGTGGTCAAATGGGTGCCCAAAACGGGTCAAACCCGACCCAACTCATGTTTTTGACTATAAAACACGATTTTGACCCACTTTTTCACCCATTTCAGCTACTGCCTTATGTGTAAAATTTGAGGTGCGATTTTCTTCAATTAGAGACCAAATCTAATTTCATTTTAAGGAGATTAACATCAATCTTGAAGATTTGAACATCAAATTGAAGGAAAATATCATTCTTGTTCTTATTCTTGTAGTCGCAGGAAGTATGATGATTTTGGGTGAGATAAGCTTTAATGCATGTGTTAGATGAGTTTAGAAATCATGAAAGGATGGTTAGATTATGAATTGCATGTGGCTTAAACATGTTTATTTCATGAAATCTAAGCTAGATTTGAAGCTATTTAAGAGAAACCATGTTTAATCTTGAAAGGTTTGCAAAAGATGAGCTTAAATTGGTTGAAGGTTTGTATTCTTAGTTCAACTATGGAAAATTGATGGTTTTATTGAGAAAATGCTTAGATTTTCAATATTTCATGAAATATAGTTGATTTCATACTAGAAATCCGAGTTTGGTAAATTTGGGAAAAGTTTGGCTAAGAGATGATGGAAATTGAAGATTTTGTCTTATGAAAACCATGTTTCAGCTTTGTTTTGCAAATATTGTATAAAATCATAGGAAAATCAGAAAAATATGAGGTCAGCTGCATTGGAAAGCTTTGATTGTCTACTGTGTTTTGTATTCAGACCTCAAAAGCTAATTCCAACTTTAGAATGGGTAAAAAGCGTCATCTATTCAGAGCTGTAATGCTGAATTTTGACAGCTTTCTGCTGTTATTTTGCAAAATTCGTAGAAAATTGTAGAAAAATCTTTAAAATCTATAAAAATAGGCCCTGGAAAGGTATGATAAAGGGATACAATTCATCTTTGAAAGTAATTTGATGATTTTGAGTTTAAGATAGGCAAAACATGTTTGCAAGTAAATGTTGTGTCGCAAAAGCAAAGTAGAATGATTTTAAAAAGGGTTAAGTTTGTGTTATTGTTGTGCCTTGCTAATGAGGCTCAATATATGAACTCCAGGTGATATTTAAGCATAATTGAAGGCCTTGGAAGTGTTCTCCAACCGCTGGACAAGAGTTGGGATTCGACTTTTCGGTTTGGCTTTCGGTTTGATTAATCGAATTTATTGAGCAACTGTTGGATATCAAAACTTGATATATCCTCCCTTTAACTCACGATTTAAAAATAGAAAAAATATTTATGAAGAAAGAAAGAAAGCACTTTTAAAAGCAAAGAAAAAGGCTGTAACTTACTTCTTCATATTTCATTAAGAACCCTACATAAACAAAAGAAGAGGCTATATATAGAGCCTTACACACATCCTACTAAAAGAGAAACCTAAAAACCCCACTAACCTAAAGAGTAGGCTCATGGGATGCCTCTACCCTACGTGCAAACTACTAGAAAAACTTCCACCATTTACCTATTCAAACTAAATAAACTATTAACAATAAAGCAAACTAAATATTAACTTTGAGCAATATCCATTCATAATCAACATTACACCCAACAGCAACACTGTGAGTTTATGTGAACATATGTGTTACGTTGTAGTTATATATGCTTATGTGCTTTATTATTCATTAATGAATCATGTTAGATCTTGGATATCCCTTTGAACATATGTGTTGATCCCTGTTGTGTGTTTTGGGCGCCGATTGTCGATATTCCATGAAGTCCGATGAGACAATCGGAGGGGCTGCCGTACTCACCGCCCAGTGGAGTCAGGGGGTGAGTATAGGACTTTAGCACAACCCGGGAGAGGAAGGACGGATGTGGTGCTAAGTCTTATGATTTATGTGAAAGTTAATTGGTATTTGAACTTGTATGTTCTCGAGAATGATAAAGTTAATCATGATGCTTTCTTTGTGATTCCCTCGTTCAAAGTACGTTTTATATATGATTTCATGTGGTACAACTCACTTGTTTCCTTGTTATAATATGAACTTGCTTTCGGCTTCTTCATTTCCTAGCATGTACACTTATATAATGTATTGTAATCACATGTTTTCACATAAATTCACTAAGCTTTATAGCTTACCTTTTAGTGGATTAACTTTTCAGGACAAGTTGACAAAGGTAAGAACAAGGTCGGTTGATCGATAGGGATTAGCAAGCGAAGGCTACTTTTGGGTTTAGGTATATATTTATGTATGTATGTATGTATGTTTAACTTTTGGGATTGTACATTCCGGGTAGACATGTTCCCGATGACCATATTTTGTAAATATTAAGCTTTGAAATTATGTATTTTGGGTTGTACATCGTTATCCCGTGATTTGAGGTTCTAGTAACTACATTAATTTAATGGCGATTCGGTAATTGTTTGTTATGTAATTGTGATGTTACATTCACCGATGTTTGAACTTTTTTAATACGATTAGTTAATTTCTACAACAGTTTGAAATGTTAATACATCAACAACAATTAAGGGGTCACTTACTAAACATTTATCAGGGTAAACACTTGTGAATATCATTTATCTTATTGATTAGACATGACAACGACCAAAAAACTTACCTAGTAAGAAACAACACAAGGAGCCAAAACCGAGATTGTTACCCCAATACAAGGTCGGCCCTAGCCCATGGCTATGATGGCAACCGCCGTGGGCATCAAAGGCCCATAGGGCATCAATCTTCAACCCACATGGTAGCTTTACTAGGCTCAATTTTTGGATCGTTCCTATAACCCTTCTTTGACTCTTGATATGTGCTTCTATCATCCCTTTAATTTCCCTCGACTCTCATTCCCAATCAACAATTAAGTGATTCTAGGGGCACCAAGTTTAAACACCGAGTATATTTATTGATTTGTTCCATCATATCAATCATCTTACCCACAACAAATGGGTTGGAACTTCTCAAAATTTTGTTTATCTTTATTGCCAATTTTTCATAGAGGTAAGTTAACAAAAGAAAGCCGTTGGGGTGGGGTGTTTCATCTATAGTTCAATTTTCGATAGAATGAATTACATTTACAACCATTTTATTTGTCCTTTTGTTACAAAATAACTATTTGGCTCTCATAATCTCTCTTACATTCTGCCCTAAAGACAAAAAAATAGCATATGAATTCTAGTTCCTATTGCCTAATGATTTTGGAATCTAATTAAGGAGAAGTGACCGAGAAAAGCTAGCAACCAATTCTAAACTTCCGATAAAATTCCAATATTCCTGTCTTTTGTAGATTAAGAATGTTATTTTGTTTAGACTAAGATTAGGTTTATTTGGTTACTATTTAGATTAGGTCTATGTGTTTATCATTGGTTGTTTGATATTAAATTAAGTTTATGTTACGTTTTCAAGTGCTTTTGCATAAGTTGTTTACACTTTTCTTGGTATTTTTTCTCCATAATATTATATATCCCATGGAAGCTCTAAAACCTTGATTATTAATTTCTTTAGGAAAACACATATCTTATTGATTCACGTGGGTAAACCTAAGAATAGCGTGAGAATAGCTTGACTAGGTTTCAAACCCCTTACTTTGTTTTATATGTATTATAAAGGGCATTTTTTGAGATTTCGCCATGGGCATCTGAAACCTCAGGATCGGCCCTGCCCCAATAAGTGTGGGAAACAACTTTTACCCGGTAAGCGTTTACCGAACTTAAAATGACAAACCATTTTGAATGCCAAATATGTTATACTATAAGGGGCTGTTTGTTTTTCAAAATTTTCACTAAATATGGTCTGAAGTCTGATTCGGTTTATGGTCAGATTTTTGGACTTTCAAACTGTTTGTTTTTCTTAAGAGTTCAGAGGATCTTGAGTCTGAAATAGCTCTGAAAGAAAAATTGAAAAAATAAAAAGGTGAAAACCGAATTTCATAAAATCTTTAAGCTTTGCTCCGTAGTCTTCTTCCTCGTGCAGCTAAAGTTTAGATCATTGATTCATCTAATTTTCGACCCATCCTTCCAATTTTCGTATCTGAATTTCGTCCTTCCGATCAATATCTTTTTATTTTAACTATGAACTCCATCCCAGGTTCTCCATCGATTGTTGTTTGATCGATGTTGCAGCACAAATCCCTTCTGGTTCGCAATCGATTGCTGCTTGATGTTTGATCGACTGTTGCAAGATTTTAGATTGATCGATTATTTGTGTTGATTTACGATTTGATGGTTTGTAGAAGATTAAAAGGGAATGCATAAAGAAAGTGGAAATGAATGATGATAGGTATAATAAATTTATTGGAAAGGGTATGTAGAAAGGGTTTTATGGAAATGAATGTTGGGTGAGTTTCAAGGAGATGTGAGTTCCAATGAAATAATATTGAATCTTTTTAGAAGATGAAGGGATTAGATGGTAGGATTTGATTAATATGTTGGATTTTTGGTTAAGAAAATAGGTTTTTTTTACCAAATTTTGGACACAATTAATTATATATAAATGTGTTATATATAGTTAACTATTTGTGGGTTTGTGTTCTACTATATGAGAGCTTCGAATCGATATATCAAGTGTCTAAAACGGATTATATGTGAATGAGATATCGACTCTCAAAGATGAGCTCTTGGGATGTTTTTGAAGAAAAAATCTAGTTGAATTTAGCTTGTCACATATAGGAAGGAAGGCTAATTTTGGAGTGGCTTATAACTAAAGCATGAAGAGGAGCTTTCAAGCTTCTATCATGGTTTTACTCCAACACCTACCCGCGCGCAGGGGGTGGTAGATTCTGGATTTCGTAAGCTAATATTGTCGAATTTGTGCATGGGCGTGACCTGCGGACACGAATGCAGCTCCGAATTCTCGGGCTAGCGCATGACGGTTTTGCTAAAAAAGTTTAGATTTTTTCTTTCTATAACTGACAGATTCTTTAATATCGCCGGTTTCGATTCTCGAATTAAAACCATGTGTCGGTTTCGTACGTTTTTTATTCGAGTTAATAAGATTATCGGTTACGTACGTTTTTTAATTCCAGAATTGAATAGCCGAGTTAATGGGTCGGTTTCATAGGTTACAAATTTTCGACTATATAAACGGACCCAAGCTTATCATTCGAACACACCGAAATCGATAGACTCTCTCTACATCTCTTTTCTGCATACGACTTTCCAGCGATCTTTTCAGGCAAGTTTATGTCCGGCAGTTTACAATTGCTTCCGCCGTTGTACCCTGGGAGCAGACGGCAAATCTGCTTAAGGAAATCGTGTCAAACACGAGCCTCGGTTTTCCCTTTTCTACTGTTTTTCGTTGTTCTCTGAACTGCAGTTTTTTCTTAGAAAATTGTTTCTTACCTTCTGTTTTTATTCAAAACTTCTAACAATCTTAAGCAGAATTTATACGATTTTACTTTCGTTTTGTATAAAAACAGTGATGCGTTTCCTTTAAACTGTTTGGAACAACCTTTTTTGAATCATTTTAGTTTAAAGAATTTTCTGCTCGTAAAACAGCCTTTAATAATCGTTTGTTTTAAAAGCTTCTTTGTTCTTAAGAATTCTTTACAGTGTTAATTATTCGTGTTTTAAACCTGTTACAACTTCGAGTCAATTTCATTCTCGAAACTGTTTATTAAAAACAGATTCTCGTTTTCGTTTAAAACGAACAGTTTTCGAATAAGTTTTGGTGGTTTCCGAGTTAGCTTTGGATTGTGATAATAAACAGATTGAGTAAACAAATTATAATTTGTTTCGGATATAATTCTTTCTGTTTTGTATATTCAGTGGTGCTAATATAAATTGTAATCGATCTTTTCAGAATGTCAAGCGGGATTGTTACCCCACCTGTGAACACCATTGCCGAGATTGTTACCCCACCTGTGATCACCGCTGCAACCACGACTGTGACTACCACGTCGCTGCCTAACACCATGGCAAACCACGCTGAAAAGCCGGAAAAATTTTCTGCTTGAACTTCCGTAGATGGCAGCAGAAGATGTTCTTCTACCTGACCTCCCTGAACTTGGCTCGGTTTCTCACCGAAGTCCCTCCCCAAGTTGGTGAATGGGAATTTGACATTGAATCTGTGAGCGCCGTTGAAGCATGGAAGCATTCCGAATTCCTTTGCCGTAACTATGTGTTGAACGGCCTGGCTGACCCACTTTGCAATGTTTATTGTAAGGTACCAACGGCGAAGGAATTGTGGGAATCGTTGGACCACAAGTATAAAATCGAAGATGCCGGAACCAAGAAGCATGTTGTTGCTCGCTTCTTGGAGTTCAAAGTGATTGACTCTAAAACCGTTATGAGTCAAGTACAAGATCTTCATGTTATCTTACATGACATACTTGCCGAAGGGATGATCGTTAGCGAAACATTCCAAGTGGCGACCATGATTGAAAAGCTTCCGCCCGGTTGGATAGACTTCAAGAACTATCTAAAACACAAACGAAAGGAGATGTCCGTGGAAGAGCTTGTGGTGTGTCTTCGCATCGAAGAAGAAAATCGTAAGGCATTGAAAGGTAGCTACAATGCCGAATCTTTAAAGGCAAACGTGGTTGAAGAAGGACAATCGTCCAAAGCCAAAAGGAAGCGGATTGACAAAGGAAAGGCGAAAGCTAAGGGTCTTGGCCCTAAAAGAGGAACTTTCAAGAAAAAATTCAAGTGCTACAATTGTGGTCAAGTGGGTCACGAAGCTGCGGACTATAAGCAGGCAAAGAAAGAAACCTCGCGTCAAGCCAACATGATAGACGAAGAATTGGTGGCAATGATCACGGACTTTTCATCCATGATGATCTCTGAAGTTAACATAATCGAAGAAAATGCTAATTTCATCAAATATACGTTTTACAAATGATTTAGCATTGTGTGTAACACCCCGCTAAAGCGGAAACACGAGGTGCGACAGCTAACATTTCATCGCAATAGGAAATAAACAACACCAACCATTCATAACTAAAATTTAGAGTTTACAGTTTCAAGTATTACATTCCCAACGAAACTTTTAGTTTTTAACAAAATATAATAAAGATAAAAGAGTCTTGATTGATGTTGTCAACACGCACATTCAAGCGTTATCTACTACCTTGTTATTTCTTGAAAAGCATGTTAAAAACAAATGTCAACTACCGAGAGTTGGTGAGTTCATAGGTTTTCATATGCACAAAACAATTTATATGCAAGTATTTTTTTAGTGAACCTTTATGCTCACTCAAATTTTCACAAACATTTATAGTGAACCTTTTTGCTCACTCCAATTCCAAAGCTTATCTTTAGTGAACCTTTTTGCTCACTCCATTTCAAAGCTTTGTAATAATACATGAGAAAATTCCCGAGATAATGTTATTCACATGATATTAATTGCTGAGCCACTACTAAGCCTAAAACAACATTCTTTGCCCCACGAACTACCTCAGCGGTGGGACTAAAACCCCACACGTGTAGGACTATTACTTGAATTGATAAAGTGCACCTCTACTCGCCAGTCAAAGGTGGGCATTTCAACCAAATAGCGCTATCTACTAATACCATCGGCCCAAAGAGTTAATAGTAGTGTACCAACCGGGGACTTAACATTTTACACTCAACATATCATGTCTCTTAACATTATATCAATTTGCTCATGATTAACATTTATATAGCAATATAAACCAACAGTTAATACTTTGAACATGCTTTTCACCCCAACACGTAAAAACGGTAAAAGAGGGGCTGTGAATACTCACCTTGACGGTTTGCGAAGCAAATGATAGCGGAATTCCGCTCCCAAAGCTTAATAGTGCCCTAAACAAGTATTCGAGAGTATAAGTCCTAAATGTCCATACTTAAAATCCAACTAAGTCCTTATCGTTTTCCTTATATAATGCCATTACATACGTATTTTGAACATACTTTAGTATAATTATAGTTTTATTACATAAATAAGCTATATAAGTGAGAAAAAGTCTTGAAAGTTCAAAGTTATTGTTTTTGGAAAAATTGTAATGCTGACAGATTCAAAATGCTTACAAAAAGGTCATTTTTAGCTTTCAACCATAAGGACAAAATTTCCCAAAATTTTATCTACTGATGATAAGTGTGTTGACATCATGCATACGAAGATTCATCCATTTTTGAGGTGTCTACAATGTATAAATAAATTTTGCAATAAAAGTGTGCACAACAACATTTCAGATTTCCATGACTATAGAGTTGGGTTCATTTGAGGGGTCAAAACATCTCCAAATTTAGAAATTCCAAAGGGGTTTTCAAGTTAACATATAAAGCTAGCCAAGGTGTTAGAAATCACTTAAAATGAATAAGTTTTGAGAGAGATATGACCATTCAAATTCGTATGCAAGAATCTGCCGCTACTGGACTGCACTAACATTCCCATAGCTCGTGCCCTTGACGGCTTCACCCTTTCTTTTCGGCTCAAAGCATCTGCTACTACATTTGCCTTTCCTGGGTGATACTTTATCTCACAATCATAGTCATTGAGCAACTCGACCCATCTTCTTTGCCTCATGTTCAACATCTTTTGATCAAGAATGTGCTGAAGACTTTTGTGATCAGTAAAGATTGTGCATTTTGTACCGTAGAGGTAATGTCTCCAGATCTTGAGTGCGAATACCATAGCTCTAAGCTCTAAGTCATGAGCTGTATAACTCTTTTCATGGATTTTAAACTTTCTTGATGCATGTGTGATAACTTTGTCCTTCTGCTTTAGTATGAATCCCTAAACCTTGATGTCACGCGTTGCAATACACCACAAAATTATATGTCCCTCTTGGTGATGCTAACATCGGTGCATTACACAATTTGTGCTTAAGTGTTTGAAATGCTTCCTCTTGTTGTTCTCCTCAAACAAATTTCTTGTCTTTCTATTTTCGATGGATCGCCGATAATAACCTGCCAATCCGAGAAATTATCAAATCTCCATTGGTGTCTTCGGGATTCCCTCTTTTTTATGGCCTCGACTTTTGTTGGATCCACATGGATTCCTTTTTCATTTACCATATAGTCGAGAAAATGCACCTTACGAATCCAGATTCACACTTTGAAATTTGGCATACAATTTTTCTGTTTTGAGTAACTTCCGGTATCAACCTTAAATGTTGTTCATGCTCCTCTTTATCTCATGAGTAGATCAATATATCGTCTATAAATACGATCACAATCTTGCCCAGGTATGGTCGACATACCCGGTTCATCAAATCCATGAAGACTGTTGGAGCGTTTGTTAGTCAAAATGGCATGACTAGAAACTCGTAATGACCATAACGAGTCCTAAATGCTTTCTTAGCGATGTGCTTTTCGCAAACTCCCATCTGGTGATATTCGGACCAAAGATCGGTCTTGTAGAAGTATGCAACACCTTGTAATTGATCAAATAAGTCATCAATGCGAGGAAGAGGTTAACGGTTTTTGAGGGTTAGATTGTTCAATCCCTGTAGTCTATGCACATCTAAAAGGATTTGTCCTTCTTCTTGACGAATAAAACTGGGGCTCCCCAAGGTGAAGAGCTGGGCCGAATAAATCCTTTATCAAGTAATTCTTGAAGCTGATTTGACAATTCTTGCATCTCTGATGGTGCTAGACGATATGGTGATTTTGCTACGGGGGCAGCTCGTGAAACTAGATCAATGTGGAACTCCACTTGTCTATACGGGAGTAGTCCAGGTAACTCTTCCGGGAATACTTCAGGAAAATCTCGTACAAATGGGAGATATTGAATTCGTTTCTCTTTTATCTCCTTATCCACAACATGTGCCATAAATGACAAGCATTCCTTAATTTCCTTGTTTGGCTTATATTGCTTTGTTCCTCCCCTTGGTGCTGCTCAATCCTTTATTCAGCGTGGAATACCTATCTTTAGAGTGGTCTGGGCTTCTACACTCGTAGTAGGCTTTCCGCCCTTCTTGACCTTTCTTTCCTTTCTATAGTATGGAGCAAAATGTCCTGCTAGTTTATACTCGGTACACGAAATATAAGCTCCTAGCTGGTTGTGCTCACATCTAATACATTTTGGATGAGACCCCATATACTGTTCCAGACTACTGGGTCTTCACTCCAAAACTTCTAACTACCTTCCGACTTTTGTTTGAATTACCTCCACTCATCTCCTCAAACAAGTGTTCTAACTTTCTTATATTACCACCCATTCCATTCGATTGATACAATAATTCCATCGTTCCTCCTACTTACAATTAGATTGATGGTAACTTGTGTGACTATGCTATGTACTGCTTCCTAGACTTGTTAGGCTATGAGTTGAGCAATGTTGGGCGATTGATTCTCAGGGTTTACTCTCGAGCTGTGTGTGTTTGCTAAGGAGTGGTGGGTTGATACTGGAGCCACTCGTCATGTGTGTTATGACAAAAACAACTTTCATACCTTCAAGGAGGTAAATGATGATCAAAAGTTGTTTATGGGGAATGCCGCCACTGCTGAAATCAAGGGAATTGGAGAGGTGGTTCTGAGAATGACTTTAGGGAAGGAGCTGAAGTTGAAAGATGTTTTGTTTGTTCCAGAGCTTAGGAAGAACCTCGTGTCCGGGTGGTTGTTGAACAAAGTTGGCTTTAAGCTTGTGTTTGAGTCAGACAAGTTTGTTTTGTCCAAGAGTGGTATGTATGTTGGTAAGGGATATGCCATGAATGACATGTTCAAGTTGAATGTAATGGTCGTTAATGTTATGAATAAGAATGCATCTACTTCCGCTTATATGCTTGAATTTTCTAACATTTGGCATGGTCGTTTAGGACACGTAAACTTTCATTCCATTCAACGTTTAAGTAAATTAAATTGCATACCAACTGTGATATTGACTTAAAACATAAATGCCCCGTTTGTGTAGAAGCCAAACTTACAAGAACATCTTTCCAATCAGTTGATAGAAAAACCGAACCCCTTGATTTAATTCACACAGACGTGTGTGACTTAAAGTCGATTCCTACTAGAGGTGGGAATAAATACTTCATCACATTCATCGATGATAATACATAGTATTGCTATTTATATTTACTTAAAA
The DNA here is from genome assembly GCA_030169165.1 of Centaurea solstitialis. Classification (NCBI taxonomy): domain Eukaryota; kingdom Viridiplantae; phylum Streptophyta; class Magnoliopsida; order Asterales; family Asteraceae; genus Centaurea; species Centaurea solstitialis. Next base: position 39,941,589 of record CM058041.1, on the reverse strand, counting down.
GTAAAGATGAAGCAATTGATAAGTTTGTGACTTATAAAAGCGAAGTTGAAAATCAACTTAATAAGAAGATCAAGGTTGTTAGAAGTGATAGGGGTGGTGAATATGTTTCACCATTTGCCGAATTTTGTTCACAAAACGGAATTCAACATGAATTCACGGCACCCTATTCACCCCAACAAAATGGTATTGCTGAAAGGAAAAACCGAACCTTGAAAGAAATGGTAACTGCCATGGTAATAAGTTCTGGTGTAGATCAGAACTTGTGGGGGGAGCTGTTCTATCCACAAATTATCATTTAAATAAGATACCTCGCAAGAAAAAGGATGAATCACCGTATGAACTTTGGATGGGTCGAAGCCATCCTACAAGTACATACGAGTGTGGGGATGCCTAGGTAAGGTAGTAGTACCACTGCCTAAAGTACAAAAGCTAGGACCAAAGACAGTGGATTATATATTCATTGGATATACACAAAATAGTAGTGCCCATCGGTTTCTTGTGTATGAGTCTAAAAATCTAGAAATACACAACCTAGAAGAGCAAGTTTCATTTTCCAAAGGTAAAGAAGTTGTTCGAGAAGATGAACAAACTATATCTGAAGAAGATGAAGAACAACCTAGAAGAAGTAAACGGGCAAGGGTAGAAAAATCGTTTGGTCCCGATTTTCTCACTTACATGGTGGAAAGTAAACCTAAGACTTACCGTGAGGCGGTTACTTCTTCAGAAGGACCTCGATGGAAAGAAGCCATTAAAAGTGAGATAGATTCTATCTTACAAAATCATACATAGGAACTAGTGGACCTACCTCCGGGTTGTAAACCATTGGTTAGCGATGGATCTTTAAGAAGATGAAAGTTGATGGCACCATTGATAAATACAAGGCAAGGTTAGTAATAAAGGGTATAGGAAAAAGGAAGGTCTAGATTACTTTGATACATATTCGCCAGTAACGCGAATAACATCCATTAGGTTGGTGTTGGCAATTGCAGCCATTAGAAATCTGCAAATTCACCAAATGGATGTGAAAACTGGTTTTCTAAATGGAGAGTTAGATGAAGAGATCTACATGGAGCAGCCAGAGGGCTTTGTTGTCAAAGGTAAAGAGAACAAGGTATGTAAACTTGTTAAATCCTTATATGGCCTAAAACAAGCTCAAAAACAATGGCATCAAAAGTTTGATCAAGCCATGCTGGAAAGTGGTTTTAAAATAAGTGAGTGTGATAAATGTGTTTATATGAAAGACACCGCTCATGGTTATGTCATATTGTGTCTATATGTTGATGATATGCTCATCATCGGTAGTGATGACAAGATGATAAGGTCCACGAAAGATATGTTGAAATCTAAGTTTGACATGAAGGACATGGATTTAGCAGATGTGATACTTGGAATCAAGATCACAAGAACTCAAAATGGTCTAGTATTAAGTCAAATTCATTATGTGGACAAAATTCTTGAGAAATTTAATCAAGGAGATACTGGTATAGCTAGAACTCCAATTGACACTAGTCAACACTTATCCAAAAATAGAGGGGATAATGTTGCACAAGTGGAATACTCAAGAATAATCGGCGGTCTGATGTATCTTATGAGTTGTATTGGACCTGACTTAGCATATGCAGTAAGCAGGCTAAGCAGATACACTAGTAATCCAAGTGTTGAACACTGGAAAAACATTACTAGATTGTTAAGGTACTTAAGATACACAAGAGAGTAGGGGTGCTCAAAAAACCGACGAACCCGATCAACCCAACCCAACCCGAGCAAAAAAAATCAACTCGAAGTAAACCGAAACATATTTGATACAAGAAATCACCAACCCGACTATATTGGGTCGGAATTGGGCCAGGCCCAATGGAACCCGACCCAACCCGATCATCCGATCAATATGCACGCTAGTTTAATTTTTTTAGGTTTACACTTTGTTGCTTCCCTTCCCTATCTCATACGCTGCTCTCTGCCTTCCTCACCCTCCACTGTGTGACGCACCAAGAAACAAGAATTCAAGGTCAACCATCGAAGCTTGAAGGGAATCGATCAGGGTTTAAAAAGTCGCATAAAGGTCTGAATCAATTTTAACCATCTAATTTTGTAATCGATTTTAAACATCTAATTTTATAATCCATTCTAATCTTCTATTCTAATCGATTTATCTAATTTGCTAATTGCATATTTGCACTTCCACCAAACACCATCGATTTTTGGTACATTTCTTTAAATTTGAAGTTTAGAAACTACCTACATGTTATATTGTTATATATGTTTATGTTTCTTTTGATTTCTGCAAATACGTATTATATATGTTTACTTGAAAGTTAAAATAACCTACATGTTATATATATTTACATTTCTTTTAATTTCTGCAAATAAATATTATATTTGTTTACTTGAAACAACCTACATGTTATATATGATATATATCTTTACATGTTGTATATCTTTGCTTGTTTATTTTGTTTTGAAACAGCCTACAATCTACATGTCATATATGTTTTCTATGTTATATATGTTTGCTTGTTTACTTTGTTTTGAAACAGCCTACATGTTATATATGTTTACAAATTACAACATTACATGTTATATATGTTTTGCTTGTTTACTTTGTTTTGAAACAGCCTACATGTTATATATGTTTACAAATTACAACTTTACATGTTATATATGTTTTCTGTTTTATTCTTATTTTCTGTTTTCTCTTTTGAAACTTACTGTTTTCTGTTTTATTCTTACTTTTTGTTTTCTGTTTTGAAACTTCTTGTTTTCTGTTTTATTCTTACTTTCTGTTTTCGGTTTCAAAACTTTCTGTTTTCTGTTTTATTCTTTCTTTGCTACAAAAACATATGTTACTTGTTTATTTTGTTGTAAATTATAGAAGAATATGCTTGATTTGCTTGATAATATGTTTTATGTTTTGTTTCTTTAGAAGAACACAATGGATGCTGGTGCTACTACCCCGATACCTATTGACAAAGAGATCAAAGAAGAACCAAATACTAATAAAAAAGGTTGGGTGGTAGAGTATCCAATGTTTGGGATCACTTTACAAAAGTAGAGGGTGGAGATCCAAACGATCCTAGGTGTGCTTGCAACTATTGTGGAAAAACCTATGCTTGTGATAGTAAGAAAGTTGGCACAACTAGTTTGTGGACACACATAAGAAAGCAATGTAGGAAGTATCCGGGTAGGGAGACCGATAAAAAGCAAAAAGTACTTAGTTTTCAAACTGGTGGTGATGATTCGGGAAATTTGCTAGCCGTGACTTTTAATAAAGAAAAGATTCGCAATGCCTTAGCTAAGTTTGTGGTGAAAGATGAACAACCTTTTAATGTTGTTGATGGTGAAGGGTTTAGGGAGTTTTGTCAAGTCATGCAACCTAAGTTTCATCTCCCTAGTAGAATGACCGTTAGTAAGGATGTATTAAAGTTGTTTTCCGAGGAACGTACTAAGTTAAAGAAAGAGTTAACTAAGGGTGGGCAAAGAGTGTGTTTAACCACATATTGTTGGACTTCTTGTACTCAAGAACCTTATATGTGTCTAACCGCACATTATATTGATAGTGATTGACATTTGCACAAAAAGATCATAAATTTGTGTCAAATTGAAAATCACAAAGGCGAGACCATAGGCAAGGTTATCGAGACTTGTTTACTTAGTTGGGGATTGGAGAAGGTTTTTAGTGTCACTGTTGATAATGCATCTACTAACGATGTGGCTATTGGGTATGTGAAGAAAAGGGTTAATGCATGGAAAGGTTCGGTTCTTGATGGTGACTTCATTCATTTAAGGTGTGGTGCTCACATCTTAAATTTGATTGTGGGTGATGGGTTGAAAGATTTGCATGATTCAATCGCCACCGTTCGTAATATTGTGAGGTACATTCGATCATCTCCTTCAAGGTTTCAAAAGTTCAATGCATGCATTGAGAGGGAAAAGATTGATTACAAGGGTGCACTACACCAAATGTTGTCTTAGACAACATATGTCAATTGTCCATGTTGCTTAAGAAAAGCTTAGGCAACAAAGGCTAATATATGTTGCCTAAGTTTCCTCTTAGGCAACATATACTTCTATGTTGCATAAGTGATTACTTAGGCAACATATAAATTATTATATGTTGCTTTAGACTCTCTTAAGCAACATTATCCCTTGCGTTGCCTTAGCTTTTATATGGACCACTCATTTAAAAAAAGTAAATTAATCAAAGTTATCATAGGCAACATATAATATAATTCATTTGTTGCATTAGAGTTTTCATAGACAACATATATTTTCTTGTGTGTATGTTGCATTAAAGTTTAAAATAACTTTTTGATATAAAAACTATTTAATGAATTTTAGAATAAATTTCGTCGATACAAATAATTGTCATTGTTGTTATTGGGCCTTAATTAAGCCATACAAGGTCTTGTTGGGTTATATGGTTCTTAATAAACATTAGCAGCTGTTAATAAACTATAATATGTATTAGTGGTCATATAGAGTTCAATATACACCACATGCATAAATACAGTACGTACATGCATACAAACACGTAAGCCATAGGTTTTTCGGGGCCTTAATAAGTCACATAGTGTCTTATTAGGCTATAATGGTTCTTAACAAGGTCTGGTGATTCTTAATAGGCTATAGTGGATCTTTGTGGTCTTATGAGCCCAATAAACACCACATGCATATATATAGTACAAACTTGCATACATACAGACACATAATAAGCCACCATTTATGTTGTTAGGCCTTCGTAAACCATAAAAGGTATTGTTAGGCTATAGCTATAACGGATCTATAGGAAGTAGTGGTTCTTAATAGGCATATAGTAGTTTTTGATAGTCTTATAGAGCCAACTACACACCACATACACATATGCCTTCTATACACACACTATTAGTGTTATTAGGCCTCGATAAGTCATAAAAGGTTTTATTGGGCTATAATGGTTCTTAATATGCTTCAGTGATTCTTAATAGTCTTATAGAGTTCAATACACACCACATGCACATATGTGTTGCATATATGTATGCAATTAAGTAATAAGTCACCGTTGGTGTGATCGGGGTTTAATAAGTGATAAAAGATATTGTTGGGCTATAATGACTTAATAGGTTTTACTAGTTCTTAATAGGCTATGGTGGGGCTTACTGAACTTATAGAGTCCAAATGCCCCTTAAGTTGATGAAGGCTTAATACAGTTCATTTACAGTCAATCACTACAATATGACCTAACCTAATCCAAAGATGGGTCGGGTTGAGTATATTCTTAATAGGCTATAATGTATCTTATGTTGTTGTATGTGTGATTGTATAGATAATATGTGTGTGTTGTTTGATAATCACATATGATACATATATGCGTTGTATAATGGATATCAAAGTATTGAGTATATTGTTCTACCCTATGTCATAAATAAACTTCAATTTGTTTAACTTAGTGAATGTGCCGGTATTGGGGTGGACTGCCAAGTGCTTAGAGGGTGATTCGATAGAGGTCTCGTTGGAGGTGACACCTTCTGTCCAACTTCGACCGTACCTTCTAACATTAGGGTCACCAACTATACCAGTATCACCAACTATGTCAGATGTGACACTTCCTGACATAAAGACATAGATGCCTACTAGTGGCCCACATGTTATAGATATATGTATCAATTATCGTCGCATCATGTGGATTTGACGAAAAGATCGTGGGATAAGTTGAGTTAATTATGAGAAACGAATCTGAACTTTTGATCCATTTTAATGTCATGCCCTCCCATGAATTGTGTGTTTAGAAAGGAATTGATCTACTGCATCTGTGTGCATCTCATCCTAACATGCATCAAATGGTTGATAACTACGTTAACCTTAGTTTCTTATCGGAACCCAACCCTTGTAGTGTATAGGGGTCGTATTAGTTACAAACCATGAAATTCTTACAAGCTTTAGAAACCAATCTTAACCATACATATGTAAGATTAGGTTTGTAGAGTTTCTAAGGATTTCATTATTTGTATTTGATACTTCCATTGATTTTGATGGTTAAGTTAATAAAAAAAATCATTAAATTTTTAATTTGATAAAAAAATGTTTCATATAATTATCTTTTCTTGATAAAGTTGTTTCAATATATTAAACAATCTTATAAATCAATTTTATTAACTTAACCAATGAATTCAACGATTTATACCATTTGTATTTTTAAAGTAATTTGCCTTTGATTATTCCTCTATATATAGATAATCCAAAGACACTCATATGTTTAAGTTAAAATTTTAAAAAGTTTAAAAGTTATTATTTAGCATTTAGAATAACACCATATAACTTTTTTTGTTATTATTTAAAGTAATGAATTTATTATTAAAAGTTACTATTATAAATTAAATTTTAACCTACTTAAGATATTTCTTTAAAATTTCACTTAAAACTCTTTCTCCCTCTTTTTACTTTTGATTTCCCCGTCTCGTTTCCAGCAAATTTCATTTCCCCTCTTTTTATTCCTATTTCCCTCCTCTTTTCTATTCCCTCAAATTTCATTTCCCCCCAATATTTTTCCACGTCTTTTAAACCCTAAAGTTAGAGCGCCTCTCCCTTATCTGCAATATCCCATCGTTTCCCTAATCAGAAATCGACCCCTCTATAAATCGCTACCACCGTCGCCTTGCTGCAGCCACACCACCACTATCGCCCTCCTCCAACACCACCACCACCACCACACCACCACTATCCCCCATCTCCAGCCAAACCAACATCATTGTAAATCTAGTAACCCCTAAATCTGTACAAATCTTGTAATCTCTAAATCTGAACGAATCTGGTAACCTGTTTATAGATTATGTTGCTTGTTTGCAATTAATTTGTTTTTCGATGTGTTTATTGCAGTTGTTGCTTTTAATCTGTTAATCTCTTCTATTTTGAACTTACTTGTCTGATACAAGGAAGTGTGAGTTAAGGATTGTTAAGGTAATCGAATTTGATTCATCAAATTATATTTCAAAGATTTATTATTAGAAAAAGTCACTTTTAATGGTTTTTAGTTTTTGAAATCAATAAATTCATAATATTTGTGAGTACCTTGTGAATCAGGTTGCATGAAAAACTTGATGAAATACATGCTTTGCTACTAACAAGTTGAAATGTAGTTGAAAATTGTATGAGTTATTAATATTTAAAATCAATTTCATTATTGCTTAAGATTTTAATTTAAGTTGCTTGTGACCTCAATGAGAAGTTGTATGTTTGTATTGTAAGATACCTTGTTTTTTGGATGATGTTGTGGCTTCTTATGTATATTATGAGTTGGTTTTTGGATTATTATCTTTATTTATGTGCGTGTATATATGTAGATAGATGCTTAGCTCTTTACTCAAATAAAAACAATTACATTTTCACTAATATTTGATGTTTAATTTACTACCTTTTATATGCTTTCCAAGTTCTAATGTATACATATGTTCTGATGTATGTATATATAGGTTACCAATATGATGGAGTGTTGTTTAATGAGGACATCAACACAGTGAGGAGATACGGTTGCTAAAAGAGGAACAAAATGAGGCAACAAATAAAGCCATCGAGCTAGAGAGGAAGCCGTCGAACAAAGAAAGATGATGAAAACATTGACAAAGATGATAATGCTACTCAACAACCCCGACGTCTCAAGCTTTAGGTTAATTTTTAATTTTTGGAGTTATTTAGGAACACGTTGTTTTTCAATTATTTAACTTATTCATTTTATTTGGTTAATTATAGAATTAAGTTGTTTGTACAAAACATGTATTTGTTGTTTATGAGAATTGTTATGTTTGTTTATAAAACGCGTGCAAATAAAAAACTGCAACGTGAATACGTGATTTATAAAGTGAGCCGTAATGTTTTTTTATTTATCTATAAAACTTCTTAGGCAACTTATAAACAACACAAGTGTTGTGTAAGAGAGGTATTATATTATTTAAATTATAGTTTAAAAGCTACATAACTAAAAAGAATATGTTGTTTAAGTTGATATCTTACGCAACGTTTGCAAATAGAGTATCTTGTCTAAGATGATACCTTAGGCAACATATTGAAAGTATGAATGTTGCCTTAGAATTTGTATGGTGCAACATATGTTTTAGTACATAGGCAACATATCCTTTTATATGTTGCCTAAGGAGTTAACTTAGGCAACATATGGTGTTTGACTATGTTGCTTAAGTTCTTATGCAACATAGAGAAGGCAACTATGCTTAGGCAACATGAGTATGTTGCCTAAGTCTTAGGCAACACATAAACCACTCTTAGACAACATTTTTCATTTGTTGCCTAAGTGACATTTTGAGGTAGTGGTGGGTTGGTCTTAGATGTGCCTACAAGATGGAATTCAACTTTTATGATGTTAGATGTGGCACTTAAATTTGAAGATGCTTTTGCATGTTATGAGGATGAAGACCATAGGTATTTGATTCACTTTTTAGAAAATGAGAATGGGAAAAAGATAATCAGACCACCAAAGAGTCATGATTGGAAGTGTGCTTCGGCTTTTGTCAAATTTCTTTCCACCTTTTATGAAGCTACTTTAAAGTTTAGTGGAACTTTGCATGTCACTTCAAACAACTTCTATCATGAGATTTGTGAGATCCATACACACTTGAATTCTTTGGGTAGAAGTCATGATTCCATATTGTCTTCCATGGCCAAGAAGATGAAGGCTAAGTTTGACAAATATTGGGGGGATCCGGATAAGATAAATCCAATGTTGTTTTTGGCCGTTGTACTTGATCCAAGGTATAAGATGAAGTATTTGAAATTTCTTTTTGAGTGCCTTTATGATAGTACAACCATTGCCAAGATTTCCATGAAGGTGGAACAAATCCTTAACGAGTTGTTTGAAGTCTACAATAGTGAGTTTGGAGGTGGTGATGATAAGGTTAGTTATATTTCTCTTTAATATACATGTTGTTAACAAATCCTTATAAGTTTAAATTAATTTAGTTCATTATATATTTTAAAATGTTCATGTTTTTTGTTAACTTTGTTGTATTTCTCTTTAATATGTATAGGTTGCCAAAAATGACGCAGCAATGAGCAATGAAGATTCAAAGAGATCTTTGTTGGAAAGTTATATGCGAAAACAACAAATGCAAGTGCCGGAGAAAATGAACGATCTTCAAAGATATTTGGTTGAAGAGTCTCTCGATCCAAGGACGACCGGCGTTGACATTTTGTTATGGTGGAATGTAAATGGTTGTAAGTATGATATTTTGTCTTTGATTGCAAAAGATGTTCTTGCCATTCTCGTGTCTTTGGTGGCTTCCGAATCTGCATTTAGTACTAGCGGACGTATTTTAGACTCATTTAGGAGTCTAAAATACACTTGAGGCATTAGTTTGTACCCAAAGTTGGTTGAAAGTGGGTTCAGGAGGAATTAAAGTGAAGGACTATGTTGATGAAACACAATCATATGAGTTCTTGGGTGAAGGTAATACTAAACATGTTCAACTAATTTATTTGATAATAGTAAATTTTCTATTATTTTATCTATTTTCTATAAGTTGTTAACTTTTATTTTGCATTGTAGATGGCGTGACCAACCTTGAGGAGAAGAAAGGGAAAGAATCGAAGATGGAGATGCCTACAACAGTTGTTGTCGATTGATGTTATCAACTTATCATTCGATTTAACATTTTAAAGACATGTTTTGGATTTGTTAACTTTGGTTATGGATTGTTTCCTTTGGTTTTTGGATTGTAACTTTGATTTGGATTGGTAACTTTGATTTGGACTATTAACTTTGTTTTGGATTTTTATCTATGGTTTTAATCTGCTTCATTTATTTATTTTGTATGCTTGTAATTTTAATTATACCTTTATTCAAACATAACCCGACCAACCCGAATGGGTTAGGTTGGAAATTTTCCAAACCGACAACATCGGGTTGATTACTCAAAATGCCTTCAACCTGATCAACCCAACCCATGTGCACCCCTACAAGAGAGTATGGATTGCACTATGGATGATATCCAGCTGTAATCGAAGGATACAGTGATGCAAATTGGATATCTAATATAAAAGATTCCAGGTCTACAAGTGGATATGTATTTACACTTGGAGGTGCGGCTATATCTTGGAAATCATATAAGCAAACTATTATAGCCAGATCCACGATGGAATCTGAGTTTATCGCCCTAGATAAAAGTGGCGAGGAAGCAGAGTGGCTACGTCAGATTGTGGAGGATATTCCCAAATGACCTAAGCCGGTAACAGCCATATGTATACATTGTGATAGCCAATCGGCAATTGGCAGAGTTCAAAGTACAATGTATAATGGGAAGTCAAGGCACATTAGACGCATACATAATACAATAAGACAACTACTCTCTACTGGAGTTATCTTAATTGACTATGTAAAGTCAAAAGATAACATTGCGGATCCACTTACGAAAGGCCTAAGTAGAGATTTAGTTTATAAGTCGTCCAAAGGAATGGGACTGAATCCCTTGAATGAATAAATTCATGCAAAGGAAACCTTACCCAGAAGACTAAAGATCCCAAGATCTGGGTTCAAAAGGACAACCTAGTTGTATGAATGTGGAAAGTCACTATAGGGGAGTTATTAAACTTCAAAGACGGTGAAATATGAGGATAAGCATAGAGCTTTTAATGATTATTGATAATCACCTATGACAAAGAGAAGTGGGGTCGCTTCGACGGGAATTATTGGGGATACATTCCTAAAAGCTTTCTCTGAACCAGGCGTTGTTCATGACCATAACGAACACGAGTATGAGGATATGAACTTGTTAGGAAGAGTCATGTGTATGTATAATTGTCTACACAAATGACTGGTCATTTCAAGGACATCGAGTCTACTGACAGTTAGGAGATTGAGTATGTTTCATAAGGGAAGGTTCAAAGAGTAACACTTACCTATCCTATGCAAGATTCGACCTTTGAAATTTCTGTACGGAATTTTCATATGCAGAGATCGATCTACATTCATGTGGGGGATTGTTGGATTTTTGGTTAAGAAAATAGGTTTTTTTTACCACATTTTGGACACAATTAATTATAGAGTAAATTACGGATTTGGTCCCTATGGTTTGGGGGTTTTTATGAATTTGATCCCTAAACTTCAGTAATTATGGATTTGGTCCCTGTGGTTTGCAAATTCTTTTGAATTTGGTCCCTGGTAGTGCAAATAGGCAGGGACCAAAACCAATAGAATTTGCAAACCATAAGGACCAAATCCAATAGAATTTGCAAACCACAAGAACCAAATCCAATAAAATTTGCAAACCATAGGGACCAAATCTGTAATTATTAAAGTTTAGAGACCAAATCTATAAAAACCCCCAAACCACATGGACCAAATCCGTAATTTACTCTTAATTATATATAAATGTGTTATATATAGTTAACTCTTTGTGGGTTTGTGTTCTACTATATGAGAGCTTCGAATCGATATGGCAAGTGTCCAGAACGGATTATATGTGAATGAGATATCGACTCTCAAAGATGAGCTCTTGGGATGTTTTTGAAGAAAAAATCTTGTTGAATTTAGCTTGTCCCACATAGGAAGGAAGGCTAATTTTGGAGTGACTTATAACTAAAGCATGAAGAGGAGCTTTCAAGCTTCTATCATGGTTTTACTCCAACACCTACCTGCGCCCAGGGGGTGCAGATTCTGGATTTCGTAAGCTAAAGTAGTCAAACTTGTGCATGGGCGACCTGTGGACACGAATGTAGCTCGGAATTCTCGGCCTAGCGCAGGACGGTTTTGCTAAAATTCTTTAGATTTTTTCTTTCTGTAACTGACAGATTCTTTAATATCGTCGGTTTCGATTCTTGAATTACAACCGTGTGTCGGTTCCGTACGTTTTTATTCTCGAGTTAATAAGATTATCGGTTACGTACGTTTTTTTATTCCAGAATTGAATACCCGAGTTAAAGGGTCGGTTCCATAGGTTACAGATTTTCGACTATATAAACGGACCCAAGCTTATCATTCGAACACATCGAAATTGATAGACTCTCTCTACATCTCTTCTCTGCATACGACTTTCCGGCGATCTTTTCAGGCAAGTTTACGCCCGGCAGTTTACAACTGCTTCCGCCGTTGTATCCTGGGAGCAGACGGCAAATGCAAATCTACTTAAGGGAATCGTGTCAAACACGAGCCTCGGTTTTCCCTTTTCTACTGTTTTTCGTTGTTCTCTAAACTGCAGTTTTTTCTTAGAAAATTGTTTCTTACCTTATGTTTTTATTCAAAACTTCTAACATAATATATTATAATAAATTATGGTATAATATATTTTTTAAATAGATAATTATACATATTTTAATAATGTTCATCAAACTTTAAATTCCACATATAGATAGCAAATAGTTTATATACTCGATTCAGACTTCTTATATTACAACAAACAGTCTTATAAACTCAGATTTCAGACTTCAAAACCACCTCTAATTTATCAGAAGTAGAATAAGACTTCAGACTTCTTAAAAAACAAACAACACCTAAGATGATAATTGAATATGAATCTCTTGCCTATAGACGCTTACCTGATAAACTTCTTGGTAAACACTCCTAAATTAAAAAGTAATCATTTAAGACGGTATAATAAGCTATATTTTACTTTTACATATATTTAGTCTCTAATGTATGTTAATTTAAAAACCTTTTAACTTATTTTTTACATTAAAGACCTCTACATATACAAACTTTTTGGATTTGGTCCCCGAGATAAATGGTTTTTTTATGGATTTGGTCCACAAGGAAAATGACCTTCTATTTCTTTTCTCTTAAATAGAAGGATAAATTTGTTGATTTACTGTTTCTTTATTATACACCTGTTATGGAATAATTTTATAATTAGTGTGGATGTCAGTCCCTTTATTAATGGTATGGATATGTACCATATAGTGTATTATCTTTCTTAGAGGACAAGTAATATCTGTATATAAATATGTACCGTCTATTGAATAATAACATAAGCTTCTTAGCTTTCTCCCTCTCTTCCTCTCTCTCTCTCGATTTCGTCTCTCTCTATTCTTGTTATATTCATAACACGTTATCAGCACGAAGCTCTTGACGAAGACGACATCGGCGGCGACAAAGGCATCCGACGAAAAGAATCCAAAAACATCCTACTAGCGAGGGTTCTACCTTCTTAATTTTATACTGCGATTTGTTAATCTGCAATCAATATGTTTTATTCCTTCTTCTAAAAAGAGATAGGATTGTTCTTATAATTTTATGATTTGTTAAACTGCAATTCTATGATTTATGATTTTATGACTTACAAATATTTATCGCGAAATTTTATGATTTATGATTTGTGATTTATCAAAACTGCAATTTCACGGTTTTCACAAAAAAACCCTACTCGATCGAATTTTGTTTCTGGGTCGACCTCGCGGCGCGAGCTCTTATCTTCACGGCGCGAGGATGTAATTTAGGGTTTGGGTCTCTCGTATGATGCTCGCGACGCGAAACGGCGTATTCACGGCGCGAAAAGAAGCTGTAGCTTCGATTGACCTTAGCGACGCGAGAATTCAGACTCGCGATCGCGGGAATACTTCTGTTTTGTGATCGATACCTTGCGACGCGAAGTCTTTAATCTCGCTACGCGATAATACCCTTATTTGGAAAATATGCTAACCTCGCGGCCCGAGGATATGTTCTCGCGACGTGAGCGTCTTGCTGATTCAAAAATAAATATTTACTGTTTTCCCAAATATCCTATATGAAGTTTTGACACTATTAAACTCTTGTATCTTATCATAGTTAATCATGTCAAACCTTTACTTGAGTTTTTGGCTTTGGATATCACCGGAAAGAACTACTTGTCTTGGGTATTAGATGCAGAAATACACGTAGATGCCAAGGGCCTTGGAAAAACCATCAAAGAAGGAAACCAGGAATCTATCCAGGATAGGGCAAAGGCGATTATTTTCTTACGCCATCATTTACATGAAGCCCTAAAAACTGAATACCTCACTATAAAAGATCCACTTATCCTCTGGAAAAATCTTAGAGGTCGCTACGATCACCAAAGAACTGTGATATTGCCAAAGGCACGTTATGAGTGGGTTCATCTGAGGTTTCGAGACTTTAAGTCTGTAAGCGAGTATAACTCAGCTATGTTTAGAATTACCTCACAATTAACCCTATGTGGTGAAAAGATTACTGATGAGGAGATGTTAGAGAAAACATCTCCACCTTTCACGCTTCTAATATGCTTTTGCAACAACAATATTGTGAAAGGGGATTTAAGAAATATTGTGATTTAATTTCATGTTTACTGGTTGATGAGCAAAACAATGAACTCCTCATGGAAAACCATGAGACCCGTCCTACTGGAACCACCCCATTCCCAGAAGCGAATGTGGCAACATATAATGATCAAAGAGAAAATAATAGACGTGGTCGGGGTCATGGTCGATTTCGTGGTCGTGGTCAAGGCCGTGGATGAGGTCACGGTCGAGGAAATGGTCGTGGAGGATATCCTGGTGTTCAATTGAACAACCCAAAGGCACATACTCATGAAAAGAAAAATGCACATGAAAAGAAAGAAAAACCGACAAGTAGTACGTGTAATCGTTGTGGCATGGAAAACCATTGGACCCGCACATGCCGTACAACAAAGCATCTAGTGGAACTTTATCAAAAATCACTCAAGAATGAAATTAAAGGGGCAGAAGTGAATTTTGCTTATGAGCATAAAGATGATGATAACCCCGATGGTCCTGAAGACCATAACAATGCAACTCATTTGGATGTCGGCGATTTCCTAGTAAATGAGTGATCACTATCCTAAGATCAATCCATATGTCAAAGCTTTTCTATTTTTATGCATTCTAGTATTTTGAACATTCTATCAAATTTCTCTTATTTAGCATGTTTTATGAACTCTAGTAATCAAGTATTATGTTATCTTTTGAACTTTAGTAATTGAATGTTTTCTTTTGGATTTATAAATTTTTTTGGCAATTTTGTTAGAATATGGATTGTTTGAAAATTGATGATGAAGACATATGTCTGGTGGATAGTGGATCAACACACACAATCCTCAAGAAAAGGAGATATTTCTCTCATTTGACCACCCAAAAGGCAAATATTATCACAACATCGGGTGTTGTAAACATAATTGAAGGCTTTGGAAAAGCACATGTGCAATTACCAGGCGGAAGTAATTTGAAAATCGAAAATGCACTTTATTGCCCCAGGTCTCAAAGAAATTTATTAAACTTTAAAGATATCCGTAAGAATGGATAACATATTGAGACTATGGATGAAGGAGAATCTGAATATCTCTTCATTACAAATATAAGTTCCAGAAAGAAAAATGTGTTGGAAAAATTATCTATGTATTTTTCCGGCTTATACTATACTAAGATAAGTGCAATTGAAACAAACATGGTCATAAACCAGAAGTTTATGGACCGAGAAAATTTTATCCTTTGGCATGACCGGTTGGGCCATCCTGGTTCAGTAATGATGCGAAAAATAATAGAACAGTCATGTGGGCATCCTTTGGAGAACCAGAAGATTCTCCAAACCAAGGATATGACTTGTGTTGCGTGTTCAAAAGGAAAGTTAATTACTCGCCCATGACCAGCCAAAGTAGGGTTTGAAGCCCTCAATTTTTTGGAAAGGATACAAGGGGATATATGTGGGCCCATACATCCCCCTTGTGGACCATTTAGGTATTTTATGGTTTTAATTGATGCATCAACCAAATGGTCACATGTGTGCTTATTATCAAGTCGCAATTTGGCGTTTGCGCGATTACTTGCCCAATTAATACGATTGAGATCACATTTTCCAGATTATCCTATAAAGACAATTCGTTTAGATAATACTGGTGAATTCACGTCCCAAATATTTAATGATTATTGTATGTCTATTGGGATAAAAGTTGAGCATCCTGTAACTCACGTTCATACACAAAATGGGCTTGCTGAATCGCTTATTAAGCGACTACAAATGATAGCCAGACCAATGATTATGAAATCAAAACTACCAGTTTCTGCCTGGGGCCATGCTATCTTACACGCAGCCACATTAATTCGCATCAGGCCAACAAGTTATAATGCCTCCTCCCCTTTAAAAACCGTTTTTGGTCAGGAACTGAATATTTCCCATCTAAGAATTTTTGGTTGTGCGGTTTATGTCCCAATTGCTCCACCACAACGCACAAATATGGGACCTCAAAGACGGTTGGGAATATATGTTGGATATGAATCCGCATCTATAATTAAATATTTAAAACCTTTAATGGGGGATTTATTTACGGCTCGATTTGCTGATTGTCATTTTGATGAATCAGAATTCCCAGCATTAGGGGGAGGAACTAAACAGGTGGAAACTCAAAGTAAAATAAGCTGGAGTGAATTATCATTGTTTCATCTTGATCCTCGAACTAAAGAATGTGAACTAGAAGTTCAAAGGATAATTCACTTACAAGGATTAGCAAATCAATTACCAGACACATTCACTGACCTAAAGAGAGTGACAAAGTCACATGTACCAGCTGCTAATACTCCAATTAAAATTGATGTCCCAAAAGGACAAGATAATATGAGCAATGAGTCAGAGGACGCCAGAAGCATGGTAGACCACTCGGTTCCAAAGATAAAAATCCTCAAAAGAAAAAGGGAGCTAATAATCAAGATGGTCATATCGAGGTTAAACCATTTTCTAGTTAATTAGTTATTTACTTAGTTGTCTTTTAGTTAATTAAACCATTTTCCTAAAAACCCCCCATCATTCTAGATTAATTAAACTAGTTAGGATTATTAGTCTACATAACTTGACCGTTCCCAGTGGTAAGAACGATACCTGGACTTTCCTACACTATATTACTCGCGATCAGGTACGCTTGCCTGTGAATGTGGTAATTGTGGTTAGGCATTAGAGGTTAAAACTTGTTTCGCTTTTTATATATAATATTTACCGCATCAACATATATAGAAAAGGTGTTGAAAAGGTTCTACATGGATAAATCACATCCACTGAGCACCCCTATGGTTGTGAGGTCACTTGATGTTGAAAAGGACCATTTTCGACCTCCAACTGCTGATGAAGATATCCTTGGTCCTGAAGTACCATATCTGAGTGCTATTGGAGCATTGATGTTTCTCGCTGGTCACACTAGACCTGATATCTCATTCTCTTTAAATTTATTAGCGAGATACAGTTCATGTCCTACAAAGACACACTGGAATGGAATAAAACAAATATTTCGATATCTTCAAGGTACGAAAAATTTGGGTTTATATTTTGCTAACCTATCAAAGGGAAGTTTATATGGTTTTGCAGATGCTGGATACCTGTCGGATCCTCATACCGGTCGCTCCCAAAGTGGATATGTATTCACTATGGGTGGTACAGCGATTTCATGGCGTTCCACAAAGCAGACTATGACAGCCACATCGTCCAATCATGCCGAGATCTTAGCTATCCATGAAGCAAGTAGAGAATGTGTTTGGTTAAGAAACGTAATTCAACACATTCGTGGATCATGCGGTATCATTACAGATAAGGAGCCACCGACAATATTGTATGAAGACAATGCGGCTTGCATTGCCCAGCTCAAGGAAGGATATATCAAAGGAGATAGAACCAATCATATACTTCCGAAGTTCTTTTTCACACATGATTTGCAGAAAAGCGGCGACATCATTGTTCAGCAAGTTCGTTCGTGTGAGAACCTAGCTGATTTATTCACCAAGTCTCTTCTGAATTCGACGTTTCAGAGACTGGTTCATGACATTGGGATGCGTCGACTTAAAGATCTCAAGTGATGTGATTATCAAGGGGAGAAAATACGCGTTGCACTCTTTTTCCCTTGGTCATGGTTTTATCCCATCGGGTTTTCCTGACAAGGTTTTTAATGAGGCAACAACCCCAAGCGTATTTGGAGTGACTATGTACTCTTTTTCCCTTCACTAAGTTTTTTCCAACAAGGGTTTTACTTAGTAAGGTTTTTAACGAGGCATAGTACTCTTACTTGACATCCAAGGGGGAGTGTTATGGAATAATTATATAATTCGTATGGATGTCAATCCCTTTATTAATGGTATGGATATATACCATATAGTGTATTATCTTTCTTAGAGGACAAGTAATATCTGTATATAAATACGTACCCTCTATTGAATAATAACATAAGCTTATTAGCTTTCTCTCTCTCTTCCTCTCTCTCTCTCTCGCTCTCTCGATTTCGTCTCTCTCTATTCTTGTTATATTCATAACAACACCAATTTTAATTAAATGTGTATTTTGTTCTTTAGTATTCATTTTCAACAAGTATATCATGAAGAACATGATGATGGACAATAACATTTAGCAAAACAATTCTGATAAAAAAACCTAACATAAATCAATCCCTAAATGCCAAGAACACTATGAACATGTAACAAATCTCAAATCCAAATACAATTTCGAAAACACCAATAACATTTAAAAAGTCCAAAACATGTTTCGAGCCCTAAATCCAAATGTGCTAACGTCAAGAAAAGTGGCACTCCAAAATTTAAGTCGTACTTTAAATGGAAAACCCTAAAAACATCATTTGACATGGATCAAGAATTGAAATCAAGATATGCGAAGGAACTAGAACTAATCTTTAGATTGAAGGAACCGAAATTCAATGGTCCTTGGTTCTTTGAGCAGTAATCAAAATCAAACAAAAAGCAACAAGGGGTGGGATGGGGTGGGGGGAGGGGGAGGGGGAGGTGATGCATTCAGATTGACATAGAACATAGATCTAGAGACAATTTGGTTTCCAACGAACATGGGGGTTGGTGGTGAGCGTCGACGCTTTTTTAGGCGATGGAGGTTGGTGGTTTCTAGCGACGATGGATGTCGACGGTTTCCTACGACAATGGAGGTTTCGCATCGGCCATTCTTCAGGCGGACGCCCGGTAAGGATTCACACCAGAGGGGAGGGAAGCCACAATTGCGATTTTGGGTTTCTAAGATAATAATACAAATTGAGTTAGTTACATATTTGGTCCTTGTGCTTTAAAAAATGGTTAAAATGACCAACTTGCCCTCATACTAATTAAAGATATAGACAGGAGTTAGTGAAAGGAACCAAGTCTATAAAAACCTATCATACATAAAGGAGTGCTTTGTAATAAAATAAAGATAAAAAGAACCAAATCCATAATAATTAACATACCTTATAAACTTAGGGGCTATTTGTTTTTTTTAAGTGTTTATGCCACTTATATCTGAAAAATCGTCTAAAAGAAAAAGTGGAAGCTTGGCATCTGAAAACCATGTTCTATCATCTGAAAATCGTCGTTGTCCTCCTCTCACCGTCGCTGCCGCCGTCGCCACCAGCATCACCGTCGTCTTCTCCTCTCACTGTTGCCATCACCGTCGCCGTCGTCTTCTCCAAAACCGAAACCAAACCCACTTTCCCGAGGACCCGAATACCACCTCCGATATCGATAGCGCCATGAGCGAATGCCTTTCCACCGACGAAACCGACTTCAACCACCGCCGGAAAACCATCGACTGATCTCCGGCGAAATCCAGATCCCGACGTCACTTTTCCGGCGAACTTCCACCGGCCCGATAATCTCTGGCGAGATCCAAAGAACAGTCCCCAAATCGGGTCAAACCCTTACCCAAAAGAAACAACGGTGGAAACAGGCTCGTCGGCCAGCAATAGTTGTGCTCTGTCGAGGCTCCGGCCGGTCGAGGTCTCCGGTGAACCGTACGGCGGCCGGAGGTGGTGAGTTTGGAACTTGAAGGCTGCTGAAAAAGTAAAAAATGGTTGGGTTCTCACCGTACTCTTCTTTTTATATGAAAAAGATTAGGGCACCAGATATTTTATCAAATTACCAAATTGCCCTTTCAAAATGAGCTCATTATCAAAATTACCAATTTAAAAAAAAACAAATATTATTTGGTTCAGATTCAGATTTCAGACCCTAAAACAAACAGTCTAATAGTTTCAAATTTTAGACTTCAACATCCCCTTTAATTTTTCAGACATGGAATTAGACTTCGTAGTTTTTTCAGACATGGAATTAGACTTCGTAGTTCGGACCTCTTAAAAAATAAAGGACCAAATGTGTAATTAATTTGCTGTCTATTCAATTTGTGAGATTGGAGGTGCAGGTTAGGGGGAGTGTCCGTGACATCTCATACCATCTAATCTAATAACCAATACTATCATCATCATCATCTTCTTCTTCGCCTAATACCAACTGTATTGAATTTTAGCAATTTCCACCCAATCTGCAACTGTTGTGCTGATTCGAATTCGACGTTAATGGCGTCAATATCACCGCCAACGTTTCCTTCCTCCGCCGGCACCCCCCTGCTCACAAATTCACCTACTCAACCCCTAATAAGCTGTTCATCACCAGGAGCCGATTCAATCACCACTATTCGACGCATTTGTTTCCTAGGGTTTCCGATTCTCCATCCATCTGTCGGTGTCAAAGTAATCACAGAGACAACAATGATGGAGCCAAGGGAGGAGGATGGGACTATGGTTTTCAAGAGAATATTAGGAAGTGGTTTGATGATTTCATGGCTGGATATTGGAAGTATCAGAAGAAAGATGATCAATTAGCCAACACGATCAAAGGTGAGGTGGTGGATGGCGGTAGAGAATGGGATTGGGAACGATGGAAGAAGCATTTCACTCAAGTTGATGAAAAGAACGTCTTGTTTCTATATTGAAGGTAAAACTTCTCTATACCATATATGTCTATATATATAGAGGAAAGTTCAAATGTGAACCACTTTTTGGTTGTGAACATGGGACAGCTCTCGGCACGTGGCGACTTTGAATGTGGTCCCCCTCTTTAATTCAATGCCCTCCCCATGAATCGCGCCTAGTCATCCGCCGTGGATCCGACGTGGCGCCTAGTCATCCGCCACGTGTCACGCTCTCGGCTGTCCTCACGTTCACAACCAAAAAGTGGTTCACATTTGAACCCACCCCTATATATATATATATATATGATTCAATATGACTTTCTGATAATTGGTTTGTGACGGTCTCATCGTGTTATTACTGTAATTAAGATTCAATGGAGGAATTAGGAATTGTTGACTGGCATAAGGTGGTTTCATTCATGACAGACAGCATGAGGTTATCAAACATATATAACTGATTGGAATATTGGATGTTACCTGATGAATTTAAAACTATGGCTGCAAGCAGTTACTACACTTACATCTTAGAGTAATGATTTATACCATACTTTGAGATACTCCAGTTACCTACTGGAATGATGATGCCACAGAATGTTAAGTTGTCAGCCTAATGAAAATTGTTCTAGATGATTCCAATGACATTATTGTTGATACCATCGAGTTTATCGACTGACATGCATATCATCACAGTCACATCTGAAGCGAGCTGTTGTCAAAGAGGAGTATGAGGATGCTGCTAGGATTAAGGTGGCAATTGCAGCAGCTGCTACTAATGACACAGTTGGCAGAGTGATGTCTCACCTGAATGTAAGAGAGTTGTACGTCATTACAATTTACAAGCAAGGACCATCACAGCTTCAACCATGACTTTCATATCTGTCGACGTTGTTAATTTTGCAGAAAGCCATAGAGGAAGAACGCTACATGGATGCAACCTTTGTACGGGATTACGCTAATGCAGGTTTGGTGAGTTTTCGGAACTGCTCCTTAGATTTGGTGCATATCTTTTCCAGACATTTAGCTGCTGAACAAACATGTTTGTGTTTGGCTGCATGCTGGTTCAAGATACTGCTTCCCAATGGCTAACCTCTCCCCACTCTGATGCCCAGTTGGTTTGGAATTGTATAAGCACAAATTACTTCAAAATGTATAAACAGAAATTAAGTAGGAACATATATATCTACTTAACTGGTACGGTGGTACTTAGTGATGAAAAAAAACTCTAGATTTCTTCTTGCAAGTCTTTTTATGATGTAGAAGTGAATTTAGGTTCCCCACACAATCCAAATAGGACTTGGTTTTGATCAATTGATAAGGTTTAACAATGCATATGCCTATAGTGTATCCTCAGGTTGAGTGTTTGGGTTTTCCTTTTAGCTGTAGCTCACCGCAACCATGTGGTATGGCTACACATATAAAAAACTTTTAAAATCACGACCTTACTTGAACAGGATCTGTTCTATAGGCTTGTACCTCTGTATTCTTGATTCCTAAGGGAAAACGTTTAAAATCATTCTCGTATAAGTCTAGGTTGTGATATTATTTACACGTAATTGTTCCCAATAAGAGTCGTACACATGTAGGTATATTGACGAATCTGTAAAATTATCTTGCAATTGATGACTAAAGTTTTTGGTGGTAGCCATCAATACCTTAAAAGTTCAAGCAACTCTTTAAGGAGAAATTTGATGACTGTCAAGTCTTGAAAATCTTGAAACTGTACCGAACTATGATACACCAACAATTTATGCAGACCGTATCCTCTTTCTTGGGTCAACTTATGTTTCATCTGCCGTTTTCTCATCTAGCTTCTTGTTTCTCTTTCATGGCTGGAAACTAGGATTTTTCTTAGCACTGTAATTTGAGTTTCAATGTTTAATCAATATTTCACGTAGTTGTATGCTTAAGCATTCATCAATCGGACATTGCATGCATGTTATTTAGTACTATTATAAACAACTTGATTCGTTGGATCTGGCTAGTCGTTCCAGTTGTCTTCAGGATGCTCATTTGCATGATGAGATTCTGGTGCCTTACAACGAGGGGTGGGTCCAATTGGTTGCAAAGGGGCTTTGCCTATGAACTTTTAGATTTAGGGTGGAGTATTGAGGTTTAGTGATGGACGATTTCTTGAGCATACAGATGGTTCTGATGCAAGTGGAAATATGGAGCCTTGAGATCCAACACTTGGTCTAACACAAAGTTATTTTGATATAACCTGCAAAGCAGTAAGCTGCTTGCCTGTGTACAAAGCAGAACCCCCAATATGTATGTTAACATTTGTTTTTGAAAATGGAGATTGTTGGGAAGTATTATAGGCATACTCGACCCATTTTAAAGAGATGGGGACTATTTTAAGCCAAAATCTTAACCATGTCTCTTAGCAGCAATTGCTTTTCCTTTCTTTAGTAGTTTAGTGTAATAAAATTCCACAGCTGAAGCAGGCCGATTTCACTTGCTCATTGTTCTGAAGTCTGAACTATTGTCTGTGATCAGGTGTATTTTTTATATCCTATACCAGATAGAAGTTCAGCATCTGACCGGTGTAACTGTGTACCTTACGAATATGCGTTTTTTACTGCATTTAACTTTAACTTGAAGACATGCTTCTGTGTTTGCTAGACGTGGTCTTGATTATTTTGAATTACATTAAATTGTTATCTGGTTTTGCTTATTTTTGATCATGTTATTCAACTGTCAATCTAGGTGGGATGGTGGGCAGGACTTTCCGATGATAGCAAAGACCCATATGGTCGTATTATCCATATAAGTGCAGAGCACGGAAGGTACCTGGCAAGAAGTTATAGTCCCAGGTAGACTAGCTAATATCATTCATATTCTTTTTACCAGGTTTTTCACTATTATATGTGCAATTGGTTATATTTAATTGGCTTTCTGGGATAAATGGTTGAACTATTATCGGCTCATGGTCATGTAGCATCATTTTTGACCTCTAGGTTACTTTTTAGTGATTGGAAGACTAATATTCATAGAAAGACTTCCCTCACCAACTCCCACAAACTGTAAATCCTTGTGCACTAATTGCTCATGAGATAACTAGTTAAGGCAGCTATGGACTTCCTCTTATTGTTTGATTTGATTTATCAGTGTTCAGGGTTGCAAGTTGGTCTCTTTTAGAACAAATCTCATTTTTTTGTCTCTTTTCTTCTAATTTTCATTTCCCAAAATGAGAAATGTTGTGAATTGTTTATATGTTAATCCCTTCTCCTTTATCTCTCTTATTGTAGTAGCTTCCTTGACCTTTTAATGTTGTTACCTTGTCACAATTTATTATATTTTTTGAGAGTTTAACCGAGTAGTTATATTTTCTTTGTGGTTTATGCATACTTTATTTTATTACATGGATGCATTCTATGATTTGTTTGATTTTATGTTATTAGTTATTACATTCAGGGCGAAGGATTATGTGAGAAGTTGAGTTAACGGTGAGAAGTGGATCTGAACCCTTGAACTTTATTAACTTCATGCCCTATCATGAATTGCCTTTAGAAGGGAATTGATCCGGGGCATCTCATCCTAATGTGCATCCAATGGTTGTTTACCACTTCTCACGTTAAACTCCACTTTTCACCAGAACCTAACCTTATATTCATAGGAATATAGCATGCATCCTCCTGGGTGCAGACAACTCATAAGTCAACAATTAATATTGAACATACCACTTATAAGTTTCTGTTAAGCTAATTAAGGAGTTATCTCTGGTAGTATGTCATATTGAAGGTTTGGTCGTTGCCTTTGGCTTTCAGGCAGCTTGCCACAGCTGCAGATGGCGCCCCTTTGTTTGAAATATTCCTTACAACGGACGAGAACGGAGAATACAAACACCAGGTCTCTTTCTTTGCCTTCCTAAACTCTTTCTAGTTTTAGGCATGTGTAGCTTCCAGTTAAATGGGTAAGAGTTTTTTTTGGGTATTTTATTTTTATATAGTATGATACTGAAGCAAGTTTTTTTCTATTTTTGGTAACAGTTGCAGTTATAAATGCATAGTCACATACTGCAGCGATCTTGTCTTTCTTTTTCTGTATCTATGAAAAAAATTATGATATTAAATGGCTTTAACAGCCCATGAGCTGCACTTGCAAGCCCGTTTTGCATGGTGATGGTTCACTTAATTCATATGGGATTGAATTTTGCATGATCAGGCTGTATACTTGAAACGGACTGAGGTTCCCCGAGATTTTCCCGTTGTTTCCTCCAAGTCGTCTGGTCTTATTAGTAGCATGAATCCCCCAGACACAGTGGGGGATAAAGGGGATCCGTTTGCTAAGGGTATTGAAGATACAGATGATGGCGAAGGCATGGATGATGATTCTGACATGGCTGAGGAATCCGCTTTCGAGAATATCTTGCGAGATATGATTCCTGGTGCAAAAGATCTGAAGGTTAAGGTCTTGAACGTGACGACGCCAGGAAAAGTAGACAGCGATATAATATCTAAAGTGGTAAAACAAATAGTGGAGGAAGAAGATGAAGAAGAGAAGGATACAGAGTCGGAAGGATTAGATGGAGATAAAGTCAAAGGCGGAAGTGATGAAGATCAAGACAATATTGATGTCAATTCTGGTAACTCAATTGTTGACAGTGAAGGAAAAGGTCAAATTGCAGTTAAGATTGTAGTAGGTGGGCTGGTTCAAAAAGTTTCTAATGGTGCATCTCGCAAAGATTTGCTTCGTGTACCAGCCAAACTGGAGAAAAAAAAGCCGCTCGTCATTTTCTTTCTCTATCGAGAAAGAAAAGCAACATGTTTCTTCTGGCAGTGCACAATCTTTAAAGAAGAAAGACGGTAGGATTCGTGGTATTCGTAGCACAGACAGCGTTATGTTTGATCTTGCGAAATCCATTGGAAGAGGGAAGATACCTATGAAGGTTAGATCGGAATTCTTAATGGGACGCCATATCATATTTTCTGGCATATGACTTGTTGAGATCTCCACTTTGCAGGTGCTTAAAGATGTTGGTCAGTTGATCAATCTTAGCCTTAGTCGGGCTAAAAATCGTCAGCCTTTATCTGGATCTACAACATTTAACCGAATTGAGCTTCCGGCGACTAGAGATCCATTAAATGGTGCTCTACTATATAATTTTGTTATCATCGTCATTATTATTTAGTAGTCTCCTATTTTCGGCTGCCCTTTTTTGTCCAATTCGTTTATTTTGTCCTTGGCATCATTTTAACTAAACATATTTTGTTCTTACAACACTAATAAATGTTTAGTACTTAAATACCTTACCTTTGGCAGGATTGTATGTTGGTGCACATGGGCTTTACACTTCAGAGGTCATTCATCTAAGGCGTAAATTTGGTCAGTGGGAAGAGGATGGTAGCATGAAGGAGCTTTCAAATATTGAGTTTTATGAGTATGTAGAAGCTGTGAAATTAACAGGGGACCCTTATGTTCCAGCTGGCCAGGTAACTATGTAAACTTGAGTGATTTAGTGTAAGTTATAATTATTGTGAAATCACCATCCATACAAGATATACATGTGGACCAATTCATATGAATGGGAAAATTGTGACAGTTGCTATTTCATGCATCTGCTTTGCATCAACGTACCACTTAATATCAAATGAGAAAGATTGTGACAGTTCTAATTCATATGCATGTGCTTTGCATCAAAGACTTTTAACCTTGTATATGTGTTTGTATATATATATCATTGGAAGCATGCTTAATTGTTTTTTTTAACATCTTGCAGACATGCATAGGTATAGGGACATAATCAACCACAAACTATTCTTGACATGTCTTTTTCCCATCATAGCTCAGAATACAGTGTTTTAATTTTCTTATTTTACAGGTAGCATTTCGTGCAAAAATTGGAACAAAGTATCAACTTCCTCATAGAGGGATCATTCCAGAAGAATTTGGAGTGGCAAGTCTTTATCATTCAAATTACGGAGGTGTTTTATTCTTTGAATATATACATTAATATCTTTTTGACGATTCAGGTTGCTCGATATAGAGGACAAGGGAGGCTTGCAGAGCCAGGATTTCAAAATCCTCGTTGGGTGGATGGCGAACTTGTTATTCTTGATGGAAAGGTTTATGCTGCTCTTTTTTTTTCTCTTTCTCCATTTTGAGATATAGATTTTATTTTTCTTTTCTTGTAAGTTACTGATTCCTGAACCTTCACTTATGTCATCCTTTTGCAGTATATTAAAGATGGCCCTGTTGTTGGATTTGTGTATTGGGCTCCTGAGTATCATTTTTTGGTGTTCTTTAATCAGTTAAGGCTGAAGAACTGAGATGCTCTTTGCACAAGTGTTTCACTTGCCTTTTGTTATTGAATCAGATTTATAGGTAAGCCCTTTATCCATCATAATCCTAATAACTGCATTGACGAAATACTTAGTTAATAGATATGTTCAATTTGCCTCGATATACATAAGAACAAAAGGCTTCTTCTTCCAGTTTTGCATTGACAAAATGCTTAAGTTTTTTCTTGGTTGACAGAAACAATCTGTTTAAAACCACTCCTGTTAAGTGTTATACAACTAAAATATCTAGGAGCTAAAAAATTATCTGGCAAAAGAAAAAGGTGGCGTTCATTGATCAATATTGTCCATGTATGTAGATGCATCATGCAAAGGAGATAAGAATGAAAAGTGAGATAAAAATGATAGGAGGAATTGAGGCTATGAAGCAAATTGTAAGAGGAATCAGGGAAATATTGATCCAACAATGGCATCATTGAATTAGGCCACGACTGATGCAGTTGCTTAGATTGTGCCATAGGTGGTGGGGTTAATCATCCAAGTAAGCATGTTTTTGCATGGTCAGATGGTGGGCCATGGGGCACTACAGCAGGAACCGGCCAAGCCCAAGGTAGTAGCAGTCTGACTCAATAACCTCCGCATCAGGGAAAACCATGGTGATAACTCATAATCAATATCCTTAAGAAGTAGTGAGCTCACAATAAGCATGCCAACCGACCGACATGGCTCCATATCCTGTAGCGTTAGATAAGTCCAAACGGTACATCTCCGAGGGCCAGTGTTTTGCTACCATTTTTAACGCCCTATCTGACCTCAGTACCTCGCAAAAAACAATGCCCTTGTAACTTGATGACAAGACCTGCTTAAATGATTAACTGCTACAGCTTTCAACAATTCTCCATTATGTATGCCCTAATTATGAGCATGTGTGCTGTTTCTCACCAGACCCCTGCTGATAAGTTCTGCCAATTAATACAATATATCTGATTTATGTAGGATATTATATATATATAGAGAGAGAGAGAGAGAGAGAGAGGTTCAAATGAGAAGTGCTAAAAAAATGAGAAGTAGAGAAGTGATCTCCACCATTCATCCGGTCAATAAAGGCGGCCTTGACCGGTTACGGTGGACGCGATCACGGAGGATTGACGCGATTCATGGAGGGTGGAGACGATTAAAGGAGGGTGACCCGCTCAAAGCCGCCTTTATTGACTGGATGAGTGGTGGAGATCACTTCTCTACTTCTCATTTGAATCTAATACTATATATATATATATATATAGAGAGAGAGAGAGAGAGGAAGGTTCATGCGAGAAGCATATCAATTTAAGAGAACGTGAGGAGCAATCTTAGCCACTCATCTTCGGTTACGGTGGACGTGATCACGGAGGATTGGCGCAATTCATGGGAGGGTAGAGATTATTAAGGGGGGGGGGGACCGGTCAAAGCCGCCTTTATTGACCGGATGAGTGGCTGAGATTGCTTCTCACGTTCTCTTAAAAAGTTATGTTTCTCATTTGAACCTCTCTCTCTCTCTCTCTCTCTCTATATATATATATATATATATATATATATTTAGAGGATATATTCTATTAATTCTTCCTTGAGGCTTGAATCCGTGGGTTTCATTTGAGTTTTTTTTAAATCTTCATTTGGTTACGAGTCTCCTTTTGATAGATGGGACCCTAAAAATGGAGATGAGAAAGGGAGGAAAACATGTGAAACAAAATGAAATCTTGATTTCCTTTGCTAAAAGATTCTATTGATCAAAAAGAGATACCAAATGTTCAATTTGTATTGGAACTCAATGGTCACAGGGTGATGTGCCCAAGTAAATGATTATAAGTTTTAGAATGAAACAGATTGTGCTTGAACAGTCACTTTCGTGCTCTCAGTAGCTAATGTGGTACATGAATTTTTCTATATACCAGGTGAAACCTTAACATCATCTTAGAAATGCATTTATTACATGAAAAATCAGGCTTGCTTTTCCAGCAGGGAATTTTTCACTGGATATACTGGCTAGTTTGCATGATATAAAAATTATGATCTCATAGCACTTCTGTTACATGTAAAAATGTTGTTAAGTATAATGCCATCAAATTGTTTGTTTTACTCTCAAATTCTTATCCAGCCTTTTGTGATCAGTCTTGTTTGCTCCTTTGCAGTGTCAGATGATATCCATTCCCATGGAGATGGAGTCCTATGAGTGGATCAGTGAAGTGTATGCCACTTTGCATTTATCCTTTAGTTCCTGTAGTCACTCGATTGACAAATGTAACCATGGGATTTTGTAGCATTGGTACATTGGATATATGTACAGTATTAAGAGGTAGAGTGGATTTTTTTTTCTGTTTTCTGGGATTGTGTGGATCCTGGTTCTATAGTGGATAAAGGAGGAATAATGGCACCACAGTTCCTTTTGATGTATGTATATACACTGAACAGAACTTTTATGTTGTTGGGAAGAAGAAATACAATCTACATTGTAATATCTCATGCATTTCTCTCTTAACATTGTAATATCTCTGAATCATGAGCACCTGTACTGTTCTCTCTCTCTCTCTCTCTCTCTCTCTATATATATATATATATATATATGCATTGGTTGTTATCCTTTAGGGGCTATTTCTCCATTCTTCTTTCATATTTGCAATTCTATTTTGTTCTGCATTGGACAGTAGACTGAAGGAGTTTGTTCAGCTAACTACTCAGCTTTGTCTCAAACTCTTGGTTATCCACACCAAGCGCATGAGAACATAAATCTTGTTATTATTGTTTATATTGAGCTTTAATGACTTTACATGCTTACCATGTTTTTGCCCTGAAATCTGTTATATACATCATTCAGTTTATCTTGATAACAACTGATAGATGCTGCTTATTTCAGTGAACACCACCATAAGCCATCACACCCTTTTGTTCATGTACAAGAAATTATTACGTCAGAAGCTGCATCAAAGCTTTCCCTTTTTTCTTGCAGAATTCCGAGGATGATTAGAAGTTGGATACTTAAGGCGATGTTCGGCAGACCATAAATCCTGATTATGGAGTATGATAATGATACTGTTGTGTTCTTTCTAACTGTTATCATGCATAATTAGTGTGCTATATATGAATTGAAGTACTTTCCTTCTATAGTGTTATTTTCTCTTCATGAAATCCTTCAGTTCCCTATCCTTCTAACCAGTAAAAGTTGTGATACCTTCTATTCTATAATGTTTAAGCTGTTATGACATAATTTATTTTTCTTTCCTTGTGATATTGACTTGTTTTGTCGAAAGGAGAGGAAGATTGAAGAATATGGAGATAGCACCGCTGAAGAGCAATTCATAATTAGTTTGTTTGCTTCGGGTTTGCAAAAGAACAGGTAACATCATGCATCATTTTTATTGATATTTTACATTTTCCCTTATCTTGTAATGGTGGGATTTTTGCTCTGAGTTCAACACATATATAACCATATTGATGATTTAAATTTAAGGAAGGGAAGGAGGAAGAACTTATTATTACATAACAATTACCAATCCTTGCTATGTGGATTCGGTTCTTTTGAACCTTTGCAAGTAACGAACAAACAAACTCATGTAATTCTTTTGAAGATTGTCGTCACAAAAAGTAGATTTCATTCGAGTAGCATTTTGTCTAATTGGTTCTCCTCGTGATCCCATCACCAACTTCACGGATTCTGCCACCATGTCTCTGGTAAAAGAACCATCTTCATTTCTAGGCACATCATAACCAAGTCCTTTTTCAACTAGCAGTTTAGCATTAAGGCCTTGATCAGATACCATAGGCATGAGAATTAATGGGTGTCCAAACCCTAGAGACTCGATGATAGAACCCCAACCAGAATGAAAAAGGCATCCTCCTATTGAAGGGTGTGCTAATATGTCTATTTGGGGTGCCCAACCAAGACAAACAACACCCTTATCCAACACACTGGCTTCAAAATTAGGAGGCAATAGGTCCAATCTATCCACCCCTTTGGGCTTCCGCAAAATCCATATAAAGGATATCCCAGAAAGTTCAAGCCCGTGGGCTAACTCATGAACTTGTTCGATTGGCATCTTGTACTCGCTCCCAAATCCAACAAAAAGCACTGATTTCGCCTTTTTTCTGTCTAACCACTTGAAAGTGCTTAACCAACTTGAATCAACCGCATTGTCTGTTTTTCTTTCTGGTGGAAATATGCCTACCGGTAGAACAGGCTTTTTATATAGCTTTTGAAGAAGATCGATATATTCCCCTTCGAACTCTTTACAGCTTCGAATGGCTACAAACTGGCATCCTTCAACAACTGTACTTAATCTTTGACCACTTGACTTGCCAGATTCATCTGGGACGTGCAAGTTCTTAAGCATTGTTGGAGCATAATCCGGCTTGTGATAGACAAGAGAACGGAAGGTGAACCAATCTGGTGCAACCGTGAAGGCTTCTGGGGTCTTACGTCTATGGCCCCATCTCAACTCATCTGGTGGGCCCATATATGCCAGAGTGGCAGCGGTGTACACGCTGAAAAGGCGGTAGGCACCCCAAACTTAGCCGCGAGTTCAGGAACCCAGTATGGAGAGAAGTCTATGAGAATCAAGTCTGGGGTATCGTTTTCAAGCAGCTTTTCGAATGGTGCTTGTAGATTGTCGTATGCTTTCTTCAGATACGGTGTTTCCGCTTGCTGGATATCAACCGTGGCCTCACAGTTCTGAGGTAAGCCATCCACTATCGGCAGTGTGATCTCTACTAGCTTGATGGTGTCCGATAGATGTGCAGGAATGGAGGGCAACCGCTCTAGATTTCTTGGGGTGGAAACGAATGAGATTCTAATGCCGTTTGCTGCTAGTTTCTTGGAGAGCTCTAGAAACGGTAGCATGTGGCCAAAGGCCAGCCATGGGAACACCATCACATGGCATTCTTCGGCTGCCATGGAGTTTCAGAACCTCGATGATGAGGGTATTACAACTTTTCTTCCTGTAGGAATTGTGTGTTTGTATAGTGGTTATATGTCATTTTAGTAGTCACAATCTTTATGGTAGTGAGTTATTTCAGGAGTGAGGCTTTGCAGATCGGTGCATACTCTTTTGGTGTGCTGTCACACTTCCTGAGTGTGCAGATGGCAGAATGGTAATTTCTACCCCCACCCCCACCCCCCAAAAAAATAAAATAAAATAATAATAATAAAAATCTTCTTGTTATCCCATGAAAATTACCTCCTTTTTTAGGGAGCTAATCATGAAAATAACCTAAAGTTGGAGCTGACCCATTACAAAATAACTACCATTTTCCAAATGGGCGCAAAGTAACCACCTATTTCATAAAAGATGTTTTTTTAAGGCATAGCAACATTGAACTAATGAACGACTACCATGAACACTAGCACGCATGCCTCCCCGGCGGTATCGGTCATCCACGGTCTTTGACCAGGCTAGGGGCAGCCCAGTCTGACTGGACCAGCCCAACCTAAAGATTGGGTACTCCTTATGCGCTCATGTTACCTCCCTTAGGAAGACCAAATGAGCTAGACATGATTTGTTCATGCTTACTTTGTGCTATTATGGAAAAATAGTCATTTTGTGTTGGGTCAATTTCAGTTTTGGGTTATTTTTGTGATTTATCCCCTTCATTTGAGTTAAGGTAACTTTTTGGCTCATATCCATTGTTTATATATAACTTGATGCTTGTTTTGGGTCTTCAAAATTTTTCCCATTTCTCATAATGGAAGGACATTAAAACACAATCTTT
This sequence comes from Centaurea solstitialis, assembly GCA_030169165.1. Classification (NCBI taxonomy): domain Eukaryota; kingdom Viridiplantae; phylum Streptophyta; class Magnoliopsida; order Asterales; family Asteraceae; genus Centaurea; species Centaurea solstitialis. The sequence continues at coordinate 39,908,970 of CM058041.1, read as the reverse complement.
GAACTAGGTTTGGAGAGAGGAAGAACTTGTCTTGTAAAACCCCAGAAGAGGGTTATGCTAGCGTAGGACAACATATAAATAAAAAACCAATATAATTGGTCAAGGAGTTAGAGTACACGTATATGTAACGTAACTCCAATAGAAGTGCCTTGTTTCTTTTGTTGTCGTAAAATGTTTGCATTGTGTTGATGTCAAATGAAATCCGTAACGGCACCCTTTTGGCTTGCATAGACTCCACCTTTTAGTGGGATGTACCAAGTTGGTTTGTGTACGGACCTTAGGCATGCAAGAAACATAGATTTGTTTTAATACAGGTTTATGATTTTTTTAAGATAAATAGTAACCTCATCCTTACAGTTTTTTTGTTGAAAGCGGATACTGATAAATATTTAGCAGAATATCGTCACAAGACCACTTTGAAATCCTTTGGAGAAAAAAACATTGTTAAAAGCATTAAGACATTCAAGTTTTGGTCAATTTGGCTATTGATATCTTCAAAATGCTAACTTTTTTCTCTCAGTTCTTTCATCCAATTAGGGCCAGCCAATAGAGAATAACATTTCTGGGGCTTGTTCCATAATAATTCATCTCTCATGCTTTTCTCAATTGCCTTTGAGTCCCAACTCAAATTACAAGTCTATTCATATGTATATCACCTGTTCTGTGACCAGTTTTGATAAGATTGAATCTCATCTAAGTGCAATGATAATCTCAAGTTACACTATCAACCGTTTCAGGGTCTTGGTTAATCTGAATATCATATATATACGTATAGGTGAAAAGAAATATAAATATACGTAGAACAGAAAGAACAATGTATAAGAAAGATATTGGTTTTCCAATTTAGTGGTAATCACAATCTTTCCACTATACAAGACAGATAGATAAGAGGTTTTAGGCTGATACAACCATGATGAGTTTTGAAGCAAAGGGTCTTAAGGTAATACAAATTATGATGAATCATACAAAGATAATACAAGGGTATAAGCTTATACAAACTTGATGAGGTTTGAATCATGCAGCTGCTGCTGGTGGGGTGGGTTTTAGTACGATTTCAACGTTATCGTGAACACCTTGAAGTAGCAGTTCACCATCATATGTCAGGAATTTGCGCCTCTTGGCCGCCCGCAGTGTCCCAACCAATGCTTCGAATATGTTTGCACATCGATCATCGTGGAAAAGAACACCGAATGTCACCTTCATCACCCAGTATTTATTGTTAAAATTAGAGAAAAGATCTCACTCAAGATCTATAAAATATATTCAATGAATCCAACCTTTGCTACAAGTATATAAGCTCCAAACCTTGATCCGAAATACAAAATACTGTTTTGATATTAAAAGCACAAGTAATAAGTTAACAGTTTTCTTAGAAGGTAGATAGGGTTTGGAATTGGCGAGTATGGTGGATATTGGATTTTCATGAATCAGAAACTTGAATCTGGATTGCGGTGAACTATAAGCTAGCTTATAAGCTAGTACATAGTGGATGGACCATAAACTAGCTTATTGAAACGATAGTTGGAGCAGCGTTTCAAGAGTTTTTTGTGGTTTTTTTCCTTTCCAATTGTACCGTTGTTACTATTAGCTATTATATCTTAAGATACCTTTTTTGGTCAATTTACCTACTCATAATCTGGTTTTTGCTAAGTATAATTTGTTTATAAGCTAGTTTATCAGCTGCTAGCTATGTTAACTTAGCAGCTAGTTTGTCGAACACAGCCGTAGCTTACATCTCTATATCTTTTGACTGAATCAAATAATTTCTCCTCAATCAATTTTGGTAAAATTAGAAGCTTTTAAGATCTCCAAAGCGATTTCCAGATCGAAGTTAAGCTAGAACGAGTAAGTAACTGCATATCTGCTTAACACTAACGCCATTTTGCCCTAAATTATGGTATTGTGGGATGCTTCTTAATAGATCGTATAGATCGGAGGTAGTTAGAGGTCATTGACGCTAGATCCATGGCAATTGTGTGATATGGAAACAGTAATCATGTAAATCTGAATGTGGAGATTTAGAAAATTTGTGGGAAATTGGAGGGTAAATGAATGTACCTTGTAAGAGCCATCTTCTTGCTTGGTACCAAGTCGTTGGATCTCTACTTTGAGTTTTTCAACCTCTTCTTCCACATTCATAGCTGTATTGTAGCTTTCTTCAGTAGTTAACAGCAGTATATATATATATATATATATAGAGAGAGAGAGAGAGAGAGAGAGAGAGAGAACCTGATGGACTTATTTTATTTAAGAAATGGATAATATAAAATAGAGATTTTTAGCTAAAATGAAGAAAAATTGTGGATTTTAGACGATTTTGAAAGGAAGAAAGAAGGATAGAGAGTATAAAATTTGTAAGTTTGAAGAATTCTTAAAAAATATTACTATAAGAAATAAATAGTTTTTTTAATGTATTTTACAAATAAGAATCTTTGAAATAAGGGAAAGAATAATAGTATTTTATTAGATATATCTAATATTTTAATAATATAAGTAATTATGTTATTTTTAAAATAAAAAATCTGTTAAAGTTGAATGTATTTTTTATAGAGATTTTGAACTTCGATTCTCTATTTTGGAGAATTTTGGAGAAACCGTTTGAGATGCTCTAACCATTTTCTTAGGGGTGGCAATTGGCGGATTGGAGGGTTGGCAGGTCACGGGTTGGAGGGTCAGAAACCTCAACCCTGACACGAACCATTTAGCTAATCGTGCCGATTCTTCAACCCTTACCCGTGAAGGGTCGTGTCACGGGTTCGAGGGTCAGAAACCTCAACCCTGACATGACCCATTTAGCTAATCGTGTCGAGTTCTTCAACCCTTACCCGTGAAGGGTTGTGTCGTGGGTCGTGTCACGGGTTCAAGGGTCAGAAACCTCAACCCTGACATGACCCATTTAGCTAATCGTGTCGAGTTCTTCAACCCTTACCCGTGAAGGGTTGTGTCGTGGGTCGTGTCACAGGTTCGAGGGTTAGAACCTCAACCCTGACATGGCCTATTTAGCTAATCGTGTCGAGTTCTTCAACCCTTACCCGTGAAGGGTTGTGTCGTGGGTCATGTCACGCGTTGGCGGGTTGGCGGGTCAGTGGCGGGTTGATGGGTCATAAACACGTTGGTGGGTCATAAACGGGTTGTCGGCTCAAAGTTCATACTTCATACAATTTAAATAAAAACAAAGTCCAAATATAATTAAGTTCAAAAGCAACCAAATACAACCAAGTTCAAAAGTGTCGGCAGATCGGAATTCGGAGTTGGAATGGAAGCGGCTGGAAATTGGAATGGTGATGGTGAAGCGAGACTGCTGGAGTAGTCTGGACGAAGACTAACTAGGGTTATTAGGAACTAGGCTTATTGAGTTTTTTAGTTTTTTTATTATATAAAAATTATATATAAAATAATTAATTTAAATATAAACGGGTACACGGGTCAACCCACCAACCCAACGAGTCAACCCGTGAAATTTGGTGGGTTGGCGGGTTGGCGTGTCAAAACCTCAACTCAAACTCCTTTATTTCTGTGTCGTGTCGTGTCGGGTTGGCGGGTCGTGTCAGAAATTGTCAGCCTTACATTTTCTCCCTTCAAAATAGTCATTTTTTTCGCTAAAAAGTGAACTCAGTCAAAAACACATCCACTCGTAGTGAATATAAATTACACTTTTGATCCCTGAATAACATACACCTTTGGCTCCTACAATGATAGACTTTTACGTTTTCAACCCTTCTCCCCTATTAGCGGATTTCACTTTTTAGCGAAAAAGTTGGCTATTTTGAAGGTTTTGAGGAGAAAATGATTAGGATGTGTTAAGAGTATTTTTAAGGGTTAATTTTTCATATAATAACAACCATGTTTGAAAAGTGTCCTACCTAGGTCGCTATACTTTGCTTTCACTCAATAATAGTAACCAAGTTTGAAAAGTGTTCCATTCATGTGAAACTTAAATTTTACTATAGATTACCAAGTCAACTTATTTAAAATATCTATAAAAAAAGACAATATATTCATTTAATTAATTTATCCTCCTCAAAACCAATTAACCCTCCTCATTTAATTAAAAAAAGACAATATAAATTGTGGTAGATTTTATTGTTTATATGAAACATAAAGTTGTACGTATGTTGTCATACAAAAGATTAGTATGACGGACTTCATGCATTGTGTTGGGTATTTAACTATATGCTTACAATAAAAAAGAAATATATGGTGCAACTAATGTCTACTTTATGTGACTGTCAGCATGTAGATAATGTGTGTGTGGTGGGGGGGGGGGGGGGGGGGGGAGGTGTTATATGTTAATGGTTATTTAAAATAAATAAAAATTTTAAATAATTAATAAATAAAAAATATTAATTTTAAGAGGTTTTAACCTAAAGCTTTGGAAAAAAATCATGTAGTTATCAATAGTTTAATGAAATTATTTGATTATTTTTTTTTATTAAAGTTATAATAGTTTAAAATTAACCAATAAAACAAAATGTATTAGTAAAATAAATAAAGTAAAAGCTAACAAAATATGACTTATGTAATTTGAGAATAAAAAATATAAAGATGGTCTACTATAATGACAAATATGTAACTAATCAATTATTTTTTGGATGAGTTAATTGCTTAATTTAACAAAGTTGGATGTAGGAATTAAAATGAAATGAAAATGAAAACCACAAGAATGAAAAAAGCAGTTTTTAAAGATTAAGAACGAAAAACGTTATAAATATCAAACTACAAGGACTAAAGTTGTATATTAGTGTAGAACTTTACTATTCATCAATTCCTGATAAATGTTATATAGTATAATTCATTTTTACCATTGTAAGACTTTAGCCACAATCAACTTCTCGACTCCCGCCATTCACATGGTGGTGCCTACTGATAACTATAAATTTTTATAGTTATTTATATTTTTTTTAGTGTATTTATTATGTCTAAAATAGCCATTTTGCTTCGTAAACCCCCTTCTTTTATATAAAAATAATGTTCTGAGCAAAGTTAGTGAGTTTTAGTATTTTTAGATTTTATTACGTGTTTTAGGGTATTTTTGTGGAAAATCTTATGCAGTGAACTTCTGGAGTGACCACTGAAGACGCTGACGAGGGTAGTTTTGGAATTTCACATTTGGAGAAGACTTTTGGTGCATTCTAGTACAAAATGGAGGCTCCCATGTGCAGCATGGTCATAGTGGAAGCTGGTGGAATATTGGTCGAAAAAGAAAAAGGTTCTTGCATAAATTGGGGGAAAAAGGAAATAGAGCTTTATGGTAAAAGGGAGAAGACTTTTGTGCATCATTATACTAAATACCAACTACCATGTGCTCCCATGTGCTTCACAAGGCTCAAGGTGGCTAGTGGGAAAAGCTCTTGCAGAAGGTGAAGAGTAAAAGGAGGAAAAGTAAAAGGAATATGGTGCTTTTTGGTACAAAGATTCTCCACCATGACCTAAGTGCACCTTTCCTAGCCTCATGTGAAGACACTATTTGAAGAAGACTTTTTCTCCTACTATATAATGGTGGTATTGGTGCTTCGCTCAACCATGGAAGAAAAATGCAATCTTAGCTAGTGTAGTTTTTCTCTCATCTTAGTTTAGTTTTTATTTTTCTCTTGTAAGGTAGAAGTAACTTTAATTACTAGTGGTGAGTCTTTTAGTTTAACTTTTATTTTCAAGTCTAGAACTAAATTTTATTTCCAGCAAGTAGTTTTAATTTTTAGTTCGTAATTTGTACTTTCAGCTACTGGAATTGCAGTGCCCACTTCTGTCGGCACTGCTCTTTTTAATTAAATTTCGTAACCTTTTAGTATGACTTTTCCAAACGTTTCTACCTTTGTTTTCTTTACTTTCTTAGTCATGCACTAGTAGTATCTAGGGATGTATGAAGAAAAAGTACCCGGAGTTTAAAAACAATGCTTGAATAGTTTTCGTGTTTTAAACTTAAATTATTTTGTTCATTTATAGTTCGAAAATGCCCCAATGATGCAAACGAGTTGATCACTTGAATGTGTCTAACGTCTAGTCTTAACTCAGAGATGGGTAGGACGTCGTGACACGAGCTTGAATGATACTAGGGAATTCGAGAGAGTTCTTACGACACTAACGAGAGTTGGGTCAGCACGGTGGGCAGATCCCCACCAAAAGGAGCGGACAAGCTACCTAGTGCATCCACCGAGGACACTTAGAGCGATTGCTTAAGCACAAGCCTATGAAATCCGAGAGGCTTCGCCGGTGATCGCCACTGACCTAATATTTGAGTTTTTAATACGCAAATTCTACTAGGAAGTGTGAGTGCGAGATAGGACCGGGTCTTTCGTGAACAGAGAATGTCCACTGTCCCACAGCACTATGATCACCAACTAGGGCCAAGTATTTCCTATAAAGTCCGGGGAAAAATATTCCTACGTCCCTATCTTTTAAACCATAGCAAAGCTTTAGTTAATCTTTTCAATTATTTCAAAAACCAAAACCAACTTATCTCTTCCTCTCTAATCGAAACTCGTAAAAAGGAGCTCATGAGAACCGTATTGTCTTAATTGTTCCAGTCCATGTGGAATACGATATCTGGTATCTTACCAACTATTACTTGCAAGTAACGATCACAGTGACCAGTGTATACTTGTACTGCCCACTATGGCCTGTTCGTAAGCCACTGCGAATTACACGTGTTAGATCTCACCGCACAAACCCTTGATAAAGTAACGATCACAAGTGACCAGTGTGTAGTTGTACTGCCCATTGTGGCATGTTCGCAACTCACTGTGATTTACACGTGTGCATTGTAGGCTCTGTCGGGATATTTGCCTACCAAGTTTTGGACCCGTTGCTAGGGACTGGCGTGATTTAGCTCGAGACATTAGTTTTCATTCGAGCCCGAGTATACTTGTTTTTCTAACACCTTTTGGCATTTTATGCTAAGAAAACAAAAATAACCTTTTTTGGAAATCGATCCTGAAATAGAAAAAACTTTTCGAAAAAAAGAAGAGGTAAAAAGAAAGGTCAACTGAGTGTCGAACCTGTTGCCGTGCCCACTGTGGAATGATCGTAAAATAAGGGACTATGCAACTCCAGTGCAGACTACGGTTCACATCGTCGATGACAAATATCGTAAAATAAGGGACTGTGCAACTCCGGGAGCTGATCAATTCACTTCCGGAATTCCTAGGCCCGATGCAAATAACCCTTTTGAACTTAAGCTACTGATGTTCCAAATGCTCCAAACAATTGAACTTAAGCTACTGAACTTAAAATCTTTTTTAGAAGTTGCGGATAGTTTTCATATTCCGAGAGTAGCGGAAGATGCCGTACGGCTAAGGCTCTTCCCTTTTACATTGAAGGATAGAGCCAAAGCTTGGATAAATTCGTTTAAACCCAACTCCCTTATCATGTGAAACGTCCTTGCCGAAAAGTTTTTACAAAAATACTTTCCTCCTACGAGGAATGTAAAGCTTCGAAATGACATTATTTTGTTTCGGCAAGGAGGGGATGAGACAGTTTTGGATGCATTAGAACGTTTTAAGGAACTGTTACGACAGTGCCCACATCATGGTATTCCCTACTGCATCAAGTTGGAGACCTTTTACAATGGGCTCACCAACGCTGTTAAACTTATCCTAGATGCCACTGCTGGAGGAGCGTTTACATCACAAACATACAACGAGGGGTATCAAGTTTTGGAAAAAGTGGCCAATAACAACACCGATTGGTCAAACCCTCGAGAGTTAACACCAAAGATAAATCCCACAGAATCTGACGCACTTAAAGCAATGAATGCACAACTTGCTGCCTTAACAAAACTGGTTTTAAATGGAAATCGTCAACAAGTGAATTCGGCAGTGGCCACTCCACAGATCCCTGATGTTTGTACTTATTGTGGTGAAAACCATATATTTTACTTCTGCCCTGGTAATCCAGAGGCTATTAAAGTCATTGGAACACAACACAGGGATAGTCCTTTTCTCAAACCTATAACTCAAATTGGAGGAACCACCCGAATTTCTCTTGGAGAGATAACCAAGGTTCTTACTCCCTGGGGATAAACCAAGGACCAAATAGGGCAGCAAGACCACCTTTTAACCAACAGAGTCAGTATCACCAGAGACAGTCCTCACATTTTCAGAGTGCATACACACCCAGTGGGCACTCCCCACAGAATTTTCACCAAGGACAGTCCCCACAGAACATTCAGCAAAGGCAACAGCCTGCGCTTGAGGCACCACCATCTATTGAGTCAGTACTTAAAGGTTTCATGAATCAAACTCAAGCAGCCATGCTTAATTTCGAGACCCAGTTAGGACAGTTAGCGGCCGAATTTAAGAATAGACCACAAGGTAGTTTACCGAGTGACACCGAGCACCCAAAGAGAGAGGAGAAAGAGCAGGTCAAAAATGATCTCGCTAAGGAGTGCAAACAACCTGTATGACGTTGTTGTTGAATCTGAGCCTACTTTGGTTGATTCAGAGCCAGCAGCAACCACAGTGCCCTCAAGCACAGTTCCTACTCCGGATCCCACTGAGGTGAACATTCCTTCGGGAGTACCCACTCCAGTGATGGATCACCCCACTTCACCAGAACCTCACAAGTCTGCTTTTAAAAGAAAAAAAACCACAGAGGACACTTCTAAGTCAGTGCCCAAAAAGGTTCAATTCGACCTACAAACTCCTCTCCGAAAACTAACCCTACAGTCGAAAACCCCGAAATCCGACCCGGATAACCCGAAATCCGACTCGGACTTCCACGAAGTCCGACCCGGACAAAAGCCTAAAGGCCGACTCGGAGAACAGCCCAAAGGCCGACTCAGAGAACATAATCTGACTCGGACTTTCACAAAGTCCGACCCGGAGAAACATAATCCGACTCGGACAACTGGAGGAGTTGTTCGACTCGGAGTACTTCACAGATCGCAAAACAGCCAAAATAATGAACTTACAGAGGTCTAAATCACTCCAAATTGACCCTAATTAAGCCTAACTAATTTAATAATCAATCTAGAACCACTTTTACACTATAAGACATCGATTCATACCTTGATTTAATGACTTCTTGAAGGAAAAGGGTGAAGTCCGATGTTGATGATGATGATGAAGGCCAAGAACACACACACACACACACTAATATTTTTCAAAAAATGGTATAAAACCCTAATTTGCATCTTAAATACAATGGACCAAGGGCTAAGCCCATGCCACAAAAGGTATAAGCCCAATATCAAGTAAGTCTCTCTCAATTACACAAATGGCCCTCAATGTTTTAATTCTCCACTAACTAGCCCCAACTCTTCAAAATCTTTCAAAATAGGTCACTACTGAAACCTGGTTATTACAACACGTGTTAGATCTCACCACACAAACCCTTGATAAAGTAACAATCACAAGTGACCAGTGTGTAGTTGTACTGCCCATTGTGGCCTGTTGGCAACCCACTGTGATTTACACGTGTGCATTGTAGGCTCTGTCGGGATATTTGCCTACCACCTGCTCGAATTGATTTCCTTGCTTCACGACCTCAAAAACGCTCCCTTCACCACAATCAACTGCATCCCTTCACACCACCGACTTCATCCCTTCACGTCCTAGAGAAGGTTCGAAGATACGTACAAAGGACAAGTGAAGCAAATCATAAATCGACGATTAAGAGGCCTCGAGCCATTGAGGAGTTAATTTCGCTTTGATTTTATTTTTATCTTTTTTGTCAATTTTAAAACTACTGTAAATTTTTTGTTTACCATATTATGTCGTCATCTTCAAGCACCAAGCTGATTTTAGACGTGTTTTACGCTAGAGTTTTTCTCAAAAATCCATTAATATATTCATTTGGTGTGGTAAAGACTATACATCAAGTTGAAAAGGTAACTACACCAAATGAATATATTAATGGATTTTTTAGAAAGTAACTAAATCAAAGTGCAATGATAGACTTCAAATAATTTATCAATTCAATGAGTTATATGACAAAGTTGAAAGTGCAGTGGAACAATTTTGATTTGATTTGTAGTTTAATCAAGTAAATGAGTATAGATAATCGAGTTGGACACTTTTTTAATATAATAATCGAGGAGGATAAATCAATTAAAAGAATATATTATCTTTTTTTAGATTATTAATGGGTTTTTTAATATATAATTTAAATAAGGTGACTTGGTAACCTATAATAAAAGGTAAGTTTCACATGAATGGTAGGGGTGTGCAAAACCCGATTAATCCGAACTTGAATCCAATTGAAAATATGAAGTTTAAGCAACACCCGAACTCCTCGAAATCTGTAAAACCGAAACCTGACTTTTATGTGGATATTTAGGTTCGGGCTAGGTTTGATCTTTGGTCACTCGACCTGTCAGAAAACCCGAAATAATATACATACATTATTTAAATATTATATAAATGTAAATGATTATCTAATTATCTTTTGAAAATCATCAATTCTAGTCGATTGAAATGTTTTATATTTTTAAACTTACTTTTGATTCCATCAAACAATTAAATTTAGCATCAAAATCAATTAAACTTATGCATGTTTTTGCATTATAATAATACCCGAACCTGACCGAAATAAACCCGAAACCCGATACCCAAAAAAACCAAAATCCGAAAACCTAAAGTTTGGGTATTGATTTTCATATCCGAAGGCCGATCGGATTTTTGGTTTTCCCGCCCAAACCCACCCGATCCACCCAATACACACCCCTAATGAATGGAACACTTTTTAAATTTAGTTACTATTATTGAGTGAAAGCAAAGTATGAATAACCTAGGTAGGACACTTTTCAAACATGGTTACTATTATAAGAAATTAACTCTATTTTTAAATAGCTAAAAATTAATTTCTCTATAAATTGTTATTAAATTTAATTAAAGACACATATTATTTGTAACTATATTGACAATCTCTAATAAATTGAAATTGAGTTTGTTTATAAAATAAATATATAATGATCTTTTTATAGATTTTATCATGATAATAAATTGTTAACAATCTATGTTGATTTACTTTTAAATATCGAAAAGAGTTCTTGGCGATTTAAAGACAATTAGTTAAAGCTTTTTATAAGGATTGCTATTATCCTCCGGTTTCTAAAGAGGGTCCTTTAGGATTTATCAAGTCCTATTATGCAGAGACATTTTCTGACTTGTCAAAGTTTATCTATTCTATATATATATATATATATATATATAGAGAGAGAGAGAGAGAGAGAGAGAGAGAGAAGAGACAAAGAGAGCCAAACGTTCAAATGACAAATGCCAAAATAAATGAGAAATAGAGAAGTGATCCTATTATTATTACGATTAAGATCGGATTTGACAAATAGGCAGCAAACTTGAATCTGCAAGTAATCCTCCCAAATCCACTTAGATTTTGGTATTAACCCCAAAAACCTAGAAATCTCTTAGAAGTGAAGATAGATACTTGGTATTGAACTTGAGGAGGATGTAATCACAAGCTTTGGTGATAAAGGAACACTTTAAACCCTAACGAAATAGCCCCAAAATAAGCAAGGGTTCATCATATATAGAAGATCGGGAAACAATTTAGGAGAGAAAGGATGAAGTAGGAGAAGTTAGAAATGAGGGACATCGGACATTTAACACTTTGGTACCTAAACGTGAGAATGACAAGGATTTTGCCATATGGCACTTTCGTTGCCACTTTTTCTTGAAAAGTACCGCAAGTATGTCCCCTTCTACAAAAGTGACATGCGATTATGCCATATGAAACTGTTGCGATCACTTTCGCTCAAACACCCCCGAAGCCTAAAAAGTCAATTTTCTATACAAACACTTTTGATTTTGTTAGAGGTTAAAAGAAATATTTTGGTAACACAAAAATCCATAGCTTAGATGTCTCAATAGGCTTCTATGCGACTTTTACTTACAAAAAGTCCAGGTGTTACATATATATATATATGATTATATAGAGGGATGTTCATTTGTAAACCTTAAATATCTTGTAAACCGTGTAAACCAATCCACACCATTGATTTTCAAAAACGTTTCCATATTTTACATTTCCATAATCATTGACTTACCATGTATTTCACATTTCCATATTTTCTATGAATCCATATCCTCCTTTGATTTTTTTTATCAAGGGCCACGATGGGTTCACAAAGTTTACAAGATATTTGAGGTTTACAAATGAACCTCCCTCTGATTATATAAGTTTATATACTAATATATAAATAAAATTACATTTTTTAAATTAAAAATATAGTAAGTGATATTTTTGTAAGAACCTCAATTGTGGAATTTTGTTAGGTTCTTATTCTATTGAGGTGTCCATGATATGACTGTTAGGTCTAAAAAAGGAGATAGGCTAAGCTACATGGTATTGTAGAAGGGGTGGTTGAATACAATACTTCAAAATATAAACACATAGATATACTTTTTAAATTCCTTTTAAATTCTTTTATCGAAAATGTCAATAAGAATTACACTTAGTACACTTAAATCACTAAATAGTATAAACTTGATGGATGAGAGAACTCTGATGATTTTAACTTCTGTAGGAGAGAATGCCTTTTCTTCTATTTATAGTCCCATATGCATTGATGGCATGAGATACTTGTCATCTTATATCATTGATAGAAGCACTCTTGGTAGTGTAGACAAAGGGATCCTTGTTGAAAGGTTGTCTTCCAACAAAGTTATTTTGTAGCTGAAGAGATCCCGACAAAATAAGGGATGTCTTCATCATAAAATATATGGGTATCAAAGGTGTGAGTCCACAAACTAATGTGAAACAAGATGGAGAAACATTGTAAGCAAATAAATCATGTAAAGCTCTAACAATGGTGATGTTTGTAGTGAAATATGAACACCAAAATGTGAAGAAGAAGTTTACTGATAGTGAGAAAGGTGGCTACAAAAGTTCTCCAACATAATGGGAATACTAAACATCATGTCAAACCCTAGAAGCTAAGTGTGCTTTTATGGCACCTAGGGGGACAAACTTACAAAAGAGTCCTTGAAGTTTAAGACTTCTAACAAAAGAGGACTAAACAAAAATTAACTTCAAACTAAGAAATAGGAAATTACTGATAGGCCCTCTGACTTCTTCACAACCCAAAGTAGGGTCTAACAATCTCCCCCTTTGGGAAGAAGTCAGAAGGGTGGCGGAAGCTTCAACGCCGGCTCCCACTTTGAGAGCTGCTGGTACTCGTCCCATTCCCTAATCGTCATTGTCCTCATCTTCATTGCCACTTTGGCTCTCCTAAGCATCAGTCTTTTTTTGAGCTTTTCTTCAATCAGATCCATGCCCTCGATGATCTGCGCCTTTCCGTCACCATGCTTCATTTTCGAAATCTGGTCAGCAAGTAGTCTGCTCTTGAGACCGTTGTATACGAAGAGGAGGGTGTCGTCACAGAAGTTTGAAAGTTCACTGAAGCGCATGAACTTCCGTTCTTTCTTCTTGAGCGTACAGTAGACAACACCATGCTCCGGGATCTTCGTCGAAAAGTAGAGCAGATAAGAGTGAATGGTTGGAGCTTCCAGATTCAGTCTGAGGAGGTTGACTTTCGGCTGACGGCTCTCAATAGCCATCTGGTAGTTTGATACTCGAGCAAAGGAGATGGTGTGACGAACATATCTCTTTAGCACCTCGAGGCCATCAGTGAAGTAGTCTGGACGGAGGATTGGACCCTGAAGGTACTTGATCAGAGTGAGGAGGTCTTCCAAGTCAAAACGATCCAGATCGGCCTTGGTGAAGAAGAACGTTTTGAGCTGGCCGTCGAGTTGGCCTCTGCCGTACATCAGGACCTCAAACTCCAGAAAGTACTGATAGCCGAAGTTGTAGGGTCTGACAGCGGTCACCTTGACAAATCTGCGGCTGATCCGTGTCTTGCCGTGTGATAACACCAAAATTATACATGTTTTGGTTGAGCTTAATTATATGACTTTACCCCATTTCTCACCTATTTATGATCATTTCACTCACAAAATGAGCTTATTATTGTTTATGAAGGATTTGGAGGCCGTGGAACGGAAAAGTACGAAAAAAGGCAAGAAAACGTGAAAAATGCACAAGTCCAATACAGTAGCTGTTTGGCGATCACGAAGTTCACAATCTGGCGCCGCCAGATTCGACAAAGATGAAGACCAGAGTTGACCTAAGTGTTTGGCGCCACCAAACCCGCAGTCTGACGATCGCCAGATGACCCCTGGACGTTTTCTTTTAAATACCAGCATCCTCCTTCAGTTCAAAGCATGATTTTCGGTACGGGTTACGAGGCAGAAACGGGAGTGAGAGTCCGAGTGGTGCCGATACGCTGCGGGAGTCGATCTTCGATCATCCGTCGTTGTATTGTCGGTATCATGTCGATGTCTATTATTGCTTTTGTTTTCGTTATGCTTAGTAAGTAGTTTTTAGTAGTGGTACTTGTCATGGTTGATGAACCATTGTGGATGATAATTTTGTGATTAATGATTATTGGTTTGTTTTGATTAATTGAATGTGTGTTATGGCCCTTTTCTGATTTGTATTGTTTGGTGATTTGAATTCACTTGGTTGGGTGTATTTGTTGGACCAAAACAGATAGACTCCGAGAGGATAAACAACCTACCTTAGCCTGACCTTGGACCAAGAGAGTTGTGTTAAGGGGTTACTTGGACCAAGAGTGACCGATAGTAGAAAAGCCATGCAATATTAATTAGGATTGGTAAACCGACTCTAGATTGTGGAACAAACGATTTAGTCTTGGGGTTTGGAGGACCGTGTCCTAGTCAATAACCATAGTCATCGCATCTTAGGGTGTCTTAGACTTAAATTCCTACAATAGTCAAAACAACCAAACCTTTGGCCTATTTAAATCATTCACTTGGGGATTCACTATACCATGATAAGTGCTACTGTTTTTCTTTCATATAATCTTCAATCAGTCTTTTAATTGTTTTTCTTAGGTCGTAGTTAATTTATTGTCTTTTTAATTAGTAAAACCTTTTTCATAAACCCCCCCAAAAGGTTTAGGTTGATTAAACTGATCTAGACTTTAATCTACGATAACTTGACCGTTCCCAGTGGTAGATACGATACCTGGACTTTCCTACACTATATTACTCACGATCAGGTACGCTTGCCTGTATATGTGGTAAGACGGTGGCTAGGCATTAGAGGTTAAAACTTGTTATGCTTTTTATGTATGATAATTACCGCATCAAGTTTTTGGCGCCGTTGCCGGGGAACGGTAGTTGTTAGATTTTAGTCTTTAGTAGTTTTGTTAATCGATCCTTGTGAGGGATTCTTTCCCTTGCAAGTTTTTCGCTTTCTAGTTTAATTAGTTAGTTTTATCTTTATTTTTATTTTATCTCTTTGTTTCCCGCAAGTTGCCCGTAACCGTTTGTTGTGGTTTCAGTCACGGCAGACTTGTTAGAGCCATTTGAGGAGCCGGAGAGAGAGTTCAGAAAAAGAAACAAAAAGAAATCCAAAGCCGACAAAGTTCGCCCGAGAGAGAGTTTCAGTCACCGATGTGGACCGCCAACTGTACCCACCAATCCGATCACGAAGCCAGGCCTAAACAAAGAAATCCCGGGGAAGCTCCTTCACATGATCAAGGACCTTACCTTCGACGGGAAAAACGATAGCAATCCTATCGTTCACATGGAAAACTTCGTTGATATTTGTGATCTGTTCAAAACGGAGGAAGGCCGAGATGATGCGATTCGTCTCCGAGTCTTTCCTCTCACACTCACCGGAGAAGCTAGAGCTTGGTTACGCTCGTTGGAGCCAAGTTCGATCACTACTTGGGAAGGACTTCGTTCAAAGTTCTTTTCCCGATTCTTTCCACCATCTAAGATCGACAAGTTGAGAGCCGATATCCGATCCTTCCAACAAGATGACGGGGAGACCATATCCGAAGCATGGGAACGTTTCAAGCACCTTCTGAATTCGTGCCCGAGTCACGGATTAAATAAGAGTGAACAAGTCCAAACTTTCTATAGTGGGCTTGCTTATTCTTCACGTGCTACATTGGATTCATCTGCCGGAGGTGTCTTTATGTACAAAACGCCCACGGAAGGTTACAAGCTCCTCGAAGACATGCTCATAAACAACATAGATTGGAGGACGGACAAGCGCTTGCAAATCCCGAGGATGGCCGGAAAAATCTCAACCGACTTCGATCCATCCGATGAATTAGCCGCTATAAAAAACCAACAGGTAAAGTTTGAACATAAAATCGAGGAACTAATTAAATCTGTTCATGCTTTGCAGGTTGGATGCGAGGAGTGCAATGGACCACATTTGACAAAAGATTGCCCGAATCGACCAATGATGACACCCGAGGAGGTGAATTATCTTAACCGAGGCGATTACCAAGGGAGGTAGAACAACAATCGTAATTTCATCCCTAGACCTCCTGGTTTCTTTGCACCAAATCAACAGAACCAAAGACCGGATGGAGAGCCACGTGTTCCTATCGAAGATCGGATTGTCCAATTCATGGATGCGCAAAAGAAGCTAAACGATGAGGTAAGTTCATACTTACGTAATCACCAAAGTACCATCCAGAATTTGGAATTGCAGGTTGGACGTGTTTCGCAAATGCTAAGTGAAAGGACTCAAGGGGAGTTGCCGACGCAAACACAAGTCAACCCGAAGGTGGAGAACGTGAAGCCGATGCTCATGATGACCGGAGAACCGTCAAAGAAGAAGTGGACGGACATCTACACAAAGAAGTATGTGGAAACTGAAAGTGAAAGTGAGCCCGATTATGCCACGGATTACGATTCGGAGGGGTTCACCGTGTCATTCGAACACCTAAGACTCAAAGTGCCCGAAGCTTCAAGTGATGATGAGGAGGAAGATGGAAAGCAGGGCGAATACGCGGAGTTCATGATTCCGAAGAAAGAGGATAAAGGCAAGGAGAAAGAGAAGGAGAAACCACCGGAGGACGACCTCATCTACATTGCACCTATCAAGCATGATCCAGGGAGTTACAACTTACCTATTTCTTGTCATAAATTTAAAGGTCTTGCTTTGGTAGATTCAGGTGACGCACTTAACATGATGCCTGTTGGTTATTGCAGGAAAATGGGAGTTACAAAGATTCTTCCAACGGACTATCAATACTGAGGAGTGAACGGTTACATGACAAAGCCGTTAGGAATAGTGGAAGGAGTCCCAATTCGCATTGGCAACTTTGTTTATTATACGGACTTCGTCATAGCTAATCTTCCACAGAACACGGAGATCCCGATAATCCTAGGGAGATCTTTCTTGCACACCGCTCAAGTGAATACCGATATGCGAAACCAAGTCATGAGCTTGGGATATGGAGAAAATCGGATTTACTTTGATCCTAACGGGGAGCCAGTCAGACACCTCGATGAACCATATGAAGATCCTTCTCTGGCCTACAAGAAAAACACGAACCGCCCGTTACTCCCGCATGAGCATGGAAAGAAGAAGGAGGATTATCCTAACCCGATGCATCAAAAGGATCAGAAAACTTAATGAATCGGGATCCTCCAAGAAAGATCACAGGAAGAAGAGAGGCTCGTATGCCCGACGTGCCAAGAAATGAGCTGAAAGTGGGGTCGAGCTCTAGACCCATTCAAAAATGAAGCGCTTCTCGGGAGGCAACCCGAGCTTTTTCTTTTTCTTTCGTTTTTATGATTTTCGTGTGTGTTTTTGTTAATCTTTTTATTTGATATTGCTTAGGTAACCATACGGAGGAGATAAGAACCACAATCGAGCGAATCCGAAGTGCGATGGAATTTTTCAGAAGTGGGAAACAGAAGGCACTTCGCGATCGCCAGATTCCAATTCTGGCGACGCGAAGTTGGTAAGTCATGGTAACAGGTGAAATTTTCGAATCTCGCGACGCGAGGAGGGCAGTTTCGCGACGCGAAGCTTAAGAAAATTAGGTTATTTTTTAGAAACCGCCTGTTTCGCGACGCGAAACCCTGGGTTTAGCGACGCGAAAACAGTGCAGACGGGTTTTTAACCCTCTTTTCTCACTTTTTCAAAAGAACACAACCCTAATTTCTCTTAGGCTCCGCGAAATCCTCTCACGTCCTTGCGAAATCCGACCTTCTTGAGCTTCAATTTCATCATTCACCATGAACAAGGTATGTTTCCTAACTTTAATTTCATGAGGATAGCTTGATTTGGGAGCTTTGGATCTTGTTTTGGGCATCAATGGTGCATTTGTGCTTATATGGATTTGACATTGTTCTTTATATAATATTAGTTGTTTAGAGCTTATTGATTGATGCATGCACTATGTTTTGATTGAAATTTCATTCTAGCATGCTTGTTGATTATTTAATCTAGTGAATATGCTTTGATGATAAGTGTGGGGATTTTGACAACATAAAAATCCCCCATTCTTTCTTGTTAGCTAGATTAGTTGTAATTGAGGTTGAACTAAAAGTTCAAGTGTGGGGATGTACCACATCCCCTTTGTTCTTTGATTTGTGGTTTTTCATATATGAATTTGATACTTGAACTTGTTAGTTGCGGAAATTTGTCTCGTTGAGTTTTTGATGTGAATAAACCTTGTCTTGTGTTTATGGATTAAATCTTCTAAGACAATGGTATTTGGATTTTGTAGAGACAAAGGACCCGATCGTCAACTTCCACCGCAACCAATTTCCGTGCACCGGATGGTAGTCACGTGTTCACCTATATCATGAATGACCCAACGTTGAATGCCCTGAAACGGGAGGAGTACCGGGATACCGTTAACCGACTTCTTGCCCGTCAAGTGCTAATTCCGAGGAGAGTCGACTGGGACCTTCTTCGATCGATGAATGTCGAAAACAACATCAAAGCAATACTCGAGAAGCACGCCTACGACGAGGATAGCACCGAGTATTATATTTGCCATGCATGGGAGCGAGTCTTTGACATTGCCGAGACCCTCTATCGCGAGCTTATCGTTGAGTTCTTGGCCACATTCCGCTTCGACGCGATCAAGGCCCTTGAGGAGTTTCATCAATCATGCATGACGTTCCGACTTGGTGGAGTGTGGAGATCCCTATCTTTGGTCGAATTTGCCGTTGCTTTGGGGATATATACCCAAGATGAAGTGGATGCCCCCGGATTCGTAGAGTACATGTGGGCGACTTCGAAAAGACCGGATGGTTTTGATCCTCAATTGGCTTGGGCGGGTCTAGGTGAAGGTGATTATGGTGGTAATCTCAAAGTGAAAGGTTTTCTTGCTTCTTCGGATAGACTTCTGCACCGTGAATGCTCGTTCTTCAAGTGAGGAGAAAGTTTCGGTTTATGATCTATGGCTTCTTGAGCAACTCACCACGGATGACAAATATCCGAATGCTCCGTATCTCATCGCCGTTCAACTTGCCAAAGGAAGTGGTTATCGAGAGGGTAGTCGCATAGTTGGTGGCCAGTACGTGACACTTTTGGCCAAGCACTTCGGTATCCTTACCAAGGGTGCCATTGCCTCGATGACGAACCTTGGGGAGATGGGATTGATTGACATGGACCAACTCCGTGGCATGGGTGTAGCAAGGGTTGAGCATATGGTAGGAAGGGATTACAATGCATGGATCCACAATCCTCAAGCTTATGGGACGAGGAGTCAACCGAGGAGTCAACCGAGAAGTCAAGCAAGGAGCACGCATGAAACCGGTGGAACGAGTAGGACGAGTGCGGGAGAGCAACCGGCGGAATGGACGGCATATTCGGGTTACGAAGACTTGAGTAACCGACTCTCGGAGATGTCACTTTCTTATGGCCGTCATCATCAACATGTGGAGTACAACACCGTGGAGGCTCTTCACCAAGCCAATTGGCAAAGTGGAGTGATGAACCAGATGGCCTCTCATTTCGGTATTCAACCAAATACCGCGTATGCTCCATCTCCATATTGGCCATACTCCGAGGATGCTCCGTCCGGTTACCCGACTTACGAGGATTGGCAAAACCAACCTCGTGGCCCTTATTGAGATCTCTCTTTTATCTCCTTTATTCGATATGATTGTTTGAGACAATTTTATTTTTGACTGCGTGGTTTGTTTGTGGTTTGGTTTGGTTGAACAATTTTTATTTCTGTTGGTTTGTTTAGGACTTTAAGTAGTTATAATTAGTTTGGTTTGGTTTATTTTTGCTAGTTCGTTTTTACTTTTTCTTTTTCTTTTTGTTGGTAGATACAGCGACTTATGATCTTGAATCGAGCACGATTTTTGGACCACTCTCTCATATCAGAACAGATTTCGTCACATAACCCGGGAAGTTTCTCTTTTTCCCAATTACTCCTTAATTGTTTTGATTGTTGCATTGAGGACACTGCAAATTTTAAGTGTGGGGAGGGGGTTATGTAGACTTATCTGTTTAAATGGGTTCACTTTTTGCTTATGGTGTGTCGTTTTTCAAATTTTTGAAAGCTTCGAGATTTGACCCCTATTTTTTCGAAATCTGAGATTGTTTTTGAGACTGAGTTGCTTGCATAGGAGAACACTGAATAAGATTAGTTGAGTAAAAGGATGCCTTGGAATACTAATTGCCATGAGTGCCTCACCCAATTCCAATGAGAGCTTGAGCCTTAATTGTTATTTATTCTGTGAGGAATACCGACTTTGACCCAAGGTAGAACTTGTCATTTGAATGCTTGTCGAGACCACATAAGAGGAGTATTTATCACCATTGCACTGATAGAGGCCTTCGTTTCTAACCCTTTTAGCCTTCGTCAGATAACCTCATCTTAAGGTTATTTGATTTGCCTAGCCTTTGATTGAAAAGTGTTCACCTTTTAACACTTTATCCCTTGAAACCATTTTGAGTCTTAGCCTTTTCATTTCTTTACCCACAATACACTTTATCCTTGAGCCTAAGTGTTTTATCTATCTTTTGGCCGTAACTTAAATTTGATTCTTGAGAAGTTTTGATCCAGTTTTTCATCTGACAGTTTTTATGGGATTGAGATTTAAAAGAGCCCAAAAGCAACATAGTTGCTGCTCTAAAAAAAAGAGGAAAAGAAAAGAAAGAGGAAAATATTTGAGACTCAGAAAAGAAAAGAAATATCAAAAGAGTCGAGAATACAAAAAGAAAAGAATGAGAGCTGAAAAGATTGAAAAAGAATTTGTGCCCCAAATAAGCCATAGGCTTAGGCCAATTTTAAAGAAAAAGAGAAAATACTCATCCCAAAAGTTTCATTGTTTGAAAGTCAGATTGCTTCACTGTTTGGATCATTACTGATTAAGTTTTCAAGTTTTTGTTGCAAAACCCTTAGTCACTTGTATATCCTTTATCCTACCCTTTACCTTGAGCCTAATGTTACAACCTTAAAGTCCTCTTGACGGTTGACAACTTCTCAGTGGTGGAGATTAGATTTGGTGACAAGCTTATGCATGTGGGAATTAGTCGAGTATTGGTGTGATCACTTACATATACACTTTTACCCCCGAGAGATACACTTTATATGATTATTCATACTTTGTGAGGGTGAAAGGTTGATCTTGGTATCCGATTGCTTGATGAAGTCTTGTTTGTGTGTTTGATTATGTAAGTATGCTTTGTTCTTTTTGATGATCTTGGGTGGAGATAATTTTGGAGTTATCCTTCTTATCTTTCAGTCTTTTGATTGAGGACAATCAAAGCTTAAGTGTGGGGATTTTGATAACACCAAAATTATACATGTTTTGGTTGAGCTTAATTATATGACTTTACCCCATTTCTCACCCATTTATGATCATTTCACTCACAAAATGAGCTTATTATTGTTTATGAAGGATTTGGAGGCCGTGGAACGGAAAAGTACGAAAAAAGGCGAGAAAACGTGAAAAATGCACAAGTCCAATACAGTAGCTGTTTGGCGATCGCGAAGTTCACAATCTGGCGCTGCCAGATTCGACAAAGATGAAGACCAAAGTTGACCTAAGTGTTTGGCGCCGCCAAACCCGCAGTCTGGCGATCGCCAGATGACCCCTGGACATTTTCTTTTAAATACCAGCCTCCTCCTTCAGTTCAAAGCATGATTTTCGGTACGGGTTACGAGGCAGAAACGGGAGTGAGAGTCCGAGTGGTGCCGATACGCTGCGGGAGTCGATCTTCGATCATCCGTCGTTGTATTGTCGGTATCATGTCGATGTCTATTATTGCTTTTGTTTTCGTTATGCTTAGTGAGTAGTTTTTAGTAGTGGTACTTGTCATGGTTGATGAACCATTGTGGATGATAATTTTGTGATTAATGATTATTGGTTTGTTTTGATTAATTGAATGTGTGTTATGGCCCTTTTCTGATTTGTATTGTTTGGTGATTTGAATTCACTTGGTTGGGTGTATTTGTTGGACCAAAACAGATAGACTCCGAGAGGATTAACAACCTACCTTAGCCTGACCTTGGACCAAGAGAGTTGTGTTAAGGGGTTACTTGGACCAAGAGTGACCAGATAGTAGAAAAGCCATGCAATATTAATTAGGATTGGTAAACCGACTCTAGATTGTGGACCAAACGATTTAGTCTTGGGATTAGGAGGACCGTGTCCTAGTCAATAACCATAGTCATCGCATGTTAGGGTGTCTTAGACTTAAATTCCTACAATAGTCAAAACAACCAAACCTTTGGCCTATTTAAATCATTCACTTGGGGATTCACTATACCATGATAAGTGCTACTGTTTTTCCTTCATATAATCTTCAATCAGTCTTTTAATTGTTTTTCTTAGGTCGTAGTTAATTTATTGTCTTTTTAATTATTAAAACCTATTTCATGAACCCCCCCCCCAAAGCTTTAGGTTGATTAAACTGATCTAGACTTTAATCTACGATAACTTGACCGTTCCCAGTGGTAGATACGATACCTGGACTTTCCTACACTATATTACTCACGATCAGGTACGCTTGCATGTATATGTGGTAAGAAGGTGGCTAGGCATTAGAGGTTAAAACTTGTTACGCTTTTTATGTATGATAATTACCGCATCACCGTGCTTTTCCGAGTTCAGCTTTCTCTAGTGGACGTAGGTAGTTCGGCGGCGGAGCTTCTTCGTGTAGGATATGCCGTACCTGGCTTTATCAGACCATTCGTGAATCTTTTCCTGTTGGAAGATTCGCGTGAACGTTTCCTCCAGGAATGGTCTGAAAATCACCGTATGGTTCCATCCGAGTTGAATGATCTGAGGACTCGGAGAACTTGGGACGGTTCTTTTTTAAGTAGGTGTTGGGTCGGTTTCCGGGAACTGTACCGTTGGGAGAAATGAATCGTACTCGGCGTTGGTGATGACGTCATCCCCTCTTTTGAAGATTCGGAGACTCTAGGCAAGCTGATACAAGATCTTCCTGGCTTCATCTGAAAGTTGCAGCTCAGTCGGATCTGTCGGTGTTGTGTCTGGGTCGATCATCTCAACATCCGCACTCGTCTTCTCATGAGGGAATTGGATCACCTCATCCAGCGGTATCGCCTGATACACAAACTCCTCAGCGTCAAGCGGTTGGTCGTCATTTGAGTCTGAAGAATCCGCGTTATCGGCGGTCGGACCTGCTTGAGGAGTTGTGGTGGCTGGTGGTCTTGAAGTGGATCCGGAACCAGAGGCAGGTGTGAGGTCGATGCAAAGTCTTTTGGACTATTGCACCTCCCCCTCATGAGAACCTGCACCCGGGTCGTCAGAGTCATCATGCCCCTTTTTTAGGACTGAGCCTAAGACCGGTACGCGGCCTCCAGTTCCCTGATGCGGAGCTGGACGATCTCCATTTGTTGATCCCCGACTACGATCGCTGTGTCTCTTTCCCAGAGCTGAGTGGATAGCCCATCTATCTAAGTGGTGTACGTAGCGATCATCAGCTGATTGCTCTGAAACGAAGCCTGGGATGTCTTCTGGAAGAGTCGCTGATGTTGGTGGTTGCAGGCGGAGGACTAGGACTGAGGAGCGTGGAGTACGAGCAGCAGAGGATGGCTGAACTTCCACGGATTTGCCTTTAATAAGGCGTCTGGCTTCCTGAAGCTCGATCTCCCGTTCCTCAATCGATTTCCGAAGCTCCTCAATCTCTGATTGGCGCACTTGATCTTTGATATCTTTTGCGGCCAAGGCTTTCTCAATCGCCTCGAGCCGACTGTTCTTTGCTGCGTCTGCCTTCTCAAGAGTATCCAACCTGCTTTGGACAGCTTTTAGGATGCCGGCCGAATCCAAGGAAGCAAACCCAGCAGGTCTGACACCCAACGCGCGAAGGCTGTTGGTTGTCGAGAAGCTCCCGACGAAGGTGGAGTCTTCGCCTACAGGTAGAGCTGGCATAGAGGTAGCACTAGCAGGGCTTCAGGACGATCCTCGAACGGCGTTGGATGACACACGAACTACGTCCGTTTCGGCCGAGCCATAAATGCTCAAGGCGGTCGATGCGGTGAACTATGGCCTAGAGAAAGAAGATACATCAAACAAAGGTAGGATTGGCTCTAAGACACATCAAAGGTGGTCGAGAGTTGGGGCAGCTGCTCTCTAATCTCAACAGCAGCCATCTCCGAATGAGAGGCCAGTGGAAGTTGTGGTATATCCCCGTGAACAACTGAAACGGCCATCTGTTGAGAGATGGTCGAGTTGGTGGCAAGGGTGTGCAATTGCGCCGGTTGGCTGCCAGCGACTTGACCCGACAGCTCTTGCTGTCTGGTCTCTATTGGGGTTGCCTCTATGGGGACTTGACGCGGGCTGGTAGGAGGTTCCATTTCTAGGCTCCTAGGTTGGGCCTCGACTTCTCTGGCCTCTTGATGGGTAGCTAACATCTCTTCAACCTGGTGGGCCTCTACAACTTCGGCCTCTTTTCTCACCGAACCCTCACTATCTCCCTCACATCCATCACCACTTTGGATCTTCATCCAAGATTCAACTTCCTCTTCTCCTGCTCCTCCTCCGATCTCCATGTCATCGGTACCGCTGTAGTCGAGGAGCTCTTCCGTTCGTCCAGTCTCGATGGTGTTGAACGACGAGGTGGAGGCATTTTTTCCACCTTTTGGGTCCTCGGCGGTTGGTGTAGACTCGGAAGAGCTGCTATCAGGATCACCGGATGGGTCGCCTGGTTGGTGAGAAGGGCCTGCAATATGTGGATGTGAAGGCACAAGCGCATGTGCTTGTGGGGATGCTTTCGAGGCCCCATCGGCAGAGCTAGTTGTTTTGAGTTGCTCCGACCCCTCGGAGATCAGAGAGAATCGAGCGGATGATCTTTGTTGTCGGAAAGAAGGGTGCTCCTTGACTCTGGCACGTATCAATCCTTCACGTCAGCTTGAATAAGGGGCTCTGTGTTGCATGGATGGTGGCCAGATGATGGCGGTCGAGCTTGCTGGCTTGGGCTGGCTTCCGAATAAGAGGTGGCATGAGCGGAGGTGGATGTCCTAACGACTCTACCCGGGTGATCCCCCTCTGTCGCCCTGCACCTAATGCACGAGGGCTACGAGGGACGGGTTGCGCCTTGGGAAGGACCTTCCGGTTCTGGTTGGTCCATAGGCGTGTCTTCTAAACCTATGGAAGCCCTATACATAATCACAGCCTCCGCCTCCTGATCCGCCATGTTGAGTACATGCACTGGGATGTTCATCTCCGGTTGTCCTGAAATGAGGTCACGCTTGATGACCCTGCTGATCTTCTTGGGTTTGATCACCTGATGGCGTGACCGGCGTCTCACCTCCAGGTGACGGTTCATGTGATTGCGGATGATCAGCTCTAGAAACCTCAGCCATGGGATGGAGTGATGCTGCAGTCATCCTCTCCCAGTCAAGTCTCGCGTGATGTCCAGCCATAGCTGTGCGGCTATGTCGATCCTTCTTCCGTAGGCCACGGAGTGATAAATGTGCCAAAGCTGCATCGTGGCCTTGTCGGTCCCCTTTGTCTTAGAAGACAGACATTGGTTCACCAGATTGAACATCTGTGACCATAGGGGTGGAAGCATGCTCTGTATGACCTGTGACACTCTGTTGATGTCAACGGTGACTCCGAGAGTGAGGATCTCGCTGAAGAGTATCAGTCCAGACACCGGCGGCTCGAAATCAGCATGTCCGCCGTCAGTAGCAGTAGGAAGACGAAGGATGCGGCGGAGGTCTACCATGTTCAGGATTAGGTCTGTTTTGTCTACGCGACCGACAATGGATAGAACACCGTCGCGTGTCTCAAGGCATGCCGTGTGCCAGAGCTACTGCAAATAGATGCCGGGAACGTCCGCAGTAGCAGTCATGGCATAGGCGATCGGGTGCGCATGAAGGATCTCCAGGATGATTGAGTGCTACACCGATAGGTTGTCTAGGTCCACGAATTCGTTGTTCTGAAGGATGGCCCGAATGTGCTTCGGAGTTATCAGAGTATTGTCCGCATCATTGTCGATTGGCGAGGGAGGGTTGTTCTGTTGGTTTGCCATTTCTGACAAAACGAGAAACAAGTTTCAGAAGTTAGAACCCTCAAATGAGTACAAGTGTCGAACAAAAATTTGAATGGGAATGGCCGAATCCCGAGTCGGGAAACTACCATTCCCGATTCGAAGACATGTCTCAATTCGAGTCGGGATTTTGACAAATCCCGACTCGGAAGTTTACAACACTTAGAAAAAATTAGATAAAAATTCAAAAACCCGAGTCCTTAAGAGACGAGTCGGGAAACTCGATCCCGAGTCTCGGGAAACATGGAAGATCAAAGGTTCGGACCCAAAAGATCGAGTCGGGAAGCCTAAAATCCCGAGTTGGGATTTTCAAGTTCCTCGAGTCGGGGTTTAAGAATGTTGAATATGAGTACCGAGTCGGGAAACTCGAACATTCAAGTTTCCCGAGTCGGGACTTATGAATCCCGAGTCGGGAAACCGAAACTGTTCGGTTTCCTGACTTCAAATCAGTCCCAAAACACATGATTTTAACCTACAAACTAGCACAAAAGATCACATTTAAGTTCTAAACTAGTTTACAAGCATAAAAAGACCAATTGATCATCCGAAAAACCCATTCCAAAGAGTTTGGGTTTCGGGTTTGAAACCGAAGCTTTAGGCTTCGATCAAAACGGAAGATTTAGACGGATTTGGAAGCATCATAATGTTCGTAAAGGGCTCTTGAGTCGGTTTTAGAATGGAGGTCTAACGAAAGCTCAGTGAAGCAAAACGCGATCGGGGTGGTAAAGGGCTCTTGAGTCGGTTTTAGAGAGAGGGAGAGAGGGAGTTGAGATTTTTGAAAAACTTATTTGTGTTTGATTTGTTTAAGAAAATCTTTTTAAGGATAGGACAAATCTTCTTTCGGTTTGGAGGAGAGTCAACTTATCCAATCTGATGATAAGTTATCTCACTTGAACCTCATTTTGCTCTCTCAATCCCCAAACTTTGAGTCAATTACACTTAGGCCCTTGGACCAACGTTTGCAAAAATTACAAACAGGCCCCTGAACTTGTGTTTGAAAATTTTTCATTTTTGGTCCTTGAACTTGTAGTTTCAGAAAGTGACAGACTTGGTCCCTGAACTGTTAAGTTCTGAAACTTGCCACATTCACCCCCTGAACTTCCAAGTTCACAAAAGTTACAAGTTCAGACCCTAGACCTTAACAATAAGTACTAACCAGGACATTCCTTTCGGGAATTTACTGTGAAATCCCGAGACTGGATTTTGTGCGAGTTCTGATCTGAGTTAATCAGAAGTCGTATTTCTTGAAGACCGGGTCCTGAACCAAATTATTCAGAAATCGTACTACAGATCTACAGGCTGCAAGAGAGTAATAAGAATGGTATCCAGTGCAGTTTGGATCCGCGAACATTAGCTAATAACAACAGATAAGACAACTCCCCCTAGATTGATGCATTACCCAAGCTCCCCCTAAACACATGCATGGGTGAAATAAATCTGGCTCCCCCTAGATCTCAGCCGGGAGGTCTAGCATTCCTATCTTACTTAGAAGATAGTAATGACGTTTCTCATCAAATGCCTTAGTGAATAGGTCAGCTAACTGACGTTCACTCTCAACAAAGAACAGTTCAATATTCCCTTTCTCGACGTGATCCTTTATTAAGTGATATCCAATATCAATGTGCTTCGTCTGAGAATGTTGAACTAGGTTTGCCGTGATCTAAATGGCACTGCTAGAGTCACAATACATGGGGATCTGATGCATGGTATAGCCATAATCCGCCAGTTGAGTTTTCATCCATAGAACTTGTGAGCAACAACACACTGCAACGACATATTCTGCCTCAGCAGTGGAAAGTGAACCACAGTTCTGTTTTTTTGATGATCAACTCACTAACTTGTCCTCGAGGAACTGGCAGGCTCCTGAGGTGCTCTTCCTGTTCAACTTACAGCTTGCATGATCAGAATCTGTAAAGGTTGTTAGTTCAAAACCAGAATCCTTAGGGTACCAAAGGCCAAAATCTGGAGTGCCCTTCAGGTACTTAAGGATTCTCTTGATCGCATGGAGATGTGATTCTCGAGGGTCGCACTGAAAACGAGCGTAGACACCCATGGCAAACAAAATGTCGGGTCTACTGGCCGTGAGATAAAGCAGAGATCCAATAATCGCACGATAATTCTTTTGGTCAACTGGATTTCTAGATAAATCAGCATCCAGTTGGAAAGACATGGACATTGGAGTTGAGGCAGACTTAGGTCCAGAAAAATCAAATCGTTTTAAAATATCTTGAACATACTTGGACTGGTTTATAAAAATCCCTTGCGGGGTTTGACGGACTTGAAGTCCCAAGAAAAACGTTAGTTCGCCCATCATGCTCATTTGGAATCTGGACTTCATGGTCTCCTCAAACTTAGTGCAAGACTCAGGGTTTGTAGATGCAAAGATGATATCATCCACGTATATGTGTACTAAGGTCAAATCATCACCTGACCTTTGAAGAAACAGAGTAGGTTCGACAGTTCCCTTTCGATACCCGAACTCAAGCAAATAGATGGTTAGAGTTTCATACCAGGCGCACGGTGCTTGCTTCAAGCCATAAAGTGCTTTGTCAAGCACATAGACAAGATCCGGATATTTAGGATCAACAAACCCTTCAGGTTGTTCAACATATACCTCTTCATGTAGGTCTCCGTTCAGGAACGCACATTTAACGTCCATCTGGAAAACCTTCATGTTTTTGTAAGCGGCATACGCGAGAAAGATCCTAATTGCTTCTATTCGGGCGACGGGAGCAAATGTCTCGTCGTAGTCGATACCCTCTTGCTGACGATAACCCTTGGTGACCAAACGAGCCTTGTTTTTTATGATAAGGTCGTTCTCATCTTTTTTGTTCCGGAAAATCCATCTCAAGTCAATGATAGATTTCCCCCATGGTCGTTCCACAAGGCGCCAAACTTTGTTTCTTTCGAATTCTGCCAGCTCTGCATTGCCTTAACCCATTCTGGATCTGAGAGAGCATCCTGGGTCTTGGTAGGTTCAAACTCACTTAGGAAGCCTCCGAACAGAATCAAGTTTTCATTCTGCTTAGAAGAGCGGGTTGTAAGAGGAGCGGATAGACTACCGATGATGCTGGCGGAGGGATGACTTCTGGTCCATTTTCTGGTGTGGGGGATAGGATCATAGTCCATGTTGTTTCTTGCATCGTTCTCATAACGAATAGCTGATATCTGATGTCCAACAAGAGGTTCAATATCCAACACTATCTCTAGACGGGGATCGCGTACCACTTGAGCATAGGTTCTTTGAGCAGTGCTCGAAGATGGTGACGGAGCAACTTCAGGAATTGGTGCAAGGACAGGATTCACTGTCTGTTCTTGGACCGTTTCAACTTCAGTTTCCAAAGATTGTTGGTTTATAGAGAGCTGAGAGGGGGAGAGTACAGGCTCCGCAGCCACAGTGTCAGAAGAGGTTTCTACTTCCATAGTGGGCGAAGGTACAGGTTCAAGTTCCACAGTACCGGAGGATGTTTCTCCTTCAGCATTGGGAACTAAAGAACTTTCATTCACGAATGCATCAGAGGACACAGATGTGGAGGATGGATTTGCTTGATCTGGTGGAGCAGGAACAGTGATAGGACCTACTAAGGTTGTCAAATCAAACTCTGCTAGATCAATGAAATCCGAAGCAAATGTGTTAGCAAATAAAGGTATGCTCGGTGGTGTGGATTTGTTCACATTAGGAAAGACAGGAATGGACGAGATAGAGCTGGCATTTGAATACATCTCAGTCTCAGAAAAGTCAACGTATCGACTTTCAAAGATAGATCGGGTCCGTTTGTTGTAAACGCGATAAGTCGCTGAGTTGAGTGAGTATCCAATGAAGATAGACTCATCCGACTTAGCGTCAAACTTTTCCAGATCATCTCTATTGTTCAGCATGTAGCATACACAACCAAAAACCTTAAAATAGTCGATATTAGGCTTATGCTTGTTGACCATTTCGTAAGCGGTTTTACCAGTCCGCTTGACGATTAAGGTCATGTTTTGAGTGTAACAGGCGGTTGATACAGCTTCTGCCCACAGAGACGGAGGAATACCAGAATGCGCCATTATGGATCTTGCTGCTTCGACTAGAGTATGATTCTTCCTTTCTACGACGCCGTTTTGTTGAGGAGTGCGCCCTGCAGAGAAGTTGTGAGTGATTCCCACTTCTTCAAGGAAGGATCTGAGTTTCTCATTTCGAAACTCCGTACCATTGTCGCTTCTCAATTTCTTCACTTTACGGCTCAAGAGGACTTGGATTCGTTTGATGAAGGTGATGATTAGATCTGCAGCGTCTGATTTGGCTCTAAGGAATTCAAGACAGGTGTGCCGAGAGTTTTCGTCGACTAGCACAAGCATATACTTTTTGCAAGCAAGGCTTTCAACTCTCATGGGTCCACATAGATCCATGTGCAGCATATCAAGGGGATGATGATAGTTTGTCTCCATCTTTGGAGGATGCGAGCTTCTTTTCATTTTCCCTTTTTCACAAGCTAGGCAAACGGTGTCTTTTGATAGTCGCGTCTCTGGTAGACCCTTGACTAGGTGTTTGGACACTAACTTGTTCATGTCCTAGAAATTCTGATGAAACAGACGCTGATGCCACTGCCAGCTTTCTTCCTTAGTTGCCTTTGCGAGCAAGATGACAGATTCCACTTGTTGAGGAATTGCCAAGAACGTTGTAGTGTACAGATGTCCATTTATTCGAGCACGAAGAACCACATTTCCATCCTCATCGGCTACCATGCTGCCAATAACAAATTGGGTCACCAAATAGCCGCTGTCACAGAATTGACTGGAGCTAAATAGGTTGTAAGGCAAGCCCTCGACATAACGCACATTTTTTATGATGAATTCTCCGTTGGTTATGCCACCATAACCTAGGATCGGTTTTCGTCTCTTATCAAGAAGCTTGATGAAGCCTTCAGCTCGTTCGACATAGTCGAAGAGGATATCCCGCTATCCGGTCACATGCCTGAAGGCTCCAGAATCGAAATACCACATGTGACCATCCTGCAAAATGAGATCATTCTTGTTTAGGAACCCACAACCACATGGGTGCCTTTCCGTTAGTAACAGATGAAGCCCTCGGTGAAGTCTCCTTTTCAGATTCTTCCTTAGGTGTAAGAGACTTCACAGATTGTGAAGTACTTTGCTTCGGCTTTCTTTTACATCTTCCCCTTATGGGGTTTCCTGATTTGTGATTAGAATTAGAATTAACAGGCAAACCACCACGCATGTAATCATCAAAAAGTGAACAAATATGATCACGAAAAGCTTTAAAGTCATCAGAATTCGCAGAGCGATTAAGGTTTACAGACTTTTTGTTCAAATTCAAATTACAACTGTGAGGGTTGTAGCCAAGACCAGAATGATCATGGCCACCCCTTTTAGGGAAAGCAGTAAAAGAGTCCTTCTTCTTTCGATTTCTCCTCCTTGGTGTCTTCACATTTGTCGCACCATCACATGTCCTCCCATTCGCATTATTAGCAAGGTGTGAGTTGAATGACGGTTTAACAAGAATGGATCGACCACCTTTAACAGGTGTTGGTTTTTGAAAATCTGGTTTTGATGAGACCAAAGGTTGTTTTGGTTTGGAGTTGTCACCCACTTCAAATGAACTAGAGTTAAAATCTAGTCCCTTAATGGGTTTTACAGTGCCACATGCATCTTTAGGTTTTGAATGTCGTGTCTGCACTTTTGGTGTGTGCGGCTTAACTGACTTCCCTTTGTCAGTACCGGCACCATTTTCACCTTCAGTGTGGTTTTTCACAGACACTGATGCAGGAGGCTTGGTGGAACTGGTTTGGTTTATAGCAGGTGCCTTTGGCAAAACGGTTTTCCTTGGAATAAAACCAGAAGGAGGATCATCTTCATCAAGAAACACCTTCACATCATACACAACATTTGGATCTAACACAAACTTAGGTTTGGTCGGCCTAAAGTCTAGTATGAGAGGTGCTTCATTTGTGCCTGAACCCCAAGGATCATCTTTTTCTAAGACAGATATTTCCTTTTTCAAACGAGCAATTTTAAC
This sequence comes from Centaurea solstitialis, assembly GCA_030169165.1. Classification (NCBI taxonomy): domain Eukaryota; kingdom Viridiplantae; phylum Streptophyta; class Magnoliopsida; order Asterales; family Asteraceae; genus Centaurea; species Centaurea solstitialis. The sequence continues at coordinate 39,876,668 of CM058041.1, read as the reverse complement.
ATCCTGATTAGCAAAAATCTGAGCATACGTCATTTCCTTTTCGTAAAAGAATTCCTTTTCAATTTCATTTGTAACCTTTTGGATGATGAGTTGCTTTTAAAGATCCGCATATTTAATTTTAAAAGATGATGTACATGAAAAATCAACGGTCTCACATTGGCTAGACATTCTTATCCTTTCGGCATTTGCCTCATGATAATTATGTTCCAATGTACTAGCAGTTTGTCTTTTTCTGAAAGAATTAATTCAAAATTCATGATCTTGTGGCGACATGCATCAAATTCTACGGCTTTGGATCTTAGATAGAACACTTCCTTTTCTAGACTAGTCGGGACAGAGGGCTGAGTTGCGGAAACATCCAAAGGTTGGATAACTGCAGATTCTGCGGACAAATCTATTTCCCTAGTGGCATAACTAGAGTTCAGGTTCTTGTAATTGATGGGAGGCATGGCTACCTTAGGTGTGCGAGCTTTAATTATTGAGTAACCTTTCAATTACAAAATTGATAAGTATTTTGGTTCTGGATAATACATTACCACATCTGCACATACGAATATGATCGAAATCGAAATCTAGGGTTAAAGTTTTGCTTTTAATTCATATTCTCCACAGAAGTTACTGCACATATTCTCCAAAAAAAATAGTTAAGTCAATTGGAGTAATCGTTTTGAAAATGTGATTATTGAGGACTGAGGAGTATTCTCCGTATATGTTAATGTTATTGCACATATTCTCCACATATGTTAGTGCACACATTCTTTAAAATTCTCCAAAATTTTGAAGTTATTAGGAGTAACAATTTAAGGTGCAGCCATAGATGGGAGTAATCAATTTGAAATGAGATTCCATATGTAAAAAGTACGAAAGTAGATAAGCAAAAGGAGGCTAAAAACAATATCAACGGCAACGATGGCACTCACCGGCCTTTACACCCACCATTACAAATGGTCTATGTATCAACTAACACTAAGTATTTAATGAAATCTTGATTTTCTATGTATCAACTTACACTTTTAAAATTTCAAACGAGGCATAAGTTATCAATATCTTGAACAATCTTTAAAATTGGCCTTCTATGTTAATGAAAAATTATAGACACTACGGAGTATTTCAGGATTTCTAGTTATACGTTTGCGTAGAGCTGGTCCACTTGTAGTGGTGGGTTTTCTTGGAGAACAAATATGTTGCATGTGTCGTGAAGATGCTAAAGGTGTTGCATCTGTCTCCATTTCTTGTGTCCTGTAATTCTCTGCATTGGAAAAAAAGGTAGGTTATTGAAGAAAAAAAGGAAAACTTTGAACGAAAAAAAAGGAAACTTTCCAAATGAATATACCATCCATGGTGGGAGTGAACATCATCTGTGAAGGGCCTGCAACATCCATGGTGGGAGTGAACATCATCTATGAAGGGCCTGCAGCATTATCTGTGAAGGAGGAGATTCTATCTTCCTGCAACGTTAAAAATGATATATCAGATCTTATATGGCATGAAATTTAAATGCTAATATATCTAATCTTAACCTCCACATCAGTATTTGGCCCTGAAGGGTCTGCATCATCATGTCTTAGGGAGATTTCAATCTCATCATCTTCTTCCTGCAAGTTAAAAATGATAATCAGATCTTTCGAATCTGCCCAAATGATGGTATATGGCATGAAATTTAGATGCTAATATATCTAATGTTAACCTCCACAACAGTATTTGGCCCTGAAGTGTCTGCAACATCGTTATCTTCTTCCTGCAAGTTAAAAATGATATATCAGATCAGATGATGGTATATAGCATGAAATTTAGATGCTAATATATCTAATCTTAACCTCCACATCATTAGTCTTTGACCCTGATGAAGAAGGGCCACTTCCAAACATAATATTTTTCTTATACAAAAGAAGCTCTTTCTCGTATATTGCCTCGTGTTTCCGTTTAAATTGCCCATGATTATCCTTAAACTTGATTTCATATTCAAACTCTCTAATACATGTAGAATCATCATCTAGGATCCCGAATTGTTCTTTCACACGATCTGGTCGATGATGCACCACATAGTTGTTGTTGAAAATGGGGCCAAGCCTAAGGAATCTCTTTGAATCACTTTGGCTTTGCAAATCACATGGCAATTGACAACCGAGATAGGGCCTCCAAATGATGTCCTGTTCATAGAAATAATCAAAGTTAGGGGATGTTTGGTTGGTTTTTCATTAAGGTCTGTCTAGATAAAGTTAGCTGTATTGGTAAAGCTATCTGAATGGATAAATAAAATTGTTGTTTGTTACTTGTTTTAAATAATCTGTTTGAACAATTAAAATGACCATTTTGGCCATCTAGACTTGCATGCACCAATCTGCCATTGCTGGACAGAATGCGCACTAATTTTGTTTTCGATGGTTGCACCATTAAAACTCAACATATTTAAATTATTCCAGATTCTATAAATCCCTAACTCAGTGAACTTGAGTTTCAAAAGAAAAATCAAGTATTTTGAGTAGTTTTACAAGGATATATGAACAGAACAAGTTAACTAAATGAACTATCCTGAAATCAGATGTGCAATGAAAAGTTTTCATATGGTTGAAGGCCCTAAACTCCTAATTTTGCCATATCTAACTCATCAAACTTCAATCCATAAAATTTGTAGACAAAAATAGACTCGTTTAAACCCATTTTGGGTTGTCCAAAGAGAGTATATAGAATCTGTCAGCTTCTGAGTTTTACTCTTTTCAAAAGTTTCATGCTTTCTTAACAATCAATCACCCAAAATGATGCTTCTTTTGCTAAGGGGTTATACCCACCATTAAATAACTTAAATAAAAAGGTAAAACATCAAAAATATTCAATAGATTATGCATGCATAAACTTCCAAACTCACATTCACATGTGAATAGAAATACACATTTTGGGGATTTTCACCTTAATCTTGTGTTCATGTTGGGAGTTCATAGATTTACACCACCACATTATGGATATTTCTCATACCATTGGTGTTCCATCTCATTCCTAGAATCATCAAGATTGTATCATCTACTTGAATAACATAAAAGTATAGAAAAACATCAAGAAATGGCACTAAAAGTGCTTGAAATGAGATGAAATGGCTAGAAGTGATTCATACTAGTGGGTGAAAGAAAACAAAAATCATTAAATAATAATACTACTAAAGGTATTAGAAGTGACCTCATTCGTAGCATCATCCTCATCGAGAAAAGCTTCCACTGCCTTGATGTAGCTACCTCTGTTGTCTTTGCATTTCTTTTCCAGGTTTTTAAGAACCCATGACAACAGAGGTTGTGCATCCATTCTTTGTGACGGCGTGATATTCATAACATCCCACAATTTGGGAATGCGTAAAAAGAAAAAAGCCTGCAAAACAAGGAAAATGATATATAAAAAGGCCTGCAAAAAGATATATATTCTCAAAAACTGAAAACTCACTTACCAAGACAACCCAAAAGTTGCCATTTATTCCTTTTTTGGGAGGCTTGTTTTTTTGCAACCCATATTACTGCAACCCATAAACCAGAAAAGCTAATAAGGCTGCACCCCAGGCATACTTTGGGACTTTATCTAAATCCTTTAGAAACTCTACGTATGTGGAGCAAACTTCATACCCATTGTAGCCCGACATGATGAAGCAACCAATTATCATCTTCAACACGGCAACCTTCCGTTGCCTCTCATCAATCCCCTTAGCAAGCGTAATACTTTTAAGGTCCTGGATCTTCATTGCATTCTTATTGCCAAAGACTTCTTTAGAAGCAACCTCACTCGGAGACTCCTTAAACAAGACCGGTTCGCCATCAATTGGCAAATGCGTTAGATACAAAATATCTTCGAGCGTTATGGAAAGACTTTTTCCCTTCAGCTTGAAGACGTTCAATTTATGGTCGTACTTCTTGAGAAGTAATTCAACCAAAGGCGTTAGTAGTTTTATTTTTGCATCCGCCAAAAACAGAGGCCTGAAGAGTTGATAACTATGAATTTTCATAGTTATTTATATCTCTTTTTATATAATTATTAAATCTAAAATAGCCAATTTTGCGTCTTGATCCCATCTTTTAGCTAAAAATAATGTTCTGAGCTTTGCAAGCATATTTTAGTATTTTTAGAAGTTTATTACATGTTTTGGAGTCTTTTTGTAGAAAATCTTGTGCAACAGCTTCGGGAGTGCCGAATGAAGATGCTGACGAGGGCAAATTCGGTATTTCAAGAAAAGGACGATTTTGGGGCATCTTTGTGCGAGGAACCAGCTCATACTTGCTGGAGGTTCACATGAAGCAAAGGGGAAATTATATTAGTGAAGAAAGGGCAACAAAAGAATAAAAATAATGGTTTTGTACTTTGATGCCTTTTTATTATCCAATGGGTAAAGGAATATATTCCTAGTTATTACCCAAAGGATAACAATGAAGTATCTTGGCCATCATGTGAAGCAAAACTCCCGCCCTTTGTCCACTATATAAGTGTGGTATTGGCATCTTGGCTCAATCATATCTCATCTCATCCAATCCAAGGATCACTCATCCAAGGATCACAACTTTAGCTTAGTTTTTCTTTTATCTTATGTAGTTTTAGCTTATCTTTTAAAAGTAGTTTATGTTTTAAGTAGTAATCTATGTTAGTTTAGCCTTTATTTTCCAGGCTAGAAGTAATTTTCAATTCAACAAGTAGTTTTAAATTTTATTTTCGAAGTTTGTATTTTAGCTACTGGAACTGTAGTGCCCACTCTTGTCGGCACTACAGATTTTAATTAAATCTAGTAATCCTTTAAGTATTGTCTTGATTGTTCCAGTCCCTGTGGAATACGATATTTGGTATCTTACCAACTATTACTTGGAAGTGACGATCACAGTGACCAGTGTATACTTGTACTGCCCACTGTGGCCAGTTTGTAAGCCACTGTGAATTACATGTGTTAAATCTCACTGCAATAATTCTTGATAAAGTAACAATCACAAGTGACCAGTGTGTAGTTGTACTGCCCACTGTGGCCTGTTCACAACCCACTGTGATATACACGCGTGTATTGTGGCTCTGTCTAGGTTTATGCCTACCAAGAGTCCTCCTTCATCTTCAAGCTTCTTCAGAAAAACTCCATCTTCGGTTTTCAGGCTTGACTTCCAACTATAAAGAGTATCTAACCCACCCTTAGTCTTCATAACTCCAAGTTTGTTCTGTGCGTTTTATAAGTTTTAAAAAAATCGAAAAGTCAATCTAAATGCAACTAATTATCAGTTTTAAACTTTTAAAGTATTGTCGCAAAAAACAAGAAAGGATTCATCATGAGTCTCTAAGTTGATTGCAAGTTGATTGTAGTGCATAGATCAATGTTGTTCTCTGCATATAATAAGTAAAAAAATAATTTTCAAATAATAGTAATGGTCTACAGAATAATTCCATTTCGTTTGCATCAGAAGCAAAAAAAAATATAATCTCCAAGCTGACTGTAGTGACTAGATCAATGTTCTTCGATGCTTTTAATAAATAAAATAATAAAACTACTTACGTCCTTGGAGATAATTATACGTCCTTACCCCCATGGAGGTAATTATACGTCCTTACCCCCCAAATGATAGTATTATACACAAAACAATCAAACAAATATTAAAAAAATGTTACGAAAATGGTCTGAACCGAAGCCAACCCGGTTTTGGGCTCGGCCCGAACCGGTTTGGTTAACTCGGTTTTGAAACGGGTTGAGCACTATTTCTCCCAGCTCGGCCCGAACCCGAACCGGTTTGGCTCCAACCGGTTTAGCCAAACACTATAAAACCCGGTTTGGAGGCCAGCCCGGCCCGAACCCGAAATATGGCCATCACTAGTTCCGATTATTGGGGGTTTACATATACTAAAAATGCAAAGTCAATAAATTACCAAAAGATATCATACTATAAACAGTGATGGGAAGGGAATTATTGAAAGCAAGATGTCAATCAATGATGAATCATGCAAAAATAGCAAATTATATCAAAACTAACATAACAATATTCAAAATTTTAACACAAAATTGATAAATAAACACATGTCAATCAATGATGAATCATGCAAAAATAGCAAATTATATCAAAACTAACATAACAATTTTTCAAAAAATAATACAGAATTGATAAATAAACACATTCCAAAACAACAATTAGCACAGTTTCAATCGGTTAGGGGTTCAGATTCAAAGTACAAGTTCCTATTTCAGAATTCGAAACGAATTTGTGAGAAATAGAGGGAGTAATACCTTGGAGAAGAGATCGACGATGGATTGAGAACTATCGAACGACTATGGTTGAAATTAGGGCAAGCGAGAGATCGATTTTGGAACCAGAGATCGATTGTGGTTGAAATTAGGGTAAATCAATTATGGAGTTGGAGAATTGGTATAAGACAATTCTTAATATGCACCGCGGAGACGGTTATGTTCGAATTTTGGAAGACAATTAGTGCTGATCCGGGTAAGAGTGCTGACTGGGTAAGTTCACTTGCTCTTATCGGGTAAGTTCTGATCCGGGTAAGGGTGCTGACCTCCAATTAGTGCTGACCATGGTAAGTACTATCCCGATAGACGTGGCAAAAACTGACACAACACGTTAACCCGACACGAACTCGACACGAAATAAACAGGTTTGGGTAAAAAATTTCACACGACACAAAAATTAAACGGGTAAGGTCAGGGTCAAACAAATCAACTCAAAAATGACCCGACTAACCCGTTTATACATATATGTGTGTGTGCTTGTGTTTATATATAGAGTTTTCTTTTTACCTTTATACTAATTTACGATTTATTTGAATTTTTAATATAATAATGTTAATAGATTTGGTTCAAACTTATAAGTTTGAATTATAAAATTTGGATTCTTAAACTTTTGTGAATTTTTTATTTTGGTTTTTAATTTTATAGATGTTAAACGGGTTATGCGGGTCAACCCGTTTATTAAACGGGTCGGGTTAGGGTTGGGATTTCTAACCCGTTTATTAAATGGGTCGGGTTAGGGTCAAACATTTTCAACGCGTTTAACTTTGAACTCGACACGACACATTTGCCAGGTCTATATCCCGGTAAGAATGTTTACCAAATATTTTTCGTAAGTGCTTATCAACTATAAAAAGACAATTTTAACCTTTTTCCATATAGTTCAATAATAATTCAAAAATTACAACCAAAATATACCATATAAAAAAAATCCTAATTTCAAAACTATATCTTCATAAATTCAAGAAACAATACTAAAGAATAAATAAACACCAAAAATTTGAATAATAATTGCCACCTAAATCTTTAAATTTTACCAATAATAAAGAATAAATAACACCAAAAATTAAACTTTCTGACTGAAAAAGTTTGTGTGCATTGTTGCAATTGTGATTGCCGGGTTATATGTATTGCCATGATTGCTCGGTTGACTATGTGAAACAGGCTATCACTATTTATTTGTTATTATTAAATAAAATCGGATTAAACAGGTCAACTTCGGTTATCGTGTTTTTGCCAACCATCTTAGTTTCATTTTTTAGTCAACCCATTTCTGACCCGACTAAGTTTCGTGTCGTGTTCGTATTAACCTATGTCGTATCCGGTTTGGGTTCGGGTTTCGTGTCGTGATCAGGATTGCCAGCCCTAGGTTCTTTACAGCCCAGCCCAAAAATTAAGAAGACCAGGCCCATGGTTCAGTTTGCTTAGCAACAAAAGAAAGAAAAAAGAGAGGAAAGAAACTAGGGGTGAGCAGAAAAAACTGAAACCGAACCTGTAACATCACAGTTACACAACAAACACTTACCGAATCGCTATTAAGTTAATTAAGTTACTAGAACCTCAAATCACGGGATAACAATGTACAACCCAAAATACATGATTTCAAAGCTTAATAATTACAAAAGATGATCATCGGGAACATGTCTACCCGGAAAGTACAAACCCAAAAGTTAAACATATATATATATATATATATATACCTAAACCAAAAGTAGCCTTCACTTGCTAATCCCTAATGATCAACCGACCTTGTTCTTACGTTTGTCAACTTGTCCTGAAAAGTTAAACCACTAAAAGGTAAGCTATAAAGCATAGTGAATTTATGTGAAAACATGTGATTACAATGCATTATATAAGTGTACATGCTAGGAAACGAAGAAGTCGAAAGCAAGTTCATATAGTAACAAGGATACAACTCAGTTATACCACATGAAATCATTTATAAAATGTACTTTGAACGAGGGAATCACAAAGAAAGCATCATAATTAACCTTATCATTATCGAAATCATGCAAATTCAAATACCAATTAACTTTCACACAAATCATAAGACTTGGTACCGAGTCCGTCCTTCCTCTCCCGGATTGTACCAAAGTCCTATACTCACCCCCTGACTCCCACTGGTCGGTGAGTACGGCAGCCCCTCCGATTGTCTCACCGGACTCCATGGAATATCGACAATCGGCGCCCAAAACACACAACAAGGATAAGCACAAGAAATATGACAATTCAAAGGGATATCCAAAATCTAACATGATTCATTGGTGAATAATAAAGCACATAAGCATATATAACTACAACGTAACACATATGTTCACATAAACTCACAGTGTTGCTCAATAAATTCGGTTAATCAAACCGAATGCCAAACCGAAAGGTCGAATCTCAACTCTTGTCCAGCGGTTAGAGAACACTTCCAAGGCCTCCAATTATGCTTAAATATCACCTGGAGTTCATATACTGAGCCTCATTAGCAAGGCACAACAATAACACAAACTTAACCCTTTTTAATTCATGCATTCTACTTTGCTTTTGCGACACAACATCTACTTGCAGACCTGTTTTGCCTATCTTAAACTCAAAATCATCAAATGACTTTCAAAGATGAATTGTAGCCCTTTATTATACCTTTCCAGGGCCTATTTTTACAGATCTTAAAGATTTTTCTACAATTTTCTACGAATTTTGCAAAACAGCAGCAGAAAGCTGTCAAAAATCAGCATTACAGCTCTGAATAGATGACGCTTTTTACCCATCCTAAAGTTGGAATTAGCTTTTGAGGTCTGAATACAAAACACAGTAGACAATCAAAGCTTTCCAATGCCGTTGACCTCATATTTTTTTGATTTTCCTATGATTTTATACGATTTTTGCAAAACAGAGCTGAAAACTTGGTTTTCATAAGACAAAACCTTCAATTTCCATAATCTCTTAACCAAACTTTTCCCAAATTTACCAAACTCATATTTCTAGTATGAAATCAACTATATCTCATGAAATCATTGAAAATCCAAGCATTTTCTCAATAAAACCATCAATTTTCCATAGTTGAACTAACAATTCAAACCCTTAACCAATTTAAACTCATCTTTTTGCAAACCTTTCAAGATTGAATATGGTTTCTCTAAAATAGCTTCAAATCTAGCTTAGATTTCATGAGATAAACATGTTTTAGCAACATGCAATACACAATCTAAACCCCAATTTCATGAATCTTGAGTTATACATCAAACAAACCAAGAACAAGTGTAAAGATGGATTATACCTTTGATTGATATGATCAAATCCTTCAAAAACCTTGTAATTCCACTTTGATTTGGTTTGATTGAGTGTTTGTGTGTGAAAATCGCACCTTATAGTGTGTGTAGGAGTTCCAAAACTGATTTGGGTGAAAGATGGGGCAATTTTCGTGATATAATCCACTTAAATTCGGGTTGGGTCGGGTTGGCCCGGTTGGGTACCCATTTTGACCCCTAAACACTAAAAATGACATAACTTTTTGCTCGGAACTCCGAATAGGAACCGAACCGAACCAAAGGAACCAAACCACACAAAATATGAAGAAGGTGAGGAATCGAACAAAGTTAATTAAACAACCCACTCTAATCCTTTACTGATATATTTACTGTTTTTGGGGGTAGAGCAAATATTTACGCTTTGGTAAAACAATATTTCCAAAAGGAGGTAACAACATGTTGTCATGGTCATCGTTGCTTTTATCAAATGCATCTTATACACCAACATATTGTATCTTACAACAGATTATGAATATGATTAGGGGTACAAATATTTTGAATAACAAATCATTTGAAAGAAAATATTTTCTTGTAGAGAACATGGGAACTCCACCATGAGGAGCTCATAAATCTTCTAGAAGCTCATTGCAAGGGAGAGCACAGCATGGGAAATACGAAAGATAAGAAATTCTGGATGATGGTTACTCATAGTATGGTAGTGAGGTTCAGTCTTAAGTTAGACGTCGATGAAGAAACTTGCGAATCGTGCATGAAGTATGTACAATCCCTTCAAAAGGTGTACACCGATTATACGGTGATATTAACATTTTTTCCCTTCACATTTTAAGTTGTTTTTCTTTCAATTTTAACATTGTTTTATGCTTTATGTTATTGTCTATCGCTTTTATAGTGATTATTATTCCCTGAATTTGATTTCATGAATCCTAAATATGAGTAAGATTGTTGCTTTTAGGGCATAAAGTAAAGTTTTTGGCTTGCAACTAATGGTTTTGGAAGGTTTAAACTTGTGTAGGGTTTAAACTTGGGAAATTCTAAATGGACCCCCCTATGATTATTTATGTGAGTACACAGGTGGACCCAGTATAGGGGTCTATATTTATGTGAGGAGGATAAAAGTCAAAGGGGGTCTATTTAGCAACACCGTTAAACTTTCGGACATGCTTTTCTTCATTGAGATAAGGCTTCCTTTTATCACATTTTCTCAAAAAATATTTCTTTTTGGAAGAACCTTTAAAATACTTGTATTTTTTCTTAGACTTTGAATAGCCCTCCCAATTAGGGGAAGTGTTACTAGGATCACGGGCAGGTATAAAAACAGGACCAGTTACTACAGGACTGGGGGAGGACTACTGGGTGAACTATTGGCAGGAGTGGTGGTAATGGACACAGCTTTTCCATTAATGATTTCAGTAAATGTCACAGACTGCATAACATAGTTCTCAATGATGTGTCCTCCTACAAGCCTAGGTTTAGGTTTGGACGCACTCATGTTATCAAAGTTATATAGATTAGCAGGTGCTTTTTCAAGAACCCGTTTTTCTGCATGTCCTAACCCAGGTTTGTCTTGATAAAACGGATGCTGAGTGGTTTGCTTGGTAAGGAGGTTCAGAGTATGTTCAAATTGTCCTCTCTTAAGATTGGTTTCCTCAAGCTCTTCAATTTTTGAAAATAGTTTTGTTCTTTCTTCAGAAAGAATATGAAATTTGAGCTTGAGTTCCTCACGACTACTTTCAATTTCATCATGAGATCTTTGGAGAGCGATGAGCTTGTTTTCCAAGTTAGATTCTCTAACTCCGGATTCAAGCACCAATCTTTCATAACTCACGGTAAGATCCTCTAAACAACTTTTGTAAACGACACAGTCAGTTCTAAATCTCGCGACGAGAGCTTTTTCCATTAGGAGATTGCTCTCAAGTCTGCGAGTTTCAGACTCTAATTTTTCAACAACATTTGATAAGTCTGGATAAGAATGTACCTCGGCTACGTCCTCTGTGGCTTGAGCTGAGGATTCCGCAATGTTGGGTTCCTCAAAGTCTGCCATGAGACAGTGACCTTAAACAGTATGTGGACCTTCATCATCTGAGTCTTCTTCTTCCTGGACCCAGTGTTCCTCATCATCCAACAGTACTTTCCCAAGCTCCTTCTTTTTCATCAAGGATGCCTTCCTCTCAAAGTATGCCGAATCCTTGAGTTTTGTCTTACACTCAGAGGCATAGTGACCCGGAGTCCCACAATTATAGCACGTGGGATTCTTTGAGGGGTTTTTGTTCTAGTTTGCAGCTGGAGGAGCTTCAATAGCTAGGACTTTGTTCTGTTGAGGTTGTTGATTTCCACCGGTGTTGTTGTGGTTCTGGTTGCTTCCTTCTCCAAACTGCTAGTTCTAGTTGTAGTTGTTGTTGTCGTTGTTGTTCTAGTTGTTGTTGTTGTTAGGACCAGACTGGTTGTTCCATCCTTGATTATAACCACCTCCTTGGTTACCTCCGTTCCCTTGGTAGCCGTTGTTGTATCCATATTCCCTTTGCTGATAGTTGTTGTTGTACCCATGATCACGATTCTGATAAGATCCCTGATTGTATTGGTTGCGGTTGTTGAACCCAGAACTATCTATCTGATGATAGTTGTCTCTTGATCTCCCCTGATCATTTCTCTGAAAATTATCTCTCTGCTGGTATCCACCTTGGCTTGATTGACCTCCTCCAGAGTGAGGTCCATGTCTGAACTTGTTGAAGCGTTGGGGATTTCCATGGAACTTAGCCATCAAAGCGAGTGAGTTCTCCAGCTGATACATCTCCTCTTCAGTTAGTCCATCATCAAGGACTATAGGTTCTTCCACAGTGTAGTTTTCTTGAAAGGATGAGGATTGATGGAAGTTTGATCCTCTAAGGGGCACTGCAGCTAGTGCCAGAGGGTCAATCTTCTTTTCCTTTTTACGGAACAGGGTTTCCTCATGAGGAAGCATCATGCTGTAGAGATCGTGAAGTTCGAGTTTGCCAAGGTTCTGGCTCACTTGAATGCTAATAGTAACAGCCTGCCATTGACTGCTTAATCTCTTGAGAAACTTCACATTCACCTCATATTTGTTCGTCTCCAAGCCAAGTCTTCGCAAATCGTTCACATATGAGTTCAAACGATTGTAGGAATCAGTCAGCGTTTCACCGTCACGAGCACAAAAGCCTTCATATGCATTCATTGCATTTTCTCTTTGGCTTTCGAGTGCCTTTTCTCCTCTTTGCATTTGTTGCTCAAAAACCACATGGATCGGGCATCCTTGCAGCTGTCAACTCTTGCGTACATGTCATTTGGCAGTGCCATGGTGAGCAAGGTGAGGGCGCGTTTGTCGATGGCTGCTTGAGCACGTTGTTCAGCAGAGTACATGTCATATGGTTTTTCGACTTCATACGCCGGCAAGTATGGAGTGGTTTCGGTTCTCTTTGTTGGGTTTTTGTAGGTATCCTCGGATCAAACTGACTCGAGGATTATCTCAGATCTATTGAACCTCACTGGTTTGATATATCTCATAGGTTAATCAAACTGATAAAACCTACGCGATCAGAAACACGCTATTTCTGATCTAATCGTGCGGAAGCGATAAAAGCTAAAAAACCCATTATTAGCCTAATGATCTTTAATCAATCTTAGTTTTAATCCTAATAGACTAGATTAGGTCAATTTACCTGGATTGCTTGATGATAGTCCACCGGTGATCGACCAACGAACGTTCTTCTAGTTGAACTGTATGAAACCCGAACAACAGAACGGAAATTCGACCGGGGGGGGGGAGGTCTTGCGCCGGTTTGGAGAGAGGAGGAGGGAGACAGAAACTGATTTTCTTAGCTGAAAGCTTAGCTTTTTCCTTAACCCATAAGCCTTATTTATATGGAGGAAAAATACAGTTTGTATGAGATTCAGTTTCCTTTTACAATTATCTCTAATCCTTTTTCCTTTTTAAATAGCTGGAAAAGAATTTGCATACGATAATTATAATTATATATATTTATCTAATATATATATATATAAAAACTTATTAATTAACTATTATATATTTATTTATCTAATAAATATATAATATCCTAATTAATTAATAACCCTCCAACTTTGGTAATTCTGACTGTAATTACCCAATTGATTTATAATACACTATTATAAATCCTAACTCTCCATTTCTGGGTTTCATCTAACTTGTTCGACTTATAGGTCCTCACAGGTGTGACCCTCAAGTGTCTTGTAACATTGGATGTGTAATCACTTGGTTTGTCAACTCTGCACATTATTCCTAACAGACTCCCACTTGTGCAAGTTGGCAATACCGCCTTTGATTACACTGACCTAAGGAGGCCCCTAGACAGGCACTTAGGCTGACCAGGTTACAAGAACTCTTATACCCAGACTGGTGATATAAATGTTCCATAAGGAACTGGTATCCATGAAACTACTGTTCATTGATTGAGTATATCTTGGCTTTTCCCTTTGCATCGCGATATTTCATCTGTGAGTATGAGCTTGGAAAGTGTCAACTCTAAATACTCAAGATTCTGTTCTCTTGATTATCTGACTTTCACTGACAGGTAAACGACAAAGAACTAATCAGTTCGTTTGGGCATGGCCATGCACTTCATCAGTATACTTAGTCAGTCAAGATGGGCCCAGAAATATCTCTCTTCTGAGAAGAGGTGCAAATCCCATCTTGCATATCTGCCTTTGACACCATGGCTTCCGCTGAATCTAGTTACACCCTTTATAACCACCCTGTTACGGCGTAGCGGTTGAGTGCACTAAGAATTCAGTAGTCCTCATGACATCAAATCAGATACCTCAGGTGATAGGGACAACCACTGTGAGATTTACTTATGACTGCTTCCAAGAAGTAATCTCAACCGCGGATCACGTCCGATATTTGCTACTCTATCAAATATCTGTGCAACTTTTAGTCTACAACACTTGTAGCTGTTACTCAGCAACTGATCATAACTACCTAAAAGTTCACAATGACTTTAACACCTTATCATGTTCCCACAATGATAAGTCGTCACGGACAAGTTTTGAATGAAAACTGGAAAACTAGTTTCATTCCTGGATTGATTTAAAACATGCAAAATAGTGAAAGTAATAAAGAAATTAATTATGTATAGTCCATACTACACGCTGTAATAATAACAAAATTAAATGTCTTTTCTTTAATAACTTTCATTTTATCTATTTAACATTTGTTAAATACTGGTCTAAAATAAAGTATCACCTATCTTTAGTTTAAACCCTTTGATTAAAGTTTACCATTTTAATCAAAGTGACAACCAAATAATACAAGTCTGTTTATTCAATCTACTTGTATTTGCTAATTATTGTTCTGCAAACACCTTAACAATAACTAGACTTTTATCATATTCCATGAACTCGGAGACCTGGACTAACTTCCAGTTCCTGAATATGTAAAACTGCAACTTTCCTTAGTTGCTGTGTAGATGAATGATTTCTACCTGAAATCAGATTCCATTTGCAATCTTGGCAAATCTACTGGAATCCTATATTTTAATCCAACACTATAATTATTGATTTCAAAGTCAGTCATGACCTTTGTTTCAAGGATTTTGAAACTTTTATCCTTTTAACTAAAAGGGTAAATTATATCTTATGAATTCTTATCCTACCTGGATTATGAATTCCGAGATATATCAATAATTGCATCTTTTATTCTTTATCTCAGACTAGATAGAGAATAAATTAGGCTCCCACTTGCTTATATAAAAACTAACTATTTACTCAAAATTTTACTATTGACTTAGTCAAGACTTTGATTAGTCAATTCTAATTTTAAGTAATGAACTTTGAGAATTTCCTTTTATGAAACTTAACTGGATCTGGTCAAATCCTAATTCCAAATCTTGGAATCTTTCTAGTTTCATAAATACTGTTATTAACGCTATCTGAGTTAATATCCTGAATTCTCCTTTTAAAACATTTGAATAAAACTTGATCAAACTTGATTAGTTAATTCTTGAGAATTTCTTTTATAAAACTTAACTGGATTTGGTCAAATCCTAATTCCAGAACTTTGGAATCTTTCTAGTTTTATAAATGTTGTTATTAACGCCATCTGAGTTAATATCCTAAATTCTCCCTTTTGATCACTAAACTATTATTCATAAATGTTTTATTCTCAAAAACACATTCCTATGGAATCTCGTGTGTTTTTGATAGTTTTCATACAAAATACTTCAATCTAATAGATTTTATTGAAGTAGGCAACATCTAGGATCATACAAACACTAAGCACAATCGGATATTTTAATGTCAAGATAATAATTTTTGAAAAATAAAACCATAGAATTATAAATCCAAAATTACAATCATCCAAAATTGTTTAAAACATGAAAAATAGAAATAACTGTCTTAAATCCATAAATATCTTGACTCAAATTGAAATAAACTTGTGCTTCAGATCCTCAGCAACCTCTGGGCATTTCACTTCTGACCTCCTGCAATAATCATTTGCTCTAGGTATCAGAATACTTGTAAGCTAACAAGTAAGAAGTGACAAAAATAAAGCAATCATAAATCTCTGAGGTTTATATACCTGCTTCATGACGCTTAGGGCAGTTTTGCCTCCAGTGACCGATCTCATTGCATATAAAGCAGCGGTTTTCGGTCCTAGCTTTGTTTGGCTTAACCTTCTTGCCCTTGCCCTTGCCCTTGCCCTTGCCTTTCTTGGGTGCACTCTGGATGGCCTGGACTGGTCCTTTTCCTTTACTGGTGCTAGCTTGCCCATTCTTCTTTTTCACCCCTCCGTCTTTCACCATCAAGACATCCTTGGTCTTGTTCTTGTTCCCCATATTCAGTTCAGCTGTCTTAAGCATGGAGTGCAACTCTGCTATTGTTTTCTCCATGTTATTCATATTGTAGTTGACTACAAAGGGCCTGTAGTCTTCTGACAGTGAATTGAGTATGGTGTTTGTTGCCAACTGCAACGGAACAGGATGACCAAGCCTCTCCAGATGATCTAAGTGCCGTTTCATTTTCATGACATGGTCACTTACTGATGTCCCTTTTACCATCTTGCACTCATTGAATGCTTTGGTGGCATCGTAGCGTTCTGTACGAGCCTGAGTCTGGAACATGTCCCTCAGCTGGCGGATCATGTCATAAGCATTTGTATTTATGAGCCCTGCTTGCAGATCTGGGCTCATAGTTGCAAGCATCAAACAGGCGACATCAAGGAGATCATCCGAGTGCTTCTTGTGGGCATTTCTGGCAGCAGCCGGAGCGTTTGCCGGAGGTGCCTCCCCAAGTGGCTCTTCAAGCACATACCATTTTCTCTCATGTCTGAGCACAATCATCAAATTGCGCTCCCAGTCGAGAAAATTAGAGCCGGTTAGTTTATCCTTTTCTAGGATAGATCGGAGGGAAAGATTATTGGTGCTGGTAACAGTGCTTGCCATCTACACAAAATAAAACTTTTGGTCTTAGCAACTGTAAATAGATTAATTTCCAATAAAATATCAATAAACCCTTAAATGATCAATTTATTGGACTAGGATCCTTATTTCATACGTCCTGATGTGCGTAATGTTCTTGCTCCACCAGATCTGTATTTATTTCGGTAGGTAAGGACTTTTACCAATCATGTCTAGCTGACATGACTCCTAGATCTTTTCGGGACTATGGCAACTACTTGTGCATGTTTTAGTCCCTCTTAGTGCTTTTTGGCCCGGTACCACCCGGTGAACATTATAGTACCAAAACAGATCTCACCATTTTGGGGACCTGATCACTATACTCTGGCCGGTACCACCCGGAGATAATTCGCAGAGTTATGTAACCCCTCCAGCTTCAGTTTGAACACAGACGTTGAATGTGTGATCACTTACAACGCCTATGTACTTTACGCCGAAGGTGCCCCTAGATGGGTTGCACTACTGATCTATGATTTTCGGGGTTTTGAAAAACTTTACTTCCAGGCTTTTGAAAAACTGATTGTTATAAAGGCTACTTACGTTTTAAACTAACTGTTTCAAACATACATGTAATTTTAAAACCAATTGTTCTAAAACCACTTGCTAATTAAAACTAACTGTTTTAATAGCACACCTAGTTGATTAAAACTAACTGTTTTTGTCAACTTTGCCTTCTATATAAAACAATCATCTATAGGTTTTAAAACAAAAACTATTGTTTTGAAAAGTTTGAAGAAACTGATAATAATAAAACCTATATACCTTTTGTGATACAACCTAGTTTTAAAATAACAACTTTATTTAAAACTACTCACATGCAAGATATCACAAATAATCAATCAACCATGCAATTAAACAATAATTAATCACGTGGTAGCTAATTATAGTTTTTGCCAACGTTTCCTAGGGACCAATAATGACCTATTTTACTAAAAGCTTCAAAACTCGCGTAGCTCCCACTGGCCTCGCCATGTTTTGTTAGTACTCCGGTAAGTTGAGGAATTTTAGCAGCTCCCACTGGCCTCGTCATCCCGAAAGAATAAAATAAATATCTATCCTAAGGTCATTATTACATAAGGGGTTGCAAATGGCACGCAGGCCTCCCCGTGAATATGTCAAGGGTCTAGGTTGGCAAATACTATAATAGATATAGATACAAACTCAAACTGAGATGCATATATAGAACTCAAGCAATCACGCAATTATATAAATATGCAATATAATAAAAGCAATATTATAATTACGAGAAAATAAACCTGGATCCGTTAAAATTATCTTGTCTCAATTATCGCAAAACTTGGTTTTATAACTGATTCGTAAAACAAACTGTTTTATGAACCAAAAACCCCTTTTAGACTGAAAAATGGTTTTTAAAACTGAGGTTTATAAACTAAAACCATTTTATCTAAAAACAATCCATTTACCCAAAAATATATCAAACAGGTTTTATCGATCCAATTATAAAATACTTGCATAATATTAGGCCTATATGAAAAACCTGTGAAAAATTTAATTTTTAAAAGATTCATCAAACCCGAAAAATAATTCAACTGGTTTGAATATAATTCAACTGATAAGAAAGCTAAAAACCAAACGAACCCTTTTGGGCCATAACTTGGTCCAAAGAACTGGGCCTTGGGCCTAATTAACAAGCTAGGCCCAAACGAAAAAAAAAACTAGACAGATGGTTCGGTATTCTATTCGCGACGAGAAAACTCAAAACTGTAGTGACCGACACCCCATTGCGGTGGTTGTCGACCACCGTCTTGCGATCAAAGCCTACCTGCCACCACCAAACTGGTGGTGCGGTTTCGATCTGGCCATCGCCATTCGCCGCAATCACCTTCATGTGATGCGGCCTGGTGGTTTGGAGTGACAGCCGACGCCGCCACCACTCTGGTGGTTTGGCTGGGCGTTTGCCACCGTTTGGCGCGGCTGCTCGGCAGCCAACGGTGGCCGGTTCGCCACTGCCACTACCGATCGCCACCACTTGCCGTCGCTATGCGATTCGTGAACCGCTGGCCATGGCGCGACGCGGTCAGGTGGTTCGGTTGGCTTCGGCCACCGTTCCACCACCAATTACCATCGATGCCACCACCACCACATACGGTGGTGTGGTGGCTGTCTTTCGATCGAACCGGCGCCGCCATTCGGCGGCCGTGATTGTTAATCGACACCACCGTCACCACAATCGGTGGAGCGGTGGTGTTTTCGGAGAATGATAGCAGCAGCGGTGCTGCCACCACTACTGCCGTTTCCGGTGGTTGTTAATACAAACGATATCGTCGCCACTACCTCGGTGGAATGGCGGCCGATTGGGGTTAACAGCAGCGACGGCGCAAATGCCATCACCACCCCCGCCCATCGGCGGTTCTGATTAACACCACTGCCACCGTCGCCGTTTCCGGCTTCGGTGGCTCGATCGAATACCACCGCCCCCACGAACGGTGGTGCGGTGGTCGGTTCTACATCCTTACGCAACTAGTGGTTAGTCGGAGAAAACACGAAATCGCCGCCACCACCTCTCTGGTGGTTTGGCCAGGCGTCCATCGCCACTGCTTCGGTGATTGATCACGGCAACCATCCGCAACCACCACGCTGGTGGTGCGGTGGTGGTGTCACAACCGCAGCCATCACCGATCTGGTGATTGTTTTTCCAGGTTTTCGTACGAATAACAATTTGATACAAAAATCTAAAAAATTTTATGTAAACAATTCAATGAAAATCAGATTTTTATAAAGATTGATATGCTAAAACAATTCAATTTTAACGGATCACGTATAAACAGTTAAACTGATAAAACTAAAACGATTCATTAACAATGGCTCTGATACCACTGTTGGGTTTTTGTGGGTATCCTCGGATCAAACTGACTCGAGGATTATCTCAGATCTATCGAACCTCACTGGTTTGATATATCTCATAGGTTAATCAAACTGATAAAACCTACGCGATCAGAAACACGCTGTTTCTGATCTAATCGTGCGGAAGCGATAAAAGCTAAAAAACCCATTATTAGCCTAATGATCTTTAATCGATCTTAGTTTTAATCCTAATAGACTAGATTAGGTCAATTTACCTGGATTGCTTGATGATAGTCCACCGGTGATCGACCAACGAACGTTCTTCTAGTTGAACTGTATGAAACCCGAACAACAGAACGGAAATTCGACCGGGGGGAGGTCTTGCGCCGGTTTGGAGAGAGGAGGAGGGAGACAGAAACTGATTTTCTTAGCTGAAAGCTTAGCTTTTTCCTTAACCCATAAGCCTTATTTATATGGAGGAAAAATACAGTTTGTATGAGATTCAGTTTCCTTTTATAATTATCTCTAATCCTTTTTCCTTTTTAAATAGCTGGAAAAGAATTTGCATACGATAATTATAATTATATATATTTATCTAATATATATATATATATAAAAACTTATTAATTAACTATTATATATTTATTTATCTAATAAATATATAATATCCTAATTAATTAATAACCCTCCAACTTTGGTAATTCTGACTGTAATTACCCAATTGATTTATAATACACTATTATAAATCCTAACTCTCCATTTCTGGGTTTCATCTAACTTGTTCGACTTATAGGTCCTCACAGGTGTGACCCTCAAGTGTCTTGTAACATTGGATGTGTAATCACTTGGTTTGTCAACTCTGCACATTATTCCTAACACTCTTGACTGCTGCTACGGTAATAGTTGGCTTGAGAGGTCCTTCTCTGATGGAAGTCATGAGGTTCTCATCTAAAAGATCGAGAAAGTTGATCATCCGGCGTTTGCGGAATTGTTGGTATTCGCCGACAATCAGGACAGGGGGTCGGGTCTCGGAACCAATGCCAATCAATTCCTTAGACATCTTGTTCACAAATAAAGAAAGGATCTTCTTCGAGTAGACAAACTTGGATTCTAAAAATGATTTTTGAAAACGCTGAAACTTTGAGCAACTCGTGACACAATTAGCCTTTTAAAAATTTAAGTTTTTAAAAGGTGGCTAAGTGTCGAATTTGAGTCAGAAATTGACAATTCCCGACCCAAAGAGTGCGAATTCCGACTTGGGAAACGAAATTTCCCAACTCGGAATTGGCTCAAAGATCCGACTCGGACTCACGGAGTTCCGACTCGGGAAATGGTCAATCCTGATTCGGGATTTGACAATTCCCGATTCGGGAAACAAAGTGTTCCGATTCGGAAAAGTGCAACGAGGAGTTCAAGCTAGAAACGTATACCTGACTCGGGAATAGTTCTCCGATTCGGGAATTGGTAAGTGAGATTCTTGGAGGTTCCACCATTGTTAATGCTTTTAGATGAATAAATTTTCTTTTCCTATAGGATATTAAACTTGTAATTGTCTACAAAGTAAATCACAATTTTCGTCCCTATGGTTTGAGGTTGATTACGAAATGTCATGAACCTTGAAATTCATGGACACGGTCCTTGTTAGGGTAAAAATCCACAATCGCACGACGACCGACTATAATCGTAAGACAAATGTTAGGACAATAGTCCTGTATTAAGATAAGGTCCTAAGATAAAACCTAAAAAAACAATCGAACTAAGATCATTAAATATCGAACATATACATCGAATAAGTCAAACGATGACTACAATGTCGTACGACAATAAACATACAAAGTTTATATGTTTGATGCAGGCAAGCTGATTATCATATCTAACAAATGTCCACCTTTGAGGAAATCTGAAATTGAGTACTATGCCATGCTCGTTGAAGTCCATCATTACAACGAACAAGTCGTGAGTTATATATCATTCGACAGCATCGACCGTTACAAGCAAGATTCTCGCAGCAGTTACAATCTAGACATTAACTCTCAGCAAAACCGTTGGACAGTTACTTTCCGAGCATTAATTGAAGACAATAACGTTGGACGGTTACGGTTAACTCATTGATGAGTCACAATACCGTTGGACCGTTATTCTCGAGCTACTATATAAGAAGAATCAAGCCAGCATTTCAACACACGAAGTCTACCCGAAGCTTATAAGTTCTATATTGGCTATTCTTTGATCATCAATTGTAATTTACATTCGATTTCATTGTTTTTTCACTTGTAATCGTACGACCAAAGCTGTATACTCGAAGGACATCACCCCTGCTTGGTGATATTAGTGCTCTGTCGACTTATTTCTTAGGTCGACCGCAGGTTTTTTCCTCTGTCGTGAGGTTTTTCCTGCCTCATCAAATTATTTGTCTCATTTTATTTTCTCGCACTTATCATTGATTGTAATTTCTTTCTCTCAACGGTTAAGCCTCACACAAGTTTCCTACGACATCGAGTTGTGTAATTTTTTACATAAACAGTTTGGCGCCCACCGTGGGGCTCCGTTTTGAGAAAAATTTCATTCGGTGAAAAGTGCGCCTTAGTACTAACCTTTTCTTTGAGTTCTCTTTGAGCTACTTGCGCAGGATCATGGATAACGGATTTATAGCATCTCTACAACAACAATTGCAAGAAGCTAATAACGAAATTCAACGTCTTCGAGCTTTACCAGGACCATCGATGTCTATTCCGATGTCTATTCCTCCTCCATATCCACCTCAACATCTAAGACCACCATTTCAAGCACAGTTCAATACTTCAGTACCATTATCTACTGTAAACCAACAGTATAACAACGTACGACCATCTATGCCGCAAGTTCCACCACCAATACCTCATGGCCCGCCACCTATGCCTCGGGTCCACCTCCTATGCCTCAAGGAACACCCATGTTTACATTCGAACCTTTTAACAACATATCCCAACAGATTCCTATCCCTGGTCATATACCCACAGCTGCTAGTTCCACCGTTCATACGACAATACAACCCAGTATCGGAATCTCTTCTGGTTTTATTCCAACAATTCCAATAGTTGCTGAAGATCCTTTAAACGTACGACTGAAATCCCTGGAAGAGCAGAATCAAAAGCTGTTCGCACTACTTACAAAGTTACCCGGAGCAGCAGTACCTGTTGAAGTCGAACCTAAAACTGGATTTCAGGCCTCACCGTTCGTCGACGAATTAGCTCTTGTCGACGTACCCAAGAAATATACAATTCCAGCTTTCGCAATAAAGTATTCTGGAATTACAGATCCGGTCGAACACGTCGCCCAGTATAAGCAACTCATGTGGACAGTTCCTATACCGGCGCAATATCAAGAAGTTTGTATGTGCAAAAGCTTTGGATCGACTCTAACAGGAGCAGCATTACAATGGCTTATCAATTTAAAGCCAAAGAGTATCGGATCCTTTGCAGAATTGGTAAACCAATTCACTCGACAGTTTGCTAGCAGTCGTAAGATGGAGAAGCAGACCAGCGACCTGTACTACATCGTACAGAAATCTGGAGAAACGATCCGCGACTATTTCAACAGATTCAACGCAGCAATGATTGAGATAAAGAATTGCGACGTGAAAATCCCAATCGAGGCATACAAGCGTGGATTAGAAGATTCCTCTGGATTATATCTAGAATTGACGAAATATCCGCCAAAAAATTTCGACGACGTACGAGCCAGAACACTAGCTTTCATGAGAATAGAGGACGATGCTCTCTTTCGATGAAAGCATTCTGCTGAAAAGAAACCTCTTGGTGCTCAAAAACATGATTTTAAGCACAAAAGAGTAAACAAGATTGGAAATTCTCGACATGAGTCAAAAGCACGACCAAGCAAAGGTACTGTTAAAGTACGATATCCAGAATTATCGACTTACAATTTTGCAGGTACATCGAAAGATTTGGTGGATTCGCTACGAAAGATTGATGCAAACGTACGATGGCCAAAGAAATCTGACAAACCAAGTAAAGACAAAGATCAAAACAGATGGTGCGATTTTCATGAAGACCATGGCCATACGACGGATGAATGCATCAGTTTAAAGAAGGAGATTTCATATTTGAAATCTAAGGGGCATCTAAAAGGCCTCATCCCAGAAGAGCAAGGACGACCAGCGTCACCGGTTCATACAAAAGTCGTAAACTGCATCACTGGAGGATCAGAAGTGTGCGGACTTACATATTCGGCTGCCAAACGACATGCACGAGATGGTCCAGATGAACATCCTATCCCCGGAGAAGCCAAATCAAAAACAGAAAGAGAACTCGATGCAATGACAATTACGTTCGATCAAGAAGATATTCAGGGGGTCCATCATAAACATCATGACGCTCTAGTCATACAGTTGACAATCGGAAACTGTTCGACTAAAATAATATTGATCGATGGAGGTAGTTCAGCTAACGTTATTTTTGCAGATACTCTTAAAGTCATGGGAATCGAACGATCAGAAATCGTACGACGAAGTACTACTCTGATTGGATTCAATGGAGACCCGATGAACACTCTCGGAGAAATCATCCTGCCAGTCTTCGCCAAAGGCATCAACAAACAAACAAAGTTCAATGTTGTGGACTGCCAATCAGCTTACAATGTTATTCTTGGAAGACCATGGATCCACGAGATGAAAGCAATTCCTTCGACATACCATCAGAAGATCAAATTTCCTTCTCCATGGGGAATTCAAGAAATTGCTAGTGAGAACAAAGTCGCACAAGAATGCTACAAGATTACGATGAAGACAAAGTCGCAGGACATCTAGCAATTACAGAGCCAGGATGGGAAGAAGTCGAACGATGACCTTCAACTAGAAGAAGTCGTTCTCGACCCTGAACATCCTGATCGAAAGGTCTTCGTAGGAGCCTCGCTTCCCCCCGACATAAAACACACGATTATATCTTTTTTGCAGAAACATTCAGACTGTTTTGCATGGTCGCACGAAGATATGGTTGGAATAGATCCAAGCATTATATCGCATAAGTTGAACGTGGATCCTACTTTCAAACCAATTAAGCAGAAGCGTCGCAAGTTTGCACCTGAACGAAATAAAGTAATCAATGATGAAGTCGACAACCTGCTGAAGACAGGAAAGATCCGAGAAGTCAAATATCCAGAATGGTTGGCTAACGTGGTCGTCGTACAAAAGAAGAACGGAAAATGGCGAGTCTGCATCGACTTCACTGATTTAAACAAAGCTTGTCCAAAAGATCCTTTCCCTTTACCTCATATCGATGCCATGGTCGACGCAACCGCAGGACATGAATTGTTAACATTCATGGACGCATATTCAGGATACAATCAAATCCTGATGCACACGGAGGATAAAGAAAAAACTGCATTCATGACAGACAAAGGCATATACTGTTATAAAGTTATGCCATTTGGTCTCAAGAATGCAGGATCGACATATCAAAGATTGGTTAACATGATGTTCAAGGAACATCTTGGTCGAACGATGGAAGTTTATATCGACGACATGCTTGTAAAATCAGAACGTTCGATTGATCATGTCGAACATTTAAAGCAATCGTTCGACATCCTACGACAATACAAGATGAAGCTCAATCCGACGAAATGCTCCTTTGGAGTACGAGCAGGAAAATTCTTGGGATACTTGGTGACACAACGTGGAATCGAAGCAAGTCCAGAACAAGTTAAAGCTATCACCGAGATACAATCTCCAAGGAATATCAAAGAAGTCCAGAAGTTAACAGGACGAGTGGCAGCTTTAACCCGATTTATCTCACGATCATCGGACAAATGCCATTTGTTCTATAATGTCCTACGAAAGAATCAAGGCTTCTTATGGACGGATGAACACGAGAAAGCTTTGCAGGAGCTAAAGCAATACATGACATCACCTCCTCTGCTGACGAAACCAGTCGAAGGTGAAAGTTTACAGTTGTACTTGGCAGTGAGCAAAAATGCGACAAGTGCAGTACTCGTGCGAGAGGAAGATCAGCAACAACGACCAATTTATTACGTCAGCAAATCCTTCCTCGACGCATAAACGAGGTACACGTCAATGGAAAAATTGCTGTTAGGACTCATGACAGCAGCAAAAAAACTAAGACACTACTTCGAGTCACATCATATCATCGTCGTGACCAATTATCCACTCAAGACGGTGCTTCGAAAACCCGAACTAACAGGACGTCAAGCCAAATGGAGCATCTATCTCAGTGGATTCGACATTGAGTTCAAACCTAAGACGGCCATTAAATCGCAAGTACTAGCAGATTTTGTGGCAGAATTCTCTCCAGGATTGGAACCAAGACGTGCGACGAAGTTGTGATGATTTCAGACAACAAACCTTGGATACTCTACGTTGATGGTTCCTCGAACGTACGAGGATGTGGGTTAGGTATTGTCTTAAAATCATCACAAGGGGGAAATATAGTATACTCCATACGATGCGAATTCAAAGCCACAAACAACGAAGCAGAATATGAAGCTTTGATCGCAGGACTGGATATTGCTCTTAGACTGGGGGCAAAACAATTGCACGTTCGAAGCGATTCTTCACTGGTCGTAAACCAAGTAAATGGAGATTTTCAAGCAAAAGACTCAAAAATGATGAGTTATCTCAAAGCCGTTAAAGATCGAATCGTACGATTTGAACAATTCCTGATCGAGCAAATACCAAGAGATCTAAATATGCAAGCGGACGCACTGGCTAATTTGGGATCTGCATTTCATGATCCATTTATGGAAAATATCCCAATACTTCATCTTACGACACCAACAATCGCAGTAAAGGATGAAGTACAGATGAACGAGGAAGTTTACAATTGGTCGCTCGACATATGGAACTACCTCAAGCACGACCAACTTCCCGAAGATAAAATGGAAGCTCGAAAAACAAGGTCCAAAGCCTCAAGATATACGATCTTTGAAGACCAGCTTTATCGAAGATCCACGACCGGACTTCTCCTACGATGTGTCACAAATAAGGCACAAATCAATCAAATTCTCCAAGAAATGCACGATGGAGAATGTGGGAATCACGCAGGGGGCAGAAGTCTTGCTAATCGAATCTCACGACAAGGCTATTATTGGCCTACCTTACGAGAGGATGCAATAACATACGTCCAGCGATGCGATGCATGTCAAAAGCACTCGGGTATGGTCCATCGACCATCTGAACCTTTACATTCTGTTCTAGTTCCATGGCCCTTCATGCGATGGGGAATGGACATCGTAGGAAAATTACCCCCAGCCCCTGGACAAAAAGTCTATCTACTCGTGCTTACTGATTATTTCTCGAAGTGGATAGAAGCTGGTGCTTTTTCACAAGTTCGAGATAAAGAGGTCATATCTTTCATCCAAAAGAATATCATTTACAGATTCGGAGTACCGGCCGAGATTATGTGCGATAACGGCTCACAGTTTATAAGTGATAAGACTTTAACGTTCTGTGAGAAACGAAGAATCAAGTTGATCACTTCTACTCCAAGATATCCACAATCCAATGGATTGGCAGAATCAAGCAACAAAGTCATCATCAATTCAATCCGAAAAAGGTTGAAAAGAGCAAAAGGTAAATGGGTAGAAGAATTACCATCTGTCCTATGGGCAAATCGTACGACACCAAGAGCATCAACTGGACAAACTCCATATTCTCTGGTATATGGATGCGAAGCAGTTTTACCCGTCGAAGCTCAATTGCCAACTGCCAGAAGTCGTACGTATGACCAAAATGCAATAAATTTATCTTACGACTTAGACGCTTTAGAAGAACTCCGAGAGAAAGCACTACGAACGATGGCTGCACAGAAAGGAATTGTCGAAAGATACTTCAACAAAAAAGTAAAAGCCAAAATTTTTCAAGTTGGAGATTATGTCTTACGACATGTGTTCCAAAATACACAAGAGCCAAACGCTGGAAAACTTTCCATCAAATGGGAAGGACCCTACATAATTTCCAAAGTCATTGGAAACGGAGCATATAGACTTACGACGATAGAAGGTATGGAAATCCCACGAAGCTGGAACGCCCATCACCTTAAAAGGTATTACTTCTAAACCTATTTACATATGATTTATTCCTTGAACCGATTACTGACTTGAGCGTCGGAGCGCCGTTGGTCAAACCAACGGCCACCCCCTAGCAACCATGTTTGTTCGCAGGTATCGCACGATAAATCGCATGGATCGCACGATTAACGCAAGTATCGCACGACTTAAATGCATGCTTATCGCAGGAATCGCACGACAAAAATCGCATGGATCGCAAGAAAACCGCTATAACGCACGATTATGTCGCAAGAGCGCAAGTCAACTCGCCAGTCGCACGAATACTCTCATGAGTACAAAAGAAACGTTTCTAAATCAAGTCTAAGGACTTTAAAACAAATGCATGCAGAAACAAAAGCTAAAACGCACGATAAAAGCTAAAACGCACGATACAGGCTAAAAACGCACAATGCAAGCTAAAACGCACGATATAAGTTAAAACACACGTTATTCGAACGAAAAATTATTTCATTAATATTTCTTGCCTAAAAACGGCAGAGTACAAAAAAAATTTACGATTACAAAAGAAAAACTATTCTAAAGGAGCGACAGAGGAAGGTGGATCTGCGACAGGGGCCTCTTCAGTCTCCTGAGGATGCGCAGGAACGGATCCAGAGGTTTCAGGAACCTCCTCCTCGACACCTGCACCCTTGACCTCAGCTACTGCTTCTTCGTCCAAGTTCTTCAGATCCTCCTCGTCGAGAAGGTCTTCAGAACCCATCACCTGAACAAAAGATGCCACCTCGTCCTTCGCCATCTGAGAAGTCACGGTCCCAGCAGCCACGCGTCGCATGACCGCAGTACGTGCGACCACACGGACTAAGGCGGCGTCATCTTCCAGTTCCTGGATCTTGGACGACAGCGCTTCTTCTCTCTCAGCTTTCTCTCGTCGCACGGCCAGCAGCTCCTTCTCCAGCTCCTTCGTATGGTTCAAGGCCAATTTCAGCCGTTCTCGCTGTTGAACTTGAAATCGTTCGCTGAGTTCCAGCTTAGATTCCAAGTCCCCAATCTGGACCGACTTAGCACTAACTTCGTCGGTCAGTTGGGTCAGCTTCTTTTTGGCCTTGTCGGCCTCCTTCTTGGCCAATTTAGCGTC
The DNA here is from genome assembly GCA_030169165.1 of Centaurea solstitialis. Lineage (NCBI taxonomy): Eukaryota > Viridiplantae > Streptophyta > Magnoliopsida > Asterales > Asteraceae > Centaurea > Centaurea solstitialis. Next base: position 39,847,766 of record CM058041.1, on the reverse strand, counting down.
ATTCTGGTTCGACGCTATTTCTTCTTTAATCTTAGCCATCCGCGTATGGAGGCTAAGACTAGTTTGGAGGGCCTATATAAAGAAAAAAGAAAAGATTAGAAGCTGTACAAATAAAGTAAGAGCAAAAAACGTACGACAGGGACTTACCAAGAAGGAGATACCCGCAATGGAGGCATCCAGGTCTTCGATGTCGGCCTCCTCCATGCGCGCCTTTTGAGCAGGGACATGAAACTGCTCTAGGACCGAGAAGGTGGACTTCGTCCTAATGACGTCATCCACCATGAAGTCAGAGGGCATCTGGATTGTCATGGTCGTAAGACCAGATCCCTCTTTCTCCTTGCCCTTGTCGGCCTTCGACGCACCCGCTCCCTTTGCAGGAGGAGCGAAGCTAAGAGGAACAGCCTCTATCCCACCTTCAGCCTTGCGTGCGGCATCCTTAGGTGGGGTGTCCACAGAAACGTACGACGACCTCGTACGTTTAGCCACCAGACCTTCCTGGGCAGCAGCCTTCCTCTTGGCAGCACGAGCAGCTGCTTCCATCGTTGACGCCTTCTTGGAAGCTGAGCCTATACAGAAAAGAGAAGTTAGAATCAAAATAAATTACTATAAACGAGAATACTGACATACGATATCTACCTTCCATATCTGTTTCTTCGATTATTTGTACTTCAGGCTCGACGTCGCTCTCGTCACCTCCTTTCGACGTTCGATACTTCCGATCGGTCACACTATAGCTCAAGAAACGTTCGATCGCCTCGGTGGTCTCCTCAAACGAGAAGTCGATTGCTGACAAGAGGAAAACAAGGAGTTAGTAAACAAAACTAATTTAAAATAAATTAAAGAAAATAAGGCAAGTCGTATTACCGCCTTTGTTCCACTCAGGAACGACCCAAGATTCCTCGCCTACGACCGAGGACGTTTGGACAAAGACATATCTCACCTTCCATCCTCGATCGTTTACTTGGGTACCATGGACCAACATGGCATCGCTTCTCCCCCTTGGAAACAACCCAAAACGGTTGTAGGGAGAACGGATCACATTGTACGCCGAGAGGAGATCATCGACTGAGAACGGTGGACGATCCCAATTTTTGGTCACTCGTTCGATCACATGAACGACACGCCAAAACTGGGGCATCAACTGTCCCGGAGACACGTCAAAGCGAGTCATAAATGCCCTTGCCAAGGGAGAGTATGGCCATCGAAATCCGACTTTAAACGGATACTCAAAAAGAGCAAAAAAGCCCTTCGGAGCATCCACCGGACGGATCTCTCCAGCCACCCTCACCAGCGCATTCTCAGGAAGTCCTGCTAACTCCCTCAACTCTCCTACTTCTAGGCTTTCTGTAATAGAACTCCTAACTTCGCTCGACATAATGAACTCTGATCGACTCAAACTATTTCTCAATCGAGTGAACCTAAGATTATCTAAACCTCTATTGCTCTTATGTGCTATCGATTTCAGACGCATGAAACAGAGAAGAAGGAGTACCTTATAAAGCCTAGTCGCACGAAATCTTTGCCAAAAATAGTCGGATTACGATCTCTCAAATTAATTCAGAAGTTAAGAAGATTTGTAAAATCTTTTCTAATTATCAAACGCCTTATTTATAGTAACTAAATCAAATGAGTCATCAAAGATAATCGTGCCACGCGTCATCAACTAGCCGTTAGAAGACACGCGTCCAAAGTAACGGCTAGATAACGGCTATATTATCAACGTTTATTCGACCGTTAAACAACGTATTTTTACTCTTTGACCTGTGAAGCAAAGATTTAGACAAAATTAGAATTATTTTCTAAATCTTGGGGGCAAATTGTTAGGGTAAAAATCCACAATCGCACGACGACCGACTATAATCGTAAGACAAATGTTAGGACAATAGTCCTGTATTAAGATAAGGTCCTAAGATAAAACCTAAAAGAACAATCGAACTAAGATCATTAAATATCGAACATATACATCGAATAAGTCAAACGATGACTACAATGTCGTACGACAATAAACATACAAAGTTTATATGTTTGATGCAGGCAAGCTGATTATCATATCTAACAAATGTCCACCTTTGAGGAAATCTGAAATTGAGTACTATGCCATGCTCGTTGAAGTCCATCATTACAACGAACAAGTCGTGAGTTATATATCATTCGACAGCATCGACCGTTACAAGCAAGATTCTCGCAGCAGTTACAATCTAGACATTAACTCTCAGCAAAACCGTTGGACAGTTACTTTCCGAGCATTAATTGAAGACAATAACGTTGGACGGTTACGATTAACTCATTAATGAGCCACAATACCGTTGGACCGTTATTCTCGAGCTACTATATAAGAAGAATCAAGCCAGCATTTCAACACACGAAGTCTACCCGAAGCTTATAAGTTCTATATTGGCTATTCTTTGATCATCAATTGTAATTTACATTCGATTTCATTGTTTTTTCACTTGTAATCGTACGACCAAAGCTGTATACTCGAAGGACATCACCCCTGCTTGGTGATATTAGTGCTCTGTCGACTTATTTCTTAGGTCGACCGCAGGTTTTTTCCTCCGTCGTGAGGTTTTTCCTGCGTCATCAAATTATTTGTCTCATTTTATTTTCTCGCACTTATCATTGATTGTAATTTCTTTCTCTCGACGGTTAAGCCTCACACAAGTTTCCTACGACATCGAGTTGTGTAATTTTTTACATAAACAGTCCTCATGATTTCACTTTCAGTATTTACTATTTAGTAGTTTAAGCATGGATGTCTTTGAGTTTTGATTATGGATTTCTTTGTGTGTCATTGTGTTCTGGTTGTCGAAAATCTAAAAATCGATAAGAGTGCAATAGATGTTATCCAATGGTTGTTTTGCTACCGATACAAACTGTGAAATATGTGGAAAACCCGTGCTGGGGTTGCGTGTATTGATAACAATATATAGATACAAAAGTTACAAGAGGGTCCCTGAACTATACAATATTTAACACACCCCGTAGTTTGATCGGGAGGTAAACGAATGTTCAAACTATTTCTAAAATCTAGAAACAAACTCGCAGGTAGACCCTTTGTAAAAATATCAGCATACTGATAGGCGGATGGAACATGCAAAACACACACATGACCAATCGCAACACGCTCCCTAACAAAATGTAAATCTATTTCCACATGCTTGGTTCTCTGGTGCTGAATAGGGTTAGATGCTAGGTACATGGCACTGACATTATCGCAGAAGACAACAGTGGCACGAGAGAGAGGACAACACAACTCTAGGAGAAGATTTCGCAACCAAGCAGTTTCAGCAACCAGATTGGCTATCCCCCGGTATTCGGCCTCGGCACTAGAGCGGGAAACAACATGTTGCCGTTTGGAGGACCAAGATACGAGATTGTCACCCAGATAGACACAAAACCCTGAGGTGGACCGACGTGTGTTAGGACAGCCGGCCCAGTCGGCATCCGAATAGGCAACCAAGCGATCAACGGCTGGCGCCTTAAGATGAAGACCATGAGACAGAGTACCCTTTAAATACCGTAGGATGCGTTTAAGCGCATTGAGATGCGGAAGACGCGAGTCATGCATAAAGAGACAGACCTGTTGAACGGCATAGGCAATATCAGGACGAGTAAAGGTCAGATACTGCAGGGCACCAGCAAGGCTTCGATATAAGGTGGGATCAGAAACAGGCTCACCATCAACAGCAAGCTTTGTTTTGGTGTCAGCCGGTGTGCTGCAGGGATTGCACGAGACCATATCAGCTCGTGCTAGAATCTCCTGAGCAAAGGCAGATTAAGAAAGAAAGAGTCTGGACTTGCTACGAGACGCAGCAATTCTTAAGAAGAAGGATAACGGACCCAAATCAGACATGGGAAACTCAGAGGATAACTTAGAGATAACCATGGAGATAAGAGTATGAGAGGAGGCAGTAAGAATAATATCATCGACATAAAGAAGGAGGTAGATAGTATCAGATCCGCGATGATACGTGAAAAGAGAGGTGTCAGTCTTACTGCTAAGAAAACCTAAAGAGAAGAGGTAGACAGCAAAACGATGATACCACGCATGGGGTGCCTGCTTAAGGCCATAAAGAGCCTTGCATAGGCGATAGACATGATCGAGAAAAGAACTGTTTACATAGCCAGGAGGCTGACGCATGTAAACAGTTTCAGTGAGATCACCATGAAGAAAGGCATTCTTAACATCAAGCTGATGAATAGGCCAGTTGCGGGAGATGGAGACGCTAAGAACCGTGCGAATAGTGGCAGGCTTGACAACGGGACTGAAAGTGTCATCAAAGTCCAGTCCGGGTTGCTGTGAGAAACCCTGAGCAACAAGACGGGCTTTGTAACGCTCAAGACGGCCATTACTGTCAAACTTATGGCGAAACAGCCAATGATTGCCAACTATGTTAGCATCAGAGGGTTTAGGTACCAGATCCCACGTGTAGTTAGAAAGAATGGCAGTCATTTCAGCATCCATGGCGGCCCGCTAATGAGGGTCACACATGGCCTGAGCAGGAGACCGAGGAATGGGAGAGATGTCACTAGTGACCGAAAGGTTGAAGATCTGTTTAGGCTTAAGAGAGCCTGTGCGCGAACGAGTGGTCATCGGATGACCGGAGGTAGTAGTCGGAGCAGGAGGCTGAGAAGGCTCAGCAGAAGAACCAGAAGGAGAAGTAGAGGTGCCAGAAGGTTCAACGGGTGGGGGCTGAAAAGAGGAAACAGAAGCAGAAGGACCAGCAACCAGCGGAGGGGAGGAAGTATCGACCATAGGAGAGGGAAGGGAGGGAATCATCAACTTCAAACGCGTCGTAGTCTTCCGAGGAGGGACGAGGTTGGAAGTCAGGAAACGGAAAGTGCGTTTCATCAAAGTTGACATGACGGGAGATGATGACCTTTTGCGTGATGAGATCTAAGCAACGATACCCACGATGATCCGTACTGGGACCGAGGTAGACACAGGCAGAGGATCGAGGAACAAGCTTGTGGTCACTAGTGGGCAAAGTGTTGGGATAGCACAAACACCCAAAAACTCGCAAATGAGAATAGGTAGGAAAGAAACCAAACAACACCTCAAAAGGAGTCTTGTACTGAATGGTGGTGGACGGAAGCAGGTTGAAGGTGTGAACAGAAGAAAGAAGAGCCTCAACCCAGAATTTGGGCGGGAGAGATGCTTGGATGAGGGACGTGCAGAGGGTGTTATTGATAGTGCGAATAGTGCGTTCAGCTTTTCCATTTTGTTGAGACGTATAGGGACAAGAAAAGCGTATTTTGATGCCAAGAGTTTTAAGAAAATCCAAGAAGGGTTGGTTGTTAAACTCACGACCGTTATCACATTGGAAAAGCTGAATGTCCGTTTTAAATTGGTTTAGAACATAAGCACGAAACGTTTTAAAAACAGAAAACACCTCTGATTTAGCACGTAAAGGAAACACCCATAAGAAGTGAGAAAAATCATCCAAAAAGAGAACATAATATTTAAAACCACTCAAACTAGTAATAGGTGAAGTCCATAAATCAGAATGAATAAGTTCAAACACACGAGAAGTTTTAGTAGTAGATAAAGAAAAAGGTAAACGACAATGTTTTCCTAACTGACACGCATGACATAAAGTAGAAGTTTGACTAGAGCAAGCAATGAACTTGCGCGACACAAGAAACTGGAAGATAGCAGCACCCGGATGACCAAGCCGTCTATGCCAGACGTCAAAGGAAACAGCAACGTTAGCCGAGGCAAGAGCAGACCGAGGTGCGGGAGGGAGAACGGGATAAAGATCATGGTGAGCACTGTCGCAACGCTGGAGAAAAGACCATGTTTTAAGATCCTTCACAGTGAAACCAAACGGATCAAACTCAAGGGAAACAGAATTATCTATGGTAAAACGACGAACTGAGATAAGGTTTTTGATTAGTTTATCAGAGACTAAAACATTTTTAAGATGAAGGGGGTGAAGGGAAAGGGTAATGTACATTGACCAATGTATCTAGCAGGAACCATAGCACCATTACCAACCTGTATGAAATTAGAATTACAAGGAGTTAGAGAGTGCATTGTACCTTGATTGAAGGTCATTTGCCTGGTTGCACCCGAATCCATGTAAAAATTGTTGTCCTGAGGCGCCTGAACAGACATGGCCTGAAACACAGAAGATAAATCAGTATACTGAGGCTGACTGTACTGAGCGGCATGGCCTCCAAAGGAAGGCGGAGGAGGCAGTGGCACAGGTGTGGACTGCTGCATGGGCTGGCCGTACTGAGACGGAACAGGCACTAGGTGTGGAGACGGATGTTGCCCGTAAAGGTACGGAGATGACGGCACTGGCGGCGGATGAAAGGTATGCGGTGAGGGATTCTGAGGAGCACTGAACATCGTCGGGGATGGCTGAGGAGCCCCTGCCCCAAAGGAGTGCACAGGAGGTGCACCAAGAAGGCCTGGCTGAGCTGGTGGAGCATGAGGAGAAGCCCCAAAGTACGCCTGAGAGTGTCCCTGATTACCTGCAAAAGAGTGAGAGCTTGCAGAAACATTAGTATTACCCCCCCCCCCCACCTTTGGAAGCAAAACGCCCATTATTTTTCCCTCTATTAGTTTTATTTTTCGGTTTTCCATTTTGAGCAGAGGAATACAAGGCAGCGGAAGAGGTAAGAGGAGGATCGGTATGGGATTCAATAGATTCTTCACGAGACTCATGAAGAAGAAGCATGTTTTTCGCTTCAAGAAAAGAGGGAAAGGGTTTGGTGTTGGTGATGACATCTACAATACTGTGATATGAGGGAGGTAACTAACACAGGATTTGCATGACAAGTTCAACTTCATCAATTTTGGAGTCACAATCAGCAAGGGCATCAGCCAGATTTTTTAATTGGTGACAAAAATCAGTAATGGACAAGGTACCCTTTTTGGTGTTACGAAATTGCTCTTGTAGCTGAAGCATTCGAGACATCTTATTATTTAGAAAGAACTCGTCAAGTTTATCCCAAAGGTCTTTGGCAGTACAGTTATCACTCGAGATGATTTGCAGTAGATTTTCATTACAGGTAGAGTAAAACCAAGATTTGATGCGGGAGTCAATTGCCTCCCAGTCCTCATCATCATCACCAGCAGGTTTAGACTTGCCAGTGATGTGACCATGGACTTTGGCACCTTTGCACATATCGAGAAAAATTCGACGCCAAAGTTTGTATTTGGAACCATCGGTGGAAAGTTTAAAACTAAATTGTGTGTAGACATTTGTGAGAGCAAAGACAAGTTGGCTAGCAGTGGGGCTAGTTAGGGTACTGTTTTGTGAAGAGGTTGACATTGCAACAAAATGAAAACACACAAGAAATTAAAGCTAATAAAGTGCGAAAAAATAGATGTGCGTGAAGCTTAACCGTGGGTAGAGGGATAGTAATGTACCACAAACCCTACACGCGATGGGTAAGCAGAGACGGTAGCCAGCGGCAAAACAGTGGCGATGCGAGGGTACCGACACACAATCTGAAAACAACACCCTATTTTTTTTTGTCTTTGTCTTTTCTGTCTTTTCTTTATGTTTCACAACAGGCTTTTTCTTTAAAGACAAAAGACTTTTCTTTGTTTTCTTAAAGAAAAAGACTTTTCTTTGTTTTCTAACAGCAGACCGCAGTCGGAAGCCAAGCAGGAAAACACGCCGGCGAGGTCGGACGGACCGGCGACAAGCAGGGAGAATCAGAGCGCCGGCGAGGTCAGACGGACCGGTGCTAGGGTTCAGGCACCGCTAGGGTTCCGGCAACTACCACAGATCGTGGATGACGCGGCAGCGGCGCGGTGGTTACGCGGCGATAGCGCAGAGGTGGAGACACACGGCGGTTACGCGGCGGTTGCGCAGAGGTTTCAGGCGCACGGCGGTACTCATGGCGGTTTCAGGCGCACGGTGGTTTCAGGCGCACGGCGGTACGCACAGTTGGGTTACGTAGTGACAGAGATAGCAGAAGGCGGTGGCGGCGTTCGTGGTACGTCGTGGTGCGATGGTGACGCGATGGACACCGGAGAGAAGTCACCGGGGAACAGGAGGAAGGCCGGAGGAGGTTAACGACGGCGGCTGACGGTGGTCGCCGGCGGCGGCTGTGAAAGAGAAAGGTAAAAAAAATTTAGGGTTTTCTTAGGGTTTTTCTTAGTTGGCTCGATACCATGTGAAATATGTGGAAAACCCGTGCCGGGGTTGCGTGTATTGATAACAATATATAGATACAAAAGTTACAAGAGGGTCCCTAAACTATACAATATTTAACATAAACCATGGTCTCATATATATATAGAGGAAAGTTCAAATGTGAACCACTTTTTGGTTGTAAACGTGAGGACAGCCGAGAGCGCGACACGTGGCGGCTTTGAGTGTGGTCCCCCCCTTTAATTCAATGCCCTCCCATGAATCGCGCCTAGTCATCCGTCGTGGATCTGACGTGGCGCCTAGTCATCCGCCATGTGTCGTGCTCTTGGTTGTCCTCACGTTTACAACCAAAAAGTGGTTCACATTTGAACCCACCCCTATATATATATATATATATATAATTGTGATATTATAAAGAAATCTTTTGGTATAATCTTAAAAAGTGTGTTTGTACCAATGAAAACCCTTTCTTTTGATCCCCTCTCCCTCCTCATCCCAAATGAAAACCCTAAGAACTGATGACTTCGAAGAAAGGGTGAGCATTGATTTATATATTTTTCCCTTAAATGCTTTACATATTTGTACACATGTACTTTAAACTTGTGCAACAAATCAAAGGTTTCAGTACACCAGATCCTGTAGCACTTAGGTGCTGTTTGTTTTTTAAGTGATGCTGAACACTGAATCTGTTTCCACTTCTGAATTTTAATTGGTGGTGCTGAACACTGAATCTAAATCTTATAAGGCTGTTTGTTTTTATGTAAACTGTCAAACATCTGAATCTGATTTTTAAAAAACTATTTTACCAAAATCATTGTTCATAGCAACTAAAATGCAGAACCAAAACAACATACAAGAAACCAAAATGCATACAAAAAAGCATACAACAAACCAAAATACTAGCAAATAACAAACCAAATTCACCACTTTATTCATGCTTTCATATTGCATGAATAAAACAGATTACACAAACAAACAAACCAAATTCACCAATAATTTGACATGATCAAACAAAACAACCACTTTATTCATGCTTTCATATTTTTTTGAAAAGCAGCATTTTATTCATACCACCCAAGCAAAACAACCACCAAGACCATCCAGCAAGTTTGGCCAAACTCCAAACAAACAGAAACCAAAAAACTTACAACATTGGCCATACTCCAAACAAACAGAAACCAAAACTACAAGGGTACAACAGAACATGGATCTGCACTAAGCAAAACAGCATTCCAGAGCCCTTTGAATCGACTAAACTTGGTGCTTATCTACAAGACGTAAAAACGCCCCCATCCGCGAACGTACTCCTTGAATACAGTCCCAATTCCAAAGCTCTTAGAACCTTAACAGATCGCGCTGTCTCCACAGATTTAGCAGCCGATCTCCGTCTAAGAATCAACAGAAAACAACCACTCTAACGCACCAGACTTCGACGAGACACGATGCTGAACACATCTTATTCACTTCAACATACGATGCTGTCCGGTGCGTTTATTTTTACGAAATCGAAGCAGGGGATTTTTTTTTAACGAAATCAAAATAGAAAATCGAAGCCACCAATATAAATCGAAATCATGATTCAGCCAAGAAATTGGTGTTGGTGAGTTTTCATCTTTCTCTCATATGGAAACACAAAATCGAACAAGCAGACATGGGATTATCGAACAAGCAAGCAAAATCGAACATGAATTTATTACCCGTTGTGATTGACGTTTTGTAGATTGATTTTTGGGATGAGAATTTGAAATCGATGTTGCTTGAAGATCATATTTGGTGGGAGCGTGAGAAGGAGGCGTGAAAGAGAAAGAAAAAGTGGATAAAAAGTGTTTAGGGTATCACTTGTTCGATCAGTGCATTTTAATTGTTAAGTGTCACTTAATTATATAAAAAAAACAAACGCTCTTATTGCTACAAACACTGACCGAAAAGGTGTTTTAGGCCCAATAGGTGCTTTTTAAGTGCTGATTCAAAAAAACAAACAGAACCTTAGTATTACACAAAATACATCAATTATAGATACTAACACTTACATTGACTCCCCATAGACAAAATTAGGATTTACGACCCCGGGTAATATCCATTGAGGATCACAGGGTTCTTTTTCATTAGATAACTTTAGTCAAAAAAACAATAATCAAATTCGAACAACACCGTAAAATATATTTTGTAATTTTTAAACCGAACCGTATGGACCAAAAATATAATATTTTGTGGGTGGAGCAAGTACAAAAATGTCTGTCACAAAATTACAGCTCTCAATCCAAATTGGATGTTGATTTCGAAAAAGGGATTGTACCAAATTGGATGTTGTCAAATCGTCATCCCTAGAAATCCATCCATCCATCCATCCATCCTCCCTAACTACTACTACTAGTGTATATTCATTCATTCGTACTCCCCAATTCCCTGCTACCCAAATTAGGGTTCTTACCTTTTCTTTTGTCTTTTATCGGTTTTCCCCCTTTTCCTCCTCTGCTCAACAAACAAACCCTGCTCTGATTTGATTAATAGCTCAGTGAATCTCGGCTCTTAATTTCTGTCTATTTTGTGTGTTTGTTGATGTCGGAAGCTAATATCAGCAATCATCATCGTCTTCATCATCATCATCATCAAGCCCTAACCTACGAGCCTGCAAATTTACAAAATCATCAGCAGCAACAAGGTGGAATTGGTGGTATCAATAATCATAATAGTGATGCAAATGATGATGTTAATCAGCATCATAATAATATGGTTGAAGATGTAGTGGTGGAGGAAGATGATGAGGTTGGTGGAGGTGGTGAAGAGGAGTCTATTGATAACCCTAGCCAGATCCGTTACCATCAGCAGCAGCACCATGATTTACGGAACGGTGGTGGTGGCGGTGGTGGCGGAATCGAAGGCGGAGGCGGTGGAGGCATGGAGGAGATGAGTGCTCCGCCGCATGCGTTGTATGTTCAGGACTCGGAGATTCAGCCGCTTGCGGTGGGCGGTGGTGGTGCTGATCAGCTTACGCTATCGTTTCAGGGTGAAGTTTATGTGTTTGATGCTGTTTCACCTGAAAAGGTTTTGTAATTGCTTTTCTAATTTTTGCATTCATCAATGACCTAATTGAGCATTTTGTTTATTGCTTTCATTCTAGGTTTAAAACTCTATCTTTATTATGCAGAAAGGGGTTATTGGATTTTTGGCTAAGTTGTAAACTAAGAATTAGCTGTGTCTAGCAAACTAGATGATAAGCTAGCTGGTAGATGATAAGCTATAGCTGTTGACTAATACACTAGCTTATCAATAAGTTATGTTTGGTAAAAACTAGCTTATTAGTATGTAAAATGACCAAAAAAAGTATATTTGAATTTAATAATTAATATTAATAAGGATATAATTGGAAAAAGTTACAAAAAAGCTCCTGAAACACTACTCCAGTTAGTGTTTCAATAAGCTAGCTTATGGTCCATCCAAACATGTACTAGCTTATGAGCTAGCATATTTTTTCTGCCAAACATGGCCTTAGTTTCATGTTGATTATAAATGAATTATATGCATAATGCCTTAAAGATTGATTCTGCCATTTGTTGATCTATTGTAAATTATGGAGCTCTTTTCTTAATGGGGATTTTACAGGTGCAAGCTGTGTTGTTACTCTTGGGTGGATATGAAGTTCCCACTGGTGTGCCTTCTTTAGGAATGCCTCCACAAAATCAAAGGGTATAAGTATATACCAATTTGTTCATATGCAAGTAATTCTATGGGTTTTTTTATGATGATTCTAGTTTATTGAAATATTTTTCATCAATTGTCCATAGGATTTGGCTGAATTTCCTACAAGGTCAAGCCAACCTCAAAGGGCAGCCTCCTTGAGTCGGTTCAGGGAGAAGAGAAAAGAAAGATGCTTTGATAAGAAAATACGTTACACTGTGCGGAAGGAAGTTGCTCTCAGGTAGTACTACAACTATTAGAGATCTCCTTGATTATAACTTATATGTATGTAGACGTGGGATCTTGTGAGAAAAAGAGTTAAGTTGAGAAGCTTAAGAAGGGATTTGGACCCTTGATCACTTTTAACCTCACCCCAACTCATGAATTGCTTTTCTCATAGGAATTGGTCCGGTGCATCTCATTAGTGTTGATCATCAATTAGGATTGATGTAAGGATGGAGATCCCTTCTTGCCCTTCTCACCATAACCTATCTTCTCATTAAAATCCAACTATGTATGTGGGGTATACTTATATGTGGGGTCAGGTGCAGGTGAAAACCACAAAAATGAAAATCCAAGGAACACTCTAATGACCATTTATCCCTACGCTATGCGCTTGTGCATACAAGTAATTTATCCGGTATGCACACATTCATAGAAACCAGAAAACATTTTTAATTACTTGTATGCACATGTGCATACCGTATAAATGATTGTTAGAGTGTTCCTTAGTTTTTCATCTTTTGGGGGGTTTCTTGTAAACCTCATCGTGTGTGTGTGTGTGTGTGTATATATATATGATGTTAAGTCTTTTAATAGTTCAATTAACACATGTGTCTACATTATTGAGGTAGTTTAACCTATATAGTCTTCTTGTTCTTTGATTTCCCATGTGATAATATCCCGAGTCACATTTGGTGCTTCTGTGTCTACAATAATGCTCATGATAATGTGCTATGCTACATAATTTGTTATATTTTAATTCCCTTTATATCAGTGTCTGCCGCCTTCATCATGTTCTGTTTGTGGTACTGATTTATTCATATGGAAGATGTATAGCAAATTATTCATTTGAGAATATCAGTATTGACCATTAAGGGACAAATTGTATTGCGACTGTAGTGATTTGCTCTCGATCTACCAAGATCTGCGTTCGTCACTAGCAAAACTCATACGTAACAAAGGATACTCAGAACGTATGTATAATTGAACTTCAAAAGGTGAAACTCAAAAGTAATATTTGAAACCAATAGGCAAATACCAAAATAGAGTGTGTGTGTGTGTGCGCGCGCGCGTTATATGCTATCGACAATTTGATGTGAAGCTAGAATCACTTCTGGTAGGAGTTCATTTTGTGTCTCTGTTTATTCCTTTAGCTGGATACCTGATTCATGTTTGTTACTCCCAGAATGCAGCGTAAAAAAGGCCAGTTTACGTCATCCAAGGCAATTTCTGATGAAGCAGGTTCAGCTTCTTCTGATTGGAACGGTGGTCCCAGCCAGGATGAAGAAACAACGTGAGTACCTATTTTGGGTTCCTTATCATCTCTGGATTTTGATGTTTTTGCTTTTCGCGTTCCAGGCTTGTTTCACCCTTTAAGTTGTTATATCACTTTAATTTAATAGTTTAATATACCACTGTAAATTATCACTTTTTCATCAGGCCGCTAGTTGAATTTGCATTAACCCTTATTTACTACTCTGTATAGATGTAGGCACTGTGGTATCAGCTCGAAGTCTACTCCAATGATGCGCCGTGGACCTGCCGGCCCAAGAACATTGTGCAACGCATGTGGACTCAAATGGGCCAACAAGGTATGCATCAGGAAATGGTTAAAGTTTTGCAGTTCAAAGTTCTCTTTCCAATTTAACCCTTAAATCTATGATTGAAATTTCTTAGCCCTAATATTTACCATGCATTTCTTGACCAAAGAATGATGAATGAGAAATGAGCTATAGGAATGCATGTTCTTTTCTGTGTAAAAAGGTCCCATCTATTACGGTTTTCCATTTTTTTCGCTTTCTACAATCTATATTATTGTTGAGATTTTTGAGACTTAGGGGCTGTTTACTAATCGCTTACCCGAGTAAGCGCTTACCTACCTTAACCGATGAATATGTAAAGGACCGATAATCTTACTCAGTAAGAGAGAAACAATGATTGCGTCTGATGTCGTTTTAATAGACTAAAATCTTACTTGATAAGGTAAGTGATAGTGTTGAATTTTATTGGTAAACGCTTACCGAGTAAGTGTTGGAGTAAACGGCCCCTTAACCAAAGGTTTCTATGGTACATGGAACCAAATGGAACATGACAAAACAAAAACTTGTCCCACGTATGACCAACACAAGACAATTAGACTGGGAGTTTTGATATGACATGTTTGAGTGGGACAAAATGCATTTTTTTTTCTCCACCAATAGGTAGAACAAAAATTAGGGAGATGGGAAAAGATTGGTAAATTACTGAACTACCCATGTCAAAATTAAAATCCTAAAACCTTTCACTGAATTTTCACCCGTCTACCTTGCCCATGTCCACGGCCATCCACTCAAGTCGAGCTCTATCCAGTCCAGTCTGCCTACTAAGCACACCATTGCAGCAATTGCTTGCGATATTCTATTGTTTGCACTTTGCAGACATGGTAAGGGCAGGGAATGAGAAAGGCTTGTATGTAGTGACGGAAAAACAAAGTTGCAAAGGTGGAAAATGATAATTCGTTTGGCTTTTCTCTGAAACTGTTAATTGTTTCATTTGGATCTTCTCAACCTTTACTCATATAACGCTTTAACGATACATAAAAAGTATCAATCATCGTTATTTTATTCCCAAATACTAAATTTTGCAGGGAGTTTTACGAGATCTCGCCAAGGTTTCAGCATCAGGAACTCAGGACCCTGCTGGAAAGCCCATTGAGCAGGTAGAACATCATGCTCTCCTTTTGTGCAAAAATGCAATCATGGGTTGTATCTCAATTTAGAAAAAAGATGACATCTTGATCACTTTTTTGTTGCAGAGTGATGGTGAAGCAAACAACTTGGATGCCATGAATGCAAATGCCATTATGGTGGTCTCTAATGGAGACACTTTGGCTGCGACTGCCGAAAGGTGAGTAAAGAAAACCCTGATATTCAAGTTAAAAAATGATGTAAAATAAAGGGAGAATGTTTTCGGTTTAAAAACACAAGACTTGTAGATGGGCTGTCGCATTAATGACAGCCACAGGTACATAAGACTGTATCATAGCAGCGGTAGTTGTAGGAATTTGTGGAGTTTGTTTGTATCTCTCTGATAGTTGAACACTGAATGCATTCGAGTCCGTTGGTATTATTTCCTTCATTCTGCTTCTTGGATGCATTCACGGTGAAAGAAACCATAACCACCAACAATTCCGGTGATTCAGGGACTCTCATAATGGAAGCAATACCAAATTGTGAATTCAAGATCAGTTTGGTTACCAAAAAGAGGATCAATTAACTTGCTGATAAAGGATTCTATACAGACTAGAAACGATGGTCCTGTTTGAAAATAAGTTTCAGTTTTCTTGTAAGTTGGACATCAATTTTAATCTATTCACAAATCATTTAGATAAAGAGAGTTTGATTTATTAGTATCAAGTGCAAATCATTTATAAGGATGAAACAAAACTAAGAATTTATCTAGCTCTCCTCATTTGATACCATCCAGTATGAGTATGATATTGTTCCTTAATGATCAACACCGGTTTATTGCCATCACCACCAGTCCACCACCACCTTCACCATCGTCGTCAGCCGCCAACCATCTTCACCATCAACCTTTTTTTTTGATAAGGTTCATCTATGCTTTGCTTAGACTACATCCTTGACAATTTGGAAATGAAAATTCTGCCCCGAAGCCAAATCTATAGTTCTTTGTGTTTTGAGATGTGAGTCGTTTATTTTACAAACATGACCAAATCCGTAACTCACTCTTAATTTTAAAACTCACCGTAAGTTCTATATTTTTTACGTATAATCAGGTGTGTTTATGATGTAAGTAAGATGCATGTAGCAACACGTATAATCTATATATTTTCTATATATAATCTGATCTAATGTGTTGTGTTTGGTAAAAATAAGCTAACTTATTTATTCTCTACATGTTTGGTTGAATAATAATATAAGCTAGCTTATTGAAATACTATTTGCAGTAGCGTTTGAAGAGTTTTTTTTTTATTATCACTTTTTGCAATTATATCCATTATTAATATTAATTTTTATCAATTAAAAACGAATATTTGTAATTTATTACTAATAAATACTAAATTAATTATAAAATTATTAAAAACTAATTTATAATACTTAAAATCAATTCTTAATTAAATTAAATTAAATTATAAATGATATATTAATTATTTTCAAATGTTGTTAAATATATCAATTATTATATGTTTAGTTATAAAAAAATAATTTTTAAAATGTTTATGTAAGTTACATAGAATTAAAGCTATAATTTTTTTCATAAATAGTTAAAACATGCTAAATATTTTAATAAAAGATATCTAGTCTAAATTTTAATTATATATTTTTTAAATTATTAACTACTTAGAATATGTGAAATTGATAAGTTTTATTTTTATTTTATTATATGTAATAATAATTAAAATCACAAATTATCGCAGATGTTTTGAAAATTTATATTGACAAATTCTAAATTTATAGTATATATAATAATCAATTTAATATTTTCTTATTTAATAGTTATATTATTTAATTTTTATTATCTTCTTTATATTAATTAACAAATTATGTTATTACTCTATTTTTAATTATATCATTAATAAATTTATTTTAATTATATTATAAAATATTCATAATAATTATTTATTTAAAATGTTATTTCTTTATTTATAAAATATGTAAGTAAGATTAAATTGGGTAGGGTTAAGTTTTGGTGAGATCAAACTGTTTTCGTGAGACCGATAAGATTAACATATTTTACATGAAACTTCACATCAAAACATTTGTGAAGATAAAAAATAAACATTCATCGTAAAAACATACTAAAAAAACACTATCGAAGAAAAAAAATCCAAAAAAGGTAAAAAAACGAAACCTTCACAGCATTTCCACTGTGAAGGTTCACATTATTTATTTGTAACCTTCACAACATTTGAGCTGTGAAGGTTTCGTTTTTTACGTTGTTTTTTTATATTTTTTGCATCGAAAGTGATTTTTAGGTCTGCGTATTCGAGTTTTATTTACCTTCACGGTGTTTTTTTGTGAAGTTTCATACGTTAGGTATTGGTTTCACACGGTCTCACGTAAATAATTTGGTCTCATCTGATTCTAAGTCGAGTAACATATATATATATATATAGGGGTGGGTTCAAATACAAACCACTTTTTGGTTGTAAACGTGAGGACAGCCCAGAGCGCGACACGTGGCAATCTGAAATCGGCGGGTCAAGGCTTATTCAGTCTGAATAAATCCGCGGATTAGTTTTATTCATACTGAATAAAGCGTTATTCAGACTGAATAAGCCTTGACCCGCGGAGGGCGGGAGTTAGTGTTATTCATACTGAATAACGCTTTTATTCAGTCTGAATGACTAAGTCGAAATTTTTTCAGATTACCACGTGATGCGCTCTGGGTTGTCCTCACGTTCACAACCAAAAAGTGGTTTGTATTTGAACTTTCCTTATATATATATATATATATAGAGAGAGAGAGAGAGAGAGAGAGAGAGAGAGAGGGAAGTTCATGCGAATAATATAACTTTTTAAGAAAACGCAAGGAGCAATCTCCGTCACTCATCTCGGTCAACAAATGCGGCTTTGACCGGTCCCCCCCTTTAATAATCTCTACCCTCCCATGAATCGCGTCAATCCTCCGTGATCACGTCCACCGTAACCGCAAGATGCGTGACTGAGATTGCTTCTCAGTTTTTCTTAAATTGACATGTTTTTCGTTTGAACCTTCTCCTATATATATATATATATATATATATATATTAATTTTAGATAAAGAATGGGAAAATGATGTGATAATGAATAAATTTGGATAATTTGAGTGGTATTATATCAACTCCAGCAGCTTTGTTAAAAAATTTCTAAAATAGAGCATAAAGAGTAGAAATTTTAAAAGGATTTATTTTCATCTTCAAGGTTTTACTATTTTAGAAAAATCTTCAAAATTTTCTATTTTAAAGAATGTTTTAGCAATGCTATTGAATAAATTTAAAAAACAAAAACTCATTTTTTACTATTTTAGCAATTACGTTGAAGACGCTCTAAACTCCTCGTTTAAAAAGGTCCAATTTTAGCGATGATAGGCTTAGAGCATCCCCAATGGTGGGTTTATAAACCCACCTCTCACTTTGTAAACCACTTTATAAAAAATCTTTGCCATTGGGAGGTGATGAGTTGACACAAAGTGGTCTATGCAGATGGGGCAGTGAATGCTCCTCTTTGGTGGGGCCATCCAATTAACTTATTCATTTTAACTAATTTAATTGTTTTTTTATTTTTGTTGATATTCTTTTTTGAAAACAACAATGAAGATGGTGTTGATTATTAAACTATATTTAATCTATTTTTATTGATTATTAAATTAATTTTTATTATCAAGGCACAAAGCATAACACAGATTACAAAAACTCAAACAAAAACTCAGACATAATTTGTATTGAATTAATAATCAATTTTATTTATTTATGAAAAAAACAAATTTAATAATCAATTTTATTTATTTATGAAAAAAACAAATTTAATAATCAATTAAAAAATAATTTAATGAAATAAATAGTTATAACTTTTAATTATTATGATTTTATTATTGTAATTTTAGATTATGTCTTTTATTAAATATAATTATATTTAATTTATTTATTTTTAATTTTAATTATTATAATTTTATTATTAAGTTAACTATGTATCGGTTTATGATTGAGAGTAAAAGGTTTATAAGTTGTGTAGGAAAGAGAAAACTGATGTGGCATAGAGAGAAAACTGATGTGGCAGAATCATAAACCTCTAAAAACGTTTATGATTGTGGATGCTCTTACGAATAAGCTACGCTAAACCCTATTTTATCATCAACAACAAATGAGACGCTTCCAGAAGCATGGTTTGAGATTGGAACAACATACTACACATGTTTTCAATATAAATACGCACCGTTTCAAGGCTTCTCATCATCTACGTATTTTCTCTCTCTACCTCTCATCGTCTTTCTCTCTCTAGAATTTTCATCATGCCTCGCAGAAGCTCTGGTGGTCAGTTTTTCCTTTTCTTTCTTTTCCTTGATAAACGCTTTTCGATTGCTTATTGCTTCAATTATTTTGGATCTTATTGGAGATTTCATTATTAGGGCTTTTTTTTCCCTATGACTATTGGGATGGTTGTTTTAGAAATATATATAGCTGTAGGTTTATACCCATTGATCTTATTGGATTTATTTTGTGTATATTGATTCGGAAATTGATATGTTCAACCAATCATATTGTAAGATAGATAACCATGCTATGCTTTACCCCCAATTTAAGGTATTTTTTTTAAATACATCAAATTTAGAATTTTGATGTTGTTGTTGTTTCGGAACAATATGTGAGCAGCTGATTTTTGTTATTTTAGGGCAACGATTTTGATACGCAAAAACCCTAAAAAAATGGTTTTTCCTTGGTACCTTTGCATTAACAATAAAAGCAAAATGATCAAATGAAATGAAAATAATTTACCTCTAAAAGAAAAAATACACTTGGTTTTGTGCATGGCTTTCTAGTGCTAACAGATCATATCATATGTTGCCTATCTATCTTGCAGGAAGGTCGGCTCGGGCACCTGCTCGTGCTCCAGCACGCAATCCCCCAGCACCAGGCAAGGATTAGAGCCATCTCAATTAATAAAAAGAACATTCGTTTAGTTTATCGCTATACTTAATATCTCATATTGACAATCTTTTTGTTGCAGCAAGCCGTGCACCCCCTCCTGCCCCTGTGCAGAGTAGTGGCGGGTCGATGCTTGGTGGCATTGGTTCGACTATAGCCCAAGGTATATATATATGTATATATATATTAATATGAGTAAACATATACAGCGGTAATCTGTCATTAAGTCCTATATATCAAGTTTTTTTTATTGAAATCTTATGTATCTTTGTATAGGCATGGCATTTGGTGGTGGCAGTGCTGTTGCTCACAGGGCTGTGGATGCTGTGATGGGTCCTCGTACAATTCAGCATGAAACCGTGGGTGTTGCTGCGGCTGCTGATGCCAACAACACTGTTTCTGATGCTTGTGGCATGCACTCCAAGGCATTCCAAGATGTATGTGTATATGTGTCTCTTTGATGTCTTTCTTGTTTGACAATTAACATTTCACATTAGTTCTGCTGTTGAGAAAACAAGGAGTGAAACTGAATAACTTAAGTTAATTGTGGTTTGATACATACGAGCATCTCCAACAGCTTCTCTAAAATGGAGAAAATGGGGATTTTGGACAAATTTGAGCTCCAACAACTTCCCTAAAACTTTCTTCAAATTGGAGAAAGTAAGAGAGAGAGAGAGAGAGAGAGAGAGAGAGGTGTGTGTGTAAAAATCTCCAAATTTATATAACTCCCTAAAAATATAACCAAAAGAGAGAAATGACTTTTTATTCCATTCCACCAATAAGAATTTAATTTTCAGAGAAATAATATTTTATTAGTTATATGCAATATTTTAATAATATAAGTTATGATGCTCTCTCCAAAATGGAGAATCTGTTGGAGTTGAATGCATTTTTGTATAGAGTTTTTAAACCTTTGGATCTCCATTCTGAAGAACTTTTAGAGAAGCCGTTGGAGATGCTCTTGATGTATAGAAACACCGGTAAGCACATTTAGGGGTGTGATTGTCCTCACATTGGTTATGCGACAAATAGAACGAAAGGGAATCTACAATCAAAGTGCCTTTGGTCTAGTGGTATGCAACTATTCAGGTCTTTGGCCTCCATGGAGGTTAAAGGCAAGGAAGGTGTGAGCTCTTTTGTTGCATTTGCCGTATACAAAGATTATATACTTAAGTAATTTGGAATACGACTCTGTACAGTTTGTGTTTAAAAAATGGTATGATTTATTTGCAAAGCATGACTATTTTGGAAAGTTGATCGGCACAAATTATGACCTTTTGGTGATTGTAGATTCGTACTTGTTGCCATAAAGAATAGAGATGAAACAGGATCCCTTGTTGATATATGAATTTGTTTTGGGGGCATTTGGAAAGAGGGAGGTTATATATTTATAATCATGTGTATGTATTGTTGTTGCAGTGCCTTAACAGCTCTGGAAATGACATTGGGAAGTGCCAGTTTTACATGGATATGCTGTCGGAGTGCAGAAGGAACTCAGGTATCAGTGCTTGAACAAGGCTGGCAACATCATCCATCGTATTCGTTAGATGAAACTGCTGCTGTCAATCATTTCATTTTAAGATAGAATACTTAAATTGTGATGAATAAATTACACCCGGATTTTACACATTATGTGTTTGTTTGATGGTTAATTGAAGAGCATGCATTGTTATGAGTTGGAGATAAAGATTTTATGTTTAGTTAATAGCATGCATTCTGTTCTGAATGAATTTCTTGTTTTGTTTAATGAGACTAATTGAGCCTCTTGTGATTTTCTTCAAAACAAATAAAAGTGCACAACAAACAGAAAGATGGATATATAAATCTTGAGATCATTTATAAATGTTGTTTGTTTAAAGGTAGTATATATGTTTTGTTTTACATATTCTCATTATTGCTATAATGAAAAGACTAAAAAGAAAGTTCTTACATTCAAACGACCATTTCTTTTGGAAACTAGCAAAAAGGAGATCTTTAAGCGTGTAAATCAACAACAAAAAAAAGTTGAGTAATAAAAATACAGTAAAGAAAGCAGAGGAGATGTAAAGTGTGAGTCGGAGTGGTTATGAAATGCGATGGAGCAAGCAGCAGTGCGAGTTGTGTGAGAATCGTTGTTCTACAAAACTCGTGACACATCTACCATTGTAAAAAAAAACTAGTTACCATGGTAAAAAGAACTCGTTACAAGGCTGTGTCTGCGAGTTTTTGTCATGTAATATATCTTTTTCTTTGAAGTTTTACTTGTGTGTACCTATTGACTTATTGAGTAATAACATAAAACTTTATTTTTATATAACATTACATGTGTTAGAAATTTGACGTCATAAGTCACGTCTCATAATTTTGCCAAAACTTCTAAGACTTGAGGCTTGGCTTTGTCTAATACCATTTAGAACCTCGGTAAAAATTATAGCTTGCTTGCGATACCGTCTATACTCACCTATGTTTGTCTCGATCCTTGATATCCATCATCTTGTCCTTTTTTTTGGGTACGATGCTCTTATTCAATCTTTCTCATATGTTTCTCTCTATTGTGTATTTCCACGCTGTTTTTGTTGTAAAATTTTCAAGGAACGTCATGTAAGTGAGATTTTGTTTTTGTTGTAAATTTTTCAAGGAACATCATCTAAGTGAGATTTTCAACAACGTCCTCCGTTGATTTTTTATTTAATTTGCATTTTCTCTTCGGGTTCGAACGTAGAGATTCTCCAATTTCACTTTTTCCTTTGTTGCTCTATTGATTGTATTGATGTATTTATCAATCATGGATACGTCCGTTTATTGGACTTCTTGACCCATTTTGGTTTGACTTGAGTTCTTATAAAGTTTAAAATTTTAGAAATATTTGGTTTTTTGGTTCGTAAGATTTGAAATAGAAATGAATTACATACTTTGTAAAAGCAAATCATCATTGATTTACAAAAAAAATTGACATCTTCATGAAATAGAGAAAAGCACATTATAGAGCCTCATTGGTCTTTTAGGTTATGTTAATACGTTAAAATGAGAATATGACTAACAACTTATAAATCATTTTATTATTTAATTTTTCAAAACTGAAAATAGAAAAGACAACAATATGACCCAACTCCACGTTTCAACCTAAAGTCTCAAACATTTATTTATACATGTAAGCATACCATTCTTTTATCCTGATTGAGAAAGATTAATTAATTAATAGTTTGAAAAGATGTTGATTAGCGGTGTAACTGAAACGGAAGTATGTGAGATTCCACATGTATTCGAGCCAATTGACTCGACCGTTTACCGATCCAGATATATTTATAAAAGATACGTCAATAAACCACAACTGTATGATGATCGCTTGCATGAATTTCGATACCGATTAAATGGGACCAGACCCACTTTTTGACCGGAAAGTGGGAGGAATGGTTAAAGCCTTTTTCAGACCAGTTATGAAGGTCATGCTATATTGTTCGAGGCTTAACCGGTTACTACACCAAGAGTATGTAATTAACATATGAAATAAGGGATGTAATTAACATTCAGGTTTATTTATAGATATTATTCACCTATCAAGACTTTTGGGAAGTTGGCATTGCAAGAGAAACTCCAGATCCACCTGGCAAATCCTTCCATTGTTGAGTTACAGTCTTGATCTGGGTATAAAAGTTGACCCCAGCCTTCCCTGCAAATTCACAATTCTTAACCTATTAGACTAACTGCTTGATCAAGAGTATAACACCATCGATATATAACTAGCGTGACACCACATACCGTAGAAATTCAGGTCGCCTGCAAAAGATGCCTTTGAGCCCGTGAACGAGAAAAACGGTAACGGAACTGGGATGGGAACATTGATGCCAACCTGACCAAGAACGACAACATTATTAAATTCAACTTGATCTTTTTACGGTTCCAGAAAGAAGGTACAATTCATCTCTATTTAGCAGTTCGGTTAGCTGAATGGGGTTGTAGCATATCTTCTTACCTGCCCAGCTTCAATGTCAGTTTGAAACTTTCTAGCAGCCACACCAGATGATGTAAAAATAGCTGCCCCATTGCCATATCTGCAGAAGAAGCTTCTCTTTAATACCGAAGCAAATAGATACAAGTTCTTTCGATGTTAACAATAGTTTTTGTTGAGAAATTACTTATTTCTGTTGACAATGTTTATGGCCTCTTCCAAGCTGTCAGCCTGAAAATAAGGTGCAACCAAAAGATCAATCCTTAAATTCCACAGGAAGGCGAGAACGAACCTAATTAATTTATATAAAGTATAAGGTATTAACAGACCTGCATGCAAAGAAGAACTGGACCAAATATCTCTTCCTGCACAAGATACAGGTTAAAGAACTTAAAAAATATAACCCAATTGTCATGTTTTTTCCCCTTTTACTTTGGAATGGAACCGTAAATAGTTAAACAATAAGATTATGAAAAAACGAATACCTTGTAACATTCCATATCTTCAGTAACACCAGACAAGATTGTAGGCCCAACGAAGTTTCCTTGTTCGTATCCTGGAACCTAACCAACATCGGTGCAGGAAGTATGGAAGTTTAGCTCCACTAATTTGACACTTGCAACAAGTTCTAACCAAAGGACATGAGAATACATATAGTAAAGAATTGGCATCACGTAGGCGGGTGAAAGACTTGTGGAAGGTTTTAGGGTTTTAATTGAACATGAGTAGTTTAGTAATTTATCAATCTTGTCCTATCTCCACGCTTTTTGTTCCACATATTTTGGTGGGACATAAAGAAATTGCATGTTTGTCCACTGTCCTGTCCCGGTCTTATGACGCTAAGTGTGGGACAAGTTTTTGTAAATTCGTGTCTTGTTCTATTTAGCATACCAAAAGCACCCTAAATAACCTAACAGCAATGAGCTTTTCTTATGAGCTTCACTATCCCCTATATAAGCATTTTCATGGCATGACAATAAAAATTGAAGCATGCCCCTGCAACATAGAAATGTTGTGATACAGAATATGAGTTAACGAGACCATAAATCAGGAGGGAACATAATGTTTTTCTTGTATGTATTGAGGGCCAATATCCATAATACTGGAAGGGTGAAATGAAGAGAAGGGTTAGTCCTTGCCATAAAATATTAGTTAAGATGATCTACACTCTACCCACATGAATTCAATGAAATTTTAGACATCTATTACTAGTCAAAAAGCCAAATTGGAGAAAATCAAACATAAACAACAATTGTGGCCACTGAGCTATCAGGGTCTGATGTCTTACAGCTATAATTTGCCGGGATTAGTCTGGGCATAGCCCAGGCCCCAGAACACCCCCCCCCCCCCCCCCACACACACACACACACAAAAGAAAATGCTAATTTGAAACATCAAGCCAGCCATAATTGAATAGGACAAATTATTATGAAATTGGAAAATACCACTATATCTCTTCCATCAAGCAGTAGTCTGGCCCCACTTTCAACTCCACTCTGGATCAATTTGCAGACACGGTCTTTTGCCTGGTGAACATGCAAACAGTTAGAATTAGACTTGGTTGACAAATGACAAATACCTGACACCAGGTAATGGTCAGTGGTGACCTATGCAACTTGCTTTAGAATGGTAGTCCACATATACGTATAATTGTATCTTCTTAACAACATTAAGAATACTTGCCTGTTTGCTAATTACTGGACCTAGGTCTGCATCAGGTTCTGTTCCTGCATTTACTTTTAAAGTCTTGGCACGCTTCACTAACTCATTTTCCCTGAAATATAGTAAGGAACAATCAGAATAAATATGTCTGTTCATATATGTGTATTCCACTAAAGTAATTAATGCTTCTTTGAGCTCTTCATATTATCAAGTACATAAATCTGTAACATGTAATCCAATGACTTAGCAAACACAAGATTCAATAATCAGATCATAAAGCTCTAACTAAAATCTTCAAATGAACGAGTTTCACATATAAGCTCCTAAAAAGAACAGGAAACTAGTTCAATGAAATGTTGAGCTATACTAACATAATGGCAACTTTATTATCTACTTAATTGCTAAATTAGGTGTACAAGTAAACAGTGAAAAACTTGTCACTGCCATATTTTTTTGAAGTCCATAGTGAGAATTGAGTCTAATAGCTAAGTTACTCACGGGGTTAGTGAGCAGGGACTTGATTCAAAGCAAAATGAAAACAGTAGGGACCATCCGTGTAGTTTTTGAAGTTCAGGGACCATTTTCGTTGATTTTTGTAAACCTCAGGGACCAAAATTGTAGTTTACTCTAATTAACATGAAGAGGTAAAAGAATGTAGAATAAGAATACCATTCTTTTGGATCTCCAACAAAGACGACCGTGCTCAAAGCCATGCACCTTTGCCCTGCAGCTCCAAACCCAGCGGCAACTAAAGCATTCATAGTAGCATCAACGCTTGCATCAGGCATGACGATACCATGATTTTTAGCACCCATATTGGACTGAAAGATTGGTATAAGCTAGTCATTATTACCCACAAACTCCAAGCTGAATTGGCTATAAAGTCGCACTAGTTAAAAAATCCTCTTTATCATCACAGAAAAGACGAAGCGGGTTTACCTGAACACGTTTCCCTTTAGCTGATGCTCTTGCATATATATGCATTCCAGCCTTCAAGCATCCAAAATGGTAAAAGGTAAATGGAATTCAGTAGCTAATAGCATCAGCATAAAGTAATATAAAAGGATGCATACTTGGCACACTCGAACATCAAACAAATGGTTTTCATAATATCGAGAAACCGATGAATCACTAATAATTTAAGTATATACCTACAGAATCAGAGGAAAGTTAAGTTTTCTTAACGAACTCAATGATTGGATAAGTCAAACCAGACAAACTAATGATGATGTTTGTTTAGAGCTTAATGGGCTTTATGATAGAGGAGCTTATTCGTCCAACCACACGTGTGTTTGTTAACTGCTTAATCATCATTAAGTCAGTGCCAAAAATGGCTGAATCAGATAAGCCGAAATGCATTCAGGAAGTACAGAAAAAGTAAGAAAGAAACAATGGGAGAACAAGGTCCAGAGTAGGGGGAGACCAAAAGACATGACTGCTCAATATGACATACACAATGGAAGTTTTATCTCTAGTCTTAACTTAAAACCGTCTACCCTATACAGTGGAATGAAACAGCTGTTCAAACCTTTAAGCTGGTAATGGGAATAACCCTCCAATCTGGAAAAGTAACTTTCTTTTCAATCCGACAAAGCATGATATGTATAAGTCTAACTTCATAAATAACTATTTGTTTTGATTTCATTGATGCAGATAGGTTGATGGTCTCATCTAACTTTTGAAGCTTATGTATGATACAAAAAGTTCGGCATCTGGCTTACTTTTTAAGTTCTGACACAGGTTAGGAGTCTTAAGGACCACCAATGGAGGTATAGAACTTCCAACTTGGCAATCAAAATGAAAATATGCAAATAGAAGATATGGTCTGAAAATCCAGCAGAACAGCACCCATAGAGGTATCATAACCTTCAAGGAATAGAACCTTGAAAACACTACCTACCGTGTTTGAACCAACAAACGATATGGCTTTCACGTCTTCATCATCACAAATAGCATTTACAATGTCCTGCCTCAAAATAATAATAATAAAGAAAGTATCAGATTCATGTCAAACGTTAGCAACAAGACACCAAAGCACCAAAGGTGTTGTTGTATGACACAAAAGAGCCAAAGTAGCTGAAGTAAAGCGAAGCAGTGGATTACTCCAAAATTTCATGCGTGCTTGCATTTAATCCTCTTATAAAATATAAATAGCGAAACTGACATAAGAAATCTGAATGATGACAGCAAATAACTACGATATTATTCAGTAAAGATGAACATACATGGGTTCCATGTACAACATTCAAAACACCACTGGGTAAACCGGCTTCCATTGCCAATTCTGCAAGAATCATAGAAGCCCCTAAAAATAGCACATAATTGTTTTGGAATATCAGAATAAAAACAAAATCAGAAAAAAGAGAATACAGATTTGGGAAGACCAAGTTCCCTAGGTAATTATTGACTGATATACAACACGAATACCTTTTAAGTCAAGGTTCTTTGCATTATGTATAGGTGATGATATTGTGTTTTAAGGTGTCAAAATATCAATTTTTGAAAAAGAAAGAAGGCAATGACCTGGATCTTTCTCTGATGGCTTTAGAACAAAAGTGTTACCAGAAGTAACAGCAACTGGAAACATCTGCATAGAAGATAAAATGGAAGACTCAAGATAAAATGAAAGAACAATTTTTTACTTTTCAAGAATCGTTTTCTTATCCTTCTGAAAATGACATGTTACTCTAATAGCATATGAAACTAGAAACAGGATACACGTATACAATCAATATCAGAAAGATCCACTGAAAATATAAGAGGGTTTGTAATTGCACAAAAGAAAAGAGAGAGAGTATAGAAAGACGATTGACGACCATACCCACAAAGGAATCATGGCCGGGAAATTGAATGGGCATATACCGGCACAAACGCCAAGTGGCTCTCTGATGCTGTAGGTATCAATTCCATGAGATACATTTGAAGCAAATTCACCCATTTGCAAACTTGCCATTCCACAAGCATGTTCCACCACCTCTTCAAGAAAAGCACACCAAATAATTTCAAAATGTTAGTTTACATGTTACCTCGTATGCATTAACCACGAATGGACCTACCTAGTCCACGGAACACATCACCCTGTGCATCCTTCAACGTCTTCCCTTGCTCTGTAGTAATGTTCATGGCAAGCTTGTCCTATAACAACGACATTGGTCAACCACGTCAGTAAAACCGTAAAAGAACATTGTTTCGACCAGAGTACATCCATGCTTACCATGTCTCTGCGAATAAGTTCTTGAAGCTTTAACATGACACGTTGTCGGGTGGTGATTGGCGTATTTCGCCACGATGGAAAAGCCTGTTTGGCTGCAGATACCGCAGACTTGAACTCCTCATTTTTCGTCAAGGGTATTTGAGAAACAACTTGTTGTGTTGCCTAACTCCACAGCAGTAGTTGATTAAACAACAAAACAATAGCCAAAATTCACAAACATACATCATACAAACGAGGAAGAAACACAGAATGACAGAAAAAGAAAAGAAAGATGTTCAGCACATGGACTTACTGGGTTTATAACATCGATAAATTCTGATGATTGCGAGTTCACAAAACTGCCTCCAATTAGGTTCGGTACTCTCTGACACAATTAACCCAGTTAGTTTGGTCCACCGTTACAGTATAATAACATACTATAACAAAAACAGGCATGAAGATATGCATGCCAAAATATTAAAATCTCCAGATTAAAACTGTAGAAGTCTAGCCATAAGTCGCATAACCTGCTCATCAAGAAATCCATTATCCTAGTCACATCCATCCATTGGCGAAAAACAAAATAACTAAGGTTGCATTTGGTTATGGAAAACTGTTTTTATTTTTCTAGAAAATGTTTTCGAAAAATAGAGTTGATTTTTTCATTTTCAGTTTTCTATGAAAATTTTAGAAAACGAGTTTGGTTGAAATGGTGGAGTTTTCATTTTCCATTTTAGAAAACTAGAAAAACGCGTTTAGAAAATTTTGGAAAACTACTAGAATTAGTTTTCTAATTTACATATAAGTTAGAAAACGGAAAATTTTCATTTTCTTAGAGAACTTTTGAAAACTGAATGAACCAAACTTGTGTTTTCTAAATTTTCATTTTCCATGGAAATTTTCACGAACCAAATGCGCCCTAAGTTGCAATGAGAAAAGCCCAAGTTTGAATTTTCAAAAAGCTTGTAAGCCCTGGACTGATCCTTATTCAAACTCAGAAGTTAAAATGAATACTGTTGGATCTTTTAGCAACAAAAAAAAAATTCACATGCACCACTTCTCATACATCTTACACTCTTAATTCAATCTTAATCTAGTTAAAAACTTCTATCCAGAAACCAAAAAAAAATAATAATAATAAAGTACACAGGTAGTCCATTAACACTCAAAATGAAGTTAATTTTTTTTTTATTAACATACTAAACCTAAAAAGCTATTTCACAATTTACATTCAACTTTACCACAAAATGAAAATGGAGATTGATTCAAGTAGTGAAGATGAATAAAACAGAAGATACCGGAGGAGGATCGCTATGTCTCAAAGACTGCTCTGTAGCAGCGGTGGATTGATTATAACTTTTGATGGCAAATAGTTGAGGATTCAAAGTTGTAACTGTTGCAGAATCATTAGTGAGTTAAAATAAAAACGCATATATAAGAAATGATGATGATATAGTTAGGGATTTTAGTAAAAATCAATCGGATAAAGAAGGAAGTTTACCTCTTCGAATTGGTAATCGGAACATTGTTTAGTGATGAACAGAGAGAGAGAGAATGAATCTGCAGAGAGATGGATGAGGACGATGACTATGATTAATTGATTATGATGATCCGTTTAGTTGTTTATAGGTAGAGAGAAAGGGGGTGTGTGTTACTTTGGACTAGAAAGAAAGTGATACCACTTTGATTTTTTATTTTAAGATTAAAGATAGGGGTGGTCGGGTCAGTAAGTTACGACAAAATTTCGTTAAGCATCAGACTACCACCAACTCAAAGTTTTTGTTTGTATTATAGGAATAGATTTAGATTCACGGGTAAATATCACATAACGTAATAAACCATTCATTTTGTATACCGGTTATTATTGAACTATTTTTTGTATTTAATATACTATTAAACTCTATTTTTATGTACATGTTATGCCATTGCAACCGAGAATAACCCGTAAACTGCCATCTTTTACTCACTCACCACCACCACCATTGCAGCCACCATCGACATCGCCAGCAAACGCCACCATAGCCACTAGCTCCACCACACCACCATCTCCACTCCAATCCCGATAACCCTAAAAAACATAAATCAAAAAACCCCAAATCTGATATGGGTTTTGCTTCTCGTTCCTCGATTTCGCTTATAATCAGAAACCCTTATCGATTGGGTTAGGGTTTGTGGTGATGGTTGCGTTTGCAGGCGGCGGCGGTGTGACCATAGAAGGGAGGGTCGTCATAGCTGGTATCGAAGCAGGAAGAGTTGTCGAGATTGTGGGTGGTGTTCGTGTGTGCAGGCAATAATGGTGGTGGTGGTGTTTGTGTGTGTAGGCAACAGTGGTGGTGGGTGTGGTGGTGGTGGTGTTTTGGTGGTGATAGTTCTGGTAGTTTGGTGGTGGTGGGTGTGGTGGTGGTGTTTTGGTGGTGGTAGTAATGGTTTGGTGGTGACAGCTGTGGTAGTTTGGTGGTGGTGGTAGTAATGGTTTGGTGGTGACAGCTGTGGTAGTTTGGTGGTGGTGGGTGGGTGAAAGATGGTGGTTTACAGGTTATTTCTGGTTGCAATGATATAATGTGTATAAAAAAAGTTTAATGGTGTAAATTGAGTACAAAAAATAGTTCAATGGTAATATGCGTACACAATAAACAATTAGTTACCCTTTCAAGTCATTAACTCTAGATTAAAAATAGGGTAAAATCAAGGTTCTAAATGGCGTGAGGCGTGGTGTGGCGGTGAGGTTAAGCCTCAAGCCTTACGAGTTATGGCAAGGTCATGGCGTTTTCCAAGGCGTGGCATAAGGCGACAAATCTATATACAATATATATGTATATATGTGTGTATTTATGCCAGTGTCTGAAACAATAACAATTTAAATTCATATAACATGATAAACAAAAGAATTTCTTAATTCTAATTAATACTAGTAAGAAAATTTTAATTGATACTAATGAAAAACGCTAATCAAATTTTGAAATACATTAAAAAGACAATTCGAAAAAAAAAATTGTACCGGCATAACGCGCCATGGCGGGCCATGTCGAGCCATAACGAGCTCGACGCCAAGGGGAATAACGTGGCGGCAAGGCCACGCCTCGACGACATGGCAACGCCAAGGCGCGTTTTTTAGAACCTTGAGTAAAATACATATTGGTCTTTATAGTTACACTATCTTATAATGTTGAGATAGTTGGTTCTTATATAACACCTCCTATGTAACAAACGACTTTGTATTTTTGGTACAATTATATCAACAAAAAGTATTATTAGCAGTTTAGGTTGTGTTTGGTAAAAATAAGGTAGCTTAGGTGATAAACTAATCCATTCAAACATGTACCATAAGCTAGTTTTTCGAAACGCTATTTTGAGTAGTTCTTTTTCCAATTATACTCTTATTAATATCAATTATTAAATTTAAATATACATTTTTTGATCATTTTACATACTCACAAGTTAGTTTTTGCTGAACATACTTTGTCCACAAGCTATCTTATCGATTAGCATTATCAGTTAATTTATCAAAGTTAATTGATATCTCTCATTGTTCAAAAAGGTAGTTTAACTAATATACTCTTGGTATTAATGTCGGTTGTTTTGATTTGATAAGATTTTGCAAACCTTTTTCAATAATAAGATTCCAAACAAATATTTATCATGGATACATTGTTTAGTTATTATATTACTTTAATTATAGTAAATTACCAAATCGTCCATGTATTTTAGGGAAACTCTAATTTTTTTAGAAGAGGTATCCCAGACCACGTTCGGCTCAGACTAATTATCGGCAATTTTTGGGCTAAAGCCCGACTGCTAAAGCATGCAGCTCGGGGTCGAAGCCCCCGTACCTCCAGAATGTGTCCCCTAGGGCTCGAAATCAAGTTCACCACTATGTGGTGCCCAAACCTTACCACTAGGCTAACACTCCTTTGGTGTGAAACTCTAATTTTTGTTTTTATTAAAGTTTTAAAATTATATCAGACACTTTATAATTTGTATTTTATTATAGTTTTTGTAAATGGGAGGTGATATTTCCACATAATAAATTGATTCATCCAAGGAAGATGAATGGTTCACTAACTTGTACATTAGCTTTAAGGGTGTTGTACATATGTGGAAGTATCAATTCCCTTTGTAAATTCGACTCATGTTTTTTTCCTATTAAGCTCTCATCAATGTATTAATCATTTTGTTGAACATACAAGTCTTGTTTTTTTCTCAAGGCGATGTTGAAAAGAAATAAATGTTGACACTTTCCAACCTGATTATTGGTGCTCGATGTTGTAGACCGTTGCTAACCCATACCCACCACATTATCGTGCAACCGTCCTAAAAAAGAACCTTATAATGTACAAATATTTGACAATCCAATTTTTTTGATAATTGACAAATAATCCAAAATTATAGTGTGCTCACATTTTAATTTGATGTATTAAGAAAATGTTTCGTATCACATAAAATGACTGAAAATAAGAAATTGCATTGAAAAATTTAGCCCTAAAGTTGATAAAGACAACAAATTCATTTTTTATGCATTATCCAAAATCTACACTCTTTCTCATTAATTCTGAACAAGACTAATAATCTATTTTGTACAACATTGAAAACAACCATCAACCCAAAATTCTTTAGCCTTCCTTCCAAAAAGAGAGGAATCCATCTATACACTTAACTTAACCCACCCACCTTCATAAATCACAATGCAAATGGGGTAGGAGGCACGTTAACAATCGGCATCTTTGACATCGTTACGTTCCCAGTGATGACACCGGGTGCCACCGTATCCTCCACCGTAACACGGTCAACTTCCACCACTTTTTCCGGCACTATCTTCTCCCCATCTACCTTTCCCAACACCTCGTAACGTGTCACCAACCTCTCCGGCTTCGTTCTCCACTCAGGATACCCCTCCCAGAACGACTCATTTCCCGACACCTTCTTCTCCGCCCCAAAACCGATTTTCAAAAAGGTCTGAGCCGATATCTCCGCTCTCAACACCTTAAACGAACCACTATTGCTTCCCAATGAGTCCAAAACCGCGGAAAGCAGCGTCTCTAGACCACGCAAATTGGAGTTCGAGCCATTAATGGATGCAACAGGCCAGAACGATGCCAAGTGGTCCGGGGGGAGAACGGTAGGGACGTCCTCATGAAGACTGATGGTGGAAAGTGCAGTTTTCGAGTTGGGCTTTGGAACCGAGGATAGTTCGACTAAGCCAGGAGCCAAGCGTTTCAGCTTGAGCTTGTTGAAAACGGGCGATGACGTGGCGGGGGAATTGAGCGACGTGGGGCCTATGATACGCAGGGAGACGAGTTGGCGTTCGGTTCGAGAGGCGTGCAGGAGGTGGTTGCCTAAGGCTAGAAGACCGGAAGCATCGTCGTTTTTTGTTTTGTTAAAAGGAAGGGGGAGTTCAACAGGGTGTCGTAAAGTGACAGACCTGGCACCCTTCACGGTCACAACGGCACCATCCGCTAGCATTACTTTCTTCAGCTCGCCAGCATCAACGTCATGCTGTACCATAAAACAACGGCATTTCGTAAGTAAATAAAATCAAAATGTCGTCAAAAAATTAAATTGAAAAAGTATATTAATTTATAAAGTAGTTGATAAATGGAAAATCACTTTTGAAATTGTAGGTGAATTTTACAATTGTATAGAAAGTAATTGCAAAAGTTGATGTAGCACAATTGAACATTTAAGGCTGTGTTTAGCAAAAATAAGCCAGCTATAAGCTAGTACATATAAGCTAGTTTATTGAAACGCTAGTTTGAGTAGCTTTTCAGGAGCTTTTTGTAGGTTTTTCCAACTATGCCCTTTATTATTATTAATTATTATATCCCAAGATACCGTTTTTGGTCATTTTACATACTTATAAGCTAGTTTTTGCCAAACATAATTTATTCATTAGCTAGCTTATCAACTACCAGCTAACTTATCAGCTAATTTGCCAAACACAACCAGGAATGTGGATGGTCTAAGAGGTGTTTACCAATACAGATTAGCATACATCCCACCTCAAACCCTTAAACGGGTCATAATGGATGTGTTTTGTTTGATTTATATCAAATCAAATCAAATTAACATCATAAGATGTACACAGACCTGACATCTATATAAAACGATAACATAAAAATATGAACTTACAGGCAGGAAAAGCCTCATGTCTTTGGCATCTTGAATCCATAGTTCCATTGGACCGGCAAGCTGGAAGGGAGGCAAAGTAGGCAACCCTTTTCTTGCATCATGTTTCTTCTCTACCAATCCATTTTCATCTGATGATATCAGCTGATCCTCCATTACGAAAGTAGGCAAATCTACGTATTCCCAGTTATTAACATCATCCAACAGTTTTATTGGAAGAACTTTGTTATCGATTTGAAGATCAAACTCCATTGATCGACCAACTAAGGCACCCTTCAAGTCAAAACCAGATAATTTAACATCGTCTGATTGAAACCCTGATGATTTAAGAATCGTTTCCTTCAAATCCTAAAACACAAACCAAAATAGAAGTTAGAAACCCCCAAATCCTTTCCAGAAAAAGCAACAAAATATAAATATAAAAAAGAACAACCAACAGTAAAATGCCAAAATAACAATCTTAAACTTGAACAATTCGGATTCTTTTTAACAATCTTAAACTTGAACAACTTAAAATTACTGTATGCAGAGAAAATGGAGACAATCCTGCTTGAAATCCAAATCAATTTGGGAAATTTGGATGAAACATAGGGTCCCTTTGGTGTGGAAAATTGATTTCATTCGATTCAGAAACAGAGTTAAGTTTTCATTTTCAATGAAAATTTTGGAAAATTGTTTGATGAGTTTTCATCCTCCATTTTTTAAAATTAGAAAACCCATTTAAGTTTTTTGAAAAACTATTAAAATTAGTTTTCCAATTTACATAAAAGTTAGAAAATACAAAATTTTCATTATTTTCACAGAAAACTCTTAAAAACTGAACAAACCAAAGGAATTTTCATTTTCCTTTGAAATTCTTGCACTACTAAATGCACCCTTAGTATCGCTAAACAGCATTACAATAGATATATCTTCATTTAATTGGCTTCTTTTCAGAAAAAGAAATAGAAGTATCCATAAGGGGGTGTTTGATGGTGCTTATAACTTATTAGACCATCCACAATGGGGCGGCAAAGCCATCGCAAGCATGTTTTGCCGATCGGCAAGATTGGCAACACCGCCGTGGTTGATTGGCAAGCACCAAAATCGGTACCCCCATGATGACTTTTTTGACTACCCCACCCCACCCCACCCCATCCTCTCTCTCCTTTCTCTCCATCTCTCCCTTCTTTTTTTTTTTTTTTGCTTTCTTTATTAATTATTTAGATTGGTATGGGTGTGGTTGAATTGGTAAGGATAGGTAAAATAGTGGAAGCTGATGTGGGGACCGGTACCGTTAGCAAGAGGCGTCATGGATAGAAGGAAGGTTAGAGCTCAAGCTAGTAGGAATATAGGTTGCTTCTCCCCCCAAGTATCCATAAATGGAATCGGTTTGAGTGAATTACTTGTCTGGAATCGGTTTGAGTGAATTACTTGTCTTAGCTTTTTGGGAAAGTAACAAGGTGTTTTAAGGTGATCTACTAAGGCATTGTTTGGTAAAATAAGGTGACTTATAAGCTAGCTTATAAGTCACCTTATAAGTCAGGTACATGTTTGGATGACCATAAGTACTTATAAGCTAGCTTCTTGAAAAGCTACTCCCACCAACCTTTTGGTGACTTATGAGACTTTTTGTTTTTTTATTCCAAATATACCCTTGCTAAGTTTTACACCACTAATTTTCAAACATGTCCTTTTTTGTCCTTTTACGATCATAAGCTGCCTTATCGGCTAATTTTTGCCAACCGTAACTTATTCATCAGCTACCTTATCGGTCATCAGCTAGCTACCTTATCGATCATCAGCTACCTTATCAAACATAAGCTACCTTATCAATCATAAGTTACCTATTCAGTCATAAGTTAACTTATCTGCTAGTTTGCCAAACATAGCCTAAAGTGCTTATGACTACTTCATGGGAAAGCAATAAAGAGATTTGTAAGAAGGCAGAATCTTTTAACTTGTTAGATAAGTTGATAAGCACTTTTCATCATAAGCAGCACTCCCAAACAGCCAATTAATCTTTATAATCAAACAGAAATTTATATCAATTTATCAAAAAGTTGGCTACAAACTACTTACAGATATGGCTTTAGGATAGAGGCGATTAACATCTGGTGTGGAGTTTATCAGAGCTTTTGAACCTGAAACTTGTATCATCAGTGCAAACAAACACACGTAACCTGCGAAATTCAAAACCCTAACACCCATCGACACACCCAACTTCTTCCAACAAAGACGACGATGATTCAAAAGTTTTCAATGTCAAATAAGAAAAGAATTGATTTGAATTTGTTTTTGGGGGGTTTTTGAGATTTTAAACTCCAAGAATAGCCAAAACGGTGAAGGGGATGGATGATTCTAGAGAGCCAATGGATGATGCAGATATCACACGTGGATGGATATGATTGGTCCACGTTGGATTCGTTGACGTGGAAGCCGCGTCGTATTGCTGCAGTGAAGACGTCATACTAAAAAACTTGGGCTATTTTCTAATGGATATCACTCACCCAATGGGCCATTATCTAAATGGTAACCCAATTCAAAAACTTATAATAATAATATTTAATATGAAAATGAGATATATTAAAACAGACCAGTTTTTTTTACTCATCTAACCTGTTCCGACACAAAGTGTCACCACATGCTCACTCTATGAATCGAACCCAGGAATACTATTCACTGTCTCTCCAAGAGTACTGACCACTAGGCTACTAATGCTTTGATACTTTAGACGAGTTTTAAGAAATAATAAGTTAAAAAGTTATTCTATGTACCAATCCTTACATCTCCTACTACGAGTTTTAAAATTTTTAGCTAGTTTTGGAAAATAGACAGTTGAACGATAAGTTAAAATAAATTTAAATTATAAAAGTTATCTAATATCGATTGGACGAGAGTGAACTCTTCCTTTTGCTACACTTTTTCGTTTGCGTTTGCAACTCCATCAAACAATACTTACATATACAATTATTAAAAAAAATACTCATGTATACAAATACATAAAGGTAGAGTGAGATTCAATTGCAGATTTGAACTTACGTTGAACTTATTACAATGGATTTTGCACAAAAAGTCCGCAAGGATGATTTGATAACTAGACCAAATTGAGTTTCATATGATTTTATAAACTAAGATAAACATCGAGTGATGGATTCGGGATATCACCTAGCGGGATCACCTTTAGAGTAGAGTAGAAATCCACAAGTTGTTCGATGTGTTATTAACCTAGTTCCATGGTTTCAAGAGATTTGTTGGTTGATTTTGAGAAAAAAAATCAGTTTTTTTGTCCATTTTGGAGGATTTCTTTGGGTTTTTTTTGTTGGTTTTGAGACACTTTTTTAGCTTTTTGGTTGATTATGAGATACTTTCCTTGGTGTTATTGGTTCGTGAGGGGCACACACAAAAAACCACTAGGGATAACTATGATAATAAGTTAAAAATAATAAAAACAATTTATATTTAAGCTAGGAAAAATACGTTTTCTTAAATTTAGTGGAGGGTCATCCCTCACCATCTATACACTCCATCTGCCCCTATACATGTCTATCTATGTTTTCAGTATTTGAAATATAAACTACATGCTATTTGTTTATTGTTTTAAGATTATTTAGCATGTCAAATGTATTTGATATAACATGTAAATGTGTTATGAATGAACATGCTTTTAGTATGCATGTAGATTCACATTCCAAGACGTCGGTAATTATGGTAGGTGTTCCGGGGGAGATGTGCTGTAATGCAAGTTGAATTTATTTAAGTATAATTTATTGATATAAGAGTACTTTAATAACAAATAAATGTACAACATATTGGAAAGAATATGCTATATATGCTATATAAATGTTAAAGTGTCATAAGTGGCTTCTAGGTAAGGAAGCGAATTAAAGTTGGCCAACGTGCCAATCTTCGGACACGGTTCATCATGTCATCTCATAACAACATATCAACAATACAACTTTTAAACATTGAGAGTATAGTTCTTCTTAAGCATATTATTGCAACAAAAGAAAATATTGTGAAAAGTGTAGTTGATGACATGATTGTAACAAATATGTCATATAGTCTAAAATTGGAGCAGAATTGAATGAAGAACAAGAAACTTTTTTTTTCTTTCTAGAAGATTATAGAAATAATAAGTGTGAATTGTTGAAATATACCACCGCAATATTGAGAAAAAAAATGAAAATAGGACTCCAAAAAGAAGAACTAATCATGTCAAGTTACCAAGGAGAGGGTGTAGGATACATGCAATGACAAAATAAACGGGATGTTAAAGAACACAAAATATAGGAGAATCGAAAATTGTTAACTCTCATTAATCATATAAGCTCTTTAATTAAGGATGATGATATAGAGATAATGATAAGCATAAAAGGGGATCTATTCCACAAATAACTTTAAATGTTTATTCTATTTGTATGTTATCACGTATTTTTTATGATGACACACTTATCAACAACGCTCCCCTTATGCCGAGTCAAGGGAATGAAAGTGCACAATTGTTGCATTGTTAAACCATACGACAATTGTAGCATTTTTTTTATGAAGGAACTGGTACTTTTTTCGCTCAATATCTAAGTAAGTATTGAAGTTCCATTATCAATCCCATTTTTCTCTCTGTAGGGAAAGTAAAAACCCATATCAATTGTTTCAAAAGACTAACTTGATATTACTCCAACGACGTTGTGTTGACACTGACTTAAATCTAGTTAACAAGTTCATTGGGAAACATAATATAAGGTCAAGTGTATTGTGCTTAGTACAATACTGTGGCTGTTCTATTTAGATAGGGACGGAATTACATCTCCCCACACCTTTTTGTCATCGTCTATTAGACGAAATATATATTCTCTTACATCCAACACTTCGACAGTTCATGAGAGGTCCAATTAAATTGTCTGATCATTTTCTAGATGTGGTAAAATCGTTTGATCATTTTCTAGACATATGCGGATCGACGAAATAATATTCCACAAGCATGGTATTCGCGCTCCAATAGCTAGACAAAACCAAGTTTTTCCAACGTCTTCCATCTCAAATTCATATTTCAAGTAGATTATAGTTTCAATCATTGCATCAAGAGTGTCTATTATTATATCCAAAGGCATAATTCATCATTCTTATATCAATTCTCAATCAAATATTTACTAAGGCGAGTATACCACATCCTAATGGAGTGCTTTAATAAAATGAGCATTTTAGTTTCATTGCAAACACACTTTATGCTTATAGTTACTTGATTTAGGTAATGTAATGCCCTCAAGCATTTTATATATCTTTGAATCTAGATCCCTATGGAGATATATAATAACCACATCCATGAACTATTTTTAGTACTTCGAAAACTACTAGGCTAATTTATGTAGCAAAATGTTATGAATTTTTTTTTGGAAGGGTATTCGAGGTTTTGCGCTGACTAATCCCGGCAAGGTTCACCGACAGCTAAAGCATGCTGCCCTGAGTTAATCCCCAGTGGCCACAATCTGGAAGCTCTGGATTCGAACATGGGGTAGAAGGGTTAACTAGCCAATTCCCTCACATGCCTTAACCGTTACGCCACAACCTTGTGGTTAAAATGTTATAAAGTTCATCATGGGAGAGTAAGTCTTCTCATGGTCAATCCAAGGCATTGTGAGAAAACTTACACGAAATGAGAGTTTCATACATTATCCTTAATTGTTTTCATTAGGCTTTCTCTGGCTATGTCCTACAGTCTTGACACTTGCTTGGTTAGCACTACTGGACCAAAGACTCATTCATTTGTTAAATAATAATAATTTTTCTGAATTGTTTTTCTCATTAGGTTGATTTACTCTTTGTTAACATTCTTCAACTACCCATGGTTTCAATGTCATCGTGCTCCATCATCTTATAAGCAACTTTATATGTGAATATAATGAACAGGGGAAAAACAACCAAAATGAGTAAAAGTAGGCATCACTCGTTCACTCTGTCTAACACTTTCTTCATCTAGGATGTTAAAATTTGAGTAAAGTAGCCATCTTTTCTACCATTTTTCGTCATGTATGTCTACAACACTTGTACATAAATATTAGTTCAAAATTCCAATTCCTACTTCTAGACAAGTTGTAGACTTAGGATGGATTTAGAGGATGAAAGTTCATTAGATAACAAAGTTATCAACTGGTCATTATGTCACGAGTGTCCTATGCGACCATGTCTAAACATATATGTATCATTGTCCGAAAGTTCTATGAAAATTTGATAACTTTTAATAATTTCACACGAAACACATCATCCTAAAAAAAAAGACCATTCTAATTTTCAAAATAGCTTTTAATAATTTTACATAAATACCCTTTTATAATGGCCCAGTGACTAGTTGATTGGGCCAAGATTCTATAAAGCCCATTTGAAAAATCCTTAACAACTCAGTTTCTGGACTAGGGTTTCAAATCGCTTTCTGTTTCTCTTTCTCTTTCTCAGTCGACTTCCAGAGGCAGAGAGGACGCAGGTGGAAGAAAGCCGCAAGCATGGGTAAGCTACTAATTAAGCCAAGCTTTACAAATGGCTTAAGCTCAATTTCATTCATCCAATTTGCTACATGTAATCTTCTAATTCGTGATCTTATGCTAATGGCGATTTTTGGTTTGTTGCAGGTATCTCTCGTGATTCGATGCACAAGAGACGTGCCACTGGAGGAAAGAAGAAGGCCTGGAGGAAGAAGCGAAAGTAAGAAAACTTATTTGATGCATTTTTTGGATGATTTTCAATCTTATTTAGATGTAGATTCCAGATTCATTGTAGAATTTATTTATTTGTTAAATAATACATTGAATT
This sequence comes from Centaurea solstitialis, assembly GCA_030169165.1. Lineage (NCBI taxonomy): Eukaryota > Viridiplantae > Streptophyta > Magnoliopsida > Asterales > Asteraceae > Centaurea > Centaurea solstitialis. The sequence continues at coordinate 39,806,436 of CM058041.1, read as the reverse complement.
AATCTGAATGATTACAAAGAAATGTAACTTAATGGTAGCTGATAAGTTATCTTATGAATACATTATGTTTGGCAAAAACTAGCTTATGAGTATGTAAAAGGACCAAAAAGGGTATCTTTTAATTTAGTAATTAATATTAGCAAGGGTATAATTGGAAAAAGCTACAAAAAGCTACTCAAAGTAGTGTTTCAAAAAGCTTGTTTATAAGCTAGTTTATGGTACATGTTTGGATGGATTAGCTAACTTATTTTTGCCAAACACAGCCTTTGGCTATCTTTGTTCTGAGAATGAATTTGGTGAAAAATTGGGAGGCTGTATCAATGCTTTTCTATCCCGAAATTTTTTCGCATCTCAAGGACTTTTGTCTCAGTGCTCTATTAGCTCCTAACTTGTAATTATTAACTTGAGTTGGTGCATTTTATTTTGTACAATGTTCTTAATGTTTTCAATTTCTTTTTTCTGTTAAAAGGTATGAGCTCGGAAGACAGCCAGCCAACACTAAAATTTCCAGCAACAAGACCGTTCGAAGGGTCAGGGTTCGAGGTGGAAATGTGAAGTGGCGTGCGTTGAGGTTGGATACCGGTAACTTCTCTTGGGGAAGTGAGGCCGTCACCAGGAAGACCCGTATCTTGGATGTGGTTTACAATGCATCCAACAACGAGTTGGTCAGGACCCAGACTCTAGTGAAGAGTGCAATCGTTCAGGTTGATGCTGCACCTTTTAAACAATGGTATCTTCAACACTATGGAGTTGACATTGGTCGCAAGAAGAAACCGTCAGCAACTGCTACAAAGAAAGAGGGAGAGGTATCTTCTTTTCTTTTTACAGTTTTTGGATTTATCTTGTTGTAGTGTAACTTGCATTATGCGTATAGATTTTGTTGAAATTCGCTTGCAATTTGAGTATTTGATTTTGTTTAGCCGAGTACCACCATTTATTCTTGCTTATGGTATCTAATCTATTGGTGTTGCATTATTGATATCAGTTTAGAAAAAGGAGTATTTAGACATACTCACCATTTAGATATTTAGGCTATGTTTGGTAAACTAGCTGATAAGCTAGCTATGATAAGCTAGTTGTTGACTGATAAGCTAGCTTATGAACAAATTATGGTTGGCAAACAGTAGCTTATGGGTATGTAAAATGACCAAAAGGGTATATTGGGGTATAATAATTAATATTAAGAAGGGTATAATTGGAAAAAGCTACAAAAAGCTCCATAAAGCTATCTCCAAGTAGCTTATCAAAAAGCTAGCTTATAGGCTACCATTTGTTCATCCAAACATGTATACAAAAAATAAGCTAGCTTATAACTTTTGGTTTACCAAACAATGCCTTATCCGAAGTTTAGTAAAGCAAAATCTTTGTGCAAAGATTTGCATCCATTAATGGCCAAGTTTTGATTAATATGATTATAGGCATGGTATATTGATTGGTATTCGAGGTTTGTTGTGATTTTCATTTTGTGTGATTTGAATTATTTATAGGAGGCAGAGGCTGCTACCGAGGAGGCAAAGAAAAGCAACCATGTTGTGAGGAAACTGGAGAAGCGTCAAGAAGAGCGCAAACTTGACGGCCATGTTGAGGAGCAATTTTCTGGTGGTCGTCTTTATGCCGCAATTTCTTCACGCCCTGGCCAGTGTGGCCGAGCTGATGGGTATGTCTTTTTTCAGCTTTATCATTTAGTTTTATTCAATTGCAAATATCCAATCTATCAATTATATAATATTATGATCATCATATAAAGCAAGCCAACAGACTTGGTGTTACTGTCTGATATCACTAGTTTCTACTCTTTTTTTAGATATTTAATTATATGTGTTGGGTAGTTTTCCTGTTACTTTTTTGGACATATTTAATCATATGGGTTGGGGTTCGGTGACAAGTTGAAAAGGGGTTATCTAACCTTTGGATGTACATTAGCATGAGATGCACTAGATCAAATTCCTTTCTAGGCACTATTCGTGTGATGGGCCTGAGATTAAAAGTGATCAATGGTTGATGACCACTTGTCACCTTTTTGTCTACTCATCACATGATCCTTCCTCTTAAGTATCACTTTTTTGTCCATTACCTTTAGATGCATAAGTAGCCTTTTTTTAGTAGTAGTATAGGAGGTCATGGTTTCGATTAAAATCTTGTTTAAGGTTATTCACTTAAAAGAGTTATATTTTTCTATCATCACATTTGTTATTTGTCTAACTTCTGCAATCAAGAATGATCTTGGTTCTTGTTTAGTTGGCATTCTTTTCTTAGTATTTGTACTGGGTTTTATGGTTTTTTATTGCTAATATTTGTTTGTATGATGGGCAGATACATCTTGGAGGGAAAGGAGCTTGAGTTCTACATGAAGAAGCTCCAGAAGAAGAAAGGGAAGGGTGCTGCTTAGAAGCATTATGAGTTTGAATTTATAGATTTTTATTTCCTGTGGAAGGCATGGAACCGAAATTTTGATGTGTTTTGTTTGTTAAAATGTGACTTCTATGAAATCTTTAAGGGATTTTAATGTAAGCTTTACCCTACTTTCATCAATACTAGTGTTACTGATTCATTTTTCATGGATTTGTTTACATTTCACTAGTTTTTTCAAAGAATTTAGGCATATAATTTTGGGTTGTTTTGTAATGCTCCTAAGACTGGTATTCATAGTTGAAGTTGAATTGCAACTCTATTCACAAGATAAAAGTAAATTAAAAACTTTAATAAGAATTAACCACAAGGTTTGTGGTAAGGCTTGCAGGAGATGTGTAAATTGTGTTTGGTTTACTGGAATTTCAATCAAAATTTTATAAATCTTGGTTTATGAAGATTTGAAATGAAATTGAATTTCATTTGGCTTTTGTGGTATGGTTTGGGTTAAGGGTGCGCAAAACCCGCCCAGCTCGAACTACCCGCCCGAAAACCGAACCGTAAATTAGGTCGAAAACCGCCAACCCGAACCCCAAACTATCCGAACCCGAGCTACCCGAATAAAGTTTGGGTTCGGGTTGGGTTGCTATTTTCAAAACCGCACCGCTCGAAACTCAAACTTATAAAAAACCTTTATTTATTTATTTTGTGTATATATAAATATGAATAATCTATAATATTCTATATGATATGTATTATAGTATTATCTAGCATAGCAGTGGAAAATAAGGGGCTTTTATGAATTGTTTTAAAAAAAATGAAGGGGCTAAAAAATGCAAATCCGAAACCTAAATCTAAAGTCCTAAAGAGTAAACGTAAAGTCAGTAAATTGGAATTGGAAACCTAATTCTCAAATCAATTTCAAAATCGCCTTCGCCTCCCAAATCAACCAGTGCCGCACCACCACAACCATCGCCACCGACGACGACCACGACGACGACCACCCCCTTCTCACGTTACGGTCTCACGTCTCTCTCTCTCTCTCTCTCTCTCTCTCTCTCTCTCTCCCTCTCCGCGGTAACTTGTAAGTCTCTTTCTTTCTCTCGACGTTTGTCTCTCTTTACGTCTCTGGTCTCTGTCTCTTTCTGTTGTTGAAACTTGAAAGTTAGATTCATGTTAAAGTGATTCATGTATGTTGAAACTTGAAAGTCATATTCATGTTAAAATCAAATTCAGATTGGCAAAACTCTTCGAACCCGAACCCGCCCAACCTGAACTCTTCGGTTACCCGAAATGTTCGGTCGGAATATGGGTTGGCAAAACTCAACCCGAAAAGTTCGGTTAACCGAACTTAAAAACCCGAACCTGTAACACCAATATTTTATAAAACTCAAATAATTAATAATTTAAAAGAAAATCTACAACTTTACTAATTCAGATAAAAATAGACATTTATGTTTAAAGAATGCATTAAATAAAAATATTACAGTCATCCCAAATCAAATAATTAAGTATTTAAAAAAAAAATAGTAATATGTCCAACCAGCTATCGGAACCGATCTCGCCACTAGAGTCAAACCGGGGCCTTGCCTTTATCTACACCTGATCCCGAACCTGGAAAAAGGGAAACAACAAAAGGGTAAGTTATAAGCTTAGTGAGCAAGCACCATACGTACCTTACATTACCATGCACGCACGCACCATAACGGTGCTATCTCATTCACAACAACAAGCAAATACCACATATTATATCAAAAATATCATAACAATTATTCTCATGAGAACATAATAATTTCCGTCAGCTTTGGACACGAATCTGCCCCCACAACTCATCAATGACATGTGGTTCCCTTTTCCTCGCCAGCTTAGGACGCGAGTCCGCCCCCACAACTCATCAAGGGCATGTGGTTCCCTTTCACACCCAATCATGCATACATACATCCATAATAAAGTAAAACACATATAGTGAAACTCACCTGACTCGCACAATACAATATAAGCACAATGAACGTGAATTCTCTACGGCAACTCTGAAAATATTAACATACACAAATATTAACAAGTTACCCAAAAACCTAAAAAGAACTAGCTGACTCGGTGGTCCCAAGCTAACCCAACCGATCCTAACTATAAGCATGCTAAAACGGTGTAACGGGCGACATACGGGTCCCGAATGGTTCACCAACCCGACCTGACACCGCTGCCGGACCGCCGTAGCCGCATTTCGCCGCCATCGGACCACCGCTGCCGGACAGCCACCACAGCGACAGCAGCGGCAGAAGCCACCATCGCCGCCGGGTTGTCCAACAGCGACGGCAGCAGCGATGGAACCGGTCTTAAGTCGGGGTTTTATTCGACCCAGTGTATCTCCATGGGGCGCACCGGTCTTATTCGTTAAGAAGAAAGACGGATCGATGCGGTTATGTATTGACTACCGTGAGTTGAATCGGGTCACGATACGTAACAAATACCCCTTACCTCGTATTGACGATCTCTTCGATCAGCTTCAAGGAGCAAAATATTTTTCTAAGATCGACCTAAGATCTGGGTATCACCAGCTCCGGATCAGAGACCAGGATATTCCTAAGACTGCGTTTCATACTCGATATGGTCAATACGAGTTTATTGTCATGCCATTTGGGTTAACGAACGCTCCAGCCGTCTTCATGGATCTTATGAACCGAACTTTCAAAGACCATTTGGATGAATTCATTATCGTTTTCATTGACGATATTCTCGTTTATTCAAAATCAAAAGAAGATCATGAAGCTCACTTGCGTATTACCTTAGAAACTCTCCGAAGTAAGAGGTTGTACGCAAAGTTTTCCAAATGCGAATTCTGGCTAGAGCAGGTGGCATTTTTAGGCCACATTATCTCTGGCGAAGGCATTAAAGTTGATCCTGCCAAAGTTGAGTCCATCTGTAACTGGCCGAAACCAAAAAACGTTTCAGAAGTCCGAAGTTTCTTGGGTTTAGCAGGTTACTATCGGCGGTTCGTCGAAAACTTTTCCAAGATCGCTCTTCCTTTGACTAGACTTCTTCGAAAAGGAGTTAAATTCGTTTGGGGTGAAGATCAAGAAAAGAGTTTCGAAGAACTAAGGAAGAGACTGATTACAACGCCGATTCTTGCATTGCCATCTGGTTCGGAAGGTTTTCAGATTTATAGTGATGCTTCTAAAAGTGGCCTTGGTTGTGTTCTAATGCAACACGGCAGAGTGATCGCGTATGCATCACGTCAGCTTAAGCCATATGAGGTAATCTATCCTACTCATGATCTTGAGTTGGCGGCGGTCATTTTTGCACTCAAAATATGGCGTCACTATTTGTACGGAGAAACTTGTGATATCTTTACTGATCACAAAAGCTTAAAGTACATCTTCACGCAGAAAGAGTTGAATATGCGACAACGACGATGGCTCGAACTTCTTAAAGACTATGATGTTCGAATTCAATATCATCCCGACAAAGCAAATGTCGTCGCCGATGCTCTTAGCCGCAAAAGCAGTGGTAGCATATCCTCCTTAATTGCTCAGCCCCATATTGCTTTCGATCTGGAACGTATGGGTATCAATTTATGCTATCATGGTGGAAATGAAATGTTGGCTAGTCTTACGGTTGAGCCAACTCTTGTATCTCGAATCAAGGAAGCTCAACAACAAGATGGTGAACTTTGGGCTATCCTACAAAAAACTAAAGGCGATCCACAGACAGAGTTCCGAGTCGATGATAAAGGTACAATCTGGTTCCGTAATCGACTTTGTGTACCCAACAATCCTGAACTCAAAGAAGCCGTTTTGAGTGAAGCTCATAATTCATCTTTCTCAATTCATCCCGGATCCACTAAAATGTATCGAGATTTGAAACAATACTTTTGGTGGAATGGTATGAAACGAGATGTAGCCGAGTACGTGGCGAAGTGCCTTACTTGCCAAAAAGTGAAGATTGAACATCAGCGGGCTAGCGGTTTGTTACAGCCATTAGAGATTCCTGTTTGGAAGTGGGAGCATATCTCTATGGATTTTGTAACAGGATTGCCGAAAACGCAGAGACGACATGATGTTATATGGGTTATAGTCGACCGTCTAACCAAGTCGGCTCATTTCCTACCTATACAAGAGACGTACCCAGTTAGTAAACTGTCTGATCTATTCCAGCGGGAAATTGTGAGATTGCATGGCACCCTAGTTTCTATCACATCTGATCGAGATCCACGATTCACTTCTCGATTCTGGAAAAGTCTTCACCAAGCATGGGGTACTCGACTAACCATGAGTTCAACATTTCATCCACAAACTGATGGTCAGACAGAGCGAACTATTCAAACCTTAGAAGACATGTTGCGAGCATGTGCTCTTGAGTGGTCTGGTAGTTGGGACGAATATTTGTATCTCGTAGAGTTTGCGTATAATAATAACTGGCAAGCTAGTATTAGTATGGCCCCATACGAAGCTTTATACGGTCGAAAATGCAGAACACCAACCTGTTGGAATGAGGTTGGGGAACGAGCTATCGAAGGACCTGAGCTTGTCCGAATTACTACCGAACAAGTCGAGATTGCGAGGCAGAAAATGAAAGAGGCTCAGTCTCGACAGAAAAGCTACGCAGACAACCATCGGAAACATTTAGAGTTTCAACGTGGTGATCATGTATTTCTAAAAGTTTCACCTTTGCGTGGTGTTCGCAGATTCGGAATCAAAGGTAAACTTAGTCCGAGATATATTGGACCCTTTGAAATACTTGAACGAGTTGGCGAGGTGGCATATCGTCTAGCGTTACCTCCTCAACTCTCGCATATCCACAACGTTTTTCATGTCTCGTCGCTTCGTGGATATCGATATCACCCCCTTCATGTAATTGAGTATCCGTTGGACAAGATCGAAAATGATCTCTCTTATGTTGAAGAACCAGAGGCTATAATAGGTCGAGAAGAGCGACAAATGCGACGAAGGGTAATACCGTTCGTGAAAGTGTTATGGCGAAATCATTCCGAGCGGGAAGCCACTTGGGAAACGGAGGAATCTATGCAAAAGGAGTATCCGTATCTCTTTGATTAGCGTAAGTCTCCTATCTACGTTTCAATTTCGAGGACGAAATTCCTTTTAAGGGGGAGAATTATAATAGCCACCTTCCGTTAAACTTACTTTTATGTTAAGTTTTTGACTACTAGGGTATAGAGTTATAAGAACTAGACTTAGGGGGCTGGATTTGTCAAAGTGAGAAACTTCATAGTCTTGTGTATAAAAAGAAGCCATATTTCTTTTCCATAAACAACAGCATCGTCCCTTTCTTCTTCTCTACACCACCATATCCATCTCTTATCCTAAAGCCATCTTTCTCAAAATTCTCTCAAATTATTAAGAGATTCAAAGAAACGACCATATAATCGGAATCCTCTCGTCAAATCCTTCTCAAAGGTACAAGTTTCGTTCATTTTCGTTACCATGTTTACGTTAAGGGTTTGAGGTTTATCTTTAGTTGTGCATGTCTACTTTTCTGATTTAGTCTTGCAATTTAAGAGTAACTAATAGATTAATTAGGTTAAACTGTGTTGGAAACTGAAAAGAGTAATGGATTGTTACAATATAGTTAGAGTTGGTGAGAATGATCAAACGCACACCAAGTATTCGATCATATGCGTAAAAGAACGAAACGACGTGATAAAGCCTAGGATAGTAAGTCATGGACCTTATCTAAATATCTGGATGTTAATGCATGTGCATCTCTTGTAAAAAAAAACAGCAAGTTATGCTTTTGAAATCATGAAATCGAGTTGGGGAAAAATGGCCGAAATCGGGATTTCTGACAGCCATGAATCCCGATGTTTGGCAGCCCATAACTCACAAACCGTACGTCGGAAAGGGCTCAAATTTTGCAGTCTTAAAGCCCTTAGTATGTATTACAATTGTCATGAAGAGTCCGACGTCTAATTGTGGCGTTAAAAGACCCAAAACAGTACGTTTTTAGGGCTGCTGGTAGCATGTCGCAAGCAGCACTGCTGTTTCGTAAAGTCTATATCTAATAGACGGATGATCCAAATGAGGTGATTCCAAAGCCTATAGACTCCTAAGACCTTGTACTATAACTTCTATTTGTATTGTAGAGGCTAATATGGTCCCTAAATAGGATAAAAATGCTAGAAAAGAAGCGAGATAGAGGCTGTTTGGTATGGGTAGTTGAGTTAGCAATTCCCGATTGTACTTACCCATCTGGTACCTTAAGAGAATTTGTACCAATCAACCTTAAAACTAATTAGGACCAATATAGAGATAAAAAGGAGTAGAAACATAGGTCTTAGATTTTTATATGCGATAGATACATTAGTTGATTATAGTTGGTGATATGTTATCGTTTTGTGTAAAGGTGACCGGGTGTGAACCATATCAACTCTTCGGGTCTGGTCGTGTTATTCATTATCGTTTACTCAGGTACGGATTCTATATCTCACTTGATACGAGGATAGCCATTTGCATAAGGCTTCCTAATCCGAAACGATTATTGATAATTCCGAATAATTGATTCTAAATTTGCTTGGTAAATGTCTTGAGCTTATCTCTTTTTCAGATTATGACTTATTTGGAATGTCGATCACTTGATCAATTGAATTATGAGATTTCATATTGTTGAACTATTTTCTTAGACTCAATATCGAGGCACCGGTATTGAGATGCTTCCATGGTGGCTAAAACAATCATGGCGTCCTCACTTTATATAAAGTCCTTAAAAGCGGACTAGAATGAGAACTGGTAGAATAGAGGGCGTATGGATCGATCCTAGGAACCGTTATCGGAAAAGAAATTGTGGCCGTGGTTAAATCCACGGAGAGGATTACTGTGCTGTGCCCGCACCTCTTTCCTCACCCAGGCCCAAACGGACTGATCATCCTTTGGGAATAACGTATCGTGATGATGCGGTGTAGTCTTCGGACTTTGATATGCCTTCGAGGCGTTCGATTGACATCAACTTTTCTTTGAGATGTTCTTAACTTTGAATACTGATTATTGCTTACGTTTTCCCTTTGTATTCATATTTATTGTTTACATTGTCGTTATATTATCCGTTCACTGAGCATTAAGCTCGGCCGAGATTTTCTTTGTTCTCGGCAGGTACGTAATTTAACAGGGTTATGGGACGAGAGCAACGGAGATAACAAGACTGACGAAAGTTACTAGGACTCGCTTTTGTTAATCTTTGGTGCCTGTATATATGTGTACACATGTGTATTGTGAGACCATATTTTGTAACTGTTATCTCCGTTTGTGGTTGTGTATTTGTATTTTGGATGACCTTAGTAGTTGCTCTGTTATGATCAATAGTTTAACTTGTCTATGGTTTAATTGTATTTGTGGCATCCTCCGTTATTAGCCACGCAGGACGGGGGTGTTACACTTAGGAAATTACCGAAAAGAGTTAGGGAGTTACCATACACGTACGAAATCGATGACCAGCTCTCTCCCGCTCTCTCTCTCTCTCCGGCGATCACTCCCTCTTTCTGGCGATACCTCTCTCCGGCGGTCTTTCTCTCCTCACCTCTCTCTTTCTTTTCTTTTTCCCCAAGCCAATGATGAAACTGATAAAGGTGCCCTAGGTTGTTTTTAAACAAAGACTTGGGCTCTTTTTCTCTAACTTAGGCCCACACACAACTAAACCCAAGATAAAAAAATTCTAAATAAAATAATAGCCCCTTGCAAAACAACAATTAAAAGATTTAATCAGGTTACGATTTTGGGGCGTTACAGAACCCGCCCGATGCACACCCCTAGTTTGGGTGGCTTAACCTTTCTAACCACAAGAGTGAACCGAGTCGGTGTGGTAGAAGGTGGTGGGGATGTGATCACCACGGGTGTAAGTGGTAGGTTGGGTGATAAGTGAAAAGCTTATATATATATAAGGGGCATCTATCAAAATAACCTAAATATGTATCTTTCGAGCTTTTCGAGCCAAGCTTGAGCTATAACCTAAATAACCCACTTTTTATGTAATTTCGAGCTGACTCGAACTATAATGTATCTTTCACGAGCTCGAGCTAGAGCTTGAAGTATGAGAGCTCTAGCTAGAGCTTGAAGTATGAAAGCTCATCAAGCTATCGAGTCGAGCTCGAGCCCTGTCGATCTTGAGCTCGGCTTGACTCGTTTACACACCTAACCTACACAACAAGATCATCGGTCTCCAGAGCCAACACGGAGCAACATATAGTCTAGAAAAATTCCTCATCTCGATAAACATCAACGACATCCATATCAGGATCGAGCTGGGAGGACAACTGGGGTACTTTGTAGACGTGCTCGCTTGGTCCACCAAAAACCTGTCTGAAACACTTAAGCTCTTTCGGGAGCTTATCTATCTAGCCATCCAAAACCTCTGTAATGGGGTGACGTTGATCGAAAACATCCTCCGTCCAGAATGCGTCAAAAACCTAACACCCCCTTAGTACCGGAAAACCCAATACGTACCACTCCCTCAACTAAAACAAGCTTTGCTCTTGGTCCCGACAGACAACATGTACGATTATCAGCACATGTGGACCCCGATGTCAGACTCAGGCCGGCCCGTGGATACGGGTTCGACTTCGCCCGCGACTTACTATCTGACGATGACTTCCTAGAAGTACTTCATCTGAGATACCACGATCTCTACAACCTGGCCATGGAGTTACAAATTCCGACGGAAAACGACTCCGGTGGACCAAGTCGAGAAGACGAAACAGGCAAAGTCGACCCATCGTTTGCCGGAATCGCTAATGGGGTGGAAAAGGTCATTCAGAGGCTCAAGATCATCGGGCAAGAAATTCGAGACATGAAGCAAGAGATCTAAGCGCTGAGATACTACGAACATAGGCTCTTGACCGAGCTGCATCGCAAGGGAGAAATGCACGTTTTTGAAGACCAACTTGGTTGTGAAATGATGCAGGTGGACAACAGAGCAGTGATGTCTTTGGCTCCATACATGAAAGGGTTTATGAAGTTGTTGACATTTTCCCTGAAAATAGGAGCTCATATAGTTGTAGGGATGGGGGAGATGATACCGGATTTAAGCATATAAGTGGCACATTTGGCTGGGAACTCACTTCTTTATGGGGCTGCAGGTACTGCAGCAGCAGGGGTAGTGGGGGCGGCGACTGTCGGAGGGGGCAGGGGAGGTCAAAGAGAAGTAATACAAAACATACCTACAACAGCAACAATTGCATGTTCTTGACGATGAAATTCATGTAAACGAGGTTGATGAAGACCCCGATTTATGAAACAATTGCAGGTGTTGTAAGCATTAAGAATTGCAGGGCTTGTTATGCTTTTTTTGTGCAAATTTTTTTGTTGTTTTTTTAAATTTATCAAATGTATAGTGCAAAGGTTGTTGCATATGTTTTTGTATGATTGTGCAATTTTATGGTTAGTAATAGTGTTAGCGTAGTCATATGCAAAAAAAGAAAAATTAACGTCATATGAAAGTTTGCAAGAAGTATCACATGATATTCGATAACATATGCATGTGAGCAATTATTGTGTTAACGTGAATTTTTTTTTACACACATCGCAAAGTAATGAACATGTAATGTTCGTCATCATCATATGCACCTTTTCAGAAGACATGCATATGTTGTTTATCTATGTAATGTGATCTATGCGTATGCATATTTGAATGAACTATCACATGACATCCGCGAACTTCATATGTTTACTGCCAAACGTCATTTTAATTCATTTAATGTTGATTCATACCATTCAATCACATATTTCATTTTATATCATTTATTATTTATTTTGATATGTCTAGTGGAGTCGAAGGAGTTGTGCCTAACACCTAGCGGCAGTAAATATTAGGATCCGGATGTACCCGAAGGATTTAAGGTGGAGATGGCAATAAAGTTTGAATCGTTGGAAGCAGTTGAAGGTTATTGCATTAGATATGCGGAGTGTGCGGGGTTTGATGTACGTTGATCTAATAGAAAGACAAACAAGGTTGGCGACGTGTAAACACAGTTTATGGTTTGTATTAAAGAGGGTTTACCCCAACAACAAGTCGTTTGACTCTATGAATTCACAACCTGGTGATAGGAAACATCAGAATTCCAATATAAAGAAACAAGTGTGTAAGGCATTGTGACAACTGACAGTTTTGACCTTTAGGTTAGCTACTCGTTAAATCACTCAGTAGCGTTTCCATAGGTTAAAAATTAGTTATTTAAGTTATTAAAAGAAACTAGGTTAGTTTGCGTGAAAAATTTAGGCAAAAACCTAAAAATCCCGAAAACTGCCCGAAAAAGCCCGTACCGGCCCAAAGTCACCCGATAATCCTATAATGCCAAATTTAAAGTTGATTTATAAAAAAAATATGTTACTTTACTAAAATATAAGTAAACTGACCCAAATAATCAAAATTACCTTCGAAAAGTCGGTTTCTACCGAAAACGCACCAAAACCCGGTACTGCGTTTGAATTAGCAGTATAAAATTTAACCTCTTTTAATTTAAAAAAAATGTGTGAGAGGGTTGGGTGGGCCCCACATGGCCGGCCACCCCCCCTATACCTCTCTCTCTCTCTTGATTCAAGGAAACAAAATCCCACTTTCTTACAACTAAATCATTTCAAGATTTCACTCTCTCTCACTACTCTCTCTCTTCGAATTCTCTCTCTAAAAATCAGCCTTAGTTCATACAAAAATCTGAGTTTTGAAGTAGTATAATCAAAGATTTGAAGCTCTTGTAGTTGTTGGTTCAAAGGTAAGAGAAGAATATGTATTTTAGTGTTTATTTTAGCTCATTTTGGAGCTTTTTCATACTCTTTTTGAGGATTAAAACCTCTTTGATGGTTAAACACCAATCTTGATGTTTGAGGACAAGAATGAGCTTTATAAATGTGCAAGAACATTCAAAGAAAGCAAAATTCTATGAATCCTCCATATGAACACAAGATTGGAAGTGAAAACCTTTTATTTTGATGTTTTTGAATCTCTTTTGGGGCTGAACTTTTATAATAGTTCATGCATGTGTTTTAAATGATATCTAAATGTATTTCATCTATTTTGAATACAAGTTGAGGGTTTTAGTTTATTATCCAAGAAACCCCCAAAATTTGGTGATTTTATGTGTTTTTGGTGGGAAAAAGTGTATTTGGAATCTGGATTGTGCTGACAGATTTGTTGCATGTGGTTTGTACGACCCAAAAAGGGTGTTTTTGGATTCATTCTCTTCTAGAAATTTTATGGTACAATATTTTATGTGTTAGGGTTCAAACCCCACTGGAATCACTCAAAAATTCCATGTTTTGAGCCCTCAACCATGTTGAAACTTTTTGTTGTTCATCAGCTTCTAGTCAGAAATTTGTATCAACTTCATGCATGCATATATTCTTGATAACTTAACTAAAATGCATGATTCTTGGTTCTAAGTTCAAGTTCAGTGAGATGGATTTCTAAAGAATCTGGAATCACATGATTTGGTGGAGTTTTGAATGTGCAACCAATGAAATGAAATTCGGAGTGCAATCTGCCCAATGATGGCAGATTCACATGCTTGAGTTCATGAGGTCATATCTCATTCAAAAATCATCCAAATCGTGTGAAACAAGTTTCATTTGTTAGATATTTGAATTAACTTTAAAATCCCTTTTGAAATTCAAATTTTGGAATAGTAATGAGATCTCTATGACACAAACTCCACAGACTTGTCTTTTCAAGATTGATGCATGCACACTGATTTTTCAATAATTTTTAAAATATGTTAATCATCTCCTAAAATCATAAAATTTGGTAGGATTGTTGTTAATACCCCTAATATTAATGGATAAAATTTTGGTAGCTTAACTCCTTTTGGAACTAGACAAAATGGTAGCATTTTTGAAGCAATACAAATCTGTCAAAAATCAGATTTCTTAAAAAGGGTTGTTTTGCAATTATCAAGAAATCCCCATATGTTTGGACATTAATTAAAGTAACAAAAACATATTTTTGTATTAAAATGAACCTAATAAAATATAGTAAAGGCATTATATAGGATATCGGTATTGACTTATTAAATATGGACCGTTGAATTTAGAACTTACGTCAATTGCGTATGTGTTAGGGCATATATATAGACTCGGAGCTGGGACTTGATCACGCACTAACGGTTATTTAGAAACGCAAAAGCTACTCCAGGTGAGTATTCACAGCCCCACTTTTTACCATTTTTACGTATTTTGGGGTGAAAAGCATGTTTACAAATGAATGTGAATAATTGTGAAAATGTTACGAAATGAAATGTATTGTGAGTTAAATCTGAAATGTTATGCGGCATGATATAGTGAGTCTGAAATGAAAAAGTCCCCGGTAACTACTATTAACTCATAACAATGGGCCTATAATACACGTGGATAGCGCTATTTGGTTGACATACCCACCTTGAACTGACGAGAATATAGGTGCATTGTATTGAATAAAAATTCTACACATGTGGGATTTAGTCCCACCGCTGAGGTAGAATAGGGGCGTAGCATGTCATAAATGGCAGGATTAGTAGTGACTCAAAGAATAAATATCATGCGATTAACTTGACCCGGGAAATTTACTCACATGTGATACTAAGCTAGAAATGGAGTGAGCAAAAACGTTCACTAATGTTCAGGCTAGTATCGGTAGTGAACGAAAAGGGTTCACTATAACTGGTTTATGAAAAATTGAGTGAATAAAAAGGTTCACTAAAGATTTGTTGCATTTAAACTGTTTTGTGCATATAAAAACCTGTGAACTCACCAACTCTCGTAGTTGACGCTTGTTTTAACATGCTTTTCAGGAAATCCGAAGGTATGATAAGGCTTATTTGTGGAATTTTGTAGTCACCAATCAAGACAATGTTTATTTTTGTTAAAGTCTGTAAACTTAAACTTATGGTTGGATTGTAATACTTTATAAACTTTATTAATTTTGGATATGAATGATTGGTGTTATTTATCTCCTATCGCTATGAATTCTAGACTGTCACACCTTGCGGTTCTGCTTTAGCGGGGTGTTACAGGCATGATGTAGAATTCATCTAACAAAAGATAACAAACAGTACAAGATTTACCATTTTGTCGACCGCCATAATCATTCGCTACTAAACAGTGCAGACAAACGACTACTACGAATAAATTGCCAACTTAAGTACATGAATTACGTTAAGATGATCAGGGGGTCGTCAGCCAACATTGGTCCGTCAACCCTGTATAAGATGAAAGCATATCTTAAAAGTGGATATCAGTACATTGAGGCCACAATTTTCGACTACCAAAATGCACGTCAAGACGATGTAAGTTTTGTAGGTAATAAGGATGCGAAGATGTTTGTGAATTTGGTTGAGAAATGCCGGCTTTTTGTATCTGAGTATTTCGTTGAGTACAAGCATGTTAATCGCGAGTTACAGTGTATCTTTTGGGCTGACGAAGTATGCCGATTGAATTATAAGAAAATTGGCGATTCTATATCCATTGACGGTACCTTTCTTACCAACATGTATGATTCTGTGTACTTTTTTGTAATTATGTTGTAGAGTTACCGTTTATTGAAGTATTTCTTTCTTTATACATTGTCTTAGGTATGCTATGGTGTTTTTCCCGAACCATAAAAAGTTTGTAAATGTGGGGTCTGCATTGATATGTTACGTGAAGACACCTACTTATGATTGGGTGTTGATGGCTTTTTTGAAATGCCATGGCAAGCAACCTTTATTTGTTATGAAAGATTAGTGTCCCATGTTGCATCAAACACATCATAATGAGTTTTGTCTTGTTTTGTCATGTCCTATGTACCAAATGCAGGTATAAGATGATAATCCTACCCAAGTCTTTATATATCTTCTTTTTGTCTATGAACAATGCGTTTTACTTTGTGTTGACCAATTGTTAGGTCGCGTTTGGTTTGCTAGAATCTTTTTGAACGAATTGGAATCCTGAAGGAATTGGAATCGAATTCCATATCCTGTTTGGTTGGTAGGAAATGGAATTGAAAACCAATTCCATAATCTATTTGGTTGGAAGAAATGTTCGATAGAATTGGAATTCAGATATGCAAAATGACAGAATTACCCTCCTTTTGTTCTTATGTTTTTTTCTTACTTTTTTCTTACCACCATCACAACCTCCGGAGGAAGCAGCAGCGACGGTTGGCGGTGGGTGGAAGCGGCGGTCGGCGGTGGGTCGAAGCGGCAGTGGCGATCGGCGGTGGGTGAAAGCGGCAGCGGCGGTCGGCGGTGGGTCGAAGCGGCAACGACAGTCGACGGTGGGTCGAAGCAGTAGAGACGGACGATTGGAAGGCAGAGGATTGGAAGAGGTGGAAACGACGAGGGTTGAAGGGAAGTAGTAAGTTAGGACATCTAATTGAAAGGTAATCTGGTAATTTGGCAATTCCCATGTTAAGGGATTTTAAAATCCTTCCAGGTACCCAAGGATTTCAAATTCCTTCATTTGAGGGATTTCAATTCCTTTTCCCAATTCCAATTCCTTTCTCTAAAATCTTACCAAACACAGGAATCCTTGGGAATTGGATTCCAATTCCTTCATATTCCCAAGGAATCCTGCATACCAAACGCGCCCTTAGTGTTTGTGGATTATATGGCTTGGATATGTAATAATTTGTGTGTTGGTTCTTTTGTCACTTATATTTCTTGATAGCGTGTAAAAGGGGAAATGGTTTTGTGCTTTCCCTCAACACCCCAAACACTGTGGATGACAATGCCTTTGTTTGTTGGTGGTTCATCCCTGTTTGATGTTGGTTTGCATCTTTCTTATGTACATGTTGCTCCTCAACAAGCTCGAATAAAAGCCCGAGGTGATTTTGTGAAGGATAAGTTGAGAAAGAAATACGGGTATGACCAGTTTCCGTATGGGGTGAAAATCTCCGAATATGAAGAAATCTCTAAAACTCCATAGGTAAGAGAATAATAATTTCTAAATCTTCTCACTGGTAGGAGAAACTGAAATGAAATGCCTAGAATAGAAAAATATATCTTATAAAAAATATTGAATATTTCAATAAGGCAACTGTTTATTATAAGCACCTTTTTGCACAACATGCAAAGACATTTGTTTATAATAAATAGTACACTAGGACCACTAAGAGTGCAACACGTGCACATAGTAGGTCTGCCATGCATTTAATGCATGAGGTATATATTGACTTGGAGAAGATGTTCTCTATACTTCTTCTTCTTCAATATCATACCTCAAAATCCTTTCTTCTTACCTTCTGTCTTTCTTTCTTTCTTTCTATTCTACTCACTAAGTGCATAGTGAAAGAAATTGTAACTTAGATTGTTTTAGATTAGGTTTATCCTTATCTTATTCCGCAAACAATCTGTAAATTCCTTTGTTAATACAAATAGAACTTTTTTTTTGACAAGAATACAAATAGAATTTAAAAGTGAACAAGTGTGATTATATTCAACCCCCCTTCTATAATCTCTTAGTTAATCCTTTAACACTTGAAGGTCATCCTTTGGGACCAACAGTTATATTAACGACCCATTTGGCTTTAAAGAAGAGTTTTGATTTGAATACACAATTCATTTAGAAAGTCCTTGGAAATGGCTTACGCTTTAAATTCAAATACCATATTCTATTGCATTTCAGATGTGCCTCTTTCAACAAATATGTCATAATATCTCTATTGCCTCTTAAGGAAACAAATATTTATAAAAAAATGCTATTAAACCAATCAAGATTTAGGGGGTGTTCAAAAACTTTGTTAGACCACTCAAAACTGTCGAACCAAGTCGAACCGGCCAGTTTTGGGGGTTTAAGTGGTCTGGCGGCACGTTATGGTTTGGAAATTTGCCAAACCATGAAATTCGGTCCAATCTATGCCTTGGAGCTTTTTTTTAAACGGCTTGGACAAAACCGAGCACCAAACACAATGTATGTTATTTTTTCTTTACCTTTTTGTGTTTACTTTTTTTCGACTTTTTCTTAAGGGTGTCTGGACCAAATCCCGACTAATCCCCGACAATTTTGGGGGCTAAACATGGCCCCACTTAAATGTCCTCAAACATGCGCACGGGAAGGCTCGAACTCGGTTAGGATGCTATGAACCCCCCGAGCGATAACCGATCCGCAACTGACTCAAGCCGACAGGGCTTTAAAGTTCATAATTATATATGTTCATGAAATTTAAACTTTAAATCCTATAAAAGGCCTAAATCAGTTGGACCAAACTATCTAAACCGCTGTCTGATTTGTTCGGTCTCGGAATTTATTGTCAAACTGTTCGATTTGAAAATTTAATAAACCACCACCTGCAGTTTGACCTGGTGTAAACGGTGTGGTTACTATCTACCACATCGTCACGTCAGCTTTTCACTTATCACCCACCCAACCACTTACACCTGTAGTGATCACATCCCCACTACCTTCTACCACACTGACTCCGTTCACTCTTGTGGTTAGAAAGGTATAGCCACCCAAACTAGGGGTGTGCATCGGGCGGGTTCGAGTTTTTAAGTTCGGTTATCCGAACTTTTCGGGTGAGTTTTGCCAACCCGTATTCTGACCAAACATTTTGGGTAACCGAAGAGTTCGGGTTGGGCGGGTTCGGGTTCGAAGAGTTTTGCCAATCTGAATCTGATTTTAACATGAATATGACTTTCAAGTTTCAACATACATGAATCACTTTAACATGAATCTAACTTTCAAGTTTCAACAATAGAGAGAGAGAGAGAGAGAGAGAGAGAGACGTGAGGTCGTAACGTGAGAGGGGGTGGTCGTCGTCATGGACGTCGCTGGTGGCGGTGGCCGTCGTCGTGGACATCGCTGGTGGCGGTGGTCCGGTGGTTGTGGTGGTGCGGCACTGGTTGATTTGGGAGGCGAAGGCGATTTTGAAATTGATTTGAGAATTAGGTTTCCAATTCCAATAGAGGGTTTTGAGAAAAGATCCCCTGCGGATTCAACAATTGTTACCCCTGTGGACTTCTTCTGAGGTTCTGTAGCATCCTTCTTCTCCCCCTTAGGATGATCAGGATCCTTGTCATCCTGGATGGACTTCTTTGCCTCTGCAGAGCACGTAAGGTTGGCTTTTCGAAGCTTGATGGTCAATTTCCGAGTAAGCTTTTGGATAGTGGAGAAGTTACGGTCGAGCTCTTCCTGAACAACCTTTTCAACCCCCGACACAGTAGCTCCCTGAAGGCCCCTGGTCTGCTCATAGAGCTTATCCATGGTACCTTGGTGAAGATGATGGGCAGTACGATGATCACTGAGAAACTGAGCAGATATTCGGCGAACCTCCTTACCCAGAGCTCGAACCATAGTGCTCAAGTCACCTCGGGTAGCCAGAACCTTGGGATGGCCTTCAGCAGGAGAAACACCGATCACTATAGCAGAGTTGACCATATCCCTGATCTCCTTCTTGAAGTTATCATAATTGATGTACCCGGCCGCTTCTAGATCACCAACATACTCTTTGCCCAGGGTAGCAAGCTCGGTCTTTAGAGTATCAAAGAAAGAAGAATCAATAGTTACGGAGTTCACAGCAGAGGAGACATCTTCTTTCATGGGAAGAGACTTGATAGAGGATTGAAGTTCAGAGATGGCAGAGGTCATCTTGGACAGAGCTTCGGTATGGGCCTGCAGAGCCTCTGTTGATTGGACTGTGGGAGCTACTGACACCTGACTCTTTGAGCTTTTAAACTCATCAAGCCTTTTGAAGACCTCTGTTGTAAAGGATTGAAACTCTTCCTTTGTAACATAGTTTCCTTGGGAACCTGAGGGTCCAACACATGTACCCTCAGTAGCCTTCGAGTTTAAGGCACCCTCAGAGGTTGCTTTGATGTTGGCCTCTCGGGGACTTCCAGAGGATTCTCGAACTCCCGTTTTCGGAGAGCCTACCTCTATTCTGATGGTGTCATCTGCAGAAGGTTTAGAGCCTGTCTTTGGAGAGGTACCATGTGTAGAAGTGTGGTGTTCTAGACCATCATCTTCTGTGTTCCTCACCTCTGTCTTTAAAACAGTATTGGGTTGTTCACTCAGGTGAGGGATCAACACATGCATCCCCATGCAGGTCTGTCGTGTCCATGGGAGATGGGACACTTATGTTAAAACCAGCATCCTGTTGGGAGGATGAAGGAGTGAGAGAGGGTTCCCGGATTTCAATAGCCACTGAGGACAGAGAAGTGTCCTTTGGGAGGTTAGTTCGGGTAGGGCTTAGCGTGTGCACGCTTTCTTCGATAGCCTCATCCTTTAGAATAAGAGGGCTAGTTGTGTGGGTAGCACTGGGAAGGGGGCTTGGATGTGTACCAAGGGCATCTTTTACTCCTACAGTTTCTTCCTCTGCAATTTTTTCCTCACGACCTAATCCCTCTACTCTCTCAGTCTCAACAATATCCACATCCTCTGTAGTAGAACCTTTATCTTGTAGATCTAATTCCTCTTCATCACTTAGAATCACTTCTGTGCCCAACAAACCAGGAATATTTTCATCCAGAATGGCCCAACGGCGACTAGCATTCATTTCATTAATGTTCTCCAAACGATCTTCTGAGAAATCGTTGAGTTCAACAGCTCTGTCCTCCTCACTCTTAGTCATACCAGTGACATTGAGGACTTTTGTGAAAATGCTCTTCTTTAATTTCCTTTTCTTAGGCTTGGAGGCCTTTTGTAGTTTCTGCCAGCGTTTCTGTATAGGCTTCAGGAATAGCCTCTGTGACAAGAGACTATGTGGTATTGTCAGCAACTACCTCTGTAAGAGGAGGTTGATTCTCAGGTTGATCGGGCTTAAGTGGTGGAGCTGCCTCAGTCACTACTTTTTGGAGCCTCTTCTTTGCCTTAAGAGGTTGGACGGGAGATTCCTCTCTTCTGCCACCTGTTATTCTGGCACATTGACTGGTACAACTTCTAGAGTGACTTCTGTAGGGGTTATCTCTGGGGCTTTAGCCTTAACAGGCTTCTTTGTCTTTTTAAGAGAGGAATTAAGAGGTGAAGGCTTTTGGACGGTTTGAACTACTGGAGCTTCTTCTGTAACCACCTTTGTGGTTCTGACCTTTAAAGATCGCTTGGACTTCTTCTGTGTGGGTTCAGGGCTCTGCTGAATAACTGATTCTGTAGCTTTTCTCTTACTTGTCTTCGCTTTCTTTGGCTGCTGTGGTAGGGGACTTCTATCTATATTTAGGTCCACTCTCTCATTCTGCTTACTTGGCATTTCTGCCACCTTCGGTTCTCCCTCGAGACTCTCATCTCTTAATCTCTCACCTATATTGGCTCTTATGCCTAAGGGGGTTACAGGCACTGGCTCTCGTGTTCGTTCCTTACGAATGTACTCCATCCTATCACGGTCAGACAAGTATTGTAGCATCTTCTTTGAAAGTGGGTGAGGGCTTCTGTAGACTTTAACATGTAACGTAGGCTTGAACTTGTTCAGAGGGAACAATTTTGTAGAAGTGAGCTTCTCTATGGGTAGCTCTGCTGTGATCTTTGCTGCGAAGACAAGACCAAAGAACCTCTGTAGAATGAGGTTAGGCTGGTTGACATCTTCATGCTTCTTCTGTTGTGAGTTGACCTGACGTTTTTCACTTTGCTGAGTAGCATATTTTTTTTTCTTATTAAACCAACCATGTCATCAAAGATTAGTGATACAAAGTCTAGTTTGAGATCAAAGTAAATCCCATAAACTATACCAAGCATTGCTGTAGAGGACTGATCGTGACTTCCCACCTTTCCTATTAAGCTGCTGTTAATGATTGAGAAGAGGGTATTCTAGACAGGGGGTAGGCCGTTTCTAGAGAAGTGGGAACGTTTGGTAAAGGGCTTTCTTGGATTAGGGTTGTATGAGTGGTATTTCAGGAATTCCATGATATCCTCATCAATAGGGGCTGCATCATATGAACTTCGATCCTCTAGTTGAAGGGCCAATCGAAGATCGTTTACATTTATTTGCAGAGGGACCACCGACCTTCGTTTGGGATGTGTGACGTATCCCATGATAGTCAGACCTTCATTCTCCAAGTTGCAGACATAGCACTGAGAAGAAACTTCGTCAAATAAGTCTCAGGCATCTCCTTCTTCGCTATTAGAGCATAAAACAGAGCGTGCTTGCGAAGAACTTCAATTAAAGGGATTGTGTCCTCAGGGAATCCATCACCAGGGACCAAATAGTAGTTATTTGGTTTCTTGACCAGGACAATCCGATCGTGTCGGTGTTGCAAAAACAATACAGCGTGAGACGAAAAAGCTTAGCATTGATTCACGACCTGATCATTAGGGTTCGATTGATCATTGGCCAAACCAGTGCTTGAAACAGCCTGTTCAGGTGCCTTTGATGCCATTAAAGTATCAAAGAGTGAGTATTGGGTTTGTTTGCAGGTTCGTCGGAAAACAGAGATTTGGAAGTGGTAAAAGGTTAAAGATTTGGGGGTTAGGGTTTATATAGAGAGAGGGAAAAACGAGAATTTGAATGGGAACGGTTTTCTCGTAATGATCAGATTACAAGTAGGTGTGGGCACCGTTACTCTACGTCCAATACAAATTTGCCACGTGGACCTGGTCACACGATTGAGAATGTGTGCCCCAAAAATCTGACACGCACATGGCACAATTTAACCCTTATCCATTATACCACTCGCACCAGTTCAGGATGAATTTCTTGCAAGAGAAACTCTCAGAGGCCTAAGGGTATGACAGAGCCTCTGTGAACTGTGCGAGGGATTAACTTGCACCTTTTTATATACCTAAACGTTTGAAAATCCATAGAGAGGTGAGCAACTTTAACAAAGACTAAATTTCACAGATGCTCTGCTAGAAGCGTCAGAGGTTCTGATGAAATAAGCTCTGTAAGAATTGCTAAAAAGGTTGCATATTCTGTGGTTTTATAACATTTTGAACATACACTCCTAGAGCTAGCTTCCATTTCTCTCCCTTAAAATACTCCCTCTTGAATAAAGAAGGGTTTGAAAATCATCCAACAGAAATCGATAGAAGATCATTTTGCAGAGCCTCTGTGATGGGTCACAGAGGTTCTATGAACCTAACCTCTGTAGAAAAGATTTTGATTTCTGAAAGAAGTTTTAACTTTTGAGAACAGACACTCCCCCTAGATTTCTGCACACCTGCACTTACCTGATTGACTAAGAAAACAAGTATAGATTAAAAAAAATGAGACAAACAAAAACTATTTACAGAAAATAGATGGACTTTGTGATCATGGATAAGACATGCCAAGCTTTTCAACAAGGAAATTAAATCTTTTTTCATTTAGTGCTTTTGTGAAGAGATCAGCCAATTGATATTCTGTATTAACAAAGTACATCTCGGCATTACCTTCTTCAACATGATGTTTAAGAAAATGGTACCTTATGTCAATATGCTTTGTCTTATAGTGTTGTACTGGATTGGTTGAGATAGCAATGGCACTCTTTGAGTCATCGAGGATGGGAATCTTGTTGAACGTGTAGCCATAGTCTCTAAGCTGGGTTTGCATCCACAGAGCTTGAGAACAGCAGTTTGCAGCAGCAACATACTCTACCTCTGCGGTAGATGTGGACACACAATTCTGCTTCTTTGAAGACCAACTCACTAGTTTTCCTTCTAGAAATTGACAACTTCCAGAAGTGCTCTTACGATCTACTTGACATCCTCCATAATCTGAGTCCGTATATGCTAATAGATCAAATCCTGAGAACAGAGGATACCAAAGTCCCAAAGTGGGGGTTTTATTCAAGTATCTCAAGATCCTCTTCACAACACTCAAATTTGATTCCTTGGGATTTGATTGAAACCTGGAACACAAACAAGTAGCAAACATGATGTCAGATCTACTAGTAGTAAGATATAAGAGTGATCCAATCATGCCTCTGTAAAGTTTACACTCCACAGAAGCTCCACTCAAGTCTTTGTGAGGTTTAAGACCAGTAGCCATGGGTGTTCTCATGGGAGAGACTTCACTAAGGTTGTATTTCTTTAGAAGGTCTTGAACATATTTGGCTTGGTTGATAAATATGCCTTCTGCGGATTGTTTAACTTGAAGTCCAAGAAAGAATGTAAGTTCTCCCATCATGCTCATCTCGAACTCACTCTGCATTAAGGATTCAAATTCTTTGCACATGGAAGTATCAGTTGAACCAGAAATGATATCATCAACATAAACTTGGACTAACATAATATCATCATTTAGTTTCTTATAGAACAAAGTAATGTCAGTCATACCTCTATGAAAGTTATGAGAGAGAAGAAAAGTAGAAAGACGTTCATACCAGGCTCTGGGGGCTTGTTTATGGCCATACAGAGCTTTGTCTAGGAAGTAGACATGATTTGGATACTTTTCACTCTCAACCCCATATGTTGCTTAACATACACTTCTTCTTTAAGCTTTCCATTCAAGAAGGCTAACTTTACATCCATCTGGTAAACTTTGAAACCTTTGTGGGCTGCATATGCTAAGAAGATTCTGATAGCTTCAAGCCTTGCAACAGGGGCAAAAGTTTCTTCGTAGTCAATACCTTCTTCTTGCCAATATCCTTGAGCTACTAACCTTGCATTGTTTCTAATCACCACTCCATTCTTATCCATCTTGTTGCGAAAGACCCACTTGGTGCCAATAACTACCTTTCCATTTGGCAGAAGACTCAAATACCATACATTGTTTCTCTCAAATTGGAGAAGTTCATCTTGCATGGCTTCTACCCAAAATGGATCTGTCAGAGCCTCTGTCACCTTCTTGGGATCTATTTTGCTTACAAAGCAAGCAAACAGAAACTAATTAACATTAGCTCTGGTCTTGACACCTTCTGTCAGATCTCCGATGATTTGAGTTTGAGGGTGATCCTTTGTCCATTTAACGGCATGAGGCAGGTTAATGTTAGAAGTGATTTCTTGCAAAGATTGAGATTGATTGAGATCCTCATGGATGACTTCATGTGCTGTCTCTGATAGTTCAGATGGAATAGCAGAGGGGACAGATATAAGATCTATTGAACTATTAGGATCAGAAGGCTCTGTAGGTGATAAGGTTGCTATTAGGGTAGGAACATCAGGAATTGGTTCAGTATGGGAAGGTTCTGAAGGGGTTGCAGAAGATGAATTTTCAGGAAGTTCCGCAGAGGTACTAGTGTTGCTAGTAGAGGCTCTATCACTGCTTGTAGAAGTTCTGTCAGTTTCGTCAAAATCTTCATACCAGTCATTGAAGAGCTTTTCAAGGTCTTCAGTTATGGTGGCATTTGTAGAAGCTTCTTCTTAAATTTTTAGTTCCTTTGTGAACTTATTCTGAATAACCTGAAAGGAATCATCGAAATGTACATTAGTGCTGACCACAACTATTTGAGTTCTGGGGATGTAGACTCTATAGAGTCCCATGCATATCCGATAAAGATAGCATCATCCCCTTTGGGATCAAACTTCCCAACAGGTTCTCTATCATTCAGAACATAACATTTACACCCACAAACATGAAAGAACTTTATGTTTGGCCTTTTGTTGTACAAAAGCTGATATGGAGTTTTCTCAAAACGTTTCACTACCAAGGACCTATTCTATGTATAACAAGCTGTGGAAACAGCTTCTGCCTTGAAAGAGAGTGGTAGTCCAGAAGCATTTAGCATTGTTCTGGCAGCCTCTACAAGTGTTCTGTTCTTTCTCTCAACCACTCCATTCTGCTGTGGTGTCCTTGGTGTAGAGAAGTTGTGTGTTATTCCAGCAGAGGTTAGGTAGTCTTCAATGGTTGAAATTTTGAATTCAGTACCATTATCACTTCTGATGACTCTAACCTGCATTCCATGAAGAACTTGCAACCTCTTCAAGAGATTTATTAGTAGCATAGGCACATGTGACTTCTTTTTAACAAACTCAACCCAAGTATGACGTGAAAACTCATCTACAAGTACAAGAATATACTTCTTCCCATTAAGACTCTGTTTAGCAATGGGTCGACAGAGGTCCACTCTGTTTAACATACCAGGTAGACACATGTTGTTTCCTCTGCAATCATACGACATAGGTTTTAGGTCACCACCTCCAGTTGGGTCCTTTTAAATTAGCTTGTTTGAGATATGCCACAACATCCTTTGATTTAGGCTTACTCTTCTGTGAAACAGATTGG
This sequence comes from Centaurea solstitialis, assembly GCA_030169165.1. Taxonomy (NCBI): domain Eukaryota; kingdom Viridiplantae; phylum Streptophyta; class Magnoliopsida; order Asterales; family Asteraceae; genus Centaurea; species Centaurea solstitialis. The sequence goes on along the minus strand of CM058041.1, from coordinate 39,780,069 downwards.
CCAAAGTGTCCTTGATTATCTCTAGAGGATGTTCCTCTGTGACTTATGACCAGACAGGAAGAGTTGTGAAAGTGATTTGACAAAACATGCATTATATTGAAGCACTCACAGAAGACAATATTGCATGACAAAGATTTAAACTTTTCATTAAATTCCTCAAAGAAAGGTACAGAAGATTTGGATTTAGAGCCCTTCCTAGATTTGGGCTTCTTATTACATGATTCCCTAACTTTTCTAGGTTCTTTATTTGAAAAACTTTTGGGATAGGCTTCTTCTGTGATAATATTCTCTTTGAGCTTCCTGCAATTACTGTGACAGAAGATTGGTTAGATTCTAGCCATTTTTCCTTCTGTCTTCTAGTAAATCTGGGTTTTTGAGTTTCAGAGACTGTTGGTAGAGGAGTGCTATCAATCAAAGACTTTTCTTTTGTTCTACTTTTTAGATTTAAACACAAGTCAATGAAGTCTGGACAAATAGTGAATCCTCCAGATTTTCTTCTTAAAGTAATGGTTTTTATTGGATGATTCACTAGCTCACCATTTTCAGAGGGTTGAGCAATTATCTCAGACTCTATGACTTGACCAGAGATATTTTCAGAGTCACTCATGGAATTATGTTTAGAAGATTGATCAATAAAAACATCATCAATTGTAGACTTTGGAAAAGATTCTTCTGAACATGATGCCACTTCTGAGTCAGAGGTGCACTCTGCCTCAAAGTCTGAACTAAGAAGATCTCTGTGAGATTGTGAAAGTTCATGAGTTTGAAAATTAACATTTAGTAACTCTTCTGTGAGATTTTCTTCACAAAGGGATTCGACATCGTCAGAAGTTGCTGATTCCTCAAAGGCCTTTGTCAAACGTCTAGGATGAAACTCAGGTGCATCAGAGGATAGTTCTTTTTCTAGAGGTTTCACTTCGCAGAAGAAGGCACATTCTTCTTAGGTTTTAGGGTTACCAAATTCAAATACTCCCAATTGACTCTGTCTCAAAAATTTCCTTGGAATGGAATCCCTCTCTTCAGAAGGTGAGAAAGAGTCAATGTAGTCTTCAAATGCTACATTAGTAAAGATTAAGGGAGTTTTTGACTTTGGTGGACTCATAAGTTTTCTTCTTTTAAAAATAGACTTAGTATCAGAAATGTTACTTCTAATGTTCTTTGCAGATTTGAAAATGAGATTTCTTTGGTTTATAAGATGGTTTGTTATCATATTCTGAAAAACCCAGTCCTCTTCTGCCCATGTTAACTCTGATTTTGTTAAAAATGCTCTGTGCATCTTGGAACTTCCTAACCTTGACCTCTCTTTCAAGAAGATCTTGGTGTAAAAATTCTCTTTCCTTTTGGAAAAAATCTTCGGTTGACAGAGCATTGGTTCTTTCATTCTTCAGTCTCCTTATCTCATCATCTCTTTCCTTTATGGTCTTTTCAAATTTAATTATCTTTTCTGTTGAACTTTTAAGAAGAGAGATTCTTTCTTCTTCTGCCTTTTCATACATTTTGAAAAATCTATTCCTTTCCTTTGTCAAAGTACTCATTTCTTTTTCACACAAGGTTAACTTTTCTTTGAGATTATTGAACTCTGCTTGATGTGAGTCAAGGTTTTCAATGATCTCAAAGTAAAGTTCATTAACTTCAGAATACGAAGATACCTCAGAGGATCGATTGCTTGTGGAACCAAAATCACCATTAGCCATGCCAAAGAACTCTGCTTCACTTCCAGATTCCTCGAAAGCCACTAGTCCCTTCTGTGGCTCGTCCTCCCCAGAGTATTCATCGGTTACAAGAATCACTTGATTGTGCTAGAAGCACCTTCTTGTTGTAGTACTCTGCCTTCTTCTTGAAGTAGGCATCATCTTGCTTTGGCTTCTGAGCTTGCCTCTGTGGAGCGATTGGCTTCTATGGAGCAATAGGTCATGTCGCCCAGCACTCTACGGCGTAATGACCTGGTTTTCCGCATCTAAAGCAACCTTCCACAACCTTCTGTGGATCACCTCTTGTCTCATCCATCCTCTGTAGGGATCTTTGATCTTATTTCTCACTACACTCCTTCCTATCGAAATCTCTTCTTTCATATCCTCCTCTGTCATAATCTCTCCTTCTATCAACTTCTCCTCTTCTCTCTACATCTCCTCTTCTCTCAGAATACTTTCTACTCCTTCCTCTTCCTGCCAAACCTCTGCGATAGTCTCTGGTGAACGAGACTAGAGTCTTCATCATTTCCTTCATCGACATTTCCTCTTCAGAACTTATATCTTCTTCATCATCTTTCTCAATCACAAGCGCCTTCTTTTTCTTTCTCTTCTCTTCTGTCAGCTTCTTCTCTCTTTTTCCCTTGCTCCTTTCTGCAACCAATGCCAGAGGACCACCAATACTGCCACTCTTAAGTTGTGCAACCAACGATTCTTGACTAGCAAGAGAACCGAATAGATCTGCCAGAGATATCACTTCCAAATCCAGATTAGACCTCATTGACATAGTCAAATGCAACCATTTTGTCCATAGACTCTTCAAGAACAACATGTTGTTGTCTTCGTTGGTCCTTATCACACCACATCTTCTGCACTTACTGATCAGAATGTTAAGCCTGGAGTAGGTGTCCTTCAAGCTCTCGCCCTCTTTGGTTTTGAACTCATGGTATTCATTGATACACATGGTTATGTTGTTTTTGAGCGTTTTCACCCCTCCTTCGAGTTGTTTCAGCAATTCACCCCATAACTCCTTCGAGGTGGTGCCTCAAAAATGTCATTCGGTAGAGCCATAATGAGGAGTCTCTTGCATTTTGGAGCAAGAGCGAACAACTCCTTCTCTTCCTCATCTACTAAAACAACTTATATAAGAAGCAATAAACAGGAACCTCGCTATAGGCTTCTGATGTGGGAAGTATGTAAACATCATTGGAGGAACTCTATTATATATAAGATAATAAGGTGGTGGTGTTTCATACCCATCCGATGTGGAATGAAATCATCAGCCAAATTTAAGCAAACAAGGTGGAAAAATTTATGGGAGCTGATCCCACATTGGTCATCTAACCATAAAAATATAGATAATAGAGAACAATATATATGGGATCTTAGGTTAGGATCCTTTTCGTCAAACTTGCGTTTGCTATTTTATAATTATTAAAATTAGTCTATGCAAACCGTTTTGTTAAATATTGTTATTGTTATATTTATCATCAGTTTAATATCATCTTATTGAATTTTATTTGTAACTAAAAACTGTTAGTAATCAAATGTATAATTATAAATGAATGAATGAGAATGAAGCTCGTTTGTGTGTTTATGTACAGATAAATAAACGAAGAAAAATGACAAATAAGCAAAATATATTGTTTTTGAAACATATGTAGTTAACACATTTAATTTGTGTTTTTAAAGAAAAATAACATTCTAAGCTTTTATATATTTGTTGTCTTTTTTATTTAGAAGGTTTTGTTAAAACAAAGACATAGGTCTGCTATATTTGTTTTCGTAAAGATTGATATATTTATGTTTTTAGATTACTTATGTTTTTCAAATAAAACTTTTAACTATTTTCATGATAATTATATATTACAATGAATATACTTTAAAAAATTTACTTTTTTGATAAGGTTCATCTAGATTTCGTCTAAACTAAATCCTTAACAATTTGAAAATTAAGTTTCGGTTGTCTAAGACTAACTTGACCACAAGGTGTGCAAGCCTGGATTCGAACCAGAGTGGATGAGATATTCCACCACATCGTCCTAGGTCTTTTGTCAGTAAGCCACCATCCTTCCGGTTTACTTTAATAGATATCTTAACCTTGAAATTATGAATGTTATTGCAATTGTTTAAGGCACCCTCTAAAAGTTATTTCTGGCTCGCCCCTGGCTTTGCCATACTAACGGTCATTATGTTGTTGTTTGCCCTAAGCTTGCGTCCTTTGCCTCCTAAGCAAGCTCTAAAGATGATGCCCTGGCTTCTGTCTTTTTATCTCAGTGCCATGTTTCGCCCTCTAGTCCTGATTGGTTTGTCGACTCCGGTGCCACGGACCACATGACCACTTCCTCTGAAACTATCTCCAACGCTTCCTCGGTCCCAGGTACTTTGCAGATTTTGGTGCACCCATAATTCTTCTCCTTTTGAAGATAGTCTTAGTGTCAGAGATGTTGTTTCTAATGTTCTTTGCAGATTTGAAAGTATTCTGTAAAGTATTGTTAGATTTAAAACTTGGTTTATTGTCATACTCTGAGAATCCCAAGCCTCTTCTGCCTATGTTAACCCTTATCTTATTAAAAATCTTTTCGAGCATCCTGAAATTTCCTGATTTTGAGCTCTCTGTCAAGTAAATCTTGATGTAAAAACTCTCTTTCCTTTTGAAAAAAGTCTTTGATTGACATAGCATTACTCCTTTCATTGTTTAGTCTCTTTATTTCAGATACCTTATCTTTTAATTCTTTTTCATACTTAGCAAAATTTTCTTTTGACCTTTTCTCAGAAGAGATTCTCTCTTCTTCTGCCTTTTCAAACATTTGAAAAAATATGTTTCTTTTTCTGTGAGAGTTTTGACTTCCTTTTCACACAAAGACAGACTTTCTTTGAGATCATTAAAATATGATTGACATGAATCTAGGTTGTCAATAATCTCAACATATAGGTCATTTGATTCAAAAGTAGATACCTCAGAGGATCGAGTACTGGAGGAGTTAGAATCACCCTTTGCCATGCCACAAAGCTTCTCATCATCAGAGTCTTCTATAGCCACAAGACCCTTCTGTGGCTCATCATCCTCTGACGACTCATCAGTCACCAAGTCACTGGTCTGTGCCAGTAGAACCTTCTTGTTGTAGTAATAAGCCTTCTTCTTAAAGTAGGCTGCATCTCGAGTAGGCTTCTGTGAAGACTTCTATGGCACAAGTGGCTTCTGTGGTACCAATGGTCCAGTTGACCAGCACTATGCAGCATAGTGGCCAGGTTTGCCACACCTTAAACATCCATCTTTTCTATCTTCTGCCTTCTTCTGGCCTCTGTTGCATCCTTTTCTAACCACTATCTTCTCTCATGATCACCTCTTCTTTCAAATCCTCCCCTTCTATCAAAACTCTCTTTTCCCTTTCCTCTGCCACCATATCCTAGTCTATACTCTCTAGTAATGAGAGTCAGTTTCTTCATCATCTCTTTCATTGTGACCTCTTCTTTAGAGTCTTCCTTCTCACTCTCTATGAAGAGAGCCTTCTTGTTCTTTTTCTTTTCTTCCTTCTTAATCTCCTTCCCTTTCTCTTTGGTTCCCTCTGCTACCAATGCCAATGGACCACCAATGTTTCTTTTGACTTGCTGGACTTGTGATTCCTGACTTATCAGAGATCCATATAGATTAGCAAGAGACTAGGCTTCCAGATCCAATGTGGCCCTCATTGACATGGTAAATGTAACCATTCTACACCCAAACTCTTCAGAAATAGAGTATTATTTCCCTCATTAGATCTAACCGCACTTGAACGCTTGCACTTACTGATTAGAGTGTTAAACCTTGCAAATGTATCCTTTAGGGCTTCACCCTCCTTAGCCTTGAACTCATGGTATTCATTAATACACATAGTTCGATTGTTCTTCAAGGTTTTCACTCCTCCTTCAATTTGCCTTTGGAGTTTAAGCCATAACTCCATGGATGTATTGTAGTGATCTAATGACTCAAAGATTTCATTAGGAAGAGCCATGATAAGCAATCTCTTGCACTTAGGAGCAAGACTTGCGATTTCTTTTTCCTCATCATCCCAACCAGAAATAGGCTTTGGTTTGTAGTATTCTGGGATTTCTTCAGTAGTGGCAATTGTTGGGACTCTTGGAACCAATTGAACAGAGATGAAAGGGGGATTATGAACAAACTCAGCAATCTGAGGGTGAATTCTCTACAGAAAGTTAACCATTCCGATTTTCCACTACTGGAATTCATCACGATTCAATGCGGGTGGTTTTGATTGAGAACCAATACTCATAAAGGATGAATTGGTATTGGCGGCCATGGAAACAATTTTGGAAAAGGCAGAAAATAGAAAGAAATCGATGAAGAAGAAGAAGAAATCAATATCAAGCAAGATCAATTGAATATAATAATTCAATTCTACTTTGATACCAACTGACAGATCCCAGATTAAGTGATATTGATTATGATCAAGATCAACTAGAGTTAGAAACAGTTTAAGCAGCCGAAGACTAAAGTAAACTTAATCAAATTGATAAGAACAAGTCTAGATGATGAAGAATAGTAAAATCAAACCAGATCCAAAATAATAAACAGAATTAATTCAGGAATCAACAAGATGAATAATGCTTCAAATGATCTTCAATTGAATTGAAAGACTACGTTTACAGTGAAGAAAGCCTACAATCTTGTGTACAAAGAATGAACAAATACATTGCTATTTATATTACTCAAAAAGGTAAATCCTAACTAACTCTCTAGGATCTTGACACGTGGCTCAATCTCCAGCATAGAAAGAAATTTGGTTGAGTAGGTCACGTGAGATGCACGAGCAAGTAACTGTTTTGCAGAAGTTGATGAACATCACAGATGTTGAAACCGCAGAACCTCTGTCAGGAGACTCATAGGTTTTGTCGCGAATGACTTGTAAGCTTTGACCCTTCTGTGTGAGACCTCTGCGCACTTCGAAGACCCTATCCTTCTGCCAGGAGTACCTTGCAACTTTTATCTATACTTTCAACAAACATGCTATTAGAGCTAACATTGTACCTAAAAAGTACGAGGTTAGTAATGTGGTAAAGGCATAAGTGAATGATGAGAGAGTGAAACACATGGCATTGGGTTGTATTCATGTATTCAGCTTGAATGATCAGTATTGAGTTTTGTTTAATGAACAAAACTCAATTTTTTGTTCAGAACAAGCTCAATACAAGAACTGAGCTGATAGAAACGACTCAAGTTCGAGCTTCGGTGTTTGGGATTGTAGGTTCGGGATTTGGTCGGGGTTGGCGAGATTCAGAGTTGGGTAAGGTCCAGTTTTGGGATTCGACACACGTACACATACACAACCAAACGATTCGGTATTGGATTCGACACACGTACACATACACAACCAAACGATTCAGTTTCGGGATTTGAGTTGAGGACTAAAAACTCAACGTCAAAGCTTTAGCCCAACACTCAAATCTAATACAAAGTACACAAAAAAAATCCCATAATACACAAAGCAAATATGAACCACACACACACAACCAATCCAAATCATTCTGATCCGGTATATGAGGCGGTTTCTGGATCTGAAGGAAGATCAGAAGATCCAAGGTTCGGGATTTGGCACACAAGACCAAAAGCATCAATTACATCAATGAGTCGGGATTCTAGTGTCCACATGTTGTCTCTTCTATTGGATTCAAGATTCTCAGAATACCGAAGGGGGGTTCGGGATTTGGGCTATGGTTCGGGGTTTGGTGCAATGTATGGATAAAGGAAAGGTAAGAATATTGAATCACATACATGACATGGCATTCGGGTTTGGACCAAATGTATGTTTCGGTATGGTCATGAGGGTCTAGTTTTCATAAAGAAAACGAGCCACACACATAAGTCAGTTTTGGGAATCATCAAAGTCGAGCCCAATAATCAAACTGAGTCAAACACCTTCAAGGGACCCATAAACAACTTGTGGGTGGGTGATTTTGGACAATGTTTTAAAAACCGGGTTTTTAGTTGAACTAGTGTGATGATCGGTTCACGGTTCGACCGGTTCAACCATTAGTTAAACCGGTTCCAAGTATTTTTATGTATTTTTCATTTTTCTACTTTCATATATACAAAAAACCAACAATTTGATATCTATAAGCTAAAAAACATTAAAAATACACATTATAATAAGTTTTACATTAATAAAAAACATTAAAAATAATAATAATAATAACAAGTTTTACACATTTTTTTTTTCTTAAACCGGGTCAACCGATTTTTTACCGGTTCAATCCATCGGTTCGACCACTAAACCGGCCGGTTCAATCCGGTCCTTAAAACTCCATAGAACCGGTCACATTTGAACCGGTCCTTTCACCGGTTCAAGGTTCGATCGGTTTTTAAAACACCGATTTTGGATCAGACAACCACTTTTCGGGTTCTTCACATGAGTTCTTGTGAAGAACACGAAGAACTCATCAATATCCACTTTTTAGATTCAATCACGTAAAACTCCAAATTCATTGAAGAAAAATACTAGAGACAAAAATGATATGCAATTAACATGATTTGAGAGAACATAAGGGCAGATTCATGCTTATAAACCAAGAAAATTATCAAAATTGAGAAGGTGTTTCGAATTCTTTTCCCCTTCTTTCTTCTTATTTGCGAGCAAAACCCTAGAAACCCAATTGGGTTTATTGAATCATCGAAAGAAACCCAATCTGATGCAAAGATCAGAGAGTGTTTATAAAAATTAAGCAAATAATGAACCCTTAATTATGAGAAGAGAAGGATGATGCATTGATGATGATAATGGATATTGTTGAAGATGATAATGGTGAAGAAGATTGATGTTGAAAAGTCTTGAAGAATTTGAAAAGAGAGAGAAAGATACAACTATGGGAGAGAGAAAAAGAAAGAAAAAAATTTCTTTAATTAAAAAAAAGGCAAAGAGAGTGGGGTCAGCAGTTTTCATTAAGGACAAAAGAAGATGGATATGTGGCTCTCTCTCATTGGTCACCTAGTAGGAGAGAGACACATGTTACTCCAGGTTTGGACCACGAGATAGATTAATTTTGAATCAAATAAAAAGAACAACTCGCGCCAAAAAATCGATATTTATTAAAACCGAAGAAACCTCAGTGTTAATAAATATCGAATCCCGAAAAAAATTCAGAGACGTAAAAAAAATTCTTGAGTCTGTTTAAGTTTTGGGATTCATGTGTATCGAACTCAATCACTTTTGAGAGGATTTGAGGTTCGGAAAAAATGACTCCCGAGTCTTAATAAGTCCCGAAAAATTTCTTGACCCCTACCCCCATTATTTATTTATTTTATTTTATTTTTATATTTTTAAAACTAAAAGAAAGAGGAAAGAGTAAAAAATAAATAAATAAATAAAATCGATGTTTCCACTATATATCCTTGAAGCTAAGAACGGTGTTGAACCGTGTAATTGTGCCAATCCTCAGGTTGGGGAGACCGTCTACTTACAAAACAATTCTACCACTTTATCGTCCCTAATGATGTGAGATGGGTACATCCACAGGTTGATTCATTCTGATGGATTCGGCCAGCTTCTTTCCCTTAACGGAAGCGAAGGTCGATTGTGCTTTCTAAGTGGTGAGGAAGTTTTGGATCTGTGGGGCAGAATATGCACTTCCTTGAATAGCAGGAAAATCAGCTTAATATACGCATCACATAAGCGGACCATGGATTTGCGTCTTCTCAGCGGGGTATCGTACCGGTCCACATGGTTTGGTAGAAAGGGTTATGAGTTCCGTGAGGGGAACTCGGGTGTGTCCCGAGAACAATACAACGAAGCACTTGGCCATCTACAAGCTCTTAAACTTAACAAGGATAATAAGTGGTTAATCAACCGATACTAGAGATTGATCGGTCAGGTGCCTACAAATACAAAACTCGATGATGCTTTGCTTTCTATTCTGGAGAAGATGCATGGCGACAAAACCAATGCCATCGATCATCCACCACCACGAGTAGGGCTGTCAAAAAATGACCCAACCCGCCAACCCAACCCGAACCCAACCCAATAGTAGCAGGTTGGGTTGAGATTTCCAACCTGTTTACAACCCGAACCCAACCCATTTACAACTTGATTTCAACCCACTAGTAACCTATTCTCAACCCATTTCTAACCTGTTTGTAACCCATTTAACATATTATTTAATTTAATTTAATACTTTAACATAAAGTTTAAATAATAAATAATAAGAAAACTAAAAGAAATGATATAACCCTAATTTCGTAAACCTAAAACAGTATGTCGTCCGTTCCATTTCCTTATTTCCATATCACTTTCTCACTTATCTCTTTCCATCTTCAATTCAAAGTTCAAACTTCGCCAGCACCACCTCCATCGGAAGAAAATTTGATGGACCGTCGGCAGACTTCACCTTCGCCACCGACGACTATTACCAAACAGCGACCACGAAACAATAAGTTACCGAAAACAGTCTATATCCTACGTATAAATTTCAGATTGTTGAATGGGGTTTTGAGAAAATTTAAAGTTTAAATTAAATGGGTCAACCCAGGTTTAACCCGCTACCAACCTATCAACCTATAAACAGGTTAACCCGCTACCAATCCATTAACCCATCAGGTTGGGTTGGGTTGAAAATTTCAGCCCATTTAATTAAACAGGTTGGGTTGGGTTGAGATTTTCAACCCAATTAATAAATGGGTTGAACCCGAACCCAACCCAACCCGACCTATTTGCACCCCTAACCACGAGCACCCAAACCAAATCCACCGATAGAGAAGGCAAACCAAGATCAGCGAGACAGGAGGAACGACATGTATGTTTTTTTGGTTGGATTGTATCGTCGTAATCTGGTTGATAATTCTGTTTCGGAGGAAATAAAATCTAGAGTGGACACCATTTTAAGAAGCCAAAACTTTACGAAAGATTTGCCTATAAAAGGCAATGCTAATGGTTTCTTAAGATTTAATTGCATTGTGATGAATGTTGATAGGGTTGTTGGGTCATTTGAATTGGTGGTGCGCAATGTTTCCACCATCCACGAGGTGAAAAAAGATGCAGAAATCGCAGTGGGTAAGGTGTACGCTATGGAGAATCTCATGGTAGGGAGCATTGTTGGATTTGGAAATTCGTTAGAAAACGACTTGATCATGACCAATACCATATCGGAGCTCTCGCTGTTTCTGAATGTTTGTCAGCCCAAGAAGTAGGTCATGAAATGCCTATGTGAGGACGAGGACAAAAACGGCCAGTTAATGGTGAAGTGCATTACGTGCGAGAATTGGATGCATGGAACTTGCGTAGGATACGAAGACGCAAAGATGAATCCATGAACATATATGTGTAAAGGTTGTTTCTATCAAAAGGTCACAAGAAATTGAAGGACAAATATAGCTTGTCAAAAAATTGCTTTACATAGAGAACAGGAAAGATTCACATCGTGAACAAAAATAGAAACTTTTTGTTCCAAATTGTTTGGAAGAGATGCATATAAATGTTTTGACCACTTTGAAGAAATATAAGCCATTGTTTGACCACTTGATGCACCACCAAAGAATGTCTTGTCTTTTTTTAGTTGTTTTCTGAACATTTAGTAGCCGTGCTCTCCCAAAGCACTTTTAATGCAACAACTCTCTTTGTTCTTTAAAGAAAAGAAAAAGGAAAAACAAATACACACATATATACATATATTGAGAAGTTAGAAAACTTACCTGATGGTAGGGAATAGAGTACTTACCTATTCTCCCTAAGATCAGTAACGAATCTGTTGTCTTTCCCCCTCGGAACTGAAAAGATTATGTGCAAGACAATAATAGGGTTTATCGTGTCCAATGTTATAAGACACTAGTGGGTCACACTGCTACACACCCGATTAGAGATCAATTGGATTTACCAGTTGTATGGAATAACTAATTAAGTCTAATTAATTATTGATGGGAGAAATAAATAATAAATTTTTATTATTTATAGATAAATAAAATATGAGTCTGAATATTTTATGAATAAATTAATTAATAGTTAATTAATTAATTAAAGGGTTAATATTTAATTAATGGTTTATTAATTAAATAAGGTTTTCAGTTTTAATTAAAAGGCTATTGGGCTTTATTAATTGAATGGGCTCTCTTAGGCTGCACGCACCGTCGGATTGGGTTACAAGCGGGTAAACCCGCCGGTTTAAAAAAAAGCCGGCGGGTTGGGTGTGCAATCTAGAGGAGCCGGTGGGTGTGGAGTATAGCGGTTCCGGAGAGCCGTTGTCAAACGGCTCTCCAACGGTCCAAAATTCAATTTTTTTTTTACTTTTTTTTTTCAATTTTTACTCCTATAAATACTCATTTAACCCAACTTCTTTTTTCACACAAACAACCTTCAATTCTTCAACTCTTTTTTCACACAAACAACCTCCAATTCTTCAAACCTCCCACTCTTCAAACGATGAATCCAAACGATCGAAACCTCGCATCACGGCGCGCGAAATGTAAACGTCGGGCGGAACCCGAGACCCCTTCGAAGCCCTCTTTCATAGTCGACGTTACGCATACCGGGTTCCCTCCAGAATATCCACCCGATTACAATGTCGACATTTCGCCGAAAGGTTTTTCTATCACAATTACTCATCCTCAAGTTCCTCAACCCGGAAGCTCTTCACAACCCAATCAACCCGGGAGCTCTTCACAAGCTCCTCAACCGTGTCCTTATCAATCGTTTCCTTATCAACCGTTTCCTAATCCACAATTTCCTCCAATCGATTTTGGTTCTCCTTATCAACCACAATTTGTACCCGGTTACCAACCCAATTACCAACCCGTACAAGAGGAAGACACTTCCGATGAGGGAGAACTTTCACCAACGACCCAACAAGAGGAAGACATTAAGTTTTACACCACCCCGCACTACTATATCCGGGGTAAAAAGCTCAAGGATACTATGAAACGAAAAGAGGAGATCAAAGCCAAATATGGCTTGTAATTTTTAGTTTATTTAATGTTTTAGTTTATTTTATTTAATTATGTAATGTTTAATTTTAATTTTTAGTTAATTAATTATGTAATTTTAATTTTTAGTTAATTAATTATTAATCTTATTATTAATTAATTAGTTACAAGTTTTATTTAATTATATTATTTAATTAAATAAAATAAATAAAATAAATTGAAAAGTGAGAGGGTTGGGAGGGTTGGGTGTGTGTGTTGTAGAGGGTTATGGGAGGGTAAAGAGAGGGTTGACCAAAAGCTGATGTGGCAGCTGATGTGGCATTAAAAAAGTGAGTGGGTTGATGGGTTGATTGGGTTGGGTGCAGGTAGCCTTATTGGGTATTACCATATTTAAAGTTATAAATATGGTAAACCTGAGAGATTAATTTTAATTCAATTCATTCAGATAGAAACCCAGAGAAAAACCTTTTAACCCTACTCTCTATCTCTCCATCGATTTACATACAAACATACACAAATCAGTCAGATTTGTGTATCGGGTAATCCTTTGTGGTCTAGCAGTCGGTCTCGTGATGGTGCAGTAGCGGTGTACTCCCCACAAGCTTTCCAGGCACGTTTTTAAGACTACCTAGGGAAAGTTACGATGGGAGTATAAAAACCATAAAGTTTTTCATGCATGGCACATTGTGTGTGTGTGATCACAAATGCACCAAGAAACTATAATGACACTAGGAGTCACTAATGCGTTAGTAATAGAAGGCCACTATCAAACTCACTTATTAACCAAGTATATATATATAAACGCTTCAGTCACTATGTCGTCAAACGCTGGATGGATCTCCGAAGAGGAAGAGGACCCTTCCGAAAACTCAGGATCGGATATCGAAGTGTCGAGAGATGAAGCCTCCGATGACTCGCACCAAATTCCCCCTGCAGCTGTCGTACCTCAACCCCCACCGGATAACCCCGCACCTGAACCAAACCTCCCTAGGCCTCGCACTAGAGAGACCGCTAGGAAGAGAGTTCTTCCTTCCATTGCTAGTGGAATCACTATCCCCCGTGACCCTGTTGCCGGACCCTTCCGTGCCCCTCCGGGAGTACCCACTCTGAGATGCGTGGAACTACCAATGGAAGATACTCGTAGGGTTAGTAACCTTGAGAATAGGATTCAGAGGTTCCAGACTAGGATAGATAAACAAGCGCAAGTCATACGTGCACTGACTGAGTTGACTCATATGCTGGAGCAAGCTACTTCGGGAGCTGTAGAAAGAGCCGTGACGGTCGGGCGGATGGCTTGGAGGACGGAGCTACGATGTCAGGCAGTGACTATCTTTGTAGTGATTGTTGGGCTTGTGATTCTTGTGCTTCTCAGACCTTAAGAAGTTCCTATTATGTATTTCCGTTTCCCTTTCGTCTCGAAGATGTATCTGTAACGACGTACTAACGTCGACTTTTGGTTTATGAAATGGAATCTAGTATTTTAAATTCATACATTCTCTTGACTTGTTTACTGTAACCGATTCAACGAAAGGGGAAACTCTACGATCTTTCAATTACATCCTTAATTAGATCCTTTTCTTTTAAACATTGTAGAACTATGTCAACTCGAAACACCCGAAGCACAAGAACCACTCCAGACGATCAAACCCCGGACATAGCCCAACTCGTAGCTCAACAAGTCCAAGTTGCCATCCCTAACCTAGTCACCCAAGTAGTTTCCAACCTCATTGCACGAAGAAAGAATGGTGAAGTTATTGTATGCATCAAATGGAAGGATGGTAAGGCAAGGAAGGTAGAGCACCAGCAAGAGGAAATGACTAGGAACAATTCAAGTAGGAGCCACGAGGTAGGCAGGAATTCTAGGGTAAAGGCCCAGAACTCGAGGCGGTACCTTGGTTCCCTTCCAAAATGCAACAATTGTAACCGACATCATTTCGGAGTTTGTTTTCAGTACACGAGGTGTAATCAACTAGGACATACTGCACGATACTGTAAGATTGATGATAGGAAGAAATGCTTTAAGTGTGGAAACGTAGGCCACTTCAGGGATAGGTACCCTAGGCTGAATAAAGGGTCGATCAGTACCAGTAAAAGAAACAAAAAAAAGGGGTCACCCGAAAATACCAAGGGTGCAAAGCTCAAGAAGGAGCTTCTGTAATAGGAACTAAAGAGGAACGTCAGGATCCCCATAAGATAACAGGTACGTTTCCCTTAAATGACCATTATGCATCGGTGATTTTTGACTCTGGTGCCGATAGAAGCTTTGTATCCCTAGGATTTAGGCCACTAATCCATTAACCTCTAAGAGATTAGATAGAATTTACTCGATAGAACTTGCTGACGAAAGAAAGTTAGAGGCGGAAGATGTAATTCCTGATTGCACTTTAAGTCTAGCTGGCGAACTGTTTAGTATAGATCTAGTACCTATAGAGTTAGGAAGTTTCGATGTAGTTACAGGCATGGACTGGATGGCACGAAATAAGAGCAACGATAGAATGCTATGAGAAGACTGTTAGGATACAAATTTCGGATGGTAGAACCCTGGTGATAGAAGGGGAGAGACCCAACAGAAGTTTAGGAATAGTTTCGTGTATGAAGGCTCATAGTTATCTAAGGAAGAGGTACATAGCATTCTTAGTTCAAGTGGTAGGAAAGAAACCAGAAACAAAGAAACTCGAGGATATTCCGATAGTTCGGGACTATCCCGAGGTATCTCCGGATGAGTTGCCTGGACTACCTCCGCCAAGACAGGTCGAGTTTCGAATTGGCTTAATTCCTGGAGCAGCCCCAATCGCTAAGGCGCGCTATCGCTTAGCACCGGCTGAAATGGAGGAACTGTCAAGACAAATACAGGATTTGCCGGATAAAGGATTAATTCAGCCGATATCTTCACCCTGGGGAGCCCCTGTGTTGTTCGTCAAGAAGAAGGATGGATCTCTTAGAATGTGCATAGACTATAGGGAGCTAATCAAGTTGACCATCAAAAATCGTTATCCTCTTCCCAGGATAGACGATTTGTTTGATCCAATTCAAGGCTCTAGTTACTTTTCTAAGATTGATCTTCGATCCAGATATCACCAATTGAGAGTCCATGAGGAAGATGTCCATAAGACAGCGTTCAGGACACGCTACGGACATTATGAGTTTATGGTTATGCATTTCGGACTCACAAATGCCCCCGCCGTGTTTAAGGATCTGACGAATAGGAATTGCAGACCATATCTAGATAAGTTTGTAATCGTATTTATCGATGACATACTTATCTACTCCCAAAGTAAAGAAGAGCACGAGCAACACTTGAAAGTGGTTTTAGGAACCATAAATTGTACGTCAAATTTTCCAAGTGCGAATTTTGGACTCGAGAGGTACATTTTCTTGGTCATGTAGTTGGAAAGATAGGAATCTATGTGGACTCGGTAAAGATTAAGGTAATTGCAAGGTGAGAAACCCCGAAGACCCCAACGGAAAATCCGCCAATTCTTAGGACTAGCAGGATATTATAGGGATTCAATAAAGGCTTCTCAAAAATCACACAACCTCTGACCATGCTGACCCAAAACGGCAAGAGGACGCCTTTCAACTTCTGAAACAAAAGCTATGCAATGCACCAGTTCTGACCTTACCTCAAGGGACAGAAGACTTCGTTGTATATTGTGACGCTTCACGCCAGGGACTAGAATGTGTACTGATGCAAAGGGATAAGGTCATAGCCTACGCATCTAGACAACTTAAGAACCATGAGCAGAACTACACTACTCATGACTGAGAACTAGGAGCAGTAGTCTTTGCACTTAAGCTTTGGAGACACTATTTGTATGGAACTAAGTGCACAGTATTCTCGGACCATAAGAGTCTACAACACATTTTGGACCAAAAGATCTTGAACATGAGGCAACGAAGATGGGTAGAATTACTTAGTGGTTATGACTGTGAAATCAAATGTCACCCGGGTAAGGCTAATGTAGTAGCCAGTGCTTTGAGTTGTAAGGAAAGGACAAAACCCTTACGAGTACGAGCCTTGGAAATGCTTGTACAAACCAGTTTGAAAGAGGATATCCTAAAGGCTCAGGAAGAGGCTTTACGAGAGGATAGACTAAAGGATGAAACTCTCCATAACCTAGAGGGAAGGTTTGACCATAAGACCGACGGCGTACGGTACTTTAAGGGGAGAGTATGGGTACCCAAGATTGGCAACCTGAGAGAATTAATCCTAAAGAAAGCACACGATTCATAGTATTCCATTCATCCAGGAGCGGACAAGGTGTATAAGGATTTGAAGGAATAACTATTGGTGGTCAGGAATGAAGAGAGATATAGCGTCCTATGAGGAACGACGTTTGACTTGTTCCAAAGTCAAGGCTGAGAATCAGAAACCGTCAGGTTTACTGCAACAACCAAAATTACCGCAATGGAAGTAGGAGCGAATTTCTAGGGACTTAGTCACCAAGTTACTCAAAACTGTTAAGGGCCACGATGCAATCTGGGTAATAGTTGACCGTCAGACAAGTCAGCTCATTATCTCCCTATCCGATAAGACTATAAGATGGAAAGGCTTATGCGAATTTATATCAAGGAGTTAGTGTCATGTCACGGATGCCAATCTCCATTATTTCCGACTAAGATAGCCATTTTACGTCACGATTTGGCAGTCGCTGCAGAAAGCTTTAGGTTCCCAATTGACTAGAGTATGGCGTATCATCCGCAGACCGATAGTCAAGTAAGAGGATCATCCAAACCTTGGAGGATATGTTGCATGCATGTGTCGCAGACTTTGGAGAGAACTGGATGATCACCCACCATTGGTAGAATTTTCTTATATCAATAGTTACCACACTAGCGTACAGTGTACTCCCTATGAAGCCTTGTATGGCCGAAAGTGTCGTTCTCCGCTCAGCCGGGTAGAAATCGGGGATAGCCAATTGACGGGACCCGATAAAATTCAAGAGACCATAGACAAAATCAGTATGATTAAGGATACGCTCAAAGCTGCTAGAGATCGTCAGAAAGGTTATGCTGACAACCGTAGAAAACCGTTGGACTCCCAAGTGGGAGATAGGGTACTTTTAAAGGTTTCCCATTGGAAAGGGCTAGTACGATTCGGCAAAGGAGGCAAGTTAAGCCCTAGGTACGTTGGACCTTTCGAAATTATCGAAAGAGTCAGCCCAGTTGCTTACAAGCTTAGGCTACCTGAGGAAATGAGTGAGATTCATAACACTTTTCACGTGTCGAATATCAAAAAGTGTATAACCGATGAATTCCAAGTTATCCCTCTAGAGGAAGTCTTCGTGGACAAAACCCTCCGCTTCGTCAAGGAACCTATAGAAATTCTTGACAAGGAGGTCAAGAAGCTCAAAAGGAGCAAGATACCGAATGTTAAGGTACATTGGAGGTCCAGACGTGGACCAGAATACACGTGGGAACGTGAGGACTTCATGAGGAAGAAGTACCCTCAACTCTTTACTTGATTAGGTGTGGAAGTAACAACAAATGAATTTCGGGACGAAATTCTTTTAACCGGGGGAGACTGTGACAACCCTCCACTCCCCACCTCAGGCCAGTAAAACTTTAACTAAATTACCGGAGCAGAACAGTATTTTGTACTGTCATTTTGTCAATAACTATATTTTATGACAACAATTATTGCTTAAAGGCTAGATAAGTGCCTTTGATAATTATTGAGTCGCCACTATAGTCGGTACGCAAAACCGACTGACTATTAACAGCAGGTCCCGATTTGTTGTTCCAGATTCAAGTTCTAATCAACATGCAACAACTAGAGAATGAATTGAGAAGCCATATGTCATTGATTCTTGGATGAAAAGTTTACACACACTAACACACCAAGAACACACACACTTAAGCACAACTAACTCTCTCTTCACTCTCTTTCACAAATCAATACGTACATGCATGTTACACTTACAAATGAACTCACAATGGGTATTTATACCCAAACACTCAAACCCTTACACTTTACAACAATTACAAAATCTACCCTAATAAAGGAAAACTATTACAAAAGACTAAAACAATAAAAGTAAACTTTGACTTTATTGCCCACTTTGACCTTGCCTTTTTCTTCACTTTAAGCACCAACTTGTGATCTCGGATACAATCTGATTTTGCATCCAACAATCTCCCCCTTTGGATTCGAGATCACAAAAAGAATTAGGCAAACGTCTTCAAGAAAGCATCAACACTTTTAACATAAACAATAAACTTTCTTGAACAATAAGCTTCGATAATAATCTTCACGAATCATCCAAATCTTCATGAAGCTTTAACAAACTTTGAACACGAAGCTTTAACGAATCGAAGAATCTTCAAACAATCTTCAAACTTCAATACTTGGAATATTCTGATCATCTTGAAGTATCTTGTAATTATCTCTCGACTTCCTCAAAGTATCTTCAAGAATCATTTCTCGACGTTACACTTCAGATCCATCTCCCCAAAGTATCTTCAAAAACATTTCTAAACCATCTCCCCCTTTTTGATGAAATATGAAATAATCATCAAAACTATAGAAATGTATGATCAGATAATTCGTCACGTAAAGATACAAACATGTGAACAAACCACCATAGATATCAAAAACCATCTCACGTAACCATCTCCACCTTGTTACTCCAGAATTCCCCTTATTACTCCAAAGAAAAATACCGTCAATTCCAAAAAGTAATCTGAATCTTTTCAAATTCAGATTTAAGTGGGAAAAACCTGAAACAACACATGAATCAGTTGGAATGCCTGTGAGAAGCACAAAGCAACTCAGTACAACAAATGCACTATATAAAGAGCTTTAGTGATGATCACTCCCCAGGGCTTCCGTTCAATCATCGCAAATACAAAAAGTATCACTATGAACGTTCCGACAAAGAAACAAATTCCTTGTGTGTATTTGTGATGAAAGAAAATAGCATCAAGTGCTTTCATAAGGCTCAAAATGTGAAAACATTTCACGACTCGATGTGTAGAAATGAAGTTCGAAGGCAGGGCAGCTTCCTTCTGTTTCAATATCGATTTTCCAAATGAAAACCTGATAGAGTATGTGTTGCGTCCCCGTGATGAAATGAAACATCTCCTTGTTAAGAAGGAAATGAGTAGCTAGTGGGGTAAAACGAGAGTCGGCATTGGGCTTTGCCTTGTTTCAATATCGGGCACCAAAGAATGTGAACCAATAGATTATGTGGTTGCCCGGCTTAGAAAAGGTTGGTGCAGAGTTTTATGTTTCTTTGAACTCTGTTCTCACACCCTCCAATTCTTTTAAGCATCCTCACGTCTAACCAAGCTCTCTTATTACATTTTTCCGCTCAATCACTATGAGAATAACTCGACCACCTGAGTTATCTCCCCCACTCTTTGATGGAGACCCCTCACTCATTTCTCAAGGATAACTTCTTGGGTAGGATTGCCGGTTCTGGAAATCCATAGAAGTTCTGTTAAGCTCACACATCCCATGAAATAAGTTTCCTAAACATGAAAGTACAATGATTCATCGAGTGAATCAATGAGCCAATATGAAAAATATAAGAGCATGCTTCAAACAAATATATATATATAAACAATATAGGAGCATAAGAATTTCTTCAAACAAGTATATGAAATGAAGAACATGAATATGTAAACTTGTGTGAGAAAACTGATTCATCAAATGATGTGAGATATATTCGTGACAAACTGTGGTTCAGACAAAAAAATGTTATCTATACGAACGAGATATAGATATAGCAATGAAGAACGTATCGAATCAAAGAAACAATGAAGTACAATGAGGAAATATCAAGCGAGTGTATTACCACCGAATAATATGGTCATATAGAGACGTGGTAATAACTAAGTCAAAAGAAGCTAAACCGGTGTGTATGAATACTTGAAAAGTATATGAAAAGATAATACACAAGTATTAATCTTTGGAAACACACGGTCAGAGAATATCCGTCAACTCATCATGATATGAAAACATTTAAAATCACACTTCTAATTCGAAAAATCATTTGAGAATCGAGAAGTGAGTTTGAACATTTAAAAACATGTTTTTCATATCTGAAAGTTGTTCGTCTTTCAAATATGTAAGCATTAAAGCTTATTTAAACACTCCCCCTAAAAATAATATCTCTCTCAAGTGAAAACAAAGTATGAAAAACGTTTTTAACTGTTCATTCCCCTAAAAAAATAATATCGCATTTAAGTACTCCCCCTCAAATGGATAATCAATGATTTCTATTTAAAGCTCTTCCTCAAATTTAGAATAATACCTTGAAGACCATTGAAGATTGGGCTTGAACTGATTTATTCAAGAGCCACTTGCACATTGAAGGTCGGGTCCTAAATGGATCTGTTTAGAAACCATTTGCTCGCAGAAACTCCCCCTTGAATACTGCATTAAAGATATGGGGACCTGCAAAAACAAAATCATACAGATTTTGGTATCCACTTGAAAGTGGATCCTCTTTTGTTAAAAGAAGTTGGTTTATAATTTGGAATACTATAAGTACCATACCAACTTTTCGACTTTTCTTTTCGAACAAACTTATTTGTTCCACAGTAAGAACAACATATTTTCTTTTGAGATAATCTGATCATATGATTTACAGAGTAAATTGGATCAGGTTTAACAAAAGATTTAGCTTTAAAAACATTGTTCTTTTGAACATTTTGTTTGGGAACAAATAACTTTGGTTTATCTACATTTGGTGTAGACCCTTTAACTCTCCAAACAAACTTACCTTTCTTCTAATGATTTTTACCTGAACCATCAATCTGATGATCATAGAAAAGATTAGAAGGACGAATCTGATTAGTTGGTGTAAAACTTTTTGTTGAAGAAACATCTGCATGAAGAGAACTTGGAGCAATTTTGAATGAACACACAGAATCAGCATAATCAACATACGGTGATTGTACTATAACATCAGGACTCTTTGGTTCATTCAAATTAACTTTAAAAACAATATCTTCAAGATCTTTCACCATTGCAGATAAAAGATTCTTTTCTTCAACTGTTTCATCAAGTTTCTTTTTCAGATTAGAACTCACAATCTGTTCTTTCATAATATCAGAAGACAATTCATATAATCTTAAAGTAAGCTTTCTTACTTCTGTCTCAAAAACCCTCTTTTCCTCTTCAAAATCATTTTTCTCAAAGGTTGGTTTCTTTAGTTCAACAATCAGTTGCTCAAAACCTTTTATCTCACACTTTAAAAGGTGTTCTTTTCTTTTAAAAGCACTTCTCTCATCCGAAAGTTGAACTTCTAAATTAGCAATCTTTTTCCTAAACAGAACACTCTTTTCTTCAAAAGATTTTCTTTCTTTCTCAAAATCTTTACTCTCTTCCTCAAACTCAAACTCAACACATCTATCTTTTTCAATACGAACATTCTTTTTCTTCAAACCTTTCTTCTTACTTTCAAAAACATTCTTCTTTTTCTCAAAATCTTTTCTTTCATTTACAATCTGTCTCTCTAAATCAGAAATCTTCTTTGAAAGTTTATCACTTTTCAACCCAAAAGATTTTCTCTCTTTCTCAAAAACCTTTCTTTCTTCTTCAAAAACCTTTCTTTCATCTTGTAACATCTTTTCAAACTTAACCAACTCACTATCCACAACATTATTCTTGTTGATACAAGAATCGGTACAAGACTCAAGAGAATCAAAAACATTCATTCCATCATAAGAGTTGGAATCATCATCATCATAACAACAATTAACATAACATGTTGATTCAGAAAACTCTTTGAAAATCTTGTTTTCTTTTTGCTCATCAAAAACTGATATCTTCAAAGAAAGTTCACCAATCTTAGCTTCAAAAGCTCGTCTTTCTTTCTCAAAGTTACTTCTCTCGATGATCACGATTTTCTCAAAATCATTTACTTGGTTTGAAAGTTCTATCACTCTCGAATGAAAAGATATAAGTTTGTTTTCAACAACTTTCTTATCTTCATCTAATTCATGAACTTTCTTTTGCAAACATTCATTTTCTTTCCTCAAAGAAGTTGTTGAAAAGAATGTTTTAAGTTTTGAGTTTTGAGCATTTCCAAAAGAAAGTTTTAAGTTTTGAGCATTTCCAAAAGAATGTTTTAACATGTCATCATGCTCATTTTGCAAATCAATTTTCAAACTTGTAATTAAACTTCTTTCATTAGAAAGTGACTCTTCAAGATCAGTAACTTTAATAAGAAGATCAGCCTTTTCAGCATTTGATATAGATAAACTTTGCTGAAGCTCAGTTATCTGTTTTGACAATTCTGAATTCTCGATTCTTGCCCTTTTTCACTCTGTAATAACTTCTTTAAATCCACAATCTTCATTTCTAACAAGGATTTGTCAGAACTTAACTTTAGATTTTCCTGGTTTAGCTCAAAGACACGATGACTGTATGTCATATAATTCTTCCATAATGTATGATAGTCAACAGGCTCTGTCATCTCGACTAATCAACAATAGAACTTGAAAATGATCGTTAATTCACTGAAACTGGTAGATTTCTTCCGAACTTCTGAAGGTATACTAATCTAAGAATCTGTAGCTAATCTGAACACTTCTTTTGATCAAAGACAAGGTTAGTGACAAAAGTCAAAAAGTCAACCTAAAAGTCAACTGGTGAATAGTGAAATCCCGAGAAAAAAAATATTTTTCAAAAATTTGAAAGTTGATTTTGACCGCGAAATTGAAATCTTAGTCCAAAAATACAACCTCTCGGAAATCACCAAAATCTCGGAAAAACCGGCATTTTCGGGAAAAAATGACCTTAAAAATGACTGAACTTTTTCACCGTAAAATCAGATAAGAAGTCTAAAAAAGTTTACGTGAAAAAACGCCCGAAAAACGCTTCCAGACTCGGAAAACACTATATTCGGAACTTTTTTTTTTTTACTCAAACTAATCGGATTCGGAAAACACTATATTTCGATTCGGATTTTTCAATTTTCCGAATCGGAAAAGGTTGTTTTCCGAATCGGAAAATCAAAATATGATAGAGTTCCGAGATAAATTTCGAGTTGGTATTTGGTCAAATTCCGAATCGGAAAATGATGTTTTCCGAATCGGAGTTTGATTAATACCAAGTCGGAAAACGAGTATAACTACCTTCGAACAAGATTTCCGAATCCAAAAATTTTCCGATTCGGAAAACTTCAAAATTCCGATTCGGAAAACTTGAATATCCCAATTCGGAATTTATGAATATTCCGATTCGGAATATATGAACACCAATTCGGAAAACGAGAGAAAACCCGAGCAGAAGGAAAAAAAACTCAAAAATTACAGCTCTAAACACCAAATTTTGACTCTAAATCACTTCTAAACACAGTAAAAACATCATATTAACCGTTGGACTCCCAAGTGGGAGATAGGGTACTTTTAAAGGTTTCCCATTGGAAAGGGCTAGTACGATTCGGCAAAGGAGGCAAGTTAAGCCCTAGGTACGTTGGACCTTTCGAAATTATCGAAAGAGTCAGCCCAGTTGCTTACAAGCTTAGGCTACCTGAGGAAATGAGTGAGATTCATAACACTTTTCACGTGTCGAATCTCAAAAAGTGTATAACCGATGAATTCCAAGTTATCCCTCTAGAGGAAGTCTTCGTGGACAAAACCCTCCGCTTCGTCAAGGAACCTATAGAAATTCTTGACAAGGAGGTCAAGAAGCTCAAAAGGAGCAAGATACCGAATGTTAAGGTACATTGGAGGTCCAGACGTGGACCAGAATACACGTGGGAACGTGAGGACTTCATGAGGAAGAAGTACCCTCAACTCTCTACTTGATTAGGTGTGGAAGTAACAACAAATGAATTTCGGGACGAAATTCTTTTAACCGGTGGAGATTGTGACAACCCTCCACTCCCCACCTCAGGCCAGTAAAACTTTAACTAAATTACTGGAGCAGAACAGTATTTTGTACTGTCATTTTGTCAATAACTATATTTTATGACAACAATTATTGCTTAAAGGCTAGATAAGTGCCTTTGATAATTATTGAGTCGCCACTATAGTCGGTACGCAAAACCGACTGACTATTAACAGCAGGTCCCGATTCCGACCACTAGACTGTCGAATTAATTTTAAAATGACCCAAAATATAAAAAAAATATCAATTTCTAATAAGTTCCTTAATAAAAATTCGAAAACTGCTTTCGTTACGCAAAAATCGCAAAAACACGCGTTTTCGGTAACGGTTTCTAATTTTAGCAGCTTTTTACACCCAACACTACAAAAATTCAACAAAACTAAATCATTTTTGTTAAAAGTCCAGCCATTTTAATTAGAAAACCATCTTGGGTGCACATGGTTTGAGTTAGTGGGAGACAGGATTCTACAACAAACCAATACATGTGTAGTCTACTTACACACACCACACTTCTCTTCAAAACTCACCTCACCTCTCTCTCCCTCCCTCCTTTCTCTCCCAACCGTCCACCACCACCAATCTCTACCCTCCTCCTTCTCTTTCACTCAATATAAATACACACACACCCCTACCTTCTTTCATTTGCTCATTCTCAATCTTCTCTTATACACATCTTTCTCCTACTTCTCTCTATGTTCTTCCTTGAAGATCTTCAAATCTTCAAGTCTTCAAGGTAAAGATTCATCAAGATCATCTTCTTTTCTTCATCATATCATCATCATCTCAATGTTGTGAGATGAAAGTATTTGCATCTTTATGCAAAGGAAATCATCTAGGATCAATCAAAAGTTGGGATGCATGGATGATCTTCATAATTCTTGTTTCATAACTTCAACTCTTGTTCATACAATGTTGTAAGAGGTTTACATTTCAAGTATTTCCTTTATGTTCTTGTTTCTTCTTATTATTTCGTATAAATGCAATAAGAGTGGTAAATCCCTCATTGCATGTTGTTAGTTTATGCATATTGTTGTTATATTCATTGTGAATATCGTACCTCTCAAAACCTCTTTGCACCCTTTTATTGTCTTTAGATTCATGTTTTTCTTCTTGATTTGTGTTCATCTACCACCATGAATGTGGTTATGATGACACATCTCATAGCCAAATACCCTTTCTTTGCTTGGATCATCAAAAGTTCAAGCAAAAAGTGAGTTGATGGCTTATGATTATAATCTAGATGTTTAAATTGGTAAATATGTGAATGCATGTGTGAAATGTGTTTTATGAAGTGATAATCCTTCAAACACATCTGGTCTTGAACTTTGGTAAAGAGAAATCATCATAAAATTAACTAAACAAAAGAATAATTTTGTTATTCAACAACTAGTTAAAAAAATCGTCCAACAGATTCTGGACAGATTCGGACCTGACTTTGAGAGGCCATAACTCCTTCATAAAATGTTCAAATGACATGATTCTTTTTTTTAAATTCAAGTTCATTGAGTTATCTTTCAAACCCCACTGACCGTTTGCAAAAATTCCAAGTTACGGACCCTCAAACAGTCCGTACAAAAAGGTTGCACAACAGCTCTAGTTGCTGTCACTACTTTAATAAACCTTCTGTTTGAGGACCCTAACCTTTTCCAAAAATTATGAAGTTTGGTCAGTAATTAGTAAACCCATATGGCTAAAACATATTAAAATTTCGTAATTTTTAGAGTTATGCATCATACCCAAATGCATGTCCCAAAACAGCCTCCGAATCTGTCAAGAATGGGAAAAACTGAAAAATGTTATTTTATGTAAAATCTTATTCCTTCTAAAAGGTGTTTAATTACTTTTGTTTGTGGTTTGTTGTGTCATGTTGCGATGAGCATGGCATTGCGGGGAAAAAACTATGCTTCTAGGAGATTAGTAGTGGCTCGTTAATCTTGGGTGTAAGTATTGCATGATAAGTACCATATGCCGGGATTTTGCGAGACACGCGCATGATTGCGAAACCCGCGCAAAATCCAACTATCAAGTTTTCTTGCTTGAACTTATTATATATCTCCGGTATCATTTTTAACGCCAACTATATATATGTGTTATTAAACCCGTGAACTCACCAACTATGACGATAGTTGACTTTTTAACTCTCATGCTTTTCAGGCGAGCCAAAGTAAGAAGATTGAAATGCACATGTGTTACGCCTTCATGCATATCAAGATTAAACTTCCTTTCCGTTGTAATTTGATTTTCGTTGTAATAATTTTTAAGACTTTAGTACAATGTAATATTGTAAAACTTAATTATTTTGATATGCTATGGCGTTTATTGTCTATACTTGTGTTGTGCTACTTTGCGCTGTTACACTCCGTGTTTCCGCTTTAGCGGGGTGTGACAGCCGGCGATGGTTGTGGCACCTTGGCGTTGCTGCTGTCGTCGGATAGAGGCAACAATGGTGGTTGGTGTTGTAGTCGATCGCCACGAAGGCGATGGTGGTGGCGGGTTTCAATTGTTGTTGTTGCTGGTGGATTTAAGCCGTCGATCGACGGCCACGAATGGCGGATCGACGGCCACAAATGGCGGATCGACGGTGGCTGTTGGATGTTTGTGTTCGCCGGCCACAGGCGGCGATGATGGTGGTTGTAGCTGCTGTTGTCGTCGCACGCCGGGGATGACGGTGGCGGTCTTGCTGCTGTTGTCACCGACAGTGGCTGGTGGAGGGAACTCGCAAACCATCGCACGGTGGTTGGTGGTGGCAGTTTGCTGCTATCAACCGCCGGCAGTGGTGGTGGTTTAACGGTTGATGCTGCCGTTACCTGTTGAGTGACGGTGGTGGGCCACGGTAAAGGATTGATGCTAATCCTCGATAGGCTTCGTGTTCATAGGGTTTAATTTTGAACCGTAAGGTTTAATTAATCTAACCCTAGATAATTTTATTTTTGGGTAACAATTATAATTACCCTATTAAAATTATTTTGTCATAATTATAAAATTCAGTTAAGGATTTTATAATTTTAAGGAATCCTGATTTTATCGTAACAGTTTGTTTTTAGTTTAATTAGTTTAAACTGCTTTTGGTTGTCATAGCTAAGCCCTAGACCCGTGGTTGTGTTTTGGTTGTTTATTTTTCTGTTTTTTGTTAAGGGAGGCCTACGTGCCATTTACAACCCTTTTGTGAATCCTGTATTTTATTTATTTTATTTGGGAGGCATGTGTGCCATTTACAACCCATTATTGTAAATTAGAATAATTAGAATTTTAAAGAAGCCAAAGAACCGCATACGGAGTATGGAGACACAACCAAAGATGTTGGAGCCAATGGGAGCGCCAGAAGTTTCAAGCCATGTGTATTGTCTGTCACATAGGTTGAGACCGTCGTATTTGTGTTGGCTCATGAAACGACAATAGTAGAAGGGTAAGGCTATGACATAGTGTATATTTTCTCTTCCGTGGTTTGTCATAATTGTGTGGCTGTGATAAAATATATTTCTCAAAAAAACTAATGAATTGTTTTTCCAAAGCCTAAAGGTTCGATTATAGTTTGTTTTTCGAATCAGTCTTAAAGAGGTTTTTTAAATTAAAATTGGCTAAAAACCCTTAGGTTAAATCATAGATCAGTAGTGCGACCCATTCGGGGACACCTCTAGCGTAAGATCCGCAGGTATTGGAAGTGCCCAAACCTTGAGCGCCCGCGTTCAAACCGAAGTTGGAGGGGGTGAAAAGACTCTGCAATAATCGGGAGGTACCGGACTAAGCACATCCAGTCCCGAGTGGTGCGATCTATTTTGGTTTTTTACAAAATTCACCGGGTGGTACCGGGCCAAAGCGCACTAGAGGGACTAAATATGCACGGATTTATCCGATGTCTTGACTATCTAGAAGTTGTTTTTCGTTTAAAATGCGATTGGTATAAGTGGTTACCTACCAGAAATAGCATGGGTCGGCTTATGTGTCCAAACCGCTTGTCGATACATGTGATATATGGATTCTAGTCTAATAAATTCATTTTTCTAAGGTAATAATTTATTAAAAGTTTTTATAATCGAATAACTAAATCGGAATTTTATTCTTCCTGTAGATGTCTTATACTGCTATACCGTTTTATTCACCTGAGAAGTGTCTCTGCCTCATAATGGGGAAATGGAAGCTTACAAGCCAAAATTTTCTAGTTTGGAAATTGCACCTTGACAATGTTTTGAGTGCACATGGTAAGTTTTAT
Organism: Centaurea solstitialis; assembly: GCA_030169165.1. Classification (NCBI taxonomy): domain Eukaryota; kingdom Viridiplantae; phylum Streptophyta; class Magnoliopsida; order Asterales; family Asteraceae; genus Centaurea; species Centaurea solstitialis. The sequence goes on along the minus strand of CM058041.1, from coordinate 39,751,423 downwards.
GTAATCGAGAAACCAATTTCACGACCTAATAGCAATTCTCCAGAAAATGAATTTGCTCAATATTTTAGATATATGGCTGATGAGTCGGATGTTATGTCGATTCTTTCTTTTCCTGCTTCACTCGAGTTTATGGCCGATTTGAGAGTTAAGTTTTGCCATGAGGTCATGAAAGATATAGAAAACTAGGTAGGTTTCTATAGGGAAGTATCTGATCATGCAGGAGATATTTTCACTGAAGCTGGAAATGGATCAATCAGTTAAAGACCATCTCATGGAAATGAGAAGGGTCTTTAAATGTTTGTCACGATTGGGATACAAGATGGATCAGGAGGAGCTGGTGTACCTGATGTGGTTCTCACTCCCGAAGGAGATACATGTCACAGTTAGTGATTACATGGGAGATCCCGGGATGAACGTGGCAAAGGTTCATGAGGACATTTCGGACAGTTTGGAGCCAAAGCCAGCAAGTGTTGAACTCATGGACACAGATTGGATTAATGAGCTGGGAGATCTGAGTTGCCCAGAATGTGGTAGTCAGGATATCTACATCCACTCATTCAACGCTGGCCAGATGGACATCAGTTTACCCGATGCACCAGGTATCTTTATGATAGATTGTTTGATCACTTCTTATGAATCATGGGTACTTGATACAGGCAGTGGTAATCATATTTGTAATCATTTATAGGGATTCAATAGAAGGGAGACTTTGAGGAAGGATCTTTCGAACCTACGAGTTGGTAAAGGCACGATGCTTGTAGCTGAAGCCGTAGGATCTTACAATCTTAGCTTACCCTCAGGTCTAGTTTTGGAACTTGAAAATTTTTATTATGTTCCTAAGATGATCAAAAATATTATTTCTTTCGATTTATTGGTAGACCATTGTTTTTATTTAAAATATGATTATAAAATGATTTCTTGCTTTAAAAATGATGTCTTTTATTTCAAAGCAACTCCCACTAATGGTCTATATGTATTAAATTTGCAAGAAAATAATAGTGAAATCTATCATATAAGTAAATGATCCAAAGAAATTGAGGATCAAACTTACCTCTGGCATTGTCGGCCGGGACACATAAACAAGAAACGCATAGAACAACTCCAAAAAGGAGGACTTCAAGGGTCTTTTGATTTTAGACTATTTAACAACTGTGAATCTTGTTTATCTGGCAAGATGACAAAGCAGCCTTTCAACAAAGATAATGAAAGAGCTAGTGACTTGTTAGGAATTATACACACAGATATGTGTGGTCCTTTCAGTCATGAGGCAAGAAGAGGATACCGGTACTTCATTACCTTCACTGACGATTTTAGTAGGTATAGATATGTCTATCTGATAAGACATAAGTTTGAAGCCTTTGAGAAATTCAAGGAATTTCATAATGAAGTACATAATCAACTTGACAGGAAGATCAAGTTTTTACGGTCAGATCGTGGCGGCGAATATCTAAGTCAGGAGTTTGACAATCATCTGATGGAATGTGGGATTGTATCACAACTCACACCTCCGTATACACCTCAGATGAATGGTGTGTCAGAAAGGAGGAATCGTACCTTACTTGATATGGTACGATCAATGATGTGTCGCTCCACACTACCAGTATCGTTCTGGGGACATGCACTCGAAACAACAGCACACATACTGAACAAAGTGCCAACAAAATCGGTAGAAAAGACTCCGTACGAGATTTGGACCGGTAAGAAACCTAAGTTATCTTTTCTGAAGATTTGGGGTTGTGAGGTATACATCAAGCATGAAACCTCAGAAAAACCAAACCCAAATCAGATAAGTGTATCTTCGTAGGTTATCCCAAGACCACAGTGGGATACTACTTCTACAATCCTTACGAGAACAAAGTATTTGTGGCTCGAAATGGAGAATTTCTGGAAGACAAATTTCTCAGTTTAGAGAATACTAGAAATGATGTAGATCTACAAGAAGTAGAGGAAGATACTACTTTACCGATCGTTGAGCCAGTAACTCAACAAGAGCATGTTGAGACTCAACTAGAAACGGTTGAGGAAGTGCAAACACAGGATCTTCGCAGATGCACTAGGATACAACAAGAACCAGATAGGTATCTTGGATTTCTAATCACCCAAGACCATAGGGATTTGAATGAACCCACATCCTATGGAGATGTTGTCTCAGGCGGTGAGTCTGAATAATGGCTGGAAGCCATGAACGCAGCGATACAATCCATGTACGACAACTTGGTATGGCAATTGACAAATTTGCCCCAACACTGTAAAGCTGTCGGGAACAAATGGGTTTTCAAAAAGAAAACAAACATGGATGGAAATGTGCACACATTCAAAAAAAGACTAGTTGCAAAAGGTTTCACGCAAACTCATGGCATCAACTATGATTAAATTTTTTGCCAGTAGCCATGCTAAAGTCTATTAGGATTCTAATGGCAATTTCAGCGAGATTTGGCAAATGGACGTCAAGACCGCCTTCCTTTACGGGAAGTTAATAGAAGATGTCTATATGCTACAACCAGATGGGTTTGTAGATCCTAAGAATCCTAATAAGGTGTGTAAGTTGCTAAAATCCATCTATGGATTGATGCAAGCATCTAGGAGCTGGAACTTACACTTTGATGAGCGAATCAAAGAGTTTGGTTTTTCCAAAAGTGAGTTTGAGCCATGTGTTTACACCAAGTTAAGTGGGAGCATAGTAACTTTCTTGGTCATATATGTAGATGATATTCTACAGATAGGAAATGATGTGCCAACCTTGCAAGGAGTAAAACCTTGGTTAGGTAAATATTTCCAGATGAAAGACCTTGGAGAAGCGACCTATATACTTGGTATTAAGATCTATAGAAATAGATCTAGACGGCTTATCGGACTTAGTCAAAGTACATATATTGACAAAATCCTGAAAAGATTCAGGATGGATGAATCCAAGAAAGGGTTCATCCCGATGCAGCATGGCATAGTGCTAAGTAAAGCACAGTGTCCTGTGTCTAGCCAAGATTAGGACAAGATGAAGTCGATTCCATATGCTTCTGCAATTGGATCGATCATGTATGCCATGTTATGTACTAGGCCCGATGTTGCTTACTCAGTAAGTGTTACGAGCAAATACCCGCAGTAGCGGTGTACTCCCCACAAGCTTTCCAGACACGTTTTCAAGACTACCTAAAGGTATATCGTTAAACCCCCTTAGCTCGAAATAAGGAGGTTTTTGTTCATGATTGTTCAAATTAACTAGTTTTAGCATATTTAACGTATCCATGATTTTTGCAAAGTTTATACGAGAAATCAAAATTTTCGTAGCTACTTGTTGTGGTGGGAACTAACAGGGTTGTAACGCTATTATGGATGTTTGATGATTTATTCAAAGTAGAGAATAAAAGCACAAGTGATGTGACGAAACATTCATAGATACTCATCAGAGTGTTTGAGTAATGGAAGTGACCAGTTTCAAGTCTGCTCCATGGAGCCTAAGTCATGAGCATTGACTTGATGATAGGTTGTCCTTAGACCTAAGATATTTGGTTTGGAAATGTGGGGACTATTGTACTCTTAGCACGTTCTAACGCTGCACCGTAACAGGGCGGCCATAAGGGGCGTGACTAGATGCAGCGGAAGCCATGTATCCAGATGCAGATAGTCAAGATGGGATTTACACCTCCTTTACGGGAGAGATATTTTCGGGCCCTTTGGCGGTTAAGACTGGCAGGAATGTGTGGTTTATAAAATATTGTTTCTCTCTCCTACACATTTATTTTTAAGCTCTTTCATTGGTGGAAAAATATTAAAGTATTGTTTCTCTTTCTTCTAAAGAGCTTTAGAGATTTCTCTATATTTAGAGATTTTTGTAGTCTCTCTCCACTTTTTCTATTATAGTGTAAGAGATAACATAGCTGTTGGAGCAATACAAATGTTAAAACCCTTATTTTTTCTATTTTAGCATAGCTGTTGGAGATGCTCTAAGAACCATTACCCAACCCACCTTGAAAATCACATGTCATATTATCAAGTTTATGATTCTCAAGATATTTAGTTCATGCCTTCTTCTGTTTCCAAAGTCTCAGGCACCCTAAAGTAATTAATGGACGACCTTTCCTCACTTTTTTGGGGTGTTCTTAGATGAATCTTTCTCTGGCTCAACTAGTAGAAATTAATGGGGATCCATATTCTTCTACTAGCGAGTCTTCATTATGCCTCTCATCCACACTATTTGCTACCCTCGTGATGCCTTCATTTTTGGTAAATGAAGCTACCCATTCAGTCTAAGATGAATCTGTCATCAGTGCTAATGATGATCATGAGGAGAATGAAAAAGATGACGATCATGAACCTAACAATGATGATGACGCAATGATCAGATGTCCAAATGATAAAAATGATGAAAATAACGATGACTTTGTCATCAAAATAATTAAAAAGTTTGGAACTAAAAGCAACTCAGTAGTCGGTGGAAGATATCTAGCCATCTAAGGGGTAGTGGCCTCCTTGGAAGAGCGTTGATAAATGGAAAGGCAAATTGGTGGAAGATTTAGCCTCTTGTGGTCTAACTGATGGGGAATCTAAGGTCTTAAGGTTAAAACTTGGTTATGATTTTATATACATAATTTACTGCATCAATGAGCATATCCAAGGTCTTAAGCTATGCGTATATAGGTGGTGAAATATCCCATCTACCCATGGTTCCATTCTAGACATGCACAACAATTGTGGCCACTGAGTTATCAGGAGCTGATATCTTACAACTATAATTTGGTGAGATTAGTCTAGACATAGCTCATGACACCCTTCCAAAAAAACATAGTATTTGTTATTTAGACGAGTTGAAATTGTCATGATAACAGACATAGGTGGTAATAGGGGTGAGCATTAGGCCCGAATCGGCTCGGACCGGACCGAACCCGGTTTAGAACCGGAACCGAAAATAAGAATTTTGAAGAACCGAAAACCGGACCGTATAGGTAATACCGGTTCCGGTGCCGGTCCCGGTCCCGGTTTTTCGGTCAAAAACCCGGTTGGAGCCAATATTCATAGTTTAAAACAAAATCGTATAACATATGCTATTTCTACATTTATTATTTGTGTATTATGGTTAAAATAAATAAAATTGTTGATTGTGTCTATATATATGATGGAATAAATGATTTCAACTATTTATATTATACGTTTAAAGTATATACATAATATGAGATTTCGAATTATATGTAATGAAATTAAAGATTTTACCTATCGTATATGTTTTGATTCAATGTTAACTAAAAAGATATTGCGAATTTTGTGAATTAGTATTTATATGTTCGATATATGAAATCATTTTATATTGTTTTTGAACTTTCGGGCCGGTCCCGGTTAATTACCCGAAAAATGGGACCGAACCCGGTTTGGAACCGGAACCGAAAATGAGAGATTTGTAGAACCGAAAACCAGACCGGTTGCACTATACCAGTGTCGGTTCCGGTCCCGGTCCCGGTTCGGTTCCGGTTCGGGCCGGTTTTTACGGTTCCATTGCTCACCCCTAGATGGTAAACTTTTCTTTACATCTGAAAATGTATCCGGTTAAACAATTTCATTACAACACTTCATAAAATAGACTTGTTGAAGGCTATATGTATATATCTACACTAAAGATAAATACTCCAAAACCCAACTTCAACAATTACACAAAAAGTATTTCTCATGGATCTTTAACATGAATGACTTGAACAATAAAAAAGATGATGTTTTTTCTTCCTATCTTGACGCATCTTTGCATAGCAGGATTGATCGATCTGCAGTTATTGTATTAATGTTACAAGCTGAAATGGTTCAAATTCATTAAAAAGAAATCAGTATAGAAAATTGAAGTCCTACAATAGAGTATGTTGGCATGAATAAGGGTACGATGATGTGGGCAACCCAATATATTTCGCCCAAAAGAGGGTTCGGGAGGGGTGGGATGTAAGCAGTCTTGATCTATAATTTTTTAAAGATAAAGTATCAAAAGTCAAAATGTCTAGAAAGATTTATATCCCACTTCAACAACTACTCTTTTCAGAGACTTCAACATTAATTATATTATTGAAATATTCAATATTTTTTATAAGATATATTTTTCTATTCTAGGCATTTCATTTCAGTTTCTCCTACCAGTGAGAAGATTTAGAAATTATTACTCTCTTACCTATGGAGTTTTAGAGATTTCTTCAGATTCAGAGATTTTCACCCCCATCTTTCTTTTCTTTTTTCTATTTTAGCATACATTAGCACAGGTGTAGGAGCAATAATATCTCTTAAATAAAAAAAAATCTTCATTTTAACATAGCTGTGGGAAATGCTTTTTACCTCTTTACTTGTTTACCGAGTTTTCGTACAACTAGATAACATTCAAAGTGGAATTCAGATCACAATGTCATTCTAAGTAGTAAAAGAACATTTATATAAACAATAAAATTAGAACATACCTACATTAGCAACGATCAGTTGAACCTTTTAACTTCTCATACGGAAACTGGTCATACCCGTATTTCTTTCTCAACTTATCCTTCATAAAATCACCTCGGGCTTTTATTCGAGCTTGTTGAGGAGCAACATGTACATAAGAAAGATGCAAACCAACATCAAAACAAACAAAGGCATTGTCATCCAAAGCTTTTGGGGTGTTTGAGGGAAAGCACAAAACCATTTCCCCTTTTACACGCTATCAAGAAATATAAGTGACAAAAGAACCAACACACTAATTATTACATATCCAAGCCATATAATCCACAAACACTAAGGGCGCGTTTGGTATGCAGGATTCCTTGGGAATCTGAAGGAATTGGAATCCAATTCCCAAGGATTCTTGTGTTTGGTAAGATTTTAGAGAAAGGAATTGGAATTGGGAGAAGGAATTGAAATCCCTCAAATGAAGGAATTTGAAATTCTTAGGTACCTGGAAGGATTTTAAAATCCCTTGACATGGGAATTTCTAAATTACCAGATTACCCTTCAATTAGATGTCCTAACTTACTACTTCCCTTCAACCCTCGTCGCTTCCACCTCTTCCAATCCTCTGCCTTCCAATCGTCCGTCTCTACTGCTTCGACCCACCGCCGACCGCCGTTGGCGCTTCGACCCACCGTAGACCGCCACTGCCGCTTCCACCCACCGCTGACCGCCACTGCCGCTTCCACCCACCGCCGACTGCCGCTTCCACCCACCGCCGACCGCCGCTGCTACTTTCGGCGGAGGTTGTGATGGTGGTAAGAAAAAAAGTAAGAAAAAGTAAGAAAAAAACATAAGAACAAAAGAAGGGTAAGTCTGTCATTTTGCATATCTGAATCTGAATTCCAATTCTATCGGACATTTCTGCCAACCAAACAGATTATGGAATTGGATTCCAATTCCATTTCCTGCCAACCAAACAGGATATGGAATTGGATTCCAATTCCTTTAGGATTCCAATTCGTTCAAAAAGATTCCAGCAAACCAAACGCGGCCTAACAATTGGTCAACACAAAGTAAAACACATTTTTCATAGACAAAAAGAAGATATATAAAGACTTGGGTAGGATTATCATCTTATAGCTGCATTTGGTACATAGGACACGACAAAACAAGACAAAACTCATTATGCTGTGTTTGATGCAACATGGGACACAAATCTATCATAACAAATAAAGGTTGCTTCCCATGGCATTTCAAAAAAGCCATTGTTGGTCCCAAGTAGGTGACTTTCAAGTAAGGATAGTGTTTGGGATTATAGAAGGGGGGGGGGGGTTGAATATAATCACACAATTTTTCACTTTTAAATTCTTGTTGTATTAACAAAATGAATTTACAGATTGTTGCGGAAATAGAAAAGACTAATAGTCTAAACTAAACAATCTAAGTTCTTTCACTATGCACTAAGTGAGAAGAGAATAAAGAAAGAAGATAGAGGGAATAAGAGAGAAAGGACTTGAGTAGAATTAGGATGAAGAAGAAGTATGGAGAACATCTCTTCACGTCCTATTTATACTCCATGCATTAAATGCATGCAGACCTACTATTGTGACGTGTCACAATGTGAGTGGTCTGTTGTACTATTTACTATAAACAAATACTCTTTGCATGGTGTGCAAAAGAGGATGTTTGTAAACAGTTGCCTTGAGGTCTGATAAGTACGGAGGGAACAGTAAAGTAACTGCCCTTATGTACTATTGTGTCAGTAAAGGCGGATAATCCTTTTGTGCATTAGACTAAGACATTGTTCTAATCCTTCAGGATCAGGATACTGATCAGTGACTAGAGTCCTGAAACTGAGGAAGTTCAGGGTCACGTGTATCCTGATGAATCTTCAGGATGTCATACGATAGTGAACAGACTGCTATCACTGAGTTCCGTCTTCAGATCACGAGCATGCTGTTCCTGTCATCAGCTATTTCTTCGACGTCGCTGATGGTTCTTTGAGTATGATCTTAATGTCTTCAGGAGGAGGTCTTCACTTCAGTGGACAGGATCAGTAGACTGCAGAACAGGCTCGTTAGTCTCCTGATCCTGATCCTGAAATCTATAAAGTTAAGTTACAGTACAAGTAACATGGAATAACACTGAACAGACTCAGTGATAATTCCTCAAGCTATAACAGAAGTAAAAACCTATTCACTAAGTAAAGATTCAGGATCATTATCATTTCATCAGGTCTTAGGAGAGCTGGATCAACAATCTCCCCCTAAATGATAATGATAAGACAATAGAGTAATTGTCTTAATCTAGAAAAGTTAGAAATAAATCTAAGTCTAGAACTAAACAGTAGGAAATAGAACTCATAAAGGTACATGTCCCATTTACTGTTTTGAGGGATCTTTTTCAGTACTATGATGGAATGAAGTACAATGCACTGAATTGCATTCTCATTAATCTCATTTAAGTATTACAAGAGTAAGGAAAATACAAGAGTACATGACAGGAGTACTGAAAGAAAAAATTACAAAATATCTAACTATCAGATTCTTCGCTAATGTATTCAGTCTTGACGCAAACAGGAACAGGAGTGTCGCTGAAGGCAAGTCTGTGATCAAGTATAGCTCTGACAGTGCGAATAATCTCTTTGTTGTCTGGATTTTTCTTATCTTGTTGTGCAGTGAAGAGAACTGTCAAAAGATGTTCATAGGGCGCTATGTGTAGCTCACTGAAGCGCTGAAAGCGTAGGATTTTTGAGTTATCGCTAACATAAATGCCATGAACAGGTTCTCTGATTACTTGTCCTTCAGATAGAGAGATTCCAGGAGGGAGTGAAAGATCAAGCATTGAGAGGTCGAGAGGTTTAACAACCATTCTGGGAAGACAGGGAGTAGGTCTTCTTGTAGAGGTGCCTGCAGATCTTCGAACTGGTTGCTGAGATAGGACTGAAGAGTAATGGAGCAGGTCATCAGGTATTTCAGTTGTCCTTCTGATGCGAGCAATAAGTCCTTCAATGACTACTTCTACTTCAGCCCGACAGTTCTTGTTGGCTTTGGGAAGTAGGGATCTGATTTCGTTCCACTCTGACAAGTTGTAACGATCTAACTTGTCCAGAGTGTGCTCTGCGTCCTTTACTCCAGAGCGTTTGACTGTGATCCAGATTTTGCAAGGATTACCTTTCTTGCCTCTAGATCGGCGAAGATGGATTCCTGAGATGGCAGCACCATGCTTTCGGAGGTGTAACCGATCTCTGCACCAGTCAAGCTCAGCGTTTACTTCTCCAGTCTGTACCTCTGCATTTTTGTTGAAGACCTTCAGAACAGCCTTCTGTGCAAGGATAGGATCTGCACTTATTTCTGCATCTTCATCTACAAAATCCGATGCAAGCCTTCGAGCGGCTTGGGCAGAGAGGAAAGCTTCCTTCTGCTTTTTATTGTGCTCTAGTTGAGCCTGTACAGCTTCGTTGTACTCCTCCTGCGAGAGATAGGCGAACTCGGAGTCACAAGAGGTATGAAGAGGGATTTTTACTCTTGTACTCTCGAGTCGCTCTATCACGGCGTCTAAGCGCCCATCCCTGTCAATGGCAAAGGAATTGTCAGGGTAATTTTCACCTTCAGATCTAGGAGAGTTTGAGGGAGGCGATCTGGGTGAAGAAGCAGGGGTAGAGAAGTCATCAGAGATGAATTCATCATCTGATGAAAGACATATTGTATCAGGGGTGGCTCGGATTTCAGGGGTTCTGGATGAAGAGGCTTCTTGGTTGAAACGGGTTGTAGGACGGGTAGTAATGGTTTCTTGGTTGAGGGGTGTGATCCTGAAGGTCATAGTAGCTAATTCAGCTCTGGTCTGTTCATTGGGACTATTCTCCATTAGGCGAATAATGTCACCAGTGACAGAACCATAGTTGACATCTTCAGGATAGGCTTGGGTATTAGGTTCAGGTTCAGTGTGAGAGGTGATTTCAGGAGAAGGTAGTTTAGGAGGTTGGTAGATAACCATTTGAAGGTTATTAGGAGGGGAGTCTTCAGGTGAGGTGTCTAAGGTGATGGTTTCAGGGGTAGGTTTGGTTTTAAGAAGAATAGATATAGGTTGGTTATCAGAGGAAGAGAGAGAGGATGGTAGTAGAGACATACCAGAGGCATCAGGGTTCTCCCCCTGAGGTTGTGCGAGCCCTGGAATGGGCGCAGAGGTAGGAACCTTCTCGACGAAGATGTCGTCGTCTATATCATCATCATCATCTTCATCATCATCATCCTCGTCTTCATTATTCCCCCCGGCTTCAGTGGTTCTCCAGTTCGTGGAGGGGGAATAGGCGGAATGGTCTCGGGGCAGTCTCTCCCCTCAACAGGTGCCTGCACTAAGGCAGTTGTTGATACACTCCTTTGGAGGAGAGAGGCCATGTCACTGAGGACTTTGCGCGTGATGTAGGATGATGAGATCAGGGACTGTAACACATCCCTGTCCGCCGTGGTGAAAGATGGAGGTGGCGCAGGAGCAAAGGTGAGGGCGTTGACAGCAGAGGAGAGCCCTGTCACCTGCTCCTGGATGGCGCGGATGGCAGCTTCCTGAGCATCCAACCTCTGAACCACCGTTGATTGGAAGGTGGTGAGAGAGTTGGTGCTGTTGTTGATTGTTGTGGAGAGCGCAGGGAGAGCCGTTGCCTTCAGGTCATCAATAGATGCCTGAAGGTTGGTGGAGGAGGAGGCAACTTGTGAAACCTTGTCGTGGATGTTATCCAGACAAGGAATGGAGAGGGTGACGGCCGTGGGCGGCGGAGTTGCGGCGACGGCGGCGGCAGTGGCACTGGCGGCGGCGGCTTCAGCAGCGGCTGCAGCAGCTTTGGCAGCAGCAAGCTCCTGTTGTAAAGTCTGGAGACGTGCTGAATGCTCTGCCTCCTTCTGCTGGAGGGCTGTACGGGCCTTCTGCAGGTTCCGTTCAGCGGACTGCCTGCGAAGCTCAGCTGTGTTCAGCTGATGCTCGGCATCCGTGAGAATAAAATCATTGAAGGGGTCATCCTGATGAAGTTGGGGATGCCCTTCAGAACCTGCTCCTAAAGAACCTGTAAAAAGAGGAGCTAAATGAGTACTAGAAGACTCAGTAGCTTTCATAGAAGAAGAAAAGGTAACAGTTTGCTTAGAAGTATTACCTGAGGCTAGGAGGGTATCAGAACGATTACCCCCCTCATTCTCTGAGTGTTCGAGTTGAACAACCTCAGGTTCTTGTGTAGCAGGAGCAGAGATAGGAGTATCTGCAGTGGAAGAATTTTTAGATAAAGGAGATGGTTTATTAAAGTACTGGGGCAGGGTAATGTAATATTTCTTACCAGCCGCCTGTTTCTTTTTCTTTTGCGCCTTAGACTCGGCGCGTTTTGGAGGAGGTGGAGGAGTGGCAGAAGATGGTTGGGGGAGCTTCTGGAGCGCAGAAGTTGTGGTTGCAGCTGCAGTTGGAGAGGTGGATTGTTCAGCATCCTCCTGAGCTGGTTCAGGAACGACCAGGACGGCAGAGAGAGGGACGTCGTCAGGTTGAGGAGCAACCTGTTCCAGGAACCTGGGTCCCAGAGTGTAGTTGTTGGAGTTTCCAACCTTGGGGTAGTTGTCCCCCATATGTAGCTCCAGGATGGCCGAGAAAAATCTGGGGAAGGCCATGTTGACGACCCTGGTCTTGCTCCGGACCTTCTTCACCATGTCGTCCCATATGAAGCGAGCATAGTCAAACTCGCGATTTTTGATCGCAGAGAAGACCATGTGCTGGATGACCGTAGGGAACTGCTCCGTGCTCCCCGTCTTGCCCGATAAGCACAGGCCAAACGTGTTCCATATATAGTAGAACGTAGCGTTTAGTCCTGACTTATGGACAGTGGCACCCGTCTTAGGTAGCAAGACGCCTTCCTTATTCACAGGCCATCAGTAGCCTATGGCGTCCAGGAATTCTACGATTTCGTCAGCGGTGGGGACAGGAGGGAAGCGCTTCTTCTTTGGGAAGTTGAGCACGTTCCTTAGGGTTCCGAAACCAAAGGAAATGATGTTTTCCTTGATTTGGAATTTGATGACCTCTCGCAGGACACCTTTGGTATTCTTTTCCTTGGCAACAGTGGCTGTAGACCATAGTTGTTGCAGCATTGGCTTGTTCGGCTTAGGGTCAAGGGTGAAAGCCGTCTTCAGGGGGCTGTTCAGCAAGAATTCTTTGGCAGGCAGCAGGTATTCTTTGTCTGCTGGGATGTCAAACAGTCCTACGACGTTGTTCTGTTTGAACTGGACGTCATGTTGTGGGATGATAATTGGCAAACTCTCAGTAGCTTGCAGAGGTGTAGCCTCAGATGAGAGCTGGGCGTCCAAGGATGTAGATGTAGTAGCAGCCATCCTGTTAAAAACATAAAAATAACATATATGGATGATTAAGAGTCCAAAATATGCATTTTTCTTCATTTTTCAATGAACACAAAATATGTTCATAAAAATGGTGAAATCCTTTATACTTAGAATAGATTAGATACCAAAATTCACAAAAGGAATGTGTTTTGGTATTGAAAAGAAACTTTTATTTTGACGAAAAGATATCAAAAATAAGAGTTTATGATTGTTCTTAAAAGAAATAAGAATATCATGTAAACTGTTTAACAAAAACCTTAGAAGATTTTGGAGAAACTAAGATCAAACGAAGTGATCTTAGTGTTTTTGAAAAACGATTTATCACACTAAGTTGTTTAAGTGAAGAAAGCCAACTTACTATGTAGAAAGAACAAAAATTAAGAAACACTTACGATGAATTTGTTGAAAGAAAGAGATGAGTGTTCTTGATGTTCTTGAGAAAATAAAACTTGTTCTTGCTTTTCTTGCTTGATTGCTTAGAGATTTATGTGAGCGTAAAGAGTGAAAAGGAATACAAGTGAGGTTTTTATACCTCGTGGTAGGAGAGAGAAAAAGAATGAGAGAGAAAAGAGCGGCTAAATTCAAACGTAATGATGAAAAAGGAAGTTCTACGCGCGTTCACGCGCCTGACACACGTAGTGGGGAACAGGAAACGTCCCATTACGTGTCAGTGCAGATGAAAAGTTTGTTTTATTTGAAAAGATAAAAACCGCCTTTTCAGGGGATGATTCCATTTTGGTGAAAGATATGTTTTATAGGAATCAGAGTACTTATCAGATAAGTACTGTTTTGGGAAAAATCCTCTTATCACATTTAATGCGATAAGGTTTCAGTAGCAGGGAGAAGAAATACTTACCTGAGAATCATCAGTATTCGGATTTTGAACCAAGATTTTGTAAGTACTGAATAGAGTTATCCCCTGAAGAAGAGTTATTCAGGAGTTGTTAAGAAAAGAGGTCCTGAGAGAATATTTTTATAAGGACTTTAACAACTGTTTGTCCTGAGAACTTCTATTCTTCAGGATTTAACATCCCAAGTTCACTGAGGAGCATATTAAAACGCGTCACATCCAGTGGTTTGGTAAAGAGGTCAGCAAGCTGATATTCAGTAGGGACAAAATGGAGTTCAATATCACCATTCATCACATGATCCCTGATGAAGTGATATCTCACTTCAATGTGCTTTGTCTTAGAGTGTAAGACAGGATTGTTAGCGATGGCTATTGCTGAAGTGTTGTCACAAAAGATAGGAATTTTGGAGAGTTGTATGTCATAGTCCTGAAGTTGATTTCTCAGCCACAGGACCTGAGCACAACATATTCCTGCTGCAACATATTCAGCTTCAGCAGTTGATGTGGACACAGAGTTCTGCTTCTTGCTAGTCCAACTCACCAACTTGCCACCAAGAAGGTGACAACCACCAGTGGTGCTTTTCCTGTCGATCTTACATCCTGCAAAGTCACTATCAGAATAAGCTGTTAGATCGAACCCTGAGTCCTTGGAGTACCAAAGACCCATGTTAGGAGTTCCCTTCAGGTATCTGAAGATCCGCTTTACAGCGGTCAGATGGGATTCTTTGGGTTCAGCCTGATAACGAGCACAGAGACATGTAGAATACATGATATCAGGACGACTCGCTGTAAGATACAGCAGTGAGCCAATCATTCCTCTATAGAGAGTCACATCAACAGGTTTCCCTTTGGAATCCTTGTCAAGAGACAGAGGAGGAGCCATTGGAGTCTTCATCGGTGTACAGGATGTGAGATCAAATTTCTTCAGCATCTCATGTACATATTTACCTTGATTGATAAAGATTCCCTTTTCAGATTGCTTGATCTGAAGTCCTAAAAAGAATGTTAGTTCGCCCATCATAGACATTTTATATTCAGATTTCATGAGCAACTCAAACTTTTCGCAGAGTTTGGGATTGGTGGATCCAAAGATAATGTCATCGACATATATCTGGACAAGAAGGATATGCTTAGGATATTTCTTTAGAAATAAAGTGCTATCAATCTTTCCACGAACAAAACCTTTAGAGAGAAGAAAGGTTGAGAGGGTGTCATACCAGGCACGAGGAGCCTGTTTTAACCCATAGAGAGCCTTGTTTAACTTGTAGACGTGATCAGGGAACTTAGGATCTACAAAGCCAGGAGGCTGAGCCACATAGACTTCTTCATTAAGTTTTCCATTCAGAAAGGCATTTTTAATGTCCATCTGATAAACCTTGAAGTTCATATGTGCTGCAAAAGCTAGGAAGAGTCGAATTGCTTCGAGCCTAGCAACAGGAGCAAAAGTTTCATCGTAATCAATGTCCTCTTCCTGCCTGTATCCCTGAGCCACAAGGCGAGCCTTGTTTCGAATGATTGTACCAATCTCATCAAGTTTATTTCGAAAAATCCACTTGGAACCAATGATTGTACGTTTTCGAGGCCTAGGGACGAGAAGCCAGACATTGTTTCTGATGAATTCTGCTAGCTCTTCCTGCATGGCTGAGACCCAGGCAGGATCACGCAAGGCATCATCTATTTCTTTAGGTTCATTTTCAGAGATAAAATTTACATAAAGACAGACGTTACCAGCCTGACGTCTGGTTTTCACACCAGAAGAAGGGTTTCCAAGAACTTGATCAATGGTATGATCTTTGGTCCATCGGAGAGCAGGTGGTTGATATACCTGTCCTGAAGTAGATGCTTCATTGGATGATGGATCAGGAAGAAGATTGGTAGGAGAGGGTTCACTAACAGTGGTTTGAGAGAAGTCTTCACTGTTAGTGGGTTGATCAGGTTCAGGTGGTGTGATTTGAGAGATAGGGGTGGCATTTATGAGAGGTGGAGTGGTTATATCAGTGGGTGGTATAGGATTTTCTTCAAAACCATCAGGAAGGTCTTGAGGAGATGGATCAGCAATAGGAGGTTCAGGGACTTGAAAGAAAGAGTCAGCCCACTGATTGATTTCAGTATTATCATTTGGGTGAGGAAAGGTAGGACCTGATTCATCAAACTTGACATGAATCGTTTCCTCAATGGTTTGTCTTCGTTTGTTGAACACACGGTAAGTTTTAGAAATGGATGAGTATCCGAGGAAAATTCCATCATCAGATTTGGAATCAAACTTTCCAAGATTATCTTTGTTGTTCAGGATGTAGCAGACACAACCAAAGATATGGAGATGTTCGATTGATGGTTTCCTGTTACGAAAGAGTTCGTAAGCGGTTCTTCTGAAACGCTTGACAATCAAAGATCTGTTCTGAGTATAGCAAGCAGTATTTACGGCTTCAGCCCAGAACTGAGTGGCAAGGTTGGCTTCACTCAGCATAGATCTCGCAGCTTCAATCAACGTCCTGTTCCGTCTTTCAGCAACACCATTTTGCTGAGGAGTTCTCACAGAGGAGAAGTTTTGAGAGATACCTTTCTGTTCAAAGAAAGATTCCAGTGTACTGTTTTTGAACTCAGTCCCATGGTCACTTCTTATTGATCGAACAGTAAGGTTGTTGAGTCTTTCCATCTTCCTGACGAACAGGATGATTTCTTCAGGAGCATCACTCTTGGCACGTAAGAAGAAAACCCAAGTATATCTGGAATATTCATCTACGATTACCAGAGTATATTTCTTTCCACCAATGGATTGGACGTTAACGGGTCCAAAGAGATCCATGTGGAGAAGTTGTAGAGGAGAGCTGATGGAGGAAATCTGCTTGGACTTGAAGCTAGCCCTGGTCTGTTTTCCTTTCTCACAAGCTGAACAAAGAGATTCCTTTGTGTAGCGAAAGTCAGGAAGACCAATAACCAGGTTGTTGATGCAGAGTTGATTCAGCGTCTTGAAGTTGAGATGAGAGAGACGCTTGTGCCAGAGCCAATTCATATCAGTGGAAGCACGTGATACGAAACAGAAGTTATCAGTGGAAGTATTCATGTTGATGATGTAGATATCTGCATGTCTAACACCAGTGAGAATAACTTCCTTTCTCCTGTTCTTGACTTTGCACTTTTTCTTAGAGAAATAAACTTTGTGATTCTTATCACACAGTTGACTGATGCTCAGAAGATTATGCATCAGGCCTTCAACATAAGCAACTCTTTTGAAAGTAGTTACTCCGTTGGTCAGTGTGCCATACCCTCGGGTTTGGCCTTTACCGTTTCCGCCAAAGGTCACAGCAGGACCTCTTTCTTCACGGTAGTTAGTGAGGACAGATTTAGAACCAGTCATATGTCGAGAGCATCCACTGTCCAAGTACCAGATGCCCTTATCCTGTAAAATATAGAGTTTAAGTTTTCCTTGGTACCCATAGAACTATGGATCCAGAAGTATCAGTAGGACTGGTTGAGTCAGTGTCAGCCTTTACTGAAGTATCAGTACAGGAGGCTGGAGTCTTGACTGAAGGAACAGTCTTGACAACCTTCTTTCCTTTGACTGATTTCTCAGTCTTGGGAATCTTCTTTACCTTAGCTGATTTTTCAGCTTTGGTAGCATCAGGACACTTACTCGCAATATGGTCATTTAATCCACAGTGATAACATTTGCGATATTGAAAGCGTTTAGTGTGGTCCAGAAAGTTTTTGAACTTTAGGTGAGCAGGACCAGCACCAAGTATGCCTTTAGCATTGGACATTGGAGGAATTGGTTTCTTCTCCTGAGTCTTTTGCTTCAGGTCAATCTTCAGTCTGGGAGCAGGACTCTGAGAAAGAGACTTAGTTCCAGAGACTGAAGGACCACCACCCAGAACTTTGTTCTTGGGTTTAGGACCCTTGGTCTTTGAAGGTGTTTCAGTTTTGGATTTATCCTTAACTGTATTCTTTTTGCTCTTAGGAGCACCTTCAGGGTGAGTGTTAGAAGAAGAAGAAGGAGTGTTTTCAGAAGCATTAGGAATGGGAATAGAAGAAACAAATTTTCCAAATTTTAGCATGGAACTTTCATACTTAGTTTCTTCATGCTTGTATCTATGAGTGAATCCTAGACCTCTTTTGCTTTTGTCATACCTCCCTGAAGCTAATATTTCATCAACTTTTTCAGAGGCGTCACTCCATCCTTTGATGGTGACTTTTTCAGCATTTAATTGAGCAAGGGCCTTTTCTTTGGCAGCAAGAGCCAATTCTCTTTCAATACAAAGAGTTTTGTTTACAGTGACCTGGTCCTTATAATTTTCTTCCAAAATGGTAAGCTGTTTTATTTTTTCTTGACATTCTTTGAGTTGTCCTCTAAGATCAATATTCATCTTTTCAGCAGAGGTTTTACCATTAAGGGCTTTGTAAAGATCGAGAGTGACCAGGTCCAACTGAGTTAAGCTTTCAATAGGGATGAGAGGAATAGGTACCTGACTGGAAGAATCAGTCGCAGAGGTGGAAGCTTCAGGAGTTGTGGAAGAAGAAGCTTCAGGATCCTGAGGAGGAATCTCTTCAGGAACCTCTTCTATCTTAGCCATGAGAGCTAAGGTAGGTTCCTCAATAATGGCCATCAGTGCCACTTGAGTATCTTCCTCATCAGATGAGTCATCAGAGGAGACATCATCCCAGTCGCAGTCTTCTGCGATTAAACCTTTGCCTTTACGCTGAGTTTTCATCTTTTTGTATTTTTCTTTTAGGCGTTGGTATTTGGGATTCTTAGAAGAAGATTTAGCAGAGGAGGGAGCAAACTGACTTTTCCTGTACCTGCAATCATTAGCAAAGTGTCCTTTGCCCTGACAATTGTAGCAGATGGCAGTAGCCTTATCAACAGGGTCTGATTTAGGCTTGTCAGTAATAGTAAGATGTTTCTTTTTGTGGAAGTTTCCCTTTTTGGCAAACTTCTTGAAAGATCTGGTTAAAAGAGCAAGAGATTCATTGAATTCAGGATCTTCTGACATGTCAGAGTCAGAAGATTCTAATTCAGTAATAGTTACTGAAGAAGAAGCAGTAGCAACAGGAGGAACTGAATCAGAAACCAATGCAACAGATGTGCTTTTGGATTCTTTAGAATCTCTTATGAGATTCTTTTTCAGTTTCTTCTGTTGTTCACGGTTCAGAAGAATACCGTACAACTCACTTAGTGTGAGTGTCTTTATGTCTTTTGACATAGTTAAACAGGAGGTGTAAATTTCCCAATGTTCAGGAAGAGCTTCCATGAACTTGGTAACCACCTCAGAGTTAGAGTAGGTAGTACCGATGGTCTTCAGATCAATCAGAAGACAGTTGAATCTCTGATGTAGCTGGGAGAGAGTTTCATCCTTCTGATGAATAAAGCTTTCGTACTGACGAACCAAGAAAATCTTTCTTGATTCCATGAGTACGGCAGTACCTTCATATTGAACACAGAGAGTGTCCCATATCTCCTTAGCAGAGCGAAGGTGACAGACAGAGTGGAATACATCGTCAGGGAGTGACATGGCGATGAGAGACCTAGCCTTGGTGTCAATGTTGACCAGGCGTCTGTCTTCATCATTCCAGTCAGTTACGGGCTTCACCAGCTGCCTTTCAGGAACAGCTGGTTGGCCACCAGCGGCAGGAATAGGGTGGACGGTTTGTGTAGGCACATGTGGTCCGTTTTCCAGAAAGTAAGGAATCTGGGGATCAGAACCAGAGAGGAAAAGTTCCATCCTGGTTTTCCAAAGAGAGAAGTTGTCTTTGTTAAACCGAGGAGGCTTTCCAGCAGAGCCGGTATCAAAGTAGTTATCCTTAGCTTGAAGAGCCATAGAATAAGAAGAGAGAGGATCACAAGATTTTTCTTAAGAAGAAAATGAGAGCTTGTATCTGCTCTGATACCACTTGTTGGTCCCAAGTAGGTGACTTTCAAGTAAGGATAGTGTTTGGGATTATAGAAGGGGGGGTTGAATATAATCACACAATTTTTCACTTTTAAATTCTTGTTGTATTAACAAAATGAATTTACAGATTGTTGCGGAAATAGAAAAGACTAATAGTCTAAACTAAACAATCTAAGTTCTTTCACTATGCACTAAGTGAGAAGAGAATAAAGAAAGAAGATAGAGGGAATAAGAGAGAAAGGACTTGAGTAGAATTAGGATGAAGAAGAAGTATGGAGAACATCTCTTCACGTCCTATTTATACTCCATGCATTAAATGCATGCAGACCTACTATTGTGACGTGTCACAATGTGAGTGGTCTGTTGTACTATTTACTATAAACAAATACTCTTTGCATGGTGTGCAAAAGAGGATGTTTGTAAACAGTTGCCTTGAGGTCTGATAAGTACGGAGGGAACAGTAAAGTAACTGCCCTTATGTACTATTGTGTCAGTAAAGGCGGATAATCCTTTTGTGCATTAGACTAAGACATTGTTCTAATCCTTCAGGATCAGGATACTGATCAGTGACTAGAGTCCTGAAACTGAGGAAGTTCAGGGTCACGTGTATCCTGATGAATCTTCAGGATGTCATACGATAGTGAACAGACTGCTATCACTGAGTTCCGTCTTCAGATCACGAGCATGCTGTTCCTGTCATCAGCTATTTCTTCGACGTCGCTGATGGTTCTTTGAGTATGATCTTAATGTCTTCAGGAGGAGGTCTTCACTTCAGTGGACAGGATCAGTAGACTGCAGAACAGGCTCGTTAGTCTCCTGATCCTGATCCTGAAATCTATAAAGTTAAGTTACAGCACAAGTAACATGGAATAACACTGAACAGACTCAGTGATAATTCCTCAAGCTATAACAGAAGTAAAAACCTATTCACTAAGTAAAGATTCAGGATCATTATCATTTCATCAGGTCTTAGGAGAGCTGGATCAACAGCCATCAACACCCAATCATAAGTAGGTGTCTTCTCGTTACATATCAGTGCAGACCCCACATTTACAAACTTTTTATGGTTCGGGAAAAACACCATAGCATACCTAAGACAATGTATAAAGAAAGAAATACTTCAATAAACGGTTATTCTACAACATAATTACAAAAAAGTACACAGAATCATACATGTTGGTACGAAAGGTACCGTCAATGGATATAGAATCGCCAATTTTCTTTTAATTCAATCGGCATACTTCGTCAGCCCAAAAGATACAATGTAACTCGCGATTAACACACTTGTACTCAACGAAATACTCTGGTACAGATAGCCGGCATTTCTCAACCAAATTCACAAACATCTTCGCATCCTTATTACCTACAAAACTTACAACGTCTTGACGTGCATTTTGGTAGTCGAAAATTGTGGCCTCAATGTACTGATATCCACTTTTAAGATATGCTTCCATCTTATACAGGGTTGATGGACCAATGTTGGCTGACGACCCCCTGATCATCTTAACGTAATCTGTGTACTTAAGTTGGCGATTTATTCGCAGTAGTCGTTTGTCTGCACTATTTAGTAGCGAATGATTATGGCGGTCGACAAAATGGTAAATCTTGTACTGTTTGTTATCTTTTGTTAGATGAATTCTACATCGTGCCTTACACCCTTGTTTCTTTATATTGGAATTCTGATGTTTCCTATCACCAGGTTGTGAATTCATAGAGTCAAACGACTTGTTGTTGGGGTGAACCCTCATTAATACAAACCATAAACTGTGTTTACACGTCGCCAACCTTGTTTGTCTTTCTATTAGATCGACGTACATCAAACCCCGCACACTCCGCATATCTAATGCAATAACCTGCAACTGCTTCCAACGATTCAAACTTCATTCCCATCTCAACCTTAAATCCTTCGGGTACATCCGGATCCTAATATTTACTGCCGCCAGGTGTTAGGCACAACTCCTTCAACTCCACTAGACATATCAAAATAAATAATAAATGAATTAAAATGAAATATGTGATTGAATGGTATGAATCAACATTAAATGAATTAAAATGATGTTTGGCAGTAAACATATGAAGTTCGCGGATGTCATGTGATAGTTCATTCAAACATGCATACGCATAGATCACATTTACATAGATAAACAACATATGCATATCTTCTGAAAAGGTGCATATGATGATGACGAACATTACATGTTCATTACTTTGCGATGTGTGTAAATTTTTTTATCACGTTAACACAATAATTACTCACATGCATATGTTATCGAATATCATGTGATACTTCATGCAAACTTTCATATGACGTTAATTTTTCTTTTTTTGCATATGACTACGCTAATTGCACAATATTACTAACCACAAAATTGCACAATCATACAAAAACATATGCAACAACCTTTGCACTATACATTTGATAAATTTAAAAAAAACAACAAAAAAAACTTGCACAAAAAAAGTATAACAAGCCCTGCAATTCTTAATGCTTACAACACTTGCAATTGTTTCATAAATCGGGGTCTTCATCAACCTCGTTTACATGAATTTCATTGTCAAGAACATGCAATTGTTGTTGTTGTAGGTATGTTTTGTATTACTTCTCTTTGACCTCCCCCTGCCCCTTCCGGCAGTCGCCGCCCCCACTACCCCTGCTGCTGCAGCACCTGCAGCCCCATAAAGAAGTGAGTTCCCAGCCAAATGTGCCACTTATATGCTTAAATCCGGTATCATCTCCCCCATCCCTACAACTATATGAGCTCCTATTTTCAGGGCAAATGTCAACAGCTTCATAAACCCTTTCATGTATGGAGCCAAAGACATCATTGCTCTGTTGTCCACCTGCATCATTTCACAACCAAGTTGGTCTTCAAAAACGTACATTTCTCCCTTGAACTCGCATAACATGTGAAACCGGAGGGCAGTCATCCTGGAGATCATATTCGTCACTAGCCTCCTCAAGTAGTTCTCGGTTTTAACGAAATAAAACATGTTTGGCACCTTTTCTTCTATCTGGACATTGTAATTCTCTAGGTAGTTAACCTTGCGATGCAGCTCGGTCAGGAGCCTATGTTCGTAGTATCTCAGCCCTTAGATCTCTTGCTTCATGTCTCGAATTTCTTGCTCGATGATCTTGAGCCTCTGAATGACCTTTTCCACCCCATTGTCTTCCCGACTCGGTCCACCGGAGTCGTTTTTTCGTCGGAATTTGTAACTCCACGGCCAGGTTGTAGAGATCGTGGTATCTCAGATGAAGTACTTCTCGGAAGTCGTCGTCAGATAGTAAGTCACGGGCGAAGTCGAACCCGTATCCCAACACGGGCCGGCCTGAGTCCGACATCGAGGTCCACGTGTGCTGATAATCGTACATGCTGTCTGTCGGGACCAAGAGCAAAGCTTGTTTTAGTTGAGGGAATGGTACGTATTGGGTTTTCCGGTACCGAATGGGTGTTAGGTTTTTGACGCATTCTGGACGGAGGATGTTTTTTATCAACGTCACCCAATTACAGAGGTTTTGGATGGCTGGATAGATAAGCTCCCGAAAGAGCTTAAGTGTTTCAGGCAGGTTTTTGGTGGACCAAGAGAGCACGTCTACGAAGTACCCTAGTTGTCTTCCCAGCTCGATCCTGATATGGATGTCGTTGATGTTTATCGAGATGAGGAATTTTTCTAGACTATATGTTGCTTTCGGATAGTTTGGGGTTCGGGTAGCTCGGGTTCGGATAGTTTGGGGTTCGGGTTGGCGGTTTTCGACCTAATTTACGGTTCGGTTTTCGGGCGGGTAGTTCGAGCTGGGCGGGTTTTGCGCACCCTTAACCCAAACCATACCACAAAAGCCAAATGAAATTCAATTTCATTTCAAATCTTCATAAACCAAGATTTATAAAATTTTGATTGAAATTCCAGTAAACCAAACACAATTTACACATCTCCTGCAAGCCTTACCACAAACCTTGTGGTTAATTCTTATTAAAGTTTTTAATTTACTTTTATCTTGTGAATAGAGTTGCAATTCAACTTCAACTATGAATACCAGTCTTAGGAGCATTACAAAACAACCCAAAATTATATGCCTAAATTCTTTGAAAAAACTAGTGAAATGTAAACAAATCCATGAAAAATGAATCAGTAACACTAGTATTGATGAAAGTAGGGTAAAGCTTACATTAAAATCCCTTAAAGATTTCATAGAAGTCACATTTTAACAAACAAAACACATCAAAATTTCGGTTCCATGCCTTCCACAGGAAATAAAAATCTATAAATTCAAACTCATAATGCTTCTAAGCAGCACCCTTCCCTTTCTTCTTCTGGAGCTTCTTCATGTAGAACTCAAGCTCCTTTCCCTCCAAGATGTATCTGCCCATCATACAAACAAATATTAGCAATAAAAAACCATAAAACCCAGTACAAATACTAAGAAAAGAATGCCAACTAAACAAGAACCAAGATCATTCTTGATTGCAGAAGTTAGACAAATAACAAATGTGATGATAGAAAAATATAACTCTTTTAAGTGAATAACCTTAAACAAGATTTTAATCGAAACCATGACCTCCTATACTACTACTAAAAAAAGGCTACTTATGCATCTAAAGGTAATGGACAAAAAAGTGATACTTAAGAGGAAGGATCATGTGATGAGTAGACAAAAAGGTGACAAGTGGTCATCAACCATTGATCACTTTTAATCTCAGGCCCATCACACGAATAGTGCCTAGAAAGGAATTTGATCTAGTGCATCTCATGCTAATGTACATCCAAAGGTTAGATAACCCCTTTTCAACTTGTCACCGAACCCCAACCCATATGATTAAATATGTCCAAAAAAGTAACAGGAAAACTACCCAACACATATAATTAAATATCTAAAAAAAGAGTAGAAACTAGTGATATCAGACAGTAACACCAAGTCTGTTGGCTTGCTTTATATGATGATCATAATATTATATAATTGATAGATTGGATATTTGCAATTGAATAAAACTAAATGATAAAGCTGAAAAAAGACATACCCATCAGCTCGGCCACACTGGCCAGGGCGTGAAGAAATTGCGGCATAAAGACGACCACCAGAAAATTGCTCCTCAACATGGCCGTCAAGTTTGCGCTCTTCTTGACGCTTCTCCAGTTTCCTCACAACATGGTTGCTTTTCTTTGCCTCCTCGGTAGCAGCCTCTGCCTCCTATAAATAATTCAAATCACACAAAATGAAAATCACAACAAACCTCGAATACCAATCAATATACCATGCCTATAATCATATTAATCAAAACTTGGCCATTAATGGATGCAAATCTTTGCACAAAGATTTTGCTTTACTAAACTTCGGATAAGGCATTGTTTGGTAAACCAAAAGTTATAAGCTAGCTTATTTTTTGTATACATGTTTGGATGAACAAATGGTAGCCTATAAGCTAGCTTTTTGATAAGCTACTTGGAGATAGCTTTATGGAGCTTTTTGTAGCTTTTTCCAATTATACCCTTCTTAATATTAATTATTATACCCCAATATACCCTTTTGGTCATTTTACATACCCATAAGCTACTGTTTGCCAACCATAATTTGTTCATAAGCTAGCTTATCAGTCAACAACTAGCTTATCATAGCTAGCTTATCAGCTAGTTTACCAAACATAGCCTAAATATCTAAATGGTGAGTATGTCTAAATACTCCTTTTTCTAAACTGATATCAATAATGCAACACCAATAGATTAGATACCATAAGCAAGAATAAATGGTGGTACTCGGCTAAACAAAATCAAATACTCAAATTGCAAGCGAATTTCAACAAAATCTATACGCATAATGCAAGTTACACTACAACAAGATAAATCCAAAAACTGTAAAAAGAAAAGAAGATACCTCTCCCTCTTTCTTTGTAGCAGTTGCTGACGGTTTCTTCTTGCGACCAATGTCAACTCCATAGTGTTGAAGATACCATTGTTTAAAAGGTGCAGCATCAACCTGAACGATTGCACTCTTCACTAGAGTCTGGGTCCTGACCAACTCGTTGTTGGATGCATTGTAAACCACATCCAAGATACGGGTCTTCCTGGTGACGGCCTCACTTCCCCAAGAGAAGTTACCGGTATCCAACCTCAACGCACGCCACTTCACATTTCCACCTCGAACCCTGACCCTTCGAACGGTCTTGTTGCTGGAAATTTTAGTGTTGGCTGGCTGTCTTCCGAGCTCATACCTTTTAACAGAAAAAAGAAATTGAAAACATTAAGAACATTGTACAAAATAAAATGCACCAACTCAAGTTAATAATTACAAGTTAGGAGCTAATAGAGCACTGAGACAAAAGTCCTTGAGATGCGAAAAAATTTCGGGATAGAAAAGCATTGATACAGCCTCCCAATTTTTCACCAAATTCATTCTCAGAACAAAGATAGCCAAAGGCTGTGTTTGGCAAAAATAAGTTAGCTAATCCATCCAAACATGTACCATAAACTAGCTTATAAACAAGCTTTTTGAAACACTACTTTGAGTAGCTTTTTGTAGCTTTTTCCAATTATACCCTTGCTAATATTAATTACTAAATTAAAAGATACCCTTTTTGGTCCTTTTACATACTCATAAGCTAGTTTTTGCCAAACATAATGTATTCATAAGATAACTTATCAGCTACCATTAAGTTACATTTCTTTGTAATCATTCAGATTAATTCAATGTATTATTTAACAAATAAATAAATTCTACAATGAATCTGGAATCTACATCTAAATAAGATTGAAAATCATCCAAAAAATGCATCAAATAAGTTTTCTTACTTTCGCTTCTTCCTCCAGGCCTTCTTCTTTCCTCCAGTGGCACGTCTCTTGTGCATCGAATCACGAGAGATACCTGCAACAAACCAAAAATCGCCATTAGCATAAGATCACGAATTAGAAGATTACATGTAGCAAATTGGATGAATGAAATTGAGCTTAAGCCATTTGTAAAGCTTGGCTTAATTAGTAGCTTACCCATGCTTGCGGCTTTCTTCCACCTGCGTCCTCTCTGCCTCTGGAAGTCGACTGAGAAAGAGAAAGAGAAACAGAAAGCGATTTGAAACCCTAGTCCAGAAACTGAGTTGTTAAGGATTTTTCAAATGGGCTTTATAGAATCTTGGCCCAATCAACTAGTCACTGGGCCATTATAAAAGGGTATTTATGTAAAATTATTAAAAGCTATTTTGAAAATTAGAATGGTCTTTTTTTTTAGGATGATGTGTTTCGTGTGAAATTATTAAAAGTTATCAAATTTTCATAGAACTTTCGGACAATGATACATATATGTTTAGACATGGTCGCATAGGACACTCGTGACATAATGACCAGTTGATAACTTTGTTATCTAATGAACTTTCATCCTCTAAATCCATCCTAAGTCTACAACTTGTCTAGAAGTAGGAATTGGAATTTTGAACTAATATTTATGTACAAGTGTTGTAGACATACATGACGAAAAATGGTAGAAAAGATGGCTACTTTACTCAAATTTTAACATCCTAGATGAAGAAAGTGTTAGACAGAGTGAACGAGTGATGCCTACTTTTACTCATTTTGGTTGTTTTTCCCCTGTTCATTATATTCACATATAAAGTTGCTTATAAGATGATGGAGCACGATGACATTGAAACCATGGGTAGTTGAAGAATGTTAACAAAGAGTAAATCAACCTAATGAGAAAAACAATTCAGAAAAATTATTATTATTTAACAAATGAATGAGTCTTTGGTCCAGTAGTGCTAACCAAGCAAGTGTCAAGACTGTAGGACATAGCCAGATTGCCACGTGGCGCGCTCTGGGTTGTCCTCATGTTCACAACCAAAAAGTGGTTCACATTTGAACTTTTCTCATAACAAATATATATATATATATATGGTTAGGTTGAAACGTGAACTCATCTTTCATTGTGAACGTGAGGACTACTAATATTGCGCCACGTGGCAATATTCATTCTGAATATTCATATTTTATTCCGACTGAATGAATAAAGCTTAGACGCCGATTTATATTGTTACGTGGCACAATTTTAGTGGTTCCCATGTTCATAATGAAAATTGAGTTCACATTTGAACTTTCCTCTCTCTCTCTCTCTCTCTATATATATATATATACTCTCTCTCTCTCTATATATATATATATAGAGAGAGAGAGAGAGAGGTTCAAATGATAACACTAACTTTTTAAGAAATAAAAATTCTACGAATTTTTTTTCATGTACAAAATCATATATGATTATATATCGACAGGAAAATAAAGGACGCGGATGACTTCCACGCAACTTAAAGACGCGGGCAAGTCGCGTACATTATTAATCATATATGATTTTGTTCACGAATCATATATGATTTTGTACGTGAATGTTGACTAGGTTAGAAGAACTACCGCAACTCGTTTCGTCCACCTTCTTGAAACCTAGGAGGATTGGGTAATCGACTCCCTATGCAGAACGACTCACCAAAACTTGTTAAGTATATTAGAGGATTGGGTAATCAACTCCCTATAAAAACGGCGCCACAAACCAACTTGGTAAAAACCAATTTAAAAATAAACAAATAAACTATGGTCCAAGTATAAACCTTAGTTTACTGTCATTTTCTTAAAAACAAATAATAAAATGATACAAGTACCAGATATCGATCCCACAGAGAGGTGTGTGTAAACAGTCTTTTGATGATGGCTAGTTATAAAAAGATTTTCGTGATGTTTTGAAAGAAATAGTTTGATTTGATTGGTTGCGTGAAAAGTAAACGGATAGAAATCGGTTATAATAAGAAGCAAATGGTGTAAAACTTGGTTGGGAAAAATAGGTTAGTCGGTATAATGATGGTAAAAATAGCACCAAGTATTTTGGATTTAATATTAAGTGTAACCTCTGAAAGGTTAACACATTTTCGTATGTACGGTTTATTTATAATTATAGGATTGACGTATATTTTGGTCGAAATAACATATAATTGAGACATTTGTCACGATCCATCTCGTATGTCTCAAAACTGTTATCTCGGATATTTAACTAAAAATACTAAAAACCTGTAGCTTTTCCACGGCAGTTGTAACCAATCATCATGACTACAAAATTAGTATAATTTTAAAGGAATAAGTAATGTTAAAAACTTGTAATGTCTCCACGCCAATTTGGTTAGAATTTAGCATTATTACAAAATTAAGACTACTTATAAAGTAATGCCAAAACTCGAGGGTCTCACCACGGATCGGAATCTATAGCTAGATCTCATACACCCCAAAATTGGTATCGTCGTACCACTTGAGAAAAATATCAGTTGCGTTATACATCATATAAAAATAGATTAATCGTACATAATCTTTAATGAAATATCTACATCCAAAATAATGATAACGTCGTTAATATTTTGAGATCAAGGTTAGTAGTGACTTCTGAAAAGCCAAGTCATTTTCATACATATAAATATTAAATAATTAAATCGACGTAATCTTCAATGTAATGGTTATTTCGTAAACAACCACTATTAGACATTTTGAATAGTCTACAGTGGAGAGATTTGGACTCAAATCTCATCCGGGTCAAAACTCCCGTTAATAACAATCTCTGAACGATTGACTCATTCTCATACGTCGACGTAAAAATATAATATTTAAATATAATCTTCAACGAAACCTTCAAGTTAAGATTTTAACGACGAAACTATAATTATATCATTTTACTTTTTACCGTATAACTCCCAACTTTATTTTACACCCTAGCTAGATTGTTAGTCTGTCATTGCTAGGTTTCTTAAAATAAACGACTTATAAAAATAAATGAAAGCAGTAAATGAAAGCAGTAAACGAAAGCAGTAAATAATGCGTAAAATGTAAAGATTGCAGAAAATGTAAATGCGTTGGAATTTTAAATACAAGAAAAATAAAAAGCAGTTAAATTATTAGTATCTTGCAAGAAAAGTAAAAAAGAAAGGATGTAACGCCCCGTTTCCCAAAGTTAGTTATTTAACGGAAAACGTTAAATTTTAAGTTAATGGGGATTGGTTGTGAAACTTCAGGTGCAGGGACTTGGATGTCATTTGTGAAAGTTTGGGGGTTGTTGTGGTCGTGTGTATAAGGAGTTTGGAAGCCCCAAATTCCTTTCATTTGTGATGGACGATTTCCAGGAGAAGAGAAGAAAGAATGTGTGTGTGTTCTTGAGGGTTTGGAGCAATTGGAAGGGAGATTGGGATTTCTTGGTGAAATTGATCATCGGGGTACGATTGTTATCGCGTTCCTAACCCAAGGTATGTGTTTATTTGTGTTATTGTTAGTTGTTGGTGCTTTGAGATGGTTAAGGGTTAGGGTTTATGTTGATTGGGAATTCGATCAATTGATGATCAAATAGGGTGTTTTTGTGTGTTAAATCATCGTTGGGTTGTTGTCAAATGCTTGGGGATAGTTTGGTAATTATCAATTGAGTTGTATGCGTAAAATCGACGCCGGGATTGAGATTTCGGACCTTGGAACGGAATCCCGTCGAAGGTCGAATTTTGAGTCTGCAGGTGGCTCGCGCCGCGAGCAGTATAGCCTCGCGCCGCGAGGCTTGGCTGTGAAACTTCGCGCCGCGAAGCCTGAAGCTTCGCGAATGCGAAGTTGGGTCTGTTTGGGTTTTTGACTTTTTCGGTCGAGCCTCGTTTGGGGTTTTCTTGTGTGGCCTTTCCTTTAGGACTTTAGTATAAGGCCTTTGGTAGAGTTTGGGACAAATTGGGATGGTCTAGCTACGGCTAAGACACGGGTTTCGGTGTTGAGTGTTAAGGTGTAATGTTGAATGTTTGTTTATGTGTTTATGCATCTTATTATAGGTGCTTTGTTACAAACGTGTGTGGTGGATCGATACTGTGAATCGTGACGTCATCAAGGTGAGTACATTAACCCTTATACGTGGCTTATGTGCAAATTACTTGGAATGCGTATGTGGTTACGAGACTAGCATGTTTATGTGAAGTCGTGCTCATTGTAGTGATGGACCGTGAGTATTGGTAGTATGTGAATCTGATATCAGAATTAGTGATCCTTAACGGAGTGACCCTTAAGGACATATGTGTTAGCATGCCTAGTTCTCGTTACGTTGTGGTTTGCGATATAATGTTGTGTGTATGTGGTTTGTGCTCACTAAGCGAAAGCTTAACCCATCGTGGTTTCCCCCTCAGATGCAGGTTTCTAGTGAGAGGATAATGGGAAGGTCAAAGCTTGAAGTTCCGGTCGCTCCAAAGGCTCAGTTCAGTTCAAAGAAGTGATGGATAGTTTTGTTGAACATTGAATTGTAGTTTTGATTACATTTGTGAACGGTGAATCTCGTTTTGAGGATTTTGGTTAAAATATCTTTTGAATGAAAATACTACACCTTTATCTTTAAAAAAATTATTACCTTTTTGAACAAATATCCGCTGCATTGGTTACTTTTAATTATTTCCGTTAAATAGTTTGAAAATGTTTTGGGTGGTTACAAAGGATTTGTACAATACTTTCGTTGGTTGTAAAACCAACGAAACAGAAGAACTAAATCCTTATAAGTAAAGTAACGAAAGCTTTGTAACGAGAACTGAAAATTGAAATTGATGGTAACTGTTGATCCAGTTCTCCTAAGACCTGATGGTAACTGTTTCATATGAATAAAAAACACCAAAATATGAAACAATTTCATTAAAATTTGATGTTTATGAAACATTTTCATCATATTAAACAACTTCATAAATTAATTTTACTGATTTAATCTACGCAACCATGAGTTTTCACGGTTTGCACGTTTTTATGGGTTTGCAAATTAACTTCCCTCTTCTCTCTCTCTCTCTCTCTCTCTATATATATATATATATATATATATATAGAGAGAGAGAGAGAGAGAGAGAGATGAAAGTTCAAATAAAGGCGGCTTTGACTGGTCCCCCTATTTAATAATCTTTACCCTCTCATGAATCGCGTCAATCCTCCGTGATCGCATCCACCGTAACCGAATTGTGTGGTTGAGATTCATCCTCACGTTCACAACATAAAATGAGTTCACATTTGAACCTGACCCTATATATATTGTGTGAACTTGTGAACTTCACCAAAAAGACGATTATATGATGAAATTGGTTCTTGAAATTGTTTAATATGATGAAATTATATTACATGATACATTTTTTGTTGAAATTGTTTCATATTTCGGTGGTTTTACGTGAAATCAAAAGGTTTCATAAAAATATATGAAACAATTTCATAAGAATGGAAAAGTTACGTAAAAAATACCGAAATACGAAACATTTTCATCAAAAAAATGAATCATATAAAAATGAATCATATTTAACAATTTCATAAACCAATTTCATTGATTTAACCTATGAAATCGTCGTTTTGGCTTGAGTTCACAAGTTCACACCAAAAATAAGTTCACAAAAGAAAATCCCTCTATATATATATATATATATAAGGTCAGATTCAAATGAAACCAAACTGTTTTCATGAGACTGGTGAGACCAAGATTTTACACATGAAACTTCACAGCAAAACACTGTAAAGGTAAAAAAGAAACAAACATTCATAGTGAAAACACTGTAAATTGTAACGTCCCGTTTCGTTTCTTGCCAAGTCTCGCTTTTCTTCCTTGCGTAAACTTTACTGATGTAATTATGTAGTTAATACTAAGAGCTAGGTTTTATTGTGGGCTTAATTTTCTTTTTCTTTTAGTCAATGATAAGAGTGGTGAAGGGCCCACATGTCCCCTTAGAACCCAACAAGAGTAGGGTTAGGGTTTGTCTCTATTTATTGTTTGACCAATGAAAGAGGAAAAAAAAAAGTACAAAAGAAAAGAAAAGAGAGAGGAAAGGAAACGAGAGAGAGAGAGGAGGAAGTCAGGAGAGAGAGAGGGAGAAATCGTGAAAAGAGAAAGAGAGGAGAGAGAGAGCCGACGAGCTTGGAAGAGGAGACGCCGGAGTTCGCCGGAAAAAGGTAGAGGCCGTAGTTTTCTTTGTTTTCTTCTGTCCTGGACGCGGTGGCGGAACGGTGGCCGCCGGCCTTGGCCGGTCTTGGCCTAACCGTCGTCATCAGCAAACCGCCGGCGACAGCGGTGGTGCTTTGTGGTACCTGGAGGCGATCGGCGGTGGCGGTAGCCTTACGCCGCCGTCGCCGCTGTTGTTCCCGTAGATAGCGCGGAACGGTGGTGGTGGTTCACGCCGCCGCTATCGTTGCCGCTGGGGTCGTCGTGTTGTATGGCCGGCGGTGGTGGGAGTTAATCAACCGCCGCCGCTGCCGTAGTTGTGTCGCGGTCGTGAGGCCGATATCGGTGGTGATGGCGGTTTCCCCCGCAGCCGCTGTTGTGATGGAGGTTCGGCCGGTTGGCGGTGGTGGTGACAACCATCACAGCCGCTGCCACCGGTGTTGTGTGGTGGTAAGATTCGACCAGCGGTGGTGGTGGCGGTGTATGCCGCTGCTACTGCCGCCATGGGGTCGGTTCGGTGATGGCGTCTATACTCGCGGCTACCCGGTGTCGGTACCGCGACAACGATAAGTTTAGGTGACCGTCTAGACCCGGGTGCCGCTCGCGGCACTCGGTTTTCGTTGGTCTTTAAACAGGAGTGTTAGATCAGTTAAGTGAGGAACGGAGGTAACTAAAAGAGTAGTCTATTGATTAATTGCAGATTTTCGTGTGGATTGGTCTCGCTGATACTCTTTTATTTTTCGTGTTTATCATATCGAGGTGAGTGGGTTTTACATGCGTATATCATGATTTTATGTGACATATGTGTTATAGCTGTTATATGATGATGTTGTGGGTTGCGTGATGACCCGAAGGGCGGGAAACCGCGGTGACCGGACTGCGGGATGGTTCGGTAAACGGGAAACCGTTAAGCTGTTAGTGTGAACATATGTGTATGTACATTTAATTATGGTGTATCGTATGTGTGACTTTACTCACTAAGCGGTTGAGCTTACCCCCTCGTGTTTTTAACTTTTTAGGTACGAGTTCCAGTGTGGACAAAGGCAAGGCTCCGGCTTGAGGGTTCCGGGCATGACGTGGCGTTCCGATCCTTTTGTGCACTTATTGATAATTGTTGTTGGGATATTAATTACGAATGTTAACTTAATTTGGGTTTTGTTTGAACGGTTGTTTATTTGAATCATTAAAGAAGGTTTTATTTAAAATTTTATTTTAAAAATTTTCCACTTGGGTTTGGGTGTTACAACTTGGTATCAGAGCCTAGGTTTAAGAGAATCAGCACACGCACTCGTGGGTGTGTGTGTGGTTGGACTTAAACCAGGCGGTTGAAAGTAATTAGATGAGATCGGAACGGCCAGCGGAACCGTCAAGACGGAGGTAAGCTTTAGTACCTTTAAATTATTATATGCATGTGTGTAGTATTAAATAATTGTGATTGTATGTTCAGTTATGTAACTGCATGTGATTTTATGAGAATAAAATGTGGTTAAGCTGTGATTTTATGTGACTGTTAGTCAGTGGGATTAGGTCTAATTAGGACGGTATCAAGACCAAACGTAAACACCGTGGTACGTCGGGGATGGGTCGTCGAGCATATTCTTGTCTGATCGTTGCTCGGTGGTCTTGATCCGGCTACCATGCATGGTTGGTTATAGTAATACGGCGCCAATAATAGTGTTACTATAAACGCCTGTGTAGTGTTGGATTTGATTAAGTTCTGGAGACTTAAAACTTATTGATTGCAGTTAGGATTATAGCATGCTATGTGTAATATATATATATATGTGTGAGACGGTCTGTTTTAGCATGCGCGATAACAACTAGCCTTAGGGTTAGCATGATCACTAATAGTAGGGTTATGTGTGAGTACCGTAATAGTGCTTAGTGACACTTCGATAGCTGTGAACTAAGATGTTTCTTGAACCTTCAGAATGGTGCAAACTAGGAGCCATACTGATGATGAGGCCGGACAGTCCGACCACATTGCTGCCCAAATTACTGAGACCCTGCAGCAGATGCTGCCGGGGCTGTTTAACCAGATGAGAGACGAGCTGATCCAAACCATGGACCAGCGCATTGACGTGGCCCTCACGGCCCGTAGCTTAGGTACTGGGAGCTCGAGTCAATCCCAGCCTCGTGGGATCACCTTTAAGGACTTCATGGCGTGCCAACCGCCATTGTTTGACGGGAAGAAAGATCCCGTGGCTTGCTACCGCTGGTACTCGGCGGTCGAGGGAGCCTTTCGCACTTGTGGGTGCCCTGATGGTTCGAAGGTTCTCTTTGCTGTGAACCTTCTTCGTGGAGCTGCGAAGGATTGGTGGGAGCTGACGCTCAAGAAATACACGGAGGCACAGATTACTGCATTGACCTGGGGAGACTTCCGGGCCTTGTCCGACGAGGAGTTTGCACCTCGCATCGAAAAGGAGCGGATAGCATCAGAGTTTTTAAAGCTGACTCAGACGACGGAATCAGTGAACGAGATTACTGCGCAGTTTCTGGAGAAGCTGCTGTTTGTACCGGGGTACGCGAACGACGAGTCGCTGAAGATGGCTCGATACTTGGGAATGCTGAAGCCGGAACTCAAAAAGGCGGTGGCCACGGGGAGGTGTAAAACCCTCAGTGACATGCAGGAGGTAGCGAGGTCTCAGGAGCTAGTCTTGGAGGAACTGCAGCAAGGAAAGAGAAAGGCAGAGGACCAGTCGGGACCAGCAAAGAAGTTCAAGGGAGCCAGGACTGATACCAGGAGCGGGACCCCGAGCTGCCCAAAGTGTGGGCGTTACCACCGGGGTGAGTGCAGACCGCGGGAGTTATCGTGTTACAAGTGTGGCAAGACGGGCCACCTCAGCAAGGACTGCAAGGAGACTGCTAGGCTTTGCTTTCACTGCTATCAGCCGGGGCATATCAAGCCCGATTGCCCTCAGCTGAAGAAGACGCCAGCCCTGGCCCCTGCACCAGCGACGCTTAGGATCACCGACGGCACTACCCAGGGGAAGAGTGGAGCTACCACCCGTGGGCGAGCCTTTCAGATGACTGCCGAGGAAGCGCAGACGGCGCCTGATGTGATTACAGGTTTTTCTCGTTATATTTTCGTACGATTACTGATAGTATAGCATATTTTATGTGTTAGTGATAAAATAGTGTATCTGCCGTTAAATGTGAACTTTAGGCATATTTCCTGTCAACTCGAAACCGGCTCTAGTACTTTTCGACACAGGGGCCACGTGGTCCTATGTGTCGCGTAGGTTCTGTAAGGACTTCCAGATCAAGCTCGGTAATCTGGATAGTCCTCAGGCAATCGACATAGCAGCGGAGGAAGTGCAGGTGGTCGAGCACGTGTACCGGGGTGCAGCATTGATATCTTTGGGGTTCGTTTCAGCATCAATCTCATCCCCATTCCCATGAACGGAGTGGACGTAGTTGTCGGAATCGACTGGATGTTTCCAAACCGGGCGACCACGGATGTTGCGGGGCAGTGTGTACGCATCCATAACCCAAGTGGGGGAGAATTGGTTGTGTACGGTAAGGGAAGAAGGATATCTACATCCTTCTGTTCTATCGCGAAAGCTCAGAGGTACATCCAGCGGGGGTGTACGGGGTTCTTGGTTTATGCTATGGCGGGTCAGGCGAAGGAGAAGAAGCTGTCGGTAGCGGAGGTGCCAGTGGTCAGCGAGTTTCCAGACGTGTTTCCAGAGGATCTGCCTGGCCTTCCACCTGATAGGCAGATCGAGTTCGGCATCGACTTGGTACCAGGAGCAGCTCCGATTGCGCGAGCTCCTTACCGTCTGGCTCCGCCGGAGCTTCAGGAGTTATCGGAGCAGTTGCAGGAGCTCTCGGGGAAGGGGTTCATCCGCCCGAGCAGCTCACCGTGGGGTGCACCGATTCTGTTCATGAAAAAGAAAGACGGGAGTCATCGTATGTGCATCGATTACCGTGGACTCAACAAGGTGACCATCAAAAATAGGTATCCACTACCTAGGATTGATGACCTGTTTGATCAACTTCAAGGGGCTTCATGGTTTTCTAAGATCGATCTTCGGTCAGGGTATCACCAGCTGAAGGTGAAGGAAGCGGATGTCCACAAGACCGCTTTCCGAACCCGTTACGGCCACTTCGAGTTTCTGGTAATGCCGTTCGGGCTTACCAATGCTCCAGCAGCTTTCATGGACCTCATGAACCGGGTGTGCCGCCCGATGCTTGATCGGTCCGTGATCGTTTTCATCGACGATATTCTAATCTACTCGAAGACGAAGGAGGAGCATGTGATGCATCTGCGGGAGGTGCTTGAGGTGCTGAGGAGGGAGCGTCTCTACGCCAAATTCTCGAAATGCGCTTTCTGGTTGGAGGAGGTTCAGTTCTTGGGCCATATCATTAACCGGGAAGGCATCAAGGTGGATCCAGCAAAAATCGAAGCAGTTATGAATTGGGAAATTCCGAAGGCGCCTACCGAGATCCGGAGTTTCCTGGGTTTAGCCGGCTACTACCGACGGTTCATCCAGGATTTCTCCAAGATTGCGGTACCTTTGACGCGTTTGACAAAGAAGAGTGAGCCGTACGTATGGGGTTCTGAGCAGCAGAAGGCTTTCGACACGTTGAGACAGAAGCTGTGTGAGGCTCCGGTTCTAACTTTACCGGAAGGGGTGGAAGACATGGCAGTTTACTGCGACGCGTCTCGGCTAGGATTGGGTTGTGTTCTGATGCAGAGGGGGCGGGTGATAGCCTACGCTTCGAGGCAGCTGAAGCCTCACGAGGCTAATTACCCCACGCATGATCTCGAGCTTGCGGCGGTTGTTTTTGCTCTCAAGTTATGGAGGCACTACCTGTATGGGGTGAAGTGCACCATTTTCTCAGACCACCGGAGCTTGAGGTACTTCTTGGAGCAGCCGAATCTGAATATGCGACAGCGGAGGTGGCTAGATGTAGTCAAGGACTACGACTGCGAGATTCTCTATCATCCGGGCAAGGCCAACGTGGTTGCTGACGCTTTGAGTAGGAAGACGGAGCACGCGCCGCTTCGTATCTCACACCTGAAGATGGCGGTGACTACCTCCTTTGTGGGCTTGGTTCTACGGGCCCAAGAGGAGGCGAGCCGAGAGGAGAACCAGAATGGAGAGCGGATCCGAGGACAGATGGCCGCGCTAGTCAGGGATAGTCGAGGGTTGCTGACCAGATACGGTAGAGTATGGGTTCCTCGGGCAGGCTCGGCACGACAGACCTTGCTTGAGGAAGCTCATAAGTCTAAATTCTCGATTCATCCGGGAGCTACAAAGATGTATCGGGATCTGCGGACAGGTTATTGGTGGCCAGGGATGAAGAGAGACGTGGCGCGGTACGTGGAGTCGTGTTTGACCTGTCTAAAGGTCAAGGCTGAGCATCAGAAGCCTCACGGCAAGATGCAGCCTCTGGAGATTCCCGAGTGGAAGTGGGAAAACCTCACTATGGATCTGATCACCAAGCTTCCGAAAACTCCTCGGAAGTTTGACGCGATTTGGGTTATAGTGGACCGGTTGACCAAGAGCGCCATCTTCCTTCCTATCCGAGAGAGTTCGACTGCGGAGCAGCTGGCGAGGATCTACGTGGACGAGGTGGTGTCGAGGCACGGAGTGCCAGTGTCGATTATCTCAGACCGGGACGTACGTTTTACTTCTCGGTTTTGGGAGCGTTTTCATTCGGAGCTAGGTACTAGGTTGCATTTTAGCACCGCGTACCACCCTCAGACCGACGGTCAGAGCGAGCGGACGATTCAGACCTTGGAGGACATGCTGCGAGCCTGCGTTTTGGATTTCGGTGGCAGTTGGGATACGTATCTGCCTCTGGCGGAATTCTCGTATAACAACAGCTACCATTCGAGTATTGGGATGCCGCCGTTTGAGATGTTATACGGGAGGAGATGCCGTACTCCTATCTGTTGGGGTGAGGTCGGACAGCGTGTTCTTGGTAGCACCGAGGTTGTTCAGAGGACTACAGAGGACATCCAGAGGATCCGGGAGCGGTTGCGAACGGCTCAGAGTCGACAGAAGAGCTACGCCGATCGTCGCAGGTCGGATTTGGAGTTCCAGGTGGGAGACCGAGTTCTACTCAAGGTTTCTCCTTGGAAGGGAGTGATTCGGTTCCGAAAGAGGGGCAAGCTGGGGCCTCGTTACATCGGACCGTTCACCGTTCTCGCGCGTGTAGGGAAGGTAGCTTATCGTTTAGAGCTGCCTGCGGTACTAGGCCAGATCCACAGCACTTTTCACGTTTCGCAGTTGCGGAAGTGCCTCGCCGACGAGACGGCGCACATTCCCTTGGACGATATTCAGGTAGATGAGAGCCTGAATTACGTCGAGAGGCCGGTCGCCGTGATAGACCGGAAGGTGAAAAGGTTGCGACGCAGGGAAATCGGGATCGTGAAGGTGCAGTGGCAGCACCGGAAGGGTTCCGAGTGGACCTGGGAACCAGAGGCAGAGATGCGAGAGCACTATCCGGAGCTGTTCTCAGACTGATTTCGGGGACGAAATCCTGGTAAGTGGGGGAGAGTTGTAACGTCCCGTTTCGTTTCTTGCCAAGTCTCGCTTTTCTTCCTTGCGTAAACTTTACTGATGTAATTATGTAGTTAATACTAAGAGCTAGGTTTTATTGTGGGCTTAATTTTCTTTTTCTTTTAGTCAATGATAAGAGTGGTGAAGGGCCCACATGTCCCCTTAGAACCCAACAAGAGTAGGGTTAGGGTTTGTCTCTATTTATTGTTTGACCAATGAAAGAGGAAAAAAAAAAGTACAAAAGAAAAGAAAAGAGAGAGGAAAGGAAACGAGAGAGAGAGAGGAGGAAGTCAGGAGAGAGAGAGGGAGAAATCGTGAAAAGAGAAAGAGAGGAGAGAGAGAGCCGACGAGCTTGGAAGAGGAGACGCCGGAGTTCGCCGGAAAAAGGTAGAGGCCGTAGTTTTCTTTGTTTTCTTCTGTCCTGGACGCGGTGGCGGAACGGTGGCCGCCGGCCTTGGCCGGTCTTGGCCTAACCGTCGTCATCAGCAAACCGCCGGCGACAGCGGTGGTGCTTTGTGGTACCTGGAGGCGATCGGCGGTGGCGGTAGCCTTACGCCGCCGTCGCCGCTGTTGTTCCCGTAGATAGCGCGGAACGGTGGTGGTGGTTCACGCCGCCGCTATCGTTGCCGCTGGGGTCGTCGTGTTGTATGGCCGGCGGTGGTGGGAGTTAATCAACCGCCGCCGCTGCCGTAGTTGTGTCGCGGTCGTGAGGCCGATATCGGTGGTGATGGCGGTTTCCCCCGCAGCCGCTGTTGTGATGGAGGTTCGGCCGGTTGGCGGTGGTGGTGACAACCATCACAGCCGCTGCCACCGGTGTTGTGTGGTGGTAAGATTCGACCAGCGGTGGTGGTGGCGGTGTATGCCGCTGCTACTGCCGCCATGGGGTCGGTTCGGTGATGGCGTCTATACTCGCGGCTACCCGGTGTCGGTACCGCGACAACGATAAGTTTAGGTGACCCGTCTAGACCCGGGTGCCGCTCGCGGCACTCGGTTTTCGTTGGTCTTTAAACAGGAGTGTTAGATCAGTTAAGTGAGGAACGGAGGTAACTAAAAGAGTAGTCTATTGATTAATTGCAGATTTTCGTGTGGATTGGTCTCGCTGATACTCTTTTATTTTTCGTGTTTATCATATCGAGGTGAGTGGGTTTTACATGCGTATATCATGATTTTATGTGACATATGTGTTATAGCTGTTATATGATGATGTTGTGGGTTGCGTGATGACCCGAAGGGCGGGAAACCGCGGTGACCGGACTGCGGGATGGTTCGGTAAACGGGAAACCGTTAAGCTGTTAGTGTGAACATATGTGTATGTACATTTAATTATGGTGTATCGTATGTGTGACTTTACTCACTAAGCGGTTGAGCTTACCCCCTCGTGTTTTTAACTTTTTAGGTACGAGTTCCAGTGTGGACAAAGGCAAGGCTCCGGCTTGAGGGTTCCGGGCATGACGTGGCGTTCCGATCCTTTTGTGCACTTATTGATAATTGTTGTTGGGATATTAATTACGAATGTTAACTTAATTTGGGTTTTGTTTGAACGGTTGTTTATTTGAATCATTAAAGAAGGTTTTATTTAAAATTTTATTTTAAAAATTTTCCACTTGGGTTTGGGTGTTACATAAATGTTATTTCATGGTGGTTTCCACTATGAACGTTCAAAAAAATTTACCTTTACAACACTTTCACTTTGAAGGTTTGAATATATATATATTTTCACTTTCACATTGTTTTTCATGTGAAGGTTTGGATTTTTTTACGTTTGTTTGGATTTTTTACTATTTAAGTTTTTTGCAGTATGAATGTTTTTTACCTTTACGGTGTTTTGTTGTGAAGTTTCATATGTTTTGTCTTGGTCTCTCCGGTCTCACGAAAACAAATTGGTCCCGTGTGAATTTAAGTTTGTATCAAATAAAAACATTTTTATTTGTGTAAACTTGAAGACCAATCTTAAACCATCAATCACATTTGATAAATGTTTGATAAAGTTGATGGAATTTTTTGTATATTTATTATCTCACATAGTCCACACCTGATTATAAGCTCAAAAGGGCAATTTAGGCATTTTAAAACCCAATTTCAGATCTTCTTCTCCTACAAACCTACCCATCATCTTCATTAACTGTTAGAATTTCAAAGCGCCAACTCTCATCTCTCTCTCTTTCCGGCCACCACCACCATTAATTCTGGCGACCTCACCACCACCCCTATTAAATCCGGCGACCTCACTACTACCACAATTAAATCCAGCAACCCCACCACCATCTCCCCCGTTACCAACGACGACTCCAGATCTGTTCCTTCCTCACCAGAATTCCATCGTCACCGACGACGACGACTTCCAAATCTGTGTCAAACTAGTGGATTGTCTCAATCATTAAATCACATTTTACCAATAAAGAATTTTGGGACAATGATACATATATGTTTAGACATGATCGCATAGGACACTCGTGACATAATGACCAATTGATAACTTTGTTATCTAATGAACTTTCACCTTCGAAATCCATCCTAAGTTTACAACTTGTCTAGAAGTAGGAATTGGAATTTTGAACTAATATTTATGTACAAGTGTTGTATACATACAAGACGAAAAATGGTAGAAAAGATGGCTACTTTACTCCATTTTAACATCCCAGATGAAGAAAGTGCTAACGAGTGATGCCTACTTTTACTCATTTTGGTTGTTTTTCTTCTGTTCATTATATTCACATATAAAATTGCTTATAAGATGATGGAGCACAATGACATTGAACCATGGGTAGATGAAGAATGTTAACAAAGAGTAAATCAACCTAAATGAGAAAAGCAATTCAGGAAAATTATTATTATTTAACAAATGAATGACTCTTTGGTTCGGTAGTGCTAACCCAACAAGTGTCAAGATTGTAGGACATAGACAGAAAGCCTAATGAAAACAATTAAGGATAATGTATGAAACTCTCATTTGGTGCAAGTTTTCTCACAATTCCTTGGATTGACCATGAGAAGACTTACTCTCCC
This sequence comes from Centaurea solstitialis, assembly GCA_030169165.1. Classification (NCBI taxonomy): domain Eukaryota; kingdom Viridiplantae; phylum Streptophyta; class Magnoliopsida; order Asterales; family Asteraceae; genus Centaurea; species Centaurea solstitialis. The sequence continues at coordinate 39,709,493 of CM058041.1, read as the reverse complement.
ATGATGAACGTTATAACATTTTGCTACATAATTAGCCTAAAAGTAATTCATGTATGTGGTTATTGTATATCTCTATAGGGATCTAGATTCAAAGATATATAAAGTGCTTGAGAGCATTACATTACCTAAATCAAGTAACTATAAGCATAAAGTGTGTTTGCAATGAAACTAAAAAGCTCACTTTATTAAAGCACTCCATGCGGATGTGGTATACTCGCCTAAGTAAATATTTGATTTAGAATTGATATATGAACGATGAATTATGCCTTTGGATTAGATAAATTCAAGATTTTTAGTTGCAGCTCTATATGTCGATGTTATGAATATAATAGGCACTTTTGATGCAATGATTGAAACTATAATCTACTTGAAATATGAATTTGAGATGGAAAACGTTGGAAAAACTTGGTTTTGTCTAGCTATTGAGCGTGAATACCATGTTTGTGGAATATTATTTCGTGGATCCGCATATGTCTAGAAAATGATAAAACGATTTTACCACATCTAGAAAATGACCAGACAATTTAATTGGACCTCTCATGATCTATCGAAGTGTTGGATATATGAGAATATATATTTCGTCTAATAGACGATGACGAAGAGGTGTGGGGAGATGTAATTTCGGCCCTATCTAAGTACAGTAGGCACATTATTGTACTAAGCACAATACATTTGACCGTATATTGTATTTCTCAATGAACTTGTTAACTAGATTTAAGTCAGTGTCAACACAACGTCGTTGGAGTAATATCAAGTTAATCTTCTGGAACAATTGACGTGGGTTTTTACTTTCCCTATAGAGAGAAAAATGGATTGATAATGGAACTTCAATACTTACTTAGATAGTGAGCGAAAAAAGTACCACTTCCTTCATCCTATTTTTCCACTTGGTTTTTATTTTGTCGTAAGGTTTAACAATGCAACAATTGTGCACCATCATTTCCTTGACTCAACATAAGGGGAGTGTTGTTGATAAGTGTGTCATCATAAAAAAATACGTGATGATATACAGATAGAATAAACATTTAAAGTAATTTTTGGAATAGATCTTCTTCATGTTTATCATTATCTCTATGTTTATATGATTAATCCTATATTTTCTGTTCTTTAACATCCCGTTTAGGCCTGTAAATGAACCGAACGAACACGAACGGGGCATTTTCATGTTCGTTTGTTTAAGTTTAAACGAACACGAACACGAACGCTTAACCGAACGAAAAAATCCTGTTCGTGTTCGTTCATTTAGCACATAAGGATGTTCATGCTCGTTTGTGTTCGTTCATTAAACTCTTAAACGAACGGTTCACGAACGTAAACGAACACAAATGAACATCAACGAACATAAGCGAACGAACATTAACAAACGAAGATGAACAAACAGAAAATCCTACATATTCTTGATTAACATCCAGAAGTTTTTACTCGAGAGGAGAGAGGTTGTGTAGTATTTTTTTAAACTTTATTATATATACTAATATAAATGAACACACATAAATGAACGAATATAAACGAACAGTTCACGAACATAAACGAACGAACATAACCGAACGTTCACGAACATAATTGAACGAACGAGAACGTTGTTCGTGTTCGTTCGTTTATTTAAACGAACATAAAATCTTGTTCGTGTTCGTTCGTTTATTAAACGAACGAACATAAACGAACTTCCCACCGAACAAAATCACGAACGGTTCATGAACATTCGGTTCGTTTACAGGCCTAATCCCGTTGATTTTGTCATTGCAAGTTTTTTCTTTTCTTAACAGTCATGATAAAATGGAGTAGAAGAAAAGAAGCAAAACAATCATGAGAAAATGAAGAAAGAGAATGAATGAATGAAGAGAGAGGGGTTGCAGTTTTTCTTTTCTTAACGAGTTTGTCCTCAAAATTTTAGACAAAAGGTTGATAGCGGCAAAACCCCAACCGGCCCATAATTGTCTGCCAATTCCATAATGTGGGGACATATCTTACTCACTCAACGATTGTTGCTATGGAGGCACCGTGGACGGTTGGACTCGAACCTGAGAACATTTACGGAGGCACCCTGGACGGCTGGACTCGAATCCGAGACCATTCGATTTTGGATAAACACTATCGTGAGTGATAAACAAAGTTTGATGGACTAAAACTAGAAGAACCGATGTACAATCATAATTTACTTGTTAACACAATAGTATAATTTTTTCTTAAAAAAAAACACAATAGTATAATTATTTATCAAGTATGTTAAATATTTATAACAATAAAAATGAAATTTTATTAATTGATCGTCCTATTTGACGGCAAATTTTCTTCTAGAAGATGAAAACTTTGTATTTTATTTTATAAAAACCAAAAATAGAACACACAGATACCAAAGAGAATATGAGAAGTAGGATTCTTGGTAAACCAAGGTTTTGTCACTACTAGAAAATATAGTAGCCAATAATGACGCCACATGCCCACTCCGTTAACTTCGGACCTTTGAAACAATTTTATCATAAATCAACAATATAAAATTCATATAGTTTTTTAATTTTAAACAAAGTCTCAAATTTGTAATTAAATATTTTTTTTATTTTTTGTTATCGTGCATTTGATTGGGTTTATAAAACCATATCATGTAAAATAAATGAAAATGGTGATTCTTATCTTGTAAGTTGTAACTATTTATTCCATAGCGGGTTTAGGAATTTTTTTGAGTGAGTATTTAGGTGAATAAGAAAGTTACGGTTTGACTAGGGAAGGTCAATGTGGTTGGCCAATTTCTTATATAAACATTTTTAACGAAATCATATGTAGAGAAATAAATACCCGATTTTCAAATATTATCAAGATCTTTTAAAAAATAAAAATTGATATAATGTTTAAACTGTGATTATTCTTATTGCTTTTTTAATTTATTTAAGATAAGTATGTGTTGGCATTAAAATGAGACAAAGGAAACATTAAGGTTACCGGGTAAATTGGAAGAAAAAATATACAAGAAAAAAAAGATAGTGACAATTATAATAAAAAGTTGTAGTAGTTAGTTGTAGTAGTTAATTGGCAAGTGGCTATGAAAGTTCATTTGCGATGATTGGATCATTCATGATCGTTCGAGTGATTAGTCGGTTACCATAATCTAGCCCAAAACCCCAAAGTTATCCAAAGTCACTTATAAACACCCTCATTTCTATAATAACCGGAATACAAAATATGAAAAACTGGAATTTTGATTTAAATAAGAATAAAATTTATGATCTCATGAAAAACAAGTAGTGCTTTCACCATTTCAGCTACTTCAAATTTTTGTTACAGGCTTGATTTTAAAAATACAGAAGCATCAATTAAAATTAAGCCGGTGCATCATTATGATAGTAAAAAGGTTCCCATTTCGACCAGCCCATTCGTTTTATAAATATAAGTTTTATGAAATAGTTTATTAGATTATTTAAACATTTTTAGCTCACTAGAAACCAAATTTACTTTAATGTCCCAATTAAATTTCATTTTCTATAAACTCAAAATTAGCAATCATTTATTATTTTAATTTTTCTTTCTTTGCATTCATTTTTATGTCATGTAGATAAGAGTGGTAAAGAATCAAGTTGGGTTCAAGTTCAACCCATTTATGAAATAGGTTGAAAATTTCAACCTAACTCAATGTGTTTAATTAAATGGTTGAGATTTTCAACTAACCTAATATGTTACTTAAATATTTATAAATTTCTAACCCAACCTGTTAAATAAATGAGTTGAACCTGAGTTTATCTATATAACTTTAAAATTTTAAAATAAATAACAACCACATATGTAAATAGATTATACAAAGTTTGAATTAAATACAACCAAAAACGCAAATAAGTTTTTCGAAGTTTAGCTGCACATGAGAAAATGGTTGTCGGAGTTGATCGCTTAGGCCTTTGTCGTTAAGCATACAACAACTAAGTTTTTCGGTATGGAAATAAAATTGATTAGGGTATGGTTAATGGTTCGTATAGAAAAGAGACGTGTTATTTGGGGTTTACTTCATATTGGTAAAATATAAAGTTATATATAATTTTAATAGATATAATTAAATAATAATATGTAATTAAAAATAAAATAAAAACATATAATATTTTAAATGGGTTGAAAGCGATTGTAAATAAGTAGGAAAATTGAACCTAGCTTAACCCATTTAAATAAATGGGTTAAGGGGATTGGCCTATTTATTTAAATGAGTTGAAAATTTCAATTCAACCTGGTAACTTTGGATTGCATTTGGGTTAGGTTTAGATTAACGGGTTGGGTCTAGTGGTGTTCAGAAAAACCATTGGATCTTTCATACCGGTCAAACCAAGTAAGACCGAACTATTTTTGACAATTTGAATGGTCCGGTGGTCCGATCTGATTTGCGATTTGGAGGTTTTTTGGGGCGGTTTAGACCAAATCGACAACCAAATACACACACAAATATATATATATATATTAATTATTCTAAATATGCATTTACTTTTTTTAGTGTTTTGTTGGGATATTGTGTTTACTTTTTTTTTGGGACTTTATTTACTTTTTTTGTGGGAATTTTTTACTTTGAATGGACTTAAACCAACTTAACTATCCTTTAAATTTTCAAAGTTATATATGTTTTTTTTTTAATATCACCTTTAAAGCCCATAAAATGCCTGAACTGATCAGACCAAATTGCCTAAATCGCGGTCCGGTTTGACCGTTCTGCATCTTTGATATCAAATTGTTCGGTTAGAAAATTTCATAAACCGTCATTTATGGTTTAATTTGTGGTTTGAAAGGCTAAACCATTCAAACAGGTTGACAAACACCCCCTAGTTGGGTCACTTTTTTGTCATCCCCTACATGTAGACGGAGTCCTTTGTCAACATGTAACTACCTACTAAAATGTTAATATCGGCTTTTTTACTAATGCTTACCATTTTCTTATAAAAGAAAAGCTAAAACTTAAAAAAGGAGTCCATTTATTAATACCATCAATCAAAAGTAAAATTAACTCATAATATACAAAGAATGATACATAGCCATACCATAATGATCATAATCTTTCTAATTACTTTACCCTTTATCAAAATTAATTGTCATCAATATGGCGTAACGCTAATTTATTCTTATATAACTTGATATGGAAGTTGATTTTTTTAACACAACGTAAGTATTAAAGTATATGATTATGGGTATTATTTATGAAGTTGGTATTAAATAATGTATTTATATTCTCCAATGATTATATAAACATAAATTCTCAAATTATTTTTAATTACTCTTAAATAAAAATAGCAAGTGTGTCTTTATTTTTAATCAATTTTTTATGTTTGATTATTAAATTTGATATATGTAGAAAGAACACATTAAGATACATGCATATTATTGGTCTTAAAAGTTTGATTAGGTGTGAGAGATGGGGAAGTGGTAACCACTAATGAAGTATTTGCATATAATAAATTTATTTTATGGGTAATAAAATCCAATTATTTATCAAATAAAATCAAATATTTGATTCTCAAATTAAATTTCATAAATTGTAACACAAGTATCTTATTTTCAAGATTATCTGTCCAATAGAATCAAATAATACAATAAATATTGTTGTAGATATATTTAAATAACAATATTTTAAATGGTATCATCCAATCATGAGACAAATGTTTTATAATGAGAAGATTTAAATGACTAAACTGAATTTATTTTATTTTTCTTAAATCGTACTAAACTAAAATGTTAAATTTTAATTTATTAATATTATACTTAACAATCAAATTTTATTTTCAGTAAAAGAATATTAATTCGAAACATGAAATTGATTGATCGAGTAAGTCTGATGCTGATTGGCACAATATTATACAGCTAAAAGGTTTTCATAGTTTGATTTAATTAGTATATTGATTAATCAAATGACAAATGATTGATCACCATATAGTCCTAAAATAATCAAATTAAACCAATTAAAACGAAACGGTTTTTGTTATAATCATAGATATTCTGACCAACCTACACATATCTCGACTAATCTTATAACATATTGGGATGTGAAGTTATGGACAATAATTATGAGAATCTCCAATGATTTTGAAAGAACTCGAAGTGTGACCTTTGAGGTAGAGCCGATCTATACTGTCGGTGGATTAACCATCGAGGTTACGACATAGGAAGGTTATTTTTGGAATTTTAACATGTCTTGGTATGTGTTGGTATCCAATGATAGGTTTAAAAAGATGAATGACTTTATGGCATAAAGTATTGAAAAAACATGAAATGGTTTGGAATTTAGAAATGCATTCACAAAGGAGAATTATTTTTTTGTCGTTTCTTCATAAATGTCAAACCCTTAATACCAACTTTCATCGACTTAAACAAAACCATTGACCAATACGTTTCTTTTTATTTCAATTGAGATTTATTACTTTTAATTATTATTTTGTTAAAACTAATACAAACAACTTATTGATTCAAAAAATATTGATTTTAAAATTTTAAAAAATAACAATTATTGTTTTTTTTTATAGTAATTTATGTTTATAACATTATTTAACAGAGTAGTTGAATATAAAGGTCGGTGTCTACAAAAGTTATGTAAAGTTGTAAACAATAGACGTAAACGGTGACGTTTTGGTGATATATCAGTGATGTCATGACCTATAAACTGATATTGACACGTTATAAGTTGACGTTGAAATCAATAATATGTAAAAAATAATTCCTAAAAACTAATCATTAAACTACGTACATACACACACAAGTACTCATCCTTTCCATTAATACATGCATCCTTTCCATTAATACATGCAAATCATCTTTAAAACTTAAAAGGTCCAAACATTTTAGTATTCTTGACAATTATAAGGTAACTTATATTTGGAGTATGTTGAAAAAAAAATGGAATATGGTAAGCTATAACTATAAAATTCAGATTGGTTAGTGTGTTTTCTTTTTTATGTTTCTAGTTTTGACCCTTTTATCATAAATGTCAATTATATTTTTCTTGTAAGGCTGTGTTTAGCAAAAATATAGTTGATAAGCTAACTTATAAGCTAGTACATATTTGGATGGACCATAATCTAGCTTATTGAAACGCTACTTAGGTTGTGTTCGGCAAACTAGTTGTTAAGCTAGCTTATGAATAAATTATTTTTGACAAAAAACTAGCTTATGAGTATATAAAATGACCAAAAAGGGTATCTTGGAGTATAATAGTTAATATTAATAAGAGTATAATTGGAAAAATGCTACAAAAACTCCCAAAACACTACTCCAAGTAGCGTTTCAATAAACTAGCTCTGGTTCATCCAAACATGTACTAGCTTATAGGTCAGCTTATTTTTTTGTCAAACACAACCTTAGAGTAACATTTTGGGAGTTTTTTGTAGTTTTTTTCCAGTTATACCCTTATTAATATTAACTAGTATGCTTCAAGATACATTTTTTGGTCATTTTACATGATTATAAGCTAGTTTTTGCCAACATAATTTGTTCATAAGCTAGCTTATCAACAAATAGCTAGCTTATCAATCAACAACTGATTTTCGGCTAGTTTGCCAAACATAGCCTAAGACCTAAGTCATCTTATATTGTCTTCTACTTTCTCACCTAATCTATTAGCACCAATGTTTAACAATCAACTTATTCAACAACAATCTTTTCAGCTAACAATAACACTATCAACTACTTTGCCAAACACAACTTTTAAATTTCCGGTCGAAGAATTCAGTTCCCGATAAAAATTAAAAATTATGCAATAATTGTCGATCATCTACTCTTTCAAACAAGTACGTTTCGTGTTAAAATAATACTATACACGACAGCTCGTAACCGAAGCTTATCATACCGAAAAGGAAACGAGGAATTTCATAATCAAAATACACATAAGATAACATTTTTTCGATCCCAAAATATATTATTACATGACATCACAAACCATTAATTCGAAAAGAAATTATGATCAGATTGTTATTCATTACCATAAATCAAGCTTTTACAAACATATTACATAAGAAAAGAGCCCAGAAAGAGGCCTCTAAAACATTGATCACCAAACACTTGGTAATTGACTGATAAAAAGTTCTGGTTGTTCAACCACCTTCAAAAAAGAAACCCCTTTCAACACAATGGGAAAAGGGGAAAAAGTTAACAGAAAAAAATGCCTCAAAAAAGCCATGGAAGGTTGCTACTTTACAACAGGAGGGTAGTTAACATGGTCAACAAGTCAACCATGAAAAAAGATTCCAAAAAACCCTCCTGTAAAATGAACCCCCATAGCAAACAAGTTTCTAAGGCATTTGGATGGGTAAAAGTGTGGAGAACACCAGGCCTTGGTTACCAGATTACACAGCATTTTGGGCAAAAAAAAAGATATCGAAAAACAAACAAAAGTGTCACATAAATCGTTTGAGGGCGGTTCGTAGATTCTTGACAAGATCCTTCATTTTCATGGTGGATTCTTGATCCATCTGAAAGAAACACGAAACGGTTAAACCGTAGAAAAACATAATCTTGAAACGTAAAGATAAGAAATTGACGAGTTTTAGCCTTGAAAAAAAAGCGATCTTTTTACCTGGGCGATAACGGTTATATCGAGTGCATAACCAGCAAAGGTCATGGTGGTGCTATTGATGATTGAAAGGTGAAGTTTTTCAATTTCAGCCAGTGTTTCTTCCACAACACCTGCCTTTTTCTCACAGTGAATTCTGATTAAGACATCCTTACCCGAAAATCTCGCCTCCACCTCTGGTAGTTGCTCGTGAACCGGGCCACCAGAAAAGTTCTCATCCGATGAAGAGATCTCACCACCGTCGGCTAACACCTCGAATCTTTTCACGAAAACCACCGACTCTACGTTCGATCTCTTCTTCGTTTGTTCCTCGAGCGTTTTCACTTTTTCTTGGAGGTTTTTCAAGTACTTGATTGCATCTCCAAGAACCGATGCCTTATCCATCTATAAATAGTAACACAATACCGTTCAATAAGAACAAACGCAATCATATCGAACGTTAACGGTGCGTTTGGTTGTGGAAAACATGGAGTTGAGTTTTCATTTTCAGTTTTCTATGAAAATTAAAGAAAACGCGTTTGGTTGAATAGTTGGAGTTTAATTTTCCGAAAATAAGAAAACACGTTTAGAAAATTCTGGAAAACTACTAAAATCAGTTCTCTAGTTTACATAGATTTTAAAATACAAAATCTTTACCTTTTTAAGGCCAGGGACTAGAGCAGAAAGGGCTATGAACCTCTGGCTGAGTTTCTCTCTTCTTTTTCTTTCAGCCATGATATGATCTTGAGGTGTAGTGACCCTAGCGGTATTGCTGGCGGCTATCGTTTTCGCACCACCACCACCACCACCGCTACCACCGCCACCACTGCCATGTTGGTTTTGGTTGACAAACTGGAGATGTGGTGATGGGAAGGTATTATGAGAATTGAAGCCAAATGTGGTCTTGGAAGAAACAGTGCCTTCCTCTTTGGGCTTAATCACATAATGTGCTAAGTTCTGATTCATGATGGATTGATCAGAACTGATGCATGAATTCCAGCTGCTGGTTTTGAGTTGTTTAGCTGGTCTTGGGGATGGTTCCATAACAGGTCTATTATAATGGTCATCAAACACAGGCCCATGATCATAAAGATGATGTGGGGTGTCTACAAATGCAGCCATGGAAGTGAGTTGATCATCAAAAGAGTTGAATGGCCACTGAGAAGAAGTGAAACAAGGGTCCTCCAATCCTGACAATTCTGAAAACCCTTTGAATTGTGAAATCTCCATAAAAATTTCTTTTTTGGTGATGAAAAAAAGGATTAAGAGAGGACCCCTGATCAAAACTGGACCAAACCACCCTTTCAGACAATTCAACAAACACTTGGTGGGCAAACTGATGAAAACAAACAAACAAACAAACACCCTGCAAACACAAAATTCAATAGATAGAAGTCAGATTCCGAAACAGTTTCCAAAGATCCGACAGAAAATTCTAACACCCAGATGAAGAAATCACGTGAAATGATGATAAATATACCTTTAGGTTAATTTTAGGAAGAAGAGATGGGTTTTTTTTTTTCTTTTTTTGTCTTTTGTGTAATGGGTTATGTTCTGGAGAGATTAAGAGGGTTTTTATAAGTGGAGGTTGATGGCATTAATTGGGTCCACTCTCCTTCTGTTTCCCTCTTTACGACGGTCGGTGATGTGAACTGGAGATGGCCGCCTGAATATTATAAGACAAACATCAACTCTATTCAGACGACGACTATTTGAACAAATGGTAATCACCACATAATTGGCTGGCTGTCTAATTTTACCTTTTCAGATTTAACTTTAACCCCCTCTTTCAATTCAACCACTCATATTCAAACAAATCAACTTTCAACAATTTCCATCTCCTCTTCTTTTCCATTTTCCAACCAATCAATTTTTAACATGTAATTATTTTTTCTGTATTTAATTAGTTTATTTATTTTGATATAAATAATGGTTGAGTTAGAGACTTACCTCAAGAAGTTGAGGTTAAGATGAAAGACATGAGAAATGATTATCGATCGTTTCATGAGAAGTAAGTGTATGTTTGGATTTGATGCATCGAGATCAGATGTACTGGTTCAAAATTTCTTTTTAAAGTACAATTTATAAGAGAACATGAGATTCAAAATGATTAACATATTATGTATACTTCTCAGTTCTCACCATGTTAAACTCATATTATCGTATGATTTTTCGCCATACAAACAATGGGTAAACGAAGACGTGGGTTCTCATGTATATTTATATGTGAATAATTGGTAAAAGAGTATGTAAAAACGTAGGGAGGTTTATATATGCATTTTCATTCCCCTACACACATTGTTTTACATATCAATTATCTATTAATAAGTTCTTAGCAAAGTGTACCCATGCCCTAGGCTCAGCGGGCTCGGCGACATGGGGCTGCAGCGGTATGGCCACACCACCAAGCCACTCTCTTCCTCTCAGACATTCTCTTTTTATTTTTATTTTTTCTTATTGTATTGGGTATTTGGTTTGCGAGGGTTCGGGTAGAGGGTTCTAGAGGGCTTATTGTGGGGTTGGGAAAAAGCTGATGTGGCAGTAGGGTTGGGAGAGTTGGGAGGGTTTGGATACGCATAGCCTTAGCATTTATGTATTTGTTTTTTTTTTTTTAATTTCTTTTCATTTGTATTTACTAATTACTATCTTTAATAAAGTGATGATACATCAAAAATCGATTAATATATAACAGGGAGACATGAAGTTTGAGAGCATATAATTGCAAATCTCATACAAAATGGAATTTTTTTTAGAATTGACATGATTTATAATTAAAATTTACATCTATAAAATTAAGTTATTTAGCTCTTGTAAGATGACATCTTGACCTTATAAATAAGGAAGACAAAAATCTACAAATTAGTATGGAGTTTATATATTGATTGTTAATATAATATTTTAAAATAACAATTGTTTAGTTAATTCATAATTTATATTTAAAAAAAATAAAAATATTAACACCGTTTTTGCAATGATTATGATGAAAATTTGACATTTTATCAACTACATCTTGACTTTGATATAAGACATATTCCGCTTTTAACTTTCTCCATTCAAAGTTGAAACACATACATACATTAATTAATTATATATACATGACACCTCAACCTTTGGTTCACAAATAAAATAATGTACACGAACTAGATGATTATTAGATGAAAGATGAATTAGTGTGTACATGAATTAGTGTGTACATGAACTAGTATTAACCAAACTTCTAGAAGAAAAATGTATGTATATTCAAGTTAAGTTTGAAGAGCCTCGTCAACGGTGTTGTAGCGGATTGGTTATCGCTCGGGGGTTCTTAGTGTCCTAACTGAGTTCGAACCTTCCAGTGCACATGCCTGAAAACATTTAAGTGGGATCATGTTTAGCCCCCAAAATTGTCGAGGATTAGTCGGGCTGTGATCCGAACACCCTTCCAAATTTATTTTTTTGAAAAGCCTCAAGAGCTGAGGATAGAGAGGTGCTAGGGGTTTTGACACACCAAAACAAGTCTCAATGAAAATTACTCAAATTAGTGTGCCATTTTCATTATTCCTCAAGATAGCTAAAGAAATAGAGAAAGAAAAATCATAATTATATATATATATATATATATATATAGAGAGAGAGAGAGAGAGATAGCTTAAAGGAGGAGCAAGTTGGAAGCAAAGAGGTATCCGAAATTGTGCAATGCTCTCAAGAAGCATAATCGTTGAAATAAGATATCTAATTCCATTGAATTGAAATTGGGTCGAGATCATTGTTTTAGTACATGGTTCAACAACATTATAAACTCTAGAGTTATTAACATCGTCAACGATGTGAAATCAGTGGTTTTAGACCAAAAATTGAACAAAATGGAGTTTTTATGTTCTTGACATGTTTATGAAATCAGATCATAAATGGAGTGTGAATTGTTGGTGTAATTAGTTAAGATGGAGTGTGGTTGAGTTACTAGATCAATACGTTCAACATGCGAGATGCAACATGGATCCATTGATTTTAGGTCATCGGGCTCAAGTTGCTAGGACAAAGTAGGCAGGGAGCCACAAGTTGTGTGACTGAGAACATCTCCAACAGCCATGCTATATTTTCTTTAAAACACAATACTATAAACTAAAATCTAAACAAAAAAATATATTCAACTCCAACCGTTGCTCTATTTTAACTTTTCTATCATTAATAATACTATTTAAATACTCAATATATTTAATAAACTTTATTTCTCTCTCCTAAACATTTATTTTCAATACATTTTATTGGTAGAAGTAATCTCAAAGCTCAGCGAGAGAGTCACTGATCAGAAGCTTACATCTAAAAATTTCCATAATTGTCTCATCTGAAGTTTGCACAAATGACTGTCATGTTTTTCTAACAAAAGGTACTAAAGGAACGTTCTATTTATTGCTACTTTATGCATGCATAGGTTGATACCATATTGCTCAAAGGACTGCCATGATCTTTTTTAGACACTAGAGAATATAACTTTTATCTTCCACCTAAGTCTTTCCTCCTCTTCTATTCTGTAATTCCTTCTTTCTGTATTCTATAATCACTAAGTGTAAATTAGTTAATGGTATGTAAAACTTAGATTGTTTAGAATAGGTTTGTACCTTTTCTATTTCCGCAACAATCTGTAAATTCCATATTTGATACATCAATATACATTTAGAATCTAAAAGTAAAAAATCTGTGTGTTTATATTCAACCTCCTTCTACAAACCTTGTTAACTTGAAGGCACCACCTTGAGACCAACATAAACCCATAAAAGTCACAAGGAGTATTTGGTTGGAGGTATTAAGCACTAATCTATGAGAATGATAATAAAACAAACTATTTGTTATCATATAATATAATTACTCCATTCACCCATAAGCCTAAATTTTCATTCCTGATTAGATTGGAATGAAAACCCATCCTCATTTTCATTTCGTTTATAGTTAATAAACTTTTAGAAGGTTATGATAAGTGGTTCACTAAAAAAGTAAGGGGGAGGGGTTCACCCAAAAGAACAGAAGGGAATGAGTGGGGTTTTCACTAAAGTACGTCATTGGGGTAGCATATTTGTCTCCAACCATCTACGGTTCCCTTTCTGCATTTGTGAAGCAACCACTGCAGCAACCGCAGAAACCAAATCGACCTCCATCTCTTCTACTTCGTTTTCATCCCTGAATCGAACCCCCTATCTCTAAATCTGCGATCTCCACCCCACCTTTCTGCTTTGAACTCTTATCAACAATCCCACCGGCAAATACCAAGTAGTACATATCCATGATCCCTTAGTTCCACATCTCTATTCCAGCATCACCAATTTCATATTTAGATCCATGGTTTAAGAATAAAGATATGTTTTTCTATTTTTATTGAAGTTTTTAGACTATACAAATTAGAATTTGTATACAATATTCTTTTGTTAGTACAAAGATTTTTGTATGGATTAGTGTCTTTATGTAGTTAGGTTTTTTGTTAAAAATATTTAGATGTTTTCTTGATTTAAAATTACTTTATTTTGTTTTCTTGATTATATATTTTTTATGAAGAATTGAGATCAATTTGGGATTGAAAATTTTGATAGAATATGGGTTTTTGTTTCAAAATTTTGAGATGAATTTGAGCTTTTGTGTACTGACATGGTGATAAGTGTGAGAATTGAGATGAAAGTTCTTTGGATGGAGATGACGACATGGATATATATGTGGTCATTTAATTTAATTTTTTGTTTCTTATTAAAACCACATGGACCACTAATGTAATTTACTTATTTTATTTAAACGATAGGAACCAATAACATAGTTTACTTTCTCTATCTCTCTCTTACACACACACACACATATATATATATATATATATATATATATATATATATAGGAAAAATCAAATACAAACCACTTTTTTTTGTAAAAACTATAGGACCGATCTTAACCATCAATTAATTTAGATCAAGGGTTGATAATATGAGGAGACCATGGTAACATTGTTTCTATTTTCTATACAACCACACTTGATTATAAACCCTTAGGGGCATTTTAGGTATTTTCAAATCATATAACCTAATAGTAGCTTCTAGGTTCTATTCATCATCAAAGCCATCAACGCATCTGCAAACAAAATCCCTCCACCACTAAAATCACTATTATTTCATCTAAAATCACCATAATTTTTTTTTTTGAGCTCCATCAGATGAAGATGATGATTACGTGATGCATCAGCCGCCGGCCGCCGACCACCGCCTTACCTCCGGCCGCCCTACTCCACTCCCAAACCAACACCGCCTTACCTCCGGCCGCCGTCAAATCCGCCAACCATCTTCTTCTTCTCCCCATTTCAGATCTGAGAAACCCTATTTACTACATCACTACATCACTTACGACAGAAGTGCAAGCGGCTGTCCGATTCCGCCGGCGGCGCCCAAAATGGCGACCTTACGCGCCGGAGCAGATTCCGAAAAGTAACTCCGGCGGAGTGATGAAGATTTCTGTAGGGAAGATTGGATCGATCTCAACATTGCCGTGCTCATTGTTGCTCTCGTCTGCTTGCTGTTTTAGAGAGAGAAAGAGTGAGTTACATTTCCAAGAAACATATTAGAGAGAAAGAGTGACTTTTACCTCATTGTTACTGACTTGAATTTTTGCTCTACATATGAATATTTCTTTTACCTCATTGTTACATTGTTGCTATTTTAGAGAGAGAAAGTTTTCATTGTTGCTCTACATATGAAATTTGTTGTTTTCAGATTTATGGAATCAGAATCCTCTATAAGAATCTATGAACACTAGTTGAAGGTTTTAATTTTATTATCTTCAGATTTTGGTGTTTTTTTTGGCAATGTGGAGCTAGATTAGGTTATAGTTCATTCAAGCTTTAACAATTGGGGATTTATGATTTATTATGGTGTGTAGGAAATGGCTGAATCTCTGGCTTAATTGAATCACTAAGAATATAAGGAATCAATGGAAGATTAATGGATTCCGCGGTGGTTGTTGGTGGTTTGTTGGTCGGAGAAGATGGCGGTGAAATGAAGGTTTTTGGGTTTTTTTAATCGTGACCTCGTTAACGAACTTATTTTAGTGGATAGAATTATTGTATTTATGTAATTTTTATATATGATGAGTATGGTATGGTGAAATTGAATATTCATATGGTGAATATGAATATTCATATGGTGAATATATGATGAATATAATATGGGGAATATGAATATTCATACGGTGAATATGAATATTCATATGGTGAATATATGATGAATATTCATATGGTGAATATGAATATTCATATGGGTGAATATATGATGAATATGATATGGTAAATATATGATAAATATGAATATTCATATGGTGAATATGAATATTCATATGGTGAATATATGATTAATATGATATGGTGTTCATATGGTGAATATGAATATTCATATGGTGAATATATGATAATATGATATGAGAAATATGAATATTCATATGGTGAATATATGATGAATATTCATATAATGAATAAACTGCGATTTTTAGATCAAGGGCTTAGATTAGTCCTAAAGTTTTTACAAAAAAATGAATATATATATATATATATTTTGTAAAAACCACATATTTTGTAAAAACCTCTTATTTTGTAAAAACTTCAGGAATAATCTAAAATGACGATCATGCCCTTTTTAGATCAAAGTCTTAGATTAGTCCTAAAGTTTTTACAAAAAAAATGGTTTTTAATTGAAGGCCCCTCTATATATATATATATATATATATATATATATATAGGTGGCTCTATCTCTCTCTCTCTTACACACGCACACACATATATATAGAGGTGGCTTTTAGAGAGGACCAAATAATTCCTAAAAACTTGATAACCAATCTAAGCCTTTGATCAGAAAATAGGTATAAAGGACATGATCGTCATTTTGTAAAAAATGTTCACATTCATATTATGAAACTTCATATTCATAATATTAAACTTCAGATTCATATTATGAAACTTCAAATTCATATTATGAAACTTGATATTCATATTATGAAACTTGATATTCATATTATGAAACTTGATATTCATAAGATGAAAATCAGATTCATCTTATAAATATTCAGATTCATAATATGAAACTTCATATTCACCTTATGAATCTTCACTAGATGAAACTCAAATTCATCTTATGATTCTTCCAAATACTCTCGTAAAATTAAAACCAACATATAATAAACATAAAAACAAGGAATACATCTAAGTTGCTGAAATAAGTCCGGTAAATCTGAATATCTACAAACCTAAATATCCTCAATTTAATGATCAAACACATAGCAATTCCAAAACAAGCACAGAGATCACAAAACGATAGTTAAATAAGAAATCCTAGAACATAAAAATTGCAATCAGATCGAGATTTCGAAAAATCTAGCTGTCGAGATCGAGATTTTTAACAAGATCAAATCAAAATCAAAATCAGATTCGAATTTGTCAACGACGCTAGTGTTGTTTTGTATTTTCCGGCGAGGGCAGCGGCGAACGGCGGGCGGCATCGTCTAGATCTGGTGGAGGTCGTTTTCTATTTTTCGGCGAGGGCGACGGCAGGAGGCAGGAAGCGGCGTTTGGATTTGGTGGATGTCGTTTTGTAATTTCCGGCGGGAGGCAAGCAGCGGCGTCTGGATCCGGTGGAGGTCGTTTTGTATTTTCCGACGAGGGCAACGATGGGAGGCAGGAGACGACGTATGGATCCGCTGGAGGTCGTTTTGTTTAATTATAGATATGAAACTCATCAGATCTGGAGGACGACGACGGCGTGCTAGAGGACGATGATGGCGGTAGAGGACGGAGGTGGTGGTAGAGAACGACGACGACGACGGTGGTGCAAGAGGCTGAGATTTAACCGGTAGAGATAGACAGTGGTAGAGGTGGAGGTAGAGAGTGGTGGTGTTGGAGTCGTCGTAGTCGTGAAGCTTTGTGTATGTGTGTGTGTGTGTGTATGTTTGTGTTTGTGTTTGGAAGAAAGTTATTGCTTACTTTGTAAGTTGTTTCAATTTTGAGGAGAGAGAGACGTCTTCTAGAAGGGATTTGAAAATTGTCTAAAATACCCCTTGTAGGTAAAATTGATGAAACTACAAATCACACCATCTTAAATAATAGCTATTGGTTAAATGTGATTGATGGTTTAAGATTGGTCCTCAAGTTTTCACAAATAAAATGGTTTCCATTTGATTATTATATATATATATATATAATAAATTAGAGGACTAAAATAACCCTCTAAACTAACAGAGTTAAGTGAAATTTTTGCACAAAGTAAATGATAGGGACAAAATGAGTTTTACAAACCAAACTGCAAGGATGTAATAAATATATATTACAATATAAAGACCCAAAGTATTAAAACAAACCACAAGAACCAAGTTTGTAATTTACTCATTATACTATTAAAAATAGGGGATGATAAAGGTCGAGTAGTGGTACCAAATCGGTAATTGACCTAGAGGTACTGAATTTCTATGAGACTCAAAACTAAGGCTGACTACTGAACTCCATGTACAGGTTTAGAGTCTTGTTCAATTTCGGTTTCAAGACGGTGACAATAAAAGACATAACAATCAAAAGTTCATAATCTTTGAAAATCTTTCAAATGTGTAATATATCAATCACAAACCACTTAATCTTCAATATTCTTTTTTCTAGCTTTTCCATTTTATTTGTTTAGTGTCTCTTCAATGTTTATATACAATAAGAAACAAGGATAGTTAATATTAGCAATCAAGAAACAAATTTAGTTAATATTAACATAATTTTTATGACCTATGGCAATGTCGTCGTTCTTTGATATATCATCAATTTGTCACCTATAATCAGTTTCCTCGTCTCTCTCACCTAATCTTAGCTACAAACAGAGCCTCAACTATGGAAATGACAAGTTTGTTCTGCATGGGTCTTATACATGACGGCCCATGCTAAACGTTGAACCGAATGTTACGTTGGAAATCTATATTACCGAAATATCTAACAAAAATACAAAGGTCACAAACAAAATATTGTAAAACATAATGCTACAAATATTAGAATGTATAGTAATTTATGTTTGGCTGTCTGAGACACAATTGAGAACCTAATAGCATTTTGTTTCCTTCACCAAAGCATGTCAAACTCGATAGTAATCGAAACTTTTGTCTCATTCAGGTACCCCTATAACTCGGTTCCAATTGCTACCGAGATACTTTCTTACACATGTAGAAATTTCCCAAAAAGTCATTACCCCTATCATATGATATAACATCTTCTTAATTACATGTTTCTTAGAAGTAATGTCAAACGTGTCGTCATTTCTTTATATCTTTTAAACAAAACATCCAATTTTTTCTCAACCTATTTCACCATAGCCGCCACCTTCATTTTGAAAGTTCGTATTGCCTCCCTAGTTCGATTCAATTTCAGAACTTTTAAGAAAGAAACATTTGAACTAAATACCAAAGTACTGGCTCCAAAAAATGTATAAAATTAAGAACCGAGTAACAAACCGACTACACACATACTGCTCAGTTTCATTTTGGTACCGGTTCGGTTCGTCTAATTGGCCTCAAGTCTCATCCCTAATTTAAATATATTAGATATTTAATAAAATATTATTTCTCTTTTTTATGTATTTAATTTCAAGTTTTTTTAATGGTTGAATACTAAAAAGTTTATTTCTCATGGTAATTATTTTTTAAGAATTCTTTAAATTTGAAAACTTTTACATCTCACCACTTCCACTTTCTTCATTTTAAAGAAAGTTTTAAAATATCTTGTTGGAACAAAAGATTACTCCCATATCCTCAATTTTTCCATTTGAAATAATATGCTAGAGATATTTTTTAAAAGAGTAAATTACATATTTAGTCTTTGTATTTTATACTATATTGCATTGTTGGTCTCTATTTTGAAATCATTATGAAAAAGATCCATGAACTTTACATTATATTGTACTGTTGGTCTTTATTTTGAAATAATTATGGTAAAGATCCATGAACTTTACATTATATTGCACTGTTGGTCTTTATTTTGAAATAATTATGGAACAGATCCATGAACTTTACATTATATTGCACTGTTGGTCCTTATTTTAAAATAATTATGGAAAAGATCCATAAACTTTACATTATATTGCACTATTGGTTCATATGATTTACACAATATTGCACTGTTGGTCTATGTGGTTTACACTATATTGCACTATTGGTCCCTATGCTTAGCGGATTGATATTACACGAAGTTGGGGTTAAGGATCAATAGTGCAATCTCATGTAAACCACATGAACCTTTTCCATAATTATTTTAAAATAGGAACTAAGAATTAGAGTATAAACCATAGAAACCAAATATGTGTGAGAGTTACTCTTTTAAAAATAAAACAAAAAATTTAATGATTTAATTAAAATAACTCATTAACTTTTCTAAACTTTTTCCCAAAAATTAATCTAAAGTTTTTGGTTCATCATCATCTCTCACAAGTCAAAATATCCGCGTCGACTGAATAGAAAAGGCGTGACGTGATCGCTTGAATGAACAAAAAATAATAATGGGAAAACATTTTAATATTTATTTTAGACCTAACAAAAATAATAGTATTTTTAGGAATGAGGGCTATTAAACAAAGAATAATGTTAGTATTTAAAAAATAAATGACGCGCTGTTCCTGTTTGGCAATGGCAGGGGAAGGTTAAATACCGAATATGTCCCCCACCACACGAGCCTTCTCATCGCCCAAAATCATACTCCACGTTTCGCGGGATATCAATTTTGTCGTATTTATACTTCAAAAATCAAAATAGCTGACGTACAAAACCTATCCATAAGTCTTATATTTAACAACAAGGTTTATTGATTAAATTTTATTGGATATATCTTCATATCTTGATCCAAATTTTCAATCAATTAATCTATAATTTGGACCATATTTATATATTCCTTAATCTTTTTAAAAGAAACTACGTACAAATATCAATTAAAAAGAGCATCATAAAGTATAATCAATGATTAGATTTTAATCTATCATTTAATTTAAGGAACAATCGATCCAGCTTAGAGATTAAAACTTTGTATTTTATACAATCTAATGCATTACATTTGTTTTGTCTAGTCTTGTTTCGTCCTGTCATGTCCTATCCTAAGGCCATCCGCAGCGCGGACGGTATGGGAGCTGCAGCGCTCCCATACCAGCGGTAACACCGCCGCGTGTTAACGGTATGGGAGCTGCAAGATGGGCGAACGGTGAATGCTCACTGGTGGTAAAGCACACACACACATACATATACATACATATATATACATATTTTATTATTTAAATAATGCAGGTGGTATGAGTGGTACGGGTGTGGGTGAATGGTATGGTAATGGTAAGGTAGTGGTAAAGCTGATGTGGCGCTGAGGTGGCAGCCTATGCAGGTGGTATGGGTGGTACCGGTACGGCTGTGGATGGCCTAATATCTTGTTTTGTCTAATCTTGTATAGTTCTGTCTTATCCAGTTATGTCCAATTATGTCTGCATACCAAATGTTAATTTAATAATTTTAGTAATACCTATAATTTCTTCTTTCCCTTCCTTTTCTTACCTTTCCTTCTACATTTGGGAAGAAAGTTTTGGGATGAAACTTATGTCATTATTTTTCTTCTGTAAGTTTTATTACTTTCTTTCTATTTCGCTCCATTTAATGAGTCTCGAGAACATGGTAGGAAGTTTTCTCTAGAAATGGATGAATAAAACTAGGGGTGTATAGAAAGTCAACCGATCTAATCACAACTGACCGATAACAATTATATATCCAATCGTAATTGGATCGGATTGGATGGAGAAATTCAACATTCAATTGGATCGGTTCGATTCC
Source organism: Centaurea solstitialis (assembly GCA_030169165.1). Taxonomy (NCBI): domain Eukaryota; kingdom Viridiplantae; phylum Streptophyta; class Magnoliopsida; order Asterales; family Asteraceae; genus Centaurea; species Centaurea solstitialis. The sequence goes on along the minus strand of CM058041.1, from coordinate 39,688,174 downwards.
TGGATGGCAGTCCAGAACTGAGAGGAACTGATCTAATTCACCATCCAATCAAAAACCAACCAACCCATTCAATACCCATCCAACTATCATCCGATGCCAATCCATCTAATACTCATCCAATTACCATCTAACTAAATATACATAATCAAATATGAATTATAGAATTAAACATCATGGATTATTATATGAATTATTGTAGATTGGATTTAAAGCGTTGGATGGATTTTATCAGGTCCTCCACTGGATGTCGGATGGATTCAATTTGATGCAATTGGATTAATATTAATTGGTTGGATCCGATTCATATCCAATGGATGAAACCGAACTAATCCAATCATCCATTGGATTGAAAAAAAAAGATCCAACATCCAATGGATGATTATATTGGTGCTGTTAAAAAAATCCAACATCCAATGAATGATTGGATGGATTCGGTTTCCCTCACATATATTGGGTGTGAATCAATGAACACCCCTTAATAAAACCAACATTTAGAAAGTAAATGTAAAATTATACTACAAATGCTTTATCAAATATTAATAGCTAAAATCTCAAAATTATTAACCACAAGGTCGTGGCGTACTAGTTAAGGCATGTGGGGGAAGTGACTAGTTAACCCTTCTACCCCAGGTTCGAATCCAAGCGCTTCTAGATTGTGGCCACTGGGGATTAACTCAGGACAACATGCTTTAGCTGTCGGTAAACCTTGTCAGGATTAGTCGGGGCAAAACCTAGGATACCCTTCCAAAAAAAATCCCAAAATTATAATATAAAAAGTCATTATATATTTAAAATATTATGCATAAAGCTTAGACTACGTACCATTCGATTTTTTAAACACATCAAATGCTTTTATTACATACAAAATAAAAAAGAAAATGCTATTACTAATTTATTACTTTTAAAGCTTATTCGATGTCAAAGATATCATTAGCTACTTAAGAGTAGTAAGTGAAGTCGAGTTTGATTTTTGATTTCTGATTGTTGCATTGATTCATTTGCAGGTGCATGGGTTACAAGTACAGCTAGCACCGCACTTGCAACCATCATTCTCAGCTGCTCCAGCTCCCATCTCTGATCCTTCGTGGCAACTACATGCATACATAATCATCAATAAAACATGTCAACACCCGAACTTGCCAACGAGTGTGCCAAAGCCCATGTTCAGCTCGTGCACAAGCCATTGTATAATTTCATCATATATTGAAGACAATAGGTTTAAATCTAGCTAAACATATGGTCCCTTCAATAGAAAGGGATGTTCAATCTTTTTAGAGACCTGTTATACCTGATGTTTATGATTGCATTACAAAATGAGATAAGATAAAAGATACATATATACATACATACACACACTAACAAAAACGATAGTTTTACATTCCTTAATAAAAAGCCTTAAAGAATGTAAAATCAGGCTCCAAATTTTAATCACATAGATACATATATACAAATTAAAGAAACAGTAATTTTATATTCATTTACCCTAAACCATTTAAAAACTAAATCCCCAACTTTTAACTCTTGTTTAAAACCATACACTTAACGTATTAAAAAATAAACCCTGTCAAAAGGAAGATGGACACATATGTGATATCCGTCCTAAAATTTCGAGTCCCAATCATAAATGTCTCAAAGTTTTTATTTTCAGGCAATAAATGTCTCAAAGTTAAATCTTAATTTTGATGTCCTTAAATACCGAAAAGAAGTTAAAATTCAAATCCGATATGAAACTTTAGTGGGTTGAATACTACTTCCAAGGCCCATTCGTCACAAGAGTGTGCCACGTGCACAAGTGGGTTGGGACCTACATCTAAGATTGTTCATTGAGTCGAATTTTAGGTTTCTCGAATTCTTCGAATCAGGTTGTTTGGGTTTGAAAGTTTTTTACATAAATTCGAAACTCGATTCAAATTAAAAAAGAAACACGTAAAAACCGACTCGAATTCGCATTGTCGAATTCAGGTTTATCCAAATTTAGATGAAATACTGAACACCCCTACTTACATCCCAGACTTGTGCATGAGCCGAATGTAACATCATAAGCTATGCGTACCACGCATGGGCTTACACAACGGGCTCAATTGTGGCTCGATCGGGCTCAGCCTGGTTGTGGTACGAGATCTATGGTCTCTTTGAAATGTTATATTACGAGATTTGAAATGTTGATGATGGTTTGAAAATGAGACAGTGAAAAGCTGATAGTGGTACTCATGGTCAATAATATTCTGTGGTTTTGTTTCACAAGTTCATGCATTAGTCACCAAAACATCATTGGATTTAAGATTTTTTTTAAGTGGGGGCTTTAAATTTGATGTGATAAATCACGAATTTTTCTAAACACATATATGATCATTCATTCGCCTTTTGAGGGGTCAGTAGACGATATCCCCTGATTATTCGGGTTCAAACCCCGTTGTGATCATTAGGGGTGTTCAAAAAAACTGAAAAACCGAGTAACCGACTTGCCCTGCACGAACCGAAACCGAAAAAACCGATATCCGCAAAACCCGTAACCCGAGAAACCCGAAAAGTCGGGTACCCGTTAAACGCGGGCGGGTTCGGATTTTAAAATTCGGTATCCGCGGGTACCCGCCCCGCATGCTTTTAACTTATTTGAAAAAAAATATTTATTAATATGTAATAACAAAAGCAATTTTTTTTACATAAGAAAAGTCATTTGACGTCAATCCCTCAAAACACTGCCTAAAATTACCTCTAGCAGCTCCCCTCCCCCAAATTTTTTTTTTTTTTTGACATCGAGTGTTTGAATAATGAACCGTTGAACTTTGGTATGTAGTTCAAGTCATGAACTATTGAACTTAGGTGTTCTGTGTTTAAATCTATAAAGTTCTTGCTGAAAAAACAGTAAAAACAAAAAACAGGTCGATTTTCAGGTAACCGCAACCCGGACCGCGGATACCCGCCTCCCTATGGGTACCCGCAGAGTGGGTACCCGCAACCTGCGGGTCGGTTTCGATTATTAAAACAGGGTAGCCGCCCCGCGGTTTGCAGTTCACAAAATCCTATTACCAGCCCGACCCTGCCCCATGAACACCCCTAGTGATCATGTGAGACGATATCCAAATTGTTGGTCTGCCACACAGTGACACCCTTAATTAAGTTAGGTCGTGGTCGACAGGGATTAGCTGAGTGTCCTTTATATCCCGGAAATGTGTGTGTTAGCTTTCCGTTAAAAAAGGGATTTATGATCATTGGGGACATTTCAATTGCAAACCACTTTGTTTATGCAAACTATGCAAACCACTTCTACACCATTAGTTTTATTTTGTTTAAAAGTTTTTTTTATTAATAATTAGATAGATATAATTTGAGAAATTCCTATTTTTTAGCTATTGCATTATCATGATTTTAATCATAAAAAAAATTCCAATTTTATTAAAAACAAAATTCTTTGAATGCATATACTTATTCATGAATGCAAATATTTATTTATGAATATATAACCATGCCTTTATAATCGTATTATACAAAAAAAACGAGTTTATAGAATTTTTCATAAATATATAATCATGATTAAACTCGTTTGATTCATGAATGCATATAAGTATTGATGATTCATCTACATTTTCATGTTCCATATTATACATATTACATCTACACTGATGAATGTCATTCATGAATCAATATCCATTTTATCACCAAAAATATTGAATGCATACTTATTCATGAATGCGATATTTATTCATGAACCTATAACCATGAATAAAAAGAATTATAGATTTTGGGTGAATATTGACACGTTAAATATATGCACTCAAGTTTTTTGGTTTTGATACGAGTGTTGATTCATGAAGGGGAATTATAAATATACCCCCTTGCTAAGTCAATGTGTTATTTGTGTGAGTACACAGGTGGGACCCAGTACAAGGGGGTCTACATTTATGTGAGAGGAGGAAGGGTCAAAGGGGGTCTACTTAACAACACCTTTCATGAATCAATTCAATAAATTTAAATTTTTCGATTTTTGAAATTTGTTTCATATCATGTTGGTATACCATTTTCTATTACTATAATCAATCATAAAATATGTATAATATGTATACATTCATGAATAAGTTTGTTTATTCACGAGAATTGATTGATTGTGATAATTACCAAAAATCATACAATCACTAAAAAGTAGGGATTATCCCAAAATAAATCCATGAATTGAATTGCTGAATTTTATTTTAATTATTATTAATACTAAAAAAAACTCAAACAAAATAAATCTTGTGGTGTAGAAGTGGTTTGCATAGTTTGCATAAACTAAGTGGTTTATAGCTGATAACACCCCTATCATCATTTATAAATATTTAGACATGTTCAGTATGAATGGATGATTTCCACTATTTTAAAAACAAATTCATGGTTGTTGTTGGATAATTAAGATCTGAATATAAGTAACATATTATATTAATATGTATGAAATTGGAAGTGGTGTTGATGGTGGTAGTACCTCTTGTTGGGAGCGAAACCAGCAACGGTGGTGGTGGTGGTGGCGGCGGCGGCTTCGGAGTAGCCGGCGTTCATCTTGCAGCCACCGCAGCCGCCTCCGCATTTGCAGCCAGAGCCGCAACCGCAGCTACCTCCTCCACAGCAGTTAGACGACGACATTTTTATATAAAATTTATGGAAGAAAATGAAAAAAACTCAAAAGAGGCTTTTAGTTAGTTGGTTATGGTGGAACGATGGAAAGGGGTGGTGATTTATAGGCGGCAGGTGGAGGAGGGTGGTGTGGTGGTGGTCCTGATTTTAATCACCACCCTCCACCTGGTAGTGGCGGTGGTCAAAGCCTGTTAGGTTCTGACACGTGTGTGGTCGTTTTCTGTTGTGTTTCGCACGTGTGGCCATGAAACATTCCTTGAGAGTTAGAGTAAATTACAATTTTTGTCCTTATGGTTTATATCTGGATCCCATATGCTACTTGGGTTTCAATAACCATGGTGAGTGTTTATACTGTTTACATTTGTCTTTCAAAAATCGTCCATCATCGTTAACTCTATTAAGCTATCGGTGGTGCAGTCCACAAAATCCACAAGCCGACTCTATCATGTCAGTGTCGTGTCAGCTTTACCCATAAACCTATAATAAGCCCGAAATAGGAGTATCACTATATTCACTACCTACAAAACCGAATGCTCAAAAAAAATTTTGAATAGAAATATAAGAGACAGAGACAGAGAAAGAAGTGTAGAAAAGGATTGAGAGAAAAGAATGATCGGTTTCAGCGGTTTCCTAAAACCAACATTGGAAGCCCACTCCCCCCCCCCCCACAACGTACTACAGCCCGCTGAGCCCAGTGGAAGCCCACTGGTCCCAATTTGGAGCCTACTTGGGCGCTAGTGCGCTACCAATAGCCTTATGGTTTTTAATTAATTTAGGGATATTTTCGTCTTCTTATTTTTATAAGGAGAAGTTACACAATTTTGTTTAAACGTAGAGACCAAATTGTACTTTACTTTAAATTATATTGATATTATATTAATATGTTGGGAAAAGTCCAAAAAAACCCAACGGACTATTCCATTTTGAATGGTTAAGTCCCTAAAAAAATTTGAACAAAAAAGCCATTAAACTTTCTCATTTTGAATAATTAAGTCACTAAACTATTCTTTTAAATGAAAAAACCATTAAACTTTTTCATTTTGAATGATTAAGTCCCTAAACATTTTTTCCAACAAAATAAATCATTGAATTTTTTAAAAATTGCTACTTATATTTGTTTAACCTAAACTAACATAGTTATATTTTACTTTTAAAACTTTCATAGTCGGTTACATTTAATTTTTTTATTTTTATTAAAAAGGCGTAAGTAACCAATTTTTGAAAGTTTAATGGTTTATTTATCAAAAAGAAATTATTCGAGGACTTAATCAATAAAAACGAAAAAGTTTAATGGTTCTATCATTCAAAAGAATAGTTTAATGATTTAATCATTCAAAATAAGAAAGTTTAATGGCTTTTTTGTTCAAAAAAGTTGTTTAAGGACTTAACCATTCAAAATGAAATAGTTTGTTGGGTCTTTTTGGACTTTTCCCTGATATGTTATGTTATGATCCAAGTGTTTACCGCTACAATACCAAAAGCAATTGCTAATGGAGAAGACGCAACTTATTTCCATATAGCATAGGACTTGACGCGCCACATTTCGATTTAGGATGATTTTCAAAGAAGAATATAAACAATAAATATGCTCATTGTAATTATTGAAGCCTAAAAGATATTTTTGGAGCTAGGTGTAAATCACATGACCAAAATTTGAGTTTCTCTAAGAGTATCTCCAACCGGTTTGCTATAATTTTACTAAAATAGCAAATGAAATGTCAAAATCTCTAAAACTTTATTTTTCCATCTCCAACAGCTTTTCTATTATAGAGATTCTATCATCACTTATATTATTAAAATATACTTACATTTATTATTCCAATGAATTTTAAAAAAAAAATTAACAATCAAATTATTCTATTGGTGGAAAATAAAAAGTAATACTTTCTCTCTCCTATTTTAGAGAATTTAGAGAATTCTCTAAATTTAGAGAAAACCCAAGTTTTTTCTATTTTAGCAATCATTTTTAGCAAACCTGTTGGAGCAATTTAGGAAAAAAAAAAAAACATCAATTTTCTATTATAGCAAATCTGTTGGAGATGCTCTAAGAACTATCTATGTGCATTTCTCTTACCGTGACATGTTTTGTATTTCTTTTTTAAAACAAAATTTTCATTTTAAACCTATTTAGGGGAAGCAAAATTTATTCATTTACTATTATTTTACGTCAAAAAATGTTAACATTAACTTACAACATGTTTTTCTTGTTTCTAAATCTTGTTATTGTCAATCTTTGCAAACCCAAACATTATGATCCTTATTTTAACTTGTGAGATTTATGTATGTGTTATCATACTCTCTTGTTCTTATAATAGTAAACAAAATTTAAAATATCATTACAACTTAGACTTGACCTGAAAATAACCGATTAAGATGACAACAAGGCCCAAAAGAATGAACAGTTTTTCATTTTTTCTGTAGAAGCCGCGTTGGAAGGCCGAGACCACTTCAGAGCTTGGTGATCTCGTTTTTGTAATCCAACTTTTATGAAAGAAAAAAAAAACTATGATGGATTGTGCATAAAACCTAGTTAAGCCTTAAGATAGAGCTTGTTTAGAACCGTACCCAATCAGCAAGGGTCTTGGTCTATTTTAGGACCATTTGCAAAGAAGGGTTGGATTCTAATGAAAATATAATTTATTATGAGAACTGAGAAGGGTAACAAGAGATCTTCGTCTTTGGATCATTCATACTTGAAGATCAACGCTAATTAGATAGATCGAATCAATTCCCGTGAGAAGTCCAATTCATAGGAGAAAGTAATCAAGGGTTCACATCCCTTCTTACACTTCTCACTTTAACTCTTGTTCTCATACGATCCTTGGACTTCCAAAGCATTGGCAAAAGTAAAAGGTGCAATTGTCATCGAATTAACTCATGATTGTTGAACATTAACAAAAGAAATTATTGTATCATTAACACGACATTTTAAACAAACTTGGTAGCCAAAATAACGAAAACTATTTAAAATAATTGAAAAATAGAACCCTATTGAAACTATAAAAAATGAGCATGTACTAGGAATACCGATAGAAATTTGTTGTCCCAAAATACATGTTTCATCTGTTGTCCCACCAATAAAACTATGATGCATTGGAATTTTATATATTTTAATTTTAAATGTATTTGATTTAAATTCAGATCTTTCTGATAACGTATATTTATGTGATTGATAGACATAAATAGAATCTAAGAATTTGAGATATGAGATTTTTATCCAATTAATAGGAGGGAGTCAAAAAGTATTTGAGATTGCGCCGTGCGTAGCGCTTCGGGTGAGGGCTACAGGTACCATGCGGGTGAAGGCCGCACACCGCTACGGGGTGTACGGTTGAGCCCGGTGGGTAGGAGGCCCGGGTTTGGGAACCCGCTTCCAACTCCTCTCTCTTCTCTCTCTCTCCTCTCTCTCTCTCTCTCTTCTCTCTCTCTCTCTCTCTCTCTCTCTCTCTCTCTCTCTCTCTCTCTCTCTCTCTCTCTCTCTCTCTCTCTCTCTTCTCTCTCTCTCTCTCTCTCTCTCTCCCTTCTCTCTTTCTCTCTCTTAACATATACATATTAAAAAAAAATTAGTGTAGGCAAGGGTAAACAGTACGGGTAGTTAGGATAAGGAGTGTATGAGAGAAAAAAGGCTAATGTGGCATTCGGGTTCACAGGGTATAATAGAGGGTGTTACGGATTGCCTTAGCAAAACGTAGCCCATTTTTCTAAAAACGGACTTTTCTAAACATAAAGTACACTATAGACGTTGAATTGATAGTAATAACATTCTCGTGAGTGAATTATGGTTGACTTATGTGGTTCGTTAATTACAAATGTCTTATGTGCTTTCAAAATTACAATCTTCGTTCCTACATTTTACAATTCATCGTTGTTTGCGTCCTTTAAGAGAAGTCCGCACTGGTTTTAAACAGCGGAACAAAAACAACAATAAATTATGAACCATTTGAAGGCTATGCAGGGATGAAATTAGCAATCTTCGACCAACCATTGCAACGAAATCGTAGCTTACTCTGTTTCCATTAACACACCAAGAACAATAATTCACATGAAACAAGAACACCAAAGTGTATGAACCTTTCTTTTTTACAACTCTATTCTCTCTACAAACTGTAACAAAATCCAATATCTAAATCGAATATCTAATATTGTCCTCATAAACTTCTGTGAAAAAATTTGAAGAAGTTAAAAGTATGGTATTATGAATTAATGCAGGGTGTATGTATGATAACTACTATCTGGCAACTTGTTGCAAAGGAGGCCAAGCAATCTCAGCATCATCTGTGTAGCCTCGAATTAGAAAGTCCGAACAATTCTTGACCAACCCGTGGTTATATGGGTTACGGAACCCACCATCTGCTCCTTGAAGATACCCGTATCTCGTAGCATTTACTGATTCATTTGTTGTTATGTTTCGACTAATCTGCATTCAGAAAACCGACCCTCAGTATCCAAGATCAACAAAAGAGACCATGGTTTTAAAAAACGCCTGAGGCGTACGCCTCGAGGCGCGCCTCAGGGCTTTTTGGCCAAAAAACGTACTAAAACTTACGCCTCACAGTGGCTGGGCTAAACGTGCGCCTCAGACTATGAGGCGATCGGTGAGGCGCTGAGGCAGTGAGGCGTCACTGAGGCGTACGTCCCATCTATATTTTTGAAATCTGTAAAAAAAAGTTGGAAAGGAAAATATCTATGATAGAACCTATTTTTATAGCTTATATATCTATCCATTTATATGTCAATCATAATCCTAATTAGGAAACTAAATATTTTGGACTATTTTTGCTGCCTATACAATGTATATATTACTAAGATAATTAGACAAATATATCAAGCTGCCTATTTTTTACTGCCTACTCGATATCTTCTAATATAATAATAGATTATAGATATCTTTTTCTTTTAATCCTTCTACCTATATAATTTTATAGACCGATCACAAGTGCAAAATAGAATACATTAAAAAAATTTACACTCTAGACTTGGGATCACGTGTTATGATTTTATGATTAGTAGTTTAGGACTAAATATTTTGGTTGCTTTGGTTAATGTATAACTAGGATTTTGGGTTTTATGTTTTGTTTCATTGTTTTTGAAATACTAAATTATGTTTTTTTTCATAAGTGTTATGTATTTATGTATCTTTTTGTTTTATATTTGAGGCTTATGCCTCGACTGCCTCGGGGCTTACGCCTCACGTACCTTGGAGGAAAACGCCTCGAGGCTTGTTTACGTTTTTTAAAACCTTGAAAGAGACATGCCCTTTCATGTTGTTTTAAGGCCATGCTCGGCAAAAAGAACCTGTTTTATCAGAAATTAAACTGAACTTCTTGAAAAGCTACTTCAAGTAGCGTCTCAATAAGTTTCAGGGGTTTTTCCAATTATGCCCCTTGTATTTTCAACATGTCCCTTTCAGTCATTTTACCACATATCTCTAGTTTATCAGCTAACAGTTAGTTTCTCATCTGAAAACTATTACCAACTAGTTACACAAAATGGCCTAAACCCTGCTCTAATAGCGATCCAATCTTACAAACTGTATTGACTAAAATACCCTTCATTGGAACAGCAAAATTTGCCCTTTCCCAGTGGCTTTAACTCGGAGGGAATTATGGGAATCAGGAAAGAAACAGCGATTGTATGAGGTATCAGAACAATTTATCAAAATATTCAAAGATGGCCAGTTTATAAGCTTCGATAGATAAAAGAATGATTAGATCACCTGGTACGCTTGTATCACGAACAAAGTTCCAGCAACAATCAAGATCAGGAAATCGATAAAAAGGAAGACAGCAGAACCGGGATGTTGAAAAACAACATGATGAATCCAAGATTCTTCGCTTTGCAATGTTGGTATTGATGTCCACATTCCTGTCATTTTATACAATAAAGATGTAATTTTGAATAAAATGATATCCGAAGAAAATACAGGTGATGACAAGCTATTGTTTTACGTACTATGAACAGCGACCACGGAGCTTATCAACGATGTCAAAGTTCCCAATATTAGGAATACGAAGAAGTCCCATTTATTCTTCTGCAAAAAAAGGAAAAAAATAATAATTGTCATGATGTGCCAACGAGTTTATTGAAAAAGACTAAATACATACACATGCATGTGAGATAGATGGATGAAAGACCAAATACACCCAATTCATTAAAGTTTGTGGCCCTTATTTTAATGGTTTACTCTAACGGTACATGCATATGCAAATTTCTACACACTAGTATTCAAATTTGTGCGACTATATGTAATTAATAAGTTGATTTTATATTCAAATTGTAGCAAGAGAAATGGAAAGAAGAAGATGTTGGGTGGTAGTAAGTAGTACCTTTCCGACACAATTTGAGATCCAGGGGCAATGATGGTCAAACTGTTCCACGCAACGTTTGCATGTAGGACAATGCTTGGAGCGAACCGGTCTTATTATCTGGGAAAACAGAGTATGCAAGTTTACACTTGACAATTTAGCACCAATAAATTTGGCAATTCATGCATAAAAAATGAGGCTGTTTTCTTCTAATAATAGTGAATTATAATAAAGAACTTCAAAATTGTGTTTTATGAACCTTGCAAGTAGGACAGAGTTGAGACCAATTTCCGGTCCAATGAGACGCGTTGGTCAAATCAACAGGCAATAGAGGGCCCTGTATGATATCATCAGAAGATTCAGATCCATAATCATCCGTTTTAAGAGCATTCATTTAAAGATTTTGTGGGTGGGTGTATCGATGAGAAAGACTATTAGGGGCCGTTTGGTTCGCGGAATTGAATGGAATTCGAAGGAATTGGAATCATGAATTCCATTGACCAAATTCCATGTTGATGTTTGGTTCGCGGAATGAAAGCTAAGGAATCCTTCGAATTCCTTCAAATTCCTTGAATCAAGGAATTTGCCATTCCAAGCCAAATCCCATGGAATTCATTGGAATCATCCATCTTCTCTCTCGTTTTCTCCATCTATGGCTTTCCCATCTCCATCCATCGTTCTCTCATTCCAAATCTTTTCTCGGTTCGGTTCGGTCTCGGTTTACTTATTTATTAAATAATTAAATTATATATATAATTAAATAATCAAATTATATACATATATATATATATATAAAGCGGTTAGGTATTTGGGAAAACCAAGTATTTTTGGTTCGAATTTTCCGGTCGAGATGGAAATTAAAACCGAAATCGAACCGTTTCCGGTTCGGTTCGGTTCGATTCGGATCGGTTTTTTCCCGGCTAAGATGGAAACCAAAACCGACATCGAACCGATTACGGTTTTCGGCTCGACTCGGCTCGGCTTTTCCCGTTCAAGATGCAAACCAAAAATGAAATCGAACCGATTTCGGTTTTCGGCTCGGCTCGGCTTTTCCCGGTCAAGATGCAAACCAAAAACGAAATCGAACCAATTTCGGTTTTCGGTTCGGCTCGGTTTCTCTCCGCCGACATGGAAACCAAAACCGAAATAGAACCGATTTTGGTTTTTGGCCCGGTTCGGTTTTTCCGGTCGAGATGGAAACCAAAACCGACATCGAACCGATTTCGGTTTTCGACTCGGTTCGGTTTTTTCAATTGAGATGGAAACCAAAACCGAAACCAAACCGTTTTCGATGTTGGATTCGTTCTTTTTTGTTTCGGTTGCGGTTTTTGTTTCTTTTTTTTTCGATTCGGTTCAATTTTGGTTTTTGCTCACCTTACTTTTTACATTTTTATTCCAATTCCAATTCCGTCCAACCAAACACGACCAAAATGTGTGGTCAAATTCCATCAAATTCCAATTCCAATTCCATCAAAGTCAAATTCCTTGATGAATTCCAATTTCACCTAATTCCATTCCGCGAACCAAACGCTACCTTAATTTATGAACTGATCAGGGAGAAGATGTACCTCAGAATCAGCACCACCATTTTTTATACCTTGTGGCATTTTTACATAGCCAGGGTCTTTACTGCAACCAAATAAATTATCATAGACGATTATGATAGAAGTTAAATGCATAAAAGACAGATGTAAAAATTCTAAAATGACGATAAAATCTTTTATGGTGGTTGGATTAAAGGGTACCTGCTGCAACGGACAAACATGAATAGTGAAGCAACCGAAAGGGAAACAGCAGTCCATCCCCAGAGCCCAACAACAGCAGTGACCTTTAGAAGATTAGAAGCTAACATGGATGAAAAAGGCCAACATCCAAATTAGCACGATAAATAACATCCTTATTCTACAATGATGAAATTACAATAATAATAATTAAGAAAAGAACAATTTATTAATTGATGTGTTACCCACCATAAAGAACAGAATTGATGAAGATTATCGTGCTGATAAATACTACGCAGAATAGAATAGGAGCGTAACCAGCATCCCAAACTTTGTTCATGCAAACTTTGTCTTTCCAACAGTTGTTGCGTGCACGACTTGCATTAGACTGCAAACGATAAGATTTATCATGTAATAAAAACGAAATCAATTATTTGCAGAGGATACTATCATTCTTGTGAAAATGCATAAAGGAACAAATAAAGAGAAAAGAGAACTACCATTTGCAAGAATGAGTGATTTTGTACAAAAAAGGATCAAGTATTTCGTTTCTTTTTACATTTACATTGTGCAATTTGCCCAAATGGGCATCCTTGCAAATTATGGTGTTTTTTTAGAGTTTTCACAAGCACGATGCTTAGTTAGTAATGAGAAAAGGCAATTATGACGGTTCAAAAGGTCAATCACTCAAATTTAAAAGGATGTGTACTATAAATATTCCACAGATAGCGGAAAACTTGTACCGTCAAAAGATTTATCATAAAAAGATACATACAAGAATTGAGGCAACGTGATGATGGCCTCTATCTGCTGCAATCTGTGCAGGAGTAAATCCAGCACTATCTTTCATCGTTAATTCCTGTTTTGTCCCTGCATGTAGAAGTACGACACAAGCCTCCACGTTTCCTCTCAACGCTGCCCAATGCAAAGCGGTGCAACCTAACGAAAAACATATTCCGTATTACCATAAAAATATAGCCAATCAAACAAAAAATCATCCATCACCCATTTAGCATCAGTGTACACAGGTGTTCATGTATAAATCGAAGTTTCTATAGTGATATAAAAACCGTCACTTGGATTTGTTAATTGATTATGAGTCGCGCACTATATAGGAGTTGTACGTATTAGTTCACCTTTATTCCCTGTTGGTTATGTCCAACAAGAAGTGAAACATTTCCATCTTTGGCAATTATTTCAAGTTGTATTTATCTATACCGCATGCTGATCATTGCTCATGTGATTCGATATATTTTTATTTTTTATCCATGAACACGTTGTAGTTAAACATTCAAGGGCGTTATGGAAATTTTCCTGAAGGTTAAATAACTTGTACAAATAAATACATAGGATCTAATCATCTTAAATAGCAATTCGTTCAATATGAAGGACAAAGTTATAGTCTTATTCCACAAAAATGGTCTATTTGGCAGCAAAAGTCAAAATGTATATGTGGTTTCAAAGAGTGTGTCAACCAAATCACAATTAGTACAACTAGGGCATAGGACAGAAATCTATAAATATACAAGAACATTGCAGTCAAGGTAAATGTTTAATGAATTGCTAACATTTTGGTTTACCATTTACCAGGAGATGCAAAATCTTATCTTGAGTTGTAGACATCTTGTTGTAGCTAGAACTAGAAGCATGTTAGGCTAATAATAAATTATAAGCAACAAGTAAATACCTTCTTTATCTTGTTTTCCTTGGAAAGCATCCCAAAAAAGAAGTAATCTAATTGTATCTGCAAATCCTTTATAAGCAGCCCTGATTGAACACAACAGAAACAAATTCTCCGATTCAGATACTTTATTTGAAGTTTTCTTATATTCATCATTGAAAATATTAATTAAATATTATATAAGTACTTCCATACACAGGGTTAGGTTCCGGTGAGAAGTTGAGTTAACGTGAAAAGTGGTTATCAGCTGTTGGATGCACATTACAATAAGTTGCACCGGATCAATTCCCTTCTAAAGCACAATTCATGGGAAGGCATGAGATTAAAAGTGATCAACGGTTCAGATCCACTTCTCATGTGAAACTCAACTTCTCATACAATCCTTCGTCTCCATACACATATCAATACATATGACCAGCACTAAACCAAATGGGAGCGTTTGGTCGTGCAAATCCTTGATTATTTAGGGTGCCAAGGAGATAGATAGAACAGTAGAAAAAAAGAAATTTAAAAATCCAAGAGTTGCATAGAAGTTGATCTTTTTCAATAAATAGTTTAAAATCCAAATGTTCATGCACAAACGGAAAAAAGAAAGAGATTCTCTTTAGCATACCAGTGAAGAGGGGTCCTTCCGTCATTATCCGGTACATCAAAATCGGCATGATACTTGGACACTATAAAGTTCAAGAATGATGTTTGCCCATATTGAGCAGCAACATGAACTGCCTGCAATGAATTTCATAATTGAGAACAATTGGAAACATAAGACAGATGCATATAAAGATGATAACCTACATATGAACACCCATTTGTTATACACTCTTCTAAACCTAAATTACTGATTGTTATCATGCAATTAATGAACGTTTTCTGGTTACAAATCCAAGATTCCATAATGCATCATACATAAGAACAATAACACAATCACTTTTTGAAAAATAAAAAACAAGAATGAAGTTGTTACCCGATAACCATTTACGTCAACTGCCTCAACACGAGCACCATTCTGCAACAACACATCCGCTGCCGCTACTGAACCACGAACAGCAGCCCAATGCAATGCTGTCTGCCTCACATTATCAACTGTGTGCACATCCCCACCATGCTACATCACCAACAAAACAAACTCCAAAGTCAATTCTCTTTTAAATCCATAACTTTCTAACAGGTTCGAGAGTTCCATCTCCACAAACAAGTTTTGTCAAAAGGTTATCTTGTGATTTTTAGTATACTTTTTTGGACAAAAAGATTGATACCAGCAACCCCAATCGGCCCACAATCCTCTACCAATTCCGTAATGTGGAGGGCAAACCTGACTCACTCATCAGCGGTTTGTCGCTACAGGGGCCCCTGGGCTCAAACCCAGGACCATTCGATTTTGGACTAACACTACCCCCCACCCATTACCAACTGAGCTACACACCATCGGCAATAAATTCCAAGAAGTTATTGTAACGTAAGTGCATCATTCATCACTCATTTAGGGTTCATGTTTAGATTTCACTTTAATAAGTATACCATAATAATAAATTCTGGTAGATATCATATACTTCTTAAAGTGAAATAAAACCATGAACCCTAAATGAGTATTGATGATGCACATACATAGTTACATTACAACAACTTGTTGGAATTAACATTCAGAATATCATTGATGAATTTATAAAACCAACAAACAGAAATAAAATAACTAAAATACTAACAAATCAAGCAGTGTATCATAAATTGCAACCTAACTTTAGAAATGGATCTAAAAAAAGTGGAAGTGAAAGCATACCTCAAGAATGTATTGGACAACATGAGGGAAGTTATTGAGAGAAGCCCATTGAAGGGGGTAGTAGCCATTACCATCTGGTTGAGAGAGAGAAACGCCATCTTCTTCAACGAATTTACGAAGTTTGGTGAGATCACCGTAAGCAGAAGCCCCAAATACGTCAAAGATCACCACCACTTCCGGCGGAGCTCCTCCTAATGATACGGTGGCGGTGTTGGTGCTGTGTTTTGAAGAAGAATCTGATACAATTTCGATCTCTGTTAAAGTCATTCTCTTTCTCTAAGCTCAACAAGACTGTTTTCTAGGGTTTTGATTTGGAAGACTGACTATTGGGTGAAATTGGGATTTAACAGAAAGATTGCTTGTTGTTTGTTTGTCGAGTGGAAGATTGGTTAAAACGATTGAATTTGGGTTTATCAAAGAAATATTAGGGATGGCATATGTCTATTCGACTTTCATTTACGAGGCGAGCATCTGACGATACTCTAAAACCTTTTAAGTCGGTTCATGGTGATTATTCGAGTGTTCGTATGGATCCCGTATACCTTGTCAATTTTATGTCATGTGCGTATGTTATCTCTCATTAAAAAAAAGAGGTTTCTAAATTCTAATCAAAGATTGTACTATATAGTTGTAGGGATAAAGTTGTTTTTTAATTCTTGTGCTAATAAAATGCTCTAAATATTAGAAATGGTCATTTTACTTTAATATATATTTTTGTTTGAAGAATATAAATGTTTGATATAATTGTTAAAAGTTTACCTTTAATTATAAGAGAATATAAGTTTAAATTGGTTGATTCTCATTGATGTTGAAAATCAAGAGGTAGAAGGTGACATTCATTGAACTTATTAGCTAAAGGCTTCAAAAGTTTGAAATCCAACTCCTATCTCTAATAAAAGCTAGAAGGGCAGACCCACTAATAATAAGAGGGATCTCGTGCAACCATTTAATCAGTTATTGAAAAAAATAAAAAATAAATCGATAAAGTAGTCCATCCATTTAAATTTAAATGTGTTCTTAAATATATGTAAAAACAAAAACTATAGCAAAAAAAAACTAGCTCTTAGTGTAGTGGTTGTGGTAGGATTGTGAAGTCACCTCTTAACTAAGAAAGTTCAATGCTTGCATTCTTCATTTACTTGTTTACTAGTGGCCCGCACCGCGCGTTGCGCGGTGTTCAAAAAATAACATAAAGTATTGTTTATTAGTTATATTTAATTAGTTTTTTGTTCTATGTAATTATGTCTTAGTTTATATGATATACATTTTGGATTATATATACTCTACCATCAATCATTCTATCAATTATGTTAAGTTTAAATAAAATATTGAAGTTAGTTTGGCCGATAATCATGTATTATGTATTAAAAATAATGAGTATCAATATTCAATTTTATATAAATTCACCTTATCATCCTTAATTTGTTTTTCATTATATATAATTAATAAGTTATAACTAAAACTTAGAAAACAAATATATGATTCTGTCGATTATAATCATGACGTTTATTATGCAAATTGTTTTGTGAGAAAGATATCATACAAATGTTACGTTCTTACCTACTTTTGTATAATTGCGAGATATTTTTTTATTTTGTTTATAATTATTGTAATGTACTCATTTTGCAACTTTAGGAAGAAAAAAAACTTCTTGAAACCCCTTTTTGACCTGGGTTGCATGAAAAAAAACATTAGTTGTCAATATTGTGATCACTCGACGGCGATTGTTAATTTTTTATTTGATATGTTTGAGTTTTTCCGATCTTTTTATGATTGTTTCTTTATATTTTGGTTAGTCCGTAAAATTCATGAAAAGAAGGCGGTTTTATTAAATTTATGTAAATAAAGTTATTATATTTATTCGAATTTAACTTACATATGTAGTTTGATTTAATCTAAGTTAATAACAGAGTATGAAATCCTTTATACATATTAATCTTTGTGATAAGGTGTTTTTTTATTTAATATATTGATTCTTCTAATTCAAGTTTTATATATTGTTTTCATAGTTTTTTATACATATTATTATATTGACTTTATTTTTTATTATATATTATTGTAGTAGTTTATATAGATATTGATTTATTTTAATTATGTTTTTGAGCGACACTAAAGATAATAAATATATCATATATTTAGAAGACTATCTTTTTATTAATTAACGTAACATTTAAATTGATTGGTCATTTTTATTAGTTTTATATATTGATTTCAGTTTTTTTTATTAATTTTAATATCATTTAAAATTACGATTAATTGATATATATATATATATATATATATATTAACAATTGTTGAAATCAATTGTCATATTTATTTGCTTATTTATATTAATTATAACAAATTTATTATTATAATATTACCAAGTAAACATAAATTACATATTTACATGTAATAATATTTAAGTGTCGTGTAAACAACAAAAATATTTATTCTAATAGTATTTTAAATAATTAGTAAAACAAAAACTTTGAAAGATATAGATGACTGAGATTAAAAAAAACTTTAAATCTCAACCAAAGTCTAAAAGAATGTATATCCGGATTAATATTTTCGAAATAAAAATAACCATCGAATATTACTTGTTAAAGTTATATTATATATGTTATCATCTTATTTCGTTGCTAAGAACACACCTTCAATTATGTTGGTAAAAACTTATGAAACACATAGAAGAATGAAATAGAAAATATTCTAAAATACCAACAAAACTAAGAAATGAATGATATTCAAATTATTATCCTCACAGCAAACTAAAAACAATTTTGTTGAAAATAAGTTTTTGTGGAATGAATAACAAATCAAGTGATGAAGAAGGAGAAAAATAGGTTATTTGAAAAATATTTTTTTTATAAATAAGAATTTGTGAATATTGTAAGCAGATCAAACGATGGAGAGTGACAACATGAAAAATGATCATGTTGAAGAAAAACAGGTTATGATAAGGAGAGATAAAAGTAAATTTAGTAATGGTCAAATTATGAGAAAGAAAAATGAGCAGATGAAATCTATGAAGGTTTTATTATCAAAAATAAAGATATAAATGTTAGGAAGTTAAAAGTCTTAGAATTATCAAAATAGTTATGTCATAATAAACTCTATGTTTTTGATATAGAGATGGAAAACTAATTAACTTATCAAGTAATAAAAAATAGAAAAAAGAAAGATAACGAAGGTTAAGATATATTATTAACAAATTGAATTAAGAAACACAAATAAATCATCTACTAAAAAGCCACAAAAATCATACTTTAGAACACTATTTTGGGGATAAAAACAAAAATAACAAATTGAATTAAAAAACACAAATAATCCATCTCCTAAAAATCCCATAAAAATTATATTTTAGTATTTGATTGTTACAATTAGAAGTGAAACATTGTCAAACAAAAAACAAATTTTGAATAAAACACATGTACAAACATCAACAAAAATATATAATTTGTAGAAAACATGAAACAAAATATAAAACTTATTAGTTATTACCTAAAAAATGTGTAGAAGAAAGACTTGAACAATTTGATGGATGTGTTTGATGTAAGTAGTTGGTATATATATAGTGTAACATGTATTTAATGATTTATGGATGGTAATTGAAAAGTTTGAAGGAAAAATGAAAAGATGGATAACTTATGTATGAAATAATGACCCTAATAATGAATGACATTATTATATTAATTAAAAATATTACAAATACTAAAAAAAATACAAAATTTGAGAAAATAGATAAATGTGATTCTTGGCTTTAGAAGATGCCACGTAGATGTCCAACATCCTACTTTTATATATATATATATATATATATATATATAGATTTCCTTTAGCTTGTTGCAAAGAATTCTTAAAGGGTGTTGTTAATTGGACCCTCTTTGACTCTTCTTCCTCTCACATAAATGTAGACCCCCTTATATTGGGTCTCACCTACATACTCACATAAATAACCCATTGACTTAGCAAGGGGGTCCATTTATAATTCCCCTTATTAAATAGAAGCATCTAAAATATTTTGAAACTATAAAGACTAAACCAATTTTTTTTTCATTACTTATCTAAATAATAATTTTTTGTTCTTACTTTTGGTTTTCGGTAACTAGCTATAAGAAATTGTCTGTCCTTTTTTGAGGTTCGTATTTTCTAACCATATTATCTATTTATGGTTTATTCATTTATCATATTTACCTAAATTTTAGGTTTGCTCTAAATTGATTCTGTGGTTCTAAATAACTCGTTATGTCATTAAAACCTGGGTTCGTTGTCACGTTAACTCCTATGATTCTACTTTAAGGCTTGACTTGCATTGTAACGTGTTATGGTGCATTATAGTACGTTATGGCACTTTAAAACGCGTTACTTTATAACACTTGTGGTTACTTGTATATATAACTTGCGGGTAATCATTAATATGTGTGAGACTTAAGACTTACATAAACACAAAAAGTAAAACCTTAGATAGGTAAATACTTAATCCACTCGAACATGGAGAGTTGAATACGAATTCTTTGAAAATTGAAGAAAATAGTAAATAAAGATTCAAGAGATTTAATCATGGTTTTACACTCTTGATATCAATTTTTATAAGTTATGTATATTTTGTATTAATGGTTGTTCTGTCTGTTTTTAGTTTTGTTACTTGATATAAATTTAATTTGTTCTATGGTATTATTCAAATCAATAACATACACAAGTATGAGTGTGTATTCAGCCTTACGACACTTATTGAGAAACGTCGTGAGGCTTTAGACTTGACCTTGCCGCCACGCTACACCTCACATCATTTGGAACCTTGGTTGATTCTATTTCATTATATATCTATCCTTATATCTATGTTGGCGATTATTTTTTTGTTTTCTAGGTACAACGTTATTGTAATTATGGATTGCTTCCACAAACATGGGAAGATCCTGTTGGGGAACCGTGGGCACTAACGGTGCGCAGCGGATAACAAAAACGATTCCCAAACCCGGACCCATCTTAAACCATAACAGATACAATCAAGTGGGTATATCAGTTTACCTTTTGCAATTGAAACTTCCGGAAGGCTGGTAGGGGGTACACCGCTACTGACACCACGCGAGAGGTTGCTAGACCACCGTTACTGATCGGAAAAATTTCCGATCAATGTGTGAGAGAGAGAGAAAACGACGGTTGGGAGAGAGAGAGAGAAATCTAGAGATTTTTGTAGGAATTGTTCAACTGTTAATCAAAGCCCCAACCCTTTATTTATAGGATCATATAAGGCAGTGATTTAACCTAATTATGATTCCTTTCATAATTATCCTTCCAATTAATTCCTTAATTAATTAATCCTTTAATTAATTTTACTAATTAATTGAAACAAATAAATAATTATTTAACTAATAATTATTTAGTTTTCTCTCTTCTCATATATCTCTTTTTCACACAAAATTCTCAATTAGGTGTGCAGCGGTGTGACCTACTAGTGTCTTATAACATTGGACACGGTAACCCTGTTACTGTCTCGCACACAATCCTAACAGACTCCCACTTGTGCTAGACACGTAACTACACCTGTTACCATTAGCCTAAGGAGGTCCCTAGCCAGACACTTAGGTTAACCAGGTTATAAGATCTCTTACATCCAGAGATACAATTCACGCTTGAATTTGTACACAGGTTCATTCCTTTTGCACACGATATTTCTAAAGTGATTTAAGACATGGAGTGGAGGATTCATTTCTTAAGATCAAGTATTTCTTGACTCTGATTTCGATTGCCTGCAGTAACGGATATTACTAAATAACCCCTGTTATTCTATCCGAGCGTGGCCACGCGTTTTCTGCCAATCTTAATCGTCAAGGGGCCCGGAAATATCTCTCTTTTGAAAGAGGTGCAAATCCCTTCTTGACTACTTGCATTTGGATCCACGGCTTCCGCTGCATCTAGTCACGTCCCGTATAGCCACCCAGTTACGGTGCAGCGTTAGTACGTGCTAAGAGTACAGTGGTCCTCGTGTTCCCAAACCAAGTATCTCAGGTCTAAGGACAACCTATCAAGTCAGTGCCTATGACTGAGGCTCCATGAAGCAGACTTGATTTACTGGTCACTTCCAATACCCAAACACTCTGATGAGTATCTATAAATACTTGGTCACATCACTTGTGCTTTTATTCTCTACTTTGAATAAATCATCAAGTATTTATAATAGCGTTAAAACTCCCTATTGAAATTCCCATTTCAATAAGTGGCTACGGAAATTTAGATTTCATACAAGACTTTGTAGAATCAAGGATACGTTAAACATGCGAAAAATAGTTAATTTAGAACAATCATGAAATTAAAACCTCCATTTATTTCCAACACACTGTGAAATAAAAACTTTACATGATTACATTGTTTCTAAATTAGACTATAGTAATAATTAATAAACTAAGTACTAGCTACTGGCTTCCAGGTACTGCATCCCAATGGAATTCGCATGTGACTCATGCTTTGCCCTTGCTAGTGGCTTTGTCAGCGGATTTGCGACATTGTCTTCTGTTGGAATCTTGCATATTCTCACATCTCCTCTTCCAATGATCTCTCGGATGAGGTGATACTTTCTGAGCACGTGTCTCGACTTGTGATGTTCTCTAGGTTCCTTTGCTTGCGCCACGGCTCCTGAGTTATCACAGAATATATCTATCGGTCTCGAGATACTGGCAACCACTCTGAGATCCGATAGAAAATTCCTCAGCCAGACAGCTTCCTTTGCTGCATCACATGCTGCAATGTACTCTGCCTCTGTAGTTGAGTCTGCAATCGTGTCCTGCTTCGAGCTCTTCCACGAGATCGCACCTCCGTTTAGGGTAAAGACGTACCCTGACTGTGACCTGAAGTCATCTCTGTCGGTCTGGAAACTAGCGTCAGAGTATCCTGTGACACTAATTTCATCCTCAGAACCTCCAAAGACCAAGAACATTTCTTTCGTTCTTCTCAGATATTTGAGAATGTTCTTGACAGCCACCCAATGGGGCTCACCTGGATTCTGTTGGTATCTGCTCGTAACACTTACTGAGTAAGCAACATCGGGCCTAGTACATAGCATGGCATACATAATCGATCCAATTTGCAGAAGCATATGGAACCGATTTCATTCTGTCCTGATCCTCACTAGAAACAGGACACTGTGTTTTACTTAACACTATGCCATGTTGCATTGGAATGAATCCTTTCTTGGATTCATCCATCCTGAATCTTTTCAGGACCTTGTCAATGTATGTACTCTGACTAAGTCCGATAAGCCGCTTAGATCTGTTTCTGTAGATCTTTATACCTAGTATATAAGCGGCTTCTCCAAGGTCTTTCATCTGGAAACATTTACTTAACCATTCCTTAACACTCTGTAAAGTTGGTACATCGTTTCCTATGAGTAGTATGTCATCTACATACAAGACCAGGAAGGTTACTATGCTCCCACTGAACTTGGTGTAAACACATGGCTCGAACTCACTTTTAGCGAAACCAAACTCTTTGATTCGCTCGTCGAAGTGTAAGTTCCAGCTTCGAGACGCTTGCTTCAATCCATAAATAGATTTTAGCAGCTTACACACCTTATTAGGATTCTTAGGATCTTCAAACCCCTCTGGTTGTTCCATATAGACGTCTTCTGTTAACTTTCCATTTAGAAAGGCTGTCTTGACGTCCATCTGCCAAATCTCGTAGTTAAAGTACGCTGAGATGGCCATGAGAATCCTAATTGATTTTAACATAGCCACTGGTGAAAAGGTTTCATCATAGTCAATGCCATGAGTTTGCGTGAATCCTTTTGCAACCAGTCTGGCTTTGAAGGTGTGTACGTTCCCATCCATGTCGGTTTTCTTCTTGAAAACCCATTTGCGTCCAACAGGCTTACAGTGTTGTGGCAAATCAGTCAACTCCCAAACTTGGTTGTCGTACATGGATTGCATCTCGGCCTTCATGGCTTCTTGCCATTGTTCAGACTCACTGCCTGACACAGCTTCTCCATAGGATGTTGGTTCATTTAAGTCTCCACTGTCTTGAGAGACTAGGAACCCAAGATACCTATCTGGTTCTTGTCTTACCCTACTGGATCTGCGAAGGTCCTGTGTTTGCACTTCCTCAACCGGCTCTGGTTGAGGTTCAACATTGTTATGTTGAATATCTGGCTCAACAACTGGTGTAGTGCTTTCTTCGTCTACTATCTGTAGATCTACATCCTTTCTGGTGTTCTCTAAACTGAGAAACTTTTCTTCCAGAAATTTTCCATTTCGAGCAACAAACACTTTGTTCTCTTCAGGGTTGTAGAAATAATATCCCACGGTGGTCTTGGGATATCCAACGAAGAAACACTTGTCGGATTTGGGTTTGAGTTTTTCTGAGGTAGGTCGTTTGACGTAAACCTCACAACCCCAAATTTTCAGAAAAGATATGTTGGGTTTCTTACCCTTCCACAACTCGTATGGAGTCTTTTCTACCGACTTTGTTGGCGCTCTGTTCAGTATGTGTGCTGCTGTTTCGAGTGCGTGTCCCCAGAATGATACTGGCAGCGAAGAATGACACATCATCGTTCGTACCATATCTAGTAAGGTACGATTTCTCCTTTCTGATACACCGTTCATCTGAGGTGTATACGGAGGTGTAAGTTGGGATACAATCCCACACTCCATCAGATGATTGTCAAACTCATCACTGAGATATTCGCCACCACGATCTGACCGTAAGAACTTGATCCCCTTGTCAAGTAGATTCTGTACTTCATTCTGATATTCCTTAAATTTCTCAAAGGTTTCAGATTTATGTCTCATCAAGTAGACATATCCATACCTACTGAAGTCGTCAGTGAAGGTAATGAAGTACCGGTATCCTCCTCTTGCTACATGACTGAAAGGTCCACATACATCTGTGTGGATTATTTCAAGCAAGTCAGTAGCCCTTTCATTCTCACTGTTGAAAGGTTGCTTTGTCATTTTACCAGATAAACAAGATTCGCAATTATCAAAAGGTTTGAAGTCGAAATTTCCAAGAAAACCTCCTTTTAGGAGTAGTTCAACGCGTTTCTTGTTTATATGGCCCAAACGACAATGCCAGAGGTAAGTCTGATCCTCAATATCCTTGGATCTCTTACTTATATGATAGATTTCACTATTGTTGTCTTTAAGATTTACAGTGTATAGACCATCTACGGGTGTAGCTTTAAAATAGAAAATACTATCTTTAAAAACCGAAATCATTTTATAAGAATATTTATAGTAAAAGCCTTGGTCTACCAACAAATCAAAAGACAATACATTCTTAATCATATTTGGAATATAATAACAATTATCCAGTTCCAAAACTAGACCCGAGGGTAAACTAAGACTATAAGATCCCACGGCTTCAGCAATCAACGGAGTGCCTTCGCCTACTCGTAGGTTCGAACGGTCCTTCCTCAGAGTCTTTCTTCTAGTGAATCCCTGTAAATGATTACAAATGTGGTTACCACTGCCTGTATCAATTACCCATGATTCATAAGAAGTGATTAAGCAATCTATCATAAAGATACCTGGAGTATCGGGTAAACCGATATCCATCTGGTCGATGTTCATCGAGTGTTCGCAAATATCCTCGCTGCCGCATTCTGGGCAACTCAGATCTCCCAGCTCATCAATTATATCAGTGTCCATGAGATTTGCAGGTTCGGGTACTGGCTCTAGACTGGCCAGGATATCTTCATGAACTTTATCCACGTCGCTCTTTGGTTCCTTCATGTAGGCACTAGCTGTGTCCTGAACTTCCTTTGTGAGGGAGAACCACATGAGGTACACTAACTCTTCCTGAGTCATCTTGTACCCCAGACGTGATAAACACTTAAAAAGCCTTCTCATATCAACAAGATGGTTTTTAACTGACTGACCCTTCTGTAGCTTCAGGGAGAGAATCTCTTGCATGATCAATAGCTTTCCCGTGTGCTTGTAGAGACCTAGCTGGTTCTCCACATCTCTCACAACCTCGTGACATGATTTAACTCTTAAATCTCCCGTGAACTCGGGTGACATAGAGAAAATGAGAATGGACATTACATCCGATTCATCTGTCAAGTATCTAAAATACTCAGCAAATTCCTCATCTGGGGCATTGCTTCTAGGTCGTGATACGGGTTTGTTGATCACATAAAGCTTATCCTGGGCACATAGAACGTTCCTCAGGTGTAACTTCCAAACTGGAAAGTTATGGCCCGTAAGCTTCCACTTGCCCATAATAAGGCGAAGTGATTCTTCAGGTGAGTAAAACGGAATACTAATTTGAGACATCTACAGAAGAATATAAAATTCCAGTTTTAGTTTATAATTATATAATTCTAATAAATTATTACCCTTAAAATAAATTTATTAGACTAGAATCCATATCTCACATGTGTCGGGAAGCATGTGATCATGTCAAACCGACTCATGCGATCTATGGTAGGTAAAACTATACCAATCGTATTTCTATCTGAAAATACGACTTCTAGATCGTCGGGACATCGGATATTAAAAATCCGTGCATATTTAGTCCCTCTAGTGCATTTTGGCCTGGTACCACCCAGTGAATAAATAATTACCAAAATAGATTGCACCACCCGGGACCTGGACAAACTCTGGCCGGTACCACCCGGAGATAATTCGCAGAGTTTTATCTCCCTCCAGTTTCGGTTTGAACACGGACGTTCATAGTGTGTGCACTTACAACGCCCTATGTACCTTACACCGGAGGTGCCCCTAAAGTGGGTTGCACTTACTAATCTATAATTTTAACAAGGGTCAAAAATGCCAGTTTTCAAAAACTTTGGATTTAAACACAAACTGTATTTTATCCAATTTTAAAACCATTTATATTTAATTTAAAAACGTAACTACGTAATATAATTAAATATAAACAACCACGCAGACTAAAAATCGTAAACAACCACGCAGTTAAAATAATCATGTCATAGTCAAGAACCCTTAACTATTGTCGTTTTTGTGAGCCAACCCAAAACGACGGTCTAATTCCTAAGGGACAAAACTTCTCGGTGCTCCCACTGGCTCCAAGCTCCATGATTGTCTCCTTGACTCCGTCTTCGGGTCTCGATTTATTTACAACTTTAAGTTACATATAATCGGGTTGTAAATGGCACGCAGGCCTCCCGTAAATAATAAATAAATAAAACATGAAAAACACAACCACGGGTCTAAAGGGTTTGACTATGACGCAAACAGATAATTTTAATTACTAATTTATCAAGAGATTTAAAATTAAAATTAAAAATATCCCTAGGGTTTTAAAACCTATCTGGTTTAGATAACCCTTATCCGTTATTGAATTGATCTCGATCACGATACTATCGATCCAACCAACGATGGTGGTGATTTGGTGCCACCACCTCCGCCGTGTTACAGCAACACTAATCATACCATCGCCGCCACCACCACAAACGGTGGTGTGGCGGTCGATTGAGAGACCAACGGCAGCAGCAGCGTAATACCGCCACCACCGCCGCCTCTCGGCGGGTTAGTCGATTTCCACAGATCACCGCCGGCAACAGCAGCGGTTTAACACCACCGCTGCCACCGCGGTCGCACAGCACCACCATCGCCGCGACATTGGCGGCCTCCTGGCCACCATCACCACCCGTGGCGAGGCCGTGAGGCAGCCCGGTGGTTTGATCGATCACCACCGCCATTATCGATGACAACGGTAGCAAAAACCACCGCTGCCGCCGTCCCTCTATCTCGATCAGCAACACGATCGCCGCTACCACCATTCGGTGGTGCGGTGGTCTTTGGGTTTGGCAGCCGGCGGCCACCACCAACTGTGGTGAGCCGTCGATGGCTTAGTGGTGGTTGGCCTGGTGGTTCGGTTGGCTAACTGCCGCCGTTCCACCGCCAGTTTCCGATTCATTAGGTTTTTATAAAAAATTCAATTTATAACAATAATTCAAAACATATAAAATCAAATTTTTAAACCTAATCAAACAGACAATTAAACCTGATCTGTAGGTTTAAGAAGTGGCTCTGATACCACTGTTGGGGAACCGTGGGCACTAACGGTGCGCAGCGGATAACAAAAACGATTCCCAAACCCGGACCCATCTTAAACCATAACAGATACAATCAAGTGGGTATATCAGTTTACCTTTTGCAATTGAAACTTCCGGAAGGCTGGTAGGGGGTACACCGCTACTGACACCACGCGAGAGGTTGCTAGACCACCGTTACTGATCGGAAAAATTTCCGATCAATGTGTGAGAGAGAGAGAAAACGACGGTTGGGAGAGAGAGAGAGAAATCTAGAGATTTTTGTAGGAATTGTTCAACTGTTAATCAAAGCCCCAACCCTTTATTTATAGGATCATATAAGGCAGTGATTTAACCTAATTATGATTCCTTTCATAATTATCCTTCCAATTAATTCCTTAATTAATTAATCCTTTAATTAATTTTACTAATTAATTGAAACAAATAAATAATTATTTAACTAATAATTATTTAGTTTTCTCTCTTCTCATATATCTCTTTTTCACACAAAATTCTCAATTAGGTGTGCAGCGGTGTGACCTACTAGTGTCTTATAACATTGGACACGGTAACCCTGTTACTGTCTCGCACACAATCCTAACAGATCCATCACTTGCAAACCCTGATGTCGATGGTCATTTGAAGATAACGACCCAGGTTACTTGGAATCTCTTTGTAGTGTGTTCTTTTTTAATATGAAACTAGGAAATTATACTCTCTTTGTCCCAGAATAAATGAGCCTTTGTCTTTTAATTTCTCTTGGTGACTATGGGTGTTGGGTCAGCTTACACACACCTCAACCAATTCATGGACCCACGCCTCGTTCCTAACCCTTTTTAGGCCCTAGACGTACGTAAAATCAAGGGCCCCTAATAAGCATGAAAAAGAAATTCAATAAATATTTTTATTGGTAAAAACATTGAATACACGAACTAATAATTCACGAGAAAGTAAATCTTATTTTTCTATACTTAAGATTAAAAAACCAGCTAAGATTCTTTTTTGCTTTTTTTGGGTAAAAGTGAGTTTTTGGCTCAGCTTGTGTGCATCGATTAACCCCCTGGGCAACCGTGAGTGGCCTAGGGTTATCGCAAGCCACAAGTACTCCATATTGCCATAGCAAACAGTTGAGTTTAAAGTAGTTGTCCATTGAATTGTGAAGCACGAAAACAATCAAATAGATAGATATAGAAATAATCAATAGCATTGAACCTTGATAACAAATTAAATAATTTTGAGAGCCAATAAATAATAACATATAACGAATTGTTAAAGGAAAAACAATATAGAACAACAAGAATTGAGAGAGAGAAAAGTTGTTATTCTCATTAAGCATAAAACCCTTTAAATAGGGATGATTACACAATGATAATGATAAGCATGGAAGGAGATTTACTCCATAAATAACTCTTAATGTTTATATCTATCTCTATTGTCAAATCCTTTAGACGATGGCACATTTATCCTACAACACTCCCCCTTGTGCCGAGTCAAGGGAATGGTGGTGCACGATTGTTGCCTCGTTAAAACCTTACGCCAAAATAAAAACCCAGTGGGAAAAATAAAAATATGACGAAGGAAAGAGTACAACGCACCGGTTTTCTTTGCAGTATAGACTTTTCCTTTAGTCTAATGTATTCTTTGATTCGTACATTAATCATGAGAGTTAGGAAAGCAATATGGTATATACATTGTTGCCTCACTAAAACCTTACCCCAAGGAACAAAACCCAGTGGGAAAAATAAAACCTTGGGTGAAGGAAAGAGCACAACCTACCAATATCACATATGTAGTAGACTCACCCTTTTGTCTACTACTCCCCCTGATTTGTGCATTAATCAAGGGAGTTATGGAAACATTAGTATTTGAATACTTTCTACTTGTTTTCCAAATATATTTTAGGTAATGATCGGTAAATATGTCACATCCTTTTGACATCTTAATTGATTTACTTAAATCTAGGGGAGTTGTTATAGCTGATAGTATAACCACTTAAGCGGAATATGTTTTGTGTTATTACCCTTGATGTATCTCAATTTCATTTACTTGATACATGATGCATTTTTCATTTATGCAGGTAGGGTATTGGTTTAATCAAAATACTAACTTCTCTAATATGTGTAATGATAATTCTTAATCATATACACTCTTGTAATGAAATATTACTTGAATAGTTTATAGAGATAGTTGTATGTAGGTTTGCTTAGTTTACTTACAAGCAATAAACGCGTTCCCTATGGTAATTCCTTATCCAATTTGGGAACAACTTTTGTATGGGTTATACATATAACTAATATCAACAAATAATTACCGATGGACTATTACATTAGTCACTCATAAATAGGTATTGAAATTCCATTATCAACCATAACCCTCTTTCTTTAGGGAAATTATAAGCCCATGTCAACGGTTCAAAAATATTAATTTGATATTCCAACGACATTGCGTAGGCGCTGAGCTAGATCTAGCTAACAAGTTCAATGAGATATAATATATGGTCAAGTGCATTATCTAAAGTACAATAATGCGCCTATTGTACTTAAGTATGGAATTCCAGCTCCGAACACCTCTTCGTCATCATCCTTTAGACGAAATAGATATTTCCTTATATCTAACACTTTGACCAATCATGAGAGTGCTAGTCGTATGTGTTTGTCCATATTAAATTGCCTGATCAATTTTGGGACATATACGCATCGGTGGATTAATATTCCACAAACTTGGTGTCATAACTGAAGTAGCAAGATAAAACCAAGTTTTCTCATGATGTTTTATCTCAAATTCAGATTTAAAGTAACTTGTGGTTTCTCTTATTTCATCAAGAGTGTCTATATATGTTTATACATCAACATATTAAGCCACATTGAAAATCTGGAACTTGTTTTCTTAAAAATACGCAAGGGCATGGCTCATCATTTTATAAAGAGAATGTTTCAACTTTATTGAAAGAGCACTTTTGTGGTTTAGAGTTTGTAATGCAATCAAGTACTTATATATATATATATATATTAATCTAGATCCCCATAGATATATTAACCACATCAATGAGCTGCATTTTCCAGTTCTTGGGAAACTACTAGGCTAATTAACTAGCAAAACATTTATCGCAAAAGAGTAATTCTCTTCGTCAATCCAGGGCGTTGTGAGAAACCTTGCGCCAAAGGAGGGTCTTATACATTATGACTTAATTATTCTCATTACGCTTATATGTCAAATGATTTATCTATGTCCTACAGGCTTTACACTTGGTGGGTTAGCACTACCAAACCAAATACCTGTTCATTTGTTAAATATTATAATTATCTTGGATTGTCTATTTAGGCCAATTTGCTCTTGTTGACATTGTTCAACTGAGCATGGTTCGATATCATCGTGCTTTATCATTTAATAAGCAACGATAGGTGCAAATATATCATCATTGGGTATGATCTGTCCAACGATTCATATTCGTTCGAGATTTTCTTGATATTTGGAATCAGTATTAACTTCGGAGCGTCCTCCAGTAATGATTCATGGACATAGTTTATAATCAAAGATAATCTCATAAAAGGTTGATGATAAATATTGGTTGTGCCATACTCTTCACTTCCATTAGATAAGTATCTATCGAACCAAGTAGCTTCCCCCATTTCCTTTTGGAAGCTACGGCCTCAACCACACCTCCACCATGTGTGATTGCAACGCTCTTTCCAGCGGCATTGTGCCCTTGTTTGGGGACTTTTTTGACTTTACGGGTATATTTGTAGTTCATATATGTTATATTGTCACTTCTTTTATAACATTAAACGTATCAGGTATCGAGTCTGATTCGTTTGACTTCAACTTTACATTGTGAAGTTTGGGGATCAAAATATAATGGAGATATTCCATGACAGTTCTCGTCGTTCCTTTGGAAAATACTTTTTCCTATCTCCCCCTAACGACGAGAAGACTGTCATCAAAGTGACAATCCGCAAATCATGCGGTATAAGAATCACCCGTCAAAGATTCTAATTAGCGGATAATTGTTGGAGATTATACTTCATTGGTTTAATGACCCATTTTGGTGCGCTGGTGGGACGCAATTGGCACATACTACACAACCTAACATGCATAAATGTAAAAGATCAGGCTTATATCCAGTTACCAACTGGTATGCATGATATTAGTTGGTTAGTAGTGGGTCTAAAAACAAATTAATAAAGTTGCATGTAAGATTGCATCCCCATGTAGATGTATGTAAATTGGTGCGCATAACCAATACTCTAGCTATCATCTATATTCTTTTGATGAAAACTTCTATTGCTCTACGAGACCATTTTATAAACTACACATGGGGTATATGAGACTTTGCATTGATCTCAATATATATGCAATAATCATCAATTCCATATGATGTAAATTCTCTAGCATTCTAAGTCATGTATACTTGTGAGATAATTAGGGTGGTGAGCCCTTATACGTACAACTACTGCTAGGAATGCAACAATTCATGTGGACGATAATACGACATGCGTTCATCGTGTCGAAACCAGAACCATAAAGTACTTTAATGGTCCGCATTCTGGTTGTTTATGTCCATAAATATAACCTTGTATTCGTTGTAAGAATGAAATATTTGTGTATTGTGTCTTAGCTTTAGGATGGTCTCATTCCTGTCTTAGCTAAGGATTAGGGTATATTAAAGTTATAAGTATTCGAGAAAGCATATGATGATGGTGTTGGTTCTTGTGCTGCAGAAGTCAAGAGTTGCAATTTGGTTAATTGCCTTATTTTGTCTTTCACTCGAAAGAGAATGTGTCTATGTGTATTGTGTAATACACGGATCACTATGTGGTCATTGTCCCAAAGTTCTTTATTGGTGACAAAATATGATTTAATGACATAGATAATCCATTTTGACACATTAATTTCTCTAATATATATTTTCCTTTTATATAATAAGAGTTAAGATACATATACCCATTTCCACTTTTACGATTTCTAATTGATACGAATATATTGACAAGGTTCCTATTAATGTGACAGTCCATCGTCTAAATATTATGTTGGGGGAAAGTTAGTATATAACTTTAAATTATGTGGGAGGTTCCATAAACTCAGGTTCTCCTCGATACATTCCTACAGGAACGGAGAATATTGGAGTTTTGTATTAGTTTTGATGTATTTCTTTACATGTATGATGGTAAGAAATTCTGGTGTATATGTAAATACAACTATTTTGATACATCGAATAAAAATTTCAAATAATTTAATATACAATCAACACAAAAAAAATCTAGTTCATAAGAGATGCTTTAAATAACTAGTATTCGGGGGTAGTACATATGTACCAATGTTTATTTATACATATCCATTATATATCATCTGAGGCAATAGTTGTATATTTGCTCAAGGTATTGAAAAATCCTTTCTGACTCTTACCCTAACCCCGAACCTTTGAGGATCTAATCTACATGGCTCCTAAATGTTACAAGTGTGAAATTTTGTTAAACTCACAATCCTTTGGAGTTGTTTCCACCTCTAATGCTTTCATTATTAGTCTTGGAAATTTTCTTTATCCCAAAATGTCTAATTTTAATTCTGGAAAGAACATTGTTATATCTCTCAACCACTTGCAGTAGGCTGATGATTTTGTCTGAAGATTGTATTTCAGCTTATACTGGTACATTAGTATAATTGTTGATATATATACAAGACGAGAATTATGTTGCAATCATGTTATCTTCTGTGAGTTCCTTGCCACGAAGATTGAGATGCATTTTAAGATACAACATTTCTTTGTTGAAATCAATCATCTTATAACCGAGTAAGCGGGTTTCATTCCACTATGCGATTAGTTAGGGAAGTATATATATTTATGAATACTTTTCATTCAACTTTCCAGGGCATTCTTTTTAGGTGTTTCTAGTTTTAGTTGAATGTATTTCCTATGAAAGCTTAGAGCTGCATGTAGCCCCAAAATATGATAGTAATTGCTTGTACCTTTTCACGAGGTTGGTTTTTAGGGTTAATATGGAATTGATGGGTTTTAGGTATATTCTTGTACCTTTTCAAGGAAGAGTCTTTAAATCGGATATTCATATTTGTAATCAAGTACTTTTGAGTTTAGGACATTGAATCATATATGGGTTGTTTCAACTAGTTACATATAAGAGAGATAATATATGATTTTCTAAATCAATATATTATAGTCTATGAAATTTCACTATCATAACAGTGTTGGATTGTTGTTTGCTTAAGTCCCTACAAATCTTAGGGCTATTTACACCAGTGTGACAAAATCCTTTGATTTATTTTATTTGAAGATATCATTATTAGTTTTGGCATAAGGCCACAATATATGAGTTTGGCTTATGAAGCCAATTTCAATGATCTTAATACTATATAAAGAGATTTTGTCAAAAATCTTGATGTTGACATAAAATCAGGTTCAAAATTTCAATATCTTCAATAGCATTTTCTTTATGCTTTTGGAAAAACACCAAGATATATGGGAAGTGGAAGTGTATCTTCCAAAATTATTGTATAACTAGAAATTATAAGTAGGAACTTATAATTAAATTAAACAAATATGAGGTTGAAAGTGTAACTTTCAAATTATAAGATTGAAAATTATGAGTAGGAACTCATAATCAAAATAAGCATTTGAATAGGTAAACATTTATATTGATAATATCATAATAAAACTATACACTCAACCAGATAAAGTAATTTAAATCATTATTATATCTCATAACAATATAATTTAATTTAAATAGAGCAAAAAAAATTGATAATATTTAATATGATTAAATTAGCGAGATCTAACAAATCAACAATATGATGGACAATAAATGATATTAGCATGCTTAAAATAGTTAAAATAAATGTCATGCTAAACCAATTAAATAATATAGAGCATCAACTAAATCCAAGTTTATATACGGTCTGCCAATTCCAAATTATCATCACTTTGAAAAAACACACATACACACATAATATGGAAGACCCTAATTCCTTTTCCATTCTTTCCATCTACCATTCTTTAATGAAGACAAGGCTCATAATCAAGATAATTATAAACAGTTCAATTTAATTACAATGATTATATAATAATCATAATCATAATAGATGATGATATTGTAATCATAATAGAAGACAAAAACAAATATAAAGAAACAAAAGTGATTGAAAAAAAAAACTATAAGTTAAAACGAATAAGCACATAAATATGTTACAATATATTTAGAAAGAACCTAATTAAAAATTAAATGAGATAAAGCCTAAATCAAATTAATTAGTGGTTTAAAAGATGCAACTAACTAAATACGTCTAAATGAATACAATTCGATCTGATCAAGATTAATATAAATAAATTAATTCATCTATTTAAAATAAGAGATAACCATCAGAAAATAAGTAAATATGCATTTGATCTATTATATCAACAACAAAAATAAGTCCAAATCTATTTATCAATTAAAGCAATACTAGCTCCCTACATTAGAATCATATTTGAGCAATAATATCAAAATAAATACAATATTCATCAAATCAAGCAAATATATGCGGATGGAATATATATGCAGATAGTTCAATGAAAGGAAGAAAAAGACAATATTTATAATATTTTTATAACTCAATCATAATGGTTTAATAAAATATATTATTAACTTTATAAGCAAATAGAAGCCGTTATATTGAGAAAAAAATAATTAACAGTGTTAAGGTTTGAAAAAGAACTTAAAAAAAACTTGAACAAGATATAGATAAATGCAGTACTCAAAATTGTATATTATAAAACTGGATTTAATGAAAGAATTATATGATAAATAGAAGCATAGATAAATATAAATACTTAAATTATTAATTCATAAGCATTAATATGGAACCAAGCATTGTCACGTTCTTAAGAATGATATAGTTGAGTACTTACAGGGGTATAATAATGATTGATGAAGCCCTGATATGAATCCAAACAATGTATTCGTGACGCAAGATCGAACTGTTGGATAGGTAGGCAACGTGCTGATAACGTGTTAAAGGAAAAACAATATAGAACAACAAGAATTGAGAGAGAGAAAAGTTGTTATTCTCATTAAGCATAAAACCCTTTAAATAAGGATGATTACACAATGATAATGATAAGCATGGAAGGAGATTTACTCCATAAATAACTCTTAATGTTTATATCTATCTCTATTGTCAAATCCTTTAGACGATGGCACATTTATCCTACAACACGAATGACCAATTATTTGTTTTTAAAAAATTTCCCCTCCAATGTAATTAGGGGGTGTTTGGGAGTGTTTATCTCCTTATTTGCTTCTCCAAAAAGTGAAAAAAATTGTGGCTTCTTTAAAAAACTCTTTATTGACTTCACCAGGAAGCAAATAAGCTAATTCAAACACCTTGAAAACAACTTATGACTTTTTTAAGAAGGAGATAAGTCATAAGCATTTTCAAATAAGCACTCCCAAACACTCCCTTGGTTATTATGTTTTCGGTCCCTTATTATCTATTAACTTCTTTTTGCCTCTAATTACATGCTAAAGTTGATTGGGTCCCAAAGGCAACAACCAAGAAAATCTCTAATGGTCTTAAGGAGACTCGAATTTTCGATCCATGGATGGGGATTTACTTATATTTTAACTAAATCAACTTTTTAGGGAAATATTACATCTTTTTCTGGTGTTTTTTAGAATATATGGTAGAAATTTTGCTACAATTATATGCTTTTTCTTGGTATATTTCTTGTAGTAGTCGCGTATCTAGTTAACAAGTGTTCTTCAAAACTTACTATTCATTAGAAAAATCACATATACAAACTAAGGGTGCGTTATGCGTATATGAAGTTCTTTAAATTCCGATCATTCTAGATGTGTGTGGTGGCAAAATGATTCTATTCTTATGAATCAGAGATCAGGTATTAATAGTGACATTATTTACATGTGAAAAAGATGAACAATTGTCTTAATTAAGTAGGATGCGCATCCAACCTTTATTTAACTGGTTTTCTTATGTGATTTTTAGTTGATGCTGTTGAAATTGGTGAAAGCCATGGGAAAGAGGGCCAAATTATGAATCTTATGGGGGGACCCAAATAAGATTAATAAGTTGAAAACTTTTTCTAAAAACAGAAATTTATGTGACATTCATTGGAATAAATTTTTTTTTTAGAGAATTGTGACAATTTGTTAGTTGAGGGGTGATAAAACTTCAAATCCAACAATAGGATTTATGCTCTGAAGGTGATTGCAGTGTGCAGAGACCAATGAATGATGGAGTAAGTTTTTTTTTTTTTGAACGGCATTTTAACTCACACACGTTCCGGGGGTATCCGGATCCATACGGGCACCGACTAATCCCCGCGCCCATGAGCCGACCCGCAGGCCAACCCATGGACTCGCCCCTGAACCGACCCGAAGACTGGTCAAGAGCTGGATACCGCAGAAGAGGTCTATAAGGCCTTTGGCCTTTTGTACCGAGCGGGGCTCGAACCCGCGCCAACCTATCTTTCAAGGCAAGCGCAAGGATGTTACCTACCACCGCTCGGCTAGACATTCATTGGTATGATGGAGTAAGCTTGTTAAGAGATCAAGGTTCCTTCTTTTCTTTAATTTTTGCACCCAATTTATTCAATCCTAAATCTCCAACCTTTTATTTATGAGATAGGTGTAGTTTTCCTCAACACCCATTTTAAACTTGTACATATGAGAATTCATGATTCAAATGGATGTAATGGTTCACATAAATAAATAAGAAAACCAAAAGGAGAGATGATTACAGAACATTCAGACAAGATTCAGATGCAACCGTTATTCAACTATTTTGATGAAAAGTAGAATCTTAAAAATGGAATGGATATTTACATGTTAATATATTGTGCAAGTAAATAACATTTGTGATGTGATATATTGAGTTTAGCAGCTGCCAATCTCAACAACTTCTCTAAACCTCTTATCAAATCCAGACTGCATCTGATTCTCCTCCTCCTCCTCCTTTCCTCCATGGATGGATGTCTTAATTGGTTCAGATGTTTGATGAACAAGTTTGAGGGCCCAGTTCTTCAGCTGAAAAAATGGTGGTAATGAGGACTTGGTGGTATGGTGGCCTTCTCCCACTAGTGTAAGCATTGCTGCAGTTGGTGCCATTTGTTTCTTTGATTGATTCAGCTCCCATCACTTATATACATATATATATATATACACACACTTATACAGACAGCCTGATGTGTCTTAATTAGGTGGAAGAGATAAGATTAAAGGTCATAAACAGTAGTAGTATACCATGGGCGCCCTATGCATTGTGCTTTTCTTATTCAACTTCACGCCCATCACACGCACGCACGTGGATACATATATACACATGTAGTTTACACTTTTGCTGGATTTGGTCCCTACGTCAAAATAATTACGGATATGGGACTTGTGGTTTGTATTTTTGCACTCTTCAATCCCTATCTCTAACGAAGTTAAAAGATTTTCTTATAACTAAGTTAACTGAAAGGGTATTTTTGTTATTGTGAGTTAACCGAAAGATTTTCGTTATAAGTCAAAGTCACCTTATAAGTCATGTACATGTTTGGATGACCATATATACCCTTTGGTGACTTATGGGATTTTTTTATTCCATATAACCCTTGTTAAGTTTTATACTCCTAATTTTCAAACATGTCTTTTTTTTGTCATTTTACAGTCATAAGCTACCTTATCAGCTAGTTTTTGCCAAACGCAACTTATTCATCAGCTACCTTATTAGTCATAAGTTAACTTATCAGCTAGTTTGCCAAATATATATATATATATATATATATAGAGAGAGAGAGAGAGAGAGAGAGAGAGAGGAAAGTTCAAATGTGAACCACTTTTTGGTTGTGAACGTGAGGACAGCCGAGAGCGCGACACGTGGCAGAGACTAATCAACAAAGGCAGCTTTGAGTGTGGTCCCCCCCTTTAATTCAATGCCCTCCCATGAATCGCGCCTAGTCATCCGCCGTGGACCTGACGTGACGCCCAGTCATCCGCCACGTGTCGCACTCTCGGTTGTCCTCACGTTTACAACCAAAAAGTGATTCACATTTGAACCCAATAGAGAGAGAGAGAGAGAGAGAGAGGTCCTAGAGAAAAGAAGACCTAAAAAAACAAAAACATGAAAGACACCCTCATAATCTGAATTTTAGGTACTTGTGTATAGAAGTAATTTGTAATATGAACATGTGCATAGAAAACAACTTAATTTACTTGTGCATAGGATGCAAATGAAGGTTTACAAGGGTTGTTCTTTTTTGAGATTTTCCCTTGAACCTCCTTTCTCTCTCTCATGTACATACATACATATATATATATATATATAGACGTGTGTGTGTGTGTTCTCAA
The DNA here is from genome assembly GCA_030169165.1 of Centaurea solstitialis. Lineage (NCBI taxonomy): Eukaryota > Viridiplantae > Streptophyta > Magnoliopsida > Asterales > Asteraceae > Centaurea > Centaurea solstitialis. The sequence goes on along the minus strand of CM058041.1, from coordinate 39,648,769 downwards.
TATATGTTACCTGGATTGGATTTTGGTGGGAAGATAAGGTTAACATTGAAAGCATGCGTGTGTTCTCAATATATGTTACCTGGATTGGATTTTGGTGGGAAGATAAGGTTAACATTGAAAGCATGAAAATGGTTATTAAATATTAACTGGTGGATGACAAGTGGATGCACATTAAGATAAAATGCACCAAATCAATTCCCTGCTAAAGGGAAGTTCATGGGAGGGCATGTAATTAGAAGTCATCAACGATTCAAAATCACTCATCTCACGCAACTTCTAGCACCATCTGAGTCGAAGCCCAGATCTCCTAATCATAATTCTGCAACTATCCAATCTCCTAAGCCGCTACTCTAAAGCCATAGGTACAAAGTTGTTACCAACCGATGATCTAGAGTCTTGAGGTCATTGCGAAAGTAGAAATCTTGTAGACTTTTTTAACTATCAACAGATTTGTAATACCATCTATGGTCAAAACCAAAATACTTACAAACAAGAATTGCGTTAGGAGAGAAAAAAAACTAGCCAGGCTGTACATCTCTACTAGTTAAAAAAAACATCACTTAGACCACGTTAAAAGTGCTGTTAATATTCACAGCAGTTGTTTCAGCCGTCTTATCCTCAAGCAGTGGTGTGGTATTTGTTCGTTCAGTCGTAGTTGCATTTGGAAGCTCATTATCTTCATCATATCTGTCCACACTGTGAAGAAAGATACCTGCAACAAATTTAAAGGCAAATAAGATCATCAAGCATGTGTTATGTTTTTGTTTCTACGAGATATGTTGAATTACTTTCAAAAACAGGCTCTGATAACATGTAAGATGATATTTAGAAACCCTTCCTTTCGATAACTCTAAATGAGCCTAGAGGAGAGAAGGAGATTCCAAGATAATATATTTAAGAAGAAATGTTTATATATTTTTTGTCCAAAATAAAGGAGCATTTTGGCCAACAAACCATACCTATAAACCATATCCCAGAAGCCAAAAACAGTATTGAAGTAAGGATCAAAGCAGTTGTCCTCCAGTTGTTAATGTTGTCCTGCATTACATAAAACACTCTAAAATTTAAAAACATTGCTTGAATAACACCTGGAACGCATAAAAATATAACTAGATAACGAAAGACACATCACCAAAGACAAACCTGAACAACTCCAACAAGAGGAGAGGAAGGCACATCACCGAAGACATGAATAGACACGGTAGACATAGCCATAGATAACGGTCGCAAACTTGGCTTAACGGTATGGAGACACACAAAATTCACCGGACCCTGCAATATAAAAATGTCCAAACTTCTATGACCATCTACTATTTACAAGATTTATTAAAATACAAGTAAAACCAAACGAGCTCAATATATCCCCGACCAGAAGTGGACCCCTGTACCCCACCCAGAGGTGGGGTCAAGGGTGAGATGTAAGCAGACCTGATCTCTCCACCAATCCACAAGTATGTTCCGTAGATTAATGTTTCTTATGTAAAATGCAAACAAGGATATTTACCTGAGTGGCAAATACGAGTATCTCTCCAATGAGAAAGAGAACTATAAAGGCGTACAGGTTCTTGAAACAAAAGGCACTGAAGCAAAATATTGCGCCAAGAAAAGTTGCCGTGGAAAGAAGCTGCAAAACATTTGATCAAAAAATGCAAACAACAAAAGTTTATCCCTCGAGAAACAACCAATCAAGGTGAATATGCCACCAATTACAAGATTGTCGAAAGTGTAAACCTTGAAAGCATTAGGGATCGTGGAGTTCATGCGATCCAAGATAATTCCTCCTGCCAATGTCCCCACAATTCCACCCACAATTGTGATTCCTCCAAACAACATATCAGCATTGCTCTGTAAATAGTAAGAATCGTAGATGAAGAAATTCGTTACTCACTCTAGTCTTAAGGGCAAAATTGTCAGTCAGTTAATTAAAAAGTATAATAATTGCACTTTTTTCTAAAACTGTGCCTTTTCCATCGTAAACATTTATTTTGGGACAAAGGAAGTAGCAGCAATTAGCAAATGGAGGTCCAGCATGCTTACCATATGATAAATGCTATAACCAGCCTTAGGTCCCCAATATGAATACGCACCAATGACGAAATTGTATGCAATATAACCTAGGAAAAACCATCCACATACACATTTAGTAGATAGCACGGATATAGATATAGGTTAGTATATAAAAGATGGGGTAAACAGGTACCTAGAACATTGACGACATATATCTTCTCAAGCAAAAGCGCTTTCATATCTTGCCAAAATCTAAATAAACCAGATCTGCAATAAAGATATATCAATGACAACAAACAGTTTGTAACCATGAAATCTTTTCAAATTTCAGATTCATTGGTTTAGAGAACACACCTAGAAGGTTTGTTTGAGCTACGATCTAACACTGGGACATCTTTATCGGTTGGAATAACTGCATCAGTACAAACATTCGTATCAAAACCAAAATGCTGGTAAAACTTCCTTCTTTGCATAAAGAAGAAAAAAGTAACAACTATCAATACAAAATACAACTATATATAGCAAGAAAGATCACCTTCAACTTCTATAACATTTGTCTTCGGAGTTGTCAATGATTTTTTCGATCCGGCAGGAGAAAAACCTGTATTTTCAAACAACAAATTTTTTTTTTATTATTATTTGCTTTTAGATTTTAACATTTATACACACAACATACATCTTACTCAGAATATACCTTTCATTTGCAAAGGCTTCATCACGAAACCCAAAATAGCAAACGGCAGCATAAGAATTGCCTCCCCAAAAAACGCATAGCGCCAACCGAAGCTATTTCCAACCTAGATGCAACATACGAGAAATGATTATAAACAAATAGTCGTAGAAAACCATTGAGATCATCAGCATGCTAAAAAAAGACTCGCTAATTTGAAATAGTCATACAAGTATTACTTACCCATCCACCATAAACATAACCAACGGCAATTCCAGTCGGTATGCACATGTAGAATATTCCCAGCCAAGCTGTTCTCTGTAATAAACAATGATACAAGTCCAGTCATCTTCATAAAAAAAATGGGAAAAGCAAATACACATGAATTGCCTCTATCCCAAGATGTGGAGTGAAATTACCATTCTACCCCTTGGGATAGCGCAAAGGTAAGGTCTGGGAAGGGTAAGACGGAACCTGAGTAACTGGAGCGTTATCGTCAATGAATGGAGCTGCAAGGCTAATGAAAGAAGCCTCACCAACACCAACTAGCCTGAATAAGATGATATTAGTGACGAGGATCTGTTAAAACTAAGCAGTCAACATATTCTAAAGCTTTTGAAACAGTCTACTTACATTCGGCAGATTGTGATGGACCAAAAATCAATAGAAATCCCACAACCAGCTGCGGCAAAAGTCCAAACCGACAATCCTACGCCAATAAGCCTAAAGGGATTGATGCTGCACAAGAAGTGTTTGGTTATATATAAGTCAAATGTCTTAAATACCCTTCATGGATAGAAGGCCGAATCTTGTGGACCACAATTAGTAGTAGCATCAAGCCATCAACCTTTACAAATGGTGATAAAAGTCTCGTTATCGATATTAACACGGTTGGCATGGGGCGACTAATAATTTAGAATATAGACGCACGTATTACCTCTTGGCCAAAGATGCAAATATTGGAGATGCCACAAGAAGTCCAACCATAAAAGCAGAAGAAATCACACCATCTTTGAAATTGCTTAGGTCAAAATCACCCCTGTAAGTAAAACGTAAAACAATTAACAAATCTTTCTTGATGAATGGTTATCGGTTTCTCTCACAAGCATAAAGTGTATGCCACATTAATATCATCGGAAAGCACCCAATTTATGTTACATTTGTTCATTAACTGTAAAGACTTACTGAATTCCACTACCGTGGGAGCATACACCACTTTTTGAGCAAACTCTTGCACTCCCGTTGACACCATTGCTAGCAATGGCTCCTCGGTCCACATAATTTACCATGTTGATCACACAAAATATCACAAGCAGCCTGTGCAAATACAATGAGTAAGTTCACAACTTCAAACTTTACTTAACACTAAGCTAAAGCTATTATAACAAAATCACAACCCAAACACGTCCATAAGATAGTACACAGGACCGGACGTTACAAAAACATGGTGGGACAAAAATTAGGGAGGCGTCAGAAAGCAGGTAAATTACTAAACTGCCCACGTATTACCTCTTTACCATGTTTGGTTTGACATAATGTTTTCATGAAATTTCAATTTTGTGGATGGATTTGGAATTGGAAGGAATCGAACCAATTTGAAATTTTATGCTTGGCTGGTTTAGATTATTTGAAATGAAATTGAATTCTATTATTTACGGCAAAAACAAATAATTACATATTTCATTAATTGATTATAATTAACAAAACAAATGTTTTTAATAGGTACTAGACATTTTCATAAACAGATCATACGAAATCTCGCGAAATACGGATTTCTAAATCCAATATAACAGGAATTTCATTAGATTTCAATTCTAAATCCTACCAAATCCCGCAAACCAAATGGGCACCAAACACACCCCAAAAGACCAACAAACAATCTTTCATGATTTGAAGTTTATGAACCCAAAACAAGTATTTGTTTCAACTTCCATAATAATTACCATATAACCCAAAGATACCCAATAGGCCAATATGGGGAATCAATAACTAAAAAAGTCTAATTGAGGGAATCAAAACACAAACCCTAATTACGAAACGTAAACAACACAATTAAAAATAAAAACCCAATTCAAATAATCACTTAAATCTGGCATCTGAACAGAAAAAGAAACTGAAAATTTTCACTTGAATTCCCACATTCATTCAATTCAATAATAATATAAATAAAAAAGAAAAGTAAAGATTGTACCTTTTAGGAGTGAACCAAGAAGGAGTAGGTTCAGATAAAGAAACAGGAGTTTTAGCCATCTCTGATTCACTCTTTTTCTCAACACCAACAGGAACAGGAACAGGAACAGGAGGAGGGTTTGATTCTTGATCTTGAACCGCCGTATCAGCAGCAGTCTCAAGACCCATATATTATTATTTTATATAATCTATGTATATATATATATATATATGTGTGTGTGTGTTTTAGTGTGTGTATAGATGTGGATATATAAAAAAATATATATATTCTATTCTATTCCTTGATGATGAGTAGTGTATATATTGATGTGGGTATCAAGCAAAAAATTCACTTTTAGGTTGACTTGAATGATAAGTGTTTGAAGATAGATGGATATGTGTTTATTGTTGTTGTTGATAACTTGATAAGGATGATTATGTTTGTTAATGGTGGGTTTGAATTTAAGAGGAATAGGAAGTGAAAGAGTTTTTGTAGATTTGTACTTCCATTTGTTGTCACCTTTTGAAAGAGTTCACAGCTTTTTCTCAACTAAATTATTGGGTGGGGGTGGGACCCATGTTACCTTGAAAATCTCGTAATTAGATGTCATTCTCTTCTCTACCTTTTATAGATTATCTATTGACTAAACCTATCTTTAATTTAAAGCACTATATATTATGATGATGATATTTATTTTTATGTAACAGGAATAATATAATATCATCTATCTATCTATCTATATATAATAAAAAAATAACTGGTTTGACATGTGTCGTGCTCTGGTGAGCCAAATTGTCACGTGTCACGTTCTGGTGAGTCGGTTTCGGTTATGAAAACAATAAATAAATAAAATAATCTATACATAATTAAATCAAGCTTTTTAATCCAAACTATAGATAAATATGAAAACAATAAATAAAATAATGTAAAAGATAAATATCACTTTCAAAAATACATAATTAAATCAAACAGTTAAACCTTGATATACAAAAAGATGATTTTACTGTCAAGGTTAGAATCATTCGTTTATTTCTTTTAAACAATATTAATTCGATTACATTGTGGAATAAACAAATTTCGAAGGTTTATAATAATACTATTAAATTTAAATTAGATTATGGTAAATGGTTTAAATTAACCAAATCATATTTGTAATATTTGTTTTTTATACGATTTAATTTTTTTCAGAATTACCCGTGTATTACACGGGATCAAATCTAGTTAGCTTATAATCAAAGAAAATGCTCTTGAAAATTTGTTTAACTTTGCTTTAAAATTTAAGGTTTTTAAAATATGAATTGAGAAAAGTTATTGATATTTTGATGTAATTTAAATTATAATTTTTGTATCTTATTGAGAAAAATAATGAGGTGATATTGTTTGTTAGTTGTTGAGTATTCATATTTTAGATTTGAATGTTTGAATTGAGTCAGTTTTTTTCATTTGAAATTGATAGTTAGACTTTTGTGTTGACTTGAGTTCTAAAGTTGAAGATGTTCAATGATCATGTCAATTGATTGAGTAAAATAGATGGAATTGAAGGTATATGAGATATAATATAGCGCTTAGGAAGGGTATTTCGCATGTTCGGTTTTGATTTTGATTTTTGAGTTAGATTTTATTTATAAGTTTTTTTTAATCAATTAGTATTTTTGCTCATCATTGTTTTTAGGACATAAAGCAATATATTGCATAAAAACAAGAAAGGAAAGTTGGCAATTCATCATACAAGAAATAGAAAGAATCAACAAACCAACAAGAAGAACCAACGAAAAGGGGACAAAAGTAGTTGGGCCAACAAGAACATGGCAACGTAGACACCGAACTCAACTAAAAACTAGCGATCCAACCAACCCCCCACTCCGAGCACCATATGCTAAAGTTCTTTGCATGTTTCGAGATTATTGGCAGGAAAGAAGTGGAAGAACATAAAGTCGATCCACTTGTTGAATTGTACAACATGAAAAGGTCTTATTACAGCGATAACTTCAAATCGAGCAGAGGGTATACCAAATTTTTGCCTTCCAAATAAGCCAACTAGAAGATGGAATAACATGAGTCGGCACAAAACCGATTGACTCCTCAACCAAGATCGATGGCGTAACCCCCACTGGGTCAGCTGAAGACACCCTTCCATAATTGAAAGGATGAGTAACAATTGGTGAAGCAATGGTTAGTGGTTTTAACTCATTATCGCAACACGAACAAATGATGGAATGGAGATCAACACCTATATCATGAAGAATCGGTCTAACTAAAACTCTTCCCCATTTAAGTTGCCTTATGAACACAAACCTCCTTCAAAATTAAAACAACCCAATGGATAGGAATGATATGCTCCAGTTCCTGCAATAATTCATCTTCAGCCAAACACGCCTACAGTCCTTACCAAAAGAACTTCATCGTTGACAAGCCACCAAATCCACCCAATTCCTCTGAAGTCATCGGTTACCTATTGAACAAGGAAACTGAACTCTTAGATATATGAAAATTGTGATCCGAACTCTAAAGTAGATATTTTAGAAATTGATTCCCTTTGTTTTATTTCATAATTTACTGTAAGTAAATTACATGTTTTGACCCACTCATTAAATATTTCTAATATATCTTGTCACTTTGGTTTCTGAAAAAATGCAACGAAACTTGTCACAATGGTTGTGTTTTTCAATGAGTTACGTCCTTATAGTTGCAGGTTTTTAACGAGTTCACTTTCTACATGAATTAACAACGCAATTGTGATTGCATTAAGAACTCGATTCATTGTAAATGTACAACCATAAAAACATGATCCGTTAAAATTTTGAAAAATAAACAAGAAACATTAAATACATATAACCAAAAAAACATGTAATTTACTCATTTGTTTTTAGCATTTCCAATTGAAGTGAAAAGGGATTTGGACCAAGTTGGTGAAACATCCCACGTGGGTCCTAAATCTGAAATGTTAGGGGAAATCATAAAGACCAAACATATCTATCTATATATAATAAAAGAGTAACTTACTTGCCACGTGTCGTGCTCTGGTGAGCCGGTTGCCACGTGTCGTGCTTTGGTGAGCCGGTGCCACATATAATTTACATTTTTATAAAAAATTCTACAAAATTATCTATTAGTATAACAAACTTAATCTCATCCCATCTCTACAAAATTATCTATTAGTATAACAAACTTTATCTCATCCCATCTCTACCTATTTACCAGTATTTTGCTCTTATCAACAATGATAACTCATATTTAAATATTTAATAATAGTATAATTATTCAAAATCTTTCTCTTTCTCTCTATCTTTATCCTATGAATCTCTAGCTATCTCTAAGCATCTCTATCTCTATATCTCTATCTGTATCTCTAACTATCTCTATCTCCATGAATTGTGGGCTTAATCTATATATAATTAAAGAGTAACTCATTGACACGTGTCGCGCTCTGGTGAGCCGGTTGCCACGTGTCGTGCTCTGTGAGCCAGTGCCACATATAATTTACATTTTAATAAAAAATTCTACAAAATTATCTATTAGTATAACAAACTTAATCTCATCCCATCTCTACAAAATTATCTATTAGTATAACAAACTTTATCTCATCCCATCTCTACCTATTTACCAGTATTTTGCTCTTATCAACAATGATAACTCATATTTAAATATTTAATAATAGTATGATTATTCAAAATCTTTCTCTTTCTCTCTATCTTTATCCTATGAATCTCTAGCTATCTCTAAGGCTACACGCACCCATACTCTCCAACCCTCTCAACCCACTCACTTTTTGAATGCCACATCAGCTTCCACATCAGCTTTTGGTCAACCCTCTCTTTACCCTCCCATAACCCTCTACAACACACCCAACCCTCTCAACCCTCTCACACAATACACACACAACACATCATAATTTATCAAAGATAATGAGTTCTAAACCTTTAAAACACATCATAATTCATGGGTTGAGTTATAAACCTTTAAAACACATCATAAAATTAAAACACACACACAACACACACACAACACACACACAACACACGTAAAGTAGAGCGGGTTGGAGAAGCCAACCAAGCCCCAAGCCGCCGGCTTGAATGGTTGATGCACCCAACCCAAAGAGCCTGCCGGCTCTCCTTCCTTCCTACCCGCTGTGAAGCCGCTGTGAAGCCACAGGCGGTGCGAGCAGCCTAAGCATCTCTATCTCTATATCTCTATCTGTATCTCTAACTATCTCTATCTCCATGAATTGTGGGCTTATATCTCATAACTTCGCATTTCCTCTCTGTTTGTTTTGTTGACAGTACTTGGATAGATGCTTCTTCATGATCCTGGGTTTGTATTCACCTTGACCCCCTACCACCATACTATTAACAGCTCATTTTTGTATCTATTTATCTCTGTCATTATTCTCTTATATGTACTACTATTATAAACACGGATTCAACCCTTTTATGTGTATTCACTATGGTCTCATTTAAAACAATATATTATTCTTTTAATTAAATATAAATTAATAATAAGATTTGTTTTATATAGATTTACTTTTATTTTGAGTAATTACTTTTATATTTATAAATAAATGATATGGTTTAGTTTTTCGAATGTTTAGATTCTTCATACTATTTGTAGGTGACGCTTTTCTCGGCTCGGGTCTATCCTTCTACTTGGCATCTCGATGAAGGGGCTGTTTCGGCTTATGCCTCATAAGTTGACCCCTTTGCTCGACGCTTTTTTCAGCTTTCTGTTTTGTTTTCCTTAGTTTTAAATCGTTTTAGTTTGGCATTTTTGGGTGAATGAGTGTTTCTGTTTAGTCCTTTTCGCTGCTGCCTAATTGTTGGGCTTCGAACTTTGTAAGTGGTTTTTGGTTCCTCGGGTGGTAGTGAAATTTCCATGTTGTGCAGAAAAAGTTTTTTTCTAAGAAATACAAATAACAACTCAGGAGCTAATATAACACTACAATTCATATTTATAATATAAGTTTCCTGATATGATTTAATTTTTTTAAGTATCCCGTGAATTACACGGGATCAAAACTAGTTATTTTTATATAATAATATCATTTGGCACTTGAGACTTTTTTATACCTTCACTACTTCAAAGACTCCCAAAAAAACTTTGTAGGCAATTAGGCCAGATATAAAACTGTTTTTAGCATTAAAACATTATCTTTTTCCTATTATGGTAACAAACATCATTTTTTTTTGTTATATCCTTTTGACCGAGATGACATTTTTATTTATAGAATAATACTTTAAATCAAGTGAAAATAAAGAGAGACATAAGCCACAAAAACAGCAACAATGATAATGGAACCAAAGGTGAGAAGCCCCATCAAATGTACCACTTTGCTCAATTCTTCATAAGCTGATTTGACCGCTTTATGAGTTTGATGCAAAATGGTTGAGATATAATGATCACCAGAAACTAATACAAGTTTTAAATAAATTATAAGAAGTTTGCTTTAATAACTTCTTCGGAAGTTAATAAGATTTTAAAGTTGTATAAGAGCATCTCCAACAACTTCTTTGAAATGGAAAAAATATGAAATATGGGGGTTTTAAGCTTATTATTTTGCTCCAACAACTTTTCGAAAACTATCTCTAAAATCGAGAAGGTAGGAGTGAAAATGGATTTTTCTCCAAATATGAAGATAACCCCAAAACGATTACAAAATTAGACAACCAAGAGGAAACTTTGAAAGTAGAAGGTTAGAAAGAGAAATAATATTTTAATTTTATAATCAATGTTGAAGTCTTTAAAATAAGAAATCTTTTGGAGACGGATATACTTTTTTTAAAGATTTTAATTTTGGTTCTTATTTTTGATTTTTTTTTTTGGAAAATTTGTTGAACGCATCCAAAGAGTAAAGCCGTAGAAATAGTCGATTGATTTTGTATAAACGGGTGTGGTTAATGTGATCGAGGAAGGGTTTAGACATTGGAGAGATGACAACTAGGTATATATCAAAGTAGGTAGGGGTAGTAATCAAAAAGAGCTTTTCTATAAGTTTTATCAAGAAAACATCTTTTGCCACACTTGTTAGGTTTGATTTTTACATCCCATTTTGTTTCTAATCACTTGTTTTAATCTTATTTCATGTTGTTTTTTGTGTGTGCTTACCTCTACTCTCTCAAAGACTTTTTTCCTTTCTCAAGTTTGTCTCACCTTACTATATTATCATCTAATTAACATATTTATGGGTAGGTGGGGTAATCAAGAAGAGCTTTTCTATAAGTTTTATCAAGAAAGAGTCTTTTGCCACACTTGTTAGGTTGTTTCTTACATCCCGGTTTTGTTTCTAACGCTTGCACTTATTTTAATCTTATTTCATGTTGTTTTTTGTGTGTGATTACCTCTTCTACTCTTTCAAGACTTTCTTCCTTTCTCAAATTTGTCTCAACTTACTATATTATCATCTAATTAACATTTTTAAGGAAACTACCTAGTAGACTAAAGTATTCTTGGTGAATTTCGTTACTTTATACTGGCAAGTTATATATGGTAACTACCCCCCTTTTGTTTGGTATCAGAGTTCTTTATAGTTATTTAACTATATTTTTACTACACCTTTACGGTAGATAGTCTAACTATTTAGACTTTTATGAATAGTAAGATAATACACAACTACTTGTGCAGTTACTGGTGTTTAAATTTTCGTTTTTGTTGTCACTTTATCAAAAAAAAAAAAAAGCTAACAAAAATATTTGTTATTTTCTTTCTTTAGATATTCAACAATAAATAAAAGTGTTAGTTATCATAAAACTTAGAGAAAGTATCACAAGTGTGCTAAGATCCTAACAAGGTACTTCCTTTCTCAAGTTTGTATCAAGATTTTCATCAACTATTCAATACTTCTTGTATTCATTATTCTTTGCTTTCCAAAAAAAAAACTTTTCTCAAACAATCTCTCTACTACTAGGGAGAGGAAAAAGTGCAACATATATCTTACTCTCCCAAGAAATTTCGTATGGGATTTACATAGTTTGTTTTGTTGGTTCGTTACTTTTGGCAGTATTTACAAGAAGATCTTGGATCGCAGAGGGGGCAAGTAATTTTCTCTAGTTTTGGTTATTGAAGAGTAATATATCCATTCATCTTATCTTGACCTAATAGCACTGCAAAGTAAACTTTGTGCTCCCTTTAAGTCCATAGTTGCAAATTGGCTACTAAATTTGTACATATAGAGGCCGATTGTCGATTCTTACAGTATTGTGAAATAAACGATCCATATACATCTCGTTTTCCTCTTTGAAATCACACAAAATAGAGCGAAAAATCCCCAAATCTGTTTTGAATAGTTGCAGGATTTGGGAATAAATTATATACAACATCATTCCTAACTTCACTTTTCCTTTAAACCTCATTTTGAATCCCTATGATCAATGTATCATGTATAACTTAATCTCAAAACATAATCGAAAATTCAACGAATCTGTAAGCTTGATCTCTAGTGTTCATTTGGAGGACTTTCGTCATCTGAATCAAGTTCACAATATAACACCCCTCTCCCATCCTCCCCTTTAGGGACCTCCTTCGGTTTTTCCAGTTTCTCCTGTGTCATTAAGAGCCGGTCTCTCTCAGGCAGACTGATTCTTACCGATTCTTCCTTCCCTGAGAGCGCAGATACAGGTTTTCTCGTCACTACTAAGTCCGCAACTCTCAACTGCACAAACGTAAAACATTTAGTGAGGTTTGAACCATTGACCTTCTGGAAGGCTGACAGGGTCGATGACCTTTTGGTAAAATAAAATGAATAATAATTTTGTGAGAGAAAAACATGTGCCATAATATGAGCACCTGTAGTGGCTTCATAGCATCGGGATCAGGATCTTTAGTTACGCTAATTGCTTGGGCTTGCAACTCCATTGAGTCTCGAACAAGTTGACTTAAAAAGGACACGTCATCAGACATAACACCGAGCCCTTTCAGAAGCTTTGACCCCAGCTGCAAACTTGTCTGCAAGGATTCAATCGAAGATTTGTGTCAGAATAGCCAGGCAATATTACCTCACCAAGCGAAGGCTCAAATGAGAATTGTAAATATTTTGAAAACCTGACTATTCATGACGAATATTGTGATATATATTCATGATTATTCATTATGAATAAATAATTGGTTCCCGGTTTCTCAAAATATTTATGGTTCTCATTTAAACTTTCCCGTACCTTACAATTCATGCAGCCTTAAAAGAATTAAAAGGGGTGTCATATCATACCTCTGCATTTTCAAGAATTGCATCGGTGGCCCCTGCTTCTTTCAGATCTAAGAGATGTGGGATGTCTTGAGCTCGGGCGTATATGGGAATCTGTACATCCGAGTTCTTATAGGTAACATGAACGTGAAATTAATTTGAATTTTTGTCATTTAAGGTTTGAAGAAAATTACTGCAGGGAATGCAAGCCGAATGCGTTCAACGGCCTCAACCGACCTCTGCTTTCCGTCATACATAACCATGACGGCTTTAGGAGAAGATATACCAGCTGACTGCAGAACATCTGCACGCGACCCATCTCCATATTGGATCGGAAAACCAAGTTTTCTAGATGTCTGTTCCATCATTTTTTAAGACAAAAATGTCAAAATTCTACTTCAGAAAGTATTAGCAACAAATGTATGTACACATAAAGAAAAATAGAAGTAACCTTTACTACAGTCGGATCGAGATCAAAGGCAACAAAAGGCCATCCGGCATCCCCATCTAGTCCAGAAGCCAGTGGAGTGGACAGGAAGTTGGCAAGAACCTGCATGCTAAAAAGCTCGAAAAAGCCCAACCAACCAACATATTATAAATCAAAAGTAGAGGAGCTGCTGGTACCTGACTCATTTGTCCAAACCCGAGGATAACAACCGGTTCAGTAGCATCGAAATTTGCTTCTTCAGCAATTTTCTACAGCCAAACTTACAAAGTCATCATATAAATACATAGACAAGGATTGTTAGCCGTGTGCCAAATAACAAACACACGCTTAATGACCAATAAGTTGCTTCTGATAACATATAGTAAATAGGAATTCCGCAATATAGAATGAATATCTTGGGTCAAAAACGTCATTTGCTCACTCAAAAACATTTAGGTCAAAGGGAAGCAATTAGCTTACATCTTCTCCGTCGACATTTTCACCAATAAACTCAGCGGCCTTCCGTCCAAGATCATTAAGCAAGGGGGTCAGTGCCATTGACAACACCACAACGATTATGAGAAGCTTGTTAAGCTCGAGAGGCAACACCCCTAGCCTACAAAGTCGACAAATATCCAAGTTTCAAAATGATTGGGAGGTTATGAAACCAAAAAACAAAGGAGCTTCGTAAATTCAAAGGTGGGGTCTTGGGGATGGGATGTACGTAGACTTCAGTCACTTCACCTCTACCCTCAAAGAGTTAAGTGGTTGTTTCTGTGAAGACCCCAGCTGGAGGGTTATCAAAATGGCGAAAATGAATATATATATATATATATATAGGGTTGTGTTCTGGTGAGAAGTTGAGGTTAATGTGAGAATTGTGAGAAATGGTTATCCACTGTTGGATGAGAAATGGATGCACATTAGGATGAGATGCACCAAGACGCACCAGATCAATTCCCTACTAAAACGTAATTCATGGGAGGGCATGAGATTAAAAGTGATCAACGATTCAGATCCACTTCTCACGCTTCTCACTTTAAACTCAACTTCTCACATGATCTTTCGTCTCTATCTCTCTCTATACATATATATATATAGAGATTCCTTCTTTTGTAAACCAATCAAATTGTGTAAACTTTGTGAACTAAGTATTACCCAATCAGAATCATCTATTGCTTTTGGATTTAAATTGTTTATAAGGGTAATATTGGAATTTACAATTTCGTAGGTTTAATTGACATATTTCCTATTTTATAGCAACTGATTTCTCATGGTAAGTTAATTTTGTGTTATTTTATTTGTTTTTCTTTTTATCTAATAGATATTTTTCCTATTTTATAGCAAGTGATAGGATGGTAAGTTAATATATATTTTATTTTATGTTTATTTATGATTTTCTTGTGATCGATTTTGGAGATAAATTCCAGAATTCATTTTTATTAATCGTTATGTAATTCGATCAATGTGATGGAATCCGGCGAATTTGATTTTAGAGGAGATGTTCACTTATCCAATAATCCGTGTGGAGTTGTCAACAGTTCTTGTAACCAGGATGGCTTTCGTGATGAAGGAGATTTCATACTTTCAAACATGGTGGTTCTGGTAGCCAAATCATTGTTGGCGACGTTGATTCTCCTTTTTTCAATTAATCAAATTCCATCAAATACCTAATATCAACAACTATGGTCTGCACACATGTGCACAATTAATCAAATCCATCATAGACCTAATAAAAATGCATATGTGTACTAAACGTGCATATGTGCACAATACACAAAATCCACTCTGAATGCACTTTATGTGACCTTTAAGTGCATATGTGCACCAATATTGCATATGTGCAATTCATGGTTGAATTAAAACAAGGGTGTGCACATGTGTAGTTCACGAAGGCTGTATATGAACTTCATGTGCATATGTGCAATTTTTTGGTAGTTTATTAATTTATGATAATGTCATGCAAGATTTGGGGAAATCCCTTGAATTACGGTGTTTGAAATTTAAAACCATTTGTTTCTGATTAAACTTGTTGTGCAATGTGTGTTTTTGTGTTCACAATATTCCTATTTTACCCCTGTGCACAAGTGTTACACATGTTTTCTTTATTTTTGGTAGTTTATTAATTTATTTTAATTACCTTTTAATCTTAACCGTAGATTGGAAGTGATCAACGGTGTGCAGATGGTTAGCATAGTTTACACAAAATAGCTAGTTTACAAAAGAAGGTACCTCTATATATATATATATAGAGAGAGAGAGAGGGGGGGGGGTCAAACGAGAACAATACCTATTTAAAAGAACACGAGAACCAACAAAATCACATATGATTTTTCATTAACTTTCTAACAGACAACTTTGGACGTGAGTTTGAATTATATATGATTTTGTTGGTTCCCATATTCTTTAAATTGGTAATGTTATTGTTTGATCCTCCCTCCCCCTCTCTCTCTCTATATATATATATGTGTGTGTGTGTGTGTGTGTGTGTTTCTGTTTGCATAAAAATTTCATGCTAACCTGTTGGCGAGGGAAAAAACTACGAATCCGAATTCACCACCCTGAGAAAGAAGCAACCCTATCCTTACACTCTCTTGCAAAGTTAGTCCAACACGGGGACCGATTGCTGTTATGATGAGGGTCTTGATCGCAATTAAACCTGCTAATAGCGACAACACATTCGGCCACTCTCGGATAAGTAGCTGCACAAGAAAAAAGACTCAGTTTCACCACTAGGAGTTTTACGCACATTCCATGTATACAAACACATAAATGCATACCTGCGTATCAATAGATGTTCCAGTCGTTACAAAGAACAACCCAAGAAGTAATCCCCTAAAAGGCCTTATATCCGCTTCGATCTGCGTCCTGAAATTTGTTTCCGCCAACAACGCCCCAGCTAAAAAAGCTCCAAGCTGCACAACTTATACCAATTCAGCCACGACTTAAAGAGGGTCTTTCGGTTAATTCACCTTCTGGCTTTTTTAAGGACCTTCTAACAGGTTTGAGAATGCAACTGCTTAACATAAAAACGTCTAGAAACTTGTCATAAAGTTTTTGAATTTAAAAAGGACTCATTTAGCTGAATAACCCACGTAAAGACCCCTTTTATCCACATCTGTAGTATATATACTAATAGAGGAAAGTTCAAATGAAAACTCATTTTTCATTGTGAATGTGAGGACCACTAAAATTGCATCACGTGACAATATTCATTTTGAATATCATGCACTATTCAGAGTGAATAAAGATGCCTAAGCTTTATTCACTCTGAATAATGCGTGATATTCAGAGTAAATATTGCCACGTGGCGTGATCTTAGTGGTCCTCACGCTCACAACCAAAATTGAGTTCACATTTGAACCTAGCCCTATATACTAATAAGTAAAAATAAATAAATAAATAAATAAATCGTACCGTATCACTGAAGCCTAATTTCTGAGTTATAAGTGACGTTCCAGCAACCGTTAACAAACAAAGTGCTACAAAAGCTTCCGAGCTTCTTGCCTCTGCAACAACCTGAGACATATGAATATAATTTGTTTTTTTCCGCAGCATGTACTAAAAAACCTTCGTTTTTTCTTGAAAATGTGGGAATTTTCATACCTCAAAAATACGCCTAAGGATTAACTTTCCACCGAGAGAAAGCAAACCTAATCCAAGTAAAGCCTTCAAACTTTCTTTCACAAGCATCGGCAAAATACTCTCTTCTACTAGATTCTGCAGAAAGTAGACACAAATTAGCACAACTAGAACTTAAACTACTCGGTATCAACTCAATGCCAAATGAAATATTTTTGACCTGGCTCTCCAACACCGGAAGTATGACTAACAAAGGAACAACTGCTATATCCTGCAAAAATCAAAGACCCATAAAGGTTTTAGTAATCAAGCCACAAGAACCATGGAGCCAGCATTTTAAGAAAATCAAACCTGAAGTAGGAGTATCCCAAGAGTAGCTGAGCCGAATCGAGTTGGTAGCTCACCCTTCTCTGCAAGAAGCTACATCGTACTAGGTAAGCTATTGTAGCTCACCAATAAGAATTTAACACTTTTTTTAAAATTCCTTAGTTCTTTATATAAAGTTAGGATTTTTCTTGTTCATAGTATTAATAAGATGTTCCACCCTTAGGTGGGACGTATTGGGTTCGTTTGGTTTGGTGCCATTACCAGATATATAATATATTTGTGTTTGTGGTGAAAAGTGGGGTGATTTGATATGATATTATGGATGTGTTTTGGAAATAAGAATACCTGTAGAACAAATGCAGAAGATGACAATGAGAGAGCAGCACCAATGACTATAGCCTCATCTATACTTCTGATGTTCACCTGCGATCCTTTTAAACCAACAATTAACGACCACCCATATTAAAACAGAATATAGTTTATTGCGACTTCAATCTGTAGCAACAAAAAAGAGTCCAACATTGGCTCTTGAGTGTCAAATGTGTTGCTTTTAAATACAAATTTGACTAGAATTTTTCACTTTCAGTAGAAAATTTTGGTAATGACATTTAATTATACAACAGTCATTAAAATAGAAACATTTTGGAGATACAAGAGCTATAATATATATGTGTGTGTGTGTGTGTGTGTGTGTGTGTAACTCAAGAAATATATGCATATATAGACGCATAATCATTTACAAGCCCAACAAGTTGTACAAACTTACAACAAGTTTTCATGTGATGCAGTGTTTATACGGTATTGTTTCATGTGAAATGTTCATGGCTGTTTTGTGCATGGGAAGAAACAATCCTGAATGTTTCACATATTCAGTTTATAAACAGTACATTTTAACAAGTGTTGCTCCAACACATGAAAACTAGCTTGCAAGTTTGTACAAATTATTGGGTTTGTTAAAGAAGGTGACTGTTATGAGTGTGTGTGTGTGTGTGTGTTTGATGAATTTGGAAAGAACGAGACTTGAATCTTTAGAATCAAAGCTGGACCCCTTTCTCCGGATGTAGGGAGTGTGTCATTCTATAATCCAAGTTTAGTGATCAGTTTTGTGCAAAAAGCATGGCTTCAAACTGCTCATATTTTGAGAAAATTTTGGAAAGAAAATGAGAAGTAAATTAAAATCATCTCTCTTGCTTTGCTGCCTCAACAAAAACCAAATAACTACACCAAAGTATTCAGTTGATTTAATAACAACATATCGATCTGTGTACCGTGAAGACAAGAGAATAGAGGCTCGTTACTGAATTAATGCAACAGAATAAATTAAGATGTTAATGGGAATATAGTTTCTCACCAAATCAGACCTCGAGTGAAAAAGAAACTGCAGAATTTGCGTTCCAATAGCCCCATTAGGTGGGAGTTCGAATGCTGTGAAAGCAAGAGTACAGAGAACAACCTTTCACAACAAACATAGATAACTAATCAGTTAACAAAAACCTTATTTGAGAAATTTAAGTAATTAGCAACTTAATTACATAAGATAATTATCAAGAGCACAAGTATGAAAATCTGGCAATCTCACCTGAGTTAAACCCATACCAAAGGCGAATTTAGCAAGAGCTTTCAAACGTGCAAGCGAAAGCTCTAACCCCATTTCAAACAGCTGCAAAAGGCAACAAATAAAAGTCAAAGTTGATACCAAAAACCTGAACTAAGAAGCGAAAAAGGATAATGGATTAAATTATGAGCTTACCAAAAAAAGGATGCCCCATTCGGAAAGAACTTTAACATCCGTAAGATTTCTAATCAACCCAAATTGATTAAGCACAACTCCCGCGGAGAAGAAACCAAGTATCTGAAACAGTCATATCATGCAACTTCTTCAACTTTGAAGATTAAAGAACTTCAAATAAAGAACGGAAGGGTAAAAGGGGAAGAAATTTAATTAAGGCTTACGGGACTAGCTTTGACAATCTTGAAGGCAGGAACCACCAAAACAGTAACGGCTAAGAATGTCAATGTATCCAATCCTAGATCGTTTATAACCTCAACGGCACCACCAACATCAAGTGCTGCATTCATACAAAATCTTCCCCTTCCTTGAGAATGTCTATGATTTGGGATAAAAGATCGGCCAAGAAATGAGGATGTTAACAGAGGTGCACCATCTGGTAGTTTTGCAGCCGTGTGACGGCAATACTGTATCCTTCGACAGGTGGAAAAGGCGGGCGTATACAGTTGCTTGTAATGCCGATTTGGCCCATGATAAAGGTGTCGGAAAAGGTGTGGCGAATGAAGACTAGATCTTACAATGCTTGTCTGAATGATAAAGTCATGTCCCTGCAAGAAAAACATACACTGATAACCATGAAAAAGGTGTCATATCGTATGAAGCAAAAAGAACTTTACAATTAATTGCAGCATAACTAGTTTTTTAATTTGAAAGGCATATACCAACGAATGACTACCACACGCACGCACGCCCACCCGCCTCCCCGGCAGTATTGGGCATCCACGGGCAGCCCACTAATCCGCCGCTATCCCGGCCCAGCTTACGCTGGACCTAGAGCCCAACCAGTCTTTGACTAGGCTGGGGGGAAGCCCAGTCATAGACTGGACCAGCCTAAGGACCGGATACTCCTCATGCCCTCAAATTGACTCCCCTTGGATTCGAACGCGAGTAGACTGGGATGCCATCCAACCCCCCCCCCCCCCCCCCCCCCCCCCAAAAAAAAAAAAAAAAAAAAAAAAAAAAAAAAAGGATGTTACCGCCCTTAGGAAGACCAACTGAGCTAGACATGATTTGTTGCAGCATAACTAGTTATGTGCACGTTGAGATGTATATTTAATTTTGGTGGTCTTAACAGTTCTGTCTAGAGGAGGTTGTTACTTGTTAGTACTACATTCATTTGTTGAGAAGCTCTAATGACAAGCCTTGATCCATATTTCATTCTTCTAGTTTACCCTATTGGTCTTCTAAAAACCAAAAATAATGATGGAGATGGAGTTGGGATTTTGATATCCAAATTGGGAGTCACCCTTTTTGTTTCCAAATATTGGCACAAGTTTACCTAATTCTTACAGGGTAAGTGCTTTCTGGCAAGAGATATCACCCTTGCTTACCTTATTGTGTAACAATTCTTGGCCATGAAATGGATTGTTGGTAAAGAGTTTACCAGGTAAGACTCTCAGTCCTTGCCTTACCTCTTACCTCGTAAGCTTCTTGGTCCTTGTCATGCTCAATCAATAAGGTAAATGATATCGGTAAGCATTTTTCCAGATAAGCATTTAGTAAACGGGCACTTAGTTTCAGTGCAAGTTCTGCAACCACTAACTATTCATTTTATGAGATTCCACAAATTAGATTTTAAATATAATTACACAATTGAAGTCCTTTCCAATATGCCCAAGGATAATCCCTCTGTTTTCTTTCTAGTTCTTGGCTGAACCGATAAACACAGTTATCTACTTATATTACACTAGTGATCTTACCTATATAACAAACCTATGGCTTTTGGGGGTTTCTGCTTATCTCTCATTTGCTAACAAAAATCTCTTGATGGCATAAACACCTATAATGAGCCTCCTACTTGATAGTTAGAGACAGAGAAAAATCACCCAAAATCTTGAAATATCCTTAAAAAATGACTTATTAGATTCCATGAACTCAAATGTAGTTTTGTTATATTTGTCCCAAGAAAAAGGGGGAAAGGAATCTTTCATCATTCATAAAGACAGCAAACTACACAATACCCTAATAACATTTTGTATCCATTTTGATGATTAGGGTATAAAGCAAAGAAATTGAATAAAAAAGATGGATTTGAAGATGTTACCATGGGAGCATGAGAAGAAGCAATTGGTTCAAGCATTATGTTGTTGTTGGTTTCAACTCAAGAAACAGTAAGGATTAATCTTGTGTTGAGGGAGATAGCAGCAGACATTTGCAGCTGAATAATTAAGCCTATGATTCAGCAAGAATCAAGAAGAAGATGATGATGGTGTTGTCTTCAATATCCAAAGTGTGTGTATGAGTAAAAAGGAAGAATAGCCACACGTTGAAGCCTTCTGGTGAGAAAATAAGAGCTTTTTAGACTATTATTAACGGCCATTGGGTTTATTTATTTTATTCCCTTTATTATGATTTTTTCTTTTAAATAATATTATATCAAATATTCATTAAAAAAATAACTGAAGCACTTCAAACTCAGAGGGGAACTAAGGATTTATACACACGTTTAATCAATATTTATAAGTGTTTTTACAAAATGAAAAGTGCCCATATTTATTTTTATCTATGAGGGATGATTCATTAGTCAATATAAAAAATATCGAATAGAAAATCAGAAAAATCTTTTGAAATCAACACAAAACTAAAAACAAAAACTGAAAAATTCTTTTATAATCAACACAAAAACTCGAAAAAGGACTTCTTAAAATCAGCCAATAGTAGAATGCATCTAAAAATACAAACGATTTTATAAGTTTTAATCCACCGTTAAAATACCTACTATGTTTATAAGAAAAACATATTTTATAAGATTAAGATATGCATAATAGGGTGCGTTTACTTCTAGAAAAATTTCTTGTTTTCTAGAAAAATTTTCCACGAAAAATGAAAATTTAGAAAACTTGTTTACTTGATTTAATTTAAAAAAAGTTTTCCAAGAAAACAAAATTTTTATTTTCAAAATTTACACTTGAATTAGATGACTACTTTTTATAGTTTTTCAGTTCTCATTTTCATTTTCAATTGTCGTCCCCTCCTCGTCGTCGGCCACCGCCGCCGCCGCCCACCGCCACCACCGTTGTCGCGCAACTAAACAAGTTTTCTAGTTTTCTAAAAATGGAAAATGAAAACTCCACCATTCCAAGTAAATGAGTTTTCTAAAATTTTCTATAAAAATTGAAAATGAAAACTCAACTCCATGTTTTGAAAACGTTTTCTATGAAAATGAAAACAGTTTCCACAAGTAAACGTACCCATAATGATTATTATTGACAAATATAAAATTTTAAATTAAAATATATTAATTATTTGCAGAAGAATTTTGGTTTAAAATTGGTCGTTAGCATGATTCCACGAAGACAGACGGAAAACCAAAAAAAGATGAAGAAAAGAAACAAATAAGTGACGTCACGAATTGCTGGATATGGATTTAAAGAAACGAGTTGTTGTACTTGCTTACTATTGGTGGATACACGTGATTTAATCCTCATGTTTGGATATATTTTAGTTCCATTTTTTCATTTTCTTCTTTTAGATACTTCAAATTTTATTTAAAATAGAAAGAGTAAATTACGGATTTGGTCCTTGTGGTTTGGTGGTTTTGACGGATATGGTCCTCAAACTTTATTAATTACAGATTTGATCCTTGTGGTTTTTACCAAATTTGTAATTTACTCAAAGAGAAGTAACTTTATTTACCATTTCAAAATAATCTCATCCTTAGTCATTTTCTTTCTAAAACCTTCAAAAAAGTCATGAACTTTGCTATTTGAGGAGGCCAAACTATTCGGTCACCTCCGATATCAGCGAAGATCTTTAATATTTACAACCTAATTTACACTTAGGTGTCGTTTGTTTTTTAAGAGATCTGAAATCGTAAGTCTAAATTCACGTCTAAAATATAAGAGCTGAATGGTGCACGTCTTAAATTTTCAAAGGATGGTAGGAGGTTTTCAGGTCTTTTCTTAAAAATAAAACAAACGGTCTTAAGTCTGCAAACCTCTTAATTTTCCAAATTTAAAAGGTTTTAAGATGTAACTTATAAAAAGCAAACGCTCCTTAGTGAAGATGCTATTAGCGGAGATCCCATGGAATCACATTTAGCGGAAAGGTCATAATATACATCCATGATATTTACTCATTTAGCGGAGATGCTATTAGCGGACGTCACTATTTACTTTTTAGTGAAAGTTACATTTGTTATCCACCTTCGCTATTGGCGGAGGTGCTCTGAAAAGTGATCTTCTCTGATAGTGGAGTTTATTTAGCGGAGAAAATGGCTATTGAAGGTTTTCGGGAGAAAATAGTTAGGAGGTGTTAAGAGTATTTTTAAATGGCTAAAGCAATTAATTTATCTTTTATAAATGTGTTATGCTTTTTATGCAATCAATCAAGTACATAATGTTTTTGAAATAATTAAGCAAATCTTGAAGAACAGGAAGGAGCAGTAGCCGTAGCAAAAACGAGGAAGAAGCAAATCGATGAGGAAAAATCAAATCAATGATAACAGGGTCAACCAGGAAGAACGGAGAAGATTGACGAGGAACATGGCCGATGAAAAACATAAAGGAAGAGATCGATGAGGAACATGAACGATTGAGTAGGAAAGAAGAAGAATAACAAGAAGGAAGAAATATGCTTGGGTGAAATCAAATTGTTGTGAAGTCGATGAAAGCAAGAAAAATCGATGAAGTTGTAATCGACGCCAACCACTACAGATGGGAAGTCGATCTAAAATTGTGTATTGTGCAATGCGCGGCTAGGGTTAATAAGATGAGGGCATTCTTGTCGTTTAGAAAACTTTGGAGGGAATGAAATTTAATTCCATCACTTTTGGAGGAAATGATGAAATCCATGGATAAAGGAATCTACGAAATTGAATTGAATTCCGTTCCATTGGCAACCAAACAATATGATAGAATTTTGTCAACATAATTGACCATTCCAATTCAATCACATTTTGCAGGATTCCGACGAACAAAACGTCCCCTTACATATAAATATATAATATGAGTTATATATCTAGAGACAATTTTATTTAGAAACCATGTTATTCATTATTCATATAAACCAACTAATTAATAAATGATTCATATTAGACAATCAAGAAACTTATGAAGCAAGAATGCAAGATATTTATTAGACTATATGCACAAACTGAGATTAGTTTATAAATGTAAGGGAAATATTTTCATTTAGCTTAACTAAAGATTGTATTAATTATACACTGTGTAAAACTAGTATATCTCAATTCCTATATAGAAACTTACTTTATGATGGAGTAACTATAATTTTTTTACATGAGAGAATATTTATATCTTCTTATACATGTCCACCAAACTAATACAAATGTTTCTATTTCAGCCTTGATACTAAGGACAATTGGTTAAAGTTGGCCACAAAATGCTAGCAACTGGATTCAAAACCAGGAAAGATTGAATATTCTATCACAACTCTTTATTTTAATAAAACATTGAAAGACATGAATGCCACAAACACCCCTAAAATCAATCATTTTAATTACAAACCATTACTATCCAAAACAACAACAATTTATTCCCATATGTATAGTTCCTTACATTCTTTGCAAGTAAAAGACCAGATCAAATCATTTTTCTGGTGAAAACTTGAGGGAGATGCTATTGACACAATGTCGTTCATCTGTAGGAGTGCGAAAGCCTTCGCCTTTGAAAACATGGCCGAGATGCCCACCACAAGCTGCACACGTGATTTCCACTCTCATTCCATCCGGATCAGCCTGAGTTCACAAACCAAACATCTTCTTAAGATTGTTTTCATTGTGTTCACAACGTGTACATATTTGATGTGAATGTGTGTACATGTATGGTACAAGAGAGAGGAGAGGGAGATAAGAAGTATATATACATGGAATTTGAATTTTTTCTAAAAACTCATCTCATTAATTATAATGTTAGTTATCTTAAGTCAGTGGCTTGGAATGGATCTCACAAATTGTGGAGTTCTCAAATGATTAAGCTCCTATATATAAATATAAACAAAAGTTCGGGTGAGAAGTGAGAACTCAAATTTCATTGCGAACATGAGGACAGCCGAGAGCGCGCCATGTGGCATATTGAGTCTGAATAGTGATTATTCAAACTGAATATGCCACATGGTGTGCTCTCGGTTGTCCTCACGTTCTTAATGAAAGATGAGTTTCCATTTGAACCTAACCCTATAAATATATAAATATAATATAACCCTATAAATATATAAATATAATATAACCCTATAAATATATAAATATAATATATGCTTTGTGTCTCGGCAACTTTAGCCTAGCTAGTAAGAAGGCGGACATCCTTGCAGAATAAGTGGTAGGTCTGGGGTTGAACTCCGATGTACCTTCCACAACTGACCAAATTTGTATGTAGTTTATGCATTTGGTATCATGAGTAACAAACAATGCCCTAAACCGATGGATGAAGTAAAGTGCTACTTTTTCATCAGGAAATGAAAACAATAAAAATTGACTCACATGACGGTTTATGGCTCCAGGAAGACCCTCATAGAAGGCTGGCCAACCACAACCGGAGTTAAACTTGGTGGTGGACTTGTAAAGAGGAGTGTCGCACCCTGCACAAGTGTAAACCCCCTCCTCGTAGAACTTGTTGTATTGACCTGTGCCTGGATACCTGTTGAAACAACGTCAACAAGGATGGAATATTATCAAACTTCAAATGAGAACACATTAAATTGCAATATGTCATTTGATCTCCACAAACCTTAGGAGTGCGTTCGGTATGCAAACAAGACAGGATATGACAATAAAATGTTGTCCCAAGTTTGGCATGACAAATTAGATTGAGCACAAGAATGAATTGAGTGGGACAAAAGTGCATTTTCTAGGTCCCACCGAAATAGGTGGAACAAAAAACCAAAAGATGGGAGATGACCATTAAATTACTAAACTAACCATGTTAAATTAAAACCTTAAAACCTTCCAGAGTTCTTTCACCCTCCTACCTCACTATCACCCATCCAGGCTATTATGTTCTAGGTACCAAACGCACCTTACGAGATCATAACATCATTGTTAAGGGTACAATGAACACATTGTGAGGTCAATTAGGTCATAATTAATTGTTGATGATTTTAGTGTCACAAGTCATTTAAGCGTAATTGGAATTAACATAGGTAACAATGGGGTTTCAAACTATGATCTAATACAAGTTAGGTGGTGTGGAGTTGTATACAAGACAAGTCTAATCCCGGACACTACGAGATGACAGGATCCAAGGGGCAGCGCCCCAAAACCTCTACAGAATTTTGGACTGGCAATGCAGTGGAACAACGTGATCAAAATAAAGAAATACTTCAGTTTTGATCCGTTTTCGGCTTCAATCAGTTGGTATGTTTTCAGATTTAGGTTCTGAAAAACTTGGACCAGAGATATCATACCTCTGGTTTGGACCATCTCTAGTCGTAATTATGAGATGTCTAATTCAATTCTCTGGCCATGTAAGACCAGATCTCTCTAGACATGCACATCCAAAACTTTGATGTAGTTGGAACCAACCTTAGATCTTATCCAAATACAGTTACAACTGTTTGGAACTGCTAATGACTTGCCAAAACCACCATTTCAGTTATTCTCGTCTATTTGCATGGGCCTAGTATATATATACGACACATAGGGGGCGAACATTCATGGGAGAACTTGATAGTTTGAGAAAACTGTGAGAACCAATATGGACCATTCATTTCAATACTTAATGACTTAAAAGAAAAGGAAAAATAAAAATCTCTAAAATAACTACCTGACGGTTATGAGATTAAATGGTCAATATTGGTTCTCATAATTCTTACAAACTACTGAGTTCTCATATGAGATATATATATAGGGCCAAGTTCAAATGTGAACTCAATTTTGGTTGTGAACGTGAGGACGAATCTCAACCACACATCTTCAGTTACAGTGGATGCAATCATGGAGGATTGATGCGATTCATGGGAGGGTAGAGGTTATTAAAGGGGTGGACCGGTCAAAGCCACCTTTATTGACCGGATGAGTGGCTGGGATTCGTCCTCATGTTCACAATGAAAAAGTGGTTTACATTTGGACTTTCCCCTCTCTCTCTCTCTCTCTCTCTCTCTCTCTCTCTATATATATATATATATATATAGAGAGAGAGAGAGAGAGGAAAGTTCAAATACAAACCACTTTTTGGTTGTGAACGTGAGGACAACCCAGAGCGTGACACGTGGCAAAAAAATTTCTGACGCGCGTGACTTTTCCCGCAACTTAGTGTTATTTAGTCTGAATAATAGTGTTATTCAGACTGAATAACACTAAGTCGCGGGCTTTTTCGTTATAAGTCGCGCGTGTCACTGAATTTTCGGCGACTTAGTGTTATTCATACTGAATAACGCTTTATTCAGTTAGAATAAAGCGTCATTCAGTATGAATAACACTAAGTCGCCGAAAATTCAGAGTGACACGTGGCGCGCTCTCGGTTGTCCTCACGTTCACAACCAAAAAGTGGTTTGTATTTGAACCCACCCCTATATATATATATATATATATATCATTTGAATTTTCTGAACAATCAAATACTCTCCTGTAATTTGGCATTCGTTTTTTGTACCTAAAACTGAAGGTGTTCTTGAGGCTTATCCCAAATTGAATTTCATGAAACCAAGGCATAGGTTGGAAATATCAATTCTGAAAGTGAACTCAAAATTCTCAAGCAATCCAGATTGTTGATAGGCAACTCCCTAATACTGTTTCTCTTACCAATTACAACTACAAGTCAGAGAAATGAAATATCTTTGCTTTGTTTTCCCAACAAACAAATGGGAATACCATGAATCTCTATCTAGTAAACAACTTGATAACTTGTCAAAAAAACCAACAACATGCTATATGTGAAATATAAAACAACAAAACCACAAAGGAACAACACTTGTTAATTGCAGAAATATAGCCCCATAATCATATACATAATTAAAGAGAGTCCAATTTTCATCAATATGCTCCTAAATTCATTCCTAACCTAACCTAACCTAACCTAACCTTCTCAAAAGTAAAAGTGGATTCAACAAATCATAAAAAACAAGTTGATAATGGAAGAAGAAGAAGAGATGAGTAGTTACTCGGTTCCTTTCTGTCTCAAAATACGAAACTGCTCAGGGGATAGAACTGCACGCCATTCCTCATCTGATTTCTGGACAGCCATAGCCACAATTGCTCCTCTAAACCCTCGCTTATTACTTAAATTAACAATTTTGGTATTCGATTTCAAATGGGTGGTGAAGAGGCTGCTGCGATTTAAGAAGGTTCCAGATAGAGGGGTGGTTGTAGAACTAAAAATTGAAGTCATGGGTGACCGATTCAATACTACTGAGTCACTGACTCGTTCTTAACGCCAAGGTCCTCGTCTCCTATGGCCTTTAATTTTGGGCTTGTTAAAGATCGAACTACGTTAGTCCACGTCACTAGTGAGGATAAATGGTCATCATAATTTACAAAAGGCACCCTAAACTATAATAATGTCAACAAAATGTACCCTCACATAAATTCTCTGGTTTAAGGGCTTCTGGATTTGTTTTTTTTTTGGTTCTTGTTCTTGTGAAATCCCATGTGAGATTGTTGTAAAAAACTCCTTTACAAATTAAGTTGTGTTAGATCCAATCTAGATGACATCTATAATTTTGGCTACAAGTGCATGTTTTTAGAGTAAAAGATGTTGTCTTAGTTAACTGAATATTCAGATAATAGATTCGATAGCAATATGTTAATGTAAGATTAAAAATCCAAACAAGAAAAACCGTTGTTGTGACAAGTTAAAACGCATCAAAAGTAAGCAAAGTGATTGAGCAAGACCAAATCACATTGATGGAACCCAAAAAACTAAATGGTTGAGGTAGCACGTATCAATGTTAAAAAATTTCAAAAATTCTTTGAAGGTGGGTTACTATGGCTAAAAATACGGTGGTGATTTAACAAAAAAATCTACATTACAGGTACTGGCCACAAAGACAACTACAGTGGCATGAGACCTCGTTGGTGGAGACTATAATTAACAAGTCTTAACGAAACAAAAGGCTAGATTTTGTTTTCGATGATGATGGCTTGATGAAGTAAACAACATAGTTGATTGAATCATCGAAAAAAATCCTATCATTATGATGGGGGTTGATGTTATGTCATTCTTCTAGAATAAATCCTATCATTATGATGGGGGTTGATGTTATGTCATTCTTCTAGAATAAATCCTATCATTATGATGGGGGTTGATGTTATGTCATTCTTCTAGAATAAATCCTATCATTATGATGGGGGTTGATGTTATGTCATTCTTCTAGAATAAATCCTATCATTATGATGGGGTTGATGTTATGTCATTCTTCTGTAATAAATCCTATCATTATGATGGGGTTGATGTTATGTCATTCTTCTAGAATTAACAATATTGTAAAATGATAAAAGTATAAATTTTCAAAAAGTTAGTCCCTCATTTTAATGACGATTGTCATGTTTTAATTTCTAGACAAGTAAATTACATAAACCATCATGTAGTTAACTAAAACTTTGGAACTTGCTACTCAGAGTTTTCAAGTTTTGAAATTATACGATAACCGACATTGTTTCCATTTGCTTATTGCAACTCCAATACATGACAAAATCACTAAATTTGTTGGTGATGGACTACAATCAAACGGTATATCACCGAAATTTTGCAAGGCAAAAAAGTTTTGGGAGAAAGACACCATATTTGGCATGATACTATTCACATACCAAAAGTCAGGCCTATTAATTTTCATCTTATTAGAGATTTTTAATATCTCCCATCCTCACAATGCAAATGATATTTTATATGGGACCATTAATTTGGTGTGTTTTTTTAAGTATGATTAGAGATGAATTTCTTTTTGGTGTTAAGGAACCCACTAATTTTAGTGTTTTTGATATTATGGGTTGGAGTTGGTCATTTAACCATTGTTTATAAACTTAACGAATGTGAAATACATCTGTAACATGCCAGACACGTGAGGGAATTTCCTTCATTTTATCGGTCCATCTTCTTCATCTCCATGGTCGTTAGGGAAGTGTTCGACTCGTTCTTCATCTCCATGGTCGTTAGGGAAGTGTTCGACTCGTTCTTCATCTCCATGGTCCTTAGGGAAGTGTTCGACTCAAGCCGGAATAAGTTTTTTCAATATAAGAGCCTAAGCTCAATGCTCATTTGAGTTTAACAAATTAAAAATCACTATACCTAAAAGCTCAAGCTTATGGGCTCAAACTCCACATCGATTGCCTCATTTATTTGCTCAAGCTCGATAATTTTTCTATTTTGATTGTATTATTCATGAACACCATAAACATATTTTACATGAAAAAATGTATCCGAGTCACTCGACTAACTCAAAAGGGTTCAAACAAGACAAGTAGAACATTGGCATCATGGAGCTCAACTCGTTTAACTTAAACAATCTTTATGTACGAGACGCATTCGAGGCCCAAAACTATTAAGCTCGACAAACAAAACAAACTCGAGTAGCTCGGTAAAAGTTCCAAAATATTAATCAAAACAACAAACTAAAATAACACTAAAACCCTATAAGTTTCTTCAATCCATCAAATAATGATGAAGAAGAAGAGGATGAATCTTGAGATAAAGTAGAATTACTACCATCCTTCCTATTAACATTACCATCTTCATCATCATCATCAAGAAGCAGGTGTTGTTCGATCAATTCCTTAACAGATCTAGCCGATAACGGATGAAAATTGGAACCCCAATCTGAAACGAACTCTTCGGCCACAATCCATTTCTCATCTTCTTCCATTCGCTCCCATTTTCTCTTCAATTCCTCTTTCCCCAATTTAAGGTACAACCCTAGCTCTCCATACAGCACCTTCCTGCTGGCTTTCATGGCTTCCTGAGTTTGTACCATCTGAGCTTTCATCTTTTCGATCTCTGTTGATAAATCCATCGCTAGGTCTAAATCATCATCGATGCCGCTTGAATTGGAGCTCGAATTTGAAGAAACGGAACATGAGATTTGGGGGTTTTTGGGGGTTTTGTGGAAGTGGAGAAAGGGGTGAGATTGGAATTTGGTGAATTGTTGAAGGTGGTGGTGGTGGTGGTGGGGTTGGGGAAGGAGATTGAGATGGAGATGAACCCTAATTAGGGCCATTTTTAGGGGAGAAGAAGGTTGGTTAATTGGGGATTTTTGTTTGGAAATTGTGAATTATATATAGCTTCGAGTTTGGGGTTTTCGTTTAGCTTTATGCGTTGTACCCTGTGCATTAAAAACAGTAATATAATCAAGGAGGTCTTCTCCTACTTTCAAGAAAATAGAGGGTTTAAAGTGTAACTTGTCTAAATGGATAAAAACAAAATGATAAGGTCTAAAATGAAATTGGAAGATTTTAGAAAATGATTAGGAATTGGTCATTTTAATAAAATGAATAAGACCAACTTCAACCTTAAACACTAAGGGGCTGTTTGGTAGTTGCTGAATGATTTTGTGCAGAATGGTTAAGAGGTCAGAATGGTTGAGAGGCTCTGTATGATATAGTGCATAATGAAATATGGTTGTTTGGTAAATAGATACTCTGAATGACAGTAAATTACCATTTTAACCTTCTGTTATTTGGAAACTAACTCATTTAGAAACCATTTAATTTGGAAACCATTTGACTTGGAAAACAACTGATTTAAAAACCATTTAATTTGAAAAAAATCAATTGTTTCCAAAAACCCATGTTAAGCTAATGGAAAACACCTGTCGATTTTGAAGATAAATGTGAAAAATCAATTGTTTCCATAATCTTTTAAATTGATAATCCTTTAATATCAATTCATCCAACAGAAACAAAAATTAGTAGCCGAATGACCCAACACATTTGATTTGGGAGGTCGATTTATCGGTTTGGGTAAGATTATTTCACCCATCGATTTGGCTGGAGAAACAGAATTGAGGTTGCCGGAGAGAATATAAATCAAGGTCGTCGGAGAGAAATTGAACAAGATGACCGGAGAAGGCAGCAACCATGGGTGGAGAGTAGAGATTGGTGTGAAGCTCTTGAAACTTGAAGGCGATGAGGAGAAGGAGACAAAGGTCGCCGGGAAAACCCACGAGGAGCAGACGTTGTCGGAGGAACAGCGGTCGCCGGAAAACCCAGAGGATTGGAGCTCGTTGGAAAACATGGAGGTGATGAGAAAGTACTGATTGTCTGATGGAGGCTATGAGAAAGAGAGAAAAGGGCATTTGTGGAAAAAAATGACCTCTGAATCTTACGCCTTCAATCTGATGCATAATGATACAGAGGCTTTTGTCACCATTCAGATGTGATTTTTTTTTTGCCAAACACTGTCAACCTCTGCGCGATTCAGAGGTTCCCTCTTAATGGTTCCATTAAGAGGCAAACAAACAGCCCCTAAGAAACCATAAATGGATATGCTATAGACATCAAAACTCGTTTTATCTCCAAGCACACGACAATTACACCATTTGAACAGAAGAACGACATATTTGTTGTTTCTCTCCCATCTTTAGTAAAATCAAATTCTTTTTGCCGATCGGTTGGAGTTGATAAATCGGTAAAAACGCTATTATAGTGTATGATTGAAGTTGCTCTAAGGTGGTGTTTGGTTCGTTGAGGTTCAGTTTGTTGGGTTTATGTGGGTATCCTCGAATCAAACTGATCCGAGGATTATCTCAGATCTATCAAAACCTCGCTGGTTTGATATATCTCGTAGGTTTAAACAAACTGTTAAAACCCACGTGATCAGAAACTCGCTGTTTCGAATCTAAATATGCGGAAGCGATAAAAGCTAAAAACCCATTAAAGCCTAATGATCTTAATCGTTCGTAGCTCTAAACCTAAAGGATTAGGTTAGATTAATTTACCTGGATGCTTGAGAATTAGTCCACCCGTAATCAACCAACGAACGTTCCTCTAGCAGAACCGTGAAACCCGAACAACAAAAACGACCCGAAGGGGGAAGGGTTTGTGCGCCGGTTTTGGGAGAGAGGAGGAGGGGACAGAAAACTGATTTTTCAACTGAAAAGCTTAATATTTTTCCATAACCCATAGGCTTTATTTATATGGAGGAAAAATACAGTTTGTAAGGAATCCAGTTTCCTTATAATAATTATCTCAAATCCTTTCCTTATTTAATTAGCTGGAAAAGAATTTGCATACGATAATTACGATTTATATATTTATCTAATATATAAAAACTTTATTAATTAACTATTATATATTTATTTATCTTAATAAATATATAATATCCTAATTAATTAATAACCCTCCAACTTTGGTAATTCTGACTGAAATTACCCAATAGATTCATAATACACTATTATAAATCCTAACTCTCCATTTCGGGATTTCATCTAACTTGTTCGACTTATAGGTTCTCACAGGTGTGACCCTCAAGTATCTTGTAACATTGGATTGTATAATCACTTGGTTTGTCAACTCTGCACATAATTCCTAACAGACTCCCACTTGTGCAAGTTGGCAATACCACCTTTGATTATACGGACCTAAGGAGGCCCCTAGACAGGCACTTAGGCTGACCAGGTTACAAGAACTCTTATACCCAGATATGGTGATATAAACATTCCGTGAGGAATTGGTATCTATGAAACTACTGTTCATTGATTGGGTATATCTTGGCTTTTCCCTTTGCATCGCGATATTTCATCTGTGAGTATGAGCTTGGAAAGTGTCAACTCTAAATACTCAAGATTCTGTTCTCTTGATTATCTGACTTTCACTGATAGGTAAACGACAAAGAACTAATCAGTCCGTTTGGGCATGGCCATGCACTTCATCAGTATACTTAGTCAGTCAAGATGGGCCCAGAAATATCTCTCTTCTGAGAAGAGGTGCAAATCCCATCTTGCATATCTGCCTTTAACACCACGGCTTCCGCTGAATCTAGTTACACCCTTTATAGCCACCCTGTTACGGCGTAGCGGTTGAGTGCACTAAGAATCCAGCAGTCCTCATGATATCAAATCAGATACCTCAGGTGATAGGGACAACCAATGTGAGATTTACTTATGACTGTTTCCAAGAAGCAATCTCAACCGCGGATCACGTCCGATATTTGCTACTCTATCAAATATCTGTGCAACTTTTAGTCTACAACACTTGTAGCTGTTATTCAACAACTGATCATAACTACCTAAAAGTTCACAATGACTTTAACACCTTATCATGCTCCCACATTGATAAGTTGTCACGGACAGATTTTGAATGAAAACTGGAAACTAGTTTCATTCCTGGATTAATTAAAAACATGCAAAAATGTGAAAGTGATAAAGAAATCAATCTTGTATAGTCCATGTTACACGCTGTAATAATAACAAGATTGAATGTCTTTTCTTTAATAACTTTCACAGTGTCTATTTAACATTTGTTAAATACTGATCTAAAATGAAGTATCACCTACCTTCAATTTTAAACCCTTTGATTAAAGTTTACCATTTTAATCAAAGTGATAACCAAAAACACAAGTCTGTAGATATGATCTACTTGTATCTGCTAATTATTGTTTTTGCAAACACCTTATAAACAATAACTAGTCTTTTATCATATTCCGTGAACCTGGAGACCTGGACTAACTTCCAGTTCCTGAATATGTAAAACTGCAACTTTCCTTAGTTGCTGTGTAGATGAATGATTTCTATCTGAAATCAGGTTCCTTTTGCCATGCTGGCAAATCTACTGGAATTCTATATTTTAATTCAGCACTATAATTATTGATTTCAAAGTCAGTTATGACCTTTGTTTCAAGGATTCTGAAACTTTTATCCTTTTAACTAAAAAGGGTAAATTATATCTTATGAATTCTTATCCTACCTGGATTTATGAATTCCGAGATATATCAATAATTATGTCTTTTATTCTTTTATCTTAGACTAGATAGAGAATTAATTGGGCTCCCACTTGCTTGCATAAAAACTAACTATTACTCAAAATTTACTATTGACTTAGTCAAAAACTTTGATTTAGTCAATCCTAATTTCAAGTAATGAACTTTGAGAATTTTCCCTTTTATGAAACTTAACTGGATCTGGTTAAATCCTAATTCCAAACCTTGGAATCCTTCTAGTTTCATAAATACTGTTATTAACGCTATCTGAGTTAATATCCTAAATTCTCTTTTTTAAAACATTTGAATAAAACTTGATCAAACTTGATTAGTTAATACTGAGAATTTCCTTTTATAAAACTTATCTGGATTTGTTCAAATCCTAATTCCAGAACTTGGAGTCTTTCTAGTTTTATAAATGCTGTTATTAACACTATCTGTGTTAATATCTTAAATTCTCTATTTTCAGATCACAAAACTGTTATTCATAAATGTTTTATTCTCAAAACACATTTCTATAGAATCTCGTGTGTTTTGATAGTTTTTATACAAATTACTTCAATTTCATTAAAGTAATTATAACAGGCATCAACAACTAGGATCATACTAAGCACAATCAGATATTTGTCAAGACAATAACTTTTGAAAAATAAAACCATCGAATTATAAAATATAATTATCCAAACATTGTTTAAAACATAAACCCCCAAAATAACTGTTTTAAAACTACAAATTCAAAAAATGTCTTGACTTAAAATATCTCGTGTTTTGATCCTCGGCAACTCCTGGGCACTCCACTTCATTTCTGATTTCCTGCAATAATCATTTGCTCTAGGTATCAGTATACTTGTAAGCTAACAAGTAAGAAGTGTCAAATCAAAGCAGTCATAAATTTTCTGAGGTTTACATACCTGCTTCATGACGCTTAGGGCAGTTTTGCCTCCAATGACCGATCTCATTGCATATGAAGCAGCGATTCTCGGTCCTAGCTTTGTTTGGCTTAACCTTCTTGCCCTTGCCCTTGCCCTTGCCTTTCTTGGGTGCACTCTGGATGGCCTGAACTGGTCCTTTTCCCTTGCTGGTGCTAGCATGCCCATTTTTCTTTTTAACCCCTCCGTCTTTTACCATCAAGACATCTTTTGTCTTGTTCTTGTTCCCCATATTTAATTCAGCTGTCTTAAGCATGGAGTGCAATTCTGCTATTGTTTTCTCCATGTTGTTCATGTTGTAATTGACTACAAAGGGCCTGTAGTCTTCTGACAGTGAATTAAGTATGGTGTCAGTTGCTAGCTGCAACGGAACAGGATGACCAAGCCTTTCCAGATGATCTAAGTGCCGTTTCATTTTCATGACATGGTCACTTACTGATGTCCCTTTGACCATCTTGCACTCATTGAATGCTTTGGTGGCATCGTAGCGTTCTGTACGAGCCTGAGTCTGAAACATGTCCCTCAGCTGGCGGATTATGTCGTAAGCATTTGTATTTATGAGCCCTGCTTGCAGATCTGGGCTCATTGTTGCTAACATCAGACAGGCGACATCTAGGAGATCATCCGAGTGCTTCTTGTGGGCATTTCTGGCAGCAGCCGGAGCGTTTGCCGGAGGTGCCTCCCCAAGTGGCTCTTCAAGCACATACCACTTTCTTTCATGTCTGAGCACAATCATCAGATTGCGCTCCCAGTCAAGAAAGTTAGAGCCGGTCAACTTATCCTTCTCTAGGATAGAGCGGAGGGAAAGATTGTTAGTGCTGGTAACAGTGCTTGCCATCTACACAAAATAAAACTTTTGGTCTTAGCAACTGTAAATAGACTAATTTCCAATAAAATATCAATAAACCCTTAAATGATCAATTTATTGGACTAGGATCCTTATTTCATACGTCCTGATGTGCGTAATGTTCTTGCTCCACCAGAACCGTATTTATTTCGGTAGGTAAGGACTTTTACCAATCATATCTAACTGACATGACTCCTAGATCTTTTCGGGA
This sequence comes from Centaurea solstitialis, assembly GCA_030169165.1. NCBI lineage: Eukaryota > Viridiplantae > Streptophyta > Magnoliopsida > Asterales > Asteraceae > Centaurea > Centaurea solstitialis. The sequence continues at coordinate 39,611,840 of CM058041.1, read as the reverse complement.
CCATGGCAACTACCTGTGCATGTTTTAGTCCCTCTTAGTGCTTTTTGGCCCGGTACCACCCGGTGAACATTATAGAACCAAAACAGATCTCACCATTTTGGGGACCTGATCACTATACTCTGGCCGGTACCACCCGGAGATAATTCGCAGAGTTATGTAACCCCTTCAGCTTCAGTTTGAACACAGACGTTGAATGTGTGATCACTTACAACGCCTATGTGCTTTACGCCGAAGGTGCCCCTAGATGGGTTGCACTACTGATCTATGATTTTCGGGTTTTTGAAAAACTTTATTTCCAGGATTTTGAAAAACTGATTGTTTATAAAGGCTACTTATGTTTTAAACTAACTGTTTGAAACATACACGTAATTTTAAAACTAACTGTTCTAAAATCATTTGCTAATTAAAACTAGCTGTTTTAATAGCATACCTAGTTGATTAAAACTAACTGTTTTTGTCAACTTTGCCTTTTTATAAAACAATCATCTATACGTTGTTATAAAGAGCAATTAATATTCTAAACTAACTGTTTTAAATATTCATGTTATTTTAAACTAACTGTTTAAAATATCGGCTAATTGAAATCAACTGATTTAAAGTGTACTGGTTAATTGAAACTACCTGTTTCAATAACCCTTTTCGACTGACAAAAGCTAACTGTTCTGTCAATTTTGCTCCTTTTATAACAATACATTAGGTTTTATTAAAGTGCTTCACTTTAAAGGTTTTCGATTGAAAAGTTAATAAAACCTATTTCCTTCTTGTTTTAAAAATTCCTTTTAAAACATATCTAATAAACTAGCAGTTATTAGCATCAACTACGCAGTTAATCATGCACACAGATAATTATAACAACTACGCAATTGTAAAACAGATAATTATAGGATTTGCCAACTTTGTTCCTAGGGACCAATAATGACCTAGTTTTTCTATAACTTCAAAAATTAACGTAGCTCCCACTGGCTTCGCCATGCTTGTTAGTATTCCGGTAAGATGAAGAATAGCTCCCACTCGCCTCGTCATCCTTGTTAGTATTCCGGTAAGATGAAGAATAGCTCCCACTGGCCTCGTCATCCCAAAAGAAAGAAAAAACTATCCTAGGGTCATTATTACATAAGGGGTTGTAAACGGCACGCAGGCCTCCCCGTCGACATGTCAAGGGTCTAGGTTGGCAAATACTATAATATATATATATATATATATGTAAAATCAAACTGAAATTCATATATAGTTTTCAAGCAATCACGCAATTATGTGTATATATGCAACAAAAGCAATATTATAATTACGAGTAAAATAAACCTGGATCCGTCTTGGTGAGGCAGCTTTGATCGGTAATAACCATAGCCACCACCGATCTGGTGGTTCGGCTATGGTGGTCTTTTGTTTGTTGGCTTTACGATAATTCAAGTTTCGAAATTTGATAAAGATCAAAATTTTATTATAATCATTCAAAACTTGATGCGAAAGAAAACGAATTCAATTTTAACGGATCATAATCTGATAAAAGACTAAACGATTAGAACAATGGCTCTGATACCACTGTTGGGTTTATGTGGGTATCCTCGAATCAAACTGATCCGAGGATTATCTCAGATCTATCAAAACCTCGCTGGTTTGATATATCTCGTAGGTTTAAACAAACTGTTAAAAACCCACGTGATCAGAAACTCGCTGTTTCGAATCTAAATATGCGGAAGCGATAAAAGCTAAAAACCCATTAAAGCCTAATGATCTTAATCGTTCGTAGCTCTAAACCTAAAGGATTAGGTTAGATTAATTTACCTGGATGCTTGAGAATTAGTCCACCCGTAATCAACCAACGAACGTTCCTCTAGCAGAACCGTGAAACCCGAACAACAAAAACGACCCGAAGGGGGAAGGGTTTGTGCGCCGGTTTTGGGAGAGAGGAGGAGGGGACAGAAAACTGATTTTTCAACTGAAAAGCTTAATATTTTTCCATAACCCATAGGCTTTATTTATATGGAGGAAAAATACAGTTTGTAAGGAATCCAGTTTCCTTATAATAATTATCTCAAATCCTTTCCTTATTTAATTAGCTGGAAAAGAATTTGCATACGATAATTACGATTTATATATTTATCTAATATATAAAAACTTTATTAATTAACTATTATATATTTATTTATCTTAATAAATATATAATATCCTAATTAATTAATAACCCTCCAACTTTGGTAATTCTGACTGAAATTACCCAATAGATTCATAATACACTATTATAAATCCTAACTCTCCATTTCGGGATTTCATCTAACTTGTTCGACTTATAGGTTCTCACAGGTGTGACCCTCAAGTATCTTGTAACATTGGATTGTATAATCACTTGGTTTGTCAACTCTGCACATAATTCCTAACACAGTTGAATTTGAATAAGATGGAATAGTCAATTTCATTCATGTGTTTGGTTCAAGTTTTGAATTTTTGTAAAGAATTCAAATTCCACAAATGATGGAATATAATTCTATTCCTACCATCTTATAAGGAAAAAAACTATTATACTTTTTATATTACTCTATTACATTCCATCCTATTTGCAATATACAAATGCTCCTATTTGGATCTCTTTTGGATTAAATTACAAGATTAAAAATCTAACAGCAACTTGATGTTCATCATGGTTTAGAAGTAAAAGAGTAAACTATAATTTGGACCATCATTGTTTACATGATGATTGCAATAGGAAAACTAAAAGTTGAAAAATGATCGGCAAACATCTCTAAGTCTAAACCTTTAAAGAATAACAAGTTTACAAACATGGATTCAGAAAATAAATAAATAAAAAAGAAAACCCCCTTATAAAACTAAGGATTTTTTTAAAGACTTAAAAATGTCATATGTATAAGCTAAAATAATATTAAAAATAGTTATGAAATTTAAACAAACTAGGAAAACAATAAAACATTTAAAAGGAAACCAATAATAAACCTAATTTATATAAAAATTCAACAACTAATAAAGATCATAGCAAACGATGAATGCCATCACTTGTTGAAGGCTATTCACTAAGGAAACCCATGATTTATTCCATTAGATAGGCATGCGTGACTCAACAAGCGACTTGACTGTTTCAGTTATACGAATTGTGATAACAAATTTGGTTTCTTCCAACCTCGTTCTTATTATGAAAAATGTAAATTCATAGTAAATAAAATTTTAACATCGGCATTTGCAAGGTTGGTACAAAACCGTATCATGTACCAACCAAAAAAAGTGATACAATTTAGTTGATACCAATTATAGTTGGTTAATACATGGTATAAAATTCTACATAATATTTATAATTGGCTTATACATAGTATTTATATAAAAAAGAACATGATACCATATCATACATTCTATAGTAACTTATGCGCATAACAACTAACAAAAAAGTTATCCTAGAGGGGTTTGAAAATTTTCTTGTTCCTTTTTAAAAAATGGATAAGGCTAATTGCACCTAAAAAGTTACTAAATACACCATTTTCTTTTCACACACATCACCATCACAAACTACTTTTTACATTCTCAATGATGACTTGAATTTTTAACATAAAGTATGGTGCAAATAACAATCCACTTGAAAAAAATTAATAACAATTAAGAAACTGAAATGGATTGTTAAAACCACATTCGGTAGTAACAAAGAGTTGTCGTACTTCTAAAACACAGATAATATTTCCGACAATACTTGGTACAAAAACCACACATACTTTCCAAAGTGAGCAATGAACTAAACAAATAACAAGACCTCTACACATTTGACAACAAAACCTAATACATCAATAAATCAACTTTCGTTCTATTCATAAGTTTAACACCACTACTCCCTCAAAACCACATAATAACAAAACTAGACCAAATCAAATGTACACCTACTCAAAAGTGAGATCTGAAGGGTAAGATGTATACTGATCTTTTCTCTTGTCCAAAGGGCAGGGGTTTCCCCAAAACATATAAAGAATCTATCAATTCAGTAGTAAAAACCATCCAATCTACACAACTGAACCCCATAAGGTATCCTCTATAGTCCATAAATCAATCAATCACCCCATTACCTAAATTGCACAAGAATCTTGATCTACTCTGTGTCTGGCAAGAACTTCTAAACAACCTTTTGGCAAAATATGTAACATTATGGATTCCCAAATATTAATTGCCCGAATCATAATATCATCTTGTGGCTAACCGGTAACGCATAAGTTGCCACAAGATGTCAACCCAAGTGTCTGGAACACCTGGCAGGCACCAATGCATGCAGTCCTGACCCCAAACAGACACGGCGTCCTTCTTTCCCAACCATGTGGCTGGATGGGCGTCCGCTCTGAACTCACTCAGATGAGTCAGGTCAAGTAGATGAATATCCGTTCCTTGGACTGCCTCAATGATCAATTGATTGATCAGCCTAGCTTCTTTATTTACTCCGTTGTTGCTGGGATCAAACCACACATCAAGCTGTTCAGGTATCAGTACAATATATATATATATATCTTGTATTCTTATATCAAACATATCTTCATAGAATAGAAAAATGGCCGAGACCCTCGTTTAAAGATTGCGAATTATAAGTTCCCAAGAATGAAAAAATTGCAATTTTCATGGGAAGTTCAAAGTAAAGATTAGAGATGCACAAAGAGCCCGATCAGGCCCATTTTCACACTAAATTATAGCTTGTTGCAATTTTAATGTCTCATACCTCAGATTTCTTAAGGGGGTCATTGAATAAGCAACTTCCGTTTTGGTTCCAATCGCCACCATGGAAGTGCCTTGGTGATTGCAGCCGCCAAAATTTGAGTGTGTTGGGGAATTCTTTTTGTATATAAGCAGCCATGTGCTTGAGTACGATTTGAAGTCCGTCCAACATGTCTGGAGCAGGAACTATTGGCTTACCCCCTTTATAGAAAGCAAGTGGCGACTCTTTTGGAAACTTATCATAACCCCACCTATAAACATCATCAACTTATTTCATTTGTAATGATTAATATTATATCGTGCAAATAAATCATTTGTACTTCAAAATTGGAGAAATACTGCAATTTTCATTAAGGCTGCGAGTTTTACCAGTGTCCAGTATTGAAAATGAGAACATCATAGAAACCACCGATATCCGCCCAGTCTTTTGCTGGAATATCCACATCTACGCGATGTACACCCTTTACTTCATCGATCTCCAACTGTTTTGGCTGTTCCCTTTATTTAATAAGTAACGGCAAGTAAGAATGCAATCTTTTGACAAACTGTGTTTGGCAACCATAACAAGCTTATGGTCTGTTTGTTAGCAACTTAATGAAACTCACAACTTATTTGGTCAGCTATACATGATCGTGGCTTAATGATATAGAAAGTGACTTAGTTAGTATGCTTCTAGGGGGGGCTTTATGCAGACTACCAAGTTTTTTTTTCCAACCTTGACCCTCCCAATTAAAAACACTATGAAGAACTCTCTCAAACAAAAATCTTTCATGGTTTATAGATAGATTAATTTATACAGACAGTTTTTATCCATACAGGACTTAGGCTGTGATTGGCAAACTAGCTGGTAGCTAATAAGCTAGCTTATGAATAAATTATGTTTGGCAAAAACTAGCTTATAAGTATGCAAAATGACTAAAAAAGGCAACTTGGGGTATAATAAATACTATTAATGAGGGTATAATTAGAAAACGCAAGCTCCTGAAACGCTACTCCAACTAGCGTTTCAATAAGCTAGCTGATAAGATAGCTTATGGTCCATCCAAACCTGTACTAGGTCATAAGCTAGCTTATTTTTGCCAAACACAGCCTTAATGGAAAACAACCAACGCCCCCTTAGTTTTTAAGCTTAAAGTCCACTACCTCAAGTAGTTTTTCAAAAAGTTTAAGGGTCTATTCTAATTCTTCCTACCGAATGTGCTTCTATATTGACATCTAGCTTGTCAGCTAATCAAACAGTACCATAATGGCAAACGAAATAACTTAAGAACTCAAATACATTTTATGATTACAGTCTTTACTGTCATTTATCAGCTTCACAAACATTACTACCTTTGACTTTTTCCAAGTCAAACAGGTTAGTTTCTGATGTCAAAAATTATCCTATGTTCTCTCCTGATTGCATAAAAATCATGATCAGATATCATAACTTGTTCCATAAACTACAATGAGCATCAATTCATAGCAATAGTGATTATGAAATTGCTAAATTTGAGATGTAAAACTAATAATGAATCTGAGTCAAAGGTACAGATGATCATTTATAGCTGTGTTTGGCAAACTAGCTGATAAGCTAGCTGTTTACTAATAAGCTAGCTAGTAGTTGATGAGCTAGCTTATGAATAAATTATGTTTGGCAAAAACTAGCTTGTGAGTATGTAAATGAACAAAACGGGTATCTTGGGAAATAATAATTAATATTAATAAGGGTATAATTGGAAAAAACTACAAAAAGCTCCTGGAACGCTACTCCAAAAGCGTTTCAATAAGCTAGCTTATGGTCCATCCAAAGATATACTAACTTATAAGCCAGCTTATTCTTGCCAAACACAGCCTATATACAAAATTGATCAGCAATCTATTTGGGATCATAAATCATGGTTGCTTGCTTACTCGTATCTCGCTAGCAAAACCGCACGATGATACGCGACCGTAACATTGAATTTAGGGAAATAAGCCCCTCTCCAAGCCCCTTTCCTCTTCCACTTCCTAGCACCCATATCAGCAACCCTAAGTATACACAAGAAACTCACCAAGAAATTCTCATTCAAAGAATCCCCAATAAACCCAACTCTCTTATCCCTCATCACACCCATAAACTCAAAGGGATCAATCTCATGAAGCTGGCAATCTTGGGGCACCCATTTCCAAGAATTGATCCGACCCATATTGTCCCTTTGGTTTCTAAGACAGTTCCATGCGTTTCTGTGGAAAGGGCAGGTGTCATCGTAGATGGGTTTTGGACGGCTGGGATCAATCGCCCATTTTCCGGCGAAGAGGTTGCAGGGTATAATTGGGGGTTGTTGAGATGATGAGGGTTTTGGAGATGGGTAAAGGGGGAGGAGTTTGGAGTAGAAGAAGATGAGTGAGCAGGTGGAGATGAGTAGCCATGTTAAGAGTGGTGAAGGTAGCTTAGTAGCCATTTGTTATTATTTAAGCAATCATGAGAGATATAGATGGGGGGATGCAGAACAGGGGAGGGAAGGGAGAGAGATCTGCAATGGTGAGTTTGATGCTGATTTTGTTGTTGGTGAAAGGTGGATTGATGATTTTGGTCCTTTAGCTTTTGATGTTTTTCAAAATGGGCATGAAACTTCATTTTTTTTTTTAGGTTTGTAGAAATAATGATATGTCACATCTGAAAGTAAGCTAAAGCTAGAAGATGAGATGTAGTCGGACAACCTTTTTATCTATTTACGAGATATGCCAATTATCTAATCCTCTAGCTTTAGCTTTATTTTCAAATGTCAGTTATCGGTAACCTAATCATCTCAAACCCTGATCTTTATGTTCATGTGATATCTAGTTTACCAACCCTTGTTATGAGTATTCAGAAACTCATATCAAGTAGCATGTCCTTGAAAATGTTTAAGCTTGTCGAGTTCATCCTCATTTGCTTATCCTACATTTGCCATTAATTTCATGGGAACATGTCCAAAACTACTACAATATTCTCTCCCTCTCACTTTATACACGATAGAGAACTCTCAATTCCGCCCGAAAAACCTTGTTCGATATCATGCTCAACATGTTCATCTAAACACACTCATTCATGAATCTTGAAACTTCCAACTTATTCTCTTGTTCCTTTCTTGTCTCACAACACTTCTAGCCGCACAATTTATTAAATAACCATCATGTAGAATTTGTCTTTTAGTTTTAGTGAAACCTTCTTGTCACACATCCTCGTCATAACTCTCTACATAAGTCGCCTTGTCTTTATGCGACGTCGACATTCTTTCTTTCTCAATCATAGAACGTGGATACTTGAAAATTATTAATTTGCTCATTGAGATAACCTTTGTCCCCTAATGTTGAGTTTTATCCCTCATCCTTACATTGTGGCCCCAGTGGCGGATCCAGGATTTTTTCATAGTGGGGGCACCTCTAAAGTAGTCGTAAATGAACGTTGTAGATCACTTCAGAGAATTGGTAATAGAAATAAGAAAGTAAAGAACTTGCTTGTCCAACATACAAATGAAACACATATATGTGGTAATGAATTAATGACTAAATTATCCTTTGCATTGGAATTTGGAAACTCACTACACAACAAACACAAGTAAATTGAATTAATGATTAAATTATTGGAAACATACTAAAGGGCTAGTTTTTTTCAAAATTTCACCTTAGCTAAAAACAAATTTTTTTTGTAAGTGGGGTCCCATCCCCCCACTCCTGTTAACCTATATCCGCCCCTGTGTGGCCCTATAGGTTAAATGAACACCATGTATAATCAATGTCCTCTATACTTGAAGCATATGAGGAGATGAATTGTCTCATCGTTCATCTCCCTAACATGAAACCATTTTGATAAAATATATAATGAAAAAAACATTTTAATAACCAATCGAACAATATTAATAATGTCATTTATTTACATAAGTGCAAATCACATATTATGCTAAAAGGTAAAATTGTATTTGTTTTTGTTTTTTTTTTTTGAACGGCAAAACAACACTTTTATTACCACCAAAGTCAGAACAAAACCCGAGCTCCATACAACGAAAAGAACCAGACTCGAACGACACCAAACAACAAAGAAACCCAGTCAACAACTACATAAAACCAAAAACTACAAACAAGCTAAAGAAGAAAAAGAAGAGATAAGGGGCTTCCCAAGCCACTGTGAGCTTTATGAGGAATAAAACTCAACAGTAAGCAAGATACAAAACCCCTACCATCTGACCGTACATAAACAACGAGACGAACCTTTGAAGCCGAGCAACAACAGCAGTCTATCGAACCTTTACGAGCTTTCAACTACTAACGAAACAAAAAAAACCACCTCGGAGAGACTGTAGTCCACGATCACAAAACTGTTAAGGGTCCACATTCACTCCGTTATGTGAAGCAATCCACTCGAACCAATCACCAGGATGTTTTATTTTGCTATAGATCCACTCGAAAATTCGTCTTTGCCACACGAAGAATCTATCACGAAGGTCTGGATTTGAGTTTTTGAAGACAACGTTATTCCGATCTTGCCATAATAGATATAACACCGACCACTTGACAGCCGTCCACCGCGATTTACCTTTCGATGCTTTGAACTCATTCAAGTCTTCTTGTAGTAATTGATGTAACGAGATTAAGTCTTCCATCTTCTTGTTCCACCAATTACCCACTCGCATCCACAGGTTCTTAACCGATCTGCAGTTGAAGAGAGCATGATCAAGGTTCTCCACTTCATCCCCACATCTTGGGCATAGTGTAGAGTCCAAATCGATACCTTTATCATCGAGAGCCACTCGAGTAGGTAGTCTTCCTAACATGGGTACGCCTCTACCCTCTATGAAACTCTGTCGACATTTCTTGACCGAAAACCCTTTTCCCCCGTATAAACACCACTCCCACCTATCTTTCTTTTCCTTCTCCGGTTCCCACCCTCTTAAGTTTTTCTTCCAACTCCCTTAATTCTCCAATCTCCCCCCCCTCTCGGATCTCTCCTCCAACTCCACTCCCAAACCCACCTATTTTCTACCCACCACCCCCATCCGAAATCGAAACCTCGGGATTCACTTCTAGTCGGTCTAATCTAGGGAAAGCCTCCGCCAACGAGCTACCGGTCAACCACTTATCCCTCCACAATAAAGTGTTCTCTCCATCACCAACTTTTTTAATGAACGAATCCGAAAACAAACGACCATCTCCACATGAGCACTCCCCTACCCGGATGATGTTACACCACACGGATCTACTACCCTCGCTCCCACAATACCCCCTCTCCCTTCCCCACAGAGACCCCCGGAAGCACTATAGATACTTTTTATAATACCCACCCAAAAAGCATCTTCCCCGGATAGGAATCGCCCCCACCACTTTCCCAAAAGCGCATGATTCATTGAAAATAAATCACCAATATTTAAGGCCCCCTTCTCGAAAAAGCCAACCACTTTTTCCCATTTAACCCAAACCAATTTTTTTTTTACTATTTTCTGCCCCCCACCCCTAAAAAAATGATTACGAAAACTCTCTAAAACCTTTACCACACCTATCGGGGCCCGAAAATATCGAAAAAAAGTATAACGGTAAGCTACCAAGAACCGATTTCACAAGCGTTAAGCGACCACCAAAGGACATACCTTTTGCCTTCCAAGAGCCGAATTTGGATTTAACTTTATCAACCACCACCTTCCAACTAGAAAGTTTACTCATAGAGGCACCGACCAGTAAGCCCAGGTAAGTAAACGGGAGCAAACCTCCTTCACATCCCATCTCCCTCGCCCAATCTAGTACTTCCGCTTCGTTGATACCCACACCATAGAGTTTGCTCTTCCTCAAGTTGATCTTCAATCCCGACACAAGACGAAAGCATTCAAGAATCTTGAGGAGATTCTTTAAATTCCCCTTGCTCCATTTCCCGAAAAATATGGCATCGTCCGCATATTGGAGGTGCGAAACCAATACCGCATCTTGACCAATTTTCAAGCCTTCATATAGATTTTTTTCTATCGCTTCTTCCATCAATACGTTTAGATTTTCCATTACGATCAAGAAAAGAAAAGGAGCCAAAGGATCTCCTTGCCGAAGCCCTCTTCCCATTTGGAATTCTTTTGTTGGGGACCCGTTTACCAAGACCGACATCATGGAAGACCTCAAACATGCCATTACCCATCTCTTCCATTTTTCTCCAAATCCCATATTACCCAAGCTCTCCACCAAAAAATCCCATTCCACCGAATCATACGCCTTTTCAAAGTCCACTTTGAAAATCAAACCACTCCTCTTTTTTTGTCGAATAAAATCAACCACTTCATTAGCGACAAGAATTCCATCAAGTATGTGTCTCTTTTTTATGAAAGCACTTTGCGTCTTGTTGATGATCTTACCAATTACCTTTTTTAACCTTTCCGCAAGAACCATCGCTACCGTCTTATAATAGATCCCGATAAGACTTATGGGTCTAAAGTCCCCTAAATCTTTCGGTGATTTGTTATGGGACAATTTTTTTTGAACGGTAGCAAACACACACATACACGTTAAACCTACTCTTAAATCTACATCAACGTTTACGACGGAACTCAAACCCACAATCATAAAGGTGGGGGACACGTTATCAAACATACAAGCCTTACATTTGGGTGTTATGGGACAATTAAGAATGATTTTTTTTTTTTTTTGCATTTGTTTTAGATGGAAAATTATCAGAGCATCTCCAACATCTTCCCTATAATGGGGAAAAAGAAGAAAATGGAGATTTATGCCTAAATTGAGCTCCAACAGATTCCCCATTTCTTTCTCCAAAATGGAGAAAGTATGAGAGAGAAATGAGTTTTTCTCCAAATATGGAGATAATCCCATTAATGATTACCATATGAAAGAACCAATAGAAATTCTTGAAAATAATAACATAGAGAAAAAAAATATTTTTTAATGAGTAAATAGAATATTTTATTATTATAATCAATGTTGATTTCTCCAAAATGGAGAAACTGTTGGAGATGGATGTACATTTTTTTAGAAATTTTTAATTTTGATTCTCCGTTTTGAAGAAATTATAGGGAAGCTGTTGGAGATGCTCTCAATAAAACTTATTTTTATGAAAGAAAATGCGATCAACAAAAACAGTCAAATGCAAGGTCAACAAGAAAGTCAAAGGAGAGAGAGAGAGATGAGAGGAATGGAATAATAAAGTAATCCAGAGTTTCGACCACAAATCGGCACGGCGATCACCATCGCCATCACCCATCACTCCTTTCTCCATTACCATTCCCTTTCCCTTCTTCAATTCCTATTCTTCTGGAATCAGGATTCCACCTCCATCCTCCTCTCTTTTCCAAAGTAAGATACTTCTTTTTCTCACTTAAGATTTGCACTTCACTTCACTTAGCTTTTCTTCTAATTTCTATCAAGTTATACATAAATGTATCTTTGCCTTTTCAATGTTTTGATTTCCTTAGATTGTTGCCATTTAAAAGTTGTATTTTCCCCCAAATTGAAACTTGTACCATCTCCTTTTCCCTTTTAGTTTCAAGATTTTGGATTATTTTTGGCTTTATGAATGAAAGGGTTTCTAGTTAATTATATGGTCAGTTTCCTTTACCAATTGTTAAGTAAGAATGAGAAGGTATAATGAAATCCCCTAGGAACACTGAATTTGTTATTTGAAAAAAAAAAAAGATCTGCAATCTTGACTTCAAAAGTCAAACAAGTGTGTTTGTAACTTTAACTTCCATTTCACAAAGTAATATGTAAATCTAAAATTTGATTTTGCATTTGAGTATTTGAAGTAAAGTAGGTTTGACAACATAATTTGAAATGTGGCTTGTTTCATTTCATTGATGCAAGTGATAACCTTTACTATGCTAAAGATTCTGTTGTGATTAAAATGAAATTATATTTGTGCTTGGCTGATGTAATATTAGGATTCCGGCGTTTCAAAGTGGGTTTTACCGTCTGCAATTTGGCATTGCATTTCTTTTTACAATCGACTTATTGCAATCTTTTACTTGCTGTATATATCTTTGATGCAGTTGCAAAAATGGATGTCGGTTCAACTTCAAGTTTGTATCCTTTGCATCGATCCAAGACTGTTCACCTGGTTGGCGTTAAAAATATTTAGTGGGGGATTCAGTTGCTTTTTATTGTATCATTTAGAGTTGCATTCATTTTTGGATCATTTTGGTTTGATTGAATGCATTCAGCTCTTATATACACAATATTTATAATCCAGGTTAGGCATGCACAAGGAGTTCACAATGTAATAGGAGACAAGGATTATAAAGCATACATGTCCCCTGACTATTTTGATGCCGAGCTTACTAAATTAGGCTGGCAGCAGGTGACTGACTGATTACCCATATTCATGTTCTTTGTAGATTTCACTCCTACTTAACATGATATTGTTTGGTTTCTGGATCATGAGGTCATATTTTGTTTATGGTATCAGGTTGAAAATTTGCGTAAACATGTCCATGAATGCGGGCTTGCCAAGAGGGTTGATGTAGTTATTACATCTCCTTTGTTAAGGTAATATGATGGTATTTGTTACAGCCAGCTTGTAAAGGGGATTTAGGATGGGGGGATTGTTGTCATTACTCATTACTTTTTCTACTGAACTGCCGGATCACGTTCTCATATATAGGTATTGTTTGGTAAAAACATGTTTGGATGGACCATAAGCTAGCTTTTTGAAACGCTAAGAAGAGTAGCATTTGGTAACTTGTGAGACTTTTTATTTATTTTTATTCCAAACATACCCTTGCTACTTTTTACATTACCAATTTTTAAACATGCTTTTTTTTTTTTTTTCATTTTACAGTCATAAGCTACCTTATCAGCTAGTGCCAAACAAATCTAATTCATCAGTTAGCTTATGAGTCATCAACTAGCTTATGAGTCATCAACTACCTTATCAGCTAGTTTGCCAAACATAGCCATAGTAACTGTATATGAAAAAGAAAAACTACTTGTTTTGGATATCGAATTGTTTACTTTGCAGGACCATGCAAACAGCAGTTGGAGTATTTGGTGGGGAGGGATACACAGATACGGTGGATGCACTACCGCTGATGCTGGCAAATGTTGGAAAGAGTGGTCGATCCGCAATTTCAAGCCTAAATAGTCCACCTATTGTTGCAGTAGAACTTTGTCGAGAACATTTGGTGGGTATACTATAGCTGTATAGCATTAGCACAATTGAAGATATATCATTAACAGTAGTATTTAAAATTTTCTTTTTGTTGTCAGGGTGTTCATCCTTGCGATCGTAGGAGAAGCGTCAGCGAATATCAATGCCTATTTCCTGCAATTGATTTTTCATTGGCAAGTGCCGCAACTGATGCTTTAATTGTTACAAAGTCTTTTGTTATCATAATAACCACTTTGTGAAAATTCTTATTTCAGATAGAAAGTGATGAGGATGTTTTATGGAAGGCTAATGTAAGGGAGACAAAAGAAGAGCTTGCATCCAGGGGGAAAAAGTTCTTCAATTGGTAAGTAGCCTATTAGCTAACTTATCAACTAACAACTACCTTACTGGCTGAACGTAGACTTAACAATGAGGAAATGTTGAACATATTAACGCATCATACAGGCTATGGACACGGGAAGAAAAGGAGATAGCTATTGTAACTCACAGTGGATTCTTGTTTCATACGCTAGCTACATTTGGCAATGACTGCCATCCGGTGGTGAAGAAAGAAATTAACAAACAGTAAGTCATGATGACTTCATTATTCTTTAGCTAAAACTCAGTTTATTCAAACACAAATTCAAGTGATTCCGTTCGCATTAAAAATCCCATCTTCTAACTTGTTGCTATCTGTGTTGTTTATTCGTATTTTATTGGTTGCTACGTAATTTGAACCATTAGTCTGCAATTACGTAACTTGAAATTGGTGAAATTAATGTGCAGTTTCGCAAACTGTGAGCTTCGTTCCATGGTGATTGTGGACAAGAGGTGAATTATCATATTCTCTTTAATCTCTTTCACTGCTTTGCATTGCATTGAATTCTTTTTCTTTGTTAAAGAATTCTTGATTTCATGTTTTTTATATTTTTCCAGCATGTTAGGATCAGATTCTTCGACAACTGATTATCCGGGAAAGATTCCTCCAGGACCAGATATTCCAAGTGCCGCTGTCGACGAAAAGATTGCAAATGATGAGCCGGTTTCTGGGTCCACTTGATTAGTAAACATTCTACCTTTTTCACACCCTCCCCACGTATGAACCACCAAAAAATATGAGTACTTTTTATCAGCTATTAAGTTGGCGGTTCTTTTACAAATATGCCATCAATCCTATTTTGTTCGAAATGAATGAGGAGCTGAAACATGAATGCTGCAAACATGGTAATGCTACTCTTGATGACACTTTATTGCTATGATCATGTGAATTATATAGAAAGATTTTACGGCATGCTCTACATTTCTAAATGCTACTTTCTTGATCAAGACGAAGATTATCTCACTTATGGAAATTTGACCCAACTTGGTGGGTAATGGGGCAGGGACGGTGGTTAACTACTATGCCTAAAATGAATTTCTACCCCCTAACTCGATCCTTATTTATATACATATATATATGTATATATTCTCTCTCTCTCTCTCTCTCTCTATATATATATATATATATAAATATTCTACATTATTGTAATTATTTTTTACCAAGGGAATACACAGAGGGTTCACTGTACCCAAGGGGTGATTTAAGAAGGCCATAGGGGGTGCACATGCACCCGCTCTATCGTGCCAATGAAGTGATCTTTTTTAGGGATCTTAAAGGTGCATCTACTTTAATCTAAAATGTGCATCTTAAAGTTAACAAAAAGTGGTTGTAGCCTGTTGGTTATGTCATTGAATCAAGATTAGAGGTTGTAAGTTTTTAATGCTGTTGGCCCATGAAATTTTCTTGGTAACAACGTATAAAAAGGAAAACAAGTATAAAGAACCACTTTATGTTGCAAAATTCCACTTGTATGTCATTTATAATTAGGCCGTACATTGTCATTAATCAAATTTTATTTTATATTATGCTAATTATTTATTGCCCTTGTTTGGAAATTTTTCTAGATCCATTTTTGGTATCTCATTGCCCCTTCAAAACATCGAAATATGATGCAGGTTTCTTAGTCTCGGCATGTAATCCCTGAAAAACCATAAACATGTCATGTTAGTTTGGTGTGTTCTTATATGTTGGATTGTAAGTTTGTAACATCCTAAGCACAAGGTAGCAGACTAACCTACTTATATCTAGATCAACTTACAATCATGGAGGAAGTTATTGGTAACCCACAAGTTTGAACTTATCGGGAGCTTGCATATTTAATTTTCTATCAATGCGGGTTGGGTTGTTACATGGTTACCCGATGATCTTGTATTTGACTTGTTTTCTTGGTGAAATGGGGAGTTAAATGTTACCTCGAACGCAGCAGCCAGACGTAGAATTGTAGCTTCCCCCCACGGGCGGCCAATGATCTGCAAGCCGATTGGAAGCCCTTGCTTATCATAACCAATCTGCAAAAAGTTAAAAAAAAATGGAGACTGATTAAATGGTGATCTTTTGGATGATGTCAAACAATGCGTGGACGTTGTTGCGACTCTTTGCAACAAGTTTTGGTACTACATTTCATATGTAATGCATCAACCTTAGGGTGCATATGGTATGTGGGGCAAGATGGGACAAGAAAATACAAAAATTTGTTGTCCTATGTTTGACACAACATTAGATTGGGTTAAAAATGGCATGAGTGGGAGAAAAGTATATTTTTTTTGTCCCACAAGGGATAAAAATCATGAAGACAATATTGACAAATTACTAAATTGCCCATATTAAATTTAAACCCTAACACCTACAATTCTTTCATCAACCCACTTCACTCTCACCCATCCTGCGTCTTTTGGTCCTGTCTACGTACCCAACACACCTTTAATGTACTTACAGGTATAGAAATGGCTGGAAGTCCAAGAACATTCCCCGCCAAGACGAAACGCATCAGATTACCTGAAAGATGAACACCCGTTAGTAAATGAGTAGAACAATAATTTCGGCTTTATCAAACGAAGTGTTGCTCAACTCACCTGTTACTTTCAAGTTTGTCTCACCCGATTTAAGCGCACTTGGGCGGATTAAAGGAGCCGTCATGCTAACAAAAAAAAAAGACAAATAAATATTGAGTGTAATATGCTCTAATAGAGTCCCATGTCAGCTAGACTTAGACCATGTTTCTTCTATATATCTTGGAATCTCCATCCTCTTCTCAAAGGTTGTTTTAAAAAGTAACCTAATGAGGTTCCATGTACTGTTACATGCTTAAACTATAAAAACGCATAAGAACAACCAAGTGGTTTATGATGTTGACGTATTATAGTTGGATTACTAAAAATCAACTCCTAATCAAAAGATTGTAGGCCTGAAGGTTATCAAAATAATGGAAGAAGCAAGATCAATGCAAGTACTCCATCCGTTCAAAAATAATGGTCCACAATGAAAAACATACGTTTTAACTATGTGTAATCATCACACTTCTTTAACGAACTAAATGACAATTTTATCCTTAGGAAAAGAGGAACTAAATGACAAGTAAATGACATAAGGGTATAATTAAAAAGTAGGTAGACACTTCTGCAAGCGGAAATTTATATTGCGATGAACCGAAATAAAATATCGACACTTATATTGGGATGGGGAGAGTGTAATCTCGTATGAACTCACAAGGGTATGTATAGGACCATACCCAGTTGTTGGAGTAACTATAACATCAACCATCTTGAAAACCTCCATGTGGTAGTACATCAGCCTGCGCCTGCAATCAACCATATAAATGCATAATCCTTTCGTTAACTATCTTCTGTTTGTTTGATTTGGTTGGTTGGTTTATCTGAAAGAACCCAAAAAATACTCTAATGAGGAATGAAGTCAAAAAGTAACTCATTTGACTCTTAAACCTGAATCATTTTGGATGGATGCATATTAGACATGAAAGGCATAATACATGTGAATTCATTTCAACAATAAAAACGTAAAAAAGAGAAAAAACAAGTTAGCGTTACCTGAGACGTTGCGCAGTAACATAGTCTGTAGCTGTGAATGACCCGAAAAGGGCCAAATTAGTCCGTGTGTCCGGTGTAAGTCTCTTATAGTTGCTGTATAAGAAGAGTGAAAATAGGTATACATTTGGTATATAAGTAGAACAAAATACCAAGCATTTAATCCCAAATTTGTTTGACTTTTAACTTTAGGGCCCATGGGATTAGTCGAGGTGTATGCAAACTGGCCTGGACACCCAGAATTATAAAAAATAGACATACCAAATGTCTGATGGACCCTGTATGCTTGTTTGATGGCATCCTCAGTTTTTCATGTAAACGTACCCATTGTGGAAGTGAGGCGTTAGAGAGGCTAATGACTCGGAACCAATTGAAACAAGATGGCACGTTCTTAGCTGGTGAAGCTCAGGTATCACGACCTCTACTATCTATACTTGAACAAGAAATGGATAGAATTAAAACACAAACAACTCTCAGCATAACACACTATGCAAAAAACTTATTTCCTTCAGAAACTTTACTTAATATATAGCTGTATATAACTAGTCTTCATGGATTGTTTAGTTTTACTTTTATAGTTGTATGCAGTTGACCAGAAATATGTATGATTATTGATTAAACATAAGAAAATGTTAAAGTGAAGTGTAGTTACTTTGCATCCATGAGTTTCTGATAATAGATTAAGAACATCTTCACACTTGGTTGAGATATCAGGTGAGAATACATCATTAAACCACTGCAGAATAGAGATACCAAGTATACGGTGTTGAGAAAGGCATTCATGATGGGTAGAAAATCCAAAATTAGAGTGGAACCACCTCGGTGTACTTTCCTAACCGCATTGATCCCAGAATGCTAGAGTTCTCATGCGATGATAGATCAGGCAAACACGGGATAGACTGCAAAATAGAGGATATTATATGATCAGTAGAACTAGTATATACCATAATACCAGTAAACCAAATCAAATCAAACAGACTAGTATATCCCAACTAATGACTTATAAAAAGGTGGGATGTATGCAAACATGTCCTCTATCCTAATGACTTATTAAACGTGTGTGGAAAGTGAACATGCGCAAAAATACCGGTCGGAGGCTCATTTTGTCATCAGGAGAGGCTCCTAAGATTGCTGCATACCTGAAGAAACCAATGAACAGAATTCAGTTCCTTAATAAATGCTCCATCCATCCAAAATAAATGTCAAAAGACACAATTCTAGAAAAAAATTGTGTAACTATTACACCTTTTAATCAACTAAATGACAAATTTACCCTTAACAATAGAGGGAATAATGAATTTCTCCATCTCATAATCAGGGATGGAATTGAAAAGTAGACATTTTCGGAAGTGGATACTTATTTTGAGACAAACTAGAATAGAAACTTATGACGGTTATTTTGATTGGAGGGTGTAGTTAAAAGAACATGATGCAAACTGATTTAGTTTGTGTCGCAATCTCACATAGCTAGACACAAACCATCAAACTTGTATATATATATATATATATATATAGAGAGAGAGAGAGAGAGAGAGAGAGAGGAAAGTTCAAATGTGAACCACTTTTTGGTTGTGAACATGAGGACAGCCGAGAGCACGACACGTGGCGACTTTGAGTGTGGTCCCCCTCTTTAATTCAATGCCCTCCCATGAATCGCGCCTAGTCATCCGCCGTGGATCTGACGTGGCGCCTAGTCATCCGCCATGTGTCGCGCTCTCGGTTGTCCTCACGTTCACAACCAAAAAGTGGTTCACATTTGAACCCACCCCTATATATAACGGAGCGGAAAGTTCAAATGTGAACCTATATTTCATTGTGAACGTGAGGACCACTAAAATCACGCCACGTGGCAATATTCACTCTGAATATCATGCATTATTCAGAGTGAATAAAGGCGCCTAAGCTTTATTCACTCTGAATAATGCATGATATTCAGAGTGAATATTGTCATGTGGCGCGATTTTAGTGGTTCTCACGTTCACAGCCAAAATTGAGTTCACATTTGGTTGTGAAGTGAACTCAATTTTGGTTGTGAACGTGAGGACGAATCTCAACCACACATCTTCGATACGGTGGACGCGATCACGGAGGATTGACACGATTCATGGGAAGGTAGAGATTATTAAAGGGGGGGACTGCTCAAAGCCGCCTTTGTTGACCGAGATGAGTGGTTGAGATTACTTATTTGTCTCTCTCTCTCTCTCTCTATATATATATATATAGAGAGAGAGAGAGAGAGAGGAAAGTTCAAATGTGAACCACTTTTTGGTTGTGAACGTGAGGACAACCAAGAGCACGACACGTGGCGGATGACTAGGCGCTACGTCGGCTTTGAGTGTGGTCCCCCCCTTTAATTCAATGTCCTCCCCATGAATCGCGCCTAGTCATCCGCCGTGGACATGACGTGGTGCTTAGTCATCCGCCACGTGTCGTGCTCTCGGTTGTCCTCACGTTCACAACCAAAAAGTGGTTCACATTTGAACCCACCCCTATATATATATATATATATATATAGAGAGAGAGAGAGAGAGAGAGAGAGAGAGAGAGAGAGAGAGGTCATTTTAGAGAGAGAGGTCATTTTAGAGAGAATTCAAAAGGGTTCCATACTAACAATATTAGAAGTTTGTAGGGTATTATAATACACTATGGTGCTATGACAAATAAGTATATGCAGTAGTTGAAGATTGAAGGGTTGTATAGGAATACTTACACCAGCATGATATCCTCAACATTGGATGCAATTGGTCCTAAAATTTCTACAGTCCCTCCACCACATAAGGCTCTGAGAATACGAATGAAGATAACACCAGACCATTTAGTTAAAAACACATCTTTCACCGCCGCATCTTTTCAAGAAATTAAACAACATTTTCAAGATACTTGTTCAAGTTCTGAAAGATGAATACGAGGATGGAGTATCTGTAGAAACTTACCCTTTGAGGTTGGTACGTCCATATGTTGTTTTTAATCCCACAACACCACAAAGGGAAGAGGGAATACGGATTGAACCTGTGATTAAACATTAATCACCATGTTAAGTTTCAAGAAATAAAGAATGGAGGTAGGTTCATTGGTTCAATATATATGCAATACAACCTCCTCCATCTGTTCCTAATGCAGCTGAACATATTCCAGAAGCTACAATGGCTGCTGGTCCTGATGAAGATCCACCTGTATACCTCTCCGGATCATGCGGATTTCGTGTGGTCCTGGTGTTTACAAAATGGGCATCAGTCAAAAGTGAAAACACAAGAAATGTTAAAAGAGTGATCAAATGTAAAAGAAACTGAACTTTTAAAAGTAATTGTATGCATTTAATTACCCATGTTTTGAGTTGTTTCCGGTAGTTCCTTGGCCCATTTCATGCATATTGGCCTTACCGACCAGAATCACACCACAACTTCGTAACCTTGATACAGAAACTGCATCCCTTTTGACAGTGTGTACCTCGTGAAACCATGTCGTCCCACCTGCAAGCGGTTAAACCTATATTTTTTGAGCTTGTTGGCTAGTCATAAAGCTACATATTTAGAAAGCTATTTCAAGTATGATACATATATACCCTTAGATGGGTGTGGATAGCAATCTATATCATCCTTGATTGCCATGAAGATACCATCCAATGCTGACAATGCTTTTCCTACATACACATGTACAGGATAACAGGACCATGCATCAACTGATCAGATTGAAATCAATATATATATGAGATACAAGTTTGTCTACTAAATACTTTTCTGGAGGTTTAACTATCACCAATAGGTGAAAAGTACGTGTGAGTTTAATTTACAGTATAAAAATATTATATACTTCAAAAAGAAAAACATCAATATCGAAGCATATACATGTTTGTACCTTCTTGAAACCGCAGGGTTGAAGCTGCAGCCTGCTTTCTTACATCCTCGGCATCAAAAGAAATCAATAGAGGGGTTGGGGGTTTCTTATTGCTGAATTCTTCAATTGCAGAGATAACATATTCTGCGACCTGTTAAACGAAGGTTGACATATCTTTATAAAGCATCAAAGAGGACATGAAAGAACTTATAGAAAATCGGGTGATCACATTACCATTGATGGGGTTGTGATCTTTGACTTGTAAAAATATGCATAATCACGAATCTTCCAGTAGCGGAATGAATCCGAGGTCAGCCAGCTGGTAGTAGGATCATATGGGAGAAGACATCTCATGGCTGACTCAACTTGATCTTCAGGATTGTTGTCTTCCTCGAGACAAACCACTCCTCTTTCTGGTTCTAATTTCAAATTTCGAACCCAAGAGATCACTTAAATGCTTATGGGAGCTTAAAATAGTAAGCACGGCCATGCCTTATAATAAAGCATGGCCGTGCACAGTAACCCGTGATGCAATGGAAACTATATGGGATTTTTAGCACGAGCGTGCTCGATAATCAGGCACAATTGTGCATAATGATAAATGATGCAATCAAGCATGACCGCGCTTAGTAATAAATGACAAGGTAGAACTTTTGGGATTTTTGGCACTGACCATGTAAAGGAATATGGACCACCTAATCTTATTGTTGAATTCTTCAAGCATGGTGATAAAAAAGTTTTTAGCGGTTAGATCAGGCATTGATTTTTATGGGTTTAGTATGATAGCAATTTGTTTACCATATGGTGCACTTTAGTGGCATAACCATAGGCTAAACTGTACACACACAAAGGTTGCTTAAAACTGTGAATTAAATTGACAATTCAAAGTTTCATAGTCTTTATAATCCATTCGAAATAAAATAATCATTTAGGTACAAAAATAAAATACTTATTTCTATAACAAAATCAGTGGATTATTGATTATAAAAGATATAGTTCTATTGATGTATAAAAATACTTATTTCTGTAACAAAATCAGTGGATTATTGATGATATAAAAATAGGAATTTACATTTGTTTACATCAAATCCAAACAATTTGTTTCTTTATTTTGACATTTATGAATTTACATTTTTATATTTTTGATCATTAAATAAAAGTCAATCATTATTTTTATTGGATTTGATGTAAACAAATGGATTGAAAAGTTAGATGGCCCCTTTCGAGATTTTTTTTTTTAATCCGATCGATGGCCTATTTGAATATTTTGTTTTTCAACGTTTAGTTAACCTTCAAATTAATTTTCCTTTTTTACTTTTACTCTTTGAGTAACTTACAAATCCAAATCCAACTTTTATTTTCTCAACCTTACAATAACCAAAAAACTTTAACCAACTTTTGGAATACTATATGGTTTGACGACTTTCCGCTTTATTATATTTTATCGTATTGAATATTAATATGTATATTATTTGTTTATGTATATTTAAACTAATATCTTTATAAATGAATCAAACGAAAGCATAAATATTTAAAAAAGGATGAAAACATTGAAAAGGAAATTACATTAATCAAATCAAATGAACACATAAATAAAATTAAAAACAAAAACCAATAAAAAGAGAGTTGACAAAATCATGGTTCCAATCAAAAGATGATGATGGAAGTACAATTCAAAAAGGAGGCATCAACTGGTTTCTCTCTAGTCTCTAGTCTCTACTACCAAATCATGATCCAAAGGCTGCATTTATGGGTTTCATAATTAATCAAATAACAAAAATACAAATGTAAACAAATGACGTCCGAAAGATTGTTTGAGAAATTGAGTCTAACGTGTAAAGCAAGAGAAGGGGATTTGAACCGTTCATCACTTTTAATCTTATGTTCTTCAATGAATTGCGTTTTAGAAGACAATTGACCTGGTGCATCTTATATTGTTGCATCTCATCCTAATATGTATCCATTTCTAGGGTCGGACCAAGAACTTTTTTACACAGTGCACATTTTTTCGTACGTTTTTATTAATGTGTTTTCATCTTTTTACCAACGTTCAATATCGTCCAATGTCAGGGATTTTAAGTTTTTTTAAACCAATTTCGAGGGACTTTTTCGATCTTTTGTTTGATTAGAGTTCTTTCCGGTTTTTTGGTTGATTTCAAAGTTTTATTTTGTTGATTACGAGGTATGGTTGCACCTTCCAAAATAATACGGTTGCCCATTTAAAACGATACACTTGCACCTTTCACAAACCTAAAACTTTTTACCTTACTACACACACACACACACACACACACACACACACACACACACACATATATATATATATATATATAGAGGAAAATTCAAATGTGAACCACTTTTTTGTTGTGAACGTGAGGACAACCGAGATCGCGACACGTGGCGACTTTGAGTGTGGTCCCCCTCTTTAATTCAATGCCCTCCCATGAATCGCGCCTAGTCATCCGCCGTGGATCTGACGTGGCGCCTAGTCATCCGCCATGTGTCGCGCTCTCGGTTGTCCTCACGTTCACAACCAAAAAGTGGTTCACATTTAAACCCACCCCTATATATATATTACCTATTTAAAAGGACACAAAAACCAACAAACATTACCTATAATTTTGCATAAACTTTCGAAAAAAAAACCCATGCCGGCGACTTTAGATGCAACTTGTAAAGTTGTGTGAATCATATATGATTTTATAAGTTAATTTTTCTAAATCACCAGAGTGCAAAGGTTTGCAGAATACTAGTTTTGATAATTTAAGAAGCAATCAATAAATAAATGCATTATGGGAGATAAGAGAAGGTAGAGAAGATAAAACCTTGAGGAGGAAACTCAGGCCTAAACATTGGTGGTTCTGGTATCACAGTCTCCCTTAACATCTGCATCACATGAATACAACAAACCTACTTTCAAGATTATAATTCCATAATCAATATTTCATTTTGAAGAAGAAATTAACACAAACAAACCTGTTGTATTTTGTTTTGTTTCTTCAAGTAAGTAAGGATGAGAGAGCCAATGAATGGCATTTCAAGCAACTTAACAAAAATCCACACCCACAATCCACTCATATCAGGAGCTGCAGAAACCACTTTTTTATATACTTGACAAGTAATAGTAATAAACAAAAAGATCAAGGGAATTAACAAGTAGAAAAGAAAATGAACAAGAACCTTCGATTTCTCCGGGATCATACTTGACTTTGGCGAAATCGACTTGGGTTGCAGGCAACATGAACATCTTTTTCCCCATTTTCTCAGAATCAATTTATCAAACACTTGGTATGCATTCTATGCTAGAAATGGTTACAATCAAGAATAAGTAACTATGAATGTGTTTTATAGTATATATGTAGTAGCAGTGTTGATGAATGATGATGATTGGTGACATCAAGATTGAGGATGGCAGTGAGATCATATTGTTGAAAATTGGAATTGGATGATGATAATGGTGACATCGCGAGTAAAAGAAGTGTGAAGAAGTTGGTGGATGGATGGGGGCAGGTTTAACTACTACTACTCCCTCCACTCTCTATGCATTTATTTATATCGTAACATTTAATTGCCGATTTAGTCCCATCATCACTCTCATTTATACCTTGACCTTTTAAAATCAAATCAACCATTTTGATTACGGCAATGCTATTTGTATTTGTATTAATATCAAAATCAGGTTGATTAATGCTTTGGAAATACAATGGATTAACGGCACAATTGGTGAAGGGCTCTTGTTCCCGTTCAGACAATTTATTGACAAATATACACTTGATCGGTCCAAGTTGTCATCATTGACTAGTTAACTATGATCTCAACCGTTGATAGACGTGACACGGAGGGTGATTGGTATATGGGTGGTGGAGATCACTTCTCTACTTCGTATTTTTTTCGCACTTCTCATTTGAACCTAATACTATATATATAGGGAGGTTCATTTATAAACCAATAAAAGGTTGTAAACCATGTAAATCAATCACAACCGTTGATCAAAAAAAATCAAAGGAAGATATGGATTCATAATAAATATGGAAATGTGAAATATATGGTAAGTGAATGATTATGGAAATGTGAAATATGGAAATGTTTTTGAAAGTCAATGGTGTGGATTGGTTTACACGGTTTACAATCTTTTATTGGTTTACAAATGAACCTCCTCCCCCCCTCCTCTCTCTCTCTCTCTCTCTCTCTCTCTCTCTATATATATATATATATATATATATATATAGAGGAAAATTCAAATGTGAACCACTTTTTGGTTGTGCACGTGAGGACAGCCGAGAGCGCGACACGTGGCAGCTTTGAGTGTGGTCCCCCCTCCCATGAATTGCGCCTAGTCATCCGCCGTGGATCCGACGTGGCGCCTAGTCATCCGCCACATGTCGCGCTCTCGGCTGTCCTCACGTTCACAACCAAAAAGTGGTTCACATTTGAACCCACCCCTATTACGCGCGATTCATGGGAGGGCATTGAATTAAAGGGGGGGACCACACTCAAAGTCGCCACGTGTCGCACTCTCGGTTGTCCTCACGTTCACAACCAAAAAGTGGTTCATATTTGAACTTTCCTCTCTCTATATATATATATAGACAAAAGTTCGGCTGCGAACTGAATTTTCATTGTGAACATGAGGATAACTAAGAGCGCGTCATGTGGCATATGCAGTCTGAATAAGCATGTATTATGCAGTTTGCATAATACTGAGTGCTGTGTTATGCAGTATGCATAACACATGATTATTCAGATTGCATATGCCATGTGGCGTGCCCTCAACTGTCTTCACGTTCGCAATGAAAATGTGATTCATATTTGAACCTGACCCTATATACACGTCATAACTAAAGCAATATTTTTACCCCCTTCGTTGTTAGATCATGGTTTCTCACATTGATATCTTTAACAGAGAGTCAACAACGACACCTCAACTATCGTCCCTAATCAGGCATTCCTTACAAATTTTCCTTTTATTATTTTCTAATTTGAAACGTAGAAAAATGTGTATTTCAAGCACCATTTACAACCTCTTTTAATGTGGCATTTTTATATCAACAATTGATGAACATGTTCCGAAAAAACTATGACATTCTTCTTGGGATCTTCAATCCTAATGGGTGGTTAGAGATTACGCATCCTTTTTAAACTCTAGCACATTTTGCATCACTCTGTGATGATGGGAAACCACATTTATTCTCTACCGGGCATTTCAGATGAAAACCACAAAAATTGAAAAACTGAGGAACATCTTAGTAACTATTAATCTGTATGCTATGCAGATATGAATAAAAGTAACATATATGAAAAAATTTCAATATGCACTTATGCATAGGTGCACTTGCATAGAATTTAGGAAACCTTTTCAAGTACTTGTATGTACATGTAAATACCATACATTTAAATGGATATTAGGGTCGTCATCAAATTTTCATTTTTTAAGGGTTTATAGTTCTCTATAGCTAAAATATTTAAATCCTAGCAACATTGGTTGTGTTTTATTTGGAAATATTGGGTCTAATTAATAAGAGGAGTTACCATTGTTTACCCTTGATTTCATGGCAAAAGATATGTGGATGAAACCCTGAGAATAGGAAGGGATGATAAAGGCAACATTTTCATATCGGAGAGATCAAAAGAGACCGGTATCTAAAGTCTTGTTGCTTTTGGTGTTATCATATTAATTTTAAATCTTCAATTTGTAATTTTTTATGTGAAGAAACAAATGTTTACCGATTATTACTATGTAAATCTTTCAATTATCATTTAATGTTCACTATGTAAATCTTACCGGTATCATTTAATGTTTAAGTTATAGGTTACGATGGAGTTAAAAGTTGAGGTTAATGCGAAAAATAATGGTGTTCACGGGTCGGGTTGAAGGCTTTTGATCAACTCAACCCAATCAATATATCAATCTATATATATATATATATATATATATATATATATATATATTAAAAAGAAGAACCACAAAGTATTAGGGGTGTTCAAAATATACGAAACCGAAAAACCGAACCGAAAAACCGGCGAACCGACCGATTTTTAGGTTAACCGAACCGGGGTTTTCAAAATTTTCGGTTTGGTTAACCAAACCACAATTTTTTTTCGGTTTTTCGGTTTGGTTACGGTTCATGATTTTAGTGACTGATGGTTAACCGAAAACCGAATATATATATATATATATATAGAGAGAGAGAGAGAGAGAGAGAGAGAGAGGGAGGTTCATTTGTAAACCTAAAATATATTGTAAACTTTATGAACTCATCGTGGCCCTTGATAAAAAAAAATCAAAGGAGGATATGGATTCAATGAAAGTATGAAAATGTGAAATTTATGGTAAGTTAATGATTATGGAAATATGGGAATGTGAAATATGGAAACATTTTTTAAAATCAATGGTATAGATTGGTTTACACGGTTTACAAGATATTTGAGTTTTACAAATGAACCTCCCTCTATATATATAATTATATATATATATATATAGATAGATGTATATATATATATTATATTTTAATGTAGGACTATATTGTAATTCACTATAAAATTTATTTAGACCAACTTTGTAAAGAAATAAGTTATTACAATAAGATCATATATTGAATGATAGGCCAGGGACCATTTATGTAATTATGTAATATCATATTCTTGGAAAGTTACCCATTTTCAAATATTTGGGCATCAATTCTATATATATTTTGATGCCCTCTTTTTTGGTTTTTTAGGGTTTTGAATAGCAGCCGCCAGCTAGCACCTTGACACCTTCTCCCATTTCATACATCCATTGATTTTACTGCAAAAGCATTCGGTGAAAATCAACCTTCAAGGTAAACTTTTCTCCATTAATGTTATTTTACTTTTCTCCCACCATTTATTATTTTGTTGATTTTTTAATAAGTAAAAATACTGTCTTTTTTACAGTGAAGAAAATGTCAAGCTTAGGAAACAATGATAAAGAGGAAGAAAACTTGATTAACCAAGAATCACATGTTGTGATCGATATTGAAGATATTGGGATGGAGAAGTTTAGTGAGAGCAAGAAGAAGGAACCTGAGTCTCATATAAGGCAGGCAACTCTCAGTGATAAAAAGAAAAGGTCAGCTTATTGGGAGCATTTTAATAACACTGATAAACCTGAGTTTTTTGAGTGCAAGTACTGTCAACAACGAGTTCGGTATGTGGCAAAAAATGGGACAAGTGTTTTAAAAAATCACATTGAAAGATGCAAGCTTTTCCCTACCAACTTGAATAAGAAGCAAAAACTTCTTGATTTTGACTGTGATGATAAAACAGGAACATGTGTTCCCAGGTTGTAGGTTTTTGATCATTAACTTGCTAGGAAAGCAGTTTCAAAGATGATTATGATGGATGAGCTACCTTTTGTTTTTGTTGAACGTGAAGGATTCCGTGACCTATGCAAAGTACTGTGTCCTCAGTTTTGTGTTCCTTCACGTTCGACCATTCGTAGAGATTGTTATGGTCTATTTGTCGAAGAAAGGAAGAAACTTAAAACTTGTTTTAGGAATTTATCTTCAAGGGTCAGCCTCACAACAGACACATGGACTTCTGGTCAAAATTTAAGCTACATGTGTCTTACATCGCACTTCATTGATGATAACTGGAAATTACATAAAAGAATAATCAATTTTTGTCCAATTGCCGGTCATAGCGGGGAGCTTATCGGTAAGGCGGTTGAAAAGTGCTTAATTGAATGGGATATTAAAAGAATTTTGACTATGACCGTGGATAACGCAAGTTCCAATGATCTGGCTGTTCAATATCTAAAAAGAAGAATCAATCATTGGGGAGGGGGTGTCTTAGGAAGTAAATATTTTCATATGAGGTGTGCCGCTCATATCTTGAATTTGGTAGTTAAAGACGGGTTGTCTGATCTTGGTACTTCCATAAAGAAAGTCCGTGCTGCTGTTAGATATGTTAGATCCTCTCCGGCAAGGCTCAGAAAGTTCAAAGAGTGTTGTTGAAGAGATGATAGAAAGCAAAAAGCTCATTTGTTTAGATGTTGAAACTCGATGGAATTCGACATTCTTGATGCTAGAAAGTGCTTTAACATTTCGAGATGCATTTGATAACATGAAATCTAAAGGGGGTCCTTACATTAAGGAGCTTAACAAGTGTGGGGGTCCGCCAAATGATGATGATTGGAATGTGGTTAGCAGTTTTCTTCCATTTTTAAGAATCTTTTATGATGCTACATTGAAGTTGTCGGGAAGTCGGTATGTGACAAGTAACCATTATGTGCCTGAGGTATATGGGGTTGGGTATTTGATTGCTACTTACTATGGAAACATGGATGAAAACATTAGAAAGATGGCCAAACTGATGAAGTTCAAATATGATAAATATTGGTCTAATGTTGAGAATGTTAATGTCTTGTTGTTTGTTGCCTTAACACTTGATCCAAGACACAAAGGTGATTATGTTGAATGGGTTGTCAAGTCCTCATATGATGCTGAAAATGCTAAAACGTTGATGAAATATATCGACACATCATTAGAAGCCTTGTTTCAACATTATGCCTCTTCTATGCCTCAACAAAAGAAAAAACCCAAATCATCAGATGGTACTAATTCTACTTCCAATCAAAGTGAGAAGGAAAGTTTTGAAAATGCAATGGATGCCCAACAACTTTTGAACATGAGATATAAGATGGAAAAGGGGACTTCAGAAACCATTGAGAAGAAAAATGAGCTAGAAAAGTACTTGAAAGATGAATGTGAGCCTACTGAATCTGGTTTTGATGTATTACAATGGTGGAAGGATAACCAAAAGAGGTACCCCGTAGTTTCCATGATGGCTCGTGATGTGCTCACAATACCGGTTTCCACAGTTGCCTCAGAATCGGCATTTAGCACCGGGGGTCGTGTTCTTGATTCATTTCGTACATCTTTAACTCCAAGAATGGTGGAGGCTCTTGTTTGTACTCAAGATTGGCTACATACTTCTCGAGGACCTCTTGTTGTAGAGGATAACTTTCTTGAATTAGAAGAACTGGAGAACAGTAAATTTCTTACTTTCCATACCAACTATTCACATTTAATGATTTATAATGTGTTGTATTATTAATATAGCTATATAAACTATAATAATAGTGTCATACACTCATACTCTTTTTAATTGTAGGCATGGAAGAATTAGTATTGGAGCAACCAATTGATGAATCGCTCGCAATGTTGGAAGACTATTAAAGTGCAAAGACTTTGGAGGATTAGTGAAACACTGAAGTGAATCTTTTGCTTTATATTTTGGATGTCCTTTTTGGGTGCTACTTCTTTATCTATAGCTTTTGGGTAGTTTGGTGCAGATTATGTGGTTTGAAAAGGTAGAAAACTATGGACAGGTTATATTTTGCATGCTACCAGTTAGCATAGTTGTCTTTAAGTAGTAAGTGGTTAAACTGAACATTCTGTAATTAATAGGTTTTTGAACTTGCAGCATATGAATTATAAGAAGTTAATGTACATGTGATGTTGCAAATTTAATTTACATATTTATTAGATTGAATGTTATTAAAAATAGGTTAATTGGTTAACCTCATAACCGAACCGTCAAAACCGATAACCGATTACCAGTTAACCGACGTTTTCGGTTTAGGTTTAGGTTCACTATATCATCAAACTGAATTTATCGGTTAACCGGTTGTCGGTTAACCATCCATGAGCAGCCCTACAAAGTATCATGTGGCGTCCTCTAAAGACTAGGAACTCATTTATCTTTTTTCTAAGAGTTTTGATTTTTTTAAAATATTAGATATGTAAAGACTTTTCTATCCCTATATTGAAAACACAAAGTTCATTGAAATAGGGTTGTTTTGGTCATTTTAAAAAGTGTAACCTTCAAATCCTTCTATATATTTATTCTTGAAAATGAAACCTCCAAAATAAAGTATTTTTCATTTTTGAAGGTGAAACGTACAAACCTTCATTTGCTCATGCATAAATGTTCATTACTAAATGTTTTCTTCTTCCTCACCATCACTTGACTCATTTCACAAACCATATTTTCTTCAACGTCATGTTTTTTAAGGTAAATTCTTTTTCTCCCTCTCCATTACTTGATTTTTTGTTCATTTCACAAGGTGTTTTTATTCAACAAAATTGTTTTCGGTATATTTTGTGTAATAACCGGAATTTTAGGATCGCGAAAAGATTTAAATTTAGTAATCGATCGGAGACCTATTTTGAAAAATATATGGTGAGCAAGGACCAAATGTGAATTTCTTAAAAGTTGTTAATTTTTCTACTTTAAGTGGGTTTGGCCATTTCTGATAAAGATTTAGGAGGTCATGGGCTTAAGCCCATGGTATAAAATGGCAATTAGGGCAAACTTTTGCCATTTGGGGAAAAAGATTGAGAAATTAGTGTGTGTGTTTCGTGTATCAGAGAGGCGAAGAAGGAAAGGGTTATCGCATCATCTTCATCGTCTTTTTGCGTAAGTTTCCTCTATTTTATGATCGTAATCTTGAATAGAGTATAATAAGATCGGTTTCTAGATTTCATTGCGATTAAATTGTGAGTTTTGAGTCAATTCAAGATGGATTTTCGGGTACCAGGTTTGATCTCCTCGATGCTAGGAAAGTCCGAGTCGGACTACTCCAATAGTCCGAGTCGGACTTGGGTAAAACCTGAGTTGGACTTGGGGCTATTCCCGAGTCGGACTTTGGACTTCTCCAGGTTGGACTTCAGATTTATTCGAGTCGGACTTTGGTGTAATCCCGGGTCGGATTTCGGGTAGATCTTGAGTCAAGATTTGGGGAATTTCGACCCTAGGGTTAGATTTCTGAGGAAGATCCTGTGGTGATTTATTTCTATAGAAAGGAAAAATTTTCGAGAGGCGCTGCCCCCTCAGACCCCGCAAGGGCGGTCCCCCTTGACCCCATCCGCTAACCGGCTAGCAGAACCCCCGTGCTGAGTCAACCTAGGAAAAACACTGTTATGGGTCAAAACAATCTCTAAGCTTGAATTATTGATGTTATAGATTTGTTGAGTCGAAGGTGTGTGGTAACTGTATGTTGTGGCTAGGCTCGGGTGAGTTCCCTTGCCAAACCCTTTTTATAAAACCAAAGTGTTTATTGAAGTGTTTATTGAAATGATTTATGAAGTGCTTATTGAAAATGGTTTGTCGAATTCTGCTATTGACAACTAATGATCATCTGTATATCTATGAGCATGCTTATATTGAATTGCAAGCGTGTTTAAATGTACGGGGGTGAGTTGCATAGTGGACAATGTGTACGAAGGGACAGTACATCCCTTGGGAGTGAGTGCATGATGTGAAGCACGAATACGTTTCATCCTTCCTTAAAAAGGCATCTACACGGAGGGGACTGCCACTAGTGAAGTTAATGGGAGTTATTATGGGGTGGTGTGGAGCACGAACCTATTTCGGCCTTCCTTAAAAGGGCATCTACATGGGGGGGCCTGCCACTTGGGATAGTAACGGGGCGGGGTTTGGGAAAGGTACCCCCTTGCCCGGCCTCAGCCACACTTTTAGATAACCGGCCCCGTCCCCGACCCTGGCCCCGGGCGGTACGGGGATCCCATCCCCGTCCGCGACTCATTACCTGATCAAACCCGAAAAATCCCCGGTCAACCACCCGGTCCCTGTCTCCTTCCATTTTTGACCCAAATTGACTCCATTTTTACTTGATGTATGATAACACCAAAATTATACATGTTTTGGCTGAGCTTATTTGTATGACTTTACCCCATTTCTCACCCATTTCTGATCATTTCACTCAATAAATGAGCTTATTATTGTTTATGTAGGATTTGGAGGCCGTGGAACGGAAAAGTACGAAAAAGGCGAGAAAACGTGAAAAATGCACAAGTTCAATACGGTAGCCATCTGGCGTCCGCGAAATTCCGATCTGGCGCCGCCAGGTTCGACAAAGATGAAGACCAGGGTTTGACCTAAGTATCTGGCGCCGCGAAACCAGCAGTCTGGCGATCGCCAGATGGGCCCTGGACGTTTTCTTTTAAATACCAGCCTCCTCCTTCAGTTCAAGATACGAAGCAAGGACGTTTAGAGATCACGAGATACGAGGCAAAGACGAGAGTGAAAGTCAGAGTGGTGCCGATACGCTGCGGGGTTCGATCTTTGATCATCCGTCGTTGTACTGTCGGTATCATGTCTACTATCATGTTTTCTGTTTTAATTATGTTTAGTGAGTAGTTTTTAATAGTGGTACTTGTCATGGTCGATGAACCATTGTGGATGATGATTTCGTAATTAATGTTTATTGGTTTGTTTCTGGTTGATTGAATGTGTGTTATGGTTCCGTTCTGATTATTATTGTTTGGTTATTTGAACTCATTGGTTGGGTGTATCTGTTTGACCAGAATAGATAGACTCCGATAGGATAATCAACCTACCTTAACCTACCCTTGGACCAAGAGAGTTGTGTTAAGTGGTTACTTGGACCGAGAGTGACCTGGAGGTAGAAAACCATACAATAGAATTAGGATCGAATTTCCGGTATTACGTTGTTTGACAAACGACCTAGTATTGGAGCTAGGAGGACCAAGACCTAGTTAAAAGCCATAATCACTACATGTTAGGGTGTCCTTGACTTAAATCCCTACAATAACCAAAACAACCAAACTTTTGGCCTATTTAAATCATCCACTTGGGGAATCACTATACCATGATAAGTGCTACTGTTTTCCGTCATATAGTTCTTAATCAATCTTTTTAATTGCTTTCTTAGTTTGTAGTTAATTTATTTGTCTTTTTAAGTATTCAAACCTTTTTCATAAAAACCCCCCAAAAAGCTTTAGGTTAATTAAACTGATTTAGATTAATAGTCTACGATAACTTGACCGTTCCCAGTGGTAGATACGATACCTGGACTTTCCTACACTATATTACTCACGATCAGGTACGCTTGCCTGTATATGTGGTAAGACAATGGCTAGGCATTAGAGGTTAAAACTTGTTACGCTTTTTATGTATAATAATTACCGCACCAAGTTTTTGGCGCCGTTGCTGGGGAACGGTAGTTGTTAGATTTTAGTCTTTATTAGTTTTGTTAATCGATCCTTGTGAGGGATTCTATCCCTTGCAAGTTTTTCGCTTTCTAGTTTAATTAGTTATTTATATTTTTATTTTATCTCTTTGTTTCCCGCAAGTTGCCCGTAACCGTTTGTTGTGGTTTCGGTCACGGTAGCCTTGTTAGAGCCATTTGAGGAGCCAGAGAGAGAATTCAGAAAAAGAAACAAAAAGAAGTCAAAAGCCGACAAAGTTCGCCCGAGAACTTTGATTTTTGAGATGGGAGACGAGGCACCGATGTGGACCACCAGGAGAGCCGCTCCAACCGTACCCACCAATCCGATCACGAAGCCGGGCCTAAACAAGGAAATCCCGGGGAAGCTCCTTCACATGATCAAGGACCTTACCTTCGACGGGAAAAACAATAGCAATCCTATCGTTCATATGGAAAACTTCGTGGATGTATGCGATATGTTCAAAACGGAGGAAGGCCAAGATGATGCGATTCGTCTCCGAGTCTTTCCTCTCACACTTACCGGAGAAGCTAGAGCCTGGTTGCGTTCGTTAGAGCCAAGCTCCATCACTACTTGGGAAGGACTTCGTTCAAAGTTCCTTTCCCGATTCTTTCCACCATCTAAGATCGACAAGTTAAGAGCCGAGATCCGATCCTTCCAACAAGATGACGGGGAGACCATATCCGAAGCATGGGAATGTTTCAAGCACCTTCTAAATTCGTGCCCGAGTCACGGATTGAATAAGAGTGAACAAGTCCAAACTTTCTATAGTGGACTTGCTTATTCTTCACGAGCTACATTGGATTCATCTGCCGGAGGTGTCTTTATGTACAAAACGCCTACGGAAGGTTACAAGCTCCTCGAAGACATGCTCATACACAACATAGATTGGAGGACGGACAAGCGCTTGCAAATTCCGAGGATGGATGGAAAAATATCAACCGACTTCGATCCATCCGATGAACTAGCCGCTATGAAAAACCAACAGGTAAAGTTTGAACGCAAAATCGAAGAACTAATTAAATCTGTTCATGCTTTGCAGGTTGGATGCGAGGAGTGCAATGGACCACACCTGACTAAGGATTGCCCGAACCGACCAATGATGACACCCGAGGAGGTGAACTATATCAACCGGGGCGATTAGCAAGGGAGGTGGAACAACAATCGTAACTTCATTCCGAGACCTCCCGGTTTCTTTGCACCAAATCAGCAAAACCAAAGACCGGATGGAGAGCCACGTGTTTCTATCGAGGATCGGATTGTCCAATTCATGGATATGCAAAAGAAGCTAAACGATGAGGTAAGTTCATACTTACGTAACCACCAAAGTACTATTCAGAATTTGGAATTGCAGGTTGGACGTGTTTCGCAAATGCTAAGTGAATGGACTCAAGGGGAGTTACCGACGCAAACACAAGTCAACCCGAAGGTGGAGAACGTGAAGCCGATGCTCATGATGACCGGAGAACCATCAAAGAAGAAGTGGACGGACATTTACACGAAGAAGTATGTTGAGAGCGACAGTGGTAGTGAGCCCGATTATGCCACGGATTACGACTAAGAGGGGTTCACCATTTCGTTCGAACATCTAGGTCTTAAAGGACCCGTTGCTTCAAGTGATGATGAGGAGGAAGATGGAAAGCAAGGCGGATACGCGGAGTTCATGATACTGAAGAAAGAAGATAAAGGTGATACCTCCAAAATTATACATATTTTACTAACATCATTTCCCCACTTTTGTCTTTATTTTGAGAGCAATTATGATACAGTTTGACTAAAAAAGGCTTGAATCCTAGTTTTGCAGGTTTTGGAGGCACTTTTGCAGAAAAATAGAAAAAGAGGGAAAAAGCGTCAAAAGTGGATACTTTGTGAAGAAATGGAAAATGGCAATTTAAAATCCATTTATGATCTTTCTTTCCTTCCAAATTAATGGCTTCCTCCCAAAGAAAAGATCCATCAAATCTGGAATATTCCAGAATCCTTCCAAGTCAGTTGCTTCCTCTCTAAGAAAATATCTGATTAAGATTTGGAAGAGATTTCAGTTCCAGATGATTCTAGAAGGTTCCAAGATCCTCCATCAATTAGAAGACTTCTTCCCAAAGCAGGATCTTCAGCATTTAAGGAAAAGATGATCAAATTGAAGATTTTGGAGATTCGGTTACCATTTCGCGCCGCCAAGCTGCCCATTTCGCGCCGCTAAAGAAGTCGATGGAAATCTGGAAGATGGAGTTACCCGTTTAGCGCCGCCAAACTTGCCGTTTAGCGATCGCCAAACGGGGCCTGCCGAGTTTATTATAAATAAAGGCCTTGGTCATTCAGTTTTAGTCATTCACCATTATTCAGTTTTCTGTAATTCTCTCATAATTAGTTTAGGTTAGATGTTGGGGGCCGCTTAGGGTTTCCAACCCGAGAAGTTGGAGGCTCGATGTGACGGCTACGGAGGAGATGATTCGAGAGGATGATGCGCCAAATCTGCCGGTCTTTAGTATGGTTTGGTTATTTATCCGTCTATGTATTAAACTCTCGTGTTATTATGGTTTGAATACTTTGGTTATTTAATTAATAGATTTATGATTGTTGAATGTTTAATCTGAGGTTCCTATGTTCTTGTTTAAATCGTGGTTATTCGATTCGTGAATAGGTTTAGCCAGTTGACCGATACTTGCTAGACTCCCTTTGGGTTAATTATCATCATCACTTTTCACTCCGGTGACACGGAGGGACGTAGTGACCAATCTCTCGGACCAGAGTAGGATTGGACGATAGGATTCCACAACTTAGCATTAATATAGGGTGACTTTCGCTAGATTTGTTGACACCAAATCCTTGTGTTTGGGCCGGGAACCAACCTGGTTGATAATCTCAGATGTTCATGTATGATACATTCATTAATCTATATCTTATGAAAGTAAATCATAATGGATTCAATTATCTCCGATGTATGTTTGTTCATCAGTTTTCCACTTCTTGGTTAGGTTAATTCATTATCTGTCTTTTATCTTTTAAAAATACTTTTCCAAAACAAAACCCCCAAAAAGCTTTAGGTTAATTAAACTGATTTAGATTAATAGTCTATAAAACTTGACCGTTCCCAGTGGTAGATACGATACCTGGACTTTCCTACACTATATTACTCACGATCAGGTACGCTTGCTTGTATATGTGGTAAGACAGTGGCTAGGCATTAGAGGTTAAAACTTGTTACGCTTTTTATATACGATAATTACCGCATCAAGTTTTTGGCGCCGTTGCCGGGGAACGATAGTTACTAGATTTTTGATCTTTATTAGTTTGATTAATCGATCCTTGGTTGGGAATTTATTCCCGATTAAGTTATTTGCTTTCTAGTTTAATTTTTAATTTTATCTTTTATATTTTTCGTGCTACGCCGGGTATTTGTTTTGTTTCTTTTGCAGATATGGAAGATTACGATGGGATTCCCGATGATGATGTACCGATGTGGGTACTTAGGAAACGCCAACATGAGTCAACGCTAAAAAAGTTACTTGAAAAACCCGTGGCGAATCGATCATCTCTACAACAAAAGGTAAATCGTCCATATGTTACGTCTGAGGATTTTAATAGTTCTTTAATTTTACAGGATGAGACGATGGATGAACAAGCGGATGATCGGCCTTATTGGGATTAAAAGAACAAGATTGGGAGGACCGCATAAGGGATGTCGGCTCACTTGCAGATTCTTTGAGTAAGATGAGGGAGGAATCGGAAAGAGTGCGAGAATCAATGAAGAAATCCGGATGGCTGACTCACTCTACTATTCAGCCACAAGTAAGTTGTCCAAGTGTTAAGGTTAACAGTGATTCTAACGAAAATTTTTTACTTGGACAGGATTCGTACTAAAAAATGAAGGTGGAAGATACTTGGTTCGGAAGGGTGTTGAACTTTCATTACAAGAAGATGCCCGACCAAATGACGAACAACCAATCAAAGAACCTCCAACCATAATGATAAATTCCATGGATCAAACCGTTATCGAAAAGCTTGCGCCACCAATAGAGGATTCATGGGTTCAACATGAGGTACTTCCACCATGGTCTGATTCTGACGATTCTGACGAAGAGTTTTCATGGCAGGTTAATACAACGGAAGAATACCATGATGATGACTGCCTAGATGGACTCGGAGCTTTAATGCAAGATGATCTACCCGAAGAAGCATCGTCGGATCAAACCCCTCCTCAACAAACGGTAAGTCCTCCATTGATTAATAAGGATGAATCAAACAACGGGTTATCGTTTTCACAGGGTATTCCACGCACAGTTCAAGGAGTATTGGCACAAGATCCTTTTTGGGAAGCCAGTTGTCAAAAACAATTGGTTAACCCAACATCCCTAACGACATATTTAAAGGATCTTAGGCCAGACTCGCACAAATCTGATGTTCATTCTACATGGAGACAAGGTGAGAACCGGAATAGTAAGTGGTATGCTACTCTACCTGGCGGGTCGCACAAAGGTAAATCAACAAATCCAGGTATGTACCACTACTATCACCCTTGCTTAATTGCAAGTGAAGGGTGTTTGGTTTTAAACGAGGTTGCTTAAACCCGGAGTCAGGCTCGAGACTCATGACAAAAACAAGCGCTTCTCGGGAGGCAACCCGTGAGTTTTTATGTTTTTCATGCTTTTGGTGTGTTTTTAGGGTGGTAGAGTGTCTTTTAATGTCTAGGATTGATACCCAAATTATTTTGGTCAAAATTTGAAAAAAGTGGACAGAAAGGATTTCGCTTTCGCGAAAATAATTTTCGCTCCGCGAAAAAAAAAAAAAATCTTCGCGGCGCGAAGCTGATTCTCGCGAACGCGAAGAGCCTTCTGTGTTGAATTTTTTTTTTGTTATTTTCAAAGTCTAACTAACCCAAAACTCTTTTTCTCTTACCAAAAGTTGATTCTTATTGTTTTTAACTTCGAATCTCTTCAACTTTAAGTGTGGGAAGACTTTGGCTTTTTCAAACCCTAGTGATACACCATCGTTTTTATAACTTCTCATGCAATAGGTTTTTATTCACTTTAATGTTTTTATATAACTTGCTTGAGATTTTGAAAACTTATCCCTTAGTTTTTAAAGAAAATTATTTTTGTGCAAAAAAGGGATAAAACAAGTTTTAAGTGTGGGAACCCCATGTGGTAACAATTTTCAAAGTCAAATTTTAGTGGGTTCCCATTCTTTAAATAACTTGATTATATGGTTCAATCACTAAGTGTGGGAAAACTTTTTCCAATAGTTTTCCAAAGTCCAATAGTCCAAGCCCAATGTTTTGAAAAGGAGAGTTGAGATTTGTTTTTAAAAGAGATTGTTGACTAATGGTGATGAGAATTTGATGTTGACGTGTTGGTTAGGGTGTTTAATAAAGTTTTTAAATAAAGCTTCTGTCCACATTGTTTTGTAACGCGATTTGACTTGACTTGATTTTGGGTTATCATCCTATCTATCTTAGTTTTATTTTACATTTTTCTTTTTAGTGTGTTTTGTTTGTAGGTTTTGGTGTGGTAAACCCTCGGAGTCTCTTATACTTCATGAGCCGACCGTCAGTTTTAAGTCTCTTAACCTGGGAAGTTTCTGTTTTCCTTTCACCTCTCTACTTGTTTTTAATGGTTGTTGCATTGAGGACAATGCAAGTTTTAAGTGTGGGGAGGGGGTTAAGTAGACTTAACTTGTTTTGATTTCTTAACCCATGGTTTAGTTGTTCTTTATCTTTTTACCTTTCCACATATGCTTTAACTGTTATTGCATTGAGGATACTGCAATTTTTAAGTGTGGGAAGGGGGGTTAAGTAAACTTTCGCTTGTTTGTCCTTTTTGTGCTTAATTGCTTATCTGATTTTATTTGAATTATATGGCATAATTTTTTTCGAAATCCATGATCTTTTCAAAAATTTTGTGGAAGTCAAAAGAGTCTTGCATATAGGATGATACTTTTTGGAGTTTTTATGAGTTTGAAAAAGTCATGTGTATGCTAATTGCCGTTAGTGATCCTTACCCTATTCCGTTGAGAGTTTGAGCCTACATTGCTTATATCTATTCATTTCTGTGAGGATGCCGACTTTGAACCAAGTAGAACTTGTCACTTTGAATGCTTGTCGAGATCACATAAGGAAAGTATTTATCACCATTGCACTGATAGAGGCCTTTGTTTCTAACCCTTTTAGCCTTCGTCAGATGATCTCATCATAAGATTGTCTGATTTGCCTAGCCTTTGATTGAAAAGTGTTCATCTTTAACACTTTATCCCTTGTAACACCTTTGAAGCCTTAGCCTTTTCATTTCTTTACCCACTATACACATTATCCTTTAGCCCATTTATTTTATCTATCTTTTGGCCGTAGCTTAAATTTGGAAGCTTTTCATGTTTTTGGTCCGTTTTATGAATCTGACAAATAGAGAAAGGGATTATGAAAAAGAAAAAGAGCAAAAGAGCCCAAAAGCAACATAGTTGCTGCTCTGAAAAAAAATTATAGAGAGCTTGAAAAGAAAAGATAGAAAAGAAAAGAAAAAGAGAAAACGACTCATTCAAAAAGAAAAATCAAAAGAGTCGATGTGCTTAAAAGAAAATAAATATCGAAGCCACAAATAAGCAATATGCTTAGGCCGATATAAAAGTGATAGTGATAGAAATCCCGAGCTCTAAAAATCTCAAAAAGTCAGATGATTAATTTGGATCTTGAACTGAATTGTTTTCAGGTTTTTGCTACAACCCTTAGTCACTTAAATATATCCTTTATCCTACCCTTAACCCTTAGCCTAACATTACAACCCTAAAGTCCTCTTGACGGTTGACAACTTTTCAGTGGTGGAGATGAGATTTGGTGACAAGCATATGCGTTGGTAAGATGTCGAGTATCAGTGTGATCACCATATATAACATATTACCCTTGAGAGATACACTTGATACATACTTTGTGAGGGTAAAAGGTTGAGCATGACTTTGATAACTTGTGAGGCTCTGATTAGTGTCTGAATTGTGCCTGATTTCTTGCGACTATCCTTGTTCTTTCAAAGCATGATCATGGGTGGAGAATAATTTTGTCGTTATATTTCTTATTTTATCAGATGTTTGCTTGAGGACAAGCAAATCTTAAGTGTGGGAATTTTGATAACTCCAAAATTATACATATTTTAGTAACATCATTTCCCCACTTTTTTCTTTATTTTGAGAGCAATTATGATACAGTTTGACTAAAAAATGCTTGAATCCTAGTTTTGCAGGTTTTGGAGGCACTTTTGCAGAAAAATAGAAAAAGAGGGAAAAAAGCGTCAAAAGTGGATACTTTGTGAAGAAATGGAAAATGGCAATTTAAAATCCATTTATGATCTTTCTTTCCTTCCAAATTAATGGCTTCCTCCCAAAGAAAAGATCCATCAAATCTGGAATATTCCAGAATCCTTCCAAGTCAGTTGCTTCCTCTCTAAGAAAATATCTGATTAAGATTTGGAAGAGATTTCAGTTCCAGATGATTCTAGAAGGTTCCAAGATCCTCCATCAATTAGAAGACTTCTTCCCAAAGCAGGATCTTCAGCATTTAAGGAAAAGATGATCAAATTGAAGATTTTGGAGATTCGGTTACCATTTCGCGCCGCCAAGCTGCCCATTTCGTGCCGCTAAAGAAGTCGATGGAAATCTGGAAGATGGAGTTACCTGTTTAGCGCCGCCAAACTTGCCGTTTAGCGATCGCCAAACGGGGCCTGCCGAGTTTATTATAAATAAAGGCCTTGGTCATTCAGTTTTAGTCATTCACCATTATTCAGTTTTCTGTAATTCTCTCATAATTAGTTTAGGTTAGATGTTGGGGGCCGCTTAGGGTTTCCAACCCGAGAAGTTGGAGGCTCGATGTGATGGCTACGGAGGAGATGATTCGAGAGGATGATGCGCCAAATCTGCCGGTCTTTAGTATGGTTTGGTTATTTATCCGTCTATGTATTAAACTCTCGTGTTATTATGGTTTGAATACTTTGGTTATTTAATTAATAGATTTATGATTGTTGAATGTTTAATCTGAGGTTCCTATGTTCTTGTTTAAATCGTGGTTATTCGATTCGTGAATAGGTTTAGCCAGTTGACCGATACTTGCTAGACTCCCTTTGGGTTAATTATCATCATCACTTTTCACTCCGGTGACACGGAGGGACGTAGTGACCAATCTCTCGGACCAGAGTAGGATTGGACGATAGGATTCCACAACTTAGCATTAATATAGGGTGACTTTCGCTAGATTTGTTGACACCAAATCCTTGTGTTTGGGCCGGGAACCAACCTGGTTGATAATCTCAGATGTTCATGTATGATACATTCATTAATCTATATCTTATGAAAGTAAATCATAATGGATTCAATTATCTCCGATGTATGTTTGTTCATCAGTTTTCCACTTCTTGGTTAGGTTAATTCATTATCTGTCTTTTATCTTTTAAAAATACTTTTCCAAAACAAAACCCCCAAAAAGCTTTAGGCTAATTAAACTGATTTAGATTAATAGTCTATAAAACTTGACCGTTCCCAGTGGTAGATACGATACCTGGACTTTCCTACACTATATTACTCAGGATCAGGTACGCTTGCCTGTATATGTGGTAAGACAGTGGCTAGGCATTAGAGGTTAAAACTTGTTACGCTTTTTATATACGATAATTACCGCATCAAGTTTTTGGCGCCGTTGCC
The DNA here is from genome assembly GCA_030169165.1 of Centaurea solstitialis. NCBI lineage: Eukaryota > Viridiplantae > Streptophyta > Magnoliopsida > Asterales > Asteraceae > Centaurea > Centaurea solstitialis. The sequence goes on along the minus strand of CM058041.1, from coordinate 39,568,631 downwards.
GGGGAACGATAGTTACTAGATTTTTGATCTTTATTAGTTTGATTAATCGATCCTTGGTTGGGAATTTATTCCCGATTAAGTTATTTGCTTTCTAGTTTAATTTTTAATTTTATCTTTTATATTTTTCGTGCTACGCCGGGTATTTGTTTTGTTTCTTTTGCAGATATGGAAGATTACGATGGGATTCCCGATGACGATGTACCGATGTGGGTACTTAGGAAACGCCAACATGAGTCAACGCTAAAAAAGTTACTTGAAAAACCCGTGGCGAATCGATCATCTCTACAACAAAAGGTAAATCGTCTATATGTTACGTCTGAGGATTTTAATAGTTCTTTAATTTTACAGGATGAGACGATGGATGAACAAGCGGATGATCAGCCTTATTGGGATTAAAAGAACAAGATTGGGAGGACCGCATAAGGGATGTCGGCTCACTTGCAGATTCTTTGAGTAAGATGAGGGAGGAATCGGAAAGAGTGCGAGAATCAATGAAGAAATCCGGATGGCTGACTCACTCTACTATTCAGCCACAAGTAAGTTGTCCAAGTGTTAAGGTTAACAGTGATTCTAACGAAATTTTTTTACTTGGACAGGATTCGTACTAAAAAATGAAGGTGGAAGATACTTGGTTCGGAAGGGTGTTGAACTTTCATTACAAGAAGATGCCCGACCAAATGACGAACAACCAATCAAAGAACCTCCAACCATAATGATAAATTCCATGGATCAAACCGTTATCGAAAAGCTTGCGCCACCAATAGAGGATTCATGGGTTCAACATGAGGTACTTCCACCATGGTCTGATTCTGACGATTCTGACGAAGAGTTTTCATGGCAGGTTAATACAACGGAAGAATACCATGATGATGACTGCCTAGATGGACTCGGAGCTTTAATGCAAGATGATCTACCCGAAGAAGCATCGTCGGATCAAACCCCTCCTCAACAAACGGTAAGTCCTCAATTGATTAATAAGGATGAATCTAACAACGGGTTATCGTTTTCACAGGGTATTCCACGCACAGTTCAAGGAGTATTGGCACAAGATCCTTTTTGGGAAGCCAGTTGTCAAAAACAATTGGTTAACCCAACATCCCTAACGACATATTTAAAGGATCTTAGGCCAGACTCGCACAAATCTGATGTTCATTCTACATGGAGACAAGGTGAGAACCGGAATAGTAAGTGGTATGCTACTCTACCTGGCGGGTCGCACAAAGGTAAATCAACAAATCCAGGTATGTACCACTATTATCACCCTTGCTTAATTGCAAGTGAAGGGTGTTTGGTTTTAAAAGAGGTTGCTTAAACCCGGAGTCAGGCTCGAGACTCATGACAAAAACAAGCGCTTCTCGGGAGGCAACCCGTGAGTTTTTATGTTTTTCATGCTTTTGGTGTGTTTTTAGGGTGGTAGAGTGTCTTTTAATGTCTAGGATTGATACCCAAATTATTTTGGTCAAAATTTGAAAAAAGTGGACAGAAAGGATTTCGCTTTCGCGAAAATAATTTTCTCTCCGCGAAAAAAAAAAAAATCTTCGCGGCGCGAAGCTGATTCTCGCGAACGCGAAGAGCCTTCTGTCTTGAATTTTTTTTTTGTTATTTTCAAAGTCTAACTAACCCAAAACTCTTTTTCTCTTACCAAAAGTTGATTCTTATTGTTTTTAACTTCGAATCTCTTCAACTTTAAGTGTGGGAAGACTTTGGCTTTTTCAAACCCTAGTGATACACCATCGTTTTTATAACTTCTCATGCAATAGGTTTTTATTCACTTTAATGTTTTTATATAACTTGCTTGAGATTTTGAAAACTTATCCCTTAGTTTTTAAAGAAAATTATTTTTTTGCAAAAAAGGGATAAAACAAGTTTTAAGTGTGGGAACCCCATGTGGTAACAATTTTCAAAGTCAAATTTTAGTGGGTTCCCATTCTTTAAATAACTTGATTATATGGTTCAATCACTAAGTGTGGGAAAACTTTTTCCAATAGTTTTCCAAAGTCCAATAGTCCAAGCCCAATGTTTTGAAAAGGAGAGTTGAGATTTGTTTTTAAAAGAGATTGTTGACTAATGGTGATGAGAATTTGATGTTGACGTGTTGGTTAGGGTGTTTTAATAAAGTTTTTAAATAAAGCTTCTGTCCACATTGTTTTGTAACACGATTTGACTTGACTTGATTTTGGGTTATCATCCTATCTATCTTAGTTTTATTTTACATTTTTCTTTTTAGTGTGTTTTGTTTGTAGGTTTTGGTGTGGTAAACCCTCGGAGTCTCTTATACTTCATGAGCCGACCGTCAGTTTTAAGTCTCTTAACCTGGGAAGTTTCTATTTTCCTTTCACCTCTCTACTTGTTTTTAATGGTTGTTGCATTGAGGACAATGCAAGTTTTAAGTGTGGGGAGGGGGTTAAGTAGACTTAACTTGTTTTGATTTCTTAACCCATGGTTTAGTTGTTCTTTATCTTTTTACCTTTCCACATATGCTTTAACTGTTATTGCATTGAGGATACTGCAATTTTTAAGTGTGGGAAGGGGGGTTAAGTAAACTTTCGCTTGTTTGTCCTTTTTGTGCTTAATTGCTTATCTGATTTTATTTGAATTATATGGCATAATTTTTTCGAAATCCATGATCTTTTCAAAAATTTTGTGGAAGTCAAAAGAGTCTTGCATATAGGATGATACTTTTTGGAGTTTTTATGAGTTTGAAAAAGTCATGTGTATGCTAATTGCCGTGAGTGATCCTTACCCTATTCCGTTGAGAGTTTGAGCCTACATTGCTTATATCTATTCATTTCTGTGAGGATGCCGACTTTGAACCAAGTAGAACTTGTCACTTTGAATGCTTGTCGAGATCACATAAGGAAAGTATTTATCACCATTGCACTGATAGAGGCCTTTGTTTCTAACCCTTTTAGCCTTCGTCAGATGATCTCATCATAAGATTGTCTGATTTGCCTAGCCTTTGATTGAAAAGTGTTCATCTTTAACACTTTATCCCTTGTAACCCCTTTGAAGCCTTAGCCTTTTCATTTCTTTACCCACTATACACATTATCCTTTAGCCCATTTATTTTATCTATCTTTTGGCCGTAGCTTAAATTTGGAAGCTTTTCATGTTTTTGGTCCGTTTTATGAATCTGACAAATAGAGAAAGAGATTATGAAAAAGAAAAAGAGCAAAAGAGCCCAAAAGCAACATAGTTGCTGCTCTGAAAAAAAAAATTATAGAGAGCTTGAAAAGAAAAGAAAGAAAAGAAAAGGAAAAGAGAAAACGACTCATTCAAAAAGAAAAATCAAAAGAGTCGATGTGCTTAAAAGAAAATAAATATCGAAGCCACAAATAAGCAATATGCTTAGGCCGATATAAAAGTGATAGTGATAGAAATCCCGAGCTCTAAAAATCTCAAAAAGTCAGATGATTAATTTGGATATTGAACTGAATTGTTTTCAGGTTTTTGATACAACCCTTAGTCACTTAAATATATCCTTTATCCTACCCTTAACCCCTAGCCTAACATTACAACCCTAAAGTCCTCTTGACGGTTGACAACTTTTCAGTGGTGGAGATGAGATTTGCTGACAAGCATATGCGTTGGTAAGATGTCGAGTATCAGTGTGATCACCATATATAACATATTACCCTTGAGAGATACACTTGATACATACTTTGTGAGGGTAAAAGGTTGAGCATGACTTTGATAACTTGTGAGGCTCTGATTAGTGTCTGAATTGTGCCTGATTTCTTGCGACTATCCTTGTTCTTTCAAAGCATGATCATGGGTGGAGAATAATTTTGTCGTTATCTTTTTTATTTTATCAGATGTTTGCTTGAGGACAAGCAAATCTTAAGTGTGGGAATTTTGATAACTCCAAAATTATACATATTTTACTAACATCATTTCCCCACTTTTGTCTTTATTTTGAGAGCAATTATGATACAGTTTGACTAAAAAAGGCTTGAATCCTAGTTTTGCAGGTTTTGGAGGCACTTTTGCAGAAAAATAGAAAAAGAGGGAAAAAAGCGTCAAAAGTGGATACTTTGTGAAGAAATGGAAAATGGCAATTTAAAATCCATTTATGATCTTTCTTTCCTTCCAAATTAATGGCTTCCTCCCAAAGAAAAGATCCATCAAATCTGGAATATTCCAGAATCCTTCCAAGTCAGTTGTTTCCTCTCTAAGAAAATATCTTATTAAGATTTGGAAGAGATTTCAGTTCCAGATGATTCTAGAAGGTTCCAAGATCCTCCATCAATTAGAAGACTTCTTCCCAAAGCAGGATCTTCAGCATTTAAGGAAAAGATGATCAAATTGAAGATTTTGGAGATTCGGTTACCATTTCGCGCCGCCAAGCTGCCCATTTCGCGCCGCTAAAGAAGTCGATGGAAATCTGGAAGATGGAGTTACCCGTTTAGCGCCGCCAAACTTGCCGTTTAGCGATCGCCAAACGGGGCCTGCCGAGTTTATTATAAATAAAGGCCTTGGTCATTCAGTTTTAGTCATTCACCATTATTCAGTTTTCTGTAATTCTCTCATAATTAGTTTAGGTTAGATGTTGGGGGCCGCTTAGGGTTTCCAACCCGAGAAGTTGGAGGCTCGATGTGACGGCTACGGAGGAGATGATTCGAGAGGATGATGCGCCAAATCTGCCGGTCTTTAGTATGGTTTGGTTATTTATCCGTCTATGTATTAAACTCTCGTGTTATTATGGTTTGAATACTTTGGTTATTTAATTAATAGATTTATGATTGTTGAATGTTTAATCTGAGGTTCCTATGTTCTTGTTTAAATCGTGGTTATTCGATTCGTGAATAGGTTTAGCCAGTTGACCGATACTTGCTAGACTCCCTTTGGGTTAATTATCATAATCACTTTTCACTCCGGTGACACGGAGGGACGTAGTGACCAATCTCTCGGACCAGAGTAGGATTGGACGATAGGATTCCACAACTTAGCATTAATATAGGGTGACTTTCGCTAGATTTGTTGACACCAAATCCTTGTGTTTGGGCCGGGAACCAACCTGGTTGATAATCTCAGATGTTCATGTATGATACATTCATTAATCTATATCTTATGAAAGTAAATCATAATGGATTCAATTATCTCCGATGTATGTTTGTTCATCAGTTTTCCACTTCTTGGTTAGGTGAATTCATTATCTGTCTTTTATCTTTTAAAAATACTTTTCCAAAACAAAACCCCCAAAAAGCTTTAGGTTAATTAAACTGATTTAGATTAATAGTCTATAAAACTTGACCGTTCCCAGTGGTAGATACGATACCTGGACTTTCCTACACTATATTACTCAGGATCAGGTACGCTTGCTTGTATATGTGGTAAGACAGTGGCTAGGCATTAGAGGTTAAAACTTGTTACGCTTTTTATATACGATAATTACCGCATCAAGTTTTTGGCGCCGTTGCCGGGGAACGATAGTTACTAGATTTTTGATCTTTATTAGTTTGATTAATCGATCCTTGGTTGGGAATTTATTCCCGATTAAGTTATTTGCTTTCTAGTTTAATTTTTAATTTTATCTTTTATATTTTTCGTGCTACGCCGGGTATTTGTTTTGTTTCTTTTGCAGATATGGATGATTACGATGGGATTCCCAATGATGATGTACCGATGTGGGTACTTAGGAAACGCCAACATGAGTCAACGCTAACCTTCCACAGAACACGGAGGTCCCGATAATCCTCGGGAGATCTTTCTTGCACACCGCTCAAGTGAATACCGATATGCGAAACCAAGTCACGAGCTTGGGATATGGAGAAAATCGGATTTACTTTGATCCTAACGGAGAGCCGGTCACACATCTCGATGAACCGTATGAAGATCCTTCTCTGGCCTACAAGAAGAACATGAACCGCCCGTTACTCCCTCATGAACGTGAAAAGAAGACGGAGGATTATCCGAACCCGATACGTCAAAAGGATCAAACAACCAATGGGTCGGGACCCTCAAAGAAGTAATACCGGAAGAAGAAGGGCTCGTCATCCCGACGTGCCAAGAAATGAGCCGAAAAAGGGGTCGAGCTCTAGACCCATTCAAAAACGAAGCGCTTCTCGGGAGGCAACCCGAGCTTTTTCTTTCTTTTTGCATTTTTAGGTTTTTCGTGTGTGTTTTTACTAATCTTTTTGTTTGATATTGCTTAGGTAACCATACGGAGGGGATAGGAGTAAGAATCGAGCAAATCCGACGCGCGATGTGATTTTTGAAAAGTTGGAAACATAAGCCAACTCGCGATCGCCAGTTTTCAAGTTTGGCGACGCGAGGTTGGTAAGTCGTGGTAACAGGTAAAATTTTTCGAATCTCGCGACGCGAGGGGGCCGTTTCGCGACGCGAAGCTTTAAAAATTAGGGTTATATTTCAGAAACCGCCTGTTTCGCGACGCGAAACCCTGGGTTTGGCGACGCGAAGTCGGGGCAGACGGGTTTTTAACCTTTTTTTCTCACTTTTTCAAAAGAACACAACCCTAATTTCTCTTAGGCGCCGCGAACTACTCTCACGTCCTTGGGAAATCCGACCTTCTTGAGCTTCAATTTCATCATTCATCATGACTAAGGTATGTTTCCCAACTTTAATTTCATGAGGATAGCTTGATTTGGTAATTGTAGATCTTGCTTTGGGCATCAATGGTGATTTTATGCTTCTATGGATTTGACATTGTTCTTGATACACCATTGATTGTTAGAGCTTATTGATTGATACATGCACTATATTGTGATTGAAATTTTATTCTAGCATGCTTGTTGATTGTTAATCTAGTGATTGTGCTTTGATGATAAGTGTGGGGATTTTGACAACATCAAAATCCCCCATTCTTGTTTAGCTAGATTGGTTTGTAATTGAAGTTGGACTAAAATTTCAAGTGTGGGGATGTTCCACATCCCCTTTGATTTTGATTTTGATTCTTCATGTATGCATTTGAAACTTGAACTTGTTAGTCGTGGAAGTTTTGTCTCATTGAGTTTTTGATATGGATGAACCTTGTCTTGTGTTTATTAAAAATTTTCTAAGACAATGGTGTTTGAATTTTGTAGAGACAAAGAACCCGATCGTCAACTTCCACCGCAACCAACTTCTATGCACTAGATGGGAGCCACATTTTCACCTACTCATTAAATGACCCTACTTTGAACGGTCCGAAACGGGAGGAGTACCGGGATACCGTTAACCGACTTCTCACCCGTCAAGTTTTGATACCGAGGAGAGTCGACTGGAACCTTCTTCTATCGATGAGTGTTGAGAACACAATCAAGGCGATACTCGAGAAGCACGCCTACGATGAGGATGGCACCGAGTACTATATTTGCCATGCATGGGAACGAGTCTTCGACATTGCCGAGACCCTCTATCGCGAGCTTATCGTTGAGTTCGTGGCCACGTTCCGTTTCGAAGCAATCAAGGCCCTTGAGGAGTTCTATCAGTCGTGCATGACGTTCCGACTCGGTGGGGTTTGGAGATCGCTTTCCTTGGTCGAGTTTGCTGTTGCCTTGGGGATATATACCCAAGATGAGGTTGATGCTCCCGGTTTTATGGAGTACATGTGGGCGACCGCAAAAAGGCCGGATGGTTTTAATCCTCAGTTGGCTTGGGCGATTCTAGGTGAAGGTGACTATGGTGGTAATCTCAAAGTGAAGGGTTTTCTTGCTTCTTCGGATCGACTTTTGCACCGTATGCTCATTCAAGCGGTGAATGCTCGTTCCTCGAGTGAGGAGAAAGTTTCGGTTTATGATCTATGGCTTCTTGAGCAACTCACCACGGATGACAAATATCTGAATGCTCCGTATCTCATCGCCGTTCAACTTGCTAAAGGAGGTGGTTATCGAGAGGGTAGCCGAATGGTTGGTGGCCAGTACGTGACGCTCTTGGCCAAGCAGTTCGGTATCCTTACCGAGGGTGCCGTTGCCTCGATGACGAACCTTGGGGAGATGGGATTGATCGACATGGACCAACTCCGTGGCATGGGTGTAGCAAGGGTTGAGCATATGACCAGAAAGGATTATAATTCATGGATCCATAATCCTCAAGCTTATGGGACGAGCAGTCAACCGAGGGATCAAGCAAGGAGCACGCATGAGATCGGTGGAACGAGTGGGACGAGTGCGGGAGAGCAACCGGCGGAATGGACGGCATATTCGGGTTACCAAGACTTGAGTAACCGACTCTCGGAGATATCTTTGTCTTATGGCCGCCATCATCAACATGTGGAGTACAACACCGTGGAGGCTCTTCACCAAGCCAACTGGCAAAGTGGAGTGATGAACCAGATGGACTCTCATTTCGGTATTCAACCGAATACCGCGTATGCTCCATCACCTTTTTGGCCATACTCCGAGGATGCACCGCCCGGTTACCTGACTTTTGAGGATTGGCAAAACCAACCTCGTGGCCCTTATTGATCTCTCTCTTTTAATCTCTCATTCGATATGGTTGTCGTAAACAATTTTATTTTGTTTTGTTTGTGTTTGGTTTGCTTGAACATTTTTTATTTTTGTTGGTTTGTTTAGGATTTTTAAGTACTTTTAATTGCTTTAGTTTGGTTTAATTTTCTTAGTTCGTTTTTACGTTTTTACTTTTTCTTTTTGGTAGTAGATACAGCGATCTATGATCTTTGATCGAGCACGATTTTGGAACACTCTCTCAGATCAGAACAGATTTCGTCACATAACCCGGGAAGTTTCTCTTTTTCCCAATTACTCCATAATTGTTTTGATTGTTGCATTGAGGACACTGCAAAATTTAAGTGTGGGGAGGGGGTTATGTAGACTTATCTGTTTAAATGGGTTCACTTTTTGCTTTTGGTGTGTCGTTTTTCAAATTTTTGAAAGCTTTGAGATTTGACCCCAATTTTTTTCGAAATCTGAGACCGTTTTTGAGACTGAGTTGCTTGCGTAGGAGAACACTGAATAGGATTAGTTGAGTAAAAGGATGCCTTGGAATACTGATTGCCATGAGTGCCTCACCCAATTCCATTGAGAGTTTGAGCCTTAATTGTTATATCTATTTACTTCGTGAGAAATACCGACTTTGACCCAAGGTAGAACTTGTCATTTGAATGCTTGTCGAGACCACATAAGAGAAGTATTTATCACCATTGCACTGATAGAGGCCTTCATTTCTAACCCTTTTAGCCTTCGTCAGATAACCTCACCATAAGGTTATTTGATTTGCCTAGCCTTTGATTAAAAAGTACTCATCATTAGTACTTCATCCCTTGTAACCATTTTGAGCCTTAGCCTTTTCATTTCTTTACCCACTATATACTTTATCCTTTACCCTAATTGTTTTATCTATCTTTTGGCCGTAACTTAAATTTGATTCTTGAGATGTTTTGATCCATTTTTTCAAATCTGACAGTTTTTATGGGATTGAGATTTAAAAGAGCCCAAAAGCAACATAGTTGCTGCTCTGAAAAAAAAGTAGAGAGGAAAAGAAAAGAAAGAGAAAAATATTTGAGACTCAGAAAAGAAAAAGAAATATCAAAAGAGTCGAGAATGTTGAAAAAAGAAAAGAATATGAGCTGAAAAGATTGAAAAAGAATTTGTGCCCCAAATAAGCCATAGGCTTAGGCCAATTCTAAAAGAAAAGAGAGGAAATACTCATCCTAAAAGTTTCATTGTTCGAAAGTCAGATTGCTTCACTGTTTGGATCATTACTGATTGAGTTTTCAAGTTTTTGTTGCAAAACCCTTAGTCACTTATATATCCTTTATCCTACCCTTAACCCTTAGCCTAATGTTACAACCCTAAAGTCCTCTTGACGGTTGACAACTTCTCAGTGGTGGAGATTAGATTTGGTGACAAGCTTATGCATGCGGGAATTAGTCGAGTATTGGTGTGATCACTTACATATACACTTTTACCCCCCAAGAGATACACTTTATATGATTATTCATACTATGTGAGGGTGAAAGGTTGATCTTGGTATCCGATTGCTTAAAGAGTCTTGTTTGTGTGTTCGATTATGTGAGTATTCTTTGTTCTCTTGGATGATCTTGGATGGAGATAATTTTGGAGTTATCTCTCTTATCTTTCAGTCCTTTGATTGAGGACAATCAAAGCTTAAGTGTGGGGATTTTGATAACACCAAAATTATACATGTTTTGGTTGAGCTTATTTGTATGACTTTACCCCATTTCTCACCCATTTCTAATCATTTCACTCACTAAATGAGCTTATTATTGTTTATGTAGGATTTGGAGGCCGTGGAACGGAAAAGTACGAAAAAAGGCGAGAAAACGTGAAAAATGCACAAGTTCAATACAGTAGCCATCTGGCGTCCACGAAATTCCAGATCTGGCGCCGCCAGGTTCGACAAAGATGAAGACCAGGGTTTGACCTAAGTGTCTGGCGCCGCGAAACCAGCAGTCTGGCGATCGCCAGATGGGCCCTGGACGTTTTCTTTTAAATACCAGCCTCCTCCTTCAGTTCAAGACACGAAGCAAGGACGTTTAGAGATCACGAGATACGAGGCAGGGACGAGAGTGAAAGTCAAAGTGGTGCCGATACGCTGCGGGGCTCGATCTTTGATCATCCGTCGTTGTACTGTCGGTATCATGTCTACTATCATGTTTTCTGTTTTAATTATGTTTAGTGAGTAGTTTTTAATAGTGGTACTTGTCATGGTCGATGAACCATTGTGGATGATGATTTCGTAATTAATGTTTATTGGTTTGTTTCTGGTTGATTGAATGTGTGTTATGGTTCCGTTCTGATTATTATTGTTTGGTTATTTGAACTCACTGGTTGGGTGTATCTGTTTGACCAGAATAGATAGACTCCGATAGGATAATCAACCTACCTTAACCTAGCCTTGGACCAAGAGAGTTGTGTTAAGTGGTTACTTGGACCGAGAGTGACCTGGAGGTAGAAAACCATACAATAGAATTAGGATCGAATTTCCGGTATTACGTTGTTTGACAAACGACCTAGTATTGGAGCTAGGAGGACCAAGACCTAGTTAAAAGCCATAATCACTACATGTTAGGGCGTCCTTGACTTAAATTCCTACAATAACCAAAACAACCAAACCTTTGGCCTATTTAAATCATCCACTTGGGGAATCACTATACGATGATAAGTGCTACTGTTTTCCGTCATATAGTTCTTAATCAATCTTTTTAATTGCTTTCTTAGTTTGTAGTTAATTTAATTGTCTTTTTAAGTATTCAAACCTTTTTCATAAAAACTCCCCAAAAAGCTTTAGGTTAATTAAACTGATTTAGATTAATAGTCTACGATAACTTGACCGTTCCCAGTGGTAGATACGATACCTGGACTTTCCTACACTATATTACTCACGATCAGGTACGCTTGCCTGTATATGTGGTAAGACAGTGGCTAGGCATTAGAGGTTAAAACTTGTTACGCTTTTTATGTATGATAATTACCGCACCAATGTAAATCTCAACTCAATCGCCTTTTTTTCATTTTCCTCTTTAGCCACATATTCATACTATCATACCCATTGGTTCAAAATGGATAGTAATTAACTAATTATAAACAAATCCCCAAAGATCATTTGTTGAATTGCGCCACTGTTAATTTAATTGATCTGCAAGAGCTTTCGATTTGAATGTAACTGCACTACTTTGATTTGGTTTTAGTTGGTGATGGTAATAAAAAAGGTTTTGTTGCTGATGCAAAATAAAATTGGAAACAATGAATTGAGACCTAATACCTAATATAATATATGGAATATTATTATATAGAATATTAAAAAATTATAATATATATATATATATATACCGGGTCCGGGCGAGGCGGGGGATCCTCCATTCGACCCGCTTTGTGTAAACTGGGTATCCCCGGCCCTGGCCTCGTAACCCGTTTTGACGGGGAATCCTCGGCCCCGGTCGGGTCGGGTGAACCGGGTTCCCTACCGCGGCGGGGCAAATCACCATCCCTACCTGCCACTAAATGTTTGGATCTAGTGTGACAATTTCTTTGTTCCGATCCAACGTTGATGGTGTAAAATGTATATATTAAAACAAAACCAAGTTTAACCACAAAATAACCTCAACTAATAACCATTCACAGGCAAGCGTACCTGATCGATAGTAATATAGTCTAGGAAAGTCCGGGTATCGTTCTTACCACTGGGAACGTTCAAGTTACTTAAAACAAATCTTAAAAGTTCAATTAACCTAAAAGGGAGTTTTCTTTTGAAAGCAATTTTAAAACAGAAAAAGATTAAAACTTTACTTAAAACAATACTTAACAAAGATAGTACTGTTAGGAACCGAAGGCGATAAACGCGCAGCGGAAAAACATAAAACCGATTCCCAAACGGATCCATCCTTAAACCTTAACAGATACAAAAGGAGGGTGTTTGGTGTGTTTACCTTTTTGCGAAAATTCTCTAATCGCTAATAGGGGATATACCGCTACTGACACCGTACGAGACTGGTTGCTAGACCACCGTGGATTTCCCCGAAAAACGACTCCGGTCGCCTTGTTCTTCTTTGGCCGCCGGTTTTGGGAGGTAGAGAGAGAGAGTGTTTTTCTTGCTTGAGGAATAAGTTATTAATCACCCCTTCTTATTACCCCTAGACCTTTATTTATATGGATAAACTAGGCAGTGTTTGATTCCATATATAACTCCTCATAATTATCTTCATAATTAAACAAACTGATTAATTATAATTTCTATAATTATTAATTAACCCAACTGATTAATTATAAATAAATAATTTAACTAATTATTTATTTCTTTCTCTCTTTTAATAATTAATAAATAATTAATTATTTCTCACATAATCCAAACATTCTCAATTTTAGTGTGCAGCGGTGTGACCTACTAGTGTCTTATAACATTGGACACGGTAACCCTGTTACTGTCTCGCACACAATCCTAACAGACTCCCACTTGTGCTAGACATGTAACTGAACTGTCACCATTAGCCTAAGGTCCCTAGCCAAACACTTAGGTTAACCAGGTTATAAGATCTCTTATATCCATAGATACAATTCACGCTTGAATTTGTACATAGGTTCATTCCTTTTGCACGAGATATTTCTAAAATGAATTTGAGACATGGAGTGGAGGATTCATTTCTCAAAAACAAGTATTTTTTGACTCTGATTTCGATTGCCTGCAGTAACGAATATTACTAAATAACAACTGTTATTTTATCCGAGCGTGGCCACGCGTTTTCTGCAAATCTCAATCGTCAAGGGGCCCGGAAATATCTCTTTATAGTAGAGGTGCAAATCACTTCTTGACTATCTGCATTTGGATCCACGACTTCCGCTGTATCTAGTCACGTCCCGTATGGCCGCCCTGTTACGGTGCAGCATTAGAACGCGCTAAGAGTACAGTAGTCCTCATGTTCCCAAACCAAATATCTCAGGTCTAAGGACAACCTATCATCAAGTCAATGCTTATGACTGGGGCTCCATGAAGCAGACTTGAAACTGGTCACTTCCAATACTCAAACACTCTGATGAGTATCTATAAATACTTGGTCACATCACTTTTGCTTTTACTCTCTTCTTCGAATAAATCATCAAGTATTTATAATAGCGTTAAACTCCCTATTGAAATTCCCATTTCAATAAGTGGCTACGGAAATTTAGATTTTATTGCAAGACTTTGCATAAATCATGGATACATAAAATATGCAAAAAATAGTTTTAACTTTTGAAACAATCATGAATTAAAACCTCCAATATTTCTATCACACTGTGAAATAAAACTTTACATGATCTAATGTTTCAAAATTAAACTACTGTAATAATAATAAACTAAAACTAGCTATTGGTGTCCAGGTACTGCATCCCAATGGAATTTGCATGAGCCTCATGCTTCACCCACACTAGCGGCTTTGTCAGCGGATCTGCGACGTTGTCTTCCGTCGGATCTGCGAGGTGATATTTTCTGAGCACGTGTCTTGACTTGTGATGCTCTCTAGGTTCCTTTGCTTGCGTCACGGCTCCCGAGTTATCACAGAATATATCGATTGGTCTAGAGACACTGGCAACGACTCTTAGATCCGATAGAAAATTCCTCAGCCAGACAGCTTCCTTTGCTGCATCAGATGCTGCAATATACTCTGCTTCTGTAGTTGAATCTGCAATCGTATCCTGCTTCGAGCTCTTCCACGAGATCGCGCCTCCATTTAGGGTAAAGACGTACCTTGATTGTGATCTGAAATCATCTCTGTCGGTCTAGAAACTAGCGTCAGAATCTCTGATGACACTAATTTCATCCTTAGAACCTCCAAAGATCAAGAACATATCTTTCGTTCTTCTCAGGTACTTGAGAATGTTCTTGACAGCCACCCAATGAGGTTCTCCTGGATTCTGTTGATATCTGCTCGTAACACTTATTAAGTAAGCAACATCGGGCCTAGTACATAACATGGCATACATAATCGATCCAATTGCTGATGCATATGGTACCGATTTCATCTTGTCCTGATCTTGACTAGAAACAGGACACTGTGTTTTACTTAACACTATGCCATGTTGCATCGGGATAAATCCTTTCTTGGATTCATCCATCCTGAATTTCTTCAGGATTTTGTCAATGTACGTACTTTGGCTAAGTCCGATAAGCCGCCTAGATCTATTTATGTAGATCTTTATGCCAAGTATATAAGCGGCTTCTCCAAGGTCTTTCATCTGGAAACATTTGCTTAGCCAACTCTTAACACTCTGTAAAGTTGGTACATCGTTTCCTATGAGTAGAATGTCGTCTACGTACAAGACCAAGAAGGTTACTATGCTCCCACTGAACTTAGTGTAAACACACGGCTCGAACTCACTTTTCGCGAAACCAAACTCTTTGATTCGCTCATCAAAATGTAAGTTCCATCTTCGAGATGCTTGCTTTAATCCATAAATGGATTTTAGCAGTTTACACACTTTATTAGGATTCTTAGGATCTTCAAATCCCTCTGGTTGTTCCATATAGACGTCTTCTGTTAACTTTCCGTTCAGAAAGGCTGTCGTGACGTCCATTTGCCAGATCTCGTAATTAAAGTATGCTGAAATGGACATCAGAATCCTTATTGACTTTAACATGGCTACTGGCGAAAACGTTTCATCATAGTCGATACCATGAGTTTGCGTGAATCCTTTTGCGACCAGTCTAGCCTTGAAAGTGTGTATATTCCCGTCCATGTCAGTTTTCTTCTTGAAAACCCATTTACGTCCAACAACTCTATAGTGCTGGGGTAAATCAGTCAACTCCCATACTTGGTTGTCGTACATGGACTGCATCTCGGCATTCATGGCTTCTTGCCATTGTTCAGACTCACTACCTGACATAGCTTCTCCATAGGATGTTGGTTCATTCAAGTCTCCACTATCCTGAGAGACTAGAAACCCAAGATACCTATCTGGTTCTTGTCTTACCCTATTGGATCTGCGAAGGTCCTGTGTTTGCACTTCCTCAATCGGCTCTGATTGAGGTTCAACATTTTCATGTTGAATTTCTGGCTCAACAATCGGTGTAGTGTTTTCTTCGTCTACTACCTGTAGATCTACATTCTCTCTGGTGTTCCCGGAACTGAGAAACTTTTCTTCCAGAAATTTTCCATTTCGAGCAACAAAAACTTTGTTCTCTTCAGGGTTGTAGAAGTAATATCCCACAGTGGTTTTGGGATATCCTACGAAGAAACACTTGTCGGATTTGGGCTTGAGTTTTTCTGAGGTAGGTCGCTTGGCATAAACCTCACAACCCCAAATTTTCAGAAAAGATATTTTGGGTTTCTTACCCTTCCAAAACTCGTATGGTGTCCTTTCCACCGACTTTGTTGGCGCTCTATTCAGTATATGTGCTGCTGTTTCGAGCGCATGTCCCCAGAATGACACTGGTAGTGTAGAGTGACACATCATCGATCGTACCATGTCTAACAATGTACGATTCCTTCTTTCTGACACACCATTCATCTGAGGTGTATACGGAGGTGTGAGTTGTGATACAATCCCACATTCCATCAGATGATTGCCAAACTCTTGACTAAGATATTCGTCTCCTCGATCTGACCGTAAAAACTTGATCTTTCTGTCAAGTTGATTTTGTACTTCATTATGATATTCTCTGAATTTCTCAAAGCTTTCAGATTTATGTCTCATCAAGTAGACATAACCATATCTACTGAAATCGTCAGTAAATGTGATGAAGTACCGCTATCCTCCTCTTGCCTCGTGACTAAATGGTCCACACACATCTGTGTGGACTATTTCTAACAAGTCAGAAGCCCTTTCATTATCTTTGTTGAAAGGTTCTTTTGTCATTTTGCCAGATAAACATGATTCGCAGTTGTCAAAAGGTTTAAAATCAAAAGTGCCAAGAAAACCTCCTTTTAGGAGTAGTTCAACGCGTTTCTTGTTTATGTGGCCTAAACGACAATGCTAGAGGTAAGTTTGATCCTCAATGTCTTTGGATCGTTTACTTATATGATATATTTCTTTATTATCGTCTTGCAGATTTACTGTGTATAGACCATTCACAGGTGTAGCTTTAAAATAGAAAATATTATTTTTAAAGACAGAAAGTATTTTATAATCATATTTATAATAAAAACCTTGGTCTACCAATTAATCAAAAGACATAACATTCTTAATCATCTTTGGAACATAATAACAATTTTCCAGTTCCAAAACTAGACCCGAGGTAAACTAAGACTATAAGATCCTACTGCTTCAGCTATCAGCGGAGTACCTTCGCCAACTCGTAGGTTCGAACGGTCCTTCCTCAAAGTCTCTCTTCTAGTGAATCCCTGTAAATGATTACAAATGTGGTTACCACTACCTGTATCAATTACCCATGATTCATAAGAAGTGATTAAGCAATCTATCATAAAGATACCTGGAGCATCGGGTAAACCAATCTCTATCTGGTCGATATTCATCGAGTGCTCGCAAATATCCTGGCTACCGCATTCTGGGCAACGCAGATCTCCCAGCTCATCAATCCAATCAATGTCCATGAGTTCAGTAGGTGCTGGTTTCGGCTCTAGACTGGCCAAAATGTCCTCATGTAACATTGCTACGTCTTTCCTTGGTTCCTTCATGTAGGCACTAGCTGTGTCACATATCTCCTTCGGGAGTAAGTACCACATGAGATGCATTAACTCCTCTTGAGCCATTTTGTATCCCAGACGTGTCAAGCATTTAAAGAGTCTTCTCATTTCGATAAGATGATCTTTAACTGATTGGTTCCTTCTTAGCTTCAGTGAAAGTATCTCTTTCATGATCAGAAGCTTACTTGTATGCTTGTAGAAACCTAACTGGTTTTCTATGTCTTTCACGACCTCATGACATGATTTATCCCTTAAACCTCCCGAAAACTCAGGTGATGTAGAGAAAATCAGAATCGACATAACATCAGATTCATCTGCCAGATATTTAAAGTACTGAGCAAATTCCTCTTCAGGAGAATTGCTCTTGTCAAAAACTTGATGTGGAAAATATTTCTTTTGTTATAAAAACTCAGAAAATACCCTTAGACCAGATAGAGTCAACAAGCAAGTATACTTGTCGAAACTATGTCGCCTATTCAAGTAATAAAGTGGTCGTAAAACCGAATATCGTCCTCAGGGATTGAACTAAAAAGTTGTCCACAAAAGTGTGTTAAAAGAAGAGATTTCAGATGGCGAATTTGGAGAAAATATCTTTGGATTGGTTGGTTACTTTGAACTTTGAACAAGATTTAAAAGAAGCATGGGTGTAAGACTTGGGATGGGATCTTAATACAAATTTCTATAGGTTCATGCTGCAGGAATGCTGTAGCATGCTTCTGGTAACAAGTTTTATTATTTGTTATGAAAGTATTCCTCTCGGACTTTCATCATGTCTTTATAAACTAGTTTTCAACCCACATGTCTGTGTGATATTCAACCTAGTAAATAATTCAATGTGATTTTCAAAACATATGGACTAATAAATTTCTTTATTATAATTCGGTCTTTTGCACCAAATCCCATATCACTAAGTAAAAGTATGACTAGTACCTTATCTCTAAGTGCACCTCATTTTAATCTCAACTAATGTTTTACCATATGAGACTCAATCAATTTTAAGGAATGACAACAACAATGATATTAGTCAAAAAGTAATTTTCTCAAACCTACTTCTTATGTCATTCGAAATTGACGTGCTTATCATGGCTCGTATCCAAGACCATGTCACTTTAATATCTCATACGATAATCCATTTGGTAAGAAGTTTTAAAAACATAAATACTTAAGATGAAATAATAAAAACCATTGTTACCAAAAGTTACCTACTTCCTTTTAATCAAAAATCCCATCTTTTGTCCCACACCCAAGCTAATGGAATTAGCTACTCATAACGGAATTAAGATGCAAATAATTATAAGAAAGCATAATAAATTGCAGGGAATGTAAGACGATAAAATAAATTGCGAGAAATAAAAGACGATAATATAAAGTGCGATAAAAGTAAATCTAAATTAACCGAAAGCGATAAATTGCAAGGAAAGTAAATGATGATGGTCGATACTTGAAGTAAAGACCTTTATGAAGAACTTAATGCAAATGTAACAGAAATTAAAGACGGAATTTAAATGACTATAAGTAAAGATGCAAGTAAAAGAAACTTTGAAATGAAGAACAGTCTTTGAATTGCTGTAGCAATTCAACAGAAAAGCTTTGAGTTTCCGGAAAATATCACTTAGATTAATTTCAAGTAGAAGAAGTTTGAAGAGAGAACACAACTATTGGTTAGTTGTGGGATGCCAAAATACCTTACCCAAGCTCTCTATTTATAGAAGAGGAGGGAGGACCAAAAGTATAAAATAACTAACTTAAATTATATAATTAAATAATAAACTAATTAACTATTAGTTGCTTGCAAAGGATGACACTCCAAGTTGATGTGATACTCAAAAGTCAACACCTCAGGAGTAAAAAATTGTCTTTAATATCCAATGGACGAGATTCCCCTTCCAACTAGCAAGACTTGCTCTCCAAGTTTCATTTTCTCTTTTACTTCAATCCCCTTTTATTGCTGCAGCATTCTCCTTTTTCTTCAGTCTTCTCATTGCTGCAGCATTCTCCTTTTTGCAAACAATCTATCATAAAAAAGACTATAATTAGTACCATTTTTATATAAAGCAAGTTCATCACAATTCCAAAACTCCATTTGACATAAAGATGCACAAAGATATATAATTTTACATCATTTGGGATACTTTTAACACAATTACTATCTAAATAGGATAATTGGATGTGTAAAAAGCACTAAATAATAGTGCTTATCACCACCCTCAAACAAAACATTTGCTTGTCCCCATGCAAGAAAAGGAAAGAAAAAGTAGAAAATTATAAGTATTCCTAATAACATATACTAGATCATCATGACAGCGGATACGTCAAAAATGAAACAAAAAGTTTATCGTAAATTTAAAGTAACATATACATATTCAATCCATGTAAATTGACTATAAGCTAGCTTCATATTCTTTTTGTCATGGCTCACGCTTTCTTGACACAAATCATTTGGGCTTTTTGATTGGGTTCTCTTTTTGGCTTATTTTTCACTCCCATTGCCTTTTCTCTCAAAATGCAACAACAAATTTTTTAAAAATTTGACACTTTTTGTGCTCTTTTGTTGTGCATACACCTTATCCCTATGGGATATTTGTGGCGTTCTCTATGAATAATCATATTATGGTACACCTACTCCTATGGAGTATTTTGGTGTTTTTCGGAGATGACTTGATGTGTATGCGCGTCACAATTTTGGCCATAGAAGATACCCTACCACCCTCCAAAACTTTTCAATGTCCTCATTGGAATTGGGGGTTGGGTTTCGATGAATTTGATGGCAACAAAATGAAATGGCCTTTTGGGTATATGAAATGGCCAAAATCACTTTTGTATCAACAAGAAAGCGGACCAATATTTTTATCACTGAGCATCTACGAAGCTAGTTCTAGAAAACAACACTTTTTAAATATGTCATGAAAACCACAAAAATTTACAAAAAGATTTAACTTTTAACCATTTATCATATCATGACTTTCTAACATGCAACCTATAATTATATATAAAAACGATATCCCAAGTTAACACATAAAAATGATTTTTTTTTAGAAAATGGAGTTTAAAGGAACGTGGTAAACCTGCCCTACTCGGAAAGAGTAGGCCCCAAATCTGCTGCTCCATTTGCTGCAGCACCAGATGCTGCAGCCTCCTCCCGGACAGCTCCTGTCTTCATTTCCACCTCGGATAGCAACTCCTTGTTGCGCTTCATCATTGCCTTCAGTTCTTTCGATGGTGTCTTCCTTGCGCTCTTTCCAGCCTCTGTTCGCCCTATCATCAGTTTGGTGATGTCGGCGGTTTTCTTGCGCTTCTTTCCAGCCCTTATCGTCCTCACCAACTCTTGGTGTTTTTCTTTCCACTTATGCTTATATACCTTCCTCATCACTTCCTTCGCCTTTTGATCATGGCACAAGACTTCGATGGCACAAAATGGGGAATATTTCACCTCACAAGGAGTTTTCCACATCACCTTACCAACAATGACACTTGATTTTGTGAAACTTCCCGAGCCCTTGGATTGATCATCACGCCCCTTCTTTAAAACAAGTTGAAGATTTTTAGCACAACTTTGGTGCAAGGATTCTGCAACATCTACAATAACATGTTCTTTTGGCATAGATTCAAAACATGGGTTAGTAACAATCTTGGCATTTTGTTGCACCTCTTCGTTATTTTGAAGTGAAGAGGGGTTGCTTAAAAGCTCTTGTGTTTCCTCAAAAATCTCTATCTCTTGACAACTCACCAAAGTAGTAGCCTCATCCTCATCTATACCAACAGCTGTAAAATTTTCAATCTCACTTGGTATAGGAGGTTGGCTTTGTACATTCTGCTTACTAATGATCTCTCCAACATAAGTTGCTATGTTATTAACAGATGTTGTCATATTATCTGTTGCTCCTTTTATATTTTGTAAGAAATCATTCATCAGAGTTTCAAGAGATTCAAGGTTTTCAACTTGCTCAAAAGGTGGTGTAAAGGGTAAACATGAGCTGTTAAAATCATCCCCTTGAAAACTTCCAGAATAATTATCTTGTCGTTCCTCCCAAGATTGGTCAAAAGTATTTGAATAAGTGTTACTCCAATCTTGGTGGGAAGGTATTGGTTCATCATTTTGAAAACTTTCAGAAAAATCAACTTGTTCCTCCCAAGATTGCTCAAAAGTATTTGAATATGTGTTACTCCAATCTTGGTATGAAGGTATTGGTGATGTGAAAGTGCCATGATCTTGATTATTTAAAGACAAATTAGGATAATCCTCCCATGATTGAGTATGTTCATTTAAGTGTGAGGTATCCCAATTACTATCTCCTACAAAATATGGATTTGAATGACATATAGATGAGAAATGATTTCCACCACAATAGTCACAGAAAATAGTTTCATATGGTGCAAACGACTGTCCCATTGAATCCATATTTATAAAAAGATAAACTCAAAACGCTGTTACTTGAACACACATGGAGATGTATGACAAGCAACAAAGATGGTAGAAAAATTAGCTTCTCAAGACTCAATCTCTAAACAACAACAGATGTACGCCTATCCCCGGCAACGGCGCCAAAAACTTGATGTGGAAAATATTTCTTTTGTTATAAAAACTCAGAAAATACCCTTAGACCAGATAGAGTCAACAAGCAAGTATACTTGTCGAAACTATGTCGCCTATTCAAGTAATAAAGTGGTCGTAAAACCGAATATCGTCCTCAGGGATTGAACTAAAAAGTTGTCCACAAAAGTGTGTTAAAAGAAGAGATTTCAGATGGCGAATTTGGAGAAAATATCTTTGGATTGGTTGGTTACTTTGAACTTTGAACAAGATTTAAAAGAAGCATGGGTGTAAGACTTGGGATGGGATCTTAATACAAATTTCTATAGGTTCATGCTGCAGGAATGCTGTAGCATGCTTCTGGTAACAACAAGTTTTATTATTTGTTATGAAAGTATTCCTCTCGGACTTTCATCATGTCTTTATAAACTAGTTTTCAACCCACATGTCTGTGTGATATTCAACCTAGTAAATAATTCAATGTGATTTTCAAAACATATGGACTAATAAATTTCTTTATAATAATTCGGTCTTTTGCACCAAATCCCATATCACTAAGTAAAAGTATGACTAGTACCTTATCTCTAAGTGCACCTCATTTTAATCTCAACTAATGTTTTACCATATGAGACTCAATCAATTTTAAGGAATGACAACAACAATGATATTAGTCAAAAAGTAATTTTCTCAAACCTACTTCTTATGTCATTCGAAATTGACGTGCTTATCATGGCTCGTATCCAAGACCATGGCACTTTAATATCTCATACGATAATCCATTTGGTAAGAAGTTTTAAAAACATAAATACTTAAGATGAAATAATAAAAACCATTGTTACCAAAAGTTACCTACTTCCTTTTAATCAAAAATCCCATCTTTTGTCCCACACCCAAGCTAATGGAATTAGCTACTCATAACGGAATTAAGATGCAAATAATTATAAGAAAGCATAATAAATTGCAGGGAATGTAAGACGATAAAATAAATTGCGAGAAATAAAAGACGATAATATAAAGTGCGATAAAAGTAAATCTAAATTAACCGAAAGCGATAAATTGCACGGAAAGTAAAGGATGATGGTCGATACTTGAAGTAAAGACCTTTATGAAGAACTTAATGCAAATGTAACAGAAATTAAAGACGGAATTTAAATGACTATAAGTAAAGATGCAAGTAAAAGAAACTTTGAAATGAAGAACAGTCTTTGAATTGCTGTAGCAATTCAACAGAAAAGCTTTGAGTTTCCGGAAAATATCACTTAGATTAATTTCAAGTAGAAGAAGTTTGAAGAGAGAACACAACTATTGGTTAGTTGTGGGATGCCAAAATACCTTACCCAAGCTCTCTATTTATAGAAGAGGAGGGAGGACCAAAAGTATAAAATAACTAACTTAAATTATATAATTAAATAATAAACTAATTAACTATTAGTTGCTTGCAAAGGATGACACTCCAAGTTGATGTGATACTCAAAAGTCAACACCTCAGGAGTAAAAAATTGTCTTTAATATCCAATGGACGAGATTCCCCTTCCAACTAGCAAGACTTGCTCTCCAAGTTTCATTTTCTCTTTTACTTCAATCCCCTTTTATTGCTGCAGCATTCTCCTTTTTCTTCAGTCTTCTCATTGCTGCAGCATTCTCCTTTTTGCAAACAATCTATCATAAAAAAGACTATAATTAGTACCATTTTTATATAAAGCAAGTTCATCACAATTCCAAAACTCCATTTGACATAAAGATGCACAAAGATATATAATTTTACATCATTTGGGATACTTTTAACACAATTACTATCTAAATAGGATAATTGGATGTGTAAAAAGCACTAAATAATAGTGCTTATCACCACCCTCAAACAAAACATTTGCTTGTCCCCATGCAAGAAAAGGAAAGAAAAAGTAGAAAATTATAAGTATTCCTAATAACATATACTAGATCATCATGACAGCGGATACGTCAAAAATGAAACAAAAAGTTTATCGTAAATTTAAAGTAACATATACATATTCAATCCATGTAAATTGACTATAAGCTAGCTTCATATTCTTTTTGTCATGGCTCACGCTTTCTTGACACAAATCATTTGGGCTTTTTGATTGGGTTCTCTTTTTGGCTTATTTTTCACTCCCATTGCCTTTTCTCTCAAAATGCAACAACAAATTTTTTAAAAATTTGACACTTTTTGTGCTCTTTTGTTGTGCATACACCTTATCCCTATGGGATATTTGTGGCGTTCTCTATGAATAATCATATTATGGTACACCTACTCCTATGGAGTATTTTGGTGTTTTTCGGAGATGACTTGATGTGTATGCGCGTCACAATTTTGGCCATAGAAGATACCCTACCACCCTCCAAAACTTTTCAATGTCCTCATTGGAATTGGGGGTTGGGTTTCGATGAATTTGATGGCAACAAAATGAAATGGCCTTTTGGGTATATGAAATGGCCAAAATCACTTTTGTATCAACAAGAAAGCGGACCAATATTTTTATCACTGAGCATCTACGAAGCTAGTTCTAGAAAACAACACTTTTTAAATATGTCATGAAAACCACAAAAATTTACAAAAAGATTTAACTTTTAACCATTTATCATATCATGACTTTCTAACATGCAACCTATAATTATATATAAAAACGATATCCCAAGTTAACACATAAAAATGATTTTTTTTTAGAAAATGGAGTTTAAAGGAACGTGGTAAACCTGCCCTACTCGGAAAGAGTAGGCCCCAAATCTGCTGCTCCATTTGCTGCAGCACCAGATGCTGCAGCCTCCTCCCGGACAGCTCCTGTCTTCATTTCCACCTCGGATAGCAACTCCTTGTTGCGCTTCATCATTGCCTTCAGTTCTTTCGATGGTGTCTTCCTTGCGCTCTTTCCAGCCTCTGTTCGCCCTATCATCAGTTTGGTGATGTCGGCGGTTTTCTTGCGCTTCTTTCCAGCCCTTATCGTCCTCACCAACTCTTGGTGTTTTTCTTTCCACTTATGCTTATATACCTTCCTCATCACTTCCTTCGCCTTTTGATCATGGCACAAGACTTCGATGGCACAAAATGGGGAATATTTCACCTCACAAGGAGTTTTCCACATCACCTTACCAACAATGACACTTGATTTTGTGAAACTTCCCGAGCCCTTGGATTGATCATCACGCCCCTTCTTTAAAACAAGTTGAAGATTTTTAGCACAACTTTGGTGCAAGGATTCTGCAACATCTACAATAACATGTTCTTTTGGCATAGATTCAAAACATGGGTTAGTAACAATCTTGGCATTTTGTTGCACCTCTTCGTTATTTTGAAGTGAAGAGGGGTTGCTTAAAAGCTCTTGTGTTTCCTCAAAAATCTCTATCTCTTGACAACTCACCAAAGTAGTAGCCTCATCCTCATCTATACCAACAGCTGTAAAATTTTCAATCTCACTTGGTATAGGAGGTTGGCTTTGTACATTCTGCTTACTAATGATCTCTCCAACATAAGTTGCTATGTTATTAACAGATGTTGTCATATTATCTGTTGCTCCTTTTATATTTTGTAAGAAATCATTCATCAGAGTTTCAAGAGATTCAAGGTTTTCAACTTGCTCAAAAGGTGGTGTAAAGGGTAAACATGAGCTGTTAAAATCATCCCCTTGAAAACTTCCAGAATAATTATCTTGTCGTTCCTCCCAAGATTGGTCAAAAGTATTTGAATAAGTGTTACTCCAATCTTGGTGGGAAGGTATTGGTTCATCATTTTGAAAACTTTCAGAAAAATCAACTTGTTCCTCCCAAGATTGCTCAAAAGTATTTGAATATGTGTTACTCCAATCTTGGTATGAAGGTATTGGTGATGTGAAAGTGCCATGATCTTGATTATTTAAAGACAAATTAGGATAATCCTCCCATGATTGAGTATGTTCATTTAAGTGTGAGGTATCCCAATTACTATCTCCTACAAAATATGGATTTGAATGACATATAGATGAGAAATGATTTCCACCACAATAGTCACAGAAAATAGTTTCATATGGTGCAAACGACTGTCCCATTGAATCCATATTTATAAAAAGATAAACTCAAAACGCTGTTACTTGAACACACATGGAGATGTATGACAAGCAACAAAGATGGTAGAAAAATTAGCTTCTCAAGACTCAATCTCTAAACAACAACAGATGTACGCCTATCCCCGGCAACGGCGCCAAAAACTTGATGTGGAAAATATTTCTTTTGTTATAAAAACTCAGAAAATACCCTTAGACCAGATAGAGTCAACAAGCAAGTATACTTGTCGAAACTATGTCGCCTATTCAAGTAATAAAGTGGTCGTAAAACCGAATATCGTCCTCAGGGATTGAACTAAAAAGTTGTCCACAAAAGTGTGTTAAAAGAAGAGATTTCAGATGGCGAATTTGGAGAAAATATCTTTGGATTGGTTGGTTACTTTGAACTTTGAACAAGATTTAAAAGAAGCATGGGTGTAAGACTTGGGATGGGATCTTAATACAAATTTCTATAGGTTCATGCTGCAGGAATGCCGTAGCATGCTTCTGGTAACAACAAGTTTTATTATTTGTTATGAAAGTATTCCTCTCGGACTTTCATCATGTCTTTATAAACTAGTTTTCAACCCACATGTCTGTGTGATATTCAACCTAGTAAATAATTCAATGTGATTTTCAAAACATATGGACTAATAAATTTCTTTATAATAATTCGGTCTTTTGCACCAAATCCCATATCACTAAGTAAAAGTATGACTAGTACCTTATCTCTAAGTGCACCTCATTTTAATCTCAACTAATGTTTTACCATATGAGACTCAATCAATTTTAAGGAATGACAACAACAATGATATTAGTCAAAAAGTAATTTTCTCAAACCTACTTCTTATGTCATTCGAAATTGACGTGCTTATCATGGCTCGTATCCAAGACCATGGCACTTTAATATCTCATACGATAATCCATTTGGTAAGAAGTTTTAAAAACATAAATACTTAAGATGAAATAATAAAAACCATTGTTACCAAAAGTTACCTACTTCCTTTTAATCAAAAATCCCATCTTTTGTCCCACACCCAAGCTAATGGAATTAGCTACTCATAACGGAATTAAGATGCAAATAATTATAAGAAAGCATAATAAATTGCAGGGAATGTAAGACGATAAAATAAATTGCGAGAAATAAAAGACGATAATATAAAGTGCGATAAAAGTAAATCTAAATTAACCGAAAGCGATAAATTGCACGGAAAGTAAAGGATGATGGTCGATACTTGAAGTAAAGACCTTTATGAAGAACTTAATGCAAATGTAACAGAAATTAAAGACGGAATTTAAATGACTATAAGTAAAGATGCAAGTAAAAGAAACTTTGAAATGAAGAACAGTCTTTGAATTGCTGTAGCAATTCAACAGAAAAGCTTTGAGTTTCCGGAAAATATCACTTAGATTAATTTCAAGTAGAAGAAGTTTGAAGAGAGAACACAACTATTGGTTAGTTGTGGGATGCCAAAATGCCTTACCCAAGCTCTCTATTTATAGAAGAGGAGGGAGGACCAAAAGTATAAAATAACTAACTTAAATTATATAATTAAATAATAAACTAATTAACTATTAGTTGCTTGCAAAGGATGACACTCCAAGTTGATGTGATACTCAAAAGTCAACACCTCAGGAGTAAAAAATTGTCTTTAATATCCAATGGACGAGATTCCCCTTCCAACTAGCAAGACTTGCTCTCCAAGTTTCATTTTCTCTTTTACTTCAATCCCCTTTTATTGCTGCAGCATTCTCCTTTTTCTTCAGTCTTCTCATTGCTGCAGCATTCTCCTTTTTGCAAACAATCTATCATAAAAAAGACTATAATTAGTACCATTTTTATATAAAGCAAGTTCATCACAATTCCAAAACTCCATTTGACATAAAGATGCACAAAGATATATAATTTTACATCATTTGGGATACTTTTAACACAATTACTATCTAAATAGGATAATTGGATGTGTAAAAAGCACTAAATAATAGTGCTTATCAGGTCGTGAAACAGGTTTTTCCAAAATGTACAGCTTACCCTGTGCACTCAAGACATTGTCAAGGTGCATTTTCCAAATTGGAAAATTTTGTCCTGTAAGCTTCCATTTACCGTTGATGAGGCGGAGCGATTCCTCAGGTGTATAAAACGGGACTACAGATTTAGACATCTACATAAGAATAAAATTCCGATTTAGTTTAAAATTATAAGACTTCTAATAAATCATAACCCTTAAATTAATTTATTAGACTATAATCCATATTTCACATGTGTCGGCAAGCATGTGATCATGTCAGGCCGACTCATGTGATTTATGGTAGGTAAAATTATACCAATCGCATTTTAATACGAAAATACGACTTCTAGATCGTCGGGACATCGGTTATTCAATCCGTGCATATTTAGTCCCTCTAGTGCATTTTGTCCCGGTACCACCCGGTGAGTAAACAATTACCAAAACAGATCGCACCACCTGGGGCCTGGACATACTCTGGCCGGTACCACCCGGAGATAATTCGCAGAGTTTTTATCCCCTCCAATTCCGGTTTGAATGCGGGCGATTGAAGTGTGATCACTCGCAATGCCTTACGTACCTTACACCGGAGGTGTCCCTAAAGTGGGTTGCACTTACTGATCTATGATTTTCAACAAGGGTTTCAAAAAGATGCCAATTTTCAAAAAAAAAAAAAAACTTGGATCCAAACACAAACTGTATTTGTATCCATCTATGTTTTAAAAAAAACATTCGGTTTATATTTAATTTTAAAAATCGTTATTGAACAATCACGCAATTAAATATAATCAACCAAGCAATATAAAATCAACCACGCAGTTAAAAGACATGGCATAGTCAAAAACTGTTGTCCCACAAATACAATGAAAAGCAATAGAAATGGATGGAAATCACAATCAAGATGATGAAAATGAAGCTCTAAGAACACAACAATGGAGTTTACCCAAAATGACTAAAATGATGATTCCCAACATTAAACCCTAATCATCTCTTACCTTTTATAGGTAAGAGGAAGTTACAAGAAATGTCAATAAAGGCCCCCCGAGGTTCCAAACCTCAAACAAGGGCACCAACAAAAGAGAATGTTTACACACAAAGGAAATTAAACTAGAAAGCTGATAAGATAGTATTTTTCTGACTCTTCACAATAAAAGAGGTCCTACAATCTCCCCCTTTGTGAAGAAGTCAGAAAGGTGGTGGAAGCTCCAGTGCTGGCTCCCACTTGGACATCTGCAAAAACTCTTCCCATTCTCCGATGATCCGCGCTCTCATCTGCATCGCCGCCTCGACTCGTCTGTACATCAACCGTTCCTTGAGCTTCCTCTCTATAAGTCTCACGCCCTCCAGAATCTTTCCCTTTCCGTCTATGATCTTTCGGCCCGGTATCTGATCCGCCAAGAGTCTGCTCTGCATTCCGTTGTAGACGTAGAGAAGGGTTCCATCACAGAATTTGGCAAGTTCGCCAAATCTCATAAACTTTCGCTCCTTCTTCTTCCTCGTCACATAGAGAACCCCGTGCTCAGGTATCCTGGTTGGCATGTATGGAAGATAAGCATCAATACCAGGTACGACCAGGTTCGGTCTGAGCAGGTTGACCTTCGGCTGTCGGCTCTTGATCGCGAGCTGGTAGTCCGTCACCCGCGCAAGTGTGATCGCGTGGCGAACGTACTTCTTCAGTATCTCGGTGCCGTCTCTGTAGTGTTGGGGTCAGAGAATCGGACCCTGGAGGTACTTGATGAGCGTGAGGAGATCTTCCAAGTGCACTCGGTCCAGGTCGGCTTCCGTGAACGACCAGTCTTATAGCTCACTCGTGGAGTGCCGGTCCCGTACATGCGGACGTCGTACTCAAGAAATAACTGATGACCATGTTTGTAGGGGCGCATAGAAGTTACCTTGATGAAACGACGTCGGATTCTTTGACGTCCGTGGGTGGCCCAGTTGCACATCCTCTGGTGTACGTACGCGGTCCTTCTTCTCTTCATCTTGATGTGCGAGATCCCGAAGTAGACCTTTCGGGACCATACGTGCAGCCTTTCCTGCTAGAAGATACGGGAGAAGGATTCCTCAAGGAATGGTCGGAAGATGACTGAATGATTCCAGTTGAGCTGGATAACAGTTGGAGCGGCGGTCTCTGGATCTGTCGAGTGAATGGTTCGAGGAGCTTCCGGAGTGGGAAACTCAAATGCCGATAGGAAGCTGTTGTAGTCCGTATCCCGTACGATGTCGTCCCCCTTCTGGAAAATCCTGAGGCTCTGAGCAAGCGACCGAAGAATCTTCCGGGCTTCCTCCGGAATCTGAACATCTGAAACGTCTTTCGGCGCTGCTTCCGGGGGAACGACGTTAATCTGCGCCGTATCGGTCATCTGAGGAAACTGTACTGACTCCCCTTCCGGGATCGGCTCATAGTGCCAACTCCCCATGTCAGGAATATCCTCCGTGTCCGAATCGACATAGGGAGCATCGGGGGCAGCAGCTTCTGAAGGAGCACTGGAGGGGGAGGCCGATGAAGCTGGAGCTGAGGTAGAACCGGAACCGGAGGAAGAATGGAGGTCGGTGCGAGGCCTTTTGGATGAAGCCTGCACCTCCCCCTCATGAGGACCCGGTGCCGAGTCATCAGGGTCATCATGCCTTCGTTTGGAAGGCTGAGCCTGAGACCGACACATGGCCTCCAGTTCCCGGATGCGCTGCTGAAGGATCTCAATCTGGGCTTCCCTGTCTCTGACCTGGGCGGAGAGGCGGTCGTTCTGAGTCGTGTAGGATGAGATGACGAAGGCATGTTCCGCCTCAGTGACGTAGCCCGGAATCGGAGGTAGTTCGCCTGAAGTCAGAGGGGCGAGTCTGAGAACGTCTTCAGATTGACAAGGGATCGGTGCGTCGGATGATGGGGCTGCCACGGAGTGTTTGCCCTTGATTCGTCGTTTGAGCTCGTAGAGCTCCGCATCCCTGTCTTCTTGAAGCTTTCGAGAC
This sequence comes from Centaurea solstitialis, assembly GCA_030169165.1. Lineage (NCBI taxonomy): Eukaryota > Viridiplantae > Streptophyta > Magnoliopsida > Asterales > Asteraceae > Centaurea > Centaurea solstitialis. The sequence continues at coordinate 39,538,058 of CM058041.1, read as the reverse complement.
GCTTCAAGATCCGCCAATCTCTTTCTCTCCGTCTCGGCCAAGGCTTTCTCCAGTGCCTCGTGTTAGGAATTATGTGCAGAATTGACAAACCAAGTGATTACACATCCAATGTTACAAGACACTTGAGGGTCACACCTGTGAGGACCTATAAGTTGAACAAGTTAGATGAAACCCAGAAATGGAGAGTTAGGATTTATAATAAGTGCATTATAAATCAATTGGGTGATTACAGTCAGAATTACCAAAGTTGGAGGGTTATTAATTAATTAGGATATTATATATTTATTAGATAAATAAATATATAATAGTTAATTAATAAGATTTTATATATATTAGATAAATATATAAATTATAATTATCGTATGCAAATTCTTTTCCAGCTAACTAAAAAGGAAAAGGATTAGAGATAATTATAAAAAGGAAACTGAATCTTATACAAACTGTATTTTTCCTCTATATAAATAAGGCTTATGGGTTAAGGAAAAATCTAAGCTTTAAGCAAAAATCAGTTTTTCAGTTTCCTCTCTCTCCCTCTCTCTCCATCGGCGCCGACCCCCCCCCCCCCAGGTTGGATTCCAGTTTCGGTTGTTCGGGTTTCATAAAAGTTCAACTAGAAGGACGTTCGTTGGTCGATCACCGGTGGACTATCATCAAGCAATCTAGGTAAAATTAATCTAACCTAAACTATTAGGTTTAGAACTATAAACGATTAAAGATCAATAGGCTTTAATGGGTTTTTAGCTTTTATCGCTTCCGCATGATTAGATCGGAAACAGCGTGTTTCTGATCGCGTAGGTTTTATCAGTTTGATTAACCTATGAGATATATCAAACCAGCAAGGTTCGATAGATCTGAGAGAATCCTCGAGTCAGTTTGATCCGAGGATACTCACAAAAACCCAACAGTGGTATCAGAGCCATTGTTAAAATCGTTTTAGTCTTATCAGTTTATCTGTTTATACGTGATCCGTTAAATATTATTGTTTCTTGCGTATCAATCTTTATAAAAATCTGTTTTTTATGTTAATAGCTTATATAAATTTTTGATTTTTAACTTTGTTCATCGTACGAAAAACCCATCAAGTGTGAACCACCGAGACAAACCACCAGATCGGTGACTGGATCGATTCACAACCACGGCTGCACCCAGTTCTGCGGTGGCGGCTGTGTGGCGGTCATCGCCAATAAAACCACGGTGGAAACCGTGGCTGCCGCTAGCTGTTCAACCACCAGATTTGGTGGCAGGAACGGTGGTTGTGTGGCATCGCTCGGCTTTAGCCGAGTTCCACCACGAACCGAGAATCGATTCATAAAAACCCGCAACCACCAGAACCCGCATAAGCGGTGGTGGACGGCGGTGTTTGCGGCAGCAATAACCGCCGCACCCAGCGGCGGCGGACGCCAAGCCGAACCACCAGAGAGGTGGTGGCGGCGATCCCGTGACTACCAAACCAAAACCACCAGTTTGGTGGCGGCAGGTGGTAGATGATGGTGGCAGGCGGTGTGCGGTGGTGATGGTGGCTGAGATCGACGACCTTAGTGAACGGCGGCTTTGAAACCACCAGGCCAACCGCCGGCTGCCCTAAGGCCAAGCCAAGGCGGTGGCGGCACTGTTTGTGTTGTACGCCGTGGCCGCACCCAAGCAGGGTGGTGGCGGCATTGCTTTTTCGATCATCAAACCGCAACCACAAGAAGCCACGATCGTGGTGGTGGATGGCGATGCTAACGGTGACACTCGACGATTAATCGCCGGCCGCACCGCGCCTAGCGGTGGCGGCGTTTGATTATTGTTTTTCGATTAACCGGCCGCACCCCAGATTGGCGGTGGCGGCGTCAGGCTGCAGCTGCACCACCAGCGTGGTGGTGGCAGCGTTTTTCGGTGATCATGGCTCACAGCGATGGTCAAACCGCAACCGGTGGTCGGTAGGCGGCAGCAGTAGATGGTGGTTGCCTTCAGTTATGCGTCAATGGCCGGATCGTGATCACATCACCGGTAGTGGTGACGATCACCGACTGCGATTATCGATATCCACCATATGCGATTTTCGCAGGCGTAAGAAAGACTGCCAAGCCATCCGTCTAGGGTTTTTCGTTTGCCTGGGCCTAGTTCGTTTATCAGGCCCAAAGCCCAATTCTTTGGACCAAGTTATGGTCCAAAAAGAATTGTCTTGGTTTTAAAGTTTTCTTATCCAAAATTATTTTCTATCTAATAAAACTTATTCAAACCAGTTTTAATTAATCTTTTAGGGAAATTAAAATTTCCGAATGAGCCAGTTTTTTATAATTGGGTCGACAAAACCTATTTGAAATAATTTTTGGGTAAAATGGTTTTAGTTTAGTGAAATAGGATTTAAATCTTAGTTTTACGTAAAAACCATTTTTCAGTCTAAAGTTTTTGATTCGTAAGACAGTTTTTGTTTTTCCGAATCGGTTGTAAAACCAAGTTTTGCGATAATTGAAACAAAATAATTTTAACGGATCCAGTTTATTACTCGTAATTATAAGATTGCTTTTATTATATTGCATATATATTTACGTAATTGCTTGAGCTCGATATATGGATTTCAGTTTGATTTTACATATATATCTATTATAGTGTTTTGCCAACCTAGACCCTTGACATATTTGCGGGGAGGCATGCGTGCCATTTACAACCCCTTATGTAATAATGACCTTAGGATAGAAAGTTTTTTTTCCTTCCGTGATGACGAGGCCAGTGGGAGCTACGCGAGGTTTTAAAGTTTTTAGTAGAATAAGTCATTATTGGTCCCTAGGAAACGTTGGCAAAAACTATAATTAGTCGTTATGTGATTAATTGTTTAATTGCATGATTAACTGATTATTTGTGATATATGCATGATTAGTAGTTTTAAATAAAGTTGTTATTTTAAAACTAGGATGTATCACAAAAAGAGGATATAGGTTTTATTATTATCAGTTTCTTCAAAGCAATAGTTTTTGTTTAAAACCTATAGATGATTGTTTTATATAAAAGGCAAAAGTTGACAAAAACAGTTAGTTTTAATCAACTAGGTGTGCTGTTAAAACAGTTAGTTTTAATTAGCAAGTAATTTTAGAACAGTTGGTTTTAAAATTACGTGTATGTTTGAAACAGTTAGTTTAAAACATAAGTAGCCTTTATAACAATCAGTTTTTCAAAAAAAAAAAAAACCTGGAAGTAAAGTTTTTCAAAACCCCGAAAATCATAGATCAGTAGTGCAACCCATCTAGGGGCACCTTCGGCGTAAAGTACATAGGCGTTGTAAGTGATCACACATTCAACGTCCGTGTTCAAACTGAAGCTGGAGGGGTTACATAACTCTGCGAATTATCTCCATGTGGTACCGGCCAGAGTATAATGATCAGGTCCCCAAAATGGTGAGATCTGTTTTGGTACTATAATGTTCACCGGGTGGTACCGGGCCAAAAAGCACTAAGAGGGACTAAAACATGCATAGGTAGTTGCCATAGTCCCGAAAAGATCTAGGAGTCATGTCAGCTAGACATGATTGGTAAAAGTCCTTACCTACCGAAATAAATACGGGTCTGGTGGAGCAAGAACATTACGCATATCAGGACGTATGAAATAAGGATCCTAGTCCAATAAATTGATCATTTAAGGGTTTATTGATATTTTATTGGAAATTAGTCTATTTACAGTTGCTAAAACCAAAAGTTTTATTTTGTGTAGATGGCAAGCACTGTTACCAGCACTAACAATCTTTCCCTCCGCTCTATCCTAGAAAAGGATAAACTGGCCGGCTCTAACTTTCTCGACTGGGAGCGCAATCTGATGATTGTGCTCAGACATGAGAGAAAATGGTATGTGCTAGAAGAGCCACTTGGGGAGGCACCTCCGGCAAATGCTCCGGCTGCTGCCAGAAATGCCCACAAGAAGCACTCAGATGATCTCCTTGATGTCGCCTGTCTGATGCTAGCAACTATGAGCCTAGATCTGCAAACAGGGCTCATAAATACAAACGCTTACGACATGATCCGCCAGCTGAGGGACATGTTTCAGACTCAGGCTCGTACAGAACGCTACGATGCCACCAAAGCATTCAATGAGTGCAAGATGGCAAAAGGGACATCAGTAAGTGACCATGTCATGAAAATGAAACGACACTTAGATCATCTGGAGAGGCTAGGTCATCCTGTTCCGTTGCAGCTAGCAACAGACACCATACTCAATTCACTGTCAGAAGACTACAGGCCCTTCGTAGTCAATTACAATATGAATAACATGGAGAAAACAATAGCAGAATTGCACTCCATGCTAAAGACAGCTGAACTGAATATGGGGAACAAGAACAAGACTAAGGATGTCTTGATGGTGAAAGACGGAGTGGTGAAAAAGAAGAATGGGCAAGCTAGCACCAGTAAAGGAAAAGGACCAATCCAGGCCATCCAGAGTGCACCCAAGAAAGGCAAGGGCAAGGGCAAGGGCAAGAAGGTTAAGCCAAACAAAGCTAGGACCGAGAATCGCTGCTTCATATGTAATGAGATCGGTCATTGGAGGCAAAACTGCCCTAAGCGTCATGAAGCAGGTATGTAAACCTCAGAAAATTTATGATTGCTTTGACTTGTCACTTCTTACTTGTTGATTTACAAGTATACTGATACCTAGAGCAAATGATTATTGCAGAAGGTCAGAAGTGAAATGCCCAGAGGTTGCTGAGGATCAGAGTACAAGATGATTTAAGTCAAGACATTTTGAATTTATAATTTTAAAACAGTTGTTTTTGGGGGTTTATGTTTTAAACAATGTTTGAATAATTATATTTTATAAATCGATATTTTTATTTTCAAAAGTTATTGTCTTGACATAGAAATATCTGATTATGCCTGATATTCTTAAATCTGTATGATCCAAGTTGATGCCTGTTATAATTACTTTAATGAAATTGAAGTAATTTGTATAAAAACTAACAAAAACACAAAGATTCTATAGGAATATGTTTTGAGAATAAAACATTTATGAATGATAGTTTTGTGATCAAAAGGGAGAATTTAGGATATTAACTCAGATAGCGTTAATAACAGTATTTATAAAACTGGAAAAATTCCAAGTTCTGGAATTAGGGTTTGAACAAATCCAGTTAAGTTTTATAAAAGGAAATTCTCAGTATTAAGTAATCAAGTTTGATCAAGTTTTATTGTTCAAATGTTTTAAAAGGAGAATTTAGGATATTAACTCAGATGGCGTTAATAACAGTATTTATGAAACTAGAAAGATTCCAAGATCTGGAATTAGGATTTGACCAAATCCAGTTAAGTTTCATAAAGGGAAATTCTCAAGGTTCATTACTTGAAATTAGGATTGACTAATCAAAGTTTTGACAAAGTCAATAGTAAAATTTTGAGTAATAGTTAGTTTTTATAAGCAAGTGGGAGCCCAATTTATTCTCTATCTAGTCTGAGGTAAAAGAATAAAAGATGCAATTATTGATGTATCTCGGAATTCATAATCCAGGTAGGATAAGAATTCATAAGATATAATTTACCCTTTTAGTCAAAAGGATAAGAGTTTCAAGACCCATGAAACAAAGGTCGTGACTGACTTTAAAATCAATAATTAAAGTGTTGGATTAAAATATAGGATTCCAGTAGATTTGCCAGTATTGCAAATGGAATCAGATTTCAGGTAGAAATCATTCATCTACACAGCAACTAAGGAAAGTTGCAGTCTTACATATTCAGGAACTGGAAGTTAGTCCAGGTCTCCAAGTTCATGGAATATGATAAAACTCTAGTTATTGTTTTTATAAGGTGTTTGCAAAACAATAATTAGCAGATACAAGTAGATCCTATAAACAGACTTGTATTTTTGGTTATCACTTTGATTAAAATGGTAAACTTTAATCAAAGAGTTTAAACTGAAGATAGGTGATACTTCATTTTAGACCAATATTTAACAAACGTTAAATAGACATTATGAAAGTTATTAAAGAAAAGACATTCAAACTTGTTATTATTACAGCGTGTAATATGGACTATACAAGATTGATTTCTTTATCACTTTCACATTTTGCATGTTTTAATTAATCCAGGAATGAAACTAGTTTCCAGTTTTCATTCAAAATCTGTCCGTGACAACTTATCAATGTGGGAGCATGATAGGGTGTTATGTCATTGTGAACTTTTAGGTAGTTATTATCAGTTGCTGAATAACAGCTACAAGTGTTGTAGACTAAAAGTTGCACAGATATTTGATAGAGTAGCAAATATCGGACGTGATCCGCGGTTGAGATTACTTCTTGGAATAAAGTCATAAGTGAATCTCACAGTGGTTGTCCCTATCACCTGAGGTATCTGATTTGATATCATGAGGACTACTGGATTCTTAGTGCACTCAACCGCTACGCCGTAACAGGGTGGCTATAAAGGGTGTAACTAGATTCAGCGGAAGCCGTGGTGTCAAAGGCAGATATGCAAGATGGGATTTGCACCTCTTCTCAGAAGAGAGATATTTCTGGGCCCATCTTGACTGACTAAGTATACTGATGAAGTGCATGGCCATGCCCAAACGAACTGATTAGTTCTTTGTCGTTTACCTATCAGTGAAAGTCAGATAATCAAGAGAACAGAATCTTGAGTATTTAGAGTTGACACTTTCCAAGCTCATACTCACAGATGAAATATCGCGATGCAAAGGGAAAAGCCAAGATATACCCAATCAATGAACAGTAGTTTCATAGATACCAAGTTCCTCACGGAATGTTTATATCACCAGTCTGGGTATAAGAGTTCTTGTAACCTGGTTAGCCTAAGTGCCTGTCTAGGGGCCTCCTTAGGTCAGTATAATCAAAGGTGGTATTGCCAACTTGCACAAGTGGGAGTCTGTTAGGAATTATGTGCAGAATTGACAAACCAAGTGATTACACATCCAATGTTACAAGACACTTGAGGGTCACACCTGTGAGGACCTATAAGTCGAACAAGTTAGATGAAACCCAGAAATGGAGAGTTAGGATTTATAATAAGTGCATTATAAATCAATTGGGTGATTACAGTCAGAATTACCAAAGTTGGAGGGTTATTAATTAATTAGGATATTATATATTTATTAGATAAATAAATATATAATAGTTAATTAATAAGATTTTATATATATTAGATAAATATATAAATTATAATTATCGTATGCAAATTCTTTTCCAGCTAACTAAAAAGGAAAAGGATTAGAGATAATTATAAAAAGGAAACTGAATCTTATACAAACTGTATTTTTCCTCCATATAAATAAGGCTTATGGGTTAAGGAAAAATCTAAGCTTTAAGCAAAAATCAGTTTTTCAGTTTCCTCTCTCTCCCTCTCTCTCCATCGGCGCCGACCCCCCCCCAGGTTGGATTCCAGTTTCGGTTGTTCGGGTTTCATAAAAGTTCAACTAGAAGGACGTTCGTTGGTCGATCACCGGTGGACTATCATCAAGCAATCCAGGTAAAATTAATCTAACCTAAACTATTTGGTTTAGAACTATAAACGATTAAGATCAATAGGCTTTAATGGGTTTTTAGCTTTTATCGCTTCCGCATGATTAGATCGGAAACAGCGTGTTTATGATCGCGTAGGTTTTATCAGTTTGATTAACCTATGAGATATATCAAACCAGCAAGGTTCGATAGATCTGAGAGAATCCTCGAGTCAGTTTGATCCGAGGATACTCACAAAAACCCAACACCTCGACCCGCGCATCCCTAGCCCGGTTGGCTTCCTCCACCGCAAGTAACCTGGTTTGGACGACTTTAAGGATGTCGTCCGAATCCGTCGGACCTTGAAGTCCTGTTGGTACTAGGGTGGTTTTAGGGATTCCACCCGAATCCGTCAGGCCTAGAAGCCCCGTTGTTGCGTGAGCATCTTTAGAGACTTTGCTCGAGTCTGTCGGACCCTGTCCCGGTAGTACAACACCCGGTGCCACTTAGGCTCCAGTTGTCGAGAAGAGTCCTACTGAGGTGCTCTCTCGGCCTGATATCACCGCTGGTATGATGTTGACGGTGTCAGGGCTTCTGGCGGATCCTCGAAGGGCGTCACCCGACGCACCAACTCTCCCCGTTCCGGCGGAGTCCCGCGGGATCTCCGCTTGTGGTACAATAGAGCGTGGCCTAATAATAGAAGGGATCGTAAACGTCCCGGGAAGTGGCTCTATGACTCTATGTGCAACAAGTGAAGTCGAGAGGTGGGGCAGTTCCTCTCTTATCTGAACACCGGCAGACTCTGAACTATAATTAAATCTTTACCTGATCTCTTAAGAAATAAAGTGGGATTGATTGTACCTTTCTTGTAGGCAACTCCTAGCAAGTAATCAGTGAGTGTTTCATACCATGCCCTAGGAGCTTGCTTGAGACCGTAAAGCGCCTTATCCAACACGTAGACATGTTCTGGAAATCTGGGATCGACGAATCCTTCCGGTTGTTCAACGTACACCTCTTCTTGAAGAACTCCGTTCAAGAAAGCACACTTGACGTCCATTTGATACACCGTCATGTTCTTGTGTGCAGCATACGCAAGGAAGATCCGAATTACCTCAATCCGAGCGACGGGCGCAAACGTCTCATCGTAGTCGATACCCTCTTGTTGGCGATAACCCTTGGCGACCAATCGAGCCTTGTTCCGGATGATAAGATCGTTCTCGTCCTTCTTGTTCCGGAAAATCCACTTCAGGCCGATGATGGACTTTCCCCACGGTCTGGCTACCAAGCGCCAAACTTTGTTTCTCTCGAATTCCGCAAGCTCTTCTTGCATTGCTAAGACCCAATCAGGATCGGTGAGAGCTTGGGATACATCCGAAGGTTCGAATTCACTGAGGAATCCTCCGAATAGAATAAGGTTTTCTACATTCTTTGCAGATCTTGTGGTGACAGGTTGTGAGGGACTCCCGATGATCTGGGAGGGGGGATGATCTTTTGTCCACTTGCGAGTGTGTGGGTGAGTGACATAAGCTTGTCGGTTGTTGGTGGTGTCGTTCTCATCTTGCACGGCAAAGACCTCTAGCTGGTTTCTACTTGAAGATCCTGCCGCCAGATTATTCTGCGGTGATGCCTCCAACCGGGGCTCACGTACTACCTGAGCATAAGTTCTCTGAGCTGAACTGGGTGAAGGTAGTGGAGCTTCCTCTGGGATAGGTGCAAGAACAGGTTGTGGGGTCTGTTCTCGGACAGGTTCCGGTGAGGCTGATGATGAGATTTCAGGGGGGAGACCGCAGTTGATTCCGGTGACACTGAGTTTGTAGATGTACTTGTAGATGGCTCAGTGACGAAGGCATCAGATGTTACTAAAGTAGAGGTTGACCCAGCATGAGCAGGAACTACAATCGGACTCGTGAAAGTGGGTAGATCATAATCTGCGAGGTCTAAGAAGTCTAAAGCAGAAAAGTTAGTGGAAGAATCTGTGCTCGGTGGTGCGGTGAACAGTTCAGGAAAAGATGCATTTATATTACTTGAACTCGCCATAGAATAAGTTTCGGTTTCGGAAAAATCAACATTTGAGCTTTCCAGGATGGTTCGGGTCCGTTTGTTGAAAACCCTGTAAGCCTTAGAGTTATGTGAGTATCCGATGAAGATAGACTCATCAGACTTGGGTTCAAACTTTCCCAAATCATCCCGGTCGTTTAAAACATAGCATTTACAACCAAAAACTCTAAAGTAATCGATGTTAGGCTTACGCTGTTCGATCATCTCGTAGGCGGTTTTACCAGTCCGCTTGACGATCAAGGTCCGATTCTGCGTGTAGCATGCTGTTGATACTGCTTCAGCCCAAAATGATTGAGGAACTCCAGAGTGAGCCATCATGGATCTCGCCGCTTCGACCAACGTCCAGTTCTTCCTTTCCACTACCCCATTTTGTTGAGGTGTTCGCACGGCTGAGAAGTTGTGAGAGATTCCCACATCTTCAAGAAAGGATTGCAGCTTTGCATTGCGAAACTCGGTTCCGTTGTCACTTCTCAACTTCTTCACTCGGCGACCCAAGAGGACTTGAATCCGCTTGATGAAGGCAATGATTCGATCGGCATCGTCTGACTTGGCTCGTAGGAATTCAAGCCATGTGAACCTAGAGAACTCATCAAAGAACTAACATATATTTCTTTCGGGCTAAGCTCTCGGTTCTGGTAGGTCCACAAAGATCCATGTGAATCATGTCAAGGGGACTCTTGCTATTCGTGTCCATCCTCGGTGGATGAGAGCTTCTCGTCATCTTTCCTTGTTCGCAAGCAGGACACAGTGTATCCTTGGAAAGGCGAGTTTCCGGTAGTCCCTTGACGAGATTTTTCGAAACCAGTTTGTTCATGTCTTTGAAATTCTGATGGCAGAGTCTTTGATGCCATAACCAACTGTCCTCCTTTGAAGCCTTTGCGAGCAGACAGATTGCATTCCTTGGATCAGAAATTGCTTCAAACTGTGGGTGTGTCTGAGGGATTGAACGGAAGACGGTGGAGTAAAGGTTGCCATTCCTTCGTGCACTTAGGATGACGTTGTTGTCTTCATCATTCACATCGCTTCCGTATTGAAATTGCTTCACCCAGTATCCGTTGTCGCAGAACTGACTGGAGCTGAACATGTTGAAACCTAACCCCTCGACATACCTTACATCTTTAATGATGTATTTCCCATCCGTAATTTTCCCATAACCCACCATTGGCCTAGGCGTCTTGTCGGCTGTTTTAACATATCCCTCGAACCTTTCAACATAGTCGAAAAGGAAGGATCTCTGACCAGTCATGTGTCTATATGCGCCGGAATCGAAGTACCACACATGACTGACCTGCAAGACAACTAAGCTTGTTTAGGGACCCATTGCCAAATGGGTTCCTGTGGGTTAGACACAGATAAACCAGTCGGTGTAGTCCCCTTTTCGGATTTCTCCTTAGGCGGAGGGGACTTCACTGACAAAGAGGACTTAGCTTTTCCTCTTTTTCTTCCCCTTCTCTTTCGGTATTTGACTTTAGAATTAGGAGCATAGAAAGAGTTAGACACACCATAACGCAGGAAATTATCAAACATAAAGCACATGTCATTGCGAAAAGTATTAAAAGCATCGTTCAAGTTGCGATTAGAATTAACAGACATGTTCGAATTCTTTCCTACACTAGGTGGAACATAGCCTAAACCCGCACGGCTAGGACTATGTTTCTTAGGGAAAGCAGAAAAAGAGTTGTTCCTCCCATGATGATCCTTTCTTGGTGGCTTCACATTCTGTCCACCATCTTTCCTCCTCGCATCTGCATGAAAAGCACGGTGTGAGTTAGAGGACGGCTTTGTGGGAATGGATTTACCACCTTTTCCAGATGACATTTTAGAAAATTTAGGTTTTGTGGAATTGAAAGGTTGATTGGGTTGTAACTGAGAGGTCTCACCCACTTCAAAGGAACTTGAATGAAAGTCAAGACTTTTAATGGGCTTGACTGAGTTACGAGCATCGTTAGACTTTGAATGCTTTTTCTGGAGTCCTTTGGGTGCGTGAGGCTTAATTGACTTACCCTTGTCAGTACCTACACATTTTTCACCCTCCGGGTTACTTTTCTCAGAAATAGGAGCTCGTGACTCAGTAGACTTCTCAGATTTGACAACAACAGATTTTGGCTTCTTTGGAATAAAGCCTGAAGGATCATCATCCTCATCTAAAAACACCTTCATATCATATTCAATATTTGGATCTTGGACAGTCTTGGGTTCGGCTATCCTATGGTGTGAATTTGGGGGTTCATTATCATCTGAGATTATGGAGTAATGGTCCTCAGTGTCTAAGACAGGCTTGGGTTGGGAATTGACTGTCGGATGGTTAAGGATTGGAGCAGTCTTATCATTAACTGAGTCTGAAAAGTAGAGATTTTCAAGATTCATTACATTCCTTTTTAAAATGGAATTAGACACCCGTTGGTTGGTTAAAGATTGGCGATACATTATCTTTTCATCATGATCAAGTTCTTTTAAAAGTTCGAAATGGATATCTAAGATAACGTATCGAGCCTGAAGATCCGCAACCTTGATTTGAAAATTAGTAAAAGCTGAGGTTGTGGTCTCACATTCTGAAGAAAGCCTAATTCTCTCGGCGTTGGCCTCGAGCAAGTCTTTTTCCAGATTGCGAACCAAGGAGTCTTTCTCCGAAAGAATTACTTTCAGATTCAAGATCTGATGTTGACATGCATCCAAATCCATGGCTTTTAACCTAAGAGCAAACACCTCCTTTTCTAGCCTGACTAGGTCGGGACACTTAGTTGCGGAAGTATCCTCAGGTGGGATAACTAAGGTCTCCTCTGAAAGTTCCATTTCCCTAGTATCATAGCTTGAGTTAAGGTCTGTGTAGTTGATGGGAGGCATTGCTACTCTAGGGGTTCTTGCCTTAATGCCTTCCCATGTAGGTTCAGAGTTGGTCGGATCACTAGCTGGAACAAAGATTGGTCTATTCGGAGGGGGGCTAGTGGGAGGACTGCTAGAGGTACTGTTTGTTGGACTGATGGTTCTAGTTATGGTCTCACCGTTTATGACTTCGGTGTATGTGACAGTCTGCCTAACAAATTCATCGGTCACATGTCCTCCTACAAGGGCAGGTTTGGGCTTGGAGGCTGCCATATCCTCAAAATTGTATAGATGAGAAGGTGCTTTATCTAAAACATGGTTTTCAGACAGACCTAGGCCGGGTTTGGCTTTGTAAAAGGGATTCTTTTTGGCATGCTGAGTGAGGATACTTAAAGTCTGTTTAGATTGTCCTCTTTTGAAATTGTTGTCCTCAAGCTCTTGGATTTTTGAAAACAACCGAGTTCTTTCTTCCGAAAGTAACTGGAATTTTATGTTGAGCTCCCCATGATTACTGTTAAGTTCCTCATGGGCTTTTTGAAGACAACTAAGTTTGTTTGTTAAATTGGACTCTCTAATGCCAGACTCAAGTGTTTCACGGTTATAGACTATGGTCAAATCCTCGAGAGAGTCTTTGTAAATTGCACTGTCGATTCTAAATTTCGTGACGAGAGTTCTCTCCGATTGGAGACATCTTTCTAATTCACAAATTTTAGATTCCAACATTGCCACAGTGTCAGTTATATCTGGAAGAGAGGATACCTCAGACGGATCTATATCCTGATAAGTGCTCGGTCCAACGGCTTCTGATCCCTCGAAGTCAGCCATCAAGCAAAGACCCTTCACCAAATGATCCTCCTCGTCTGAACTCTCCTCTTCACAAACCCAGTTCTCTTCATCTACCAACAAAGCCACCCCTTTTTCTTTCTTCCTCATCAGTGAGGCCTTCCTCTCAAAGTACGCGGCATCCTTGTACTTGACGGAGCAATCTCGAGCGTAGTGTCCCAACTTACCACACTTGTAACAAGTGGTAGTGGGACTTGCGGTCTGTTGAGGAGCGGGGTTCTGGGTTATGGGACCCTGAGGATGATTTGACCGTTGAATTCCTTGGTCAGCTTGAGTCTGTTGATCATCCCTCTGAACTTGTCTGGAACTGTTTCCCCTGGAATCGCCTCCGTTGTAGTTGCTTTTCCCGTGATCCATTCTCTCATCTTGCCTTCGATCACCTCTATTCTGCTCATACCCATAGCCTGGTCCTTGTTCTAGCCTTCCACTCTCATGTCTTCCTCCATACCCGATCTCATATCCCTGACGATCTATATACCCAGATTCAGGAGTATATTGCCTCATGCTGTTTCGGTAGTTGATGTCTGAGACTTGACCTCTCCACTCTCCTTGACTCCCTTGGCCTCCTTGATAGTCAAGGTACGTGTTGTCTCTTCTGGGCTGATCTCTGAACCTCCCTTGGTTGTTCCGATAACCTCCTTGATCGTATGCCTGGATTCCCCCTTGCTGATAGCTTCCTCTCCCTTGATTTCCGTACTGACCTCTATCTTGCTGATAATGACCTCCTCTACCTTGCCCCATTCTTCCTCCACTGGGAAAACCGGATCCTCGCGATCTGTTGTATCCACGGTTTGCATTCAGTCGTTGTACACTGTGTGAGATGAGGGCAAGGGACTCATTCACATGGAAGAGTTCTTCATCTGAAATGGAGATAATCACTGGTTCATCGGGATGTTGTACGCTTGTTCCATAGTTCGGGTTGAACTCTTGACTGTATTCTTCTGGATAGTACTGGGGAGAAATGTTGTTGTATGGCATTGGTTGGACAGGTGCAGTGCTTGGTCCTCCGAAGGGCACGGCCGACAATGCCAGAGGATCGACTGCTTTCTTGGTGCGTCCACCGGTGATGAATTCTTCGTGTTGAACCATCATGCTGTATAAGTCGTGCAGACCCATGGCTCCCAGATTCCGGCTTAACTGAATGTTGATAGCCATATTTTGCCATTCCTGAGTGAGATTCTTCAAGAATTTAACGTTCACTTCGTACTTTGATTTCTCAACTCCGAGCCGTCTCAAGTCGTTGACGAAGGCATTCAGTCTTTGATAAGACTCAGTGAGGGATTCGTTTTCCCTGGCTTTGAAGCCTTCGTAGGCATTGAGCGCGCTTTCCTTCTGACTCTCCACAGCAGTGTCACCTCCCTGCATCTGTTGCTCAATTTCCAACCAAACGTCTCGTGCGTTGGTCAGACTGTCCACTCTTGCATACATGTCGTTTGGGAGTGCCATGATCAAGAGGGTGAGAGCGCGCTTGTCGACGAGGTGTTGGGCTCTTTGTTCTGGGTTGAACATCTCAACGCGCTTCTCGACCACGTATGCCGGAAGTTCGGGACAAGTATCGGTTTTGAGGACTGCGACAACGGTGACAGTCGGTCGGATAGGCCCTTCTCGGATGGACTTCATCAGGTTTTCATCCAGCAGATCAAGGAAGTGGATCATTCTGCGTCTCCACTGTTGGTACTCGCCCATCACCAGGACGGGAGGACGAGTCTCGGATCCGATTCCGAGGATTTCCTTCGACATTTCTCTCTCACAGAAAAGACCTCCTTGAATGACTCACTTGGCTTAAAAAAAAGAAAAAAAGAAAAAGGTTTTCAAAAACAGGTATTTTGAGCGCCTCGGGACACAGATAGCGTTGAGATTTAAAAGGTTTTGAAAAGCAGCTATGTGTCGGATTCGGGGAACAATTTTGCAAGAGTTCCGGCTCGAAGAGGCGAAATCCGATCTGGAAACTGAAGTTTTCCGAATCGGATTTGGCTCAAAATGGGTGATGCGGAAAAGACACTTTTCCGATTCGGAAAATGCAATTTTCCGATTCGGAAAAGGTTGAGTTCGGAAAAAGGCACACTTGGTTCGGAAAATGATATTTTCAGGAGCAAAACCCCAAATCAGAGGCCTGTTTTCCGATTCGGAAAATGCTATTTCCGATTCGGAAAAGAGGTGTTTTCCGATTCGGGGTATAGTACAATTTCCGATTCGGAAAATTTGAACTGAAATTTCAGCTCTCGTTTTCCGATTCGGAAAACCTGTACAGGAACTCCGAAAAATCACTGAAAATCACTAAAAATCACTTAAAAGATAAGTGATAAGACCCCCAATTTGTTGGAAAATCACTAGAAAACAGTGGGGAATCACTTATCACTTATAAAACCTTTTTAAAACCACTTTTTGGATCAAAAACCCAAAAAGTTTTGAAAACCCAAAGTTTTAAAACTTGAAAAAAATCTTTTGAAAACAAAACACAAAGCCAAGGAATCAACAAGGTATGGCTCTGATACCAATTGTTGTCCCACAAATACAATGAAAAGCAATAGAAATGGATGGAAATCACAATCAAGATGATGAAAATGAAGCTCTAAGAACACAACAATGGAGTTTACCCAAAATGACTAAAATGATGATTCCCAACATTAAACCCTAATCATCTCTTACCTTTTATAGGTAAGAGGAAGTTACAAGAAATGTCAATAAAGGCCCCCGAGGTTCCAAACCTCAAACAAGGGCACCAACAAAAGAGAATGTTTACACACAAAGGAAATTAAACTAGAAAGCTGATAAGATAGTGTTTTTCTGACTCTTCACAATAAAAGAGGTCCTACAAAAACCCTTAAAACTATTGTCATTTTGTGAGCCAACACAAAACGACGGTCTCAACCCTAAGTGACAACAATACACAAGGCATGAACTTCTCGGCGCTCCCACTGGCTCCAAGATCCATCGTTGACTCCGTGCTCCGTCTTCGGTTTCTTCGGTTATTTTATTTTTTAAAATTAATACAATTAAAGCGGGTTGTAAATGGCACGCAGGCCTCCCGTAACCAATAACGAATAAATAAAGTGTACATACAAAAAACAAAAGGCAACCACAGGTCAAAGGTTTGACTATGACATCAAAACAAAATCTTATCTAGATTCTATTTTAATTTTAATTAAACTAAATTAATTTAATAAAACAAATTTAATCCCTAGGGTTTCAAGCCTATCTTGGTTCAAACCCTTACCAAACTTAACCATACTGATCGCGAACTGAAAACAGCAACCAACAACTGTCAGTCACCAATCGCGGCGTGAGGCCTTTGCTCGCGGCGCGAGCTGGTTAACAGATGCTCGACGACGACAGCAACCCAAAGGCCACCGTCGCCGCCATCTTTTCGACCGGAAACCTAAAAACGGCAGTGGCCGATACCCCTTTGCGGCGGTTATCGACCACCGCCACCACACAAACACCGTCAACGCCACCACCACAAACGGTGGTGTGGCGATCGTTCAATTAACCATCGGTGGGAGCACGACGGCAGCAGCAGCAATCGCCACCACCACCGCAGCCTCCCGGAGAAATCGACAAAACTACCACCACCGTTGACGACAGTGGCGATAGCCACCGCCGCCGATCGGCGGTTTGAACATCAATCAGTCGCCGCCACTACCCGTCGCTGTGGTGCGGCTTCCGATCATCACCACCACCTACGCCGTGATCGACCTTGGTGGTCGAATCAATTACCACCGCCACCACAAACGGTGGTGCGGTGGTTGGTTTTTCGCCGTAGCACCACTGCCACCACACGGCTGTGTGGTGGTTCTCGTTGATACCAGCCGCCGCTACCACCAATCGGTGGTGCGGTGGTCTTCGGGTGCGGCAGTCGGCGGCCACCACCATCTGTGGTGTAGCCGGCGATGGCTCGCGGTGGTTTACGGCCAACGATCGGCCTGGTGGCACGGGCGGCCAACAGCCGCCGTTCCACCGCCGATTAGGTTTACAAAAATCCAATTTTTTTTAACAAAAATAAGAACAGATAAAAAATCGAATTTTTAAACCTAAAACGATTAAACAAACCTGATCTGCAGGTTTAGGAAGTGGCTCTGATACCACTGTTGGTAACCGAAGGCGATAAACGCGCAGCGGAAAAACATAAAACCGATTCCCAAACGGATCCATCCTTAAACCTTAACAGATACAAAAGGAGGGTGTTTGGTATGTTTACCTTTTTGCGAAAATTCTCTGAATCGCTAATAGGGGATACACCGCTACTGACACCGTACGAGACTGGTTGCTAGACCACCGTGGATTTCCCCGAAAAACGACTCCGGTCGCCTTGTTCTTCTTTGGCCGCCGGTTTTGGGAGGTAGAGAGAGAGAGAGAGAGTTTTTCTTGCTTGAGGAATAAGTTATTAATCACCCCTTCTTATTACCCCTAGACCTTTATTTATATGGATAAACTAGGCAGTGTTTGATTCCATATATAACTCCTCATAATTAATCAAACTGATTAATTATAATTTCTATAATTATTAATTAACCCAACTGATTAATTATAAATAAATAATTTAACTAATTATTTATTTCTTTCTCTCTTTTAATAATTAATAAATAATTAATTATTTCTCACATAATCCAAACGTTCTCAATTTTAGTGTGCAACGGTGTGACCTACTAGTGTCTTATAACATTGGACACGGTAACCCTGTTACTGTCTCGCACACAATCCTAACAAGTACTTATTATGGTTTAGGTTGAATCCCCTTGTGGATGAGTTATTTAAATCACAAAAGTGTAGTTTATTTGATTATTGTAGGAATTTAAGGTAAAAGCACCCTAACATGTATTATCTTCAATTATAAACCAGGTTGGTCTCCCGGCCCAAATACAAGGACTGGTTGTCAGGCAGTCTAGTAAAAGTCACCCTAGGCAACACCAAGTCGTGGGATCCTACTAAATAGTCCACCTATGGTTCAACACACTATTTATCAATTCACTCCGTTTTACTGGAATGAGAGATAAAGGAGTTTGATTATCCCGAAGGAGTCTACCTATCTAGTAATAGATACACCCAACCAACAAGTTCAGATAACCACAGTTAAAACACTAACTAGGAATCAAAGATAAACATTCAATCAATCAAACAAAACTACTAAATAAATTAAGTATCAAAACATCATCCAACAAGGTTCATCGAAACCATAACAAGCACTAACAAAACTACTACTCCCTAGACATGACTAAAAACAACAATTAAAGAATAAAAAAATAGACTTTAGACCCACCGTGAAACTGAAGATGATCGGATACCGGAAAGCAGACTCCGGGTAACAATCTTTCCACGGTTTACGCTCATAAAATCTATCCTCTCTCTCTTTTTACTGCAAACTGACTCTGGGATAAAGCTATCTAATTTATGACTCCCCTCTCCAATAACAGGTCTGGAACCAGTATTTATAAGAGTTGCTCGACCCACTTCGCGATCGCGAAGAGCAGCTTCGCGGCGCGAACCACTTAACGAACCCTAATTTTTCAAATCAGCTTCTTCTAGAATATTCCGTCAAGGGTCTTTAAACATTTCGCGAACGCCAAACCTCTGAACGCGAAGTCATCAAAAAGAAGGAATCTTCTAGAAATCTCCCACTTCGCGGCGCGAGAATTAGCACTTCACGGACGCGAAGGACTTCTGTTTCCTATTTTGCATTTTTTCCCACTTTTTCACAACTTTTAGTATCTTTCCGCTCAAGGGTCTCCAAAACCTGTAAAACCAATATTTAATAGCTTTCGTGAGTAAAACATCCAGAAAACGAGCTAAAACGGGGTTAAACATTGCAAAACCAAACTACCAAAACATGTATAACTTTGGAGTTATCAAAATCCCCACACTTAAGCTTTGGTTGTCCTCAATCAAAGAACTGACAGATAAGATAGATAACACCAAAATTATCTCCATCTGAAATCATCTAAGGAACACAAAAGCAACAAACATATTCAAACACACCGCAAAACTCAAAGAACACTCGATTGCCAAGGACCCACTTTTTACCCTCACAATATATGTAAACATCAAGTGTATCTCTCAAAGGGTAAAAGTGTATGTATATATAGTGATCACACCAATTACTCAACTGATTCCCGCATGCATAAGCTTGTCACCAAATCGAATCTCCACCATTGAGAAGTTGTCAACCGTCAAGAGGACTTTAACGTTGTAACGTTAGGCTAAGGTTAGGGTAGGATAAAGGATATTTATAAGTAACTAAAGATTAATGCGACAAAAACTTGAGAAACTTAATCAGTAATGATCCAAGACAATTGAGAAAACTATCTGACTTTAACTTCAACTTTATTTCCGGGATGAGCATTTTTAGAATTGGCCCAAGTATATTACTTTTTTAGGCTCAAATTCTTTTTCTTTCTTTCTATTTTCTTTTCAACTCCTTCTTTTCTTGACTCTTTTGATACTTCTTCTTTTCAAGTCGACTTTCAAACTTTTCTCTTTCATATATATATATATATATATATATATATTTTCTATGCTCTTTCATAATCCCTTTAATTTTGTCAGATTTTACACAAAACGGATCAAAACTTCTCAAGCTCTTCAAATTTAAGTCACGGCCAAAAGATAGATAAAAAGAATAGGCTAAAGGATAATATAGTGAAATTGGGTAAAGAAACGAAAAGGCTAAGGCTTCAAATGGGTTTCAAGGGCTAAAGTGTTAAAGATGAACACTTTCAACAAAATGACTAGGCAAATTAAATAACCTTAAGATGAGGTTATCTAACGAAGGCTTAAAAAGGGATGAAACGAAGGCCTCTATCAGTGCATTGGTGATAAATACTTCTCTTATGTGATCTTGACAAGAATTCAAATGACAAGTTCTACCTTGGGTCTCAATTGGTAAATCCTCACGAAACGAATAATCATTAAGGCTCAAACTCTCAAAGGAATCGGGTGAGGCACTCATGGTAATTAGTAAATCCAAGGAAATACTCATATTCTAATCATCTCACTTAGTGTCCTCCTATGCAAGTACTCTTAAGTCCAAAAACAATCCCAAATTTCGAAAAAAAATTGGGGTCAAATTTCAAAGCTTTCAGATTCTCGATAGATTTCGCACAATAGCAAAAGTTAACCTAAACAATTAGCAGTTAAGTCTACAAAACCCCCTCCCCACACTTAAAATTTGCAGCGTCTTCAATGCAACTTTTAAAAACAAGTAAGGAGTATTGGGAAAAAGAGAAACCTCCCGGGTTTTGAGACTTTTTCCATCAAGAGAGATTCCCGGAATCATACGCGGTGCTCGATCATAACCGGTTTCATCTATTACCAAAAAGAAAAGAAAACAAAAGTAAAAACGAACTAGAAATAAAAACAAATACTTAAAATCCTAAACAAGCAAACAATTAAACATAATATCCTAAAAGCAAAAATAAAAGTAAACCACAAACAAAATAAAAATTGTTTTAAACAACCCAATCGAATTAAAAGCAATAAAAGATCGTGATCAATAGGGGCCACGAGGATGATTCCTCCACTCCTCGAATGATGGGAAACCGGGCGGACTTTCATCGGAAAACGACCACAACGGAGATGGAGCATAGGCGGTTGTCGATTGAACACCAAGATGCTCCGCCACTTGGTTGAGCACTCCACTTTGCCAATTGGTTTGGTGGAGTGTTTCCGTGGAGTTGTACTCCATCCGTTGATGATGCCGATCAAAGGAGAGTTGTAGGTTAGAAAGTTGTTGCGTCATCCCTTGATATCCCGCATATGCATTCCAATCCGCCGGCTCCTCCATCGCCGCCGCCCCGTTCGAACTAGCACTGTGCTCTACCGTCGGCCTTTCTCTCGGTTCTTGTCTCTCCGGCCGGGTCTCCCAACGGTAACGAATCCCATGCGTCGTACGGACTGATTTCACCACCCCCATGCCTTTGAGTTGCTCCATGTCAATGAGACCCATCTCGCCTAGGCTTATCATCGAAGCCACGGCACCTCGGCCAAGAAAACCATAGTGCTTAGCAAGTCGTGTCACATATTGGTCACCCACCATTTTGCTACAACCCCTATAACCACCCGCCTTTTGAAGTTGCATGGCGATGATATAGGGTGCATTAGGGTAGCGATCCTCCGACGAGAGCTCAAAAAGTAACCAAAGATTATAGACCGAGATCTTCTCCTCACTAGAAGAACGCGAATTCACCGCGTGAACCAACATACGGTGGAGGAGTCGATCCAAAGGAGACTTCAAACCCTTAACCTTGACGTTCGACGAATACTCACCACAACCAACAATGCTCCAAATTTCCTGGGGGTTGAACTCGTCTTGAGTTTTCGAAGTAGCCACCACATAATCATCAAAACCGGGGTCATTGACCTTAGCTTGGGTGTAGATACCCAAAGCAACCCCGAACTCGGCCAAAGAAAGGTTACGGCAAATTCCACCAAGTCGGAAAGTCATACACTTATCCCGACAGTCCAATTATGCTTTGGTCGGGTTGAAAGTGTAGGTGGTCACGAACTCCAAGATGAGCTCCCTGTAAAGAACCTCGTTGATGTTGAAGACCTGGTCCCAAGCCTTGCATATGTAGTACTCGAGCCCATGTTCACCGATGGCGTGTTTCTCAAGAGTCGCTTTGACCTCCCCCTCAATTTCCAAAGCTTGTAAAGTGGCCCAATCGGTTCTCCTAGGAGTCACAATCGAACGAGTTTTAATCCGGTCCATGATATCCCGGTACTCAATTTGTTTGGAATTTGGATGCATCCAAAGTAGCATCGTTCATGAAGTAAATAAATGCATGAGAGCCATCCGGCGCCCGATAGTTCGAGTTGGGTGCGGATGCAGAAGTGGACGTAGACCTCGTTCTTTACAAAAACAATTAACCATGTCTTAGTTTATTCAAATTATCTTAGCTCAAAACATGGTTAAAACATCAATGCAAACTAAAATTCAAGTGATTCAACCATATGCAAAGTGAAAGCTCAAAAGGGAAAAATCCCCACACTTGAAATTTCAACCATCTACAAATAACCTAGAAATCCTAAATTGGTGAAACAAAAGTGGAAGGGAATTTGGGAAATTCCCCACACTTAGCATGCAAGCATATACCAATTAGGTTACTAAAATCTAACCCCAAAAACGAATCCAACATAGTACAATTATCAAATATCAACAATTAAGCACCAAGCTAGTTGCTTTAAGCATACAATCCATCAATACAAACTATTCTAACCTTCATAGCCACAAGCAACTAAACTCAACAATTGTACCAATTTACCAAATTAAAGATGAAAACCAACCATGAGATTGTAGGAAACATACCTTGGATGCCATTGATTGAAGAAATTGAAGCACAAAAGCTCGAGATTTCGCGTCGGGGTATGAAGTTTCGCGGCGGCTAAAGAGAATTAGGGCAATTTGTGTTTGAAAAAGTGAGAAACAAGGGTTAAAAACCCGTCTGGTCGAACTTCGCGCCGCTAAGACTAAGGCTTCGCGTTCGCGATCACAAAGTGCGGTTAAATCGAAATAAGCCCACGAAACCCTTCGTCGCGCCGCGAGATTCGATACCTAGACCAAGGCATACAGGTTTCGCGTTAGCGAAACTACTCACTTCACGTTAGCGAAGTCTCTCTGTTTCCGTTTTTCGATTTTTGCGTTTCTGGTCGGATTTTCTCGTTTTTGATCTCCGGTGCTCCGAATGGGTTTTCTAAGCAATAACAAAGAAAGAAATTAGAAAAAAACACACAAAGAAAGTGGAAAATTTAAAAGAAACGAAAAGAGCTCGGGTTGCCTCCTGAGAAGCGCTTCATTTTTTGTCCGAGTCTAGAGCTTGACTCCAATAGCTTCTCATTTTTTCGCTCGACGGGCTGAAGAGCCCTTCTTCCTTCTATACCCCTTCTTAGATGATCCCGTGTCGAGTACTATCTTCTCTTTTTGCATGACGGGATTAGGGTAGTCTTCTGTTTTCGAAAAGTGCTCATGTGGAAGTAGAGGTCGTTTAGAGTTCTCCTTGAAGCATTGGGAAGGATCCATATAAGATGAAGGGAGGTGTGTCACCGGCTTTCCATCGGGGTTAAATGCTATCCGTTTTGTCGCCATATCCCAATGTAGTCACTTGATTGCACATGTCCACATTCGCTTGCGCGATATGTAGAAAGGTTCTCCCAAGAATGATTGGTATTTTCGTGTCCTTCGGGAGGTCGGCAACAACGAAGTCCATGAAATACACAAACTTCCCGATGCGTATCGGGACGGCTTCGGCTATTCCAAGTGGTCGTGTCATGTAGTCGTTGATTCCCCGATACTGGTATGCTGTGGGTGTGAGCATTTTGATCTTCATTTTACTGCAATATGAAACAGGCATCATGTTAAGTGCGGCACTCGTATCAACTAAAGCCATACCTTCAAATCTATTAGAAACAGAAATAGGTAAGCCATAACTCCCTAGATCGTGTTTTATGGTGCAACATAGATTAGCTCATCATCCCCTTCTTTTGCTTCATCCTTTCCTTTGTCCTTCTTTGGGATTATGAACTCCTCATATCCTCCTTGTTTGCCTTCTTCTTCTTCATCTTCCTTGTCGCTTAGTTCAATGGGACCACGAAGTCCTAGATGCTCAAACGATATGGAAATCCCATCCAATTCATAATCAGTAGCATAATCCGACTCGCTATTGGATGGAATATACTTCCTATTGTAGCTATCCGTCCACGCCTTCTTGAGTTCTTTGGGTTGACTTGTGTTTGTGTGGGTAGCTCTCCTTGAGTTCTTCCGCTTAGCGTTTGAGAGATCCGCCCAACCTGCAATTCAAGATTTTGGATTACATTTTGTTGATTATGCAAGTATGAGCCTACCTCTTCATTTAATTTCTTTTGGGTCTCCATGAATTGGAAGAGTCGATCCTCAAGTGATGCTCGTTGCTTGCCATCCGCTCTTTGGTTAGGTGCAAAGAAACCGGGAGGTCTTTGGTTGAAGTTGTGGTTATTGTTCCACCTCCCTTGATAGTTTTCTTGGTTGATGTAATTCACCTCCTCGGGCGTCATCATTGGCTTATTAGGGCAATCCTTCGTGAGGTGAGGTCCATGGCATTCCTCGCATCCAACCTGTAAAGCATGAACACTTTTAATTAGTTATTCTATTTTACGTTCAAACCTTACCTGTTTGTTTTTCATTACGGCTAACTCCTCGGATGGATCAAAATCAGTAGAGATTTTCCTGGCCAATTTCGGTATGTGCAAGCGCTTATCCAACTTCCAATCGATGTTATGTATGAGCATATCCTCAAGTAGATTGTATCCTTGCGTGGGAGTCTTGTACATGAACACACCACCGGCGGATGAGTCCAAAGTACCACGAGAAGAGTAATTTAGCCCACTATAGAAGGTTTGGACTTAATCACTCTTATTTAATCCATGACTCGGGCACGAATTGAGAAGACGTTTGAACCTCTCCCATGCTTCAGAGATTGTCTCGTCCTCATCTTGTCGGAATGTGCGGATGTCGGCCCGGAGCTTCTTTATCTTTGACGGCGGAAAGAATCGGGACAAAAACTTAGATCGTAAGTCATCCCAAGTAGCAATCGAACTAGGCTCCAAAGAACGAAGCCAAGCTTTAGCGTCCCCCGTAAGCGTGAGTGGAAATAACCGAAGACGGATTGCGTCTTGGTTTGCTTCGGTTTTGAACAAGTCACATATCTCCTCGAAGTTCTCGATGTGTGTGATAGGATTGCTGTCACCTTTTCCGTCAAAAGTCAACTCCTTTATCATGTGGAGGAATTGACCTTTGATTTCGGTCTCTAGATTCGGCTTCGTTATCGGTCGCGTTGGCACGGTAGGAGCGGTCCTCCGGGTGTTCCACATAGGTGCTTCGTCTCCCATGTCGAAATTCAAAGCTCTCGGGCGAGCTTTTCCGGCCTTTGACTTCTTTTTGTTCTTTTCTTTAATTCTCTCTCCGGTTCCGCAAAAGGCTCCACTATTCCTTCGCTGAAAACACAACAAACGATCAAGGGCAACTTGCGGAAAACAAAGAAAGTAAAAATTAAAAATAACTAACTAGAAAGCAATTAACTTGGAAGGGACAAAATCCCTCACAAGGATCGATTAACCAAACTACAAAGATTTAAATCAAATAACTATCGTTCCCCGGCAACGGCGCCAAAAACTTGATGGTGTAAAATGTATATATTAAAACAGAACCAAGTTTAACCACAAAATAACCTCAACTAATCACCATTCACAGGCAAGCGTACCTGATCGATAGTAATATAGTCTAGGAATGTCCGGGTATCGTTCTTACCACTAGGAACGGTCAAGTTACTTAAAACAAATCTTAAAAGTTCAATTAACCTAAAAGGGGGTTTTCTTTTGAAAGCAATTTTAAAACAGAAAAAGATTAAAACTTTACTTAAAACAATACTTGACAAAGATAGTACTTATTATGGTTTAGGTTGAATCCCCTTGTGGATGAGTTATTTAAATCACAAAAGTGTAGTTTATTTGATTGTTGTAGGAATTTAAGCTAAAAGCACCCTAACATGTATTATCTTCAATTATAAACCAGCTTGGTCTCCCGACCCAAATACAAGGACTGGTTGTCAGGCAGTCTAGTAAAAGTCACCCTAGTCAATGCCAAGTCGTGGGATCCTACTAAATAGTCCACCTATGTTTCAGCACACTATTTATCAATTCACTCCGTTTTACCAGAACGAGAGATAAAGGAGGTTGATTATCCCGAAGGAGTCTACCTATCTAGTAATAGATACACCCAACCAACAAGTTCAGATAGCCACAGTTAAAACACTAACTAGAAAGTCAAAGATAAACATTCAATCAATCAAACAAAACTACTAAATAAATTAAATATCAAAACATCATCCAACAAGGTTCATCGAAACCATAACAAGCACTAACAAAACTACTACTCCCTAGACATGACTAAAGAAACAGACTTTAGACCCACCGTGAAACTAAAGATGATCGGATACCGGAAAGCAGACTCCGGGTAACAATCTTTCCACGGTTTACGCTCATAAAATCTATCCTCTCTCTCTTTTTACGGCAAACTGACTCTGGAGTAAAGTTATCTAAGTTATGGCCCCCCTCTCCAAAAACAGGTCTGGAACCAGTATTTAAAAGAGTTGCTCGACCCACTTCGCGATCGCGAAGAGCAGCTTCGCGGCGCGGACCACTTAACGAACCCTAATTTTCCAAATCAGCTTCTTCTAGAATATTCCATCAAGGGTCTTTCAACATTTCGCGAACGCCAAACCTCTGAACTCGAACGCGAAGTCATCAAAAAGCAGGAATCTTCTAGAAATCCTCCACTTCGCGGCGCGAGAATTAGCACTTCACGGACGCGAAGGACTTCTGTTTCCTATTTTGCACTTTTTCCAATTTTTCACAACTTTTAGTACTTTTCCACTCAAGGGTCTCCAAAACCTGTAAAACCAATATTTAATAGCTTTTTGTGAGTAAAACTTCCAGAAAACGGGCTAAAACGAGGTCAAACATTGCAAAACCGAACTACCAAAACATGTATAATTTTGGAGTTATCAAACGTCATAGGGTGACAATTTCTTTGTCCACAATGCACTACTGGTGTTTTTAAATGTGTTTGTACTTGGGCCAGCGGGCCAAACTTTTATAATAAACTCTGTTTAAAATTGGGCCAGCAGGCCGTTTTTGTGATAAAACTATTTTTAGGGAATTCACTAAACCTTATGGTCTAACCCTCGTTTTCAAAACCTTTTAAAACATTTTCAGGGGAAGTTAGTAGAGAAGGAATATCATAGTCATCTTCATATCGAGGTGATCTCCCATAGTGGTAATACTTTCTATCCACAACTAGAGCCAGTGGATCAGCATACTTCTCAACTTTTTCTTGGTACCCAATATCTCTAACACCTCATCTTGATTGTGATTCAGCAGCTCGAATAGTTCATGGATGTCAAGGTCATCCAAGTTGCGATTCTATTGGATGTTTGAGGCAAACCATCTCCATTCTGATCGAAGTGAATTGATGAACTGAATGTCGATTTCCAACTTTGACTTTTTCAGGTCATTCTTCCGCAACTCATTTATCATGTTGTAAAACATGTCATAGGTATCTTCTTGTTCTCCCTCACGACCCTTGAAAGTGGCAAACTTGGTTCAGAGATTTGTTTTCTTTGTTTGAACTCCATTCTCAGTTCCGTGCATTTGACTACAAATTTCATCCCACATAGCCTTCCCTGTATTGTTACAGTCAATGTTGGCATAAATCTCATTAGGCAGACTCTATATAAAATAAGACTTGGCTAGAAGGTCTCCCCTGACTCTGTTTGCTTCCTCGAGAGTAAAGTTGGAATCATCTTTTTCAACCATTCCACCAACGATAGGTGGATTGTCATCGGCAACACCTGGGATTTTTGTGTAGTACTTCACGGGTCCATAACGGAGGGACTCCATGATTTGCTTGTGGAGTGGTTGCTTTGCCACAAAGTCTAGGAATCTTGACTTTCATTGAGAGAAGTCTTCACGGAAGAGAACTGGTGGTTGGGTATCGGACCCTATAGCAAGTGCTTCGAATGTGTTCATGGTTGATTGTGGATCTTAAACCACTTAGAATAATCGGGTGGTTGGATTGGTGAAAAATCTCAAAACTTGAGAAATTGAGGGTTGGTTTTGGTTTTGGGTAGTTTTAGTGGGTATTGGGTATTGGTGTTAGCTATTGGGTAGTTTTAGTGGGTATTATGCCGATGATGATACCCAAAGAATCTTAATGCTGAATAACCTCAATGCTGAAGGTAATACCCAAAGAAAATTCATGCTGAAGATGATACCCAAAGAATCTCCATACCCAAAGAATCTCGATACCTAGAAAGTTGAGAATGATGAGTTTTGTCAAGAACACCCAAAATATTTCCTTAAGTAAATACTTATATCTAGATCATTTTGATGATTTAATTGAAGATTGGATTTGAGAAATGTATATAGATGATCAAACTCAATCTAAGATCCAAAAATAAAGGAAAGTGACGAAAATTTTGAAGAATACAAAGACTCCATTGATGATGATTTGAGGCTATCAACCCATTTTTTTCACCAAAAACAAACCACACAAAGGATCAAGAGCAAGTGGTAGGCTATGATACCAATTGTAGGTTCCAAGTCAACCACAACTAATAGATCTAAAAGCTAAATATCATTTAAGTACAAGATCTATGAAGAAGATGCAATCATGATGAAGATAATAAAGTACATAAAAGTATAAAGAGAATGTTGCTCAAATTCACCAATGATTGAATTCTAAAAGGCTCTGAAAATCTTCTTAGGGATTGATGCCTTAAGGTGGGTTATTTATACCAAGGCCCATGGGCATTTTGGGTACAAATGGATGGACTTCAAACACCAAGCTTAATCCACACAAAATTACAATAAGAGTAAGTAAAAGTCTAAAGTATTACAAAATTAGTCTAAACTAACAAATGTTACAAATTGACACAACAAAATAAATCTAACAGATAGATACTTGATCATCGATTTAATCTTGATATGAACATTGTTTGTTGAAAGAATATAAATAAACACAACTTTTTTATATCAACATCGGGTGAAATACATGTAAATAAGCATCCTCAAGTGAAATACATGTGTTTCAATAACGTAGTTTGACTGGACAATTCTCTAAACATACACCACTTTATTTTTTAAATCTAGTCATCTACATGTAAAATCAATTATTTATTAGTCGACTTATATATCATCAATTGAGCCTAACATTGCTTTTTATCGACAATTTTTTCCGAGAACTGTAATAATCTGGATTTTAGGAGCACGAAAAGATTTAAATTTTATTAATTGATCGAAACCTTTTCTGAAAAATCTGTTGAGACTTCGGGGACAAAATGTGAATTGTAAAGAAACTCTCTTTTAATTGATGGGCTTGGCCATTTTAAGAAAAAGTCTAGAGGAAGGCTTGGCCCAAGCCTATGGTATTTAAGGGATGGCTTATGGCTTTTGCCATTTAGGGCAAGGATTTTTGTGACGTGTGTGTGTGTGTGTGTTTGGAGCAAAAGGAAGGCAGAGAAAGGAGGAGAACAGCTATCTTCATCGCCATCGTCATCAATTGTTTGATCTCTTTTGGGTAATATTTCGCGATCTACAATTATGGCTTTGCCTTGTATTAGAAAAACCTTATTAGATTTAATTTGGAGTAAGTTATTGGATGTTTGAGCTATTTTTGGGGTCATATTCGAAGAACACTGGTCTCCCTAGGTTTTTCTAGGAATCCGACTCGAGTTTTCCCTGTAATCTGACTCGGATTATGCCCAAAGTCCGACTCGGAGTTTGGGTGGAAATACGACTCGGATTTGGTAAGAAGTCCAACACCACTACGGTGAAGTCCGACTCAGAGTCTGGGGAAGTCCAACTCGGAGTTTGATGTAGTCCGACTCGGACATTGGAGGAGTCCGACTCGGATTTTATGGTGAAGTCCAACACCAATGTGGTGAAGTCTGACCCGGAGTCTTGGAAGTCCGGCTCGGAGTTTGGTGTAGTCTGACTCGGATTTTGCGGTGAAGTCCGACGCCACTGTGGTGAATTCTGACGCCACTGTGGTGAACTCCAAACCCATTATGGTTTTCCTGATCCCAAGTGGTCGCAGACCTGGTTAGATGGTTTCGAGTTGTAAGATACGTCTCTTTAGGTCCGAGTGTGTGAAAACTGTTGGTAAGGCTAGATTATTAAGGATTAGCCTATTTTAAGTAGCCTATTCTAAGTATGTACTACTTGTGTTGTAGACCGGTTGCTGTTCCGATAGACGGGGTGGAAAGTTAAGTGTTTGACTAGGCAATGTGAGTTCCCTTGCCAAGCTCTTTTGATAAACTAAAAAAGTTTTCTTGAACTGTTGTGAACTGTTGACAACGTTTGATTAACTGAGAATGTTTTATTGAACTGTTGTGAATTGATGACAGTATTTGATAAACAACTTCGTTTCATGTATATTATAAGTATGCTGGTAATGAACGGTTATCTGTTGATGTGTGGGGTGAGTTGCAAAGTGGACATTGTGTACCAAGAGACGGTGTGTGTTCCTTGGGAGTTTTGAGAGTGGTGGGTGCATGAATCTGTTGCGTGCATCCTTAAATGGTGGCCGATGGGCCTGTCGCTAAGTGGTATTTACTGGGTGCCAGATGGACCTGGGATTCGGGGAGCCTGTAAGGGCCTCGACCTAACGTCACGAGGTGATGGTTTCTTTGTCCACAATGCACAACCGGTGTTTTTAAATGTGTTTGTATTTGGGCTAGCAGACCAAACTTTTATGATAAACGGTGTTTATACTTGGGCCAGCGGGCCAAACTTTTATAATAAACTGTGTTGGTATTTGGGCCAGCAGACTAGACTTTTATGATAAACTGTTTTTAAGGGAATTCACTAGACCTTATAGTCTAACCCTCACTTTCAACACTTTTTAAATTTTTTTTAGGGGAAGTTCAAGGTCCCGTAACAAGTAAAGGGAAAGAAAAGGTGCACGGTTAGATGTATGACCTACTAAAGTTACGGTTATTCCTATTTTGTTCATGTAGATTATCTCAGCTGTGGAGGGTTGTTCCACTGACATTACCTTTAGATTCTGTCATTGTTGGATTATTGTATTAGGCATAAATGCCAAGTTTTGAGATTTGTAATTAATTCTGTTGTGTTAGATCACTAGGATGTTGATATTATATATATTGGATTTGAGTTGTTACAAGAGCAAACACACTACTTGCATTAAGTTCTTAGCCTACTCTTAAACATACCTTATGCATCAGCCCAAAAAGCCAATTATCACCAAATTAAATTTAAACTAAAGAACAAACATTACGAGGCACTATATATTCAATTATTGTCAATCAAAACCTTTAATATGGAAAGTTTCACTTATTAATCATAATAAAGAAAACAATAATTAGAAATTAATGTGTTTGACTTTAGATTTAACATAAATCAAAGTGAGAGAAACAAATATATAAATATGATTAATATTTTCATTAATTTTTTTATCATGTACATTTAAATGTATTAAATTGTCACAAAAATTTCATTTGTGTATATTGAATGATAATAATAAAGAAGGCTTGAATAGCTAAAAAAGGAGGAACTACAAAGCCTTGTTAATTCAATTATGAAAGAATCGAATGAATATAAGGAAATTTTGGAAGAGCTACTCAGATTTTGACTGATTTGAAGAAATTGGGAAACCAACAACCATCGTCTTCTTCTTCTTCACCTGATGTCCCTCAAGAATTCAATTGCCCAATTTCCATGGAAATCATGATTTATCCTGTTACGGTCGGTCTCCATGGGGTGGTAATTTCTAATTTTTTTTTCAAATTTATGTGTTCATGGTAGATGTTTGTTTATGTAAATTGATGGTTTGTTCAATTTCTATGACATGACTTTAGTTTATTTTTCTAGTCATCTAAATTGATTATTTCCAAAATAACAATTAATAATCATGTTTCTTGTTGAATCGTACCCGACATTGTCAAGAAATTAAACCTTTACCAATTTGGTTGATGATTTTTAATTCGGGTTTTTTTCTTCATAATTCTAATTGGGTTTCTTGCAGACGTATGATCAGGATTCAATTACAGACCGGTTAAAACAAAGAAATACAACTTGCCCCTTGACGGGACAACTTTTTTCCAGCGTGAATCTAACCTCGAATTACTTTGCTCGATCTACCATATCGGAATGGTCCAAGAATCACGGGGCAAGTACTCGTTTCTCGTTCCTCATCTGAACCGACACAGATAAGCCACACTCGGGTACACACACCTCCTTTTACATGTCGAGATGTTACCGTCGTCCTCCTTATCCGAACAAATATATGGCGTAAGCGTGTTATGCTTCGTAACGAAACGATTCCCGGAATATCGTGTGTATTTCAATGAAACCCCTGACTCGATCATGTGACTGCTGGCCCCATTAAGCCAATGCGATATCGACCCCGACTTTCACCGAGAGCTGATCACAACGCTCATGAACGTACTGATCCAAAGCAACAACACGCCAATCACCGCCCAACATCCGAATCTGGTCCCGACCCTCGTGCGCGTTACAAATTGGGACAGTCGAAACCAAGAGAAACGCGACGACCACTTTCTTCATGTTATCCACCCTCGAATCCAACAGGTCGCTCATCGGGACAGGCGGTGGTTTAGGGCCGTTGATCGCGGCTCTAGAGGAAGGTGACTCTAATGTGATGAAAGACATGTGTTCGTAATTGTAACAACCCACTATACAAAAATAAAGACAACTGATACACAATGTGGTCTGGGATACCTCTTCCAAAAAAAAAAAAGATATGGGCTACAAAATTTCAGGTTTAAGCCCGTACATCAATCTAAAATAAAGGAACTAACTGGAAACAACTAAGTAAAAGAGACCATCTACTACACTGGCTTCCTTACTGCTGGGCATCACACCCTGCTTTTCCGCATTCCGCTATCAACTAACTTTCTTCCAGAAAATGGTTTTAGTTTAAAAACAAGGGATAGACCAAAGGTCTAGTGAGTCCCCTCAAAAGCAACATCAATTTTTTTCCCAAAAATTCTTCCAGTTCATAAACAAGCATTTATAAGTAGTTCAAATAAATAAATGCTCCATGCTTACACTCGCAACACATGTACCGGCCATCATAGCATTATTTTCCATACACAACTGTGGCAACGCATGGGCTCACACCTGCCCTGGGCTCACTCCTGCCCAATATGGGGTCACACCTCCCCATTGGCCGGTACATGCCCCATCCCATGCACTGTACACACCATGCATATGAAGATGATAATGCACGATTAAAATCTACCATTTCAATGATAAAATTATGCGTGCAACTTTCATGTAAAAACATACTTCCAATTAAAAAGCATAAATCACCTGATTGCGGATTCTCAACTACGATCAAACTTCACGACGGTACACCTACAAGGTACGAGGTACGATTAACTATCAAGGATTCTAACTTCTCCGGAATCACTCTGCTTTTCCCAAACAGCCAAAACTTACAAAATCTGAGTTGAAAAAACAGAAGTCCGAGTCAGACAACTAGTCCAAGTCGGATAACTCATCACAGTGGGAAACTCTAGTCTGAGTCGGAGAACTAGTCCGAGTCGGACAACTCACCACAGTGCAAAACTCACCATAGTGGGAAACTCTATTCCGAGTCAGAAAACTACAAAGTTCGAGTCAGGAAACTGGATTTCCACCGTACTAGCTACTGCACTCGCGATTAAAGGCCTTAATCAGATGAAAATCCTACCAAAACACCTGAAATCAATCCTAGATTAATCACCACTAAACAAGGATGAGGATTGTTACCAAACTTGAAGCCCTTGTTGAAGATTTTAGCTCCAAATCAAACACCATCTTGTTGTTCTTCTTTTCCTCTTTTGATCTCGATGCGGCTACACACACACACAATCCAATTCATCTCTACTTAATTTCTCAAAGTAAATCCTTTCCCTAGATTTCTCAACCTTATAAGAAGGTTTGCTATAAGTTCAATTCTTGAGTTAAATAATCAAGATTTCTCAAACCGGTCATCGCATCACGATTCTCAAAATAAAGACTCTATTCACTAGGAGCCATTCTTAACAAGCTCTCCAATGAATCCAACCAGTTCATTCAAGACATCCGCATCAGACAAAATGCCCCTCTTATAGAGTATGAATACCTATACCCAAAGATACCTCTTACACATACAAAGACTATTGCAATATTTGCAAGGTTGAATTCCACTATTCGCTATCACCTCCACTACAAACCTTAACAAAAGTAGTTGAGCATACCCATGTACCTGTAAATTCATATTAACACTGGCTAGGTGCAAATTTGAATTTACCTTACACGATGTTCTTAATACTATAGCTAAGCTACTCAACGCAGTTGGACTTTCTGACAAGTTCCTATATCCTTAGTTGCTTAACTCTCGCTTATAGTTTAAGATTAGGCCTATCTGGTCACCTAATTCACTTAAACTATGGCTTTGATACCAATTGTAACAACCCACTATACAAAAAGAAAGACATCTGATATACAGAATAACTCCCAAGATCGGGACTACAAAATTTCGAGTTTAAGCCCGTACATCAATCTAAAATAAAAGAACTAACTAGAAACAACTAGGAATCTACTAATTAAAAGAGACCATCTACTGCGCTGGCTTCCTTACTGCTAGGCATCACACCCTGCTTTTCCACTATCAGCTAACTGTCTTCCTGAAAATGGTTTTAGTTTGAAAACGGGGGTTAGACCAACGGTCTAGTGAGTCCCCTCAAAAGCAACATCGGTTTCTTTCTTCCAAAAATTCTTGCAGTTCATAAACAAGCATTTATAAATAGTTCAAATAAATAAATGCTCCATGCTCACACTCGTAACACATGTACTGTCCCTCATCGCATTATTTCCCACACACCTGTGGCAACGCTTGGGCTCACACCTGCCCTGGGCTCACACCTGCGCAATATGGGGTCACACCTCCCCATTGGCCAGTACATTCCCCATCCCATGCAATGTACACACCATGCATATGCAGATGATAATGCACGATTAAAATCTATCATTTCAGTGATATAAAATTATGCGTGCAACTTTCATGTAAAAACATACTTCCAATTAAAAAGCATAACTTTCAAAATAATTTTACTTCACAAATATCTATCTAAGTGAGAGAAACTCAACTGATTGCGGATTCTTAACCACGATCAAACTTCACGACTGTACACCTACAAGGTACGAGGTACGATTAACTCTCAAGGATTCTAACTTCTCCGAAATCACTGTACTTGTCCCAAATAGCCAAAACTTACAAAATTTGAGTAATAAAAATAGAAGTCTGAGTCGGACAACTAGTCCGAGTCAGACAAATACTCTGAGTCGGACAACTCACCGCAGTAGGAAACCCTAGTCCGAGTCGGACAACCCACCACAATGGGAAACCCACCACAGTGGGAAACCCTAGTCTGAGTCGGACAACTCACCACAGTGGGAAACTTTAATCCGAGTCGGAAAACTACAAAGTCCGATTTGGGAAACTGGGACTTCGAGTCAGACAGCTGGATTTCCAACATAGTAGCTACTGCATTCGCGATTAAAGGCCTTAATCAAATGAAAATCCTACCAAAACATCTGAAATCAAACCTTGATTAATCACCACTAAACAAGGATGAGGATTCTAACCAAACTTGAAGCCCTTGGTGAAGATTTTAGCTCCACTCAACACCCCATCTTGCTGTTATTCTTTTCCTTTTTTGCTCTCGATGCGGCTACACACACATTCACGAAGATCTTTACCCTAAATGGTAAGAATTGAAACCCTTACTACTTTAAATACTATGGGCCCAAGCCCACCATTCTTTCCATAAACTTTCGGCCATGCCTAAGATCATTTCTTGTTCTCTTATTCTTCAAGTACAAAGCCCAATTTCTTTTATTTCCTCTTATTCCATAAAAACTAAACCCAATAGGGCTGGCCATAACCTCTGTATGCTTGACGCGAACAAGGGGCTGGCGGTGGAAAACATGGCGGTGAGGGTGCTCTTGAGGATGATTAAGGAGTGCATCCACGTGGAGGACATGCTCGGGATCCTTGCCATGCTTTCAATTGAGGACGACGCCGTGATGGAGATGTCATGGCATAGGGCGTTTTCTCATGTGTTTTTTGTGATTAGGGAGACCCACTGTGAATGCATCAAGAAGTATTGCATGGTGGTGATGCATCGAATTTTTTTCACGAACAAAACCAAGCGGTACGAGTTACGGGTAGAAGAGAATGATCACGAGACGGTATCAACGATTAAGCGAACTGGGAGTCGGAGGGCGAAAGGGTACGCAAAGGAATTCTCGAACATATCCGCCCCCGTGGAACTTGAACCTAGACTACTCGAGATTAATTTCGTAGGTAAAATTTTAAATTCATATATCATAACCCCATGGTTCTTAAGCTCAATTAGGGTATAACTTTTAGTGTTTTGACTTGATTTTGATAAAGATTATTTTTTAGTGAAATGGAAGATTCAATCAATATTTTCGTTTCAGTTTACTAATGCGTGTTTAATTGCTATCTACCAAAACAATTATATATATTATTTAGGGTTAAGTACATGACAGTGTATCAAACTTGTCACGTTTTATCATTATATGTACTTAACTTTAAAACTTACCAATTAATGTACCGAAGTTGCTAAAATTGCCATTGTATGTATCCAATGACAAGTTGGATACACTTTCGTGACAAGTTGGATACACTAAATGATATGTTTTTGATAAAGTTAGATACATACAATGGTAATTTTAGCAAGTTTGGTACATTAATCGGTAAGTTTTAAAGTTGAGTACATACAATGATAAAACGTGACAAGTTCGATACACTCCTATGTACTTAACCCTATTATTTATACCTACTGAACTAATGGGACAGGTTCAAACGAGAAGTAAATATTTTGCAAGAAGGCGAGAAGTGTTTAATCATATATGATACACAAGTTTAATCATATATGATTATACACTGGTTACATTGACCGTACATAGACGCTTAATCATGTATGATTAAACACATCCAAATGGCGTGTAATCATATATGATATTACGACTAAGGATGTAAACGGGGGTGGATAGTAGTAGGTACTATAATACCTATCCCCGACCTCCTGTATCCACACCCGTCCCCGTCCTCATCCCCGGCCCGTCAAATCCCCATCAGAGTCGGGTAAGAAAATCCACATCGGGGTCAGGGAACCCGATGGATACCCATTTAGTAAATAAAATTCGATTTTTTTAATAAATTTGAAAACATGGAATCATGTACAAGAATTATATTAAGTAAAAGTTCCATATTCATTTCACAAACACCATAAAATACAAAAAAGATGATTGCGACATTAAGTTTAATAAAAACTAAAGCAAAAACCATCAACTATGTAATATATAAACTTACTCTTAAGTTGAGGATATTTATTAGAGTGGATGTTATAACCTATGTCATAAGTATTATATGGAGGCTTTTATTATACACCCCATCATAAGGTTACACACCTTGCACCCCTCATCTTAACCATCTATAAACTAATCAATGGTCAAGATGAATCCTACAATATTAATTTAATTTCCCTTTTTATTGAACCCAATAAAATAGGCACCTGAACAAAAACCAAGGGCAAATCCGTCCATTTTCAATGAATTTGAATCTTTTTGAAAAATAAACAAACGTGGAAATTAATCATCATAATGATTTAGTTTCAAACTTATGAATAATTATGGAAGTTATTGACCAAATCAATGGAAACCCAATAACATCACCAACCAACCATCTTTCAACCAACCATCTTTGACATCTCAGGCCAACGGCCGCCGTTGCATCTGTTGGGTTTTTCTGTGATCCACGTATCAAACTGATACGAAGAACATCAATCATGCGGAAGCGATAAAAACCCGGAAAACCACGATCGTCGTTCTAATATATTCAAAACATTAAACTAGAAGGAATTTTACCTGGATTGCTTGAGTAATAATCCACCAGTGATCGACCACGCGAACGTTCCTCTAGTAGAACTGAAAAACCCGAACTGACCGGAAAAACCGAACTGGTTTGTGAGAGGGGCCGGCGCCGGTTTAGAGAGAGAGATGACGGATGTTTTTCTGATAACTGAATGGTGAATAATGAGTTCAATAATAATCCTAAAGCCTATAAGGTTTTATTTATAAACCTTTAAAAGGCAGTGTTTGTATCCAATTCAATTACCTTAATTATCTGATTTTCTTTCTTTTTCTTAAAGAAAAATATTCTAGATAATTATCTTTTAATTAATTAGTTATATATTTATTTTACTAATAAATATATAATTTATCTAATTAATTAATAACCCTCAAACTTTGGGATTTCTGACTGAAATTACCCACCTGATTTATAATTTACTATTATAAATTCAATCTCTTCATTTCTGGGTTTTATTTAACTTGTTCGATTTATAGGCCCTCAGAGGTGTGACCCTCAAGTGTCTTGTAACATTGGATGTGTAATTACTGGTTTGTCAACTTATGCACATAATCACTAACAGCATCGTCGTCATCTCCGGCCAAACACCGCCGCTGCATCGTCGTCATCTCCGACCAAACACCGCTGTTGCATCGTCCCCATCTCCGGCCAAACACCTCCGTTGCATCGTCCCCATCTCCGGCCAAACACCGTCATTGCATCTTCATCATTTCTCATCAACCATTGCCGATGCATCTTCATCGTATATTCATTGGAGATTGTCATGGATTCCGATGAAGACAACAAGTTAGATGAATCACATTCATCAAATATTCATCGTGTATTCATTGGATATGCATCGCCTAGCTTCATCAAATATTCATCGTATATTCATAGTACTAATTTCGGATATGCACTGCCTTTATCGAATATGCATCGTCCATTCATCGTAAGAATTTCGGATATTCATCATATGTTCGTCAGATATGCATCGCATGTTCGTTGGATATGTATCACCATCATCGAATATTCATCGTCATAATATCATCGTATGTCCATACTGAATCATCCATATTGCATAACTGAATCATCGTATGTCAGTAACTGAATCATCCATATTGCATGGCACCTCCATTCCAAATAACTCGTTCATAATATCAAGAACATTTAAACAAAAAAAATCTACATTACTGAATAATAAAGATATTCAATTCACTAAAATTTCAAATAATATTGATTTCCTAACTAAAAGTACTATCCCTATTATTTATCTGACTTTAAATAAAAATCAATAAGAAAATAATATTGATTTCCTAACTGATATATTTTCCCATCTATTTTCAAAATCTTATCTTTTCAATATGGTTGAATATCCGGATTCATATAAAAACTAAATAGAAAATTTTGTTGGTTTCTCATTAATAATATACTATAAATGACCAAGATATCATTAAGGAAACCTTTTAAATGTAACTGCCGTTTTTGGAAATTGAATTATCATTTTATTTGCATTTAAATAAACCATACAATATAAATGATAAATCTGACCCTTCAAATTACTTTAAAAAAATCAAAATAAAATTCATTAAATATAGATCTAGATGAATGGATGGCTAAGATGTGGGGTGTAAGGTGGATAACCTTTCAATGAGTGCATAATAACCTTCCTCAGTATTATATATATATATATATATATATATATATCGGGTCTTAAACGGAGCGAATACCATTATACTTATCCCCGACCCGTCCCTGCTTCGGGTAAGAAAATCAAGCTCATCGCCGACCCATTACTCGCTAAAGCAGAGATTCCTCACTCCATTTGGGTCGGGTCTCCACGGGTAGCGGGGATTCCCCGACCCATTTGCTTCCTAATTACTACTTCTCGCCTCCTCGCTAAATGTTTACCCTCTCGCATTAACGTCCCTCAAAAAACTTATTAGTCATATATATTTTCGGAGCAAAATTGTTGACGCTAAACAACGGGTAAAGCGAAGTCTAGATCCAATAATAGAATTGATACTCCTCTATTCTTGATGTTTATCAAAGATTGTATGTTTTGATTAATTATATTTTAGTTAAACATATAATGACTTTAGGTTTAAGAACTTTTTGTTTACATTTTAAATTTTCAATAGTTTCATTAAGAACCAAAACTCTAAAACGTTAATTAAGAACTAAATCTTGTTTGGCAAAAAATAAGTCTGCATTTTAATGATTCTAAAATTCTTTAAATGATTTTGTATCTTAACCTTCCTTAACCATTCAACACCTGATTTCATTCTAAGGCTATGTTTGGTAAACTAGCTGATAAGCTAGCTGATGACTAATAAGCTAGCTGATAGCTGATAAGCTAGCTGATAGCTGATAAGCTAGCTGGTGACTGATAAGCTAGCTGGTAGCTGATAAGCTAGCTGGTGAACAAGTCACGTTTGGTAAAAACTAGCTTATAAGTATGTAAAATGACCAAAAAGGACATCTTTAATAAATAATCAATTACAAGTATTTTATAATATAATTAAGATAAAATTTAATAATATTATTAAAATAAATTTCTAATAATATAATACATTAAAAAATAATATAGATATTATTACTATATATACACGCTATAAATTTAGAATTTGTTAAAATAAACTTTAGAAAAAATCTACATTAACTAATAATTTAAATTACTATTAAATATAGTAAAAGTAAAATAAATCAACTTAACATATCTTAAATAATCAATAATTCTAAAAGAATATAATTAAGAATTAGATATAAATATTTTTTTTATTAAAATATTTAACATGTTTCACTTATATAACATTTTAAAAATTATTGTATTTTTATTTGATAGTTAAACATATTAAATAATATATAATAGGGAATACTTCTTCAAAATGTATCTAACTATCCCCAATATACTATTGTGTGTATCAACCTAAAAAAATTTCTTTTGTATATATCAAACTTTATTTTTGAGTCTATTATGTGCATTTTTGATACACACAATAGTATATTGTGGGATAGTTGGATACACATAATAGACTCAAAAATAAACTTCGATATATACAAAAGGAATTTTTTTAGGTTGATACATACAATAGTATATTGAGGATAGTTGGATACATTTTGAAGAACTAATCCCTATATAATAATAATTAATAACATTTAAAAATAAATAATATATAAGGTATAAATTAATTTAATTAATAATTATTTTAAGTTATTAAAAACTAATAATTATTAATTAATATATAATTATAATTATAATAATTAATTATTAATAAGGGGTATAATTGGAAAAAGTCACAAAAAGCTTCTCATAAGCTACTCAAAGTAGCTTATCAAAAAGCTAGCTTATAAGCTACTTTTGGTCTTACCAAACATGTACACAGAAAATAAGCTAGCTTTTTTTTACCAA
Organism: Centaurea solstitialis; assembly: GCA_030169165.1. Lineage (NCBI taxonomy): Eukaryota > Viridiplantae > Streptophyta > Magnoliopsida > Asterales > Asteraceae > Centaurea > Centaurea solstitialis. Next base: position 39,497,042 of record CM058041.1, on the reverse strand, counting down.
ACAATGCCTAAGCAATTACCAACCAAACATATTTCATTTTGTACGATATCATAAGAATATTTTAATATTTTGACCACTTATTATATATATATAACAATTACTAGGAAGTATGAACAGTGGATTTTTAGAAAAGTACAACTTTGATTCTTTTGTTTGGTTTTTATAACACATTTTGTCTTTAATTTTTAAAAATGTTTTTTTTTACCCTTATAGTTTTTAGTTTTTATTCCTTTTTCATTCCTCTATCTAACTTTGTTAAATTACATAATTAATTCATTCAAAAGATGTTTGACTAAATTACATATTTGATTCTTATATTAGATCATCTTTATACTTTTGATCTCAAGGTACATAGTTCACATTTTGTTACTTTTTACTTTTTTTATTTATTAAGATATTTTGTTTTAGGGTTTAGTTCCCCAAAATGTATCCAACTTGTCACCTTTTGCTATTGTATATACTGTACTTTAAAAATTACCATTTAATACATCATACTACTAAAATCCTAACTTTTTAAATACTAAATGACTTGTAAAGCAGGTAGCCGGTCATTCCGGCCACCTGGTCAACTTCTCCGGCGAGATTTTTTCTGTCGAGACTTTTTCCGGCAAAAACCTATCTTCTCCGGCAACCTTCGGCAAGAAGCGATGTTTTTCCGGCGAGACTTTTAGCACGAACAACAACCTCCATCTCCGACACCCACCATCTTCTCCGGCAACCTCCATCTCCGCTACCCACCATCTTCTCCGGCAACGTCAATCTTCGCCACCCACCATCTTCTCCGGCGACCTTCATCAACCCTTCCGCAAACTCACCAGCTTACTCCAATCCGAAACCTGAAATCATCAGCATCGTTGCCGGAGAAAATGGTGGTCGTTGGGAAATCGCCGGAAAAGATGGTGGTTGCCTAGAAGTCGTAGGAGAAGATGGTGGTTGCCGGGAAGTCGTAGGAGAAGATGGTGGTCACCGGAAAAGTTGTCGAAGAAGACGGTGGTGATCGGAAAAGTAATCGGAAAAGACGGTGGTGGCCGGAAAAGGCGTCGGAAAAGATGGTGGTGGTGGCCGGAAAAATGGTGGTCGCCGGAATGTCACCGGAGAAGATGACCAGATGGCCGGAAAAGTCGCCGGAGGGGGGTGACCGGCTGGTAACCTTTGATAGCAGGTCAGATACATTAAAATCTTAGGTTTTAGGTAGTATGATGTATTAATTGGTAATTTTTGAAGTACAGTATATACAATAGCAAAAGGTGACAAGTTGGATACATTTTGGGGAACTAAACCCTTTGTTTTATTGGTTAATTTATAAACTATTATAACTTCAATAAAAAAAACAACCAAATATTTTTATTAAACTACTAATATTTTTTATTTACTGATTTATTAAATCTTTTTATTGGTTATCTACATGCTAACAGTCACGTAAAATAGATATAATTTGCACCACATATCTTTTTTATTGTAAGCATATAATTAAATACCAACACGATGCATGAAGTCCATCATACTAACCTTTTGTGTGACAACATATGTACAAACTTTATGTTTTATGTAAATCCATGTTCCTACCTATGATAAAATCTATCACAGTTTATAACCCGGCGCGAAGCCCGGGGTTTTCATAACTAGTTTATTATTATGTACCAAATCATTTTATAACTACCAAACAATTAACTTAGTCTTAGAGTATTTTTATTATGGTTGTAATTTATTAAAACCTACGCTACAAAGTTTATGTTATCAGTTGTTATTGAGATTGATCAAAAACTACATCGAAAGCCTCATAGATTCATTACAACTTCATCAAAAGCCTCATAGATTCATCAAAAACTAAAGCGCATTCATCGAATATTCATGATAACCTCCTTCCAACGTTTATCGTCTTCATCGTATCCTTTCGAGTTAATTGTCTTCGTTGTATCTTTCCCGATTTGCAATATGTCATCAACTTCCACGAAATCGTCCATTTGATTAAGAATTATCTACTAAAAAAATTGATAACAAAATGAAAACTAATAAAATTGTATGAAACTTACGATTCATACTCAGAAAACAAGAAAAAATATATATTATAATAATTGTTATAAGATAACAACCAAATATAACGACCCTACAATCTTTGTAACTTCCATCAACACTTACGGATTACCTAAAATAATCATGTATTTTAATTTTTGTTTAAAATGACATTTATTTACAAATGACGAAACAACCCTTAAAATTCAAAATTAAGAAAATCAAATTAAATTTAATTAATTGTAGATCTTGATAAACGTGTGGTAAGATACAACCCTTAAAATCCAAAATAAAGAAAATCAAATTAAAATTAATTAATTGTAGATCTTGATAAATGTGTGGCTAAGATTCCCTGTGTAAGGTGTGTAACTTTACGATGGGGTGTATTTTAACCTTCCTCTATATTTAAATATATTAAATTATCATAAGGGTATATTAATTAATAATAGTTAATATAAGAATATAAAAGATTAAGGTAGTTAATAAGGTATATATTGATTTATAATAATTAAAATAATAAAAAAAATATGGTTAATCTATTAATGGGATATATATACTTCAAAAACTAAAAACTAATAATGTTATATTATTAGTTCTGCAAATTAAAATTAATAGTAAATAAAGCTAAAAGTTTTTAACTATACTGATGGTTAAACTAACAAAATAGGCTAAGAATAAATTGAAGAAACATATTAATAATTTCTAACACCCTTTACAAATGGACTATCATCTTTTTAGAAATATTACAAATAATATATAAAATTAAAAAATCAAGCTAAATCAAATACAAAGTTAACTTATTAGAAACAAACAAACAAAATAACATTCTAATTTCTAAAGTCACATGATCATCACTATTTTCTTGTCTCTTAAAAAACAACATAAAAATCATTTTATGTATTTCCACTTTATTAAATAACATCAAAGATTGAGAAATAAAATTTGAAAATCTGCAGGAACACAAAACATAGATAAGAAAATCAAGTAAGAAAACAAAAAGGTTAAAAATCTCAAAGTAAATCATAAGTTGGAATTTATTTATTGTAATTAGAAAACATTTTTTTTATGGAAACTACAACAATATAAACAAAACATGATCGGACAAAAAACAATGGTTATAATTGTGAAAATTTTTGAATATAAAACTAAAGAACTCATTTATAAAACAATATTATATGATACACACAATCTTAAAAGAATTTTGACAAAAGAAGAACAATGGTATCAATAAACATTGAAGAAAAATTTGTAGAGGAAAATCGGTAGAACTAACGATATAGAAATTCTGCACATATAAAACCAATAAAAACTTATGATATCACAAAATATAAAATAAAACATATGCGTTGTAGCTTCTATTGTATATGAGCATGAACAAAGTTAACAAACAAACATAAAAGATAGATAAGAAAATCCACTAAGAAACAAAAGGTTAATAACCTCACATAAATCATACGTTGTAATTGGATTTTTAAGAAACTACAATAATATGAATAAAACATGATCGTACAAAAAACAATAGTGACGATGTAAATTTTTTTAGATACAGAACCAAAAACTCTTTTATTAAAATAAGTGTATATCATACACACAATTTTAAAAGAACTTTGATAAAAGAACACTTGTATCAATAATAAAAAAAACCATATATATATACATCAACAAAAATATATATACACATCCTATAAAACATGATTGTTACTTGACAAATTTGTGGAGCAAGAACAATAGTACCGACGATATAGAACTTCTACAAACAAAAAACCAATAAAAAACATTCGACTTACAATTGGATTCCATTTTTATGTAGCATTTGTCGTAACTTACAATCCGATGAATCAAAGAGACATGAACATGATTATAAACAAAACCCCAATGGGGCAGCCTATCGGTTAAGACTTGGTGTTGGGGAAGAACCCACCCAAGTTCAAATCCGGGGGTGAGCAACCAGGGGCCACTGAGTATTAATCCCAGGGGAGCATGCTTTAGCTCTCGGTAAAAATTGCCAAGGATGTAGTCTGGGCAAACTCAGGTGAACCTTATTAAAAAAAAAAACATGCTTATAAACAAATACAACAAAATAAACTAAATAAATAGTCTACGATTTCAATTGAAGTATAAATTCAAATATTTAATGGATAGAAATTGAAGGGTTTAAAAGGTAAAATGAAACATCTAAAACATTTTGTCTTCAATAATGACTTTAAGAAATTAATCACATTTATAAGAATAATTAAAAATATTTAAAATTATAGAAATTATAAAAAAAGAAAAAAAAATGGAGTGTCGTCTTTAGAAGATGTCACATCATCACCCCATGATATATAGATTAGTTTTCAACCTATTTAATCAGTGAGGTAATAAAATATGTTGCAGTTATTACAGAAATTATAAATTAGTAACCATAACATAGTATATGCTATATAACATATAACTTTGTAATATCTTTGTAGAAATATATTAATAAAAAAAATTGAATAACATCAACAAATAAATGAAAACATTCACACAATAGAAGTTATATATAGTTCAAGATTACTTATCCAACCATGTACCAGTACAACTCGTTTGTATGATTCTATGATAAATAAATGTTTGAGTTAATTACATATTTGGTCCCTGTGGTTTGCACGAAATTACGATGGAGGTCCCTGAACCCTAATTTTCATGCCTACGGTCCCTGTGGTTTTATTTTCGTTATGATGGCGGTCCCTTGCCCTAACGTCCGTTAAAAACCTCCGTTAGGGCAGGGGTATTTTCGTCTTTTAATAATTTCTAATTTTTTTATTCATTTTTTTAATTAGTTTTCATCTTATTCAATAACCACCCACCACCATCATCACCTTCAACCCACCACCACCACCAACACCCACCACCACCACCACCTTCAACCCACCACCACCACCACCATCACCTTCAAACCTACCATCTTTAACCCACCACCACCACCACCACCTTCAACCCACCACCACCACCATCTTTAACCCACCACCACCACCATCTTTAACGCACCACCACCACCATCACCTTCAACCCACCACTACCACCCACCACCATCACCTTCAACCTACCACCACCACCATCTCTAACCCACCACCTTCAACCCACCACCACCACCATCACTTTCAAACCACCAACACCATCTTTAACCCACCACCACCATCACCTTCAACCCACCAACACCACAAGTACCACCAACAACCACCAACAACCACCAACAACCACCAACACCCACCCACCACCAGAGCCGACCACCACCAGATCCGACCACCATCAGATGCGACCACCACCAGATTCGACCACCACCAGGTTTCCAGTTTCCACCCAACGCCGGAGACCAGATCTGGAGGTCGTTCCAGATCTGGAAGAAGAAAAAGAGGGCTTGGGGCTGTAGCAGATCTGAAACATGGAGATGGCGTGACCACCACCAACAACCACAACCACCAAAGGCGGCGGCCATGGAACGACAGATATAGGGTTCGGAGGTGGAGGATACCGACGGCGGTGGAACCCTAGACACCACCAACAACCACAACCACCAATGGCGGCTGTGGAACGACAGATTTTGAACGACGACGGCGGCCATGGAACGAGATGGAGGCGGGATGGCGGCGAGATGGCGAACCACTGCCATCGTTGATCTCTCAGATCTGCAACGACGAGAGGCCGGAGGCGGCGTGCGGCGGCGTGCGGCGGTAGCGAGGGGTGGTGGTGGCGAAGGTAGCAGGTGGAGGTAGGAGGAGGAGGGCGGCGTGCGACGACTGGCAGTAGCGAGGGGTGGTGGTGGCGGCGGTAGCAGATGGAGGTGGGAGGCGGCCGGCGGCCGGCGATGGAGGTCGCCGGCGGTGGAGATGGTGGCTGCTGCATCAAGATGTTGGGGTGGGTTTAGGGTTGGGGAAGAGGGGAAGAGGGGGAAGGGTTGGTTTTATAGTGAGGGTATTTTCGTCTTTTCCCCTATTTTTAACAGCTTTTTTTAACAGAAGTTAGGGCAAGGGACCACGATAGTAATGAAATACAAACCACAGGGACCGTAGGCATGAAAATTAGGGTTTAGGGACCTCCATCGTAATTTCGTGTAAACCACAGGGACCAAATATGTAATTAACTCTAAATGTTTTCTAAATTATCCATATTAAAAAAAGTCCATCCCACCTATAAACAATGTTTTCCACATATCCTTATCTCACAAATGTTTAAACCAAGATGAGAGAAAAATTAGACAGCATTTGGTAATTTAACTTTAACAAAATTGCAATGGAATTTAACCACATGTTTGATTGTTAGAAATTTGATTTCTTCACTAAAACCAAGGAATGAAGAATTTCTCAAATTCATTCCACGAACTAAACATCACTGAGTAACTTGGTCAAGAAGTTCGTCATTCTAAATTCATCAAATTTCGTAAACAAATAACCTCTCTAAGAATTTCATCGATTCAACCATCTCTCCTTTAACTAAGGGACCATTTACTGAACACTTCCATTGATAAGTGCATACCTTATCAAAAGAATATAAACATGACCAAAAATCTTACCCGGTAGGAGGAAAGTAAAGATCAAGAGTCTTACCCGTAAGTGATGGTGAAGACTCTTACCTTATATATAAGTGCTTACTGGATAAATTATTGCATGCGACACCGTTTTAATAGACGACAATTTTACACGACAAAGGAAGTTAAATTGTCTAATCTTACCGGTTAGCGCTTAGCAAGTACACATCTGGGTAAACGTTTCGTAACTTTGCTATGTTATACAAAAATAATAAAACCAATGGACAATACATAAAAGGAAGACAAAAGAAACAAAATATGCAGATGAAATAAACAATCTAAGGCCATCCACTATGTGTCGGTAGGGAGGGCCGGTACCCTACCGGTACCGACGGTAACACCGTCGTGGGTGACCGGTACCGATCCCAATGGTGCGCTGCTGCCGGTCTCACCCCACACCTCCATCTTTCAACATTTGGCAAAACACCCCCCCCCCCCCAACGGTAATATAGCCGTTGGGGTAAAAAAAAAATTTTTTTTTTACTTTTAACCATTCCTATATATATAATACATATTTTAACCAACCTACACTCATCTCTACTCTCATCTACAATCTCATCTTCATCTACAATCTAATCTTTTCTAATCTCATCTTCATCTACATCTTTTCTAATCAAATATGGATCACCACGGTAACGATTCCGGCTCGAGGCGTACTAACCCGAACCAACCGTATCACCCACCAAACATAGCCGTGGATTATTGGATGTATGCGCACTTGCTTGCGCAACATCCACCACCACCACCACAACACTCCGGTTTCCACCAAGCTACCGGTTCGCACGAACCGACCGGTTCGCACCAAAACCCACCGACGGGAAGGTGGGCACTACGAGATGAGGAATACGACGACGACGACGATGACGACGAACTTATACCCGAAACGCAACCTTTGTCGTCGCCGTCACCGCCACCACCACCACCACCACAAAAAAAAAAAACAAACGTGGACGCAAGGGTAAGAGTGCGCCACGGAAGCGGACACGAGTGGGACGCATACCGGTAAAGCCAAATGTAGAACGTGGACTTTGAATGAGGAGGTCGAACTAGCTAAATCGTGGGTCGAAGTCACCGAGGATCCGGCCATAGGTAACTATAAAAAAAGAGGTATATAAAAAACCGTTATCATTTTATATAGTTTTCCACTAACATTGTTTAACTTTTTATTTTTTGTAGTAGATAACTATTGGAAGTCAATCAAGGCTTCTTTCGACACGCGCATGAACTACGACTCAAAAGTCCGGTCCGGCGACGCCCTTCCGACGAAGGTGAGAATGCTCATAGCTAGCGCTTCGAAGTTCGCATACGTTTACAATAACGTGGTGAACTCGCGGAATAGAGGGGAAGATGACGTTATGGTGCTTAACCGAGCCAAAGACCGATACCATCGCGAGAACGGCAAAAGCTTTCCGCACGAACACGCTTGGAGAGTTGTCAAAGACTCTCCTAAGTTCGACCCGGTCATCATGATGGACCCACGGAACATAGGCGCGCTGAAAAATAAACGATCGAAAACGACCGAAACCCCAACCGATTCCCCCAACGAATCCGATGCTCGCACTCATTTCGTGAACCTTGATACCGACACCCCTTACAAACGGAGCGCACACGACCGATGGGTCGAAACGCCGCAAGACGTGCGGCGTCTTCCTCTACGGCACCCGCGTCATCCGATGGCATGTCGATGGTTGCGACCTCACTAGGTTCCCTTGCGACCACGAATAGTAGGCTAATCGATTCGCTTTCGGCACGACAACGAAGTATCGATTATAAGATCTACATGACACCGCATAGGGGGCTCGAGGGTTTAGAGTTGGAGGCCGTTTTGGAGGAAAAAGAACGGTTACGCGAAACAGGGGGGTTTAAAAACTATTATTAGTTTTTATGTTAATGTACTTTTAATTTTAATTTTAGTTATGAAATGTTTTCTTAGTTTTTATGTTAATGTAATTTTTAGTTATTTTAATTAATGTAATTTTAATTTTAATTTTAAATTTTATTTTTTACTTAATGTTTATTTAAAAAAAACAAAATGAAGGGTTTGAATTAAAAATAAAATAAAATGAAGGGTATGAAAGGAAATTAAAAAAAATAAAATGAAGGGTATGATAGTGGATGAAAGGTATGGAGTTGGTAGGTAGTGGTAAAGGTAGTGGAAAGCTGATGTGGAAGCTGATGTGGCAACAAGTATGAGGGGTACCATAGGTACCATAAAGGATGGCCTAAGTAACAAACTATAAGCCTAACACAATAAAGATAAAAAATTCACTATTTCCGGAAAGAGGAAGGTGAGGTACAAAGTGCATCAGAATAATTCAATAGTCGTTTAGCTTGCAAGAGGTATCACATACATAAGAATTAAAGCAGATAAATTTAGTAATAAGTAACAATAGAACATCTAAACAATATTCCAAGATGACAGAGTAGATGACCCCATTCTTTTCTTTCTAGTAGGTTTTTCGAGTCCTTTTGGGACCATCCTTCCTTAGCATAGTTAGAAATTCTTTGTCCCACTCCCTTGGATTTTGAAATCCTTACATTTCCTAACGGATTTTGAAATTCCTCCACGGATGGAATTAAATCCCATATCTAAATTCCAATTCTAACCCTTGTAACTTATCAAACATGGGATTTTAATGGAATTAGAATCCAATTCCATCAAATTTCAATGGAAACCCTCCAACCAAACAACCCCTCATGGTTTCCTAATATAAGTAGTGTTTATAATTAATGAACTCTAATTACCTTCTATAAATATTTAAATCATAATAAATGAATCTTCATTATTTTCATAAAACACACTAATTCATTGGTTCTTAAGGTGTGCAACAATTGTAAGGTGTTCATTTGATTTTCCCTGTATATAAATAAATATATATATATATATATAGAAACTTATTTACTTATATTATGGCTTTGAATATATCTTAAACGTTGAATTTGGCTAGACGAAAGTTTGCCTGCAAACTCAAGTTTTATTGTGAACGTGAGGTCAGTCAAGAGCGCCACGTGGCATATTCACTCTGAATAATCATGTATTATTCAGAGTGAATAACACAACATTCAGTGTTATTCAAAGTGAATAACACTGAATGTTGTGTTATTCACTCTCAATAAAACATGATTATTCAGAGTGAATATGTCACGTGTGGCGCACTCTCAACTAGGCCTGTAAACGAACCGAACGAACACGAACGAAGCTTGTTCATGTTCGTTTGTTTAAGTTTACACGAACACGAACGAACGGTTAACCGAACGAAAAATTGTGTTCGTGTTCGTTCGTTTAGCACATGAGGATGTTCGTGTTCGCTCATTAAACTCTTAAACGAACGGTTCACGAACGTAAACGAACACAAACAAACATAAACGAAGGAAATGTTGCTAGTGATTTTTAGTGAACGTGAGAGTAGAGTTGCAGTCGTCGAGTCGAGAGACAGAGGCTGTGAACGTGAGAGGAAGAGGCTATGATCGTGAGAGGAGAGAGTTTAGTTGTAGACACTAAAGTTGGAAAATGGGGGTAGCAGCTACGGTTGTAGTCGAGAAGAGGCTGTGTGGTATTTATTTAACATTACTTATAATATAGTTAAATAATTAAATCACTTAATAAAAAAATATATAGTTTATAAATAATTATATATACTAATATAAATAAACGAACAGTTCACGAACGTAAACGAACGAACGGTTCACGAACATAAAATAACGAACATAAGCGAACGTTCACGAACATAATTGAACGAACGAGGACGTTGTTCATGTTCGTTCGTTTATTTAAACGAACGTAAAATCTTGTTCATGTTCGTTCATTTATTAAACGAACGAACATAAACGAACTTCCCGCCGAACAAATTCACTAACGGTTCATGAACGTTCGGTTCGTTTACAGGCCTACTCTCAACTATATCCTCACGTTTGCAATGAAAAATGAGTTTTCATTTGAATCTGATCATATATATATATATATATATATATATATATATATCTAGTCTCAAGTTCATTTAAAAACTAAAACATTAGTTAAAACCATAAAACATCATGGTTTCATAGCTTAAATCAACGAAAACTTTTCGTGGAGTTGTTTAATATGATGAAAATGTTTCATATAATTCATTTTTTGGTGTTCCTTTTTGTAAAAATTACAAGTTTTCATAGGATTAAAAAAATATATATTTGAAACAGTTTCATAAGAATAAAAAAGTGTTAATCATTTTCATTTTACATAAAAAAACACCGAAATATGAAACAATTTCATCAAAAAAAATGAATTATATGAAACATTTGCATCATATTAAGCAACTCCACGAAGAGTTTTCGTTGATTTAAGCCAAAAAACCATGAGTTTTTACGGTTTTTATTAATGTTTTGGTTTTCAAATGAACTTCCCTCTCTCTCTCTCTCTCTCTCTATATATATATATATATATATATATATAGTATTAGGTTCATATGAGAAGTGCTAAAAAAATGAGAAGTAGAGAAGTGATCTCCACCCCTCATCCGGTCAATAAAGACGGCTTTGACCGAGAGGCTTAATCAAATAAAAACTACTTTTTTTGTAAAAACTTGAGGAATGATCTTAAACCCTTTATTTGTTTTCATCAATGGTTGATAATAGAAAGGGTACATGGTAACAATATTTTCATTTTATATGAATCACACCTGATTACAACCCCATAGGGGTACTATGGACATTTTAAAACCCTCTTTCCACTCCTCCTTTATCTCCACACTTCCAGATCCCCCCATCCCATCTCGTTCCACTCCTCCTTTATGTGCAGACTTCCAGATCCAATCCCATCTTCTGCACATCCAATTCACCACCGCCGTCCGGCGCCACCACGACCACCATCTTCTTCTTCTTCTCAACCGCCTCCTTCTGCAACCCTCCTCCTCCTTTCAGATCTGAGAATGCCACCACCACCTGCTACCGCCGTTGGTGCCGCCACCACCACCACCATCTTCTTCTTCTCAATCGTCCCCTTCTGCAACCCTCCCTCCTCCCTTCAGATCTGAGAACGCCACCACCACTTGTTGTCGCCACTGACGTGAACGCCGCCACCACCTGCTGCTGTCGCCGCTGACGTGAAAGCCGCCGCCACCACCTGCTGCTGATCTGAGAATGGAAGAGATGCATGAGAAATCAGAGGAGTTCCGCCATTTGTAACCAATCATCACCGCCATCTACAACCAATCATCGCCGCCATCTACAGCCCATTCGTCTCCCCTTGTTTAGAAATCAGAGGAAGAAACCGAGCCCAACCCTTGGTCGCCGTCTCTCGGACCAGATCCCAGTCGGCGGCGCACCGTATAGCTCCGACGACCACCGCTGTGTAGCTTCGGTGTCGGTTTTTGTTCTCCACCGTGTAGCTCCGGTGCCGTGTTATCATCATCAACAACATCGTCGGTTTCTTATTTTTTTCAGATCTGCTAATTTCTAGGGTTTTTGTTTATGTTCATGAATCTTGATTAGATCTGATATCATTTCCAGATTTGTTTTGATCCAAGAGCATTTTATTTAATCAAAAATGGTGGCGGAGGACGACCGGCGGAGATCTGCGGTGGCCATGGTGTCGGAGGATGACTAGTGGTGGTCGTGAGGTCGTCGGATTTAATGGTGGTGGTGGCCGGAAAAAGAAAGATGAGAGCTATGGTTGTATGTATTTAGTTGTTATTTACTTATTAATATAAATGTAATGGACATTGTGTTTTGTATTCATAAGGTGAATACGAATATTCACCTAGTGAATGAATTTATGTAATTTTTATCTGGTGAATATATGATGAATATGATATGGTGAATATGAATATTCATATGGTGAATATGATAGTGAATATGAATATTTATCTGGTGAATGACTTTATATGTTTTTTTGGTGAATTTTGTAACGTCCCATTTTCGATAGCTAGTTATTAATTATTTTTTTTGCTTATAGTTTAGTTGTCTTTATTTATTTATTTGGACTAAAGGAGGTGTTGGGCCAAATTAAATGGTTTGGGCTTGGGCCATGGAAGGAAGGAGGGTCCAAGTATTTAAGTCCTTAGACTCTCTTTTGTCATTTATGGAAGCGAGAGAGATCAGAGAAAAAGTAAGGGAGACTCAAACCTTAGTTCCCTTTTTACTTGAAGAGGTCGTTGCGCTAGTCGGAATCGTCGGAGGATTGGAGGCGTTGAGGATTTTCGTTAATCGCATAACGTATATCGTAGTTCTCTCGTTAGCTTTGTGTTCATAGAGGTTAGGGTTCGATTGGATGATCTTTAGATCGATAATCGTTAGAAGCGAGCGTTAAATCGATGTTTGGTGTTTTTGGTTGTTGTTTAATGATTTGGAGTCGTGAGAAAGAATCTCCTTTAAAGGAATCGTTTGGGTTAAATCCCTTGAGTGAAAAATCCCGTTTTTGGTCGATATTACGTCTTTTGGATCAAGTTTTAGATTTTTGTCGCTGCCTCGCGTCACGAGGAATTATGCTTGCGCCGCGAGCCTATGGTCGGGGTGCTTTGTTCGTTTCGTCGATTGTTTCACGTTAGCGAAACCCTAAACTTCGCGAACGCAAAGTTTCCGCTGTTTAGTTTTTCGAACTCTTCCGTTAGAGCTTGTTTGAGGTTTCCAAGTTCATAAACCCCTAGGGGATGTTCGTATATGATGTCCCGTGAAGTTTTTGAGTAATTGGACTACTCTAGTTAAGCTATTTCCTAAAAAGTGTCGGGTTTGGAAGTTAGAGTTCGGTTTAAGTATTGTTTTGACTTGGGCTATGCTTAAATGTTATAGGGGAGCTACCTAAGCTTGAGCGTGATTCAGAGCCTGGTACTACGCTGTATTCAGGTAAGTTTACACTCCGTGTAGTTTACATTACCATATGTATGTGTATATGTAATAGTGTAGTGAAAGGGCCACCTCGTGTCCTTAAAGTGTCGAGGAGGGATACCGCATGCCCTTGATGAGTTGCGGGGACAGACTCGTGTCCTAAGCTGGCGAGGAAATGTAGGGATACCGCATGCCCTTGATGAGTTGCGGGGGGCAGACTCGTGTCCTAAGTTGACGAGGAAAGTTAGTTCCGTTCTCATGAGATGGATGTCAGTCAGTTGTCTTATGGTTTTCATGTATATGATGATGTGATGTGTTTGTGGTACCTGTTATATGTATGTATGCATGTGCTAGTGTAAGTTACATGTAGTGTCTGCTCACTAAGCGTTTCGCTTACCCGTTGTTGTTTATATTTTTCCTTTCAGGAACTAGTTCGGGTACGGGCAAAGGCAAGGCCCCAGCTTGACTCCGAGATCCAACCGAACCTTAGATGACAGTTGAAATAAAACCGTTCATTCCGCTTATTTTGAGATGTTGAGTTAAATGACATTTTCATGTTTTGTTAACCATACACTGATTTTCATTTAATTACTTAAGAGTTTTGGCATTTAATATGGTTTTTATTTAAGGTATTTAATTAAATTAGTATTTTGGAATAGTGATGTTACAACTTGGAATCAGAGCCTAGGTTTAAGAGAATCAGCACACGTGCTTGCGAGTGTGTGTGTTGTTGGACTTAAACCGAGAGATTTTGGGAAAAAAAAATGGTTTAAAGGTTCGGAACTGTTGGCTGGAGCTTCAAGGCGGGGGTGAGAATACGTACCAGCATGTTGAGTATATGTTACCTTACTATGCTAGCGTGCGTATTTACCACATAAGTAATAGAACTGCATGATAGAATACATACCAGCATGTTGAGTATGCAATGATTATGAATTATGAGATTGATGTGAATGTTGGTTTTGATGATGTTTATTTAGCCAGTTAATTACCTAGCTAGTCGGTAAATTGGAATACTTAAGGATGGTATCAAAAGCAAAATTGTACATTGTTGGATTTTGGTAAGGGGTTGTTGGGCATGTTCTTATTTGATTGTTGCCTAACGATCCTAGACCCAATTTCTACACTTGCCTCAGTTATAGTAGTACGGGCCCAAATAATAGTACTACTATAAACGCCAATATTAGGTTGCATTTGATTAAGTCTTGGGAATTTCAATTGACTGATGGCAGTCTAGGGATTGATTGGTACGTTGATTGTTAGCATGACTTATGTGACTAGGATCATGTATGATGCAACTTATGTAGTTGAAAGATATATCATGTATATGTAGAGTTGCGTGTGCACTATTAGTTAAGCAGCGAAGATGGATAGAACTTGTGGTAATCAACTCCTAGTCTTTTACCGTGTAATTTGTTTGTTAAAAGTGTTATGTTATTTGGATCAGTATGGGTTGTGGACCATAGGGTGTCATAGCTTTGGTGAGAATTGATAAGACTATATAAATAGGATGTATATCTACGATCAATAGATTTTGTTGACCCTTCAGTGAATCAGGGTGCCTAGTGGTGAAGTTAAGATCAAATTTGTATCGTTGGGTGGGAATCTCGTGGAGAACCCTCTGGCATGTTCTTGTTTGATTGTTGCTTAGGGTTCGAAACACGATTCTCACATCTGGCTTGTTTATAATAGTACAGTCCCCCGTACTATTATAAATGCCGGTACAAATTGGATTTTGTCAGAATTATAAGGAATCCTGAGAATCTAGAGGGGAAGTGGATGCGTGGTATGGATACACTACAGGTTGAGTTTGGCCTATAGAGACAGTTTAGAGATCGGTTGCACTATAGGTTAGTTTGGCCAATAGAGACGGTGTGGAGAGCAGTCTGCGCCTTAGAACACTCAGTCAGTTGATAATCCTAGAGTAGTACGTTTAAGAATGGGGGTAGTGCCCATCGTAAGATATGGTACTAGGTACTTGTGTTGTTGAACTTTAGATTTTGGCGATCGATAGAGAGAAACCCAAAAAGGATCGTTTTCCAGGGAGTCAGAAACCCCTGACTTAGGGGGGGATGATTGCGTTTGAGATTGGAGAGACACTCCAACAATTTTGGTCAGGTTGGTTCATCTAGTTGCAGTTGGTATTAGCCAGATGATAGGCTAGAAGAACGAGGCCACCTTGGCAGCTAGGAACCAGGGAGTTAAGAGCTTGCAGCAGAGGCGGGATCGAGGACGCATCTATGTTGACATCGAAGTATTGGCGAATGCCTTACTTGAGGGAAAGAAGAAACCATTGACTGTCTACGTGGTGGACAACAGGGGTTGAAGATGCTCCCTACGCCAGTACTCGAATTGGAGGAAAGGTAGTTGCTAATCCTTCCTCGAAGAATAGATAAGACTAAGTAGAACTTAGAGCCGTGTTTTAGATGAGTTACCATCCTTAACTTGAAGTTACTCTAAGTAGATGCTTAGGAAGCAGTGCATGCCGCGTATAGAGAAGGAGGAGATTATGGATGAACTCGTGATCGTGGTGCTGACAGATGGGTCGGTTATCTAGATCACCGATAATTCCAGAAGAATTCACTATTCAGTTCTGAATACGTGATTAAGAAGATGAAGATGTAAAGTTAGATAGATGTGCTCAAGATTGATACAAGAGGTGTTAGGAGCTCAACCATATGGCGTGAGTAGTTCGACTCAGATAGCTGTACTTAAAGGAGCAGCAAAGCAAGAAGAGAAAGCCGAACCAGAAGCAGGCGCATTTAAAGAAGCAAAAAGTTTTCAAGCTAGCAGAGAGATTTCCGAATAGTAACAAGGATGGTCGGAATCATTCCGGAGAATGTCATTCGGGATATTTCGAGTAGTAACACCCTATGATTGTGGGCACAACGGTTCAAGCGTCACTATTAGCTACACAATAGATTTCTGATGGCAGATCGAGAAAGAAGAATCGGCTCGGACGAGTTAAGGCAGGACCTTCAATTCCTTTAGAAGGAGGACAAATCAGCATCGGGTATAGGTGCTGGTAAATTTATAGGTGAAGTCACAGTTTTCTTATTGGTTGTGACATTGCCTTTTAGTATAAGAGGATCGCAGGATTAGGAGAACGAGATGGTTTCCAAACTATAGGGATAGCAGGTGGTAAGTTGGTTATGCTAGCATTTATGAGAATTGTTTGATAGAGGTTAGTGGAGTACGGTTTTCGACAGGTCCTATATTTCCTTAGGATATATCAATGATGGTGTGATTGTTGGATTGTACTAGTTAAAGGAACATTAGTCTATGCTAGAATGTGACCGATAGAGGATTCTGGTTCAACCTTAGTGGGGGAGAAGCAAGTCTTAAGGGTGAAGGGAGCATTTCCATGGAAGCGCCCAGTACTTAGCGTACTTAGCGTAGAGTCAGTTATGGGAAAGGAGAATTAATGGTCGCGGAGGTGCTTGCTGTTATTGGGTTTGTGGATGCAATCCCAGGGATCAGACTATCAGATAGAAATTAGAAGACACCCTTGTCTACGAAGTAGCTAGATTTCGACAATTTAACTTCGTAGAAGAAACCCTTGTTGTAGGGTCGATGAACGGAATGTTCATGGAGCAGCTTTCTGAACCAGACGCGGACAACACGAGTGCGTAGTGCTCCTGTATGGACGGCCAGCCATCTAGTCGCATCCATGAATATGATGATCATGGTAGGTAAACCGTTGGCAGAAACAATAAGTGGATGTAGTGTTTATTTGGTGATGTCGTGGGTTATTCTAAGACAAGGTGGTACATAGGAGATACTAGAAGTTTTGAGGAATGTCTTGGGTAGTGAATTTCGGTTATGAGATAGTGTAGATGATTCGGTGCAGTAGAGGATTTCTAATTACATGATTCTTTAACAACCAGATAAGTGAACCTCGTTTAAACTGTAAGGCTAGCCGTAGGCTATTCAAAATCGCGTTAATGAATTTGGCGGGGAGTGCATCATTTTGATGCGTTCAGACAAGCTTAGGATGAGGCAGTTAGAAGAAAGGAATCAGAACACGTGAAACTCAGAGGTCAGACTGGCGTTGAGTGTCCATTTCATGATGATTCGAGAGATTTTTTCGCTCCAGAAATAGTTAGCAGATGATATTGTCATAGATGCGGTATCTAGGCACGGGGTGCAGTGACAGTTACGTCAGATCAGGATTCTCGCACCATGTTATGTCTCCGAGGGAAGTTTCCCGAGATTGTTGGCACTAGTTTACAGTCCAGTACGACCAGTCATCCTCAGATGAATGGACACTGTGAGATTATGAGTTAGATATTTAAGAACATGTTGCGAACATGTGTTTTAGACCTTCGGGCAGCATGGTCACGTGTTGTCATCGGACAAGCTATCGCGTAATGACTTGTACCATGTCAGTATTGGCGTGCCTCTATAGAAAAGTCGTACGGAAATAAGTGTGGAAACCACATATGAGAAAATGAGGCAATTCAGTGGGAAGTGGGAAATACATAAGTGGTACTTTTAACCAGATAGAACATTTAGAGAGTTGGAAAACGACTCAGACATCTTAGAGCAGCCAGAAAAGCTACGCAGTTAGGCAAGGATCGGATCCGGAATTCCAAGAAGGTGACCATGTTCTTTTGAAGGATTTACCGTGGAAGGGAATGATCCGGAAGCGAGATAAGCTAGAACTTCGATATATTGGACCCTTTACGGTCCTAGCTCGTGATAGAAGGGAGGCATACCGTCAAGACCTACCAGAAGTCCTCGGCCAAATACGTGTTTCAGCTCGGAAGTTGCCTCGCAAGTGAAACCCCTCATGTACCT
Organism: Centaurea solstitialis; assembly: GCA_030169165.1. Lineage (NCBI taxonomy): Eukaryota > Viridiplantae > Streptophyta > Magnoliopsida > Asterales > Asteraceae > Centaurea > Centaurea solstitialis. Next base: position 39,478,879 of record CM058041.1, on the reverse strand, counting down.
TGGGATGATATTCAGGTAATCGAGAACCTGAACCATGTGGAAAGACCGGTAGCCTTGCTAGAAAGGAAGATGAAGAGTCTGCGGAACAAAAGGATGGGAACCATTGAGGTCCAGTGGCAGCTTAGAAGGGGCTCAGAGTGGACTTAGGAGCTAGAAGCTGAAACGCAGGGAAGTATCCAGTTTTGTTCTCAGATTGATTTCGAGGACGAAATCCTTGTAAGTGGGCGAGAGTTGTAACGCCCTGATGCGGTAATTATTGTATATAAAGAGCGACACAAGTTTTAACCTCTAAAGCCTAACCACTGTTACCACATTCACAGGCAAGCGTACCTGATCGTGAGTAATATAGTGTAGGAAAGTCCAGGTATCATATCTACCACTGGGAACGGTCAAGTTATGTAGACTAATAATCTTAGCTAGTTTAATTAATCTAAAGCTATGGGGGGTTTTTAGGAAAATGGTTTGATTAATTAAAAGACAACTAATTAACTAAGAAGCAAAAAAGAAAACGATTTAAACTTTATAAAAGAAAAACAGTAGTACTTATCATGGTAATATCGACTCCCCAAGTGGATGATTTAACTTTGCCAAATGTATGGTTGTATTGGTTATTGTAGGAATTAAAGTCTGGGACACCCTAACATGAGATAATTACGGTTGTCAACTAGGTTGGTCTTCCTAGTCCTAATACATAAACTGATTGTCAGACAGTCTAGTACCAGTCACCCAATTCTATCACTATTGCATGGTATTTTACTATCTAGCTGCTCTCGGTCTGAGCTAACCACCTAACACAACTCTCCGTGTTACCGAAGTGAAGGTCAAGAAAGGTTGATTAACCTATCGGAGTCTATCTATCTAGGTCAAACAGATACACCCAACCAACGAGTTCAAATATCCATACAATACGAATCAAACCGGAACCATAAACCACACTCAACAAACCAATAACAAACCATTAATCAGTTAAATCATAAAAACATCATCCACAAGGTTCATCTACCACAATAAGTACCACTAATTAAACTACTCACTAAACATTACGAAAACAGCAAACACAATAATAGAGACAGACATTATACCGACCGTACAGCAACAGATGATCGAGAACCAAACTTATAGCGTATCGGCACAACTCTCTCTCTCTCTCTCACTAATCAACCAAAGAATATGAAAAAGGTGTAACTACTGGATGACTAGTGATGGTTGACTGCATATGAAAGATGATAGCTTAATGATTTTTGGACTGAAGGAGGGGATCAGTATTTAAAAGGCAATCGGAGCTCGTTTCGCGATCGCGAGGCGGCAGTCTCGCGGCGCGAGACACTTAAAACAACCCTATTTTTCCTTTTTTGGCAAGTTCTGGAATCTTCCATCAAGGGTCATTGCCTACTTCGCGGTGCGAGAATCTTCAAAGCCAACGCGAAGTCAGTGAAAAGCATGAACATTCTAGAAATTGCTCACTTCGCGGCGCCAAACTTAAAAACTCGCGGACGTGAAATGCTCACTGAGTTGAGTTTGTCCATTTTCCACGTTTTTTCGCCTTTTTTTGTACATTTCCGTTCCACGACCTCGAAAACCTACAAAAGTGAGAATCACCCCAAAACATGAGTAATCAGATCAGAAATCGGTGAGAAACGGGATAAAAGCAGACAATTAAGTACGACCAAAACATGTATAATTTTGGTGTTATCACGCCCCATTTTCGATAGTTAGTTATTAATTATTTTTTTTTCTTATAGTTTAGTTGTCTTTATTTATTTATTTGGACTAAAGGAGGTGTTGGGCCAAATTAAATGGTTTGGGCATGGGCCATGGAAGGAAGGAGGGCCCAAGTATTTAAGTCTTTAGACTCTCTTTTGTCATTTGTGGAAGCGAGAGAGAGAGAGAGAGCGAGATCAGAGAAAAAGTAAGGGAGACTCAAACCCCTAGTTCCCTTTTTACTTGAAGAGGTCGTTGCGCTAGTCGGAATCGCCGGAGGATTGGAGGCGTTGAGGATTTCCGTTAATCGCATATGGTACATCGTAGTTCTCTCGTTAGCTTTGTGTTCATAGAGGTTAGGGTTCGATTGGATGATCCATGGATCGTTAATCGTTAGAAGCGAGCGTTAAATCGATGTTTGGTGTTTTTGGTTGTTGTTTAATGATTTGGATCCGTGAGAACGGATCTCCTTTAAAGGAATCGTTTGGATTAAAGCCCTTGGGTGAAAAATCCTGTTTTTGGTCGATTTTACGTCTTTTGGGTCGAGTTTTGGATTTCTGTCGCCACCTCGCACCGGGAAGCTGTGAGTCTCGCGCCGCGGGACTATGGTCGGGGTTTTTGTTCGTTTCGTTGATTGTTTCGCGTTTGCAAAACCCTAGACTTCGCGAACACGAAGTTCCTGCTGTTTGGTTTTTCGAACTTTTCCATTGGAGCTTGTTTTAGGTTTTCAAGTTCATAAACCCCTAGGGGATGTTCGTATATGATGTCCCGTGAAGTTTTAGAGTAATTGGACTACTCTATTTAAGCCATTTCCTAAAAAGGGTCAGGTTTGGAAATTAGAGTTCGGTTTAAGTATTGTTTTGACTTGGGTTATGCTTAAATGTTAGGGGAGCTACCTAAGCTTGAGCGTGATTCAGAGCCTGGTACTACGCTGTATTCAGGTGAGTTTACACTTCATGTAGTTTACATTACCATATGTATGTGTATATGTAATAGTGTGGTGAAAGGGCCACCTCGTGTCCTTAAAGTGTCGAGGAGGGATACCGCATGCCCTTGATGAGTTGCGAGGACAGACTCGTGTCCTAAGCTGGCGAGGAAATGTAGGGATACCGCATGCCTTTGATGAGTTCCGGGGGCTGACTCGTGTCCTAAGTTGACGAGGAAAGTTAGTTCCGTTCTCATGAGATGGATGTCAGTCAGTTGTCTTATGGTTTGCATGTATGTGATGATGTGATGTGTTTGTGGTACCTGTTATATGTATGTATGCATGTGCTAGTGTAAGTTACATGTAGTGTCTGCTCACTAAGCGTTTCGCTTACCCGTTGTTGTTTATATTTTTCCTTTCAGGAACTAGTTCGGGTACGGGCAAAGGCAAGGGCCCCGCTTGACTCCGAGATCCAACCGAACCTTAGATGACAGTTGAAATAAAACCGTTCATTCCGCTTATTTTGAGATGTTGAGTTAAATGACATTTTCATGTTTTGTTAACCATACACTGATTTTCATTTAATTACTTAAGAGTTTTGGCATTCAATATGGTTTTTATTTAAGATATTTAATTAAATTAGTATTTTGGAATAGTGATGTTACAAATTTTCAAATTCATAAGATAAATATGAAATATGAATATTCATATAATGAATAAACTGCGATTTTTTTTATTACCAAAATGACGATCTTGCCCTTTTCAGATCAAGGGCTTAGATTAGTCTTAAAGTTTTTACAAAAAAATGGGTTTTCCTAGAAGGCTCCCATATATATATATATATATATATATATATATATATAGGTGAAAGTTCAATTGCAAACCACCTTTTCATTGTGAACGTGAGGACAGCCCAGAGAGCGCCACGTGGCATCTGAAAAATTTTCGACTTTAGTGTTATTCATACTGAATAACACTATATTCAGACTGAATAAAGCGTTATTCAGTATGAATAAGGCTTAGTTGCACTCTGACTTGGACGCGGGCGGGTAATGCCGCGGGTAAAGCCGCGGGTAAAGGCTTATTCAGTATGAATAACACTAACTCGCGAGTTTATTCAGAATGAATAAGCCTTTACCCGCCGTTTCAGATTGCCACGTGTCGCGCTCTGAGCTGTCCTCACGTTCACAATGAAAAGGTGGTTTGCAATTGAACCCACCCCTATATATATATATATATATATATAGGGTAGGTTCAAATGTGAACCACTTTTTAGTTGTGAACGTGAGGACAACCGAGAGCGCGACACATGGCAGATGACTAGGCGTCACGTCAAGTCCACGGCGGATGACTAGGCGCGATTCATGGGAGGGCATTGAATTAAAGAGGGGGACCACACTCAAAGCCGACACGTGTCATGCTCTCGGTTGTCCTCACGTTCACAACCAAAAAGTGGTTCACATTTGAACTTTCCTCTGTCTATATATATATATATATATCGCCGGGTTCAAACGAGAACGGTATCTATTTAAAATAACACGCAAACCAACAAAAATCATATATGATTTTTGTGAAAAAAGCCACTCGGACGACTTTGGCCGCACCTTAAGTTGCGAGTAAAGTCGCATGAATCATATATGATTTTCTTAATTCGTATGTATATATAGGGTTGAGTTCCATTGTTAACCACAAATAGTGTGTTAACCGTGTTAACCCATCACAACCCTTAATAATCTAGATCTAGGGTCAAGATTAAATCCCAATAATGAGGGAATTTTTAATCATTCATAATTAAAAAATACAGCAAACACACGTGCACAGGGGTATTTTGGGAAAGCCACCTCCATCCTCCACCACCCAGTGAACACATGTGCACAGCCACCACCATCACCACACCCACCACCCGGTGAACACATGTGCACAGCCACCACCATCATAGTTACCACCACCACCATCACCACCCGGTGAACACATGTGCACACCCACCACAATCCACCACCATCACTACACCTACCACCCGGTGAACACATGTGCACACCCACCACCATCACAAACTACCACCACCACCATCACCACACCCAACACATGTGCACAGCCACCACCATCATAGCTACCACCACCTCCATCACCACACCCACCACCCGGTGAACACATGTACACAGCCACCACCATCACTACACCTACCACCCGGTGAACACATGTGCACACCCACCACCATCCACCACCATCACTACACCTACCACCCGGTGAACACATGTGCACACCCACCACCATCCACTACCATCACTACACCTACCACCCGGTGAACACATGTGCACACCCACCACCACCACACCCAACACATGTGCACAGCCACCACCATCACAACTACCACCACCACCACCACCTCCATCACCACACCCACTACCCGGTGAACACATGTGCACAGCCACCACCATCACCATACCTACCACCGGGTGAACACATGTGCACAGCCACCATCATCACAACTACCACCACTACCACACCCACAACCACCACCATAACCACCACACCCGCTACCACTAGTCCACCAGCACCACCAGTCCTCCACCGCCACAGCCACCACAACCGCAACCACCATCTCCAAACCATAACCACAACCACCATCTCCAAACCACAACCACACCCACCTCCACTAGTCTACCAGCACCACTAGTTCACCAACACCACCACAACCAGATTCGGCGACAGCAATCCGACAGATTCGGCACTAGTTCACCACAACACCACCACAACTAGTTCACCTCTACCACTAGCTCACCACCGGTTCACCTAAAGCCGCAGATTCGGCGGCGGCGATGGTAGAGGCCGTAGATCTAGCGGCGGTGGTGGTGGAGGCCGTAGATCCGGCGGCGGCGGTGGTGGAGGGCTGCAGATCCGGTGGTGGTGGTGGTGGAGGTCGGCGGTGGCTATGATGGTGGTGGTGGAGAGCTTCAGATCCGACGACGATGGTGGTGGTGGAGGGCAGCGGTGGCTGTGATGGTGGTGGTGGAGAGCTTCAGATCCGACGACGGTGGTGGTGGTGGAGGGCAGCGGTGGATGTGATGGTGGTGGTGGAGGTCGGCGGTGGCTGTAATGGTGGTGGTGGAGAGTTGCAGATCCGACAAGGGTGGTGGTGGTGGAGGGAAGTGGTGGCAGTGGTGGTGGTGGTGGTGGTGGTGGAAGGCGGCGACCAGCGGCTGTGGTGGAAGGCGGCAACCGGCAGCTGTGTTGGTGGTGGTGGAAGGAGGGAAATGGGGTACGAGAACTGGTTGTGGTGGAGATTGGGTGTGGAGGAGAAGAGCTTGGTATATCATGATTTGTTGTTTAATTTAATAAATAAAACAAATAAACAAAAATCAAATTACAAAAATACCCTTCCATGATTAATAAATTTGATTGGTGAAGATGAGTTAACACGGTTAACACACTATTTGTGGTTAACAACGGAACTCTCCTCTGTATATATATATAGGTTAAATCCTATGAAAACCAAATTATTCTTTAAAAACACATGAGAACCGGTTAATCTATAATATTTATATCCTATATGCGTGCCATCATTCATGTTTATCTTGGAAGACACTCGAAAACAATTTATCTAATCACAAGTAGGACTTAATCATTTCCGAAACCTTTTCTCCATTCACATATTTATATCCTCCATCATTAATCTATAATTGATTTCGATTCGAAAAATAAAGTGTAAAATCTTATCTTTCCCACACTATAGATTTAATTATATAATATAGTAAAGTTTTTTAATTATGTTAAAACTTATACAATGTTATAAAAAGTTAGGTTCATATGAGACCAAACTGTTTTTGTGAAACCGATGAGACCGACATCTTCTGTGAAAGTAAAAGAAAGTTGTACATTCATAGTAAAAACAATGTAAATATTACGTTCACGATGTTTTTTGATATGAAGGTTCAATTTTTTTATACTTTTACAGCATTTTTGCTGTGAATGTTCGCATTATTTATTTGTTACCTTCACAGCATTTGAGCTGTGAATGTTTCGTTTTTTTTATCTTGTTTTGGATTTTTTATCTTGAAAGTGTTTTTGAGAATGAGTATTCAAGTTTTATATACCTTAAAGATGTTTTTTTGTGAAGTTTTATACGTTAGGTTGGTCACATGCGGTCTCACGGAAACAGCTTGGTCTCACGCGAAACTAAGTATATTATGAAGAAAGTTCAAATATGAACCCGTCTTTCATTGTGAACGTAAAGACCACTAAAATCACGTCACGTCACATATTCAATCTGAATATTCATGTATTATTCAGTGTTATTCATTTTTCAGTTTGAATAATACATGAATATTCATATTGGATATGTCACATGACATGCTCTCGACTCTCTTCACGTTTATATTGTAAATGTAACTTATATTATAAATGTAAATTATAATATAAACTTATAAACTACATTTATTTTATAAACAAGTTTATTTTAAACCATTAAAACATATAAAACAAATATACTAAAATCGAGTCGGGCTTAACCGGCCCTGAGCCTAGGCCTTGCTTTAACGGTCTCGGGCTTAACTGGGCCTTGTTTTTTGTTTGAATCTGTAACCGGGCCAGGCCTGGCGGGCCTTAACCGAGGTTGGGCAGGCTTTCAAAAACCGGGCTTGATTTCGATCCCGGGCTCAGTTAACCATCTGTAACCGATTAAACCGAGCTTATTTGGTCATCTCTAATCGGTACTAATGGTATACTAATTTTTATATATAAATTAAAATAATATAGACGTTAATATTATGTTATTGACCACTAAAATTACCCTATATAATACTATATTATATATAAATATATAATATAGACGTTAAACATAATGATTTAATATGATGTTATTGACAAATATAACTCAATGATTTGGAGGGCAAGGAAGTCGTTATTCCCGGGAGCACGCGACCATGTCATGTGTCATACTGTCATAGTCAACTCGGCGGGAAAGACACGCCATCTTCATGCCCTACATGTGTATATTATATACATATATATAAAATATTGAAATATCAGTGAATGCAATCTTCGTCCCTACGGTTTCATGTTATAATAACTTTTGTTCCTACTTTTTAAAAACTGTTTTTCTCCCAATAATTTCTATTTTGCTTTTATTTTTATCCTCTATTCAGCTCTATTATAATAACGCCTTTGCTCATCCAAAGAAATCATTTGGTACACACATACTTGGTACTAGAGATGGCCATTTATCGAGCTCGGATGAACCTTAATCGGGCCTTCCAAGGATCCGGCCTCAACAGTGTTTTTTGGATCAAGTTTTCTTTGATCAGGCCCGTGCTGGGCGGGGCTTAGGGGGAAATAACATGACCATTTAACCGGTTATAGGTAACCGGACTTTCGCAAGACCGATTTTTTTTGGTTTTTTAACATATAATAAAACTACAATTATTTTATAAACTAATTTTATATTGTAAATTTAACTTATATTATAAGTGTAAATTATAATATAAAGTATAAATGTAAGTTATAATATAAACTTATAAACAAATTTATTTTAAACCACTAAAACGTATAAAACAAATATACTAAAATTGGGCCGGGCTTAACCGGCCCTGGGCCCAGGCCTTACCTTAACCGGTTACAGACTTAAGTGGGCCTTGTTTTTTGTTTGAATCTGTAACCAGGCCAAGCCTGGCGGGCCTTAACCGGCGTTGGGCAGGCTTTCAAAAACATGGCTTGATTTTGGTCCCGGGCTCGGTTAACCGTCCGTAACCAGTTGAACCGGACTTATTTGGCCATCTCTACTTGGTACTAATGGTATACTAATTTTTATATTTTTCTCCCTCAATTGCATAGTTTATAGTTTATACTTTAATACTTTTTCTTTCTTTATTATATTTTATCAAGAGATTTATCTTTTTCATTTATTATACTTTATATTACTTAAAATTTAAAAGTACAATTAATGATGCACGATAACAATGATCTCATTTTAATATAAAAATCTAAATATAATCAGGACAATTATTGTGTTTTTCTAAATTATTTAGAATTATAATATATGAAAATAAATTAGTATTTATTATATTTTGTGCTATATTACATTGGTTCTCATCCCTTTTTTCAAAAACGTATTCGCCTTTAAATATTGAAAACTTTGTTGTACCGATGTATTCTTTTCGATGATGATGTGATATATTTTGATAATGATATGATTTTGTATATATGTAATGTGTGTGTATTTAATCTTAATATGAATCAAATTTAGCTTTAATATCGTTTGGCTTATATACGATTGTGTATGTTAATATGATATGAGCCAAACGATATTAAAATAATAAGTCTTTACATATTATTTTGTGTCGTTAATTCCTTCAAGATAAACTTAATATTGAATATTTTTTGATTTAACGTTATTATTAAATATCATAAATACGTAATGAATTGTTTTTAGAACTTTTATATTTTATACATTATAGTTATTTATTTAATTTATATTATATATTTATTTTTTTCATTTTATATCCTTCTCTATATTTATCTACACTTCATTACAAAAATTCTATTACGGTTTTTCAAGCTACAAATCTCGATACATTGTGTATATGTTCAAAAGCTTCAAAATCTACAATTGTAATATGATAGTTAAAAATAAAATTATTTTTTACTTTTAATTTATATTTTATACTCATATAATTAGATATTTAATTTATTCTGTATCCCTTCTTTTTCTTTTTCATTTTTATACCTCAAATTAATATACATAATCATATATCAACTAAAATACATTTAAAATATATTTCATTTGTCACAAATTAGATTATTATAATCTTCTCATCAATAACTTCAAAGCGAGACCAATGTTAAATATTTTTTGATTTAATTATATTATCAAATAACATAAATACATAGTGAGATGTTTTTAAAACTTGCATTATATTTTATAGTTATGTATTTAATTTGATTTATACCCCTTACATTTTTAGTTTTAATCTATATTCTTTTATAAAGACGAGCTATAGATTTTTTCCTGAATATTTAAGAGTATCTTTCATTCCTAATGTGCTCATCTTAAAGCATGACTTAACAATGTGGTTGTCTTAAATTTCCAAGAGTGTAGTTTCTAAGAAATATTTAGGACATATACAACGGTACAAGTGTACAATCCAACCGTCTCCACTTCATCGCCACCTCTCCCCCAAGTGTTGTTGGAACATCTCTTTTAAGTTTTAGCACACGTCCTCAAGAAAACTTCTCGAATCAACCACATCACATGTCCCCAAAACATTCATATACCAGTGAAGGCTCATTCTTCTTCGACTACAACTTTCAATGACAGATCCGTCTTTCAATCTCTCCAAAATATAGATAGAAGAAAATGGTCAACATGCTTTTTGGCTCTCCAACTGCCAAATTTCCAAGATTTGTAAAATATATAGCTAAAAGGTATCTATAAAGGGATAACAAATGATCATATGCAATCATAAATTGATTCACAAATATACACTTCTGTTTAACAAATTCTTCAGGACTTTATATCCTATCACATCCCTGCAGTCCGAGCGTATGGTCAGACTGGATATGAGCATATGGTCAGACTGGAGTGAAAATCAGTGAACAACTAACGTGTGAGTCTTTTGGTGAAAGTATCTGCATATGAAGGGACATGAAGTACACACATATGGTCGAGGGAAACTTTTTCTAGAATGAAATGAATGTCAATTTCTATGTGTTTGGTGCGTTGTGTTGTACTGAATTGGAAGACATGTAAATGGTGTTGATGTTGTCACAGTAAACAATAGTGGCCTTTTAGCGTGTGCAATGAAGTTGAAGTAATAGGTTGGAAGTGAAGCAGTGTAAGCGACTGCGTTAGCTACTACTCCATATTTAGCTGCGACACTTGAACGAGAGATGGTGGCTTGACGTTTAGAGGACCAAGAAATAAGATTGTTGCCAAGGAACACACAATAGCTGGATGATGAACGTTGAGTAGTAGGACACTGACCTAGTCAGCGTGACTGTAAGAGATTAGATTTTCTATGGAAGAAGGTTAGATATATAGAACAAGATCCAGAGTGCCCTTGATGTAGTAGATGATACGTTTTAAGGCTTGAAAATATGGTTCTCGTGGGTCATGCATTAACAAGCATATTTTTTGGAAACGTACGAGATATCATGCCTTGTGAATGTTAAGTATCGTAGGGTACCTTCGAGTTGACAATAAAGTGTAGGATTTGTCACCCGATTTCCGATGTTAGCACTTAATTTGGAGTTTGTATCAATTGGCTTGGTTGCAAAGTTGCAAGCAGTCATTTTGGATCGAGCCAAGATGTCAAAAGAAAATTTCTTTTGGCTAAGAAAAAGAGTTGTCTTTGTAAACAATTGAAAAGCCAAGAAAGTAGGAGAGAGGGACAAGATCTCTGCATGGAAAATTATGAGCAAGGGAGGGAAATTATTCGATCTTCGAGAGCATTAGTATAAGCAACTAGTATAATGTCGGGTTTGTTTGAGACCATATAACTAGTATAATGTCGGGTGTTCTTGCATCTACAAACCCTAGTAGTTGTTGCATGTAGACAATATCCGGAAATTTACCGTGAAGGAAGGCATTCTTAACATCAAGTTGGTGAATGGGTCATTTTCTAAAGACTCCTAGTGTGAGAACGGTATGGATGGTAGCCGATTTTACAACCAGACTGAATGTTTCATTCCAGTCAACTCCGATTTGTTAGGACATGCCATTAGCAACAAGATGAGCCTTGTGGCGCTCGAGAGTTCCGTCGATACGAATATTATGTTTAAATAGCCATATACATTTGATGACATTAACATCAAGAGGTCTAAGTACTAACTCCCATGTCTTGTTTCTAATAAAAGCACTATATTGGGTTTATCACGTGTCATTTACCGTGAGCATGACAAAAATGAAGAATCATACCCAGTTAGAAAAATAGCAAGAACCGATATCTTACCCGATAAGTGGGGAAGAAAACTCTTACCCAGTAAAACGTAAGACATTTACCAACAATCCATTTTAAAATCTAAATAGGTAAAAATAAGTAAAGACAGTGACTCTTGTTAGAGCCCAATAAATATTTGGTAAAACCTTGTAGTGACAGACAACAAATGATAGAGCTAACTAATTCCACCCACCCTTAAACAATTTTCAACCCAATCTACTTGTACAAGATATACCTCACTCAACCTATCAACCCAATCCTTTTAGTAAATACATCTTAAGACCCTCTGGCTGCGTTTGGTATGCTGGAATGTTTTTGAAGGAATTGGAATCCTGAGGAATTTAGAATCCTGAAGGAATTGGAATCCAATTCCATAATCTGTTTGGTTGGCAGGAAATGGAATTGGAATCTAATTCCATAATCTGTTTGGTTGGCAGAAATGTCCGATGGAATTGGAATTCAGATATGCAAAATGACAGAATTACCCTCATTTTGTTCTTATGTCAAAGCGGTAGCGGTGGGTCGAAGCGGTGGCGGCGGGCTCGGCGACGGGTCGAGGCGGTGGCGGCGGTCGGGGTGGGTCGAAGCGGTGGCGGCGGTCGGCGACGGGTCGAGGCGGTGGCGGCGGTCGGGGTGGGTCGAGGCGGTGGCGGCGGTGGGTCGAAGCGGTGGCAGCGGTTGGCGGTGGGTCAAAGCGGTGGCGGCGGTCGGCGGTGGGTCGAAGCGGTAATGGCGGTCGGCGGTGGGTCGAAGCGGTAACGGCAGTCGGCGGTGGGTTGAAGCGAAGTAGTAAGTTAGAGCATCTAATTGAAGGGTAATCTGGTAATTTGGCAATTCTCATGTCAAAGGATTTTAAAATCCTTCCATGTACCCAAGGATTTCAAATTCCTTCATATGAGGGATTTTAATTCCTTCCCCCAATTCCAATTCCCTTCTTTAAATCTTACCAAACGCAGGAATCCTTAGGAATTGGATTCCAATTCCTTCAGATTCCCAAGGAATCCTGCATACCAAACGCGCCCTCTAAGTGGTGTACTAGGTATAATTGGTTGATACACACTACTGAGTAAAAAGACTTGGTATCGTATCATGTACATCCTTAATTTTTCGCCCTTTAAAAATAAAAAGAACCGATGCCATTGCTTCTGCTACGAACTTCTCCTCAAATGTATGTGTATTGGAGTTGGAAAAGATACAAGTTCCAATATAATTTCTAATAACAACGATTTTTAAAGTTATTGAAAAACAAAAGACACCTTTTTATTAACTTACTACGTAAAGTTAGTCGGATGAAAGTCAAATGAGTATTGATTTTAAAAAACGGGTTCGTAGGAGTTGTATTAATTAAGAATGAAATTCTTACTTTTAAATTATTATTATAGAAAGTTTGATGAAATTATAGCAAGCAATTAGATCATAGAGGTTTATATGCTGGATATTTATATAGAGGCCTAAATTGGTCAAGATCTAGTGGGTTTTGACAAAATCTGGCAACGATCCATAAAAGGTGGGACCCATCAACTTAAGCAATTTGGTTGGTTGTAACAAGATTCGAAGAAACAATAAAAATATTAAATATAAATTAGTATGTATATAATTACTAAACATTAAAAGTTTTTTTTTATAATGATTCTTGTACACATGATACCATTGCAACCCGAAATAACCAATATTGATGTAAAATGGAAAAGATGTACTCAAATAAAATATAAAATAAATTAACTGGAATGTATTTTTGATATTTAATAATATGATCGAATTCCAAAAATATTCAATATTGGGCTCTTTTTAAAGGTATTGTCGAGATGATTATAATGATATAATTTGTTGAAAAGATCAACGAAAATTTCAATACATTTAGTTCATATACATCACTTAATTGATAAGGGTGTAAACCGAAAAATGAAAAGAACAAGGGATTAAAAGTAATTTAATCATCTATACTATGTATATAAGATTCTTAATCAGTTATTTTAAACAAAACTATTTTTCACCAATATTACAACTCTTAATACCCTTAGTACAACTATGTAATGCATCAATTAGAAACTCCTCCCACCCACGTCTTCAATTTCAATTCATATTTCAATTGATAACTTACACTCTATATCCCTATAGTTACTTAATTAAATTACTTTTACCCCCTCACTTTTTCATTTTTCATTTTACACCCTTATTATATTAACATAAATAATGTAAATTGCGTAAAATGTATTAAAATTTTTATTTATATTTTTAACAAATTATACCATTATAATCGTCTCGAAAATATCTTCAAAATGAGTCCAATATCGAATATTTTTAGATTTTAATCATATTATTAAATATTAAAAATACATATGAATTAATTTGTTCATATATTTTTAAATTAAATGTTAAATTGTTTATAAATTTGGAAGTTACAGTTAATACCCTTATGATTAGTCATTTAGTTTATTATTAATCCTCTATTTTTTCATGTGTCATTTTAAATCTTTATCATATTAAGATAAATAATCATATGTGAACAAAAATATGTTAAAAAAATCTTAAATGTTATTTTTCACATGGATCAAAAGATGATGATCAATTATCCATCTTCGTTATAGAATTTTAAATGCTTTGTGCGGCATCGCGCACGGGCAATTTCTAGTCTAATTATAAGGATATAGAGTGTAATTAAAAGAGATTGGGATTTCAACTTGGCCATTATAAGGATTTTAGTAATTGTACATGGAGCTTAGAAAATAGTATTCTTGAAAAATTGGGAAGTTTTTTAACAAATTCTCTTTATATATAAAGAAAGATAGATGTATTAATGAAAAATTATATGTTTTTATCTTCATTTAATCAAATTATGTATGGGTCAACTTTATCTAAGTTTTTACTCTTTAGTCAAATGGGTTAACAAGCTCAACCACATCCAGGTCGATGTCTTTCTCTTAGGGAGTCACCAAGTTCAACCATGACCGAGTCTTTATCTTAGGATCTCCTAAATCCAAGTTAAGCTCGTCCACTAGAAATGAAAGCCACTACTGACTACACGGTCATCAAGTTTAGTCATTACGTTGAGATCTTTGTTACTGGTTATACGATCATCAAGTTCAACTCTCTTCAAGTCTTTGCCATGAGTCCTCCGCTAATATGAGTTTCTAACTATAATACAAGGGGATAACTATCCCATTCCAAACCAACTAGTATGCTTTGTGGATCTATTGCATTATAGTAAAAAATACATGACCTCAAATAAATGACCAACACATTTAAAGCAAGTAATCTTTCAAATCAATATTCCATAACTGCATGTTACTTTAGAAGCTTGACATAAAGCAAATGAAATCGGACAAACGTCCCACAAGATTCAAATGAGTCAAAACTAAGCAAAAAGTTCAACAAAACAACAAACTATTCAGTATAAGCTATAGTAAACAATAAAACACAATTTACCAATGCGAATGCAAACTAGTGTTCCAAAAGTATGATTAAGTCTAAAAACCCATTATTTACATGTTAGAAACAAAGTAATACTATTTCCAAATAGTTTATAACACCAACCCATCAAGTACATTACTATGAGATAGTCTTCATTTATGAAAAAAAGTCATCAAAATTATGTACTCTGAAGATTTTTTTTTTCAGTACAGGTATCTTACGAGATTAACTAAATTAAATATATATGCACAACTCACCAAATAGCCAACGCATTTGATAAATCTCAAGTAAGAGACATTAATACTTCAAAATACACATTTTGACATGTACATAGTTTTCACAAATCAACTTAAACTCATCTTAATTTATTAGGTTAAACCTAGATTTCAATCTCCATCTCTAACTTTCAAAGATGATAACTTTAGATCTCCAAGTTAACTTCAAGATCTATGGTGTAAATCTTCTCATGAAACCCTCTTTTACTCCCAAAACATATACAAACAAACCCAACCCAAGAGACGAAACGAGGGTTAAGGTGAAAAGAACCAAATCCTAGGTTAAGGAATGATTGGTTATAGACTTACCTTTCGACTTCTAGGGACCCAAAATGTTCAAGAAAACTATAATAACACCCCCCCCCCCCCTCCCACATGGGTGGAGAGCAAAAAATGTGACCTTCTTATAAGTCTCAAGTCACGGGCTATCAATAATTTCAATCATGGTTTTAAGTTGGACTCGAAGTTATTGGGGTAGCCTGTAGCTTTGGGATTTAGGGTATTACAGAATGGAAATAGACCCATCCTAATCTCACATCACTGATGACAATGAGAAAGTCTAGGTTAACAATTCAAGCTTTGGGATTTGTGGTGTTACAAAAACCTTTATTCTATTTGTTCCCATCTTGAAAAGCTTCAAAAAAAATAGAAATCCATAGCTTCCGAACCTTTTAGATAAAGCTATTGATTAAATAAAATATAGGTGTTACAGTTTTCTTTAGCTTCCGAGGCTTTAGATATGACTCATCGAGCACTTCATTTGGATAAACATTTATAATTGATATCTTATGTAATACCTATTTATTTACAATCTGTTTGGTTCTCTAGTATGGTATATAGTTTAACACATAGACTTCAATTGCATGCTGAGACTTATGTTTTGTACTTTTGTAGTATATGTGCTAGTTCTTTATCTTTTTTAACATGTAGGCCATCTTAATATAATAGTTATAGGGTGTCCCCAAATCTTTTTACCTTTATGCAAATAGATTTCATGTCTTCATGATATTTGCTCTTTTTGTTGGATAGAGTTCAAATTGCTTTTGATCTCCTTAGGAACAACAACAGAGATGGTGTATGGCTAGTAAGATTTGAAATTCAATCATGCATTCCTCTTCTGTATATTTTGGTGGTGATTAATAGAAAAAAATCATATCAAAGGTAGTTAAATTTATATGATCTAGTCAAACTTTAGGAAAGTTAGGACTGGATGAAATTTGCATTTACTTAGTGCTGAAAGAAAGCTATCTGATAAAATAACCTTTAAAAATTAAGGTTTTTTGTTTAATTACTTTGTAACTTTTATGTATAAAAGATTTAAGACCACAACAAACTTTGATAATTTTCTCTTGGTTATATTTTTGAACTTTGGATATAAATAATAACCCTCAAAGAACTTTGAGGCTTGGCAATGATTAAGCATTCGATATTTATACCTTGGTATTTTTTATCCTTATTTTAATTGGACAATCTTTATTAAAATTTATCCAACTTTATCCGTATTTCTATTGTATGCATCCAACTTCAAAATGTGCTATTGTGTGTACTTTATTTTTAAAATGTGCTATTGTATTTTACATGATACTTAGTAACCTGATAGTGCTGATGTGTAAGACTATCTCTAGTGGTGATCTTGGACAATCCATGGGTTGCGTTGATTGGATTGAAGGTATTTGAACAATTCAACCTAATGTTGGCTATTTGAATATTGTGAGCTCAATCTAACCCATACAAAAGAGCAACCCAACCCAACCCATTTGGGAAATATTTATATAAAGTAATAACAACGTTGAAAACATAAAATAAGGAATTTTTTTTTGAAATACGATCAATCATTCAAGAGAATATACTAGTTCATCAAATATTTAGGTATTAGATATAACTTTTTAATGATGTCAACTTATGAGTTCCATTTACTCGTTATTATTGAGTTGTTTTAGGTAACTTATACGCATTGAAATAGAACTAAAAATAATTTTAAAGAAGTTGCTAAAACTTTTATCGAGTTATCTGGCTACTTTGTGACTAACCAGTATCAACTCAATAGATTCGGGTTATCTTAATTTTATATTGATTATATGTCGTTTATCTCGGGTTGGTCGGTTTCTTGAACGCCCACTAATCATACTAATATAATAAAATACTACATAATGACGAATTATATAAATGATTTATTCTTAGTTTGCAATACATTTTATATCACTTATAGGCGGTATGGATAGGTGCATGTAAGTACAGAGGTGGGGTCTAGTATAAAGAGAGCATGAAATAATGTGTGGGAGAAAGGAATAAGAGGGGTAAGAATAGCAACCACGATATTAAAAGGAGTATTCTATCCAAACCTCCTTATAAAGGTATGAGTAGATCCAGGTGAGTAGAGAGGGGAATATGGCATGAGTAAGGCTGTAAGGCTATGGATTTATGCATGTGAGTGAAAGATAGGTAGAAGGGAAAAAAGAATAGTTAAAGTAGTTAGTGGTGTTCAAAAAAACTGAAAAATCGAAGAACCGAACCGTGTGATCCAAAACCGAGAAAACTGATATCCGAGCAACTTGTGATCCGAAAAACCCGGAACTAAGGGTACCCTCTGAGTCGCAGGTCTGGTTCTCTCTAAATTTACTACCCCGGCCCGTATATATTTAGTTTACGACGAAAAATATATTTATTAATAATTCATAATAAAACCTTATTAATCTTAAGAAAATCTCCATCATAGACTGTGTTTTCTTCGTTCAATGCCCACTGTCATTGGTTTGTCGATTTGGACACAAAATAACTTCATTTTCTAGTATATATTTTGTATACATTAAAACACTCGACAAAATACGGGTAACCGTGAACCGAATTGTAGGTACCCGCTCCTTTTCAGTTCAGTTCGATGCGGATACCCGTCCCATAAGGTTCGGCTTCAGATCATAAAATTAGGTACATATCCTATACACATGGTTCTCAAAATTTTCACTATCTACCATAAACCGATGAACACCCCTAAAAATAGTACACATAAAATATATGATTCTTTTAAATGGAAACAACAAAATGTTGAATACATACAAATAAGAGTAAATTACGAATTTGGTCCCTGTGGTTTGACAAAAATAACGGATTTGGTCCCTAGAGTTTTAAAAATACAAATTTGCCATCGTAGTATGCAATTTCATCCGGTTTTCGTCCCCAAGGCTAACTCCGTCAACAAGGCCTCCGTTAGGCATACCCATGTGCATGGCACACGAGGGTAGTTTCGTCATTTTAACATTTCTTTTTATTAAATTTAATATTTTTTTCAAACTATAGGGACTAAATTTGAAATTTGAAACTTATATGATATTTTAGGTTATCAAACAGATGAACCAACATTTGTTGGCAGCCATCTCTGTCTTCCCTTTTGCCGGTTCGCCGGCGACTCCATCTCCGGCGCCTTCATCGCCCGGCGACACCATATTCCACCCGCTTGCCACCCTCTTCCTCCACCACATCAACACCTCTCCACCACCGTCATCAACATGACCCTCCCACTCGAACAAAAAACCGCCACCGTCATCTTCTTCCAGATCTATGTTGGGACAGAGGGGGATGAGAACATGTCGGATTTGCACCTTTCTCCTTGTGGTTTGATCTACACCTTCAGTCAGATGCATGGTTCTAACTATGGTTTTCTTCCAAATCTGCGAAAAAAAAACACTACTATGGGGTTTTCCTTTTGGGTTTTTGTTAGGGTTTTCTATGGATTTTGAATCTGGAAAGAACACATCTATGGGTTTTTGTTAGGGTTTCTCTCGGTTTGTTCTAGATATGGGTTTCTCATCAAGGGCTTTTCTTAAAGATACTTTGATTTTAGGTTTTAAATCTGAGGTTAATGTTTAAGATTTTTGTGTTTAAATCTAGTTTAATGTTGATTAAAATTTTAGGGCTTTTATTGGAGAAGATGAAGATTGTTCTTCATTTAGGTTTTCTCTTTCTATCAAATATGGGTTTTGGATTTTCAATTTCTTTCTCCGAGTGAGTTCTTCTATCTCACCCTCAAATCTGGGTTTTTGACTTCTTGTGGGTTTGAATGAATTTTGGGATCTAATTGTTCTTGCTGAACAGTTTTTTGGACTTCGATTTAGATACTTAATTTATGGTTTTTGATTTAGGCTTTGTTTATTATTTAGATTTGGGATTTTCATTTCTAATTATAATTTGTACTGGAATTTGTGGTTTGGGATTGTTGATTAATGTTGAAATGATAAAGAACATAAATATCTGATGAAGAAGAAGAAGATTGTTCTTCATAAAATAAGATAAAAATATGGAAATACTAAAATAAAAGAAAATGGTTAAAATGACGAAACTACCCTCATGTGTCTTGCACATGGGTATGCCTAATGGAGGCTTTGTTGACGGCGTTAGCCTCGTGGACTAAAACCGGATGAAATTGCATACTACGGTGGCAAATTTGTATTTTTTAAACTCTAGGGACCAAAACCGTTATTTTTGTCAAACCACAGGGACCAAAAGTGTAGTTTACTCTACAAATAATTTTGACCTTAATACCGATATGGTCCAAAAAGATGCAACTAAAAAAGTGGTTTAAATGTTACTCTTAAAAAGGTGGTTTAAATTGAAAAAGGATTCCTTTTTATTTTTAATAGTAAATTATGGATTTGATCTTTGTGATTTTCACTTTTTTACTATTAAGGTCTCTAAACTTGAAAAATTATGGATTGGATTTCGGTGATATTCAATTTTGCACTATTAGGTTCAGTCTCCTTAACTTTGTTAACAAAGACTATGTTAACCTAAGGGTTTTAAAGTCTTTTTATATATTTTTATATTAAACTATTTTTATGTTTTTCATTTTTCTATAATAAGAATCAAACACATATCTTTTTCTCTCTCTACATATACACATCATCATCATTATAGTTGCAACCCAAATGTATACCATCATTATCCCCATCATTTTCAAGGTTTAACCCTTCAATCTATCCTCCGGTAGCAACCCACTCTCCAGCAACAACCTACCCTTCAACCCATCCTCCGGTCTGTAAGGGTTCACCGAAGATGGATGTCTTCACCGGTCGGTAAGGGTTCACCTCCATCTCCGGTGAAAGACATCGTCACCGACCTTCATCTCCAGTGAATAAATGCTTGCCCACCTACAGCCCTGGTGAGGACATACTCACCGACCTACATCTTCGGTGAAGACGCACTCACCGGCCTCCATCTCCGGTAAATAAATGCTTGCCCACCTACAGGTCCAGTGAAGACATCCTCACTGACCTACATCTTCGGTGAAGACATACTCACCGACCTCCATCTCTGACCTTCATTTCCAGTGAATAAATGCTTGCCCACCTACATCTCCGATAAGACATTTTGGTTTAGTTTCATGGATAGAAATTTGGGTAAAAGTTGGATTCTTGAATAAGGATTGTAAAATTTTGACTTAATAAATATGTGTTTTGTAAATTTTGACTTAATGAATATGTATTTTGTAAATTTTGGCTCTGTTAGTCAGCACTCATCTCAATCTTTGTATATGAAAACAAAGTGGGTTTTCTTGGTCTTATGAATAAAGATTTGATACAGATTAGGATTCTGGGTACTTTTCATCCATGGATTTTGGGAATTTTTCATTGGCGATGCCTTTATCAAAGTCAACATTTATCAATGAATCTCCATCTTTATTAACTGGCAATTCCACATCCTCTTATCACAAGAAGAATGGGGGTGATGATGGATATGGTTGTTTGGCCAGAAAAATGGATCAGGGTGAAGGTATGGGAGAAAAGAACATTTTTTTTATCAACGTGGACTTGGAAACAGAAAAGAAAAGGAAAAGATATGGGTATTTTAGTCTTTTTGTCATTAACTTAACTTTGTTAACGGAATCTGTTAGGAAGAAGGACCTTAGTAATGCAAAATTGAATATCACCCGAACCCGATCTATAAATTTTTGAGTTTAAGGATCTTAGTCGTAGAAAGGTGAAAACCACAAGGACCAAATTCAATAATTTACTCTTAGAAATATAATAAAAACTGAAATGAAACTAATTATTTGAAACATAAATATCTTATTTTTCCAATTGAATATATATAGTGCTCCCCGTACGATAACCATCAACCACATTTGTTTTTTCTATTAATTACTTTTGGTCAATAATTTATCTTTTAAAATATTATCATTTCCTTCTTAACAATTTATTTATACGAAGCAATCCACCTGGCAATAATAAAGTTGGCAGTTTGCAGGGTACCTATCCCAACTGGACCCCGCCAATTTCCAGCTAACCTTCAAAGCCATGCTACTGTCACCAATCCACCCGGAAACTTTAATATCACCCACACGCCACGTCACAGTTTTCGGTGTACAGACTGATAACTGTAACACAGAATTCAATGCAACCACTTGTCATTTTAAGATTCCCCAGGCGCACCAGAGTGTAGGATAAAAACCCACTTTCTATATCCATCTCATCCCTACCAATTACAAATGAGCTAAAAAGAAAACTCAAACCCTTAACCTCCTTAGGAATCAAGAATACAAAGGTACAAAAATACAAAGGTAAGATCCTATGGAGAACAACTACTCGTACGCCTCCTATGCGGAGTCCGGCGAGTCGTCGCCGAGGTCGCGTGACGTGGACTTCGAGAATCCGCAGCCATGGGAGGATCAAAGTCAATCGAGTTGCGGTGGGAACAACTACAAGGTGAAGTTTATGTGCAGTTATGGAGGTAAGATCCACCCTAGGCCTCACGATAACCAGCTGTCTTACGTCGGTGGAGAGACGAAGATCCTGGCCGTTGATCGTTTTGTTAAGTTTGCCGCAGTGAACGCGAAGTTAACGGCGTTGTGTGACGGTGAGGTTTGTTTCAAGTACCAGTTGCCAGGAGAAGATCTGGACGCGTTGATCTCCGTCACGAATGATGACGATCTGGAGCACATGATGCACGAGTACGATCGGCTGAACAGGGCATCACCTAGTCCTGCGAGATTGAGGCTGTTTTTGTTTCCGGTTAGCGGTCAAAGTCCGGCATTGACTCCGGTTCACAGCTTTGGATCGACCGAGGGAAGATCGGAGCGGGAACGGTTTATGGATGCGTTGAATTCCGGTCATGTGGTTCAGCCGAACACGCCGCCGTCGGCACCGTCGCCGCACGGTAACATGGAGCGGTTTTTCGGTTCGGACAAAGGAATGCCGTTGCCGTTGCAGCCGTCTGTGGTGGCGTCAAGAACTCGAGAGCAGCCTCATCATACCGCAGATCCGAATATTCATCCTCATGATCAGCCAGAAATTTCTGTTTTGGATGAAAGAGGAATCGAGACGGATCGGATCCAGAAACACATCCAGGATCTACAGCGGTTGCGAATTGCCGAAGAGCAACAACAACAACCGGCCGCGGCTCTGTATCGGAAACCAAGCGATGACAATCTCGCTGCTGGCGGTTACGCTGGTGAGTACTACGCCCCGAAAATGACGGAAAAAGTAGCTCCAACGACTCTGCCAGGAACCGTACCTGCTCCAGTTCCTGCTACCGGATACCAAATTTCTGGCGGATTTACAACGTCAACAGTATCACCTGATCAACAACCGGTGTACATGATCCCAGCTCACGCTAGTATGTATCACGCGCCGATTGCAAGACCTGCTAATCAGGGCCAGCAGGGATACTACGTGCAGAGGATGCCAACGGAGGTGTATCGAGATCAGCCAGTTTATAACGTTATGCCACCGGCACAGGCGGTGGCGACTCAACAACAAACCACACTGTCGTCGCAGCAACAGTATCTGCCGCAAAAAGTGGCGACATACACGGAAGGGTACCGGATGGTCCAGTCAACGACAGCTGTAACAGATCATCCAGCCCCGGGATACGCTCAGGTGGCGTATGACAACGGGACGGGAAGGCAGATCTACTACACCACCCAAAATAA
Source organism: Centaurea solstitialis (assembly GCA_030169165.1). Classification (NCBI taxonomy): domain Eukaryota; kingdom Viridiplantae; phylum Streptophyta; class Magnoliopsida; order Asterales; family Asteraceae; genus Centaurea; species Centaurea solstitialis. The sequence goes on along the minus strand of CM058041.1, from coordinate 39,455,713 downwards.
TACGGTTGCACAACCACAACAAGCGCAGGTACAGCAATTACAACAACCGCAACAAATGCAACAACCACAACAACAAATGCAACCAACTGCACAACAACAGTATCAAGCAATGGCTGCTGCTGTGGCATTAAATCAAGAGAGTGGTGGTCCTAAGGTGGTTGTTCCTGCCAATATGAAAGATTTCATATGAACTTAATTGGTAAGCTGAATGAGATTTTCTCCATTATGTGGACCTCATGTTGTGAAAATAAGGTGGACTTTTTTCAAATTGAAATGGTTGGATCCAGAACAAAAATTGGGAATTGTTTTTGAACTGGATTTTTATCATTTTGTTTTGAAAATTAGTTTAGCCACCATAAGTAAAGTTTAATGCTTAGGATGGATCAAATGCAAAGAAATAGTGTTATAATTATTTGTTATTATCATTCCTAAAATATTTTATATGATTTGGATGTTATTTATGAAGCTTTAATTTTACTCATGTTATGTTGTCGGTAGTTGAGTAGAAATTTGTTGATATAGTTGTTTTACCACTTGTCTAATAATACATGTGAAATCTGTGTGCTATACGCTTCTCTTTTCTTTTTGCAATTGTTTTTAATATATGTTGCAATTTGATTAAGAGTTACCACTTTTAGTGGAGTGATAATTACAACTATGATGAAAATGGTGAGAATACTTTTTAATATTTCATTAAGTCAGGTTATAAATCAAACTTAATTGTTTTCAACTACCTATTTCATTTTTAGTTAATTTATATGGGTTTTTACATAAAATTATTCATTTTTACATTTTTTTAACGGTAAAAAGAGGGAATGCACTGCAATTTTAGACATTAGAATAAAAGTAAGCGAATAAAGTAGTTGTAGATATGAAACTATGTGGAATTTATATGTTCACATTCTGATTTGTTTTCATGTTCGCTAGAATCTATACTAAACTAGCATTATACCCGTCCGTTGGTCGGGTATACGACTTGATTTAATCTTGATTAATCTTCTAGTAAAAATCGACCAATTTATAGCACTATAACTCATGAAATATCACTTATGGGTTGAACATAAAAACTTATAATGCGGAACTCATTAGGAAAACAAAAGATGCATGTTGGTTATCCCAATGACTCGACAGAAACTAAAATGAGGTTTGGGTGGGGGTGCATTGGCCACCTACTACCCGCCCATTTCTACCTCTCAACTTAAACCAAACATTATATTGAGCAATAAAAAGAAACCATATTAGGGTTGTCCGTCATAAACCTACAACACAAAAATTATAGACAAAATCATTCTTATAACACATATACATGAAAGATTCTTATAAATGACATACCTTATAAATCTATAATAAAATTACATTTACACCTAACAAACAATGATATTGATCTTGTGTCACTACAACATTTGATTTCTTTGTTTGATGGTAATGTAGACTCCACAAATCCGTTAGAGCAAACCTTTTTTATAGCAATTTAGGCTCCACAAATCTTCTTGATGAGAATACCTTTTTATCCTAGGCAACCGATGAGATATAAAATGGAATAGTTGATTAAGTTTTTTATAGTTTTTATGTTTTTGATTTATTCTTGAGATTTTCAATGTTGATTTTATAGTTTGTTTTAGATCCCAAATAAGATGATATATAAATTTAAACTTAATATGTTTGATTATGAAATAGATAGTTGGATTGGATGACATTGTTTTTAAAGCTATGTCATTTGTTATTCTTAGTTTTAAAGAGCTACTTAAGCAATAATTGTTTGTAGTTTTCGTAACTTCTAGGATCAAATTATTGAAAATAGATTCAATGATTTATTTACTAAAAAAGTTTAGTACTTAAGCAATCAAAATGGAAAAGTTGATTATGTTTTTTAGCTTGGCCCTTTGCTAAATTATCAAGTCAAATTAAAACCTTAATACTTTGACAATTCCTTCACCAACCTACCCCACCCTTCTCTCATCATGTCCAATCCTATCCAAGTTCCAAACACATCCTACGAGAATAAATGGTAAAGCCAAAACCATTCATATCTTCATAAACACATTCATAGTACTTACAATGGGTATTACATGATTTGGTTTATAAAAAAAAGATACAAAAACATCTAACCAATTAATCAGGTACATAACAGGAAGTTGATCTACTTATCTTATCTGCACGTCCAACCATATCCACCATGTCCTTGTTGAACCCAATTGTTTCATCAAATTTTGTAAGCTACCCATGCCACCAATTTGCTTGAGCATCTGTGGAGGATGAACCTTACTCATATTTTGTGCATTCATGTTTCTTGATAAAGGACTCAACTCTCCCTTGGGTATCTTAAACTGTTTCATCTTGCTCCAGTTTTTTGCAATCCGTTTATACTCTTCCTGCATTTCCATCACTTCCCTCACTTGATGACCATATTCTTTTGCTATCGACATGATTCTGGAGTCGTTCATTAGATTCGGGTTCGTGTTATCCAACCTTGCAGAAAAGTAAACCAAATCAGAGGCCGACCCAGATTTTGTTAAGCGTTGACACAATTTAACTATAAAAAAAATATTTCATAAAAATTAGTAAAAATATGTTGGTTGCTTGGTTCCTTGTCGCTGTACAAAAAGAATTGTGCTCGAGTTTGGCCTTCAAGGATTCTAAATAACATATAAAGGTACATATAGAATACAAAAATATAAACTGAAAACAAAAAAACTTGACAAAAGACCCACTTGAACCCGAGCCTTTAGTATCAAAAAATGTAACCAACAAAACAATACGGTGGCACCCTTCAGAAATATAGTTATATAAGGGTCTGTGCCACTGTATGCTCCTACCAAATAAGAGGTGGGAAGAGGTAAGTTTTTTGGAACCAGGGAAGAGGTAAGTAAACACCCCTTAAGAAAAGAAATATATTATGGAATTGCTCATACATAGTTCTCGAAGTGAAAATTCCCTCTAGAGCTTTTGCAGAAGCTCAGACTGTTGATCCATAGAAACGACTTCATGAATCTTGTCCATGAATCCATACCAGCCGCCCATGCCTGAATTCGAATGTGCAAAAGATAATGAATTACAAATTGGTAGCATCATTTCAAATAGGTTAGAAGTGGATGGAAGTCAACTATCAGAAGTTTTGAGATTAAAGATGAAGTGATGCAAACCTAAAAGATAAAAACAAACCCGAGTATTTTGTTCGCTATGTTTTGCAGCAATCTAGTTTTCCAATTCTTTTTGCAGGTCATCTCCATGCTGAATCATCCATGAATTTTGGTAAATGTAGCCAAATGAGGATCAAAATACAATATAAACCAAACTAAACAATTCAAAATAACGAAAAAATCAAACAGAAAGCCAATGCGTGTGTGTACTACGTTCAATGTTATTATTACCAGAAAGTGAATTCCATAAATCCAAAATCAAATAATCAAGAAATATCAAGAATCAAAATCTAACATGATTCCGAGATTAAGAATCCGAAATTAAACCATCAAAAAGTATTTTATGATAGGGAGAGGTGGAGTACCTTTAGGGAACGGGTGATCCGACGCAAACACGGTTGCCATTGCGACTTTCTCATTCAACAGCTGCAGATAAATAGAACAGAAAATGGAACACAATAAGCACTAAACCTAAGAAGTATCACATAAATCTCTATATCCATTTTACCTCCATGAGATATAAAAGATAAAATAACATGGGGACAAATGATTACCAGGTTCTTTTCTTTTTGATCAATCTTGCAAATATTGCAACATAAATTTCAATCGGACTCCAATTATAATGCTCGCTTTCTTTCTTTTTGCTTTTTTCTGCATTGTTGCCTCATGCTGCATAAAATTATTGCATCCCATATGCAAGTGAATAAAACAACACTCAAAGAATGCATCTCAAGACACAGATTTTATCCCAGATTTATCACGCCGTGAGGAAGGCCGCAAAATATGAATGCTAAAAGGCCGCAAGAGAATGAAACAAAAAAACTAAGATTACAGCCATAATTTAAATGAAATATTGAGGAAAATGATGCAAAATGAATGTTTTAAAAGGAGTTGTAAACAACAGGAGGCTTGCTTTATTCCTCCTCCACAATTTCAATTAAAAACATTTTGAAATCAAAGTTCAAGAAACTTAACTAAGTTGGATAAATGAACTTGTGATGAACTGAAAATATGTATATATATGCACATACATGCTTGTAAAATAAAATAAGATTGTCTAGAGGCATTCACTATCAGTCTTGGTGAGACTACCTTCTGATCCTCAATTATAGACTTCAATTGCTCATTCTTGACCACCAACTTTGCAATTTCATCACCTTTTTTTCCTAACAATAATAATAAAAATGGTTGAACATGCATCAATGATAATATAACATAAACTGTTGCAAAGAAAATGTATAAAAAATATGTATTCTCTAAGATATAGAAGCAAATGTCAACATTAATATGCCATTTTCAACAAATGGTATTAAAATATGACACTAATGAATAAAACAAACCAGACCAACTGATTCCCTTGATAGAACATATTCAACAAACAAACCCGTTCATCTTTTTCTTCTTTTACTTTCTATATCGACTCCTCAGTCTTCATAAATTCCAAATAAAACATTTGATTAAGTAATCTTTAAGTTATAAGAAAAACATATTATAACTCGAAAATTCAATATTCCAGCAACAACATTATCCAATAAATGTTAGGACTCAAATGGTATACAATTATCCATCAAAATATCATATATTTGCCATGTAGATATTTGAAGAAAACAGAAGTGAAGCTGCTGTTACAACTTACCATATAGTTTAAGAACACCATAATCTCCTTATTCCTTTTCTAATTGAGCAGCCCTTCCATAACATCCATGATTCCAAGGAGTTTTCTACAAAAATTCAACACTTTAAACATAAATATAATGTGGTCCAAGTCCAACAAAAAGATATAAGAATTAAAATTCACAAGAATTTGAATATTGCAAAATACAAATTAAACTTACAATGCAAGGATTTAAACGATGGCTTGTAAACATTAATCCCTAAAAGTACCAATTCCAATCGATTTCTCCATGGTTGTCACACCAAACCAACTGAAAGAAAAGCATACCCAGATATAGGGATAAATCAAACCAATAGAAAGAGTTTCAAGCATAGCAAGTAAAGCATTTACCAATTGCGTCCAATTGTAAATGATTCAAACCAAAAAACAAAAACCCATATGTATGAAAACCAAAAACTTTCATCGAATTGTAAACCAGGGGAGGAAACTGAAAAAACCTTACCCAGATATATGCATCCAAGGGTTTGATTGAGCATCACCATCATCATCATAATCACTGCTCAGAATGCAATTGGTATATGCTTAGTGGACCAGAAGAAAGAATAAGCATCAGAATTGTAAAAGAAAAGAGAAGGTGGGTAACGTCGTTGGTTCAGAGAATCGTCCTTCTGGATCATGCCAAAGTTGATATTTTCAGAGCTTTCTTACTAAATTCTGAATTAAATTAGGGTTCTTGAAGCCGAGATTTTGGGTTCTTAAATTCTGTACGGAAGGTGGAGGTTGAGGATGATTGCATTGCAGATGGAGAAGAAGAGGGGCGTAGAGAAGAGGGCGCAGAAACAGGGCAGAGTGGGCCGGATGATACGTACGTGGGGAGGAGATGGTTGAGTCTGATCATAACTGTAAAATAGGGTATTTTGAAGGGTCTAGATTAAATCTGAAAATGATCCAACGGCTAATATTAACCCTCCTTTTCTAGGACTCCTTGGGGTCATAATAATCTATATCTATACTATATATAAAAGAGCCTTAATCAGTTTTTTTTCAACATAACTGATTTCTTCAATATTACAACCACTAATGCTCTAGGTACAAGTGTAGACTGCATCATTTAGAAACTGAAATCCATCTCACGTCCTCTTTCTCTCCCCCACGATCTTTCTATAAGCATTCCCTACCCTCTCCATTCTACAAGCATTCCCTCCCTCAATCATACGCTCCCAATCAATCGATCCATAAAATCAATCGAAGAAGCTTCAAGAGATCAATTGATTTTAATATTGAATGATTTCAATCGCAAAATGTCAAGGGTAAGCTATAAGTACTGATCTCTCTTGCTATTGTCTCAATTGTTTCTTATATTTCTCATCCAGATCTTAACTGGTGGTTGTTATGATCGTATGTTTTTCTTCACCTATTGGTTTCTTCAAGAGGCATATTTAATTAGGGTTTTCTTTATTAGTATGAATGATTGATTTTCTATTCTGTTAGATGATTGATTTTTTAAAATTGTATTTTGAAATCGGTTTATGTCATCCAAATTGGTTTTTGATAAACTTTGATTAAGCTTATCATTAAGTCGTTTTGTTTGATTGAATTTTCCAGGAAGTCGATTTGATTTTAATATCTCCGACAGCGTGTTCGTCGGAAACCTAGAGGTTTGCTAACTTGACGGTGCTCGATGTCTCTAATAACAATTTTATCGGCGAGATTCCAGCGAGTATTGGTGAGTCGTTATCGCTTCAAGATTTGATTTTCTCTTCCAATTTGGGTTTACATATCCAGAAATTTCATCTCGATTTTGGGTTGATTTTGGGTTGATTTTGATCTTTTCTTAATCAAATCTGGAAACCAAGAAAAGGGATAGACACCACCATGGCTGCAAGTCTGCAACATGTTGCCCCTGCAATCGAGTGAAGAGATGAAATTTCCAAATACCGAAAAGATCAATTTCAGAGGGGATGGAGTTTAAGGTTTTTTTTTTTAAATAAATGATGGGAAATTGACATAAAAAATTCCATTTTCTGTGATGGATTTTTCTTGGCTTTGGTCCATCTAGAAAAACCATTTGAGCATCTCCAATACTTTGGTTCTTAGAGGATGTGATGATGAATGTGTCTGGAACAAGTTTGTTTCAGTTTTGGTTTTGATTAACACAGATTTTGTTTTTCGTTTAATTCGATCAACAGTGATTGTTGTGACAGTGAGTTTGTTAATTGATCGAGAAAAGAGGAATAATTGTTCCCACTTCCAAGGGTGGCAGGTATGGTTTCATCTTATGATTTGCATCTGTTTTGCCATTTTCCTGTGATTTATTTTGTGGTTCTTATTCAGATAGTACGTGTCATCGTAGTTGCTTTGAGAATGTTGAGTTATCTGTGTAGGAAGTAGAATAAGTAGATGGATAGTGAGAAAGAAGAGATGGATATGGTGGTCAAGATTTATAATAGTTTCTTTGTGGTAAGTTCTGTTATTCAGACTAGGTAAATTGTTTTTTGACGTCAAATTATTTATATTTATTTTGTTTATGACAGTTGGAATTATAATACCTACCAGTTCTTTGAGAACCTTGCACCATGTCACCATGCTTTTGCTTTAAGGGCAAACAAAATAACGTTTTATCAGTTTTTGGCTTTACTCAGGTTTGAAATAATATGCCCGTGAGAAAATTGAGCTGCTAGAAAATAGAATAGGAGAAACACCTGAGTTCATACATTAGATTTATATTATGCTTTGTCTATACTTTATACTGCCCTCATTTTTCCTTTCTGAATTCCATCTAATGTTATGCATAGAAAAGTACACATTATTATATGTATGCTTTTGTGGACCATGCTTATTTTCTTTCCTACTTAAATATATATTAGTAGTTTACATGTCTATCTTTATTTAGGATGAGAAACTGTGTAAGATAACAGTTCTAAAGGGTTTGGGAAGCTCTTCATCTTATTAAGGTTTAAAACCATGAAGTTGTTTTCTGTGAATATTTTTTGTACTATGGGTTTGTTATGTTTAATTGTATTTTGTATGCATGTTCAATGCTTCCAACTTATTTTATTCCATTTCATGTGTCATTTTTTTGTACATTTATTGATGGGCTATGGATTCACCCTTTGAAGCTCCTGGTTAAGATTGGTTATGTGCTTGTTTGTTAGAAGCTTAATGAGCTTAATGGGACTCAACTTAGTTGGTTAAATATAAATGGTTGTTTATGTCTGCGCGATTCAGCCACTTAGTAAACACTACCTACATGTCTGTGCGATTAAGCTAAAAACCACATTCAGCACATTAAGTTGTTAGTAAACAGCCCGTTAATGGAAAACCACCAAAACAGCCTGTAAATTATACTATAGGCTGCCTTGTATATATATATTCATTGATGGGCTATGGATTAACCCTTTCAAGCTCCTGCTTAAGGTTGGTTATGTACTTGTGTGTTAGAAGCTTAATGAGCTTAATGGGACTCACAACTCAATCAGTTAAATATAAATGTTTATTTAGTAAAATTGACTAATGGCTTAATGATATAGAAAGTGGCTTAACAACAAGTTTATACGGGACAACATTGCTTCACATACTGAGCCATTAAGCCCATGTCGGGCGATTCAGCCCCTTAGTAAACACTTCTACATGTCTGTACGATTAAGCTAAAAACATAGTTCACTCTACTGATAGTCCACAATGTTTACTGACATTTTTCTTAATTGATATCTTGCACTAATTTCATGTCATGACGTTTGTGTCTAAACAGGTACCAATGGTGCGATTGTAGCTTTTTAACCCGGATTGAGCAGCCTTAATTACAGGTTATTCATATGTTCTACATTACTTAAGTCAGCATCATTCTTGGAAGAACATGGAATTTTAGCCGAAGAACCATGGTTCATTGAATCAGAAAGCTTTTTCACTTTTGTAATGTTGTTATAGTTTCCAGCCTCATCAATGATATCGCTAGCATAAAACATAGGTTGACTAACATTCCGAGTTGATGTAGCGATCTTATTGCCGAATCATTGGTGGTAGTAATAATAAAATATTCCTTAAGTCTTCATATTATATATGTTTCACTTCTTGTGATTACGTTTTAGACATTGTCAATATGTCTTTTCCTTTATAATATGGTGTAATATATCTTTCAATTTTACTATGTTTTATTTGTATTTTCAACAAATTAATATTGTTTGTTTAAATTTTAAAAATTATCAAAAACCAACGTATCTTAGTCCATTGAATGAATGAATGTTGTACACTAATACCATTACTTTTGTAGCTAAATGTATAGCTGTAATATTTTACCTAATAAATGCATCATTAGATTTGGTGAATTAAATCAAATTAATTGCATCTTCTCGAGAATTCATATACCATTATACCAACATCAATGTGATGTAAGTATTTCTTACATGGTTTAAACCTAATACACGTATGAATTAAATAAAGTTACATATTCAGTTTTCATGAATTAAATCAAATTATATATAATTGTTTTCAAGAACTAAATTGTAGTCATATAGCATATAGTAATAAACATCCACAAAAACAAAACTTATTCACGATATAGCAATCAAAACAAAAAATGATTGACAATCACTAAAAAGTAACTTAAAGGAAGTAAAACAACAGACGTATTGAAACAGTAACTACAAATATATGCCGCCGGACGTTCTGAAGTCTCAGGTTCTTTCGCAGATCAATTGTTATCCAAAGTATGGTGGAGTTATGCTGTGGGATAGCTTCTTTGATAAAAAAAATGGATACAATTATGCCATCAAAGGCAGTGTTGATTATAGCAAAAATAGATTATAGAAAGATATATAGTTATATATTTATATTTACTAGCTTTGTGATGTCATAAATTTGTGGTATGAATAACTTCATATCGTGTGAATATGATGGTCATATTTTATTTTCAGCAGCCGCGTTTATGATAATGAAATCAGTCAATAAAATAAATATTTTTATTTTAATAATTTCATTTTCTTTTACGTATATATTCATTGAAACATCTTGATCAATTGTTTAAGATACATATTTTTATCAATTTTTGTTTGAGTAGATTGCTTAAAACTGTCATTCATTTATAAATGAAGAAGCTACGAGAAAAAGTGAAAAATTCTGGACTTATGGTGTGTTCTTGAAGACACAGAGCAAAAAGTTGGCCATGAATTACAAATATATCTTAAATTGAAAGACTGGATATTGTGAAATGTGTTGTTGTTTATAAGTAATATTACATTTATGAGTATATGGACCTTTGGGTTGTCAATGTATTCATTAATCTTGGAAGGATGAATATTACACAAAACATTTACTTGTAAAAGTAAACAAACTCGTGACATTTGTTTGTTGTTAAATGTTTTGGAAGTTTATACAAACATTATTAAAGTTTTATAAAGACAAAAAAAAACTGCAAGACTGAAACGTACATATATAAAAAAGAACAAATTGATAATGTTTAGAATTTAACACAAAAATCAAATAATCAACAAGATAAAATCAATAACAAAGACGACTTTGCAGCATACATAAAAGGGGATGAATTTTGTTGAGTAACACATCTGATGACATGATAAGAAGATGGCTACATCAACTCCAAATGTTAGTGAATCTATATTCTTTGGTTTTATCGATATCAGTGACGAGGATGAAAAATGTAATGTAATCCCAAAAATCAATTAGCTTTCTGATTCAATCAACTGTAATTCTTCGAATAAAACTCCAAGTCCTTCCAAAAATGATCATGAGAGTAGTAATATAGAACAGATTAACGAAGATGATATGTATGGATTTTAAGGGTATTCTCGAACGGTAGCGACTGCTAAAAGGAAAAGAACTTCCAATATCATTAACACCGATGATGATGAAGATATTGGTAGTTCTTTTCGTTTTAGTAGCTGTTCGAGAATCCCCATTGAACCCATGCATATCATCTTCATCAGTCTGTTCTATATTAATAATCTCATGGTCATTCTTCGAAAGACTTGGAGTTTTATTCGAAGAACCACAGTTGAAAAGTATAGTAAAAAAAGGTTTTTTAGTTTTCAAATGTAATTATAGTTTTCATCTTCATCACTAATATCGATAAAACCGAAACATATAGGTTAAGTAGAAGTCACCAAGATTTGTTATATCTTTACATGTCTTGTGTAATTTTACGTTTACAAGTTAACTATTTTCTCGTAGCACCCTAAAGCTTTTAAATTTCAGAATTAGGACAAATGAAAACGCTATTGCAGCAAGTCTTTACACCCGTCACATCGAATGTGCCATAACCTTTTCCCATCTTAAAATGTTACTAAATTTGTAAGGATTTGTAACGACGGAATCTCACCTTTTAATATTTGAATAAGTAATTAGAAACATGGTATTAGATTACAACTCTTTTCCCGTAAAACCACAAATGTTTTAAAATTCTGGACTTCAGACAAATGATAAACACTTTACGATCATTCACACCCGTCGCAACGCGCGGGTACATTAACTAGTATATAATATATAATATAATTCAGGAATGGAAAAAATATAAATGTTGGTTAAATGTTATGCAAGAACGGTTGTTCTTAGTCAAACTACACTTCATATTGTATACGTTCAACCTGATATTTCTTTGAATTGGAGACCTACTAATTTTTGAATTTGTAAATGTTAAGTCAAAGTAAAAAAAAAACAATGCGAGTAAAAGCAAACTAGCTAGAAAGCAAAAGACTTGTGTGATGGTAATTAAAGGGAAAAAAAAATTTACTAGATGTTTTGAGAAAAAACCCCAACTTAATTTATTTAGGTAGGTTTGAGAACATTTTTTTTGTTGGAAAGGTTCACCTGGACTTTGGCCAGACTAAATCCTTGACAATTTCTACCAAGAGCTAGACATGTTCTCATGGAATTAATACTCAGTGGCTCCTGGTTGCTCACATCCGGTTTCGAACTTGGGTTGATTGTTACACCTTTCACCCAGAGGAAAATTGAGCTCTAAATGGATGAACAGACGAACAAACAATCAATCCGAAATTGCAGCAGCAGGAAGATCAGGTTGCGACCCTCTTTAAGCATACTTAATGACCAAAAGGGTCCATTAGCCAAGCTTCCATATCCAGCTTCAAACTTGAATCTCTACTCATTATCCACTCGAACGCTCTAATTTGAAACTCGAACAATCGCTCTATATTAAGGGGATTTTGCCACTGTGGAACACCGATTTATTTCTGTCTTCCCAGATGAAATACAGGAAGGACCAGATTGTTGCCTCCCACCTAGCTCTTTCGAAAGAATTATTCCCTCTTTGAGCTCCCGCGCTTATGAGATCCGTCAATGTCGACAAGTCTTGTAACTCGATCGCCCACCATCTATCCACTTGCTTCCAAAATTGTCTTACTTTTACGCAAGAGAATAACGCGTGATTCACCGTCTCGACTTCCTCCCCGCATCTTGGACAAAGCATCGAATTCACCTCCACTCCCATCTTATCTAAGACAACCCGAGTAGGAAGCCGACCGAGTCGTAACCTCCAAACGAAGACATTCACTTTTGCCGGCACCGCTTTAAGCCAAGAAGTCTCTACAACGTTCCCGACGTGAGAAGCTCTCGTTTCCTCTAACAAATTCCTCAACTTACAAACCGAAAAACCGTTAATCTCATCCAACTTCCAGACCGATTTATTCCTCACTCCAAGCCTAGGTAAGACTCCTCGTAACTCACTATAAAGAGCTCCTTACTCTTCTAACTCCCTCCCTCTTAGAGCCCTCCTCCACTCCCACGTCCAAGTCCACACACCTCCTTGTAACGCCCCCCTTTCCGCTATGGACACTCCTTTATTAGACTCAAGGAGATAAAATCTTCTAAATCTCTCGCTTAATTTGCCCGCACTCGACCAATTATCCTCTCAAAATCTAATGCTCTCTCCACTTCCCAACTTCCACCCGAAGGAATCCGAAAATGAGATTCCTAATTTGTCTAAACTCCTACCCACTTTAACTATATTCCTCCACACCGACCCCCGCACTCTCCCTTCACTCACTCCTAGCCCGCCATCCGACCCATGTAAACTCCTGATCGCCCTCTTCCACAAGCTCTCGGGTTCGTCAAAGAACCGCCACCACCACTTACCAAGAAGTCCTAAGTTAAGCTCTTTTAAGCCCCCAATATTTAAACCCCCCTCCCTAAAGGAACCCAAAACTTTTTCCCATTTGACCCAAGCAAGGCCACGTCTCACGATCTCGTCCTCACCTCCCCCGCCCCCTAAAAAAATGCTCGTCTCACTCTCTCAAGTTCGTTTAGCAATTTTACCGGGGCACGAAACAAGGCAAAATAGTATAGCGATACGCTACCGAGAACCGACTTAACTAGGGTATGTCGCCCCCGAAGGATATCATTTTTGCTCTCCACGCCCCCAACTTCTTTTTTACCTTTTCTAACACCGCGGACCAAGACCGTTCTCTAATCATGCTTGCACCAACTGGAAGACCGAGATACATGAACGGGAAAGAGCCTTTCTCACATCCTAATTTTGTTGCCCACCTTTGCACCTCCGCTTCCTCGATGCCTAATCCAAAGATTCTACTTTTTGTCAAGTTGATTTTCAGCCCCGACACCGCACAGTGCAAAATTTTGACGAGATATTTTACATTTTCATCGTCCCATTCCCCGAAAAAAATCGCATCATCCGCACATGGAAGATGCGAGATCAATACCTCCTCTTTGCAATTTTTAAACCTTTGAAAAGTCTTTCTTCTAAAGCCTCCTCAATCATAATGTGTAGTCCTTCCGCGGCAATTACAAAAAGAAAGGGGGCTAGGGGATTGCCTTGACGGAATCCTCTTTCCAAGGCAAATTCGGGTGTGGCCGTGTGGGAGATCCGTTTACAAGCACGGAAAGTCTCGAGGAGCTTAAGCAAGTGTGAATCCATCTTGCTAGTATGTTCAGCTGTTAACTATATCTCAAATTATCTAGATTTTAGAAAAGGGATTAGTCTATAGAATTTATCAATCAATTTTATAAACTTTTAAAATGTCACATGTATACATGACAAAAGAAATTATCAAATACTTTATGATATAATAAGATATTTATCTATTTCTCAATCATAATGAGATTTTTCCATTAAATGATATTTTTTTATTAAATCCTTTTCTTACTAGCAAAGATAGCAGCAGATGGCATCTTGCAAAACCCATATGCATATCCTTCTTGTAACCCACCATCTTTGTTTTCTTCTTATCCATTTTAAACCCCACCTAATATATGTTTGTGTATGTGAAACGGAACGCTAATTGCCTCATTAATGTTGTCTTCTTATATATACATATATATCAACCTCAAAATCTTTTTACATTTCTAATGTAGGATTAAACCAATTTTGACATTTATAATGGTGCAAATAGCAATGTCTCCCTCCGGTGAAGATAATTAGCAAAGTCAAAGTATGGCGTTGGTTCGAAAACAACATAATGTTAGGCTGATCTAAAAACGGCACATCAACCCCCTGCGACCTATGATCTTGTCCGTCATACTATTCTTTTTACAACTTTGACGACATCTGTTATCACCGTAAATCAATTATGCTATAACTGTGATTTATTTTATGCTGCCACTTTGATTCATTTTCTATACCATCGTAATTCATTTTTTTGGCTTTGGATATGCCCATTACAACCACAAGATGTATTTTTTTATAATGAGGCTTGTCAAGTCAAATCTTCAAGATTAATATCAAATACATTTCACTTTTGAATAAAAAAATGGTAAACTAATACCTGTTTAAATGTTGTTCATTTACAGAATAAAAAGTTTGTCGTCCAAATTTTTTTGTTCCATTAGGCCATCACTATCCAACAATTACGTAAGGGGTGTGCATGGTCCGGTTTGGCTGGTTTAAGCCTAAAATCTTGGCAAAACCAGTACCCCTGGTTTGATAATTTTTCAAACCAAAACGGCCAATTTGTTGTGCCAAACCAAACCGACCAAACCAATATAAACCGGTTTGGTTTGGCCGGTTTGACTCACTTTTATCATAATTCATAATACTACTAAAAGTGCATAAGAATAACCCAATAAAAAAGTAATAACTATAAAATTTAAGAGCATAACTCAAGTTTGTTACAAAAGAAAATCCAAATCTAGAATTTCACAAAAGGAAATATTTTAACTCCATAACTCAAGTTCATCATCTGCGTTTTGTATATTTAATAATTTGCAATATATAATAATATATTTATATTCACACACACACACATATCCGGTCCGGTTTGGTCTAAACAGCCGGTTTTGTCCCTAAAATCACAAACCAAACCATATTAACGGTTTATAAAAAATGCAAACCTCCGGCCTAAATAATGATGGCTAAACCAGCCAAACCGACAAAATTGGTTTGGTCGGCCGGTTTATCCGGTTTCAATCAAGCACACCCCTAGACTCACACATCATCAGAATTAGCCAGAAAGAGTGAAAATTCAACATCATTTCACATTGGTTCAAAAAAGTTAAAATACAAAAAAAGGGGGAATGCAAAATCTAGGTATCAATGAAGAAACTTTTGAACAAATTCAATAAAAAATAGCAAGAAAAGGTGCACAAATATTCTGTTATTAACTGAAATTGAAGCTATGGAAGGTAAAACGAAAAAAATCCCACCAAGAACAGTAATGTTTACAGGCCGAAGGATGCTTGATTGGCCTCAAAGCCGAAGGTAGCCTCCCCTTTCCCCACTTCCCATGGTTCTTTTGAGGAAGGATCTATGGTTAAGAGACCAGCTTCTTTTCAAAGCTCTTCGTCTTCTCCATGCGGTTAATCGGCTATAGAGGAATGGAAAAAGGAAGCATAAGAGCACAAGACCTAGTGTGGCCACACAAACCAACAGAACATTCCTGAAACCATTTTTCAGCTTCGGGTCTCTTTGCTGAGTCCAAGGGACACCTCCCACATTCATCCCAAATACTGTCGGTATATAATCCAAGATAATTTCAATGTCAAAAATATGAAATCAAAAGCCTAAGTGCTATTTGGAAATGCATGTATATGTGGATCCCTATTAGACTACTTTCTAAAAGAGCCATTGAGAGAAGGAGAGTTCTAGAATATATTGCCGTGAAAGTGTCCACGGCTAGCGGATCTAACTTCAAAATTATTACGACTTCAGAGAGAAATTTATCAGCAAGAAGCATCTAGGTAAAGCATAAGTCAAGAACTTTCAAAGCATTGCCAAACCTTTCTTGACCTTAACAAATTTGAAGTTGAAAACTTTCTTGTTTGACCTCAATAGTCAAACTAGACATGTAAATGAGGAAGTACTGATGGGTGAACAAAAAGATACAATATTTATGCTAAAAGAATACTCGATAGGTAAGTTTGAGTAAAGAATCTAACCTCCTGTGATGATGGATAGTGGAAGGAATATGATGGAGAGGAAAGAAAGACAGTAGAGTTTTCTGTTGATTTGCTCGGCCTGCCAGCTGTCAAGACCAGCCTGGACGGCTGTGACCCGATTGCTTATGAAGCCAACATTGTCCTTTAGTCTTCGGAGTCGCCCGATCAACTCTTCAAGTGAATTTATATCTTCACTGCTAAACCAATCTTTGGTGGAGCACTTTTCTTTCACTCTCGGAAACACTTGTTCCCCGTGTGCAATCGACTGGTTTCATAAAAAGACATGAGACTCCACAATAAGGAAGATTTGCTAGAAAATGACTTACAAAACTTATCCAGCCTTATTCACTTGGAAAGTCAAGCCTAGAACTTTCAGGGTACATTTGGTATGTGAGAGTAACAAAACTTATTATCCCACGTTTGGCACGACATTAGACGGGTACAGGAAATGACCTTAGTGGGAAAAAGAACACCAAAATGGGTGGAATTTTTTTTGGGAGACAGGAACAAGATTGGTAAAATACTAAACTACTCATATTAATTATAATCCTAAGATCTTCCACAAATTTTCCAATGTAGTTGTCTTGTACTATAAACCATGCCCATGGCAAAGAACCGTCATCTATTTTCACGTTACAAGTTTAAAAGCCAAATATGAAATCATTTCTAGGATGAAGGAGTTAATGAAAGCGGCAAGAACTACCTGCAAGAGACGTTGCAAATCCAGATGCATTTTGGGAAATTTTCTGTCGTCCAACAATTGTTTCTTCAAAGCAAAACCACCTGAAATTTGGACATTTCATTATCAAACATAACTAGAAATATGATGACTTGGATTAAATGAAGTTGCAAACCATGATCCAAGATTTGGGATCGAAAACACAAGTTTACCTTTATCCAAATCAACTTCTACAGAATCAAGCTCAATTTCAAGTTTAGTAACAACATCCTCAAGATGATCCAGATGCGTGTCGATAACATGAACAACAAGATTCGACACAGATTTAGGAACAGGATTGTCAGCCTCCTCTGAATGATTCATCGTCAACAAGAAATCAAGAACGTGTTCCTTGATCACGATGCCACCCCTTTCTATCGTCTCATCTCTACCAAATTTAGGACTCGGGCTCTCCACACTCGGAATCTCACTGAGAAGAGACTGGCCCACGGCGAAAAACCCAATCTGGGAACCCGGCCTAACGACACAGTAATCACCGAATGCTCAGTAATTCTAGCAGCCAATCGGAAGGTGAACTTGCTAGAGGCTGGACCAGGTGAATTAACCCTAAATACAAGCGCCCCATCAACATTAGCACAATAGGGTCCATTGCTAACTAAAGAAAGAATGCCTTGAAGCTTCAATGGTGGACAAAGTACATCGATTAGGTATTTTGCCGATTGAGAAAGTTTCTGGTTCCCTTTAGGAAGTTCAACATGATACCAACAGAACTTTTTGCCACTACCCTCTGCTAAATCCCATTCTTTATCACAGTAATCCCCAAACCCATCGAAACTGTATGCTTTTACTCTAACCAGACCCGGATAACGAGTCTGAAAGGGGCGCATCTGAACTCCTATCGATGATCCCGCCTCCATCTCCTCTTCGTCCATCTCGTGGCTTTAGCTTCTCTAACACAAAAATCTTCAAAGATCTTGACTAAAACATGACTCAATGAATGAAAGCATTTACTCAAACACCTGGTGTGCAATGCTACTATCCCTTGAATTTCAAGATCACAGCAATCTTTCAGCTGCTTGTTTGGGGATCAAATCAACAGATTAAAACCCCAGCAACTAATAATTCTTGAACACATAAAATAATTGATAATCCAAATCCAAATCCATCCATCAAACCCGCCAAGAAAATAGCAACTTCAAAGATAGAAACCACATTGATCTATCTATCCCTGGTGAAAGAATTAACATATTTTAGCACCTAAATCAATATGAACTGAATCCAATAAAAGAATATATGCAAATTAAGAGAAAAAAACTTACCTCTTCGAATTATAGAAGCCGACGACTTTATTGAATGAACTGGTAAGATGAAAGTAAACCCTTCTTTTTAAATAAATTTCAGACCAATTGGGGAAAAAGGGTTTTATAAAATGTGGAATTTAAAGAAGAAGAAAAGAAGTATGATGAGTTATGAAGATTAAAAATTGAATAAAAATGGCGTCAGACGGAGGAAGCAAGAAGAAAGATGAGGAATCAACTGCTTTCACAAATCCTGCCACTTTCCGGGAAACTTCAAACGCCTGGATTTGAAAGTTTTTAAGGTCAATTACAGATTTGGTCCCTCAGGTTTTTTAATTTGTTACAAATTTATCGGATAATAATTCTCGACGTATACAGTTCTCTTGGATTTGGTCCCTCGCCTAAACATCCGTACACTATTTTTGTTATGTATCAGGGTAAAACGGTGTTTTTACAACTTTACTTTGTTTTAACCTTTTTCGTTAAACCTTTATAAAACAGGGGCCAAATAAAAAATTAACAAATAAAATCTAAATAATGGTCATTAGCGGCACTATCTCTGTCTCGAGCCAGTCTTCTATGTTTGTAGTCACCCTCCTTCATGAGAAAAACGCCTTGAAAACATCAGTTTCTTCTCCCCTAATATCCTTGTCTCTTTCAGCATATCTATTGGGTTTGGGATTCCCTCCCACGGCGAGAAACCTAGTCGTGGCATTGAGGAGTGCAGTAGTCTAAGAACCCCTTACGGATCTCATGGGTTTACTTCCGAAATAAACATGACAAATGTTGATGCTTCTACAGCGAAAAAGGTTGTCCAGGTAGATATGTACAAAATTCCGATGGATATGCATCTCGTTTCGAAAATTACGAGAATGAATCTACATTTTTTGCATCTAGATTAAGGTTTGATTTAGATTACAGATTTGACTATGGATTCTAAAGAAGAGAGGAGCCATGGTGGTCACCCTCGGACAGTCGGACTGCCCAGATCCCAACAACATGAAAAGAAAAATCATTGTTTAACTCTTTGACAACATTTGAATCTAGGCACTTCTAGATTGTGGTCATTAGGGATTAACTTAGGGTAGCATGCTTTAGCTATCAGTAAACCTTGTTGGGATTAGTCGGGGCAGCCTCGGATACCCTTTAAAGAAAACTCTTTGACAACATGAAAAATCAAAAAGCTCTGCCCTTCCTCTCTATCTATCCAAAGGATCTTAATCCGGAATATAATATTACTTGTCTTCTAAATAAATATTTTATTTCAGTCTTAAGAAAAGGGATACCGTCTTCTGCTTAACCTAAT
Source organism: Centaurea solstitialis (assembly GCA_030169165.1). Lineage (NCBI taxonomy): Eukaryota > Viridiplantae > Streptophyta > Magnoliopsida > Asterales > Asteraceae > Centaurea > Centaurea solstitialis. Next base: position 39,436,317 of record CM058041.1, on the reverse strand, counting down.
AAAAAGTAAGAAAAAGTGTTTCGAATTGTGGCCATCCACAATGGTGCCGGTTGGTACCATTGCCACCTCAGCGCCACATAAGCTTACCAACACCTTACCAATACCATACAAATCCATCCACATTCATACCAATTCCATACCAATCTAAACAATTAATTAAAAAAATAAAAAAATAAATAAAAAGGAAGAGAGAGAAGGAAGAGAGAGATAGACACAAAGGAGAGAGAGAGAGAGATTGGTACCAAACCCGGCACCACGGTACCGTATCGGATACTATGCCGGATACCCTCGGCGGTGTTGCCGAGGATACCGGTTCGGTACCGCCGTACCGGCCTTCTAACGGCTGCCATAACGGATGGCCTTAAAAAGAAAACAATGGATCCTAGAATTTTATTTTTAGTTTGGAGTTTTTTTATTTAGATTAGTGTTGGAATCCAATTTTGTGTAATGATTTGGTGCATTTTGTATTCGATCTTTTGATTTATTGTTGTTATGAATTATGTATTTAATTCAGTTTGTATTTATATATGATTTGCTTGTGTTCATGATTTTGAGATTTTGTATTAAATTGGGGAGTCCGGTCAAAATGACCCAAACATATGTTGAAATTGACCTTCTATCCATTTTTTTCTCATTTTTACGAAAATAGCCATCAACTCCGTGATAACAAATCCGTGATCACAGATTTGGACCATTTTTTTCAGTAACTTTCAACATCTGGGGGTCAATCCTTTTTTTGAGGGTACTCCCGGGAACAGATTGAAAAGCCCTGGCAAAGACTTCTGCAAGATGCTCCATTTTTCCATAGAAATATATTCGTTCAAGAAGGGCTCCAGAAGATGTTGATTGCGGACCATTGAACGCTTTAGCTGCACACATGATATCACGGACTCGAGTATTATCACGAAGTCATGAATCCGTGATTTTTGCTATATCACGGAGTCACGAATCCGGTGATTTTGGCTATATCACTGATTCACGAATCCATGATTTTGACTCATTTTACCTACTTTTGAATTATACCCAATCAGATAACGACATGTATCCAAATCCGTAATCATGGATTTGGATATCAAGGATTGACCACATGAGTTGTTTGTTTTTTTTTATTTACAAAATTGGTCCAAATACCTGATTACGGATGGTTATTTTGACGCTTTGCTTCGCTTTATAAAAGAGAGAAAGCCTTGTCTTGAGAGTGAAAAGAAAAACGGAAGAGAAATGATTAAGAAATCAATTTTTCAATGTATTTGGACCATTTTAGCTAAATTTTCATTAAATTGACTAGTGGATACTGGTGGTAGGTGGGTGTATTCTTTGGATGATGTATAAATGGTACAAGATGATAGGTAGGGTATATTTAAATGGTTTTATTTTGTTTTTCGTTGATAAATATTTAAGAAAAGAAAACTAGATTAGAAGTAAAATAGAGAAAATTTGCAAAAAAACCAGGACCAGATTTCCTTCGCATTCACAGTGGTTTTGACTCTTGCCAATGGTACCGGCTGTCACATCAACATCACATCAGTTTTCCACTATCTTACCAACACGTTACCAATCCTTACCAGTTCAACCACATTGGTTTTTGACTCACATATCAATCTAAATAATTAATAAAAAAAAAGAAAAAAAAAGAAGAGAGAGATAGAGACAAAGGAGAGAGAGGGTAGGGTGGGGTGGGGTGGCGTGGGGTAGTCTAAGGAGTCGGCATGGGCTTGCCGATTTCACTCCTTGCCAATCAACCTCGATGGTGTTGACGGCGTTGCCAATCGATATCAATTATTTGCCGCTCCCTTGACACTTCCTATTGTGGATGATCTTAGCAAAGAAAGTGGACCACCGTTAATATAGAAAACAAATCCGAGCTAAAGGATAGGTAGGGGATTATATGTAAAAATCAAAGATAAAAAATCGAATGCATAACAAATAATAAACCTCAAGGACCAACTATCAAGATTTTATTATATTTATAATCCTATTTTGTTTTTATAAAGAAATACCTCATAAAACCATATTCCCAAATTTAATAGTTTTTAGAAGATTAATATATTTTGTACTTATTAACAAATATTTAAATATAATTAAACTAAGCTTGTTCTGTAAAAATATATTATACTTGATTAGATACATAAAAAAATAATGAAGATGGCATCTAACTTCTGACAACAATTATTTTTTGCTTTGAACCTATTACTATTTTATAATGATAATATGATATAACAAATATTGTCATTAGGTGCGAAATATTTTCTAGGGTACATTGAGAAATTTGCTTATTTTAAGGAAATACTTCCTACTTTTAAATTAAGGATTGTTAGGGTAAAAATCCACAATCGCACGACGACCGACTATAATCGTAAGACAAATGTTAGGACAATGATCCTGTATTAAGATAAGATCCTGAAATATAACCTAAAAGAACTATCGAACAAAGATCATTAAACATCGAGCATATACATCGAATAAGTCGAACGATGACTATAATATCGTACGACGGTACTAACGAATAAACGTATGAAGTTTACATCTTTGATGCAGGCAAGCTGATTATCATTTCTAACAATTGTCCACCTTTGAGAAAGTCCGAGATTGAGTACTATGCCATGCTTATTGGAGTCCATCATTACAATGAGCAAGTCGTAAGTTATGTATCGTTCGACAACATCAAGATCGACCGTTACAAGCAAGATTCTCGCAGCAGTTACAATCTGGACATTAACTCTCAGCAATACCGTTGGACGGTTACTCTCCGAGCATTAATTAAAGACAATAACGTTGGACGGTTACGATTCAATCATTGATAAGCCACAATACCGTTGGACCGTTATTCTCAAGCTACTATAAAAGAAGAATCAAGCCAGCATTTCAAGACACGAAGTCTATCTGAAGCTCACAAGTTCTATAGCAATTATTCTTGACAATTATCTGTAATTTATATTCGATCTCGTTGTTATTTCACTTGTAATCGTACGATCAAAGCTGTATACCCGAAGGACGTCACCCCTGATTGGTGATCATAGTGCTTCGTCGACTTACATTTTAGGTCGACCGCAGGTTTTTTCCTCCGTCGTGAGGTTTTTCCTGCGTCATCAAATTATTTGTCTCATTTTACATTTTCGCACTTATCATTGACTGTAATTTCTTTCTCTCGACGGTTAAGCCTCACACAAGTTTTTACGACATCGAGTTGTGTAATTTTTTACATAAACAGTTTGGCGCCCACCGTGGGCTCCGTTTTGAGAAAAATTTCATTCGGTGAAAAGTGGCCTTAGTACTAACCTTTTCTTTGAGTTCTCTTTGAGCTATTTACGCAGGATAATGGATAACGGATTCATAGCATCTCTACAACAACAATTGCAAGAAGCTAATAACGAAATTCAACGTCTTCGAGCTTTGCCAGGACCATCGATGTCTATTCCGATGTCTATTCCTCTTCCATATCCTCCTCAACATCTAAGACCGCCACCTCGACCACAGTTCAACGCCTCAGTGCCATTTTCGACTGTGAACCAACAATACAACAACGTACGACCGTCTTTACCACAGGTTCCACCACCAATACCTCACGGCCCGCCACCTATGCCTCGGGGTCCACCTCCTATGCCTCAAGGAGCACCCATGTTCACGTTCGAACCTCTTAACAACGTATCCCAACAGATTCCTATCCCTGGTCATATACCTACAGCTGCTAGTTCTACCATTCATACGACAATACCGCCCAGTACCGGAATCTCTTCTAGTTGTATTCCAACAATCCCAATAACTGTTGAAGATCCTCTAAACGTACGACTGAAGTCCCTGGAAGAACAGAATCAAAAGCTGTTCGCATTACTCACAAAGCTACCTGGAGCAGCAGTACCTGTCGAAGTCGAACCTAAAACTGGATTTCAGGCCTCACCGTTCGTCGATGAATTAGCTCTTGTTGACGTTCCCAAGAAATATACCATCCCAGCTTTCGCAACAAAATATTCTGGAATCACAGATCCAGTCGAACATATTGCACAGTATAAGCAACTTATGTGGACAGTTCCTATATCGGCGCAATATCAAGAAGTTTGCATGTGCAAAAGCTTTGGATCAACTTTAACAGGAGCAGCATTACAATGGCTTATCAACTTAAAGCCAAAGAGTATTGGATCCTTTGCAGAATTGGTAAACCAATTCACTCGACAATTTGCTAGCAGTCGTAAGATGGAGAAGCAGACCAGCGATCTGTACTATATTGTACAGAAGTCTGGAGAAACAATCCGCGACTACTTCAACAGATTCAACGCAGCAATGATTGAAATAAAGAATTGCGACGTGAAAACCGCAATCGAGGCATACAAGCGTGGATTAGAAGATTCCTCTGGATTATATCTGGAATTGACGAAATATCCGCCAGAAAACTTCGACGACGTACGAGCTAGAACACTAGCTTTCATGAGAATAGAAGACGATGCTCTCTTTCGACGAAAGCATTCTGCTGAAAAGAAACCTCTTGGTGCTCAAAAACATGACTTTAAGCACAAAAGAGTAAACAAGATTGGAAATCTTCGACATGAATCAAAAGCTCGACCAAGCAAAGGTACTTTTAAAATACGATATCCAGAATTGTCTACTTACAATTTTGCAGGTACATCAAAAGATCTGGTGGATTCGCTACGAAAGATTGATGCAAACGTACGATGGCCAAAGAAATCTGATAAACCAAGCAAGGACAAAGATCAGAACAGGTGGTGCGATTTCCACGACGATCATGGTCATACGACGGATGAATGCATCAGCCTTAAGAAAGAAATCTCCTATTTGAAATCTAAGGGTCATTTAAAAGGCCTCATTCCTGAAGAGCAAGGACGACCAGCGTCACAGGTTCATACAAAAGTCGTAAACTGCATCACTGGAGGATCAGAAGTGTGCGGACTTACATATTCGGCTGCCAAACGACATGCACGAGATGGTCCAGATGAACATCCTATTCCCGGAGAAGCCAAATCAAAGATGGAAAGAGAGCTCGATGCAATGACAATTACGTTCGATCAAGAAGATACACAGGGGGTCCATCATAAGCATCATGACGCTCTAGTCATACAGTTGACAATCGGAAACTGTTCGACTAAGAGAATATTGATTGATGGAGGTAGTTCAGCTAACGTTATTTTTGCAGATACTCTTAAAGTCATGGGAATCGAACGATCAGAAATCGTACGACGAAGTACTACTCTGATTGGATTCAATGGAGACCCGATGAACACTTTCGGAGAAATCATCCTGCCTGTCTTCGCCAAAGGCATCAACAAACAAACAAAGTTCAACGTTGTGGACTGCCAATCAGCCTACAATGTTATTCTGGGAAGACCATGGATCCACGAGATGAAAGCAATTCCTTCGACATACCACCAGAAGATTAAATTTCCTTCTCCATGGGGAATTCAAGAAATTGCTAGTGAGAACAAAGTCGCACGAGAATGCTACAAGATTACGATGAAGACAAAGTCGCAGGACATCTAGCAATTACAGAGCCAGGATGGGAAGAAATCGAACGACGATCTTCGGCTAGAAGAAGTCGTCCTTGATCCTGAACATCCTGATCGGAAGGTCTTCGTAGGAGCCTCGCTCCCCCCTGACATAAAAAATACGATTATATTTTTTTTGCAGGAACACTCAGACTGTTTTGCATGGTCGCACGAAGATATGGTTGGAATAGATCCAAGCATTATATCGCATAAATTGAACGTGGATCCTACTTTCAAGCCAATTAAGCAGAAACGTCGCAAGTTCGCGCCTGAAAGAAATAAAGTGATCAACGATGAAGTCGACAATCTGCTTAAAACAGGGAAGATCCGAGAAGTCAAATATCCAGGATGGTTGGCTAATGTAGTCGTCGTACAAAAGAAGAACGGAAAATGGCGAGTCTGCATTGATTTCACGGATCTAAACAAAGCTTGTCCAAAAGATCCTTTTCCTTTACCTCATATCGACGCCATGGTTGACGCAACAGCAGGACATGAATTGTTAACATTCATGGACGCATATTCAGGATACAACCAAATATTGATGCACACGGACGACCAAGAAAAGACCGCATTCATGACAGACAAAGGCATATACTGTTACAAAGTTATGCCATTTGGTCTCAAGAATGCAGGATCGACATATCAAAGATTGGTCAATATGATGTTCAAGGAACATCTTGGTCGAACGATGGAAGTTTATATCGACGACATGCTTGTGAAATCAGAACGTTCGATTGATCATGTTGCGCATTTAAAACAATCGTTCGACATCCTACGACAATACAAGATGAAGCTCAATCCAACAAAATGTTCCTTCGGAGTACGAGCAGGAAAATTTTTGGGGTACTTGGTGACACGACGTGGAATCGAAGCAAGTCCGGAACAAGTTAAAGCTATCACCGATATACAATCTCCAAGGAATATCAAAGAAGTCCAGAAATTAACAGGACGAGTGGCAGCTTTAACCCGATTTATCTCACGATCGTCGGACAAATGTCATTTGTTCTATAATGTCCTACGAAAGAATCAAGGCTTCTTGTGGACAGACGAACATGAGAAAGCTTTGCAGGAGCTAAAGCAATACATGACATCACCTCCTCTGCTGACAAAACCAGTCGAAGGTGAAAGTCTACAATTGTACTTGGCAGTAAGCAAAAATGCGACAAGTGCAGTACTTGTGCGAGAGGAAGATCAGCGACAACGACCAATTTATTATGTAAGCAAATCTTTCCTCGACGCAGAAACTAGATACACGTCAATGGAAAAATTGCTACTAGGTCTTATGACAGCAGCAAAGAAGCTAAGGCATTACTTCGAGTCGCATCATATTATTGTTGTGACCAATTATCCACTCAAGACGGTGCTTCGAAAGCCAGAACTGACAGGACGTCTAGCCAAGTGGAGCATCTATCTCAGTGGGTTCGATATCGAGTTCAAACCCAAGACAGCAATTAAATCGCAAGTATTGGCAGATTTTGTGGCAGAATTTTCTCCAGGACTGGAACCCACGACGTGCGACGAAGTTGTGATGATTTCAGACAACAAACCTTGGATACTCTACGTTGATGGTTCCTCGAACGTACGAGGATGTGGGTTAGGAATTGTCTTAAAATCATCACAAGGGGGAAATATAGTATACTCCATACGATGCGAATTCAAAGCCACAAACAACGAAGCAGAATATGAAGCTTTGATCGCAGGATTAGATATTGCTCTTAGACTGGGGGCAAAACAATTGCACGTTCGAAGCGATTCTTTACTGGTCGTAAACCAAGTAAATGGAGATTTTCAAGCAAAAGACTCAAAAATTATGAGTTATCTCAAAGCCGTTAAAGATCGAATCGTACGATTTGAACAGTTCCTGATCGAGCAAATACCAAGAGATCTAAATATGCAAGCGGACGCACTGGCCAATCTGGGATCTGCATTTCACGATCCATTCATGGAAAATATCCCAATACTTCATCTCACAACACCAACAATTGCGGCAAACGATGAAGTACAGATGAACGAAGAAATTTACAATTGGTCGCTCGACATATGGAACTACCTCAAGCACGACCAACTACCTGAAGATAAAATGGAAGCTCGAAAGACAAGGTTCAAAGCTTCAAGATATACAATTTTTGAAGACCAACTTTATCGAAGATCTACCACAGGACTTCTCCTACGATGTGTCACAAGTAAGGTACAAATCAATCAAATTCTCCAAGAAATGCACGACGGAGAATGTGGGAATCATGCGGGGGGCAGAAGCCTTGCTAACCGAATCTCACGACAAGGTTACTATTGGCCTACTTTACGAGAAGATGCCATAACGTAAGTCCAACGATGCGATGCATGCCAAAAACATTCGGGTATGATCCATCGACCATCTGAACCTTTACATTCTGTTCTAGTTCCATGGCCCTTCATGCGATGGGGAATGGACATCGTGGGAAAATTACCTCCAGCCCCTGGACAAAAAGTCTATCTACTCGTGCTCACCGATTACTTCTCGAAATGGATAGAAGCTGGTGCTTTCTCACAGGTCCGGGATAAAGAAGTCATATCTTTCATTCAGAAAAATATCATTTATAGATTTGGGGTACCAGCTGAAATCATGTGCGACAATGGCTCACAATTTATAAGTGATAAGACTCGTACGTTCTGTGAAAAGCGAGGAATCAAGTTAATTACTTCTACTCTGAGATATCCACAATCTAATGGATTAGCAGAATCAAGCAACAAAGTCATCATCAATTCAGTCCGAAAAAGGTTGAAAGGAGCAAAAGGAAAATGGGTAGAAGAATTACCATCTGTCTTATGGGCAAATCGTACGACACCAAGAGCATCAACCGGACAAACTCCATATTCACTGATATATGGATGCGAAGCAGTTTTACCAATCGAAGCTCAATTACCAATTGCCAGAAGTCGCACGTATGATCAAAACGCAATAAATCTATCTTACGACCTGGACGCTTTAGAAGAACTCCGAGAGAAAGCACTACGAACGATGGCTGCACAGAAAGGAATTGTCGAAAGACACTTCAACAAAAAGGTAAAGGCCAAAATTTTTCAAGTTGGAGATTATGTCTTACGACATGTGTTCCAAAATACACAAGAGCCAAACGCTGGAAAACTTTCCATCAAATGGGAAGGACCATACATAATTTCCAAAGTCATTGGAAACGGAGCATACAGACTTACTGTTAGGATTATGTGCGAGACAGTAACAGGGTTATCATGTCCAATGTTATAAGACACTAGTAGGTCACACTGCTGCACACCAAAATGAGAATGTTTGGATTATGGGAAATAATTAATTGGTTAATTAATTATTTAGAGAGAAAAAGAAATAAATAAATAATTAGTTTAATTATTTATATTTAATTAATCAGTTAGATTAATTAAAAAGGGATAATTATGGAAGTTATTTCAGAGATAATTACCAAGAATTATATATGGAATCAAACACTGCCAGGTTTGTCCATATAAATAAAGGGTTAAGGGTTCACAATTATTAAGTTAATTCCTTTATTCCCAAGAAAGCTTCTCTCTCTCTCTCCCTACCCAAAAACCGGCGCCAGCATCTAGACGGAAGTCAGGAGTCGTTTTTGGAGTGATCCACGGTGGTCTAGCAACCCTCTCAGCTAGTGCCAGTAGCGGTGTAACCCCTGCTTGCGTTTCGGAGTTATTATTCGCAAAGGTAATTCACCAAAACACCCTTTATTTTGTCTGTATGGTTTGGGATTGGATCCTCGATTGGGAATCGGGTTTTTATTCCGCTGTGCATGTTCTCGTATCCCTCGATTCCCAGCAGTGGTATCAGAGCCACTTCCTAAACCTAACAGATCAGGTTTAAGCTGGTTGTTGATTATTTAGGTTTTGTAAAAATCATTGTTTTTCGTATTTAAAAATCTGATTTTTGTAAACCTAACGAAACGACGATCGGCGGCGGAACGGCGGCAGTTAGCCGGCCGGACCTCCAGGCCGATCGCCGTCAATTCTCTACCGGCCGCACCACCCGATTGGTGGCTGCGGTACCGGCTGTCATGGTAGTCGCCGGCCACACCACCCGCTTGGTGGTTGTGGCGTCGGCCGTAGTAAACCGCGAACGAAAAACCACCACCGCACCACCGATTGTGGTGGCGGTGGTATCGATCGAACCCAAGCCAACGATCGGCAAAAGGTAGCCGTGATCGACCACCTAGGCGGTGGCGATCGATCGGAGGGATTTGGGGGCAGCGGCGATCGCCGCCTGCCTATCGAATTGGAACCGGTCGCACCACCAGTTACGGTGGTGGCGGCGTTCGCTGCTCTCGTCGCAGGATTGCGGCGGCGGTGGTGGCTTTCCAGCCGCTGCTGTCGCCGACGGGTTGTGATTGCGGCGGGCGGCGGTGGTGGCTTCTTAGCTGCTGCCGTCGCCGGACATTCTGGTGGCAGTGGTGGTTGCTGCGGCGGTGGTGGCTATCGAAGTCACCGCTGCCGGCGGTAATTGCGGGAGAGACGAGCGGCGGTGGTGGCAATTACGTCATCATCGTCGCCGGCGTTGAAAACCGCCGATCGACGACCGAGTTTCGGCGGATCGGTGATAATTCGATGACGTATTTAGTTTCGCTATTATCGTTAACGGGTATCAGTTTGAAATCCGTTTCCGGATAATTTTTTTTCGAATTAAGGATCGTTTTTATCAGATAAGTTTTAAAACGATTCAGGATTAGTTTAATTAATTTGTTTTAAATTAATTTATGTTTCTATAATTATCCGGTTAAAATTCAGTTATATTTTAATTTGTTTAATTATGATAAGTCATAGCTGAACCCTTTTTAGACCCGTGGTTGTGTTTATTTTATTTATCCGTTTTAGAATAGTTGGGAGGCCTGCGAGCCATTTACAACCCTTTTGTAATTTTAATGTTTTATTAGACTAGTTGGGAGGCCTGCGTGCCATTTAAACCCATTTGTAATAATTATTTTAATTACATCGAGACGGAGACAAGGACGACGACCATGGATCTCGGAGCCAGTGGGAGTGCCAGAAGTTGAAGACTTTTGTCACTTAGGGATTGAGACCGTTGTTTTGTGTTGGCTCACAAAACAACATTAGTTTAAGGGTTTAAGCTATGACTGTGCTGTTTATATTTAAATTGCATGGTTGTTTAATTTACGTAATTGTTATTAAATGTAAATTGCCCTTTTGAACGGATTGTTTAAAAATTAAAAGGATACAAATACAGTTAGTGTTTGGATCCAGTTTTTCAAAGTTTTTGGAAAAGGAAACTGGCAATTTGGACCCTTGTTAAAATCATAGATTAGTAAGTGCAACCCACTTTAGGGGCACTTCCGGTGTAAGGTACATAGGGCGTTGTAAGTGCACACACTATGAACGCCCGTGTTCAAACCGAAACTGGAAGGTGATAAAACTCTGCGAATTATCTCCGGGTGGTACCGGCCAGAGTTTGTCTAGGTCCCGGGTGGTGCAATCTATTTTGGTAATTATTTATTCACTGGGTGGTACCAGGCCAAAATGCACTAGAGGGACTAAATATGCACGGATTATTAATATCCGATGTCCCGACGATCTAGAAGTCGTATTTTCAGATAGGAATACGATTGGTATAGTATTACCTACCATAGATCGCATGAGTCGGTTTGACATGATCACATGCTTCCCGACGCATGTGAAATATGGATTCTAGTCTAATAAATTTATTCTAAGGGTAATAATTTATTAGAATTATATATAATTATAAACTAAATTGGAATTTATATTCTTATGTAGATGTCTCCAATTAGCATTCCGTTTTATTCACCTGAGGAATCACTTCGCCTTATTACGGGCAAGTGGAAGCTTACGGGCCAGAACTTTCCAGTTTGGAAGTTGCACTTACAGAATGTTTTGAGTGCCCAGGGTAAGCTTTATGTGATCAATAAGCCCATGTCACGACCCAAAAGCAATGCCCAGAAGAGGAATTTGCTGAATATTTCAGATTCATGGCAGATGAGTCGGATGTAATGTCCATTCTAGTTTTCTCTATGTTGTTGGGTTTTTGGTTGACCTCGGACCAAACTGATTCGAGTCACAGTTCGAAAAACAAACTATTAATTCGAACATCAAACCAAACTGGTTTGATTAGCGGAAGCATAAACGTGTATAAAACCCGAAATAGCACATGATCGTTATTGTTTATCTAAACAGTTACATAATCCGGGGTTTAGAAAGCTTACCTGAATTGCTTGAGCTTGATCCACCCGTGATGAACCTTACGAACGGATCTTCTAGCCGATCAACAACTCCGAATTCCCGAACACCCGAACAGAAACCGAACTTCCTTCGGCTTGATTGTTGGCGTCGATTACGAGGGAGAGAGAGAGAGATTCTAGGTTTCTATGGTTGTGGGAATTAATTATTGGAATCAATGAATGAATGAAAAAGGTTTAACCATAGCTGGATATATATAACTGAATAAACACAATCTGTATCATATTCAGTTTCCTTTTTCTATAATTATCCATAAATAAATCTTTCTTCTTCACCAAGAAAGATTATTTCCATATATACAACTAATATATTAGTCAGGATAATTACCATATATATATTTAACTAATATATATATTTACCATATATAACAAATATTAATTAAAACCAGTTATATATTTATTTAACTAATAAATATATAATCCCTGTTTAATTAATAATAGAAACCTTTAACTTTGGAGTTTCTTACAGAAAACACCCAATAGATTTATAATTGACTATTATAAATCTTTTCTCTCTATACTGGAGTTATCTTACTTGTTCGTTTTACAGGCCTCACAAGTGTGACCCTCAAGTGTCTTATAACATTGGATGTGTAGTCTGGTTTGTCAACTTCTGCACATAATTACTAACAGACTCCCACTTGTGCAAGTTGGCAATACCGGCTTGACCACACGGACCTAAGGAGGCCCCTAGACAGGCACTTAGGCTAACCAGGTTATAAGCACTCTTATACCCAGGTAGGTGATAAAATCCCTTTTAAAGGATACAACATTTATGAACACACTGTTCACAAATCGGGTATAACTAGGCTTTTCCTTTTGCAACACGATATTTCAATTTTGAGTATGAGCATGGATACAGTCAACTCAGAATACTCAAGATTATGTTCATGACTATCCGACTTCCAACTGATTGGTAAACGACAAAGAACAAATCAGTTCGTTTGGGCATGGCCATGCACTTCATCAGTTCTTGTAGTCAGTCAAGGGGCCCGGAAATATCTCTCTTCATAGAAGAGGTGCAAATCCCTTCTTGCATATCTGCATTTGCCACCACGACTTCCGCTGAATCTAGTTACGCTCCGTATGACCACCCTGTTACGGTGTGATGTTAGAACGTACTAAGTATCCAGTAGTCCCCGTGATTCCAAACCAGATACCTCAGGTATTGAGGACAACCTACTGTGAGATTTACTTATGACAAAATCCATGAAGTAATCTCAACCAGCGGATCACATCCGATATTCGCTGCTCTATCGAATATCCGTGCAGTTTTTGGTCTACATCGCTTGTAGCTGTTATTCAACACTCTGTTTTATAACTACCCAAAAACTCACGATGACTTTAAAACCCTATCAGGTTCCCACCTTGATAAGTTGTCACGGATAATTTCAAATAAAACTTATACTAGTTTTATTCCCGGATCAAAAACATGCTAAGTATAAAAGAAACAGAGAAACTAATTTTGTATAGTCCATATTCCACTCTGTAATAATAACAAAATTAATAGCATTTCTAAGTTACTTTTATGGTGTCTATTCAATGTGTACTTTATACTTGGTTTAAATGAAGTATCACCTTCCTTCAATTTAAACCCTTCGATTAGTGTTTACCATCCTAATCAAAGAAATAACCAAAACAACGCAAGTTATTAAATAATAATTTTTAACTTGGTTCTGCTAGTTTTGTTTTGCAAACACTTTAAACAAAAACTAGACTTTCCTTTACCATATTGCCTAAATCTTGGAGATACTGGAATAACTCCAAGTTTCTTGAAATATGTAAGGTCAACTCCGCAACTTTCCTTAGTTGCTGTGTAGATAAAGATTTCTTCCTGAAATCTGATAAAATTTCCATCTACCAAGCTGGTAAATTTCAGGAAATTTATTCTAGTGCTCTACAACACTTGATGGTCTAAAAAGATACTTGAATATCTTTATTATTACAACACATATAATTATTGATTTTCTTAAAGTCAAAACTTTGACTTTATTGTTTCAAAACTTTGAAACTCTTGATCTAAAACCTTTTGACTTAAAAGAATAGATCATATTTCTCATGAATTCTTATCCTCTCTGGATTATGAATTCCTAGAAATACAAATCAATAATATAACTTTTATTCTTTATCGGAAGCATAGATAGAGAATAAATTGGGCTCCCACTAACCTATATGAAAACTGACTATTACTTAAATTTAATGCTTCATTGACTCAGTCAAGACTTGACTATTTAGTCAATTTTATTTTTTTAAGTAATAAGTTTGATACTATAAACTTGAATTTTACTATTCATAAAACTTAACTGGATCTTATTAGATCCCTAATTCCAAAACTTGGAATTTACTAGTTTTATAAATACTGATATTATCAACGTCATCTGTGATAATATCCTAAATTCCCTTTTTAAAACATATGAGTAATTTGAACTTGACTACAATATACTTGTTATAATCATATTACTCGTAAATGTTTTATTCCAAAACACATTCCTATAAAATAGTACTTCGTGTGTTTTTGACAGTTTTTCATATATTACTTCGAATTACTAAATTTTGAAGTATATTTGTTAGTGTGGTAGACAATATCTAGGATCAACAAACTGAATCAAGTCTACCTTGACTTAGATTCAAAATAAAATTAGATATATATAAATCAAGACAATAATTTTAAATTTAAAATACCAAAATCCATAAATTTAAATCAACCAACATTTCAAAATATCCAAAATAAAATGTCTTAAAATAAGTTTAAAATGTCTTGATAATATCTAAAAGAAATCTTGTCTGATCCTCAGGACCCGGGCACTTCATTTCTCCTGATCACCTGCAATCATACATTTGCTCTAGGTGTCAGTTAACTTGTAAACTAACAAGTAGTAATGATAAACTGAAGCAGTCATAAAACGTCCTAGGTGTTTATACATGTTTCATGACGCTTCGGGCAATTGTGTCTCCAATGTCCGACCTCATGACACGTAAAGCATCGATTCTCGGCCTTCGCTTTGTTGACTTTGACCTTTTTGCCCTTGCCCTTGCCCTTTCTATTGTCAACGGCCTTTGGTACACTCTGGCTGACCTGAACCTGGTCCTTGCCCTTGCTGGTGTTCCTTTGCCCTCTTTTCTTCTTCACTCCACCATCCCTGACCATCAGAACATCTTTGGTCTTGGTCCCCGTCCCCATACTTTGTTCAGCAGTTTTTAACATGGAGTGCAATTCAGCTATGCTCCTTTCCATGTTGTTCATATTAAAATTCATCACAAACTGCTTGTAATCATCGGACAATGAATTGAGTATGGTATCCGTTGCCAACTGCAACGGAACTGGGTGACCTAACCTCTCTAGGTGGTCAAGTAGCCTCTTCATTTTCATAAAGTGGGCACTGACAGAGGTCCCCTTGGCCATTTTGCACGCGTTTAGAGCCCTCGTGGCATCATAACGCTCTGTGCGAGCTTGCGTTTGAAACATGTCCCTCAACTGGCGGATCATGTCGTAAGCATTTGTGTTCATGAGCCCTGT
Source organism: Centaurea solstitialis (assembly GCA_030169165.1). Lineage (NCBI taxonomy): Eukaryota > Viridiplantae > Streptophyta > Magnoliopsida > Asterales > Asteraceae > Centaurea > Centaurea solstitialis. Next base: position 39,421,060 of record CM058041.1, on the reverse strand, counting down.
TTGTAGTTCTGGGCTCATAGTCGCAAGCATCAAGCAGCCAACATCCAGCAAATCATCCGAACGCTTTTGATAAGCATTTCTAATTGCCGTACTGGCATTTGCTGGTGGGGCCTCACCTAGAGGTTCTTCTAGGACATACCACTTTCTCTCGTGCCTTAGCACAATCTGGAGATTGCGCTCCCAGTCGAGAAAATTTGGACCAGTGAGTTTGTCCTTTTCTAGGATCGAGCGAAGAGAAAGGTTATTGGTGTTGGTAACCGTGTTTGCCATCTACACATTTAAAAACTTGGTTTTAGTACCTTTGAATAAACGGTTCCGAATAAATATCAATAAACCCTAAAATGATAATTATCGGACTAGGATCCTTATTTCATACGTCCTGATGTGCGGTCACGCCTCACCAGATCCGTACTATTTCGGTAGGTAAGGACTTTTACCAATCATATCTAACTGACATGACTCCTAGATCTTTTCGGGACATCGGATAAAACCGTACATGTTTTAGTCCCTCTTAGTGCTCTTTGGCCCGGTACCACCCGGTGAATTGTAACAATTACCAAAATAGATCTCACCATTTTGAACTGGATGTACTCTGGTCGGTACCACCCGATATCGCAGAGTCTTTTCATCCCCTTCAGTTTGGGGTTTGAACGTGGGTGCTAAAGGTTCGACTCCTTCGAGCTCCAACGTACCTTACGCCAAAGGTGTCCACAAATGGGTTGCACTACTGATCTATGATTTTATGGGTTTTAACTAAGTTTTTGAAAAAACTTTAAATTTCCAGCATTTTAAAAAAAACGCTATTAAAAGCTGATTGTCTTAAAGGCATTTGTTGTTCTAAAACTAACTGTTTTAAGAAACAACCGATGTTTAAAACTAACTGTTCCAAAAGTTACTTGCTAATAAAACTAACTGTTTTAAAAGCATGCCTCTTATAAGAAAACAATCTTATAATGGTTTTAAAAATAATCTTACCATCTAAAAATGTTCATAAAATGGTAATTTTAGGTTTTTAAAACCAACCTCGTGATATAACTAGTTTTATAAAATAAAACCTAATTTTAAAAAACATTTGATAAAACCTAAGCATGTAATATCAATAATCACGAGCAAGCATAATAATCACAATCATGCAGTTAAAGAAACAAAAACAAGCAATTATTGATTTGCCAATTAATTCCTAAAGGACCAAAATTGTCCTAAAACTATTTTCCTCCGTTTTCCCCGCGTGGCTCCGATCTCCTTGCGTAGCTCCCACTGGCCTCGGCATCTCTTGACGGAACCCCGGGAAAAGAAAAAGAAAAATCTATCCTAAAGGTCATTTTGTACATTACCGGGGTAGAAAGTGGCACCCAGGTTTCTCCAAATAGATTAAGTGTCTAAATTGGCATTCTTTATAATTACTATAGCATATATATGTATATACTAAGCAGATATATATATTAACATTTAACCACGCAAGTTTTATATAGAGCAATAAAGTATATAAAATAAAGCATTAAACAATCCTAGATCCGTTAAAATTATTTCGTTTATCATAAACCATGGTATTAACTGATTTATAAAATCAAACTGTGAAACTAATATTTTAATCTGAAAACGGCTTTTAACTAATTTATAAAATACCCAAGATTTATAAACTATAAATCTATTTTATAAAATAAAACCAATTTTCTAAAATATTCGCTTTTATCCAAAAACATATCAAACCGGTCACTCCGGACCAACTGGTCGGAATATTAAATACTGGCCTAAAAACTGTGTCGTGGTTCGACCAACTAGTCAAACATGACATCCGGCCCATTTGACCAGAACCAGGTCAAATAACTGGTTTGATTAACACAGGGATAATTAAAATCCCTTAAAACATCTTTATGAAATTAGTCTTGGGAAAAAGCCTAAAACCCGATAAACCTAATTGGGCCTATAACGTGGCCCAAAAGTCCATGGTTAAGCCCATTATCGAAAAACGATAAGTTTTGGGCTTGGTTACCGCAAACTCGGTGACAATTGGTAACACCAAAGTGCCGCCATCGTCATTCACCGGAGACGACAGCCGCGCACCACACCACCACCGCTCCGCGATCGACGACGGCAGAACAGCCGCCGTCCTCGTCTTCGGCCGGTGACTAATCACAGCCACCATGGACCACCGCCACCACCACGGGGCTGGGTGGCCGGCGACGATGACAGCAAACAGCCACCACCGTTTGCCTTGGCTGTCGATCGAACAAACCCACGCCACTACCGCCATTGAACTAGCGGCCGGCGGTTGCCGATAACCACCATCGTCACCACCGTCGCCAATAACCACGGCCCCCACCACCGTAATTGATGCGGTTGTGTCACCACACGCCAAAACGGCGCATAGCCAGTGGCGATCGCTCCTGCCGCCACGCCGCCGTCACCACTACCGCTCACCACCGCCACGGATGCGGCTTCTGGTGGTCGCGGTCCACTCGGCGCACCACCAATCTGGTGGTTTCGACTTGAGAGCCACAGCCACCGTATCGTGGTGGCGATCCAACCATCACCGCTCACCGCCGCCACCGTTGTAACTCTCGGTGGTTGCGGTTTTGATCAAAAAACGACCATCGCCGCCGCTAGGCACGGCCGTGAGGCAGCCTAGCGGCTCTGCGGTTGGTTCTCGCCAATTGACGAACACACCGCCACCCCCGATTACCGTGGCCACCACCGAACTGGTGGTTTCTGGTGGTTTTGGCTTTAAACAGAAACGACCACCACTGCCGCTAGGCACGGCCGTGAGGCAGCCAGCGGCGGTCGGTCTCGGCCATCGATTATTACCGCCACCACCGTGGCTTTCGATGCCACCGCCAATTACCATGGCCACCACCGAACTGGTGGTTCAGCCGCGGTTCAGATCATTGTTATCTGACGATCGGGTCATGGTTCGTGGTTTCTTATGGAAATCTTTGCGATAAACTTAAAACAAAATTTTAACGAATCTAATCAATTATCAGATAAAGCAATTTTATGCAAACAGATAAAATCAGGTTTATCAGATAAAACAATTTTATGTAAACAGATAAAATTCAGGATTATCAGATAAAACAATTTTATACATAAACAGATAAAATTTAGCAAACTGATAAAACTTAAAACAGATAAAGATTTAATCTTTTAAGCAAACTGATAAAAGTTAAAGCTTTATACAAACAGATAAAGATTTAATCCTTACCCAAAACTGATAAAGATTAAAACAGATAAAGATTTAATCCTTACACATAAACTGATAAAGATTAAAACAGATAAAGATTTAATCCTTACACATAAACTGATAAAGATTAAAACTTTATACAAACAGAAACGAGATAAACAATAAGAAAAACCAATGGCTCTGATACCACTGTTGGGTTTTTGGTTGACCTCGGACCAAACTGATTCGAGTCACGGTTCGAAAAACAAACTATTAATTCGAACATCAAACCAAACTGGTTTGATTAGCGGAAGCATAAACGTGTATAAAACCCGAAATAGCACATGATCGTTATTGTTTATCTAAACAGTTACATAATCCGGGGTTTAGAAAGCTTACCTGAATTGCTTGAGCTTGATCCACCCGTGATGAACCTTACGAACGGATCTTCTAGCCGATCAACAACTCCGAATTCCCGAACACCCGAACAGAAACCGAACTTCCTTCGGCTTGATTGTTGGCGTCGATTACGAGGGAGAGAGAGAGAGATTCTAGGTTTCTATGGTTGTGGGAATTAATTATTGGAATCAATGAATGAATGAAAAAGGTTTAACCATAGCTGGATATATATAACTGAATACACACAATCTGTATCATATTCAGTTTCCTTTTTCTATAATTATCCATAAATAAATCTTTCTTCTTCACCAAGAAAGATTATTTCCATATATACAACTAATATATTAGTCAGGATAATTACCATATATATATTTAACTAATATATATATTTACTGTTTATGTAAAAAATTACACAACTCGATGTCGTAAGAAACTTGTGTGAGGCTTAACCGTCGAGAGAAAGAAATTACAATCAATGATAAGTGCGGAAAAGTAAAATGAGACAAATAATTTGATGACGCAGGAAAAACCTCACGACGGAGGAAAAAACCTGCGGTCGACCTAAAAGATAAGTCGACAGAGCACTATGTTCACCAATCAGGGGTGATGTCCTTCAAGTATACAGCTTTGATCGTACGATTACAATTGAGAGAAGTATGAAATCGAATGTAAATTACAGATGATTCTCAAGAATAATGATTATAGAACTTGTGAACTTCGGATAGACTTCGTGTGTTGTAATGCTGGCTTGATTCTTCTTTTATAGTGGCTTGAGAATAACGGTCCAACGGTATTGTGGCTCATCAATGATTGAATTGTAACCGTCTAACGTTATTGTCTTCAATTAATGCTCGGAGAGTAACTGTCCAACGGTATTGCTGAGAGTCAATGTCCAGATTGTAACTGTTGCGAGAATCTTGCTTGTAACGGTCGATCTTGATGCTGTCGAACGATACATAACTTATGACTTACTCATTGTAATGATGGACTTCAACGAGCATAGCATAGTACTCAATTTCCGATTTCCTCAAAGGTGGACAATTGTTAGATATGATAATCAGCTTATCTGCATCAAACATATAAACTTTGTATGTTATTCGTTAGTATCATCGTACGACAATATAGTCATCGTGCGTCTTATTTATTGTATACGTTCGATGCTTATTGATCTTTGTTCGATAGTCCTCTTAGGTTTTATCTCAGGACCTTATCTTAATACAGGATTATTGTCCTAACATTTACCTTACGATTATAGTCGGTTGTCGTGCGATTGTAGATTTTTACCCTAACAATTTGCCCCCAAGATTTAGAAAATAATTCTAATTTTATCTAAATCTTTAATTCGCTGGACAAAGAGTAAAAATACGTTGGTAAACGGTCGAATTATCGTTGAGAAAATAGCCGTTATTTAGCCGTTATCTAGCCGTTATCCTGGACGCGTGTCTTTCTAACGACTAACTGTTGATACGTGGCGCAATTATCTTGGATTACTCGTATGATTTAGTTGCTATAAATATAAGTATTCATAGGAAGGAAAGATTTTACAAAATCTTCTCTAATTTTCGTTCCGATTCGCAAGATCGTAATCCGACTATTTTTGGCAAAGATTTCGTGCGACTAGGCTTTATAAGGTACCTTCTTCTTCCCTGTTTCATGCGTCTGAAATCAATAGCAAATAAGAGTAATAGAGGTTTAGATAATCTTAGGTTCACCCGTTTGAGAAATAGTTTAGGTCGACTAGAGTTCATTATGTCGTCGGAAGTTAGGAGTTCGATTACGGAAAGTCTAGAAGTAGGAGAGTTGAGGGAACTGGCAGGGTTACCAGAGGGTGCTCAAATAAGAGTGGCCGGAGAGATCCGGCCGGCGGATACTCCGACGGGGTTCTTTGCCCTGTTCGAATATCCGTTTAAGATCGGATTTCGATGGCCTTACTCTCCTTTGGCGAGGGCGTTCATGACTCGCTTTAGTTTGTCTCCGAGACAGTTGATGCCCCAGTTCTGGCGCGTCATCCTGGTAATCGAACGGGTGACCAAGGATTGGGGTCGTCGTGCCTTCTCTGTAGACGACCTTCTTTCTGCCTACAACGTGACGAAACTGCCCTACAACCGTTATGGGTTGTTTCCTAAGGGTAGGAATGACACCATGCTTGTTCATCGCACGCAAGTGAATGATCGAGGGTGGAAGTCTCGTTACGTCTTCGTCCAGACGTCTTCGGTCGCTGATGAGTCTTGGGTCGTTCCTGAATGGAATTCCAATGGTAATTTGGACGTTCGTTACTCATTATTGTGCTTTTATTTATTTTTCAATACTAATCGTATATTTTTCTTTTCGCAGCTGTCAGCTTTACGTTCGAGACTACCGAAGAGTCGACCGAGTTGATCTCGCACTTCCTCAGCTATAGTGTGACGGATCGCACGTATAGGACATCGAAGGGCGGTGACGAAAGTGACGTTGAACCTGAGGTGCAGGTGATCGAAGAGGCAGAGATGGAAGGTAAGTATCTTACGTTATTGTTAAAGTTTGTAGTAATCCTTTTTTAGATTCTGATTTTTCTCTTTTGTGTAGGCTCAGCTTCTAAGAAGGCGTCGACGATGGAAGCAGCTGCTCGTGCTGCCAAAAGGAAGGCTGCGGCCCAAGAGGGTTTAGTGGCTAAACGTACGCGATCGTCGTACGTTTCTTTGGATACCCCACCTAAGGATGCCAAGCGAAAGGCTGAAGGTGGGATAGAGGCTATCCCTCTTAGCTTCGCCCCTCCTGCAAAGGGAGAGGGTGCGTCCAGCCAACCTGTGTCGAAGGTTGACAAGGGCAAGGAGAAAGAGGGGTCTGGTCTTACGACCATGACGATCCAGATCCCTTCTGACTTCATGGTGGACGATGTGATCAGGACGGCGGCCACTTTCCCTGTCCTGGAGCAGTTTCACGTCCCTGCTCAGAAGGCGCGTATGGAGGAGGCCGACATCGAAGACCTTGATGCCTCCATCGCGGGTATCTCCTTCTTGGTAAGTCCCTGTCGTATGATTTTATTTTTATTTTTCTTGTACAGCTTCTAACTTTCTCTTTTTTCTTCTTGTAGGCTCTCCAAACCAGTCTTAGCCTCCATACTCGGATGGCTAAAATCAAAGAGGAGATGGCGTCGAACCAGAATGATGCCAAGGTGGCCAGGAAAGAGGCCGACAAGGCCAAAAAGAAACTGGTCCAACTGACCGACGAGGTTAATGCCAAGTCGGTTCAGATTGGGGACTTGGAATCCAAGCTGGAACTCAGCGAGCAATTCCAAGTTCAACAGCGAGAACGGCTGAAGTTGGCCTTGGACCACACCAAGGAGTTGGAGAAGGAGTTGCTGGTCGTTCGACGGGAGAAAGCTGAGAGGGAAGAAGCTCTATCATCCAAGATCCAAGAACTGGAAGATGACGCCGCCTTAGTTCGCGTGGTCGCACGTACTGCGGTCATGCGTCGTGTAGCTGCTGGGACCATGACTTCTCAGATGGCGAAGGACGAGGTGGCTTTCTTCGTTCAAGTGATGGGCTCTGAAGACCTTCTCGACGAGGAAGATCTAAAAGGCCTGGACGAAGAAAAGCCCGCGGAGGTCGAGGATGCAGGTGTCGAGGAGGAGGTTCCTGAAACCTCTGGATCCGTTCCTGCGCATCCTGAAGAGACTGAAGAGGCCCCTGTCGTAGATCCAGCTGCTACCAACGCTCCTTTAGAATAGTTTTAATCTTTGTAATCGTAGAACTTCTTTCTTTTCTTGTATTCTGCCATTTTAAGGCAGAAAAAATGTTTAATGAAAGAAATTTTGATTGAATATCGTGCGTTATCACTATTGTGTTATTATTAGCTCGTATCATGCGTTTTAGCCTGTGCGTTTTAGCCTGTATCGTGCGTTTTAGCCTGTATCATGCGTTATAGCTTTTATTTTTGCATGCATTTGTTTTAAAGTCCTTAGACTTATGATAGAAACGTTTCTTTTGTACTCATGAGAGTATTCGTGCGACTGGCGAGTTGACTTGCGCTCTTGCGATATAATCGTGCGTTATAGCGGTTTTCTTGCGATCCATGCGATTTTTGTCGTGCGATTCCTGCGATAAGCATGCATTTAAGTCGTGCGATACTTGCGTTAATCGTGCGATCCATGCGAGTTATCGTGCGATACCTGCGAAAAAGGATGACTAAGGGGTGGCCGTTGGCTTAGCCAACGGCGCTCCGATGCTTAAGTCAGTAATGGATAAGGAATAAATCGTATGTAAATAGGTTTAGAAATAATACCTTTTGAGGTGATGGGCGTTCCAGCTTCGTGGGATTTCCATACCTTCCATAGTCGTAAGTCTGTATGCTCCATTTCCAATGACTTTGGAAATTATGTACGGTCCTTCCCATTTGATGGAAAGTTTTCCAGCGTTTGGCTCTTGTGTGTTTTGAAACACATGTCGTAAGACATAATCTCCAACTTGAAAAATTTTTGCCTTTACCTTTTTGTTGAAGTGTCTTTCGACAATTCCTTTCTGTGCAGCCATCGTTCGTAGTGCTTTTTCTCGGATTTCTTCTAAGGCGTCAAGATCGTAGGATAAATTTATTGCATTTTGATCATACGTGCGACTTCTGGCAGTTGGTATTTGAGCTTCGATTGGCAAGACTGCTTCGCATCCATATACCAGAGAATACGGAGTTTGTCCAGTTGATGCTCTAGGTGTCGTACGATTTGCCCATAAGACAGATGGCAATTCATCTACCCATTTTCCTTTTGCTCCTTTCAACCTCTTTCGGATTGAATTGATGATGACTTTGTTGCTCGACTCTGCTAACCCGTTAGATTGTGGATATCTCGGAGTTGAAGTGATTAATTTGATTCCTCGCTTTTCACAGAACGTACGAGTCTTATCACTTATAAATTGTGAGCCATTGTCGCACATGATTTCAGCTGGTACCCCGAATCTATAAATGATGTTTTTCTGAATGAAAGATATGACTTCTTTATCTCGGACCTGTGAGAAAGCACCAGCTTCTATCCATTTCGAGAAGTAATCGGTGAGCACGAGTAGATAGACTTTTTGTCCAGGGGCTGGAGGTAATTTTCCCACTATGTCCATTCCCCATCGCATGAAGGGCCATGGAACTAAAATAGAATGTAAAGGTTCAGATGGTCGATGGACCATACTCGAATGTTTTTGACATGCGTCGCATCGTTGGACGTACGTTATGGCATCTTCTCGTAGAGTAGGCCAATAGTAACCTTGTCGTGAGATTCGACTAGCAAGACTTCTGCCCCCTGCGTGATTTCCACATTCTCCGTCGTGCATCTCTTGGAGAATTTGATTGATTTGTACCTTATTTGTGACGCATCGTAGAAGAAGTCCTGTTGTGGATCTTCGATAAAGTTGATCTTCAAAAATTGTGTATCTTGAAGCTTTCGACCTTGTCTTTCGAGCTTCCATTTTATCTTCAGGTAGTTGGTCGTGCTTGAGGTAGTTCCATATGTCGAGCGACCAATTGTAAATTTCTTCGTTCATCTGTACTTCATCGTTTGTCGCAATTGTTGGTGTTGTGAGATGAAGTATTGGGATATTTTCCATGAACGGATCATGAAATGCAGATCCCAGATTGGCCAGTGCGTCCGCTTGCATATTTAGATCTCTTGGTATTTGCTCGATCAGGAACTGTTCAAATCGTGCGATTCGATCTTTAACGGCTTTGAGATAATTCATCATTTTTGAGTCTTTTGCTTGAAAATCCCCATTTACTTGGTTTACGACCAGTAAAGAATCGCTTCGAACGTGCAACTGTTTTGCCCCCAGTCTAAGAGCAATATCTAGTCCTGCGATCAAAGCTTCATATTCTGCTTCATTGTTTGTGGCTTTGAATTCGCATCGTACGGAGTACACTATATTTCCCCCTTGTGATGATTTTAAGACAATACCTAATCCACATCCTCGTACGTTCGAGGAACCATCAACGTAGAGTATCCAAGGCTGGTTGTCTGAAATCATCACAACTTCGTCGCACGTCGTAGGTTCTAGTCCTGGAGAAAATTCTGCCACAAAATCTGCCAATACTTGCGATTTAATTGCCGTCTTGGGTTTGAATTCAATGTCAAACCCACTGAGATAAATGCTCCATTTGGCTAATCGTCCTGTCAATTCTGGTTTTCGAAGCACCGTCTTGAGTGGATAATTGGTCACAATAATGATATGATGTGACTCGAAGTAATGCCTTAGCTTCTTTGCTGCCGTCATAAGACCTAGTAGCAATTTTTCCATTGATGTGTACCTGGTTTCTGCGTCGAGGAAAGATTTGCTGACATAATAGATTGGTTGTTGTCGTTGATCTTCTTCTCGCACAAGTACTGCACTTGTCGCATTTTTGCTCACTGCCAAGTACAACTGTAGACTTTCTCCTTCGACTGGTTTTGTCAGCAGTGGAGGTGATGTCATATATTGCTTCAGTTCTTGCAAAGCTTTCTCGTGTTCGTCTGTCCACAAGAAGCCTTGATTCTTTCGTAGGACATTGTAGAACAAATGGCATTTATCCGATGATCGTGAAATAAATCGGGTTAAAGCTGCCACTCGTCCTGTTAATTTTTGGACTTCTTTGACATTCCTTGGAGATTGTATCTCGACGATAGCTTTGACTTGTTCTGGACTTGCTTCGATTCCGCGTTGCGTGACCAAGTACCCCAAGAATTTTCCTGCTCGTACTCCGAAGGAACATTTTGTTGGATTGAGCTTCATCTTGTATTGTCGTAGGATATCGAAGGATTGCTTTAAATGTGCGACGTGATCGATTGAACGTTCTGATTTCACAAGCATGTCGTCGATATAAACTTCCATCGTTCGACCAAGATGTTCCTTGAACATCATGTTAACCAATCTTTGATATGTTGATCCTGCATTCTTGAGACCAAATGGCATAACTTTATAACAGTATATGCCTTTGTCTGTCATGAATGCAGTCTTCTCTTGGTCGTCCGTATGCATCAATATTTGGTTGTATCCTGAATATGCGTCCATGAACGTCAACAATTCATGTCCTGCTGTCGCGTCAACCATGGCGTCAATATGAGGTAAAGGAAAATGATCTTTTGGACAAGCTTTGTTTAGATCCGTGAAATCAATGCAGACTCGCCATTTTCCGTTCTTCTTTTGTACGACGACTACATTAGCCAACCATTCTGGATATTTGACTTCTCGGATCTTCCCTGTTTTAAGCAGATTGTCAACTTCATCGTTGATCACTTTATTTCTTTCAGGCGCGAACTTGCGACGTTTCTGCTTAATGGGTTTGAACGTAGGATCCACGTTCAATTTATGCGATATAATGCTTGGATCTATTCCAACCATATCTTCGTGCGACCATGCAAAACAGTCTGAATGTTCCTGCAAAAAAGATATAATCGTATTTTTTATGTCAGGGGGGAGCGAGGCTCCTACGAAGACTTTTCGATCAGGATGTTCAGGATCAAGGACGACTTCTTCTAGCCGAAGATCGTCATTCGATTTCCTCTCATCCTGGCTCTGTAATTGCTAGATGTCCTGCGACTTTGTCTTCATCGTAATCTTGTAACATTCTCGTGCGACTTTGTTCTCACTAGCAATTTCTTGAATTCCCCATGGAGAAGGAAATTTGATCTTCTGATGGTATGTCGAAGGAATTGCTTTCATCTCGTGGATCCATGGTCTTCCAAGAATAACATTGTAAGCTGATTGGCAGTCCACAATATTGAACTTTGTTTGTTTGTTGATGCCTTTGGCGTAGACAGGCAAGATGATTTCTCCGAGAGTGTTCATCGGGTCTCCATTGAATCCAATCAGAGTAGTACTTCGTCGTACGATTTCTGACCGTTCGATTCCCATGACTTTAAGAGTATCTGCAAAAATAACGTTAGCCGAACTACCTCCATCAATCAATATTCTCTTAGTCGAACAGTTTCCGATTGTCAACTGTATGACTAGAGCGTCATGATGTTTATGATGGACCCCCTGTGTATCGTCTTGGTCGAACGTGATTGCCATTGCATCGAGCTCTCTTTCTGTCTTTGATTTGACTTCTCCGGGGATAGGATGTTCGCTTGGACCATCTCGTGCATGTCGCTTTGCAGCTGAATATGTAAGTCCACAAACTTCTGATCCTCCAGTGATGCAGTTTATGACTTTTGTATGAACCGGTGACGCTGGTCGTCCTTGTTCTTCTGGGATGAGGCCTTTTAGATGCCCCTTAGATTTCAAATATGAAATCTCCTTCTTTAAACTGATGCATTCATCCGTCGTATGACCATGATCGTCGTGGAAGTCGCACCATCTGTTCTGATCTTTGTCCTTGCTTGGTTTATCAGATTTCTTTGGCCATCGTACGTTTGCATCAATCTTTCGTAGTGAATCCACCAAATCTTTTGATGTACCTGCAAAATTGTAAGTAGATAACTCTGGATATCGTATTTTAACAGTACCTTTGCTTGGTCGAGTTTTTGACTCGTATCGAGGATTTCCGATCTTGTTTACTCTTTTATGCTTAAAGTCATGTTTTTGAGCACCAAGAGGTTTCTTTTCTGCGGAATGCTTTCGTCGGAAGAGAGCATCATCTTCTATTCTCATGAAAGCTAGTGTTCTAGCTCGTACGTCGTCGAAGTTTTCTGGCGGATATTTCGTTAATTCCAGATATAATCCAGAGGAATCTTCTAATCCACGCTTGTATGCCTCGATTGCTGTTTTCACGTCGCAATTTTTTATTTCAATCATTGCTGCATTGAATCTGTTGAAGTAGTCGCGGATTGTTTCTCCAGATTTCTGTACGATATAGTACAGGTCGCTGGTCTGCTTCTCCATCTTACGACTGCTAGCAAATTGTCGAGTGAATTGGTTCACCAATTCTGCAAATGATCCAATACTCTTTGGCTTTAAGTTAATAAGCCATTGTAATGCTGCTCCTGTTAAAGTTGATCCAAAGCTTTTGCACATGCAGACTTCTTGATATTGCGCCGGTATAGGAACTGTCCACATAAGTTGCTTGTACTGTGCTATATGTTCGACCGGATCTGTGATTCCAGAATATTTTGTTGCGAAAGCTGGTATAGTATATTTCTTAGGAACATCAACAAGAGCTAATTCATCAACGAACGGTGAAGCCTGAAATCCAGTTTTAGGTTCGACTTCGACGGGTACTGCTGCTCCGGGTAGCTTCGTGAGTAATGCGAACAATTTTTGATTTTGTTCTTCCAGGGACTTCAGTCGTACGATCAGGGGATCTTCAACGTTTATTGGGATTGTTGGAATACAACTAGAAGAGATTCCGGTATTGGGTGGTATTGTCGTATGAATGGTGGAACTAGCAGCTATGGGTATATGACCAGGAATAGGAATCTGTTGGGATACATTGTTAAAAGGTTCGAATGTGAACATGGGTGCTCCTTGAGGCATAGAAGGTGGACCTCGAGGCATAGGTGGCGGGCCATGAGGTATTGGTGGTGGAACCTGTGGTAAAGACGGTCGTACGTTGTTGTATTGTTGGTTCACAGTTGAAAATGGCATTGAGGCATTGAACTGTGGTCGCGGTGGTGGTCTTAGATGTTGAGGAGGATATGGAGGAGGAATAGACATTGGAATGGTCATCGATGGTCCTGGCAAAGTTCGAAGACGTTGAATTTCGTTGTTAGCTTCTTGCAATTGTTGTTGGAGCGATGCTATGAATCCGTTATCCATTATCCTGCGCAAATAACTCAAAGAAAACTCAAAGAAAAGGTTAGTACTAAGGCGCACTTTTCACCGAATGAAATTTTTCTCAAAACGGAGCCCCACGGTGGGCGCCAAACTGTTTATGTAAAAAATTACACAACTCGATGTCGTAAGAAACTTGTGTGAGGCTTAACCGTCGAGAGAAAGAAATTACAATCAATGATAAGTGCGGAAAAGTAAAATGAGACAAATAATTTGATGACGCAGGAAAAACCTCACGACGGAGGAAAAAACCTGCGGTCGACCTAAAAGATAAGTCGACAGAGCACTATGTTCACCAATCAGGGGTGATGTCCTTCAAGTATACAGCTTTGATCGTACGATTACAATTGAGAGAAGTATGAAATCGAATGTAAATTACAGATGATTCTCAAGAATAATGATTATAGAACTTGTGAACTTCGGATAGACTTCGTGTGTTGTAATGCTGGCTTGATTCTTCTTTTATAGTGGCTTGAGAATAACGGTCCAACGGTATTGTGGCTCATCAATGATTGAATTGTAACCGTCTAACGTTATTGTCTTCAATTAATGCTCGGAGAGTAACTGTCCAACGGTATTGCTGAGAGTCAATGTCCAGATTGTAACTGTTGCGAGAATCTTGTTTGTAACGGTCGATCTTGATGCTGTCGAACGATACATAACTTATGACTTACTCATTGTAATGATGGACTTCAACGAGCATAGCATAGTACTCAATTTCCGATTTCCTCAAAGGTGGACAATTGTTAGATATGATAATCAGCTTATCTGCATCAAACATATAAACTTTGTATGTTATTCGTTAGTATCATCGTACGACAATATAGTCATCGTGCGTCTTATTTATTGTATACGTTCGATGCTTATTGATCTTTGTTCGATAGTCCTCTTAGGTTTTATCTCAGGACCTTATCTTAATACAGGATTATTGTCCTAACATTTACCTTACGATTATAGTCGGTTGTCGTGCGATTGTAGATTTTTACCCTAACATTTACCATATATAACAAATATTAATTAAAACCAGTTATATATTTATTTAACTAATAAATATATAATCCCTGTTTAATTAATAATAGAAACCTTTAACTTTGGAGTTTCTTACAGAAAACACCCAATAGATTTATAATTGACTATTATAAATCTTTTCTCTCTATACTGGAGTTATCTTACTTGTTCGTTTTACAGGCCTCACAAGTGTGACCCTCAAGTGTCTTATAACATTGGATGTGTAGTCTGGTTTGTCAACTTCTGCACATAATTACTAACATATGTCACCCGAGTTCACGGGAGACTTAAGAGTAAAATTCTGTCACGAGGTCGTAAGGAATGTAGAAAACCAGTTAGGTTTCTACAAGCACACGGGCAAGCTTTTGATCATGCAAGAGATTCTCTCCCTGAAGCTACAGAAGGGTCAGTCAGTTAAAAACCATCTTGTTGATATGAGAAGGCTTTTTAAGTGTTTATCACGTCTGGGGTACAAGATGACTCAGGAGGAGTTAGTGTATCTCATGTGGTTCTCCCTCACAAAGGAAGTTCAGGACACAGCTAGTGCCTACATGAAGGAACCAAAGAACGACGTGGATAAAGTTCATGAAGATATCCTGGCCAGTCTAGAGCCAGTACCCGAACCTGCGAATCTCATGGACACTGATATAATTGATGAGCTGGGAGATCTGAGTTGCCCAGAATGCGGCAGCGAGGATATTTGCGAGCACTCGATGAACATCGACCAGATGGATATCGGTTTACCCGATACTCCAGGTATCTTTATGATAGATTGCTTAATCACTTCTTATGAATCATGGGTAATTGATACAGGCAGTGGTAACCACATTTGTAATCATTTACAGGGATTCACTAGAAGAAAGACTCTGAGGAAAGACCGTTCGAACCTACGAGTTGGCGAAGGCACTCCGTTGATTGCTGAAGCCGTGGGATCTTATAGTCTTAGTTTACCCTCGGGTCTAGTTTTGGAACTGGATAATTGTTATTATATTCCAAATATGATTAAGAATGTATTGTCTTTTGATTTGTTGGTAGACCAAGGCTTTTATTATAAATATTCTTATAAAATGATTTCAGTCTTTAAAGATAATATTTTCTATTTTAAAGCTACACCCGTAGATGGTCTATACACTGTAAATCTTAAAGACAACAATAGTGAAATCTATCATATAAGTAAGCGATCCAAGGATATTGAGGATCAGACTTACCTCTGGCATTGTCGTTTAGGCCATATAAACAAGAAACGCGTTGAACTACTCCTAAAAGGAGGTTTTCTTGGCAATTTCGACTATAAACCTTTTGATAATTGCGAATCTTGTTTATCTGGTAAAATGACAAAGCAACCTTTCAACAGTGAGAATGAAAGGGCTACTGACTTGCTTGAAATAATCCACACAGATGTATGTGGACCTTTCAGTCATGTAGCAAGAGGAGGATACCGGTACTTCATTACCTTCACTGACGACTTCAGTAGGTATGGTTATGTCTACTTGATGAGACATAAATCTGAAACCTTTGAAAAATTCAAGGAATATCAGAATGAAGTACAGAATTTACTTGACAAGAGGATCAAGTTCTTACGGTCAGATCGTGGTGGCGAATATCTCAGTGATGAGTTTGACAATCATCTGATGGAGTGTGGGATTGTATCCCAACTTACACCTCCGTATACACCTCAGATGAACGGTGTATCAGAAAGGAGAAATCGTACGTTGCTTGACATGGTACGAACGATGATGTGTCATTCTTCGCTACCAGTATCATTCTGGGGACACGCGCTCGAAACAGCAGCACACATACTGAACAGAGCGCCAACAAAGTCGGTAGAAAAGACTCCATACGAGTTATGGAAGGGTAAGAAACCCAACATATCTTTTCTGAAAATTTGGGGTTGTGAGGTTTACGTCAAACGGCCTACCTCAGAAAAACTCAAACCCAAATCCGACAAGTGTTTCTTCGTTGGATATCCCAAGACCACCGTGGGATATTATTTCTACAACCCTGAAGAGAACAAAGTGTTTGTTGCTCGAAATGGAAAATTTTTGGAAGAAAAGTTTCTCAGTTTAGAGAACACCAGAAAGGATGTAGACCTACAGATAGTAGACGAAGAAAGCACTACACCAGTTGTTGAGCCAGAAATTCAACATAACAATGTTGAACCTCAATCAGAGCCGATTGAGGAAGTGCAAACACAGGACTTCGCAGATCCAGCAGGGTAAGACAAGAACCAGATAGGTATCTTGGGTTCCTAGTCTCTCAAGATAGCGGAGACTTAAATGAACCAACATCCTATGGAAAAGCTGTGTCAGGCAGTGAGTCTGAACAATGGCAGGAAGCCATGAAGGTCGAGATGCAATCCATGTACGACAACCAAGTCTGGGAGTTGACTGATTTGCCACAACACTGTAAGGCTGTTGGACGCAAATGGGTTTTCAAGAAGAAAACCGACATGGATGGAAACGTACACACCTTCAAAGCCAGACTGGTTGCAAAAGGATTCACGCAAACTCATGGCATTGACTATGATGAAACCTTTTCACCAGTGGCAATGTTGAAGTCAATTAGGATTCTTATGGCCATCTCAGCGTACTTTAATTACGAGATTTGGCAAATGGACGTCAAGACAGCCTTTCTAAATGGAAAGTTAACAGAAGACGTCTACATGGAACAACCAGAGGGGTTTGAAGATCCTAAGAATCCCAAGAAGGTGTGTAAGCTGCTAAAATCCATTTATGGATTGAAGCAAGCATCTCGAAGCTGGAACTTACACTTTGATGAGTGAATCAAAGAGTTTGGTTTTACTAAAAGTGAGTTCGAGCCATGTGTTTACACTAAGTTCAGTGGGAGCATAGTAACCTTCCTGGTCTTGTATGTAGATGACATACTACTCATAGGAAACGATGTACCAACTTTACAGAGTGTTAAGGAATGGTTAAGTAAATGTTTCCAGATGAAAGACCTTGGAGAAGCCGCTTATATACTCGGTATAAAGATCTACAGAAACAGATCTAAGCGGCTTATCGGACTAAGTCAGAGTACATACATTGACAAAGTACTGAAGAGATTCAGGATGGATGAATCCAAGAAAGGATTCATTCCAATGCAACATGGCATTGTGTTAAGTAAAACACAGTGTCCTGTTTCTAGTAAAGATCAGGACAAGATGAAATCGGTCCCATATGCTTCTGCAATTGGATCAATTATGTATGCCATGCTATGTACTAGGCCCGATGTTGCTTACTCAGTAAGTGTTACGAGCAGATACCAACAGAATCCGGGTGAGCCCCATTGGGTGGCTGTCAAGAACATTCTCAAATATCTGAGAAGAACGAAAGAAATGTTCTTGGTCTTTGGAGGTACTGAGAATGAAATTAGTGTCACAGGATACTCTGACGCTAGTTTCCAAACCGACAGAGATGACTTCAGGTCACAGTCAGGGTACGTCTTTACCCTAAACGGAGGTGCGATCTCATGGAAGAGCTCGAAGCAGGACACGATTGCAGACTCAACTACAGAAGCAGAGTACATTGCAGCATGTGATGCGGCAAAGGAAGCTGTCTGGCTAAAGAATTTTCTATCGGATCTCAGAGTGGTTACCAGTATCTCGAGACCGATCGATATATTCTGTGATAACTCAGGAGCCGTAGCGCAAGCAAAGGAACCTAGAGAGCATCACAAGTAGAGACACGTGCTCAGAAAGTATCACCTCATCCGAGAGATCATTGGAAGAGGAGATGTAAGAATATGCAAGATTCCAACAGAAGACAATGTCGCAGATCCGCTGACAAAGCCACTAGCAAGGGCAAAGCATGAGGGACATGCGAATTCCATTGGGATGCAGTACCTGGAAGCCAGTAGCTAGTACTTAGTTTATTAATTATTACTATAGTCTAATTTAGAAACAATGTAGTCATGTAAAGTTTTTATTTCACAGTGTGTTGGAAATAAATGGAGGTTTTAATTTCATGATTGTTCTAAATTAACTATTTTTGCATATTTAACGTATCCATGATTCTACAAAGTATTGTATGAAATCTAAATTTCCGTAGCCACTTATTGAAATGGGAATTTCAATAGGGAGTTTGACGCTATTATAAATACTTGATGATTTGTTCAAAGTAGAGAATAAAAGCACAAGTGATGTGACCAAGTATTTGTAGATACTCATCAGAGTGTTTGGGTATTGGAAGTGACCAGTAATCAAGTCTACTTCATGGAGCCTTAGTCATAGGCACTGACTTGATAGGTTGTCCTTAGACCTGAGATACTTGGTTTGGGAACACGAGGACCACTGTATTCTTAGCACGTACTAACGCTGCACCGTAACTGGGTGGCCATACGGGACGTGACTAGATGCAGCGGAAGCCGTGGATCCAAATGCAAGTAGTCAAGAAGGGATTTGCACCTCTTTCAAAAGAGAGATATTTCCGGGCCCCTTGACGATTAAGATTGGCAGAAAACGTGTGGCCACGCTCGGATAGAATAACAAGGGTTATTTAGTAATATCCGTTACTGCAGGCAATCGAAATCAGAGTCAAGAAATACTTGATTTTAAGAAATGAATCCTCCACTCCATGTCTTAAATCACTTTAGAAATATCGTGTGCAAAAGGAATGAACCTGTGTACAAATTCAAGCGTGAATTGTATCTCTGGATATAAGAGATCTTATAACCTGGTTAACCTAAGCGTCTGGCTAGGGACCTCCTTAGGTGAATGATAACAGTTCAGTTACATGTCTAGCACAAGTGGGAGTCTGTTAGGATTATGTGCGAGACAGTAACAGGGTTATCATGTCCAATGTTATAAGACACTAGTAGGTCACACTGCTGCACACCAAAATGAGAATGTTTGGATTATGGGAAATAATTAATTGGTTAATTAATTATTTAGAGAGAAAAAGAAATAAATAAATAATTAGTTTAATTATTTATATATAATTAATCAGTTAGATTAATTAAAAAGGGATAATTATGGAAGTTATTTCAGAGATAATTACCAAGAATTATATATGGAATCAAACACTGCCAGGTTTGTCCATATAAATAAAGGGTTAAGGGTTCACAATTATTAAGTTAATTCCTTTATTCCCAAGAAAGCTTCTCTCTCTCTCTCTCCCTACCCAAAAACCGGCGCCAGCATCTAGACGGAAGTCAGGAGTCGTTTTTGGAGTGATCCACGGTGGTCTAGCAACCCTCTCAGCCAGTGCCAGTAGCGGTGTAACCCCTGCTTGCGTTTCGGAGTTATTATTCGCAAAGGTAATTCACCAAAAACACCTTTATTGTGTCTGTATGGTTTGGGATTGGATCCTCGATTGGGAATCGGGTTTTTATTCCGCTGTGCATGTTCTCGTATCCCTCGATTCCCAGCACTTACGACAATAGAAGGTATGGAAATCCCACGAAGTTGGAACGCCCATCACCTCAAAAGGTACTATTTCTAAACCTATTTACATATGATTTATTCCTCATTATCCATTACCGACTTAGGCATCGGAGCGCCGTTGGCTAAGCCAACGGCCACCCCTTAGTCATCCTTTTTCGCAGGTATCGCACGATAAATCGCATGGATCGCACGATCAACGCAAGTATCGCACGATTTAAACGCATGCTTATCGCAGGAATCGCACGACAAAAATCGCATGAATCGCAAGAAAACTGCTATAACGCACGATTATGTCGCAAGAGCGCAAGACAACTCGCCAGTCGCACGAATACTCTCATGAGTACAAAAGAAACGTTTCTAAATCAAGTCTAAGGACTTTAAAACAAATGCATGCAAAAAACAAAGGCTGAAACGCAAGATACAAGCTAAACACACGATATAAGCTAAACGCACGATATAACAACAAAAACAAGCTAAAACGCACGATATCCAAACAAAAAAAAATTTTCATTAATATTTTTGCCTAAAAACGGCAAAGTACAAAGAAAATTTTTACGATTACAAGATAAAAACTATTCTAGAGAAGCATCAGTGGAAGGTGGATCTGCGACAGGGGCCTCTTCAGTCTCTTGAGGATGCGCAGGAACGGATCCAGAGGTTTCAGGAACCTCCTCCTCGACACCCGCATCCTTGACCTCAGCTGCTGCTTCTTCGTCCAAGTTCTTCAGATCCTCCTCGTCGAGAAGGTCTTCAGAACCCATCACCTGAACAAAAGAAGCCACCTCGTCCTTCGCCATCTGAGAAGTCACGGTCCCAGCAGCTACACGTCGCATGACCGCAGTACGTGCGACCACGCGGACTAAGGCGGCGTCCTCTTCTAGTTCTTGGATCTTGGGCGATAGCGCTTCTTCTCTCTCAGCTTTCTCCCGTCGAACGACCAGCAGCTCCTTCTCCAGCTCCTTCGTATGGTCCAAGGCCAACTTCAGCCATTCTCGCTGTTGAACTTGAAATCGTTCGCTGAGTTCCAGCTTAGATTCCAAGTCCCCAATCTGGACCGACTTAGCACTAACTTCGTCGGTCAGTTGCGTCAGCTTCTTTTTGGCCTTGTCGGCCTCCTTCTTGGCCACTTTGGCATCGTTCTGGTTCGACGCCATTTCCTCCTTGATCTTAGCCATCCGTGTATGGAGGCTAAGACTAGTTTGGAGAGCCTATGCAAAGAAAAAAGAAAAATTAGAAGCTGTATAAGTAAAATGAAAGCAGAAAACGTACGACAAAGACTTACCAAGAAAGAGATACCCGCGATGGAGGCATCCAGGTCTTCGATGTCGGCCTCTTCCATGCGCGCCTTTTGAGCAGGGACATGAAACTGCTCCAGGACCGAGAAGGTGGACTTCGTCCTAATGACGTCATCCACCATGAAGTCAGAGGGCATCTGGATTGTCATGGTCGTAAGACCAGATCCCTCTTTCTCCTTCCCCTTGTCGGCCTTCAACGCACCCGTCCCTTTTGCAGGAGGAGCGAAGCTAAGAGGAACAGCCTCTATCCCACCTTCAGCCTTGCGTGCGGCATCCTTAGGTGGAGTGTCCACAGAAACGTACGACGACCTCGTACATTTAGCCACCAGGCCCTCATGGGCAGCAACCTTCCTCTTGGCAGCACGAGCAGCTGCTTCCATCGTTGACGCCTTCTTGGAAGCTGAGCCTACACAGAAAAGAGAAGTTAGAATCAAAAAAAATTACTACAAACGAAAATATTAACGTACGATATCTACCTTCCATATCTGTTTCCTCGATTATTTGCACCTCAGGCTCGACGTCGCTCTCGTCACCCCCTTTCGACGTTCGATACTTGCGATCGGTCACACTATAACTCAAGAAATGCTCGATCGCCTCGGTGGTTTCCTCAAACGAGAAGTCGATTGCTGTCAAGAAGAAAACAAAGAGTTAATAAACAAAAATAATTTAAAATAAATTAAAGAAAATAAGGCAAGTTATATTACCGCCTTTGTTCCATTCAGGAACGACCCACGACTCCTCGCCTACGACCGAGGACGTTTGGACAAAGACGTATCTCGCCTTCCATCCTCGATCGTTTACTTGGGTACCATGGACCAACATGGCATCACTCCTCCCCCTTGGAAACAACCCAAAACGGTTGTAGGGAGAGCGAGTCACAGTGTAAGCAGATAAGAGATCATCGACCGAAAACGCAGGACGATCCCAATTTCTAGTCACCCGTTCGATCACATGAACGACACACCAAAACTGGGGCATCAACTGTCCCGGAGACAAGTCGAAGCGAGTCATGAACGCCCTCGCTAAAGGAGAATACGGCCATCGAAATCCGACTTTGAACGGATACTCAAACAGGGCAAAGAAGCCATTCGGAGCATCCGCCGGACGGATTTCTCCAGCCACCCTCACCAAAGCATTCTCAGGAAGTCCTGCTAACTCCCTCAATTCTCCTACTTCTAGGCTTTCTGTAATCGAACTCCTAACTTCCGACGACATAATGAACTCTGATCGGCCTAAACTATTTTTCAATCGAGTGAACCTAAGATTATCTAAACCTCTATTGCTCTTATGTGCTATCGATTTCAGACGCATGAAACAGGAGAGAAAAAGGTACCTTATAAAGCCTAGTCGCACGGAATCCTTGCCGAAAATAAAAACGGATTACGATTTTGTGAATCACAGCGGAAATTAGAGAAGATTTTGTAAAATCTTTCTTTAATCTGAATACTTATATTTATAGTAACCAGGATCACAGGTGAATCATCACTCAAAGACACGCGTCGTCAACTAGCCGTTAGAAAACACGCGTCCAGAGGCAACGGCTAAATAACGGCTATATCGCTAACGTTAATTCGACCGTTTACTAACGTATTTTTACTCCTTGTCCAGCGAATTAAAGATTTAGATAAAATTAGAATTATTTTCTAAATCTTGGGGGCAAATTGTTAGGATAAAAATCCACAATCGCACGACGACCGACTATAATCGTAAGACAAATGTTAGGACAATGATCCTGTATTAAGATAATGTCCTGAAATATAACCTAAAAGAACTATCGAACAAAGATCATTAAACATCGAGCATATACATCGAATAAGTCGAACGATGACTATAATATCGTACGACGGTACTAACGAATAAACATACGAAGTTTACATCTTTGATGCAGGCAAGCTGATTATCATTTCTAACAATTGTCCACCTTTGAGAAAGTCCGAGATTGAGTACTATGCCATGCTTATTGGAGTCCATCATTACAATGAGCAAGTCGTAAGTTATGTATCGTTCGACAGCATCAAGATCGACCGTTACAAGCAAGATTCTCGCAGCAGTTACAATCTGGACATTAACTCTCAGCAATACCGTTGGACGGTTACTCTCCGAGCATTAAGTAAAGACAATAACGTTGGACGGTTACGATTCAATCATTGATAAGCCACAATACCATTGGACCGTTATTCTCAAGCTACTATAAAAGAAGAATCAAGCCAGCATTTCAAGACACGAAGTCTATCTGAAGCTCACAAGTTCTATAGCAATTATTCTTGACAATTATCTGAAGGACTACAAGTTCTATCTGAAGCCAGCATTTCGATCTCGTTGTTATTTCACTTGTATACCCGAAGGACGTCACCCCTGATTGGTGATCATAGTGCTCCGTCGACTTACATTTTAGGTCGACCGCAGGTTTTTTCCTCCGTCGTGAGGTTTTTCCTGCGTCATCAAATTATTTGTCTCATTTTACATTTTCGCACTTATCATTGACTGTAATTTCTTTCTCTCGACGGTTAAGCCTCACACAAGTTTTTACGACATCGAGTTGTGTAATTTTTTACATAAACAAGGATTATTAGAAGATATGGTATCTAGGTCTGTAAACAAACCAAATATTTATGTTCGTTCGTTTAATAAAAGAACGAACACGAACAAGATTTTATGTTTGTTTCATTAAACGAACGAACACGAACAAGGTCCCCGTTTGTTCAATTATATTCGTGAACCGTTCTCGTTCGTGAATTACTCGTTCATTTATGTTCGTTCGTGTATATATATTATATAATTGATTACATAATTTATAAATTATAATTATTAAGTAATTTAAACTATGTTTTAATTAAATAAAGTTTAAAAAAAGACTAAATACATAAATAACTAGAGGAAACCCTAGCCCCCATTTTCGTTACATCTCCAACTCTCTTCTCACCCTCTACCTCTCGACGACTTAATTCCTATCACTCCCGTTGCTACACTTCAGATGCCGCTCTCCAGCCTTAAGTCACCTCCGCCACTCTCCAGGTCTAGCCCCTCCCCTTTCTCCGATCTCTACCTTCAGGCCTCCGACACCCGTTGTTTATGTTCGTTTGTATTTCTTTATGTTCATTTATGTTAGTTTAAAATTTTAATGAACAAACACAAGTGAACACGAACATCCTCGTGTGCTAAATGAAAGAGCACGAACATTAATTCTCAAACGATTAAATGTTTGTATTCGTGTTCGGTTAGGCTGCGTTTGATACGTGGGACAGGACAGGACAAGACGGGACAAAACTCATTGTTCCATGTTTGGTGCAGCATGGGACAGAATAGAAATTTACTATTCCACGTTTGGCACGACATGGGACAGGGACAGGGACAGGGACTAGGACAAGGTGGGACAGCATGGGACAAAAATGACTTTTTTTGTTCCACCAAAATAGGTGGAACAACATGGGACAGAAATGAGACATAAACTAATATATTACTAATTAACACTTGTTTGATATAAAACTTCAATACGTTATTTGTTTTAGTGTTTACCACTACTAGTCGTGGTCGTCGTCGCCACCGGTAGCCACTATCGGCCACCTCCACCTCCTCTTCCACTACAACAACCTCCTCCAGCACCTCTACAACTACCATCAATTACCTACCACCATCGTCTACCACCTTTACACTTTTCCATCGCCACCTCCACCACCTCCACTATCCACCATCTTCATGTTCTCCACAACCATCGACCACCACCACCATCTTCACCACTAGTATTACCGTTCGCCATTACCTCCACCTCTACCATAGCCATCAACATTAGTTCTATAAAAATCATATATAGAGGGAAGTTCATTTAGAAACCAAAAAAATAGTAAAAACTTATAAACCGATGGTTTTTTGGTTTAAATCAACGAAAACTCTTCGTAAAGTTAGTTATTATGATGCAAATGTTTCATATAATTTATTTTTTGATGAAATTGTTTCATATTTTGGTGTTTTTTATATAAAAATGAAAAGGTTTCATACATTTTTCTATGCTTATGAAACTGTTCTATGTATTTTCTATAATCCTATGAAACCTTGTTATTTTTACAAAAAAGAACATCAAAAAATGAATTATATAAACATTTGCATCATATTAAACAACTCTACGAAAAGTTTTCGTTGATTTAAGCTATGAAACCATGAGTTTCTATCGTTTTTACTCTTTTTTTGGTTTCTAAATGAACTTGACTCATCATATATATGTGTGTGTGTGTGTTTATGTTTGTGAAAATTGTTTAAGTTTTTTTATATATTATATAGTTTGCTTTATTTATGTTAATTATAACTATTATGTCATATATAAAAATCATCAAATATTTTTTGGGAATTTGTCTAGTTCTGTCCAGTCCAGTCCTAGACGTACCAAACACAAAACATACATTTGTTCTGTCCAGTTCAGTCCTACTTTCTTGTCATGTCCAGCACTGTTCACTTCATGTCCTGTCTTGTCTAACTAAGACCTGTTAAACTTATCATCAAAGCTAGACGTTTGGTCCGTTTAGTGTACCTAATTATGTCTCAATCTTATTTCAAAGAAGTATTGTCAGAACATCTATTCTTATTTCAAAGAAATATTTTGACTATTTCTTATTTCAAAGAAATATTTTCGACTCTTATTAGAATATATGATTAATGATTCTAAAAGGTTAATAATTGATTAATATTAATTACTATAAATTATTTTAAGTATTTGTTGTACTAATAAAAATTAATATTTATTTATATACTATTTAAGGTTATAACTAATTACTATAAACTAATTTAAGTATTTATAGTAGTAATTTAAGGTGGTTTGATTTGTCTTTAGCAGGTGTTTGTTAGACTTATCCAGGAACCTAGCCTAGCTTTGATGATGTGTTGGTTGTTGGATCCAAGCTAAATTTCGCGAAGAAAATCTCTTTTAAGGCTAGGAGGATTGTAACACCTGATTTTTTGGATAAGAGTAATTTAGAGTTGGTAAAAATCAATCAAGAGAAATAGAGGAGATCAGATTTTAGGGCTAGTTGGCAATCAAGTCAAAGTTCGTGAGAGTTATAACGCTAGTTAGTTCTCGGTACAACTAATGGTGGTGGCTCTATTTCAAGGAGAAAACTTGTGAGACTTTCGGCACGACTTGAGTCTCGATATAAGTCTTAGTAACAGCTGGATCTGCACAAATATGCGAATTATAGGGTTTCTCTTCATTTATTCTATCTCCTTCATTTCTACTTTAATTAAAACGATTCATTTTGCCATATTGTTGATCTTGAGAGCTTTTCACGAGTAGGCTAAGAGGTTTAAAGTTTATTAGAGGACCCAAGAGTATTTGATATGAGTAACCCTCTAATCTCTCTCAGTTTTAAGCTAGGGTATGCTTTTCATTTCATTTATCTCCTTTCAATCTTATCGTAAGTATTGGATCTTTGGAAGTGCATGAAACTCTTTGGGAATGTTGTATGTAAGAGTTAAAAGGGTTTGCTTGTAGATTCAAGTTTTTCATGAAGGAAAGTGATGATTTAGTGGAAATCTAGATTTAGCCTAAATCTAGAAAGATGAGTTAAAGTTGCTTTATAAAAACGTTGTACAACCAAAATGCGTATTTTATAGAATCTGTTAAAGGAAATGAAATCTGTACATTTGGTCCGTAGAATGTAACTTTGGCATTGGAGTGAAATTTTGACCAAAATACCATTTTTGAAAATTTTAATTTTTTTAGACACAAAATAGTTAATAAAATAGTCATTAAATAACTGTTTTTTTAACCAAAATTACTTTAATAGACAATCTCTACTATCGGATAGCAATTAAGGAAGAAGATTATACCTTTATGATGGATGAAGGGTATCAGGAAAATGCAGAAAACCAGTGGGACGAAGATTCTAATGATGATGAGAACTCAAACGTGGAATGGACTGACGAGGAAATCATAAGCGATACAAAGTTAGAAGGGGTGGGTGACTGATGTGGATAGCCTAATAGTAGCGATTCAACTAAGAAGACCAGCGAGAAGAGGGGTGGAAACGCCGCCATACAAAACATCAAGGAAGGTCGATCTGTCATCGTTAGAGAAAAAAATCCGCAGATGAACACAAATTACGAGGCACCGACAGGGAGTAATGCAATGAATGAAATCTGAGATCACGTGGAAGAAATGGGAGAAACCAAGAAGAATCTGCAATCTAGTGAGAAGGATAACGAAAAGGCATCGTCAAAATCTCTAAAAGATAAAGTAGTTATTGACCACGAAATTAACGGGTTTAGGTAAAAAGTCAGCGGGGCCCACGAATTGTTGGGATGGGTTTGACTTTGGAAATTTTAAAAATAACGAAATTGAGCCTGATACTCTTCCTTTTACTGTGAAGCCTAACTCTATTATGTTTGTTCCTAGTGGACCAACTTCAAAATCCAGCCTAATTGTGCAAATAACCCAATAGAAAAAAGAAGTGGGGGAAGCGAAATCTAGAAAGGGGATATGATACAGTAAAAAAGAGTTGATTGATGAAGATTAAAAAGGGTATACGCCACCCTCTGGGGCGCTCCACCATACCGATACGGGTATGAAAATAAATCCCCGTCCCCGCCCCGTTACCCGACAAACCGGGGAATCTCCGCCCCTTTAGGGTCGGGTACCCGCGGGTACCCGCCCTTACGGGTAAAATTTCCATCTCTACCGCTAACCCGACACAACACAAAGATAAACGGGTTTGGGTTGAGGTTTTTGACCCGGCAACCTGCCAATTTCATGAGTCGTGGTCGGGTCGACCCGCCAACCCGTTAACCTTTTAATTAATTATTTTTAATAAATAAAAATAATATTTTTAGTTTTTTACTTTGGTAATTTCGATTTAGTTGTAATTCTGAACTTTGGTTTTATGTTGAACTTGGTTGCTTTTGCAGTTTTGTAATTTGGATTTAGTTGTATTTTTAACTTTGGTAATTTCGATCATGACTCGTTTATGACCCGCTAGCCCGTTTATAACCCGCCAACTCGTTTATGACCCGTCTGACCCGCTGACCTGCCAACCCGTGATACAACCAAGGACACACCACGTCACGGGTTAAGGTTGAATATTTCGACACGATTAGCCAAACATGTTGTATCACAGGTTGATGTGTTTGACCCACCAACCCGAACACGGTCCATTTGCCACCCCTAAATTTAAGCCACACCACTTTAACTTACCTTAGAGATTCATACGTAGGTAGCTCCAATCTCATTGTTAAAATCTTTCTTATCTTTAGATCGACCATTAAGAAAATTACGGCATAAGTAAATACCCCCATAGCTTTTTTAGATTGTTCAATTCCGTCCTAATTAACATCCAACAACATAACTTAATTATACAACTTATTATAGTGATTTTATGTAATACGCACATTTATAGGTCTAACATGCTTAAAAGTATTATTTAAGACTTTTAAGATCTACTTTGATTGGAACTTTTTGTTGGGAACGATGAATCGCATGGGTTTCGGTAAAAAATGGATTGGGTGGATTTCCGCGTGCCTTAGCTCATCTTCTACGTCGGTGTTAGTAAATGGATCCCCCACCAAGGAGTTTTTGATGGGGAAAGTTTTAAGGCAAGGAGACCCGTTGGCGCCTTTTCTATTCTTGATCGTGGCAGAAAATTTGCATTTATTGGTGGAAGAAGCAAAGGACAAAGGTTTATTCGAGGGCTTATCAATTGGTAACGAGGGTATCGAGATATCGCACCTTCAATATGCCGACGATGCAATATTTTTTGCAAAGTGGAGCTCGAGGAATCTCCGGAATCTCATCAAAATACTCGATTGTTTTCATGCCATTTCCGGTTTGAAAATCAATATGAGAAAGAGTAAAATTTACGGTGTGGGGGTCCAAGAAATGGAAGTTCAAGATTGGGCGAGAGGTGTGGGTTGTGTAGGAGGAGCTTTTCCTTTCTTGTATCTCGGTCTTCCGGTGGGAGCTTCGATGACTAGAATGGCGTCTTGGAGACCGGTCGTTGAGAAGGTGAAATCGAGATTAGCTTCGTGGAAAGCGAGGATGATCTCCTTTGGAGGAAGATTAACTCTTGTTAAATCGATTCTAGGTACTTTGCCGCTATATTTTTTATCCTTGTTCCGTGCCCGAGTGGAGTGATTAGAGAGATCGAGAGTATTCGTAAAAATTTCTTTTAGGGTGGGGGGAGGGGGGGTGGTGAGGTTCCAAATAAAGCTCTCGCTTGGGTTAATTGGGACTCTTGTGTGAAACCTTTTCACAAAGGAGGCGTCAATATTGGTTGTCTTAAACTTATGAATCTGGCCTTATTAGCAAAATGGTGGTGGTGATTTCGGGTGGATGTTGGGTCTTATTGGGGTAGAATTACTAGATCCATTTATGGAGTAGAGGGGGGTTTTGAATTACGGGCAAGTGAGAATCGGGGTGGTGGGTGTTCGGTGTGGAAAAATATTGTAAGGGTGGGGGGGGTTCTTAGACGGGATGGGTATTGGTTTCTCAAACTCGTTCCGAAAATTAGTGGGGGACGGGAGTGAGACTCGTTTTTGGAAGGACCGATGGTTGGGAGATAGACCTCTGTTAGCTTAGCTTTATATTTGGGCCCAACCCGTTTGCTTTTAGGGTTTACTTGTTTTAGGGTTTTCTTGGCTTTATATAGCCGCTCTCGCTTCTTTGTAATTTATGCTTCTCTATTCAATAATACAATATACTTTTGGCTCTTAATCTTCATGGTATCAGAGCTCAAGTATCGATCCAATATTTGATGCTCATAGACGACGTTGTAGCAAGCACCGGTTTCGCGGATCGAACTCCGCGGTGAGTTCGCTGGGGGGTACGGGGGGTTTGGGGCTGGCCCCAATCGAAATTTTTCGTGAATGATTTCTGGTTCATGATTTCTGGTAATTTCGTTCATAATTTCTCGTTTCGTCTGATTTGTTGAGTTTCGTCTCGTTCTGTTTGATTTTGTTTTCGTCTAATTTGGGGCTATTCGTTGTTATTGGGGCTATTTACTGCTTTCGTTCATCTTGTGTTTGATTGATTTTTTTTGTCGAAACCATGTCTCCCAAAGATGATTCTCTTCAGTCTATTAGCACTCAATTAGATGGAAAAAACTATTCGTATTGGAGTTATGTCATGAAAAAAATTTTGAGGGGTAAAAATATGTGGGGTTATGTCACTGGTAAAAGCAGTAAACCGACGGATGAGAAGGCTGCAAATTATTCGTTGTTGGTGGATTCATGGGAAACTGATAACTCGAAAGTTATCACTTGGATTAATAACTCTGTAGCACAATCCATTGGAACTCAATTAGCCAAGTACGATACGGCTAAAGAAGTCTGGGATCATTTGGAAAGATTGTACACTCAATCGAACTTTGCAAAACAATATCAGTTAGAAACTGATATTCGTGCCCTTCGACAGAATGAGTTGAGTGTTCAGGAATTCTATGCTGCTATGTCCGACTTGTGGGATCAGTTGCCTCTTACTGAATCTGCAGATTTGAAGGCTTTTAAGCCTTATATTTCTAGAAGGGAAGAGCAGCGCTTGGTTCAGTTCTTGATGGCATTACGATCTGATTTTGAAGGATTACGTGGCACAATTCTTCATCGTACCCCTCTTCCCACAGTTGACTCGGTTGTTCATGAACTAATTGCAGAGGAAACTCGTTTGAAGTCTTCTGGTGACAAGGATCCTAAGTTGCCATCTACTCCTGCTGTCTTTGCTGTTCCTCAAAGACCTCAGAATAAAGCAAGGGTAGCCCCTGATGAATGTAGTTACTGCAAACAGAAGAATCATTAGAAGTCCCAGTGTCCACTGCTATTGAATAAGGGAAAACAACAACGACCACAGCAGCAACAGAACAAAGCCCTGGATCGTTTCAGTCACCCCCTCAGTTTCGTCCTCCCGGTCCGACTCCTTGGGCACCTCGTCCACCGTAGTTTGCTGCTGCTCCTTCTCCAGTAGAGCATGATTTTCAGCCTACTGGCACACCACCACCATCTGCTTTGGATCCTCAGGTCTTTGAGCAATTTAAACAGTTCCTTGCCTCTAATCCAATTGCCATGTCTGCCTCTATGTCTCATTCAGGTTCAGTTTGTCTTCGACCAACACTTCAGGTATTCCCTCTTCCTTATGGATTCTAGATTCAGGTGCATCTCATCATATGTCACCTCATTTGATATCTTTTACATCCTTGTCCCCGAGATCACCAGTCTCTGTTATGTCTGCTAGTTCTACGCCCATGCAAGTAGAAGGTGTTGGTTCTATTGTCACTCCCCAGTTGTCTCTTTCCGATGTCTATTATATACCCACACTTGCTTTGAATCTTGTTTCGGTTAGCCAACTATGTAAAACCGGTTATTGGGTTTTCTTCTCTGATTATTTGTGTTGTGTACAGGACCCGCGGACTC
Source organism: Centaurea solstitialis (assembly GCA_030169165.1). Classification (NCBI taxonomy): domain Eukaryota; kingdom Viridiplantae; phylum Streptophyta; class Magnoliopsida; order Asterales; family Asteraceae; genus Centaurea; species Centaurea solstitialis. Next base: position 39,389,737 of record CM058041.1, on the reverse strand, counting down.
GGAAGGTGATTGGGATAGGCCATAAGCTAGGGGATCTCTATGTCGTGGATGAACTCAGAGTTTCTGGTGTTGCGGCTTCCGGTGTTGATTTGTCTTCATTTCGTTTGAGTCATTCTTCTTCAGTTTTTTATCTTTGGCATGTTCATTTAGGGCAGTGTCTGCGTCACGGTTACAGTTTTTGGCCTCTACAGGCGCTTTGGGACAGTTGAAAAGTTGTGATATTTCTGACTGTAGTGGTTGTAAACTGGCAAAATTTTCTGCTTTACCGTTTAATAAAAGTATGTCTTGTTCCTCTGCTCCTTTTGATCTTGTACATTCTGATGTGTGGGGACCATCTCCTGTGTCTTCAAAGGGAGGCTCCAAGTACTATGTGTCGCTTATTGATGATTATACTCGTTATACTTGGGTTTCCACATGAAACGCAGATCTGATTTTCTCTTGGTGTATAGTAACTTTAGAGCTTTAATAAAAACGCAACATTCTGCTGTCATAAAATGTTTCAGGTGTGATTTAGGAGGGGAATATACCTCTAATGACTTCACTCAGTTACTTGCATCTGATGGTACCATCCATCAATCATCTTGTACTGATACTCCTCAACAAAATGGAGTTGCTGAAAGGAAACACCGACATCTTGTTGAAACTGCTCGTTCATTGCTTGTTTCTTCCGGAGTTCCAAGTGTTTTCTTGGGGGAAGCGCTTCTAACCGCTACCTATTTGATAAATCGAATTCCCATAGCTCATAACTCTGGTTTGTCTCCTTTTGAGAAACTATATGGTGAGTCACCCGATTACTCCTCTTTGCGTGTTTTTGGTTGTACTTGTTTTGTCTTGCGTCCTCATGTTGAGAGAAATAAGTTATCTCCTCGTTCTGCTTTGTGTGTCTTTCTGGGGTATGGTATTGGTCAGAAAGGATATCGTTGCTTTGATCCGGTAAGTCAAAAACTATATGTTTCTCGACATGTCACTTTTTTGGAACATATTCCTTTCTTTTCTATTCCGGCCCAGTCTCATGATGTGACGCAATCAGATCTCCGATCTATTGATCCTTTTGATGTTGACACTGCTGATACCTTCCCTGATGTTCCTGCTCATGAGACATCTGCAACATCAGACCCCCCTGAGACATCCACGTCTTCTGATTCTGCTACGCCTATGACCGCTCCCGCACCTGATGAGACCACGGACGTCCCTCCTCGTAAGTCCACTCGTACTCGTAAGTCTACCAAGCTCCCTGATTTTGCTTATTCATCCTACTCAGCCTCATTTGCTTCCTTTATTACTAATATACATCGTTTGACTGAACCTGAATCCTATCGAGAGGCTATTTCTGATCCTCTTTGGCAGAATGCAATGGCTGAGGAACTGACAGCTCTTTATCAGACCCACACGTGGGATCTAGTCCTACTTCCTTTTGGAAAGCATGCAATTGGTTCTCGATGGGTATTCAAGAGTAAAACAAGGTCGGATGGGTCTGTTGAGCGGTACAAGGCCAGACTTGTTGCAAAAGGATACTCCCAACAGTATGGCATGGATTATGATGAGACCTTTGCACCAGTTGCAAAGATGACGACTGTTCGAACTCTTATTGCTGTTGCTTCTATTCGTCAGTGGAAAATTTGTCAAATGGACGTAAAGAATGCTTTCTTGAATGGTGATCTTCATGAGGAGGTGTACATGACTCCTCCCCCAGGTGTGGCTCATAAACCAGGAGAAGTGTGTCGGCTTCGGAAAGCACTGTATGGTCTCAAGCAAGCTCCTCGCGCTTGGTTTGAGAAATTCTCTACGGTGATTACTTCTCTTGGTTTCACCCCTAGTAATCATGATTCTGCGTTGTTTGTTAGATGCACGGGGGCAGGTCGGATTCTTCTATCCTTATATGTGGATGACATGATTATCACTGGAGATGACCATGACGGTATTGAGTCTCTGAAGCAAGAACTGGCCCATCGTTTTGCTATGAAGGACTTGGGGACGTTGCGTTACTTCTTGGGTATTGAGGTTGCTTAATCCAAGAAAGGCTATCTTCTTTCCCAGACAAAGTATATATCGGATTTGTTTGAGCGTGCTCGACTTTCTGACAAGAAAACTGTTGACACGCCTCTTGAGACCAATGTTCACTATACTCCAACAGATGGTGTTCCTTTATCAGATCCGAGCTTGTACCATACTATTGTTGGAAGTTTGGTTTATCTTACGGTTACACGTCCAGACATTGCTCATGCAGTTCATGTGGTCAGTCAATTTGTTACAGCTCCTACTACTGTTCATTGGGGAGCTGTTCTTCGCATTTTGAGGTATCTTCGTGGCACTCAATTTCAGAGCCTCTTGTTCCCTTCGACATCCTCTCTAAAGTTGAGTGCCTATAGTGATGCCAGTTGGGATAGTGATCCTAGTGATCGCAAGTCTACTACTGGGTTCTGTATTTTTCTTGGAGATTCTCTTATCTCATGGAAAAGCAAGAAACAGGATGTTGTTTCTCGTTCGTCTACGGAGGCCGAATATCGTGCTATGGCAGTAACTACTTGCGAGATTGTTTGGTTACGTTGGCTTCTTGCAGATATGGGTGTTGATGTTTCGCAACCCACTCCATTGCATTGTGACAACAAAAGTGCGATGCAAATTGCGAAAAATTCGGTCTTTCACGAAAGGACGAAGCACATTGAGATTGACTGCCACTTCACTCGTCAACATCTGCAGCTCGGGACTATCTCGTTGCCTTTTGTACCTTCAGCTCTGCAGATTGCTGATATTTTCACCAAGGCTCTACCTGCATCGCGTTTTCGTTTCTTATGTGACAAACTCTCAATGCTTATTGCTGTTGCATTGTGAGTTTGAGGGGGGATGTTAGCTTAGCTTTATATTTGGGCCCGACCCGTTTGCTTTTAGGGTTTACTTGTTTTAGGGTTTTCTTGGCTTTATATAGCCGCTCTCGCTTCTTTGTAATTTATGCTTCTCTATTCAATAATACAATATACTTTTGGCTCTTAATCTTCACTCTAGAGGTTGATTTCCCTAGGATTAGCCGGTTGGAGTTGAATTTGGGGGTTTCTATTATGGATAGGGGAGTTTGGGTGGAGGATACTTGGGAATGGAAGTGGTCGTGGAGTCGAGAACCAAGGGGTAGAGCATTGGGGGAATTAGAAAACCTTGTAAGTAGGTTAAACGGGTGGAATCCGGTTAGGAACAAGAAGGATGTGTGGGGTTGGGATTTTGATTTGGCCAAAGGCTTCTCCGTTCAAAAACTTCGAGAGATCCTAGCGGATAGAGGTGACACGGGTGTAGGAGGAGGGGGGACGATGTGGGTTCCTTTCGTTCCGAAGAAAGTCAACGTTTTCATTTGGAGGCTTAAACGTGGTAGAATCCCCACAAGAGTGGCTCTCGACAAAATGGGTATCGACCTTCATACGGTTCTATGCCCAAGATGTGGATAATCGATTGAGGATCTCGATCACGCTCTTTTTAAGTGTAGTGAGGTTAATAGGTTATGGTTGCGGGTGGGGAAATGGTGGAATAAAGCAATATTTGGAATCGATTCGGTGGTGCAACTTCTACAAGAGGACGGGGATCTTATTCGTTCCCGTAAAAACAAAGCGTGGTGGGTCGGGGTAAAGTGGATCTTCCTTTACTTGATTTGGACTCAAAGAAATCGGTTGGTGTTTGACAATAACAAAAAACGTTTGGACGACTGCTTTTTTGAGTGGCAAAGAATTGCTTTCGAGTGGATAAACAGTAAGTCAAAGGAGGGCCTTTTAGATTGGGTCGAGTGGCTGTCCGGGACTGTTTAAGGCGTGTGAACGACTGTCCGGGGCTGTCGGATCCTTGACGGCTGTTTTATTTCAGATGTGTCGAACTGCTCTGTTGATTTTCAGGGGCTGTTGCCTGTTGGTAGTGGTCTTTGATCGTGAAGAAGTCAGTTTTTGCGGCGGTTTCGACTTCCTGTTGGCACAGAGGGGGATCGCTGCTCTACTGTTTTGCTTTCGTCTTCATTTGGTTCTTGTAGGTCGTTTTTTGTCGTTTTGTGCTCGTTCGTAAGTTGGGTTTGCTGCTCTTGGTCTGCTGGGGTTTGCTTCTCGCAATCCTGTTTGCGTCTTCTTTTTGCTGCTCCTTTTTGTTTTGCTGTTGTTGTTTGTTTGCTTCTTGGATGGTTTTGTACTTTTTGTTGTTTTGGTTGGTTTTATTGCAATGCTGCCTTTCAAAAAAAAGACTTTTAAGCCTATAACCCTCTTACTGTTGAGCAATGTCCCACATTGGACACAAAGTGAACTTGTAATATGCTTATAAGGGTCTTGGGCTACTCCACTCATTGCCAATTGGTTTTGAGTTGGAACCTCACAAACTTACATGGTATCAGAGCAAGGTTCACCCGTGGTTGGTCAAAAAGCCGCACGGACTCCATGTAACCCAAAGTATCCACGTGTTAGGCTGAAAAAGAACGCCACACGTGAGGGGGCGTGTTGAGCAATGTCCCACATTGGACACAAAGTGAACTTGTAATATGCTTATAAGGGTCTTGGGCTACTCCACTCATTGCCAATTGGTTTTGAGTTGCACATACTTACATGGTATCAGAGCAAGGTTCACCCGTGGTTGGTCAAAAAGCCGCACGGACTCCACGTAACCCAAAGTATACACGTGTTAGGCTAAAAAGAACGCTACACGTGAGGGGGCGTGTTGAGCAATGTCCCACATTGGACACAAAGTGAACTTGTAATATGCTTATAAGGGTCTTGGACTACTCCACTCATTGCCAATTGGTTTTAACTTACACTTACAATATTGGTTCCTTCTGAGGATGGTTCTATTTAAGACTATTAAGCCTATAGCCCTCTTACAATATTGGTTCCTTCTGAGGATGGTTTGGTACTCACTCTAGCCTTGCCATGAGGATTAATGTAGTGCTAGTAGCTAGCAAAACCATTTAATTTGTTTGTTATAATCTAAAAAAGTTCTTATTCTTAATGGACTTATTGTTTTTTTTTTCATTCTATGATTCTATATCTATGCTATCATTAAACATCCTTGTCAGAAAAATAGAGAGACTAGGTCTTTATTTGAGATAAAATGATAAAAACACAAAAATCCAAACCATTAATTGTCAAAACTAAACTTGATTTCTTATGCTCTAACAGTGATTACAACTAAAGCGGGTTTGCTTGGCATGGGTGATAATTTGCCAAAGCTCCTTTCCGTTTTGCTATTTAAAGAAAATGAGAAAAATCCCTTGACAACATCGAGAACATCAAACGTCACATTTATGTCATTAGTATTTTTTTCTCAAAAATAAAATAACAATTTTTATATTATTATTCAAAACAATAATTGTAACTCCAATAAAGTCTCCGATCACAACAAGGGGTCCAAGCTCCAAAATGTCAGCATTCAGTTTGTGGGGACAAAAGTTTTAAATTATTAATTAAATATTTAAGATGATAATTGCAGTGAAGTCAAATTCTATCTTTGTAAAACAACTAGATGAAATTAAGTAAACTAATTAAAAGGTGTTTGGTTTGGTGAATGTAATTTGATGGATTGAAATTTGTTAAATAGTTTAACTTTGAAAGAATTGAAATAAATTTGATGAAATTAAGTAAACTAGACGAAGTCAAATTCTATCTTTGTAAAATGAGAAATTATATTTCCTCCTACCTCTTTAGCTTATTCATTCTCGTATCTACTTCATCATTTGATAAGTGTTAAAATTTAGGAATAATATGAAGAAAGAGAATACGTACATTACACATGTCAAATGATGAAGTAAGTAAGATGATAGGTAGGCTAAAAAGGTAAGAGGAAATATTATTTCTCTTGTAAAATAACTAGCTAGATGAAATCAAGTAAACTAATTAAGAGGTGTTTGGTTTGGTGAATGTTATTTGATGGAATTGAAATTTGTCGAATAGTTTAACTTTGAAAGAATTATTGAAATAAATTCGATGGATTTTAATCATGCATTTTGGTTGTGTTTGATTGGATGGGATTGGAATGGTATTGTAAAAGGTAAGATGAACAAAAATTGAACCGAAACCGCAAAAAAACGAGAAACCAAAACTGAAAAAACCGAAAATCGAAAACGGTTCGTTTTGGTTTCCATCTAGATCGGGAAAAACCAAAACTGAAAAAAAAACGAGAAACCAAAGCCAAAAATCGAAAATGGTTCGGTTTTGGTTTTGGTATTGGTTTCCATCTCGACCCGGAAAAACCAAACCGAAACCAAAAAATATGAGAAACCAAAACCAAAAAATTGAAAAAAGAGAACTGAAAATCGAAAAAGTTTGGTTTCGTTTTGGTTTCCATCTCAACCAGAAAACCGAAATGAAACCAGAAAAAGCTGAGAAACTGAACTACTTAACGTGACAATATTATCATTTTAGTCCACATTTTGTTGATAACATGAGTGTCTATATTATCTAAAAGAAAATCAAAGTAAACAAATGGAATAAAATGTGTTAAACTTTTCGTGATTGCTTGACTGGTGGATTTATTTTATATTATCGCAGATTCCGGATCTTTAAATTTTCTTCCTTAAATTTATATTATTTTTCAAATAAGTTGCTTTGGTCAAATTTTGTTACAAATTAGTAAATTACTACCATACTATTTATTTATTAAAGAAGTTTAAATTTAAAATTTATATTTACCACATATAACTTGTAAAAATTTCATGCTTAAATTAGAGTGAATTACATATTTGGTCCCTCACGAATACCTACTTTTTGCTTTTCGTCCCTCCAAACGTAAAAGTACATCCTTGACCCCGAAATGAGTTTTTTTTGAACATATTGGTCCCTCCCTCTAACGACCGTTAAGTAGATGCCGTTAGTGGCACCATGTGCCCCTCACGTGAGGGGCAATTTCGTCTTTTTATGCATCATCTTCAACCTCATGTCTATCTTCAAGAATATTCATACCTAAATCTAAAAATATTCATACTTAATTCTAATTCTAAATCATAAAATTTTAAAATTATAAACTTATATAAATTCATGTATGAGATTAAAACCCAAAAATCAAACTTGGAAAGTTAACAATCAAACCATAAATAAATTATACATTTTTCTATCTTTATGGAAGAAACCATTTCAATCTCTCGTGTAGATGATCTTATCAATTCTCCACAATTATCTCCTTAAAACTCTCCTTCATTTTGTTTCTTCCAAAATGAATTGTCCCCTATTTTGATATATAATTAATTATTAAACATCCCCATTTAGTTTAAAAACAAAAAAACTTCTTAAATCACCCAATTTAGGTTTTTTTTAGGGTTTTACTTTTTACAGAAGTTTTAATGGCGATGGCTGGAGATGTGATTTTTGTACGCAAGTGACGGTGGTGGTTGGGGGTTTTGTGTTTTGCACCCTTTGAAGATGAAGATCTGTTCTCTCACGTCTTGATGATACGATGGAAATCCAGATCGATTCTCTTTCTTTCTCGATGAGCTTATGTCGATATCTTCCTTTTTTTTCGAAAATGAACCATTTGGAAACCCATATGTAGAAGATGATGTCGGCTAAAACTTATGTTCTTCATTCTTTTGAATGGTTTGCAGTTTTGTTCTTGCCTAGATACAAAACTAGTTTGAACCCAAATTCAGATTTATGTTTGAGTTCTTGCCCCTGTCCAGATTTGTTTGAAAGGTTTTTAGGGTTTTGATTTTAAGTATAAATTTGTATAAGTTTGTTTAGTTATGATTTCAGTATAAAGTTATTTTATTTTGGAATCATGATTTTAATTTCTTAATATTATCTTGATTTGGGTTTGAATATTCTTAGAATGGACGTTTTTAATTTGAGTATGAATGTTCTTGATTTTTCTATGAATATTCTTGGAGATTGATAGAGGTTGAAGAAGATGGGTGAAAAGACTAAATTGCCCCTCAAGTGAGGGGCACATGGTGCCACTAACGGCATCTACTTAACGGTCGTTAGAGGGAGGGACCAATATGTTCAAAAAAAACTCATTTCGGGGTCAAGGATGTACTTTTACGTTTGGAGGGACGAAAAGCAAAAAGTAGGTATTCGTGAGGGACCAAATATGTAATTCACTCCTTAAATTATTTAAAACTAACTAATAATCATCTTATACTAACTAACAATCATCTTATAAATACAAGCTTTGAACCCTACTAATACAGTAATTAAGATTCTTTTTTTTTCCTAATCTATGATCAATCAACAATATCAACCTTTGACTTGTATATCAAATCATTCATAAACGAAAATGGAAGGATTACGGAACAAAACATGATATATGATTTAGAGCTCAACTTCTCGACTTTAAAATTAAGACGTATATATATCGTGTGAAGTTACTTTATAATGCTTAGAGTGGATTACATTTTGGGTTGGTGACTACCGTGGATGTTAATTAAATAACTATTTCTTTTATATATTTTGAAAATGAAAATTATTTAGAAAAATTATTTATTTAACCATGGATGATCTTTAAGAAGTATTAATGGCTAAGGATTACGTTCGTAAAATGTCATACATCATCTTTTGCTATGAACCAAAACGATATCGGTGTTAACATAACCTATAAAATGCTTTTTCTTTAAACTGAACTTTTATAAGATTCTAATAGAAATTATATGATTATAAAAAGGATGATATAAGAATATTTTATAAACGTATATAATATACAATATAAATAAAAACAAAAAGATAAGGTTTCTTGACAAAATTAAACAAGTGGAGGGTACACTTAACACCGAAATCACTTGTGGGCAATATAATTTGCGCTGAAATGTGGGAAAGAGTGGTATGTGATTACCACCACTTGTAGGGTTTTTAAGTAGATAATTATTTCCCCTAAGACCTTAAAGAACACACACGCATATAGTTATATATATATATAGCTATATATATAGGGGTGGGTTCAAATGTGAACCACCTTTTCATTGTAAACCGTACGTACGAACGAATCTCAGCCACACATCTTGCGGTTACAATGGACGTGATCACGGAGGATTGACGCGATTCATGTGAGGGTAGGGATTATTAAAGGGGGGGGGGGGGGTTAAAGCCGTCTTTATTGACCGGATAAGTGGCTGAGATTCGTACTCATGTTCACAATGAAAAAGTGGTTAACATTTGAATTTTCCTCTCTCTATATATACATAAATATACATACACACACACACACACACACACATATATATATATATATATATATGATAATTTTAAAAAAAACATGAGGAGCAATCTCAGCCACTCATCTCGCGGTTACGGCATGGACGGACTTACTATAGTGCCCACGGTGGCATGGGCCACTGTATCGTTCCTCCGCCGTAGTGTAAAAATATATAAGATCGTGAAAGTGCTGCCGTATCAATTTACTGTGTGCCACCATATGTATTTTGAAAATACAATATGGACACAAACTCTCCTTGGTTGAGTTGGTTAGTGTCTTGCTTTTTAAAGGAGAGGTTATGGGTTCAAATCTTATTGAAATGATTTCTTTTCTTCAGTTTTTAGCTTTTAATATAATATTTATTATGTTTTTAAAAAATTGTAATAACAAAACTTGAACATGAGACTTTTTATTTAAAATTCGAAGAAACCAATCACTAAGCGAATATTGATTTAATAAAAAAATATTTCTACAAATGTTTCTTATAGGTAAATGGTGCCACCGTTAAAAAATTTCTCTAGGTCTGTTCCTTGGTTACGGTGTACGTGATCACCGAGGATTGACGCGATTCATGGGAGGGTAGAGATTATTAGAGGGGGGACCGGTCAAAATTGTCTTTGTTGACCGAGATGAGGGGAAGAGATTGCTTCTCACGTTTTCTTAAATTGATATGTTTTTCGTTTGAACCTCTCTCTCTCTCTCTCTCTCTATATATATATATATATATATATATATATATGATTTAGGTTCGCGTGAGACCAAACTGTTTCTGTGAGACCGCGTAAGACCAAGACCTAACGTATATAACTTCACAAAAAAAACACCATGAAGGTAAATAAAACTTGAATACGCATAACTAAAAACATTTTCGAGGTAAAATAAAATCCAAAACAAGGTAAAAAAACGAAACATTCATAGCTCAAATATATATTACTAATAATCAAATACAAACCATAAAAAGAAAAAGAACCATAAGCATTAATCTAGACCATTAAAAGAATTTTTTTTTGAACCACAAGTTAACGCACACACACGTTCTAGCTATATTGGGCCTTTTTACGGGTAATCCCACTAATCCACTGCGATCCAGTCCAACCTATGGCTAAACCCAACCGGCAGGTTTTTAGGAGCCCTGAAGGACCAGATCCAGAGCCTGGATATCTCAGTCCGTGGGATTCGAAGTGTGGCTTTCACTCCACACCAGTGTTTTAAAAACCGGTTGAATCGGCCCGGTCGAAGCCGTTAAACCGGAACCGGTGAAAGGACCGGTTCAATTGTGACCAGTTTTATGGCGTTTTAGGAACCGGATTGAACTGGACGGTTTAGTGGTTGAACCGTAGATCGAACCGGTAAAAAACCGGTTGACCCGTTTTATAAAAAAATATTACGTGTAAAACTTGTTATTATTATTATTTTAATGTTTTTTGATTAATGTAAAACTTATTGCAATGTATATTTTTAATGTTTTTTAACTTGTAGATATCAAATTATTGGTTTTATAAATATATGAACGTAAGAATATGGAAAAAACATAAAAATGTTTAGAACTGGTTGAACCGGTCGAACCGTGAACCGGTCATTACACCGGTTCAACTAAAAACCCGATTTTTAAAACATTGTTCCACACCCCCAAAGATGTTACATATCCAACTGAGCTAACCTCCTTTGATGTTAAAAGAAATTAATCAAAGGTTATTATAAATAAATGACATTTTTTATAATTTTAATGAATAATTTTGAAGTTTGAGGGTGGAACTTCAAACTTTATTATAAATCATCCTAGTCTTCATTGATACGACTCTAGGTCTCACGAGTCACGACCTCACATATAACACCCGTAAATTTTAAACCTTTTTTTTTTAAACTGATATTAAGAGAATATTCAAGAAAAAACCACTCATCTAATTAACCGTTTAGAAATAACCTTTCGTCTAAATAAGTAACTATCTAAAAATCCCTTAGGCTTTATAAAAATAAATGACTAAGTAAACTATCAGTAACTGGTCGGAATGCCAACGCCGGGATCGTCAAGCCGGAGCCTTGCGTTTATTCTTGCTCGTACTTGCACCTAAAAAAAATGGAAATATGATGGGGTAAGCACAACCGCTTAGTGAGCAAGTAATCACATACAATATATCACAACAAATATATATATATATATATATATATATCTCATCCACTTTAAAACATCACATCTTAACGGTTTCCCCGCTCTTCGGACCATCCCGCAGTCCGGCCTTAGTGGTTACCCACTCTTCGGATCGTCCCACGACCCGGCCCTAGTGGTTACCCACTCTTCGGGTCATCCCGCAACCCGGCCCAACATATCACATCAACATATATATCAATCACCATATAAAGCATGTAAAAACCCACTCACCTCGAAACCTCGATAAGCACGCGAAAAACAATATCCAAACACTTAATCAATTCACACGCAACAAATCTGAAAATTAAGTACCGAAATAAATCCTACAACCATTCCCTTACAATACTCGTTGACTTACACACACACGAGCGAAACTAATACACACAAGCTTGGTAAAACGATGTCCAATGACGCACGGGTCTAACCCGGTTGTCAGTTTGGCCCGCTAACCCGCTACCGGATAGCCGTGGCTTACCGTACAACTACCTCAAGGTTGCGGCAGCGATGACGAGAACTCGCCACCACCGCCGGACACAACAGATCACGGCAGCGGTAATAATTAAATCACTATGTAACATATGATAAAAGAAAGTTATCAAATACTATTGCATTCTTTATAAATCAATTTAAAATAAAATAGTGATTTCAAATTCCAAGTTTGTTGGAAACCGCAGCCGAGAATAATAACAACAACGGCAACCAGCTGTGGCAGCCCACCGCCGCCACCGGAGACAACACCATCGGCTCCAGCAGCGGGGGAAACTACCACCGCCGGCCACCCTTCCTAACAGCAACGGCAGTGGCAAAACCACCACCGCCGATCGCCAAGGACGACAACAACAACAACCGACGGCCTCGCCGGTGTTCGTATCATAACAGCAGCAGCGACGGTGGTGTATTACCACCATCACCGGAAAACACCGCAACAAATAGCAGTAGCGGTGGTACGAACCACCACCACCGCTGGTCACCGGAGAAACGCAAGCAGCAACAGCCCAAGGCTGTCGCCGGCCAGACCCAACACAGCAGTAGCGACGGTGGCGTTTCTGCCACCGCCGATCAGCCCTACAGCAGCAGATCGGCAGCCACAGTTGGCCACCGCCGCCGCACACAAAAACCACCACCACCGGCGATCGCGATGTGGGGAAGACAGCTGCTCGCCGGAGAGCTTCGCCGGCCAAGACCGGCGGTTCCTGGGTCTGTCATCGATACAAGAACGGAACTCACCTACAACGTCGACGATTCTTACACTCCGACGACGAAAAAACTTCTCCGGCGACCTCCTAAAACCCTCCGATAACTCTTTCTCTCTCGATCTTAATATCTCTCTCTCTCACTGATTTTTCTCTTTTATTCCAAGAATACTATGAATAAAGCTGCATGTCTATTCTTTATTTAAGGTAAAAAAAATAGGATAGGTATTAACTTAGGTAATTCTCTTATCCCAAACCCAATCTAACTTATCCACCTATAAAAAAATAATAAAAATAATAATGATAATAATGCTAATAACAATAATAATAATAATAATTATCTGATTTGGGGCATTACAACTCTCCCCCACTTATCGGGATTTCGTCCCCGAAATCAATCGTAGAAAAGCTCCGGGTAATGCTCTCGCATTTCAGCTTCCGGTTCCCAGGTCCACTCGGAACCCTTACGATGCTGCCACTGCACCTTAACGATTCCGATTTATTTACTTCGCAACCTTCTCACCTTACGATCTAACACTGCTACAGGCCTCTCGACGTAGTTCAGGCTCTCGTCTACCTGAATGTCGTCCAAACGAATGTGCGTCATCTCGTCGGCGAGACACTTGCGCAACTACGATACGTGAAACATACCTCTCGATCCTATATTATTGACACTGGTACTCCATGCCTCGATACCGCCTCCTTCACGTAAATCTCCGCTACCGTCAGCTTCCTTTCTTTCGTCTGGTCCACCATTGCATAAGCCAAGAAACCCGAACCTCCCCGCTGGGAGTACTTCCGTGCTTTCGTGACGGAACATAACAACATACTAACCCTTCTTCCCTTGCCGTACACTATCAGCTCTCCCCCACTCGGATTCTGGATCCGCACCAACTGACCCGCAACATCTGTCGTCGCCCGAATTGGAAACATCCAATCAATCCCAACAACCACGTCGATTCCGTTCATGGGGACGGGTATGAGGTTGATGCTGAACTGCACCCTGAAAATGTCGATGGTACACCCACGATACACGCGCCCGACTACATGCACCTCCTCCGCGGCTACGTCAATTTGCACAGTTTTGTCTAGCTTACCTAGCTTTATTTGGAAATCCTTCCAAAACCTATGCGACACATAGGACCAAGTGGCCCCCGTATCAAAAAGTACTAACGCAGGCTTTGGGGTTAACAGGGAAGATGTCTGTACCTCACATACAGCATGCTACTATCTATCTACACAAGGCAAGAATTTATTTGAATTAAACTTAACAAGGGTATACCTGTAATCACATCGAGTGCCGCCTGAGCCTCCTCAGCAGTCATCTGGAAAGCCCGTCCTCGTGTAACAGGTCCGCTCTTCCCCGTAGTGGTACCATCAGTAATCCTAAGCGTCGCTGGGGCCGGGGCCTGAACTGGTGCTCCATTCAGCTGGGGGCGATGGGGCTTGATATGCCCGGGCTGGTAGTAGTGAAAGCATGTCTTCACTGTCTCCTTGCAATCGTGACTGAAATGGCCCGGCTTGCCACACTTGTAGCATGACAACTCATGTGCCCTACACTCACCCCTGTGGTTCCGCCCACATTTGCTGCAAGCTGCAGGTTCGCTCTTAGAATCGCCCTTCGCTCCCTTATACTTCTTAACCGGCCCCGACTGATCATCTGCCTTACGCTTCCCCTGCCGCTTCTCTTCCAGATGAATCTCCTGAGCTCTCGCTGTCTCCACCATGTCGCTAAAGGTCTTGCACCTCTTCGTGGTTACTGCCCCCTTAATTTCTGTCTTCAGAACCCCTAAGTATCGAGCCATCTTCAGGGACTCGGCGTTCGCATAACCCGGTACGAAAAGAAGCTTTTCTAGAAATTTGGCGATGATCTCATTCACAGTCTCAGTCGTCTGAGTTAGGTTCAGGAACTCAGCTGCTATCCGCTCTTTCTCAATGCTAGGAGCGAATTCCTCATCGAACATAACCTTAAACTCCTCCCAAGTCAGTGCAGTGATCTGCGCCTCCGAAAGTCTCTTAAGGACCAGGTCCCACCAATCTTTAGCCGCATTCCGGAGTAGGTTCACCGCAAAAATAACCTTCGAGCCCGCCGGGCATCCGCTGGTGCGGAAAGCCCCCTCCACAGCCGAATACTAGCGATAGCAAGCCACGGGGTCCTTCTGCCCCTCGAAGAATGGTGGTTTGCATGTCATGAAGTCCTTATAGGTGACCGCCCGACTCTGAGACTGTGCCGTGCTCCCGCTCCCCGAACTCCGTGCCGTAAGAGATGCATCGATACGCTGATCCAGGGTCTGAACTAGCTCATCCCTCATCTGGTAAAATAGCCCTGGCAGCGTTTGCTGCAGAATCGCTGTAATTTGAGCAGCAAGCTGGTCTGCCTGCTCGGCCTCACTCCCACTGGGATTATTCCTAGTTTGCACCATTCTGAGGGTGCAAGAGAATCTTAGGTCCTAACTACGATAAGGCAGTTTAAAATTACATCGCGATGCCTAACCGTATCTTTAAGCTACTAGTGCTCATGCAAGTATCTACCTCTAGTCTTAGTGCGCATGCAAATCATAGATAAGTTCACACCTTCCACATAAGTACTATGCATATTAGCTAACCACATAAATGCTCATCCCTAACTGTCATCAATGAGTTAAAGTCTCCAGGACTTAATCAATCCCAACACTACACAGGTGTTTATAGTAACACTATTATTGGCGCCGTATTACTATAACCATCCATTCATGATAGTCAAATCAGGATCACCGGGCACCAATCACACAAGAACATGCCCAATGACCCATCATCAACATACCAAGGTGTCTACGTTTGGGTTTGATACCATCCTACCTAAACCTTAACTTATCGACTAAGCAGGTACTCGCAAACATAACACTATTCCACAGAACTCATTATATCAATCCATATAATACTATGCATAATAACATGTATCCTCATACACAATTTACTTCTACTTCATGTGTGTATATATATATAAATTTAAAAGCTCAACTATTGTTCACCTCCGTCTTGACGGTTCCGCTGGCCATTCCGATCCTAACTACTCCCAAAATCACCTAGTTTAAGTCCAACCACACACACACCCACTAGTGTGTATGCTGATTCTCTTAAACCTAGGATCTGATACCAAGTTATAACACCCGTAAATTTTAAACCTTTTTTTTTAAACTGATATTAAGAGAATATTCAAGAAAAAACCACTCATCTAATTAACCGTTTAGAAATAACCTTTCGTCTAAATAAGTAACTATCTAAAAATCCCTTAGGCTTTATAAAAATAAATGACTAAGTAAACTATCAGTAACTGGTCGGAATGCCAACGCCGGGATCGTCAAGCCGGAGCCTTGCCTTTATCCTTGCTCGTACTTGCACCTAAAAAAAATGGAAATATGATGGGGTAAGCACAACCGCTTAGTGAGCAAGTAATCACATACAATATATCGCAACAAATATATATATATATATATATATATATATCATCCACTTTAAAACATCACATCTTAACGGTTTCCCCGCTCTTCGGACCATCTCGCAGTCCGGCCTTAGTGGTTACCCACTCTTCGGATCGTCCCACGACCCGGCCCTAGTGGTTACCCACTCTTCGGGTCATCCCGCAACCCGGCCCAACATATCACATCAACATATATATCAATCACCATATAAAGCATGTAAAAACCCACTCACCTCGAAACCTCGATAAGCACGCGAAAAACAATATCCAAACACTCAATCAATCCACACGCAACAAATCTGAAAATTAAGTACCGAAATAAATCCTACAACCATTCCCTTACAATACTCGTTGACTTACACACACACGAGCGAAACTAATACACACAAGCTTGGTAAAACGATGTCCAATGACGCACGGGTCTAACCCGGTTGTCAGTTTGGCCCGCTAACCCCCTACCGGATAGCTGTGGCTTACCGTACAACTACCTCAAGGTTGCGGCAGCGATGACGAGAACTCGCCACCACCGCCGGACACAACAGATCACGGCAGCGGTAATAATTAAATCACTATGTAACATATGATAAAAGAAAGTTATCAAATACTATTGCATTCTTTATAAATCAATTTAAAATAAAATAGTGATTTCAAATTCCAAGTTTGTTGGAAACCGCATCCGAGAATAATAACAACAACGGCAACCAGCTGTGGCAGCCCACCGCCGCCGCCGGAGACAACACCATCGGCTCCAGCAGCGGGGGAAACTACCACCGCCGGCCACCCTTCCTAACAGCAACGGCAGTGGCAAAACCACCACCGCCGATCGCCAAGGATGACAACAACAACAACCGACCGCCTCGCCGGTGTTCGTATCATAACAGCAGCAGCGACGGTGGTGTATTACCACCATCACCGGAAAACACCGCAACAAATAGCAGTAGCGGTGGTACGAACCACCACCACCGCTGGTCACCGGAAAAAATGGAAATATGATGGGGTAAGCACAACCGCTTAGTGAGCAAGTAATCACATACAATATATCACAACAAATATATATATATATATATATATATATATATATATATATATCATCCACTTTAAAACATCACATCTTAACGGTTTCCCCGCTCTTCGGACCATCCCGCAGTCCGGCCTTAGTGGTTACCCACTCTTCGGATCGTCCCACGACCCGGCCCTAGTGGTTACCCACTCTTCGGGTCATCCCGCAACCCGGCCCAACATATCACATCAACATATATATCAATCACCATATAAAGCATGTAAAAACCCACTCACCTCGAAACCTCGATAAGCACGCGAAAAACAATATCCAAACACTTAATCAATTCACACGCAACAAATCTGAAAATTAAGTACCGAAATAAATCCTAGAACCATTCCCTTACAATACTCGTTGACTTACACACACACGAGCGAAACTAATACACACAAGCTTGGTAAAACGATGTCCAATGACGCACGGGTCTAACCCGGTTGTCAGTTTGGCCCGCTAACCCGCTACCGGATAGCCGTGGCTTACCGTACAACTACCTCAAGGTTGCGGCAGCGATGACGAGAACTCGCCACCACCGCCGGACACAACAGATCACGGCAGCGGTAATAATTAAATCACTATGTAACATATGATAAAAGAAAGTTATCAAATACTATTGCATTCTTTATAAATCAATTTAAAATAAAATAGTGATTTCAAATTCCAAGTTTGTTGGAAACCGCAGCCGAGAATAATAACAACAACGGCAACCAGCTGTGGCAGCCCACCGCCGCCACCGGAGACAACACCATCGGCTCCAGCAGCGGGGGAAACTACCACCGCCGGCCACCCTTCCTAACAGCAACGGCAGTGGCAAAACCACCACCGCCGATCGCCAAGGACGACAACAACAACAACCGACGGCCTCGCCGGTGTTCGTATCATAACAGCAGCAGCGACGGTGGTGTATTACCACCATCACCGGAAAACACCGCAACAAATAGCAGTAGCGGTGGTACGAACCACCACCACCGCTGGTCACCGGAGAAACGCAGCAGCAACAGCCCAAGGTTGTCGCCGGCCAGACCCAACACAGCAGTAGCGACGGTGGCGTTTCTGCCACCGCCGATCAGCCCTACAGCAGCAGATCGGCAGCCACAGTTGGCCACCGCCGCCGCACACAAAAACCACCACCACCGGCGATCGCGATGTGGGGAAGACAGCTGCTCGCCGGAGAGCTTCGCCGGCCAAGACCGGCGGTTCCTGGGTCTGTCATCGATACAAGAACGGAACTCACCTACAACGTCGACGATTCTTACACTCCGACGACGAAAAAACTTCTCCGGCGACCTCCTAAAACCCTCCGATAACTCTTTCTCTCTCGATCTTAATATCTCTCTCTCTCACTGATTTTTCTCTTTTATTCCAAGAATACTATGAATAAAGCTGCAAGTCTATTCTTTATTTAAGGTAAAAAAATAGGATAGGTATTAACTTAGGTAATTCTCTTATCCCAAACCCAATCTAACTTATCCACCTATAAAAAAATAATAAAAATAATAAAAATAATAATGATAATAATGCTAATAACAATAATAATAATAATTATCTGATTTGGGGCATTACAACTCTCCCCCACTTATCGGGATTTCGTCCCCGAAATCAATCGTAGAAAAGCTCCGGGTAATGCTCTCGCATTTCAGCTTCTGGTTCCCAGGTCCACTCGGAACCCTTACGATGCTGCCACTGCACCTTAACGATTCCGATTTATTTACTTCGCAACCTTCTCACCTTACGATCTAACACTGCTACAGGCCTCTCGACGTAGTTCAGGCTCTCGTCTACCTGAATGTCGTCCAAAGGAATGTGCGTCGTCTCGTCGGCGAGACACTTGCGCAACTACGATACGTGAAACATACCTCTCGATCCTATATTATTGACACTGGTACTCCATGCCTCGATACCGCCTCCTTCACGTAAATCTCCGCTACCGTCAGCTTCCTTTCTTTCGTCTGGTCCACCATTGCATAAGCCAAGAAACCCGAACCTCCCCGCTGGGAGTACTTCTGTGCTTCCGTGACGGAACATAACAACATACTAACCCTTCTTCCCTTGCCGTACACTATCAGCTCTCCCCCACTCGGATTCTGGATCCGCACCAACTGACCCGCAACATCTGTCGTCGCCCGAATTGGAAACATCCAATCAATCCCAACAACCACGTCGATTCCGTTCATGGGGACGGGTATGAGGTTGATGCTGAACTGCACCCTGAAAATGTCGATGGTACACCCACGATACACGCGCCCGACTACATGCACCTCCTCCGCGGCTACGTCAATTTGCACAGTTTTGTCTAGCTTACCTAGCTTTATTTGGAAATCCTTCCAAAACCTATGCGACACATAGGACCAAGTGGCCCCCGTATCAAAAAGTACTAACGCAGGCTTTGGGGTTAACAGGGAAGATGTCTGTACCTCACATACAGCATGCTACTATCTATCTACACAAGGCAAGAATTTATTTGAATTAAACTTAACAAGGGTATACCTGTAATCACATCGAGTGCCGCCTGAGCCTCCTTAGCAGTCATCTGGAAAGCCCGTCCTCGTGTAACAGGTCCGCTCTTCCCCGTAGTGGTACCATCAGTAATCCTAAGCGTCGCTGGGGCCGGGGCCTGAACTGGTGCTCCATTCAGCTGGGGGCGATGGGGCTTGATATGCCCGGGCTGGTAGTAGTGAAAGCATGTCTTCACTGTCTCCTTGCAATCGTGACTGAAATGGCCCGGCTTGCCACACTTGTAGCATGACAACTCATGTGCCCTACACTCACCCCTGTGGTTCCGCCCACATTTGCTGCAAGCTGCAGGTTCGCTCTTAGAATCGCCCTTCGCTCCCTTATACTTCTTAACCGGCCCCGACTGATCATCTGCCTTACGCTTCCCCTGCCGCTTCTCTTCCAGATGAATCTCCTGAGCTCTCGCTATCTCCACCATGTCGCTAAAGGTCTTGCACCTCTTCGTGGTTACTGCCCCCTTAATTTCTGTCTTCAGAACCCCTAAGTATCGAGCCATCTTCAGGGACTCGGCGTTCGCATAACCCGGTACGAAAAGAAGCTTTTCTAGAAATTTGGCGATGATCTCATTCACAGTCTCAGTCGTCTGAGTTAGGTTCAGGAACTCAGCTGCTATCCGCTCTTTCTCAATGCTAGGAGCGAATTCCTCATCGAACATAACCTTAAACTCCTCCCAAGTCAGTGCAGTGATCTGCGCCTTCGAAAGTCTCTTAAGGACCAGGTCCCACCAATCTTTAGCCGCATTCCGGAGTAGGTTCACCGCAAAAAGAACCTTCGAGCCCGCCGGGCATCCGCTGGTGCGGAAAGCCCCCTCCACAGCCGAATACTAGCGATAGCAAGCAACGGGGTCCTTCTGCCCCTCGAAGAATGGTGGTTTGCATGTCATGAAGTCCTTATAGGTGACCGCCCGACTCTGAGACTGTGTCGTGCTCCCGCTCCCCGAACTCCGTGCCGTAAGAGATGCATCGATACGCTGATCCAGGGTCTGAACTAGCTCATCCCTCATCTGGTCAAATAGCCCTGGCAGCGTTTGCTGCAGAATCGCTGTAATTTGAGCAGCAAGCTGGTCTGCCTGCTCGGCCTCACTCCCACTGGGATTATTCCTAGTTTGCACCATTCTGAGGGTGCAAGAGAATCTTAGGTCCTAACTACGATAAGGCAGTTTAAAATTACATCGCGATGCCTAACCGTATCTTTAAGCTACTAGTGCTCATGCAAGTATCTACCTCTAGTCTTAGTGCGCATGCAAATCATAGATAAGTTCACACCTTCCACATAAGTACTATGCATATTAGCTAACCACATAAATGCTCATCCCTAACTGTCATCAATGAGTTAAAGTCTCCAGGACTTAATCAATCCCAACACTACACAGGTGTTTATAGTAACACTATTATTGGCGCCGTATTACTATAACCATCCATTCATGATAGTCAAATCAGGATCACCGGGCACCAATCACACAAGAACATGCCCAATGACCCATCATCAACATACCAAGGTGTCTACGTTTGGGTTTGATACCATCCTACCTAAACCTTAACTTATCGACTAAGCAGGTACTCGCAAACATAACACTATTCCACAGAACTCATTATATCAATCCATATAATACTATGCATAATAACATGTATCCTCATACACAATTTACTTCTACTTCATGTGTGTATATATATATATATATATATATAAATTTAAAAGCTCAACTATTGTTCACCTCCGTCTTGACGGTTCCGCTGGCCATTCCGATCCTAACTACTCCCAAAATCACCTAGTTTAAGTCCAACCACACACACACCCACTAGTGTGTATGCTGATTCTCTTAAACCTAGGCTCTGATACCAAGTTATAACACCCGTAAATTTTAAACCTTTTTTTTTAAAAACTGATATTAAGAGAATATTCAAGAAAAAACCACTCATCTAATTAACCGTTTAGAAATAACCTTTCGTCTAAATAAGTAACTATCTAAAAATCCCTTAGGCTTTATAAAAATAAATGACTAAGTAAACTATCAGTAACTGGCCGGAATGCCAACGCCGGGATCGTCAAGCCGGAGCCTTGCCTTTATCCTTGCTCGTACTTGCACCTAAAAAAAATGGAAATATGATGGGGTAAGCACAACCGCTTAGTGAGCAAGTAATCACATACAATATATCGCAACAAATATATATATATTATATATATATATCATCCACTTTAAAACATCACGTCTTAACGGTTTCCCCGCTCTTCGGACCATCTCGCAGTCCGGCCTTAGTGGTTACCCACTCTTCGGATCGTCCCACGACCCGGCCCTAGTGGTTACCCACTCTTCGGGTCATCCCGCAACCCGGCCCAACATATCACATCAACATATATATCAATCACCATATAAAGCATGTAAAAACCCACTCACCTCGAAACCTCGATAAGCACGCGAAAAACAATATCCAAACACTCAATCAATCCACACGCAACAAATCTGAAAATTAAGTACCGAAATAAATCCTACAACCATTCCCTTACAATACTCGTTGACTTACACACACACGAGCGAAACTAATACACACAAGCTTGGTAAAACGACGTCCAATGACGCACGGGTCTAACCCGGTTGTCAGTTTGGCCCGCTAACCCCCTACCGGATAGTTGTGGCTTACCGTACAACTACCTCAAGGTTGCGGTAGCGATGACGAGAACTCGCCACCACCGCCGGACACAACAGATCACGGCAGCGGTAATAATTAAATCACTATGTAACATATGATAAAAGAAAGTTATCAAATACAATTGCATTCTTTATAAATCAATTTAAAATAAAATAGTGATTTCAAATTCCAAGTTTGTTGGAAACCGCAGCCGAGAATAATAACAACAACGGCAACCAGCTGTGGCAGCCCACCGCCGCCGCCGGAGACAACACCATCGGCTCCAGCAGCGGGGAAACTACCACCGCCGGCCACCCTTCCTAACAGCAACGGCAGTGGCAAAACCACCACCACCGATCGCCAAGGATGACAACAACAACAACCGACCGCCTCGCCGGTGTTCGTATCATAACAGCAGCAGCGACGGTGGTGTATTACCACCATCACCGGAAAACACCGCAACAAATAGCAGTAGCGGTGGTACGAACCACCACCACCGCTGGTCACCGGAAAAAATGGAAATATGATGGGGTAAGCACAACCGCTTAGTGAGCAAGTAATCACATACAATATATCACAACAAATATATATATATATATATATCATCCACTTTAAAACATCACATCTTAACGGTTTCCCCGCTCTTCGGACCATCCCGCAGTCCGGCCTTAGTGGTTACCCACTCTTCGGATCGTCCCACGACCCGGCCCTAGTGGTTACCCACTCTTCGGGTCATCCCGCAACCCGGCCCAACATATCACATCAACATATATATCAATCACCATATAAAGCATGTAAAAACCCACTCACCTCGAAACCTCGATAAGCACGCGAAAAACAATATCCAAACACTTAATCAATTCACACGCAACAAATCTGAAAATTAAGTACCGTAATAAATCCTAGAACCATTCCCTTACAATACTCGTTGACTTACACACACACGAGCGAAACTAATACACACAAGCTTGGTAAAACGATGTCCAATGACGCACGG
This sequence comes from Centaurea solstitialis, assembly GCA_030169165.1. NCBI lineage: Eukaryota > Viridiplantae > Streptophyta > Magnoliopsida > Asterales > Asteraceae > Centaurea > Centaurea solstitialis. Next base: position 39,366,608 of record CM058041.1, on the reverse strand, counting down.
GTCTAACCCGGTTGTCAGTTTGGCCCGCTAACCCGCTACCGGATAGCCGTGGCTTACCGTACAACTACCTCAAGGTTGCGGCAGCGATGACGAGAACTCGCCACCACCGCCGGACACAACAGATCACGGCAGCGGTAATAATTAAATCACTATGTAACATATGATAAAAGAAAGTTATCAAATACTATTGCATTCTTTATAAATCAATTTAAAATAAAATAGTGATTTCAAATTCCAAGTTTGTTGGAAACCGCAGCCGAGAATAATAACAACAACGGCAACCAGCTGTGGCAGCCCACCGCCGCCACCGGAGACAACACCATCGGCTCCAGCAGCGGGGGAAACTACCACCGCCGGCCACCCTTCCTAACAGCAACGGCAGTGGCAAAACCACCACCGCCGATCGCCAAGGACGACAACAACAACAACCGACGGCCTCGCCGGTGTTCGTATCATAACAGCAGCAGCGAAGGTGGTGTATTACCACCATCACCTGAAAACACCGCAACAAATAGCAGTAGCGGTGGTACGAACCACCACCACCGCTGGTCACCGGAGAAACGCAGCAGCAACAGCCCAAGGCTGTCGCCGGCCAGACCCAACACAGCAGTAGCGACGGTGGCGTTTCTGCCACCGCCGATCAGCCCTACAGCAGCAGATCGGCAGCCACAGTTGGCCACCGCCGCCGCACACAAAAACCACCACCACCGGCGATCGCGATGTGGGGAAGACAGCTGCTCGCCGGAGAGCTTCGCCGGCCAAGACCGGCGGTTCCTGGGTCTGTCATCGATACAAGAACGGAACTCACCTACAACGTCGACGATTCTTACACTCCGACGACGAAAAAACTTCTCCGGCGACCTCCTAAAACCCTCCGATAACTCTTTCTCTCTCGATCTTAATATCTCTCTCTCTCACTGATTTTTCTCTTTTATTCCAAGAATACTATGAATAAAGCTGCATGTCTATTCTTTATTTAAGGTAAAAAAAATAGGATAGGTATTAACTTAGGTAATTCTCTTATCCCAAACCCAATCTAACTTATCCACCTATAAAAAAATAATAAAAATAATAATGATAATAATGCTAATAACAATAATAATAATAATTATCTAATTTGGGGCATTACAACTCTCCCCCACTTATCGGGATTTCGTCCCCGAAATCAATCGTAGAAAAGCTCCGGGTAATGCTCTCGCATTTCAGCTTCCGGTTCCCAGGTCCACTCGGAACCCTTACGATGCTGCCACTGCACCTTAACGATTCCGATTTATTTACTTCGCAACCTTCTCACCTTACGATCTAACACTGCTACAGGCCTCTCGACATAGTTCAGGCTCTCGTCTACCTGAATGTCGTCCAAAGGAATGTGCGTCTCTCGTCGACGAGACACTTGCGCAACTACGATACGTGAAACATACCTCTCGATCCTATATTATTGACACTGGTACTCCATGCCTCGATACCGCCTCCTTCACGTAAATCTCCGCTACCGTCGGCTTCCTTTCTTTCGTCTGGTCCACCATTGCATAAGCCAAGAAACCCGAACCTCCCCTCTGGGAGTACTTCCGTGCTTTTGTGACGGAATGTCAGGATCGAATTAACAAGAACAAGAAATAAGAACCAAGATCTATTAAGGAAGTCGCGGAATAACACCTTAATATTTAGCAACAAGAAAACAATAAAGAATTGAAAATCACTTGTATAGAAATCGAATGATTACAATCAAAGCCCCAATTTGCTTGAAAAAATTCAAACAAACGTACAATACTTCTCTATTGTAGGGATCAAGAATTTATCTTGAGGCTTAAACTTTCTATCACTCTATATCTCTCAATTCATATCGAATAGACTAGACAACTAATCTATTTATACAAGACTTGATTACAAAGATAATTACAAAAAAATAAATTGATCTTCTAAATCTTCATTATCTTCAGAATCTTGGTAGATATCTTCATTCCATAAAAAATCAATCTCTTGAATTCATTCCATAATTATCTTCAAGTCTTTGTCTTTATCTTCAAGCAAAATCCTTTCCTTATCTTTCTCTTCAAGTAATCTTCTTTCCTTATCTCGGATGAGCAGTAGTAACGAGCAGTAGTAACGAGCAGTGGTAATTAACGAGCAGTGGTAACCAGCAGTAGTAACCAGCAATGGTAACCAGCAGTGCTAACTTTTGTACTAGCAGTGGTAACCAGCAGTGGTAACTTTTGTACTAGCAGTGGTAACCAGCAGTGGTAACTCACATCAGCAATAGTAACCATTACTACTTCTTTAATACTCAGCAATAGTAACTCCAAAAACCTAACAATCTCCCCCTAACTTAACTTCTTAAATCAAAGAGTTAAGTTTCTTTGGTTTTTGTTACTGTTGTTGTCTGAACCACTTTCTCACTTTCAAACTCCCCCTTAACTCCAGATCCCATCATATCAGTCTTTGCAGATTTAGAGATTTGATTCTCCCCCTTTTGAGGTACCCATACTGATGCGGTTTTGAGTTGCCCATTGGCATCAACATACTTAAACTCTTTCAATTTTGAGCTTTTAGGATCAACAGAGTTTGGAATTATATGGCTTGAATACTTTGTCATAATTATGGGATTAGCAACATTAACTGTAGTATCAGTACTAACAGTTTTAGTTACTTTTGGCACCCAAACTTTGACAAATCTGTTTGCTTTCTTCACTTCCTTTTTGTTTTGAAAACTCTTTTCAGATCTAGCAAACTTATTTTGAATGTGAGGTTTTGAAAAACTTTTCTTTTTGAAAGAAGGTCTCGCATTCTTAGCCATGTGGTTCAAACTTTGAAATCTGTTACCAAAAGAGTTAGAAAATTTATTTTGAAAGTTTGCTCTTTGGTTAACAGGATTAAAATAACAGTGTTTGGCTAAATGATTCAACTTGCAACAAATAAAACAAGGCTTTGGCCTATTGATTTTTTCTAGATCAATACCTTGTTTTTGAGCCCACTGTTTATTCCAATTTCTCTGATTTCCCCTTATTTTCTCATTGGCTTGGGGCTTTTTCTGTTGACAAGTACAGGAATTTTCAACACTGGTTTTTTCCCTGCACTTTCTTCGTCTTCTTCTTGGATGGCTTGGTCTTTTTACTTTTACTTTCCGGCTCATCTTTTTCAACAGCATCTGGGAGATCCGTTTCTGTAGATCTTTCAGGCATCTCTTCGTCTACATGCCTTTCAAGTAGGTCAGTAGTGGGAGGAATATAGTTGTTGTTGTAGGGTGGTGGAGTGGCGTTGTATCCTATCCCTCTCTTCAGATCATCATAAACTTGAGATTTGAGAAAATCATCCATTGATTTAGAAGCTTTGGAGAACTTTTCAAGGTCTGACTTGGCCTTTTCTAGTTCACTTCTAACCTTTTCTAGTTCATCCCCAGATTTGGTCAACTTAATCTCATATTGTTTCTTCTCCCACCTCCAATAGTTATAATCATACTCAAACTGAAGCTCATTAGCTTGATATGCTTTGATCTTTTCTTCAAAATTTTCTACAATCAAAATATACTCTCTTTTGTCCTGTTCTAGTCTTTTCAGTTTATCACACATCTCTTGGGTGTTCTCTCTGTACTTCTTAAAAGTATCAAGACAGGCTTTAGAGCAAAGTTTAGATTGTACCTCAGTTGGAATTTCTGCACCGTTGGTACTCACCATGTTTTTCATTGATGAATAGAGATAAGCTTCACGAACAAATTGTTTTCTTGTTGAATCTTGGATCTAGAAACCGATAGCTCTGATACCACTTGTCAGGATCGAATTAACAAGAACAAGAAATAAGAACCAAGATCTATTAAGGAAGTCGCGGAATAACACCTTAATATTTAGCAACAAGAAAACAATAAAGAATTGAAAATCACTTGTATAGAAATCGAATGATTACAATCAAAGCCCCAATTTGCTTGAAAAAATTCAAACAAACGTACAATACTTCTCTATTGTAGGGATCAAGAATTTATCTTGAGGCTTAAACTTTCTATCACTCTATATCTCTCAATTCATATCGAATAGACTAGACAACTAATCTATTTATACAAGACTTGATTACAAAGATAATTACAAAAAAATAAATTGATCTTCTAAATCTTCATTATCTTCAGAATCTTGGTAGATATCTTCATTCCATAAAAAATCAATCTCTTGAATTCATTCCATAATTATCTTCAAGTCTTTGTCTTTATCTTCAAGCAAAATCCTTTCCTTATCTTTCTCTTCAAGTAATCTTCTTTCCTTATCTCGGATGAGCAGTAGTAACGAGCAGTAGTAACGAGCAGTGGTAATTAACGAGCAGTGGTAACCAGCAGTAGTAACCAGCAGTGGTAACCAGCAGTGCTAACTTTTGTACTAGCAGTGGTAACCAGCAGTGGTAACTTTTGTACTAGCAGTGGTAACCAGCAGTGGTAACTCACATCAGCAATAGTAACCATTACTACTTCTTTAATACTCAGCAATAGTAACTCCAAAAACCTAACACGGAACATAACAACATACTAACCCTTCTTCCATTGCCGTACACTATCAGCTCTCCCCCACTCGGATTCTGGATCCGCAGCAACTGACCCGCAACATCTGTCGTCGCCCGAATTGGAAACATCCAATCAATCCCAACAACCACGTCGATTCCGTTCATGGGGACGGGTATGAGGTTGATGCTGAACTGCACCCTGAAAATGTCGATGGTACACCCACGATACACGCGCCCGACTACATGTACCTCCTCCGCGGCTACGTCAATTTGCACAGTTTTGTCTAGCTTACCTAGCTTTATTTGGAAATCCTTCCAAAACCTATGCGACACATAGGACCAAGTGGCCCCCGTATCAAAAAGTAGTAACGCAGGCTTTGGGGTTAACAGGGAAGATGTCTGTACCTCACATACAGCATGCTACTATCTATCTACACAAGGCAAGAATTTATTTGAATTAAACTTAACAAGGGTATACCTATAATCACATCGAGTGCCGCCTGAGCCTCCTCAGCAGTCATCTGGAAAGCCCGTCCTCGTGTAACAGGTCCGCTCTTCCCCGTAGTGGTACCATCAGTAATCCTAAGCGTCGCTGGGGCCGGGGCCTGAACTGGTGCTCCATTCAGCTGGGGGCGATGGGGCTTGATATGCCCGGGCTGGTAGCAGTGAAAGCATGTCTTCACTGTCTCCTTGCAATCGTGACTGAAATGGCCCGGCTTGCCACACTTGTAGCATGACAACTCATGTGCCCTACACTCACCCCTGTGGTTCCGCCCACATTTGCTGCAAGCTGCAGGTTCGCTCTTAGAATCGCCCTTCGCTCCCTTATACTTCTTAACCGGCCGCGACTGATCATCTGCCTTACGCTTCCCCTGCCGCTTCTCTTCCAGATGAATCTCCTGAGCTCTCGCTGTCTCCACCATGTCGCTAAAGGTCTTGCACCTCTTCGTGGTTACTGCCCCCTTAATTTCTGTCTTCAGAACCCCTAAGTATCGAGCCATCTTCAGGGACTCGGCGTTCGCATAACCCGTACGAAAAGAAGCTTTTCTAGAAATTTGGCGATGATCTCATTCACAGTCTCAGTCGTCTGAGTTAGGTTCAGGAACTCAGCTGCTGTCCGCTCTTTCTCAATGCTAGGAGCGAATTCCTCATCGAACATAACCTTAAACTCCTCCCAAGTCAGTGCAGTGACCTGCGCCTCCGAAAGTCTCTTAAGGACCAGGTCCCACCAATCTTTAGCCGCATTCCGGAGTAGGTTCACCGCAAAAAGAACCTTCGAGCCCGCCGGGCATCCGCTGGTGCGGAAAGCCCCCTCCACAGCCGAATACCAGCGATAGCAAGCAACGGGGTCCTTCTGCCCCTCGAAGAATGGTGGTTTGCATGTCATGAAGTCCTTATAGGTGACCGCCCGACTCTGAGACTGTGCCGTGCTCCCGCTCCCCGAACTCCGTGCCGTAAGAGATGCATCGATACGCTGATCCAGGGTCTGAACTAGCTCATCCCTCATCTGGTCAAATAGCCCTGGCAGCGTTTGCTGCAGAATCGCTGTAATTTGAGCAGCAAGCTGGTCTGCCTGCTCGGCCCTCACTCCCACTGGGATTATTCCTAGTTTGCACCATTCTGAGGGTGCAAGAGAATCTTAGGTCCTAACTACGATAAGGCAGTTTAAAATTACATCGCGATGCCTAACCGTATCTTTAAGCTACTAGTGCTCATGCAAGTATCTACCTCTAGTCTTAGTGCGCATGCAAATCATAGATAAGTTCACACCTTCCACATAAGTACTATGCATATTAGCTAACCACATAAATGCTCATCCCTAACTGTCATCAATGAGTTAAAGTCTCCAGGACTTAATCAATCCCAACACTACACAGGTGTTTATAGTAACACTATTATTGGCGCCGTATTACTATAACCATCCATTCATGATAGTCAAATCAGGATCACCGGGCACCAATCAAACAAAAACATGCCCAATGACCCATCCTCAACATACCAAGGTGTCTACGTTTGGGTTTGATACCATCCTACCTAAACCTTAACTTATCGACTAAGCAGGTACTCGCAAACATAACACTATTCCACAGAACTCATTATATCAATCCATATAATACTATGCATAATAACATGTATCCTCATACACAATTTACTTCTACTTCATGCGTGTATATATATATATATATAAATTTAAAAGCTCAACTATTGCTCACCTCCGTCTTGACGGTTCCGCTGGCCATTCCGATCCTAACTACTCCCAAAATCACCTAGTTTAAGTCCAACCACACACACACCCACTAGTGTGTATGCTGATTCTCTTAAACCTAGGCTCCGATACCAAGTTATAACACCCGTAAATTTTAAACCTTTTTTTAAACTGATATTAAGAGAATATTCAAGAAAAACCACTCATTTAATTAACCGTTTAGAAATAACCTTTCGTCTAAATAAGTAACTATCTAAAAATCCCTTAGGCTTTATAAAAATAAATGACTAAGTAAACTATCAGTAACTGGTCGGAATGCCAACGCCGGGATCGTCAAGCCGGAGCCTTGCCTTTATCCTTGCTCGTACTTGCACCTAAAAAAAATGGAAATATGATGGGGTAAGCACAACCGCTTAGTGAGCAAGTAATCACATACAATATATCGCGACAAATATATATTATATATATATATATATATATATATATCTCATCCAGTTTAAAACATCACATCTTAACGGTTTCCCCGCTCTTCGGACCATCCCACAGTCCGGCCTTAGTGGTTACCCACTCTTCGGATCGTCCCACGACCCGGCACTAGTGGTTACCCACTCTTCGGGTCATCCCGCAACCCGGCCCAACATATCACATCAACATATATATCAATCACCATATAAAGCATGTAAAAACCCACTCACCTCGAAACCTCGATAAGCACGCGAAAAACAATATCCAAACACTCAATCAATCCACACGCAACAAATCTGAAAATTAAGTACCGAAATAAATCCTACAACCATTCCCTTACGATGACGAGAACTCGCCACCACCGCCGGACACAACAGATCACGGCAGCGGTAATAATTAAATCACTATGTAACATATGATAAAAGAAAGTTATCAAATACTATTGCATTCTTTATAAATCAATTTAAAATAAAATAGTGATTTCAAATTCCAAGTTTGTTGGAAACCGCAGCCGAGAATAATAATAACAACGGCAACCAGCTGTGGCAGCCCACCGCCGCCGCCGGAGACAACACCATCGGCTCCAGCAGCGGGGGAAACTACCACCGCCGGCCACCCTTCCTAACAGCAACGGCAGTGGCAAAACCACCACCGCCGATCGCCAAGGACGACAACAACAACAACCGACGGCCTCGCCGGTGTTCGTATCATAACAGCAGCAGCGACGGTGGTGTATTACCAACATCACCGGAAAACACCGCAACAAACAGCAGTAGCGGTGGTACGAACCACCACCACCGCTGGTCACCGGAGAAACGCAACAGCAACAGCCCAAGGCTGTCGCCGACCAGACCTAACACAGCAGTAGCGACGGTGGCATTTCTGCCACCGCCGATCAGCCCTACAGCAGCAGATCGGCAGCCACAGTTGGCCACCACCGCCGCACACAAAAACCACCACCACCGGCGATCGCGATGTAGGGAAGACAGCTGCTCGCCGGAGAGCTTCGCCGGCCAAGACCGACGGTTCCGGGGTCTGTCATCGATACAAGAACGGAACTCACCTACAACGTCGACGATTCTTACACTCCGACGACGAAAAAACTTCTCCGGCGACCTCCTAAAACCCTCCGATGACTCTTTCTCTCTCGATCTTAATATCTCTCTCTCTCACTGATTTTTCTCTTTTATTTCAAGAATACTATGAATAAAGCTGCAAGTCTATTCTTTATTTAAGGTAAAAAAATAGGATAGGTATTAACTTAGGTAATTCTCTTATCCCAAACCCAATCTAACTTATCCACCTATAAAAAAATAATAAAAATAATAATGCTAATAATGCTAATAATGCTAATAACAATAATAATAATAATAATTATCTGATTTGGGGCATTACATCACATCATCAAACAAATAATCCGTTTCCTTGCAGTTTTGAAATAGAATGTTTATGTATCCGAGTGAGAATTATATGGCTTTTTTTTATGAGTAGGAATAATAAAACGTCAAGATGGGACCTGGTTTCCTTTACTAGAGAATGAAGAATCAATGGAATCTGAAGGTTGATTTATAGGTGACCAAGATTGTTGACTAGGGTTTGTTTTGGAAGGAGAAGGATAAATTCTATTTGATTTCATAGGTTAAAAAAATCATAGACCATTAAGCTACTCACACCCAACCCTCCCAACCCTCTCACTTTTTTAATGCCACGTCAGCTGACACATCAGCTTTTTCCCAACCCTCTCTTTACCCTTCCATAACCCTCTACAACTCTTACCAAACCCTTTCAACCCTCTCACACAACACACACACAACACACAGCCCTCTCACATTTTGTTCGGGTTCTACAAGCCGCAAGGCTGCAACCCGCCGGCTGACATTTTTGTGCAGCCAACCCGGCGGGTAAAGAGGAAGCCCGCTCGCTTCACCCGCTCAACCCAAAGGCACCGCTGCGGGTAGCCTTAGAGAAAACCGTTAAAAAAATCATGACAATTAGAGAAAACCATAAAAAATAGGTCATTACTCGTACGCATCAAAAATCAAGAAATTCAAGAATCAACAAATTCAATAATCAATGATAATTTGGATGAAAATTTAGATAAAACTCAAGTAAGTTCTTGGATTATTGTTTTTATAAACCGTTTTCTTTGAAACTTTTTGTTAATCCTTCAAGGTTAACAAGGATTGTAAAAGGGGGGAAGGGGTTGAATGCAATCACATAAAATTTTCACTTTTAAATCCCATTCGTATTTGTAACTCAAATACAAAATTCACAATACTATTGCAGAAATAGAAAAGGAATAAAACTAATCTAAACAATTTTAAGTTGACACACAGCCGTTAGTTATGCATTAAGTAAGAAAGAGATAGAAAGAAAGAAAAAAATAAGATAGAAAAAAATAAGGACTTAATAGAAATAAATGTGTTTGAAGAACACGTTCAACATCTATTTATACTCAATGCATTTAATGCATGGCAGAACCACTTTTACATGTGTTGTGTATTCGGTGGTCCTATTGTATTGTTTGATATAAAGTATACACCATGCGCATAAAGTAACATGGACTCTATAGTAAACAATTGCTTTATGGGATATAAGTATGGAGGGAACAACGTAGAGAACGTCCCTTTTGTGCTTGTGTCAGTAAAGAAATAAGACAAATAAGGAAGTCTTTGAGTGCAAGACTTTGATCAACGTACTGAGTTGTTGAACCTTGAGTGAGGTCGGTTGTTGCTGAGTCTTGTATTCTTCAGACTGTCAGGCAGGTGTAGTCAGGCAGGTGTAGTTAGACAACTATCACTGAATTCGATTTTCAGATCACGAGCAGCGTTGATCTATCATCAGCTACTTTTTCGACATCGTTGATGGTGTATGCATGACTTCTTTTTTTTCAGAGATCGATACTTAGCTTCTTGATGTCTTCTATCAAGGACGCTGAATTAGCTCAGCAAGTCCCTGGCTTCGAACATAAATTACAAAGTGAAGCTTGAATTGAAAGAGCTATCACTGAATAAACTTAGTGATAATCCTCAAGCTTAAAATAAAAGTAAGTATCTACACTACGTAGGATCAGGGTCATCATTATTTCATCAGATCTTACTATCTTAGAAGAGCTAGATCAACATACTTAGATCGATCCTTGATGCGGTAATTATCGTATATAAAAAGCGTAACAAGTTTTAACCTCTAATGCCTAGCCACCGTCTTACCACATATACAGGCAAGCGTACCTGATCATGAGTAATATAGTGTAGGAAAGTCCAGGTATCGTATCTACCACTGGGAACGGTCAAGTTATCGTAGACTAAAGTCTGAATCGGTTTAATTAATCTAAAAGGGGGGTTTTGTATGAAAAAGGTTTGAATACTGAAAAAGATAATTAACTAAGTAAAACTAAGAAAGCGATTAAAATAATGATTTAAGTTTATAATAAGGGAATAACAGCAGTACTTATCATGATAACGTGAATCCCCAATATGGATGACAAGAATGAGTCGAAGGTTTGGTTGTTTTGACTATTGTAGGAATTTAAGTCTGGGACACCCTAACATGTGCAATTTATGGCTATGAACTAGGATGTGGTCCTCCTAATTCCAATCCTAAATTGTTTGGTCCACAATCTAGAATCGGTAAACCCTTCCCAATCAGTATTGCAATGGCTCTTTTACTATCGGTCACTTATTGGTCAAAGTAACCCCTTAACACAACTTTATGGTCCAAGTCAGGCTAAGGTAGGTTGATTATCCTTTCGGAGTCTATCTGCTTTTGGTCTAACAAATACACCCAACCAAGTGAATTCAAATCGCCACAACAACAATAATCAGAAAAGAACCATAAACGACATTCAATTAATCAAAAACAAACCAATAAACATTAATTGCAAAGTATCATCCACAAAGGTTCATCTATCATGACAAGCACTACTAATAGACTACTCACTCATAATGAAAACAAAAACATAAACAAAAGTGGACATCGACATGATACCGACAATACAACGATAGATGATCAGAGATCGACTTCCGCAGCGTATCGGCACCTTTCGTACTCTCACTCTCGTTCCTCTGTACTCCCCTCGTGTATCGCACTTCAAAACTCATGTTCAGAACTGAAGGAGGAGGCTGATATTTAAAGAAAAACGACCAGGCTCCATCTGGCGATCGCCAGACTGCCCACTTGGCGACGCCAAACACTTAATTTAACCCTAATCTTCAACTCAGTCGCACTTGGCGGCGCCAAATATAGGACTTCGCGATCGCCAAGTGTCTTTTGTGTTGACTTTGTGCATTTTTCACGTTTTCTCGCCTTTTTCCGTACTTTTCCGTTCCACGGCCTCAAATCCTTCACAATCAATAATAAGCTCATTTAGTGCATGAAATGATCATAAACGGGTGAGAAATGGGGTAAAGTCATACGATTACGCGCAACCAAAACATGTATAATTTTGGTGTTATCAAAATCCCCACACTTAAGCTTTGATTGTCCTCAATCAAAAGACTGAAAAATAAGAAAGATAACTCCAAAATTATCTCCACCCAAGATCATCAAAGAAAACAAAGCATACTTACACAATCGAATACACAAACAAGACTTGTCAAGCAATCGGATACCAATGCCAACCTTTTACCCTCACATAATATGAATAACAATATGAAGTGTATCTCTCGGGGTAAAAGTGTATATATAAGTGATCACACCAATACTCGACTAATTCCCGCATGCATAAGCTTGTCACCAAATCTAATCTCCACCACTGAGAAGTTGTCAACCGTCAAGAGGACTTTAGGGTTGTAATGTTAGGCTAAGGGTTAAGGGTAGGATAAAGGATATATATAAGTGACTAAGGGTTTTGCAACAAAAATTTGAAAACTTAATCAGTAATGATCCAAACAGTGAAGCAATCTGACTTTCGAACAATGAGACTTTTGGGATGAGTATTTCTTCTCTTTTCTTTTCTTTTTAGAATTGGCCTAAGCCTATGGCTTATTTGGGGCACAAATTCTTTTTCTCTCTTTTCCAACTCTCATTCTTTTCTTTTTTGTATTCTCGACTCTTTTGATATTTCTTTTCTTTTCTGAGTCTCAAATATTTTCTTTTTTCTGTCTTTTTTTTTCCAGAGCAGCAACTATGTTGCTTTTGGGCTCTTTTTAAATCTCAATCCCATAAAAACTGTCAGATAAGAAAACTGGATCAAAACATCTCAAGATTCAAATTTAAGTTACGGCCAAAAGATAGATAAACAATTAGGCTCAAGGATAAAGTGTATAGTGGGTAATGAAATGAAAAGGCTAAGGCTCAAAATGGTTTCAAGGGGTAAGGTGTTAAAAGGTAAACACTTTTCAATTACAGGCTAGGCAAATCAAATAACCTTATGATGAGGTTATCTGACGAAGGCTAAAAGGGTTAGAAACGAAGGCCTCTATCAGTGCAATGGTGATAAATACTTCTCTTATGTGGTCTCGACAAGCATTCAAATGACAAGTTCTACCTTGGGTCAAAGTCGGTATTCCTCACGAAATAAACAGATATAATAATATAGGCTCAATCTCTCAACGGAATTGGGTGAGGCACTCATGGTAATCAGTATTCCAAGGTATCCTTTTACTCAACTAATCCTATTCAGTGTTCTCCTATGCAAGCAACTCAGTCTCAAAAACAATCTCAGATTTCGAAAAAAATTGGGGTCAAATCTCAAAGCTTTCAAAAGTTTGAAAAACGACAATCCACAAGCAAAAAGTGAACCCATTTAAACAGATAAGTCTACATAACCCCCTCCCCATACTTAAAATTTGCAGTGTCCTCAATGCAACAATCAAAACAATTAAGGAGTAATTGGGAAAAAGAGAAACTTCCCGGGTTATGTGACAAAATCTGTTCTGATTTGAGAGTGGTGCATAAAATTCGTGCTCGATCATAAATCGCCATATCTACCAACAAAAAGAAAAAGTAAAAACGAACAAATGAAAAATAACCAAACCAAATTACTTAAAAATCCTAAGATAACGGAGATAAAATTGTTCAACAACCGACAGAAAAATAAAATTGTTCAACAACCACGCAGTTCAAAGATAAAATTGTTTAGGACAACCAAATCGAATAACGGAGATAAAAGATAGTGATCAATAAGGGCCACGAGGTTGGTTTTGCCAATCCTCGTAAGTCTGGTAACCGGGCGGAGCATCCTCGGAGTATGGCCAATATGGAGATGGAGCAAAAGCGGTATTCGGTTGAATACCGAAGTGGGAGGCCATCTGGTTCATCACTCCACTTTGCCAGTTGGCTTGGTGAAGAGCCTCCACGGTGTTGTACTCCATGTGCTGTTGATGCCGGCCATAAGAAAGTGACATCTCCGAGAGTTGGTTACTCAAGTCTTGGTAACCCGAATAAGTAGTCCAATCCGCCGGTTGTTGACTTGCACTCGCCCCACTCGTTCCACCGGTCTCATGCGTACTCCTCGGTGCTTGGCTAGGTTGACTTCTCGGTTGACTCCTATACGCTTGAGGATTACGGATCCATGCATTGTAGTCCCTTCCGATCGCATGCTCAACTCTCGCCACGCCCATACCTCGGAGTTGGTCCATGTCAATCAACCCCATCTCCCCGAGGTTCGTCATCGAAGCGATCGCGGCGTCGGTTAAGATACCGAAATGTTTGGCCAAGAGCGTCACGTACTGGCCACCAACGATGCGACTACCCTCGCGATAACCACTCGCCTTAGCGAGTTGAGCGGCGATGAGATACGGAGCATTCGGATACTTATCATCCGTAGAGAGTTGCTCAAGAAGCCATAAATCCTGCACGGTTACTTTCTCCTCACTCGAAGATCGAGCATTCACCGCTTGAATGAGCATGCGGTGTAGAAGTCTATCCGACGAAGCAAGAAAACCTTTCACCTTGAGGTTGCCATGATAAACACCATCACCCAAAATCGACCATGCCAAACGCGGATCAAAATCATCGGGTCTCTTTGCGGTCGCCCACATGTACTCCTCAAATCCGGGAGCATCAACGTCCAATTGGGTATATATCCCCAAAGCAAGAGCAAAATCAACCAAAGAAAGAGATCTCCAAACGCCACCAAGTCGGAAAGTCATACACGATTGACGAAATTCCCCAAGAGCCTTGATCGCATCGAAACGAAACGTGGCTACAAACTCCACGATAAGCTCTCGGTAGAGGGTCTCGGCGATACCGAAAACTCGCTCCCATGCATGGCAAATGTAGTACTCGTTGCCATCCTCATCGTATGCGTGCTTTTCAAGTATCGCTTTGATGTCGTTCTCGACATGCATCGATCGAAGAAGATCCCAATCGACTCTTTTCGGCATGAGAATTTGGCGGGGGAGAAGTCGGTTGACAATGTCCCGATACTCCTCCTTCTTTCGAGCGTTTAAAGTCGGGTCGTTTGTAAACGAGGTGAAAACATGACTTCCATCCGGTGCATGGAAGTTAGCTACGGTGGTTGTAGACGAGCGGGTTCTTTGTCTCTACAAAAACCAAATACCATTGTCTTAGAAAAGTTTCAATCCATAAACGCAAGACATGGTTTACTCACATTCGAAATTCCAACGAGACAAAAACCATATATGACTAACAAGTTCAAGCATCACAAATATATGCATAACAAAACGAGAACAATGGGGATGTGGAACATCCCCACACTTGAACTTTTAGTTCAATCCACAATTTCAAACCAATCTAGCTAGCAAGAAAGAATGGGGGATTTTGGTTTTCTCAAAATCCCCACACTTATCATTTAACCATAATCACTAGATTCAACAATCAATTAGCATGCTAGAAACAAGATTTCAATCACAATATAGGGCATGCATTCATCTTATAAGCTCTAAATCATCAATGGTGTATCAAGAACCATGTCAATTTCATTCAAGCAAAGAAACACCATTGCTACCTAAAACAAGATCTCCAATTACCAAATCGAGCAATCCTTACGAAATCAAAGTTAGGAAACGTACCTTGTTCATGATGAAAGATGAAATTGAAGCTCAAGAAGGACGAATTTCGCAAGAACGTGAGAGGGTTTGGCAGCGCCTAAGAGGAATTAGGTTTTTGTGAAAAGTGGGAAAAAGAAGGTTTAAAAACCCCCTGTCCCGACTTCGCGTCACGAAACCCTGGGTTTCGCGTCGCCAAACAGGCTGATTTCAGAAAACCCTGATTTTTTAAAAGTTTCGCGTCGCCAAACGGCCTTCTTCGCGTTGCCAAGTTCGAAAATTTTTACCTGATCCGTGGCTTAATCACTTGGCGTCGCCAGAATTGGAATTTGGCGATCGCCAAATGCCTACTGTTTCCAACTTATGAAATTTTGCATCGCATTCCGATTTCGCTCGAATCTAGTTTATATCCCCTCCGTATAGTTACCTAAGCAATATCAAATGAAAACATTAATAAAAACACACACAAAAATCACTAAAAATGAAAGAAAATCAAAAAGCTCGGGTTGCCTTCCGAGAAGCACTTCATTTTTGGACGGGTCTAGAGCTCGACCCCACTTTCGGCTTATTTCTTGGCACGTCGGGATGACGAGCCTCTCTTCTTTTTGTGATCTTTCTTGGAGGATCCCGGTTCCTTGGTTGATTGCTCCTTTTGGTGCATCGGATTTGAATAGTCCTCCATTTCCTTTCCAAGCTCATGCGGGAGTAGCGGGCGGTTCATGCTTTTAGTGTAGGCCATAGAAGGATCATCATAAGGTTCGTCGAGGTGTCTAACCGGCTCTCCGTTAGGATCAAAGTAAATCCGATTGTCTCCATAGCCTAAGCTTGTGACTTGATTGCGCATATCGGTATTTACTTGAGCGGTGTGCAAGAAAGATCTCCCGAGGATTATCGGGATCTCCGTGTTTTGTGGAAGGTTAGCTATGACGAAGTCCGTATAGTACACAAATTTTCCAATACGAATCGGGACTCCTTCCGCTATTCCTAACGGTGTTGTCATATAACCGTTTACTCCCCGGTATTGATAGTTCGTTGGTACGATCCTCTTGACTCCCATTTTCCTGCAATAGCAAACAGGCATCATATTAAGAGCGGCACCTGAATCAACCAAAGCAAGACCACTAAATTTATGACAAGAAATAGGTAAGTTGTAACTCCCTGGATCATGCTTGATTGGTGCGATGTAGATGAGATCATCTTCCGGTGCTTTCTCCTTATCTTTGCCTTTATCTTCTTTCTTCGGGATTACGAACTCCGCGTATCCGCCTTGCTTTCCATCTTCCTCATCATCACTCGAAGCGTCGGGAACCTTGAGTCGTAGGTGTTCGAAAGACACGGTGAACCCCTCCGAATCGTAATCCGTGGCATAGTCGGGTTCACTTTCACTCTCGGTTTCCACGTACTTTTTTGTGTAGATGTCCGTCCACTTCTTCTTTGACGGCTCTCCGGTTATCATGAGCATTGGCTTCACGTTCTCCACTTTTTCGGTTGTGAATCTCGGGGAAAACTGTGCTATGGATCGATCGGCTAGTTGGATAGTCATTCTGGTGCTTTTTAGATCATTCAATCCCAGCTTTTGATAAAAGGATAATGGCATCAGGTTTATACTGGCTTCTAGGTCTGCTAGGGCTCTACATGAAACACTTTTACCAAAATAACAAGGGATAATGAAACTCCCTAGATCACCCTTTTTGAGGGTGTCTGAAAGCGTAGCTGAACATTCGGCATTCAGAAAGGCTATTTCTTCTGTTCCCATTCTTGCTTTATCAGCCACCAACTCCTTGAGAAATCTTGCGTAACTCGGTACACCTGCAATTAAATCCACGAGAGGCACATTAATATATACTCGTTTAATCAAGTCAATAAACTTACGATATTGGGCCTCTTTCTTTTCTTTTCGTAGTCGTGCAGGGTATGGCACTCTTGTAGGCACATGTGGCGTTGTAGATTCCCTTGGTCTGACTGCTTCCTCCCTGACCTCTTTTGTTGGTCGTGATGGCAATTCCACCTCTGGTTCAACAACCTGCATATTAGGAATTTGATTAGTTTGAGGCATAGGTGGTCCTACAACTACTTTACCTCCTCTTGTGGTTGTGAACACTTCAGCCTGTGCTTCCGCCTCCATATGAGGGAATGTTTCCTTGACGTCTCGGAGGAATTGGTCTGCGCCTCGAGATAATCCTGCAATAAAGTTCACAAACCCTTGCATTTTCTGTTCGACATCCGCACCCATCTTTTCTTGCTCTTGGGAGAAGTGATGGAATAATTGCTCAATTACCCCGCCATATGGCTTGAAAAGAGGGTTTGGCGTCTCGGTGAAGTCCTTAATTGCATGGATGTGCTCTCCGAATGACGATACTACGTTTAGATGCGCTGGTTGGGTCTCCTCTTGTTCCTCGTCGGTAGACCAATCCAGATAGTGTGCTTCCATGTTGTCCAAGAGTTTACGCGCTTGCTTCACTGTCTTGTATGGGAAAATACCTCCACAAGATGAATCCAACCTTAACCGAGAATCGTTAGTTAATCCAGCATAAAAAACATCTATCATTTCTCTATCATCAATACCATGGTTTGGAGAAACTAAAAATAAACTCTTATACCTTCCCCAAGCTTTCACAAGGATATCTTTTCCTTGTTTAAAGTTTCGAATTTCAGCTCTTATTTTGTGGGCCTTGGAAATGGGAAAGTACCTTGACAAAAAGGCGGATTTCAAATCGTCCCAGGTTGTGATGGATCCCGGGAGCAGTTGTTTAAACCAATCTTTTGCCTTTTTTGCCAAAGTAAAAGGGAATACTCGAAGTTTTACCTCATCCTCCTTGGAGTTGACTAATTCACAGATGTCCTCGAATGCTTCAAGGTGTTGGTAAGGATTTCCGCTTGGTTCTCCATCAAATGAAATGGTGTTGATCATTTTGATGAGTCCTTTATTGATTTCCACCATTTTATCATCTGTCTTTTTGATCGCGGATCTCGGAGTAAACCTGACCTCAGATCGCTTATCCCACATGGGTTGATCGTCTCCCATCCTGACAACTCAACAAACGATTACGGGCAACTTGCGGGAAACAAAGAGATAAAAATAAAGATAAAGATAAAACTAATTAACTAAACTAGAAAGCGAAAAACTTGCAAGGGAAAGAATCCCTTACAAGGATCGATTAACAAAACTAATTAGACTAAAATCTAACAACTACCGTTCCCCGGCAACGGCGCCAAAAACTTGTTGCGGTAATTATCGTATATAAAAAGTGTAACAAGTTTTAACCTCTAATGCCTAGCCACCGTCTTACCACATATACAGGCAAGCGTACCTGATCATGAGTAATATAGTGTAGGAAAGTTCAGGTATCGTATCTACCACTGGGAACGGTCAAGTTATCGTAGACTAAAGTCTGAATCGGTTTAATTAATCTAAAAGGGGGGTTTTGTATGAAAAAGGTTTGAATACTGAAAAAGATAATTAACTAAGTAAAACTAAGAAAGCGATTAAAATAATGATTTAAGTTTATAATAAGGGAAAAACAGCAGTACTTATCATGATAACGTGAATCCCCAATATGGATGACAAGAATGAGTCGAAGGTTTGGTTGTTTTGACTATTGTAGGAATTTAAGTCTGGGACACCCTAACATGTGCAATTTATGGCTATGAACTAGGATATGGTCCTCCTAATTCCAATCCTTAATTGTTTGGTCCACAATCTAGAATCGGTAAACCCTTCCCAATCAGTATTGCAATGGCTCTTTTACTATCGGTCACTAATTGGTCAAAGTAACCCCTTAACACAACTTTATGGTCCAAGTCAGGCTAAGGTAGGTTGATTATCCTTTCGGAGTCTATCTGCTTTTGGTCTAACAAATACACCCAACCAAGTGAATTCAAATCGCCACAACAACAATAATCAGAAAAGAACCATAAACGACATTCAATTAATCAAAAACAAACCAATAAACATTAATTGCAAAGTATCATCCACAAAGGTTCATCTATCATGACAAGCACTACTAATAGACTACTCACTCATAATGAAAACAAAAACATAAACAAAAGTGGACATCGACATGATACCGACAGTACAACGATAGATGATCAGAGATCGACTTCCGCAGCGTATCGGCACCTTTCGTACTCTCACTCTCGTTCCTCTGTACTCCCCTCGTGTATCGCACTTCAAAACTCATGTTCAGAACTGAAGGAGGAGGCTGATATTTAAAGAAAAACGACCAGGCTCCATCTGGCGATCGCCAGACTGCACACTTGGCGACGCCAAACACTTAATTTAACCCTAATCTTCAACTCAGTCGCACTTGGCGGCGCCAAATATAGGACTTCGCGATCGCCAAGTGTCTTTTGTGTTGACTTTGTGCATTTTTCACGTTTTCTCGCCTTTTTCCGTACTTTTCCGTTCCACGGCCTCCAAATCCTTCACAATCAATAATAAGCTCATTTAGTGCATGAAATGATCATAAACGGGTGAGAAATGGGGTAAAGTCATACGATTATGCGCAACCAAAACATGTATAATTTTGGTGTTATCAATCCTCATGGTTCTAAACCTTTTTTGGTTCACTTGATTTAGCCTATGTGTGTGTATATATATATAGAGAGAGAGAGAGAGAGAGATAGAGACAAAGACAGAGAGATAGAGGAAAGTTTAAATGTCAACTCACAGGGCGCTTGGTTGGGGGTATTGCAGGGTAATGAATGAGAATGATAATGAAAATTGTTGCTTGGTCTGATATTATATAATCTAATCATTCATGCAGATCCATTAATTTCCACTCCTAACCAAATTGGGGGGGGGGGGGGAATGAAAGTTTTATTTCTACTTACTTCATTTTTTCATATGTCGTTCAATCTCTTGATGTTAAATGTAACATCTTTTTTATTTTCAAGTTGAATGAAATATTTTTTTTAATATGAAACATTTTTTCATTGATTATATTGGGTTAACCAAGCCGCATCAATGCAATGTTCATTCCTATTCCCATTGTCATGTATTCCCTTTTTCATTTTCATTCTCATTCCCTGAAACAAACCAAGCACCCCCTCAATTTTGGTTGTAAACGTGAAGACCACTAAAATCGCGTCACGTGGCAATCTAAATCCTCCCCTAATCTTTATTCAGTATGAATATCATGCACTTTGAAGTGCCAGCTTTGTTCAGATTGCATAAAGCTTATTTATACTGAATAAAGTTTATTCAGTCTGAATAATACATGAATATTCAGACTGAATATTGCCACGTGACGCGATTTTAGTGGTCCTTACGTTTACAACTAAAATTGAGTTCAAATTTGAACCTGACCCTATATATATATATATATATATATATATATGTTTATATATATATATAGAGGGAGATTCATACAAGAACAACCCAATTTGCAAGAACAAAGGAACCAAGGAAATCACATGTGATTTTGTGCTGCGATGGAAAAAGCGTGTGTAGGCCACACTCCGTCAAGGCGAGTGGGCGTCCATGCACAAAATCACGTGTGATTTTGTTGGTTCCTTCATTCTTGCAATTTGGTTTTGTTATTGTTTGAACCTAATTATATATATATATAGTTAAAATTTCTTTTCTTTCTTCTATCCTGTTTTTTCTCCCATTTTTTTTCTCTTCTCTAACCTATTTTCTCTGTCCGCAACATACACATAAACAATTGAAAACAAACTTAAGGTGAACACATTGTGAACGTACTCAAAATATACAAGATTTGATATCGTTTATAAACATATTGTGAACATACAATCGTTTCAATATACTATATTTAAACACAATTTGAACCTTGTGTTGTAAAGACCCTAGTAAAAATTTAGTAAGTTGTTTAAACTGTGTGCACAATATGCTTAGCTTGTGTGCACGATATACATACTTAATACACTGGATGGAGAGAGAGGAAAAAGAAAATATAAATATGAAAATCTTATAAATGCATTAATTATATTTAATAAACAATAATAATTACCTTCTTAATTGTTTCATTAATTCGTATTACTAATTATCTTAAATTAGTGAATTAGGATGAATCTCATATCTCAAATCAGAGTTGAGTTTGAAAGATTGGTCGTCAGAGTAAAAAGGAATTAGGTGCCGAAGTTTGAAGGGTTTGGTGATACACTATGAGGAAGATGCAGTCGCCAATAGTTGCTATTCATTTGGAGTTCACGTATTAGAGAGAGGTATTAAGTTCTCATCTCATTTTGGGATATGTATTAATAACAATAATAGTAGATTGTTTATTTACTTTAATTTTTCTAATTAAAAATTAAACAAATCTTAAGAAGACAAATTTACCCTGGGTTATCAAAGTCGTTTAACAGAAGTTAGTTTTAGTGACCAAAAGTGAAATGAAATGGCAACCATAATAGTAAAAGAATGACGACTTTTGATAATGGGTGATAACCATAGGGACCAATAGTGTAATTTACTCAACCATATATTTTAAACATCGAAAGCAGTTAACCAGGAGTAGTGAAGTACCCTAAAATAACACCTTTAGGTGACGGGGAGACTTAATTCCATCAAATGTGGCATAAACATAAAGTTAAGCCAATTATCAATATTCTCGAGATTCATTCGGACCATGGATCTGTTAGTAATTATGTGCAGAAGTTGACAAACCAAATGATTACACATCCAATGTTATAAGACACTTTAGGGTCACACTTGTGAGGACCTATAAAACGAACAATTAAAATAACCCCAGTTTGAAGAGGTTAGATTTATAATAGTTAATTATAAATCTGTTTGGTGTTTTCTGTAAGAAACTCCAAAGTTAAAGGTTTCTATTATTACTTAAAAATGGATTATATATTTATTAGTTGAATAAATATATAACTGTTTTAATTAAATTGGTTTATATATATATATTTGTTAGTTGAAATAAATAAATATAAAATAATATTTATCTTGGAAATTAATATATATATATATATATAAATTAGCCAAATATATATATATATATAGTATATTAATTAAATGATTATTTCTTGATGAAAAAGAAAGATATTTTATATGGATAATTATTAAGGAAAAAGGTAACTGAATAGAATAAGGAAACCTTATTATATAAATATTCAGTTAGGGTTAAACATTTTTCATCTGTTAATCCCACCACAAAAAGAAACCTGTTAACACTCCCAATTCTCTCTCTCCCTCTCTCAACAATCGAATTCAACTAGTCAAAACTAGTTCGGTTTCTGGTAACGACTAGTTCGTGATATTGGGGTTTCGGTCGGCTAGAAGGTCAGTTCGTGAGGTCTCATCACAGGTGGATCTAACTCAAGCAATTCAGGTAAAGTTTCTTAACACCGGATTATGTGATTTTTAGATAAACAATTAAGGTTTGTGTGCTTTCGGGTTCTTACACAATTTTTGCTTCCGCTGATCAAACCAGTTTGGTTTGATAATCAGTTAAACCGTTTGTTTATCTGAAACGTGACTCGTATCAGTTTGGTCCGAGGTCTCACAAAAACCCAACAGTGGTATCAAAGCCATAGGTTTGTTATTCATTGTTTATCTTTTTGAGATCCGTTAAAATTGTTAAAAAAATTGATCCGTCTAAACTGGTTGTTTTATCAAGTTTTGTTTTTTGTTTTGATTTGTTTTTATCAATAACCACCGAAAGAACACCTTTAAAATCACCGGGACCGATCGCCAGTCACCACGTTCACGGTGGCTCGGCGACGACTTAGGAACCACGGGCCATGCACCAAACCGCCGGCTGCCCAACGGCCACGTCGGGCGGTGGCGGTGGCAGCGAACGCCAACTAGCGGCGATGGTGGTTTTTTCTTTTCTGTTTGAAATCGCAACCACCAGAAGCCACTATGGTGGCGGTGGTAAGCGATGGTAAAACCAGCCGCCGACCGCCTTGGGGAAACCCTAGATGGCAGCGGCGGCGTTTTGCTTGTACCAATCGCCGGCAACAGCAGCGATGACGACGACGGTTTTCTACTTCTGTCGCCAACAGTAGCGGAGATGGTGGTCGATTTGCTCGAAACCACCGGTAACCAGCGATGGGTGGTGTAATACAATGGTAATGGTCTGATTGCCGACTAAAGGCGGCTGTTTGCCATCGACATCGTCGACTATCAAAAGCGATGGTGGTTCGCGCCGCGAGCAGCTACCGGTTCGCGTCGCGAGCGGCAAATCATGGAGGTGGCTGTTGTTTTTCCTTTTGGGCTAACGATAGCAACGGCGGTGGCTTATCGTTGTTGCCGTCGTGATGACAATAACGACAGCGGCTACTTGCCGTTGTCATCGTCATCGTCAACCACCCTACATAGGGTCAACGACGGTGGCGATGATGGGTTTGTATTAATTGCCGGCCATGGCGGAGTGATGGTGGTGCTAATTAAGCACCGATAACCACCAGAACCGATGGCTTGTGATGGTGGTCACTGGCCACGACGATGGCAGCAACTGCTGTTGTTGCCAATTGGCCACCGGTGGCGTTGGCAGCGTTTGTTGACATCGCCGCCGGCGATGGTAGCAATGACATTTGAAACCGCAAGCGGCGACAGTGGTGGCATCCTAACTGCTGTTGTCGTCGCACGCCACCGGCGATGGCGACAACAATCGTCGTTGCTCTCGACCAGGCAGTGGCGATGGAATGGCGGCTAAACGGTGGTCGGATATGGTGGCGATGGCAGTGGCTTGCCGCTGCAGTCATCGTTCGCCTCGTGGCAATGACGACAACAATATGCTGTTGTCATCGATCAGGTGGACAGGATTCAGATAACCGGCTCATCGGTTGCCGCCTATGGGTGGTGATTGATAACGAATTGTCGTCTAACCGTAAGTCGCTTGTTTAAGGGTTTTTCAATTTCAAATAGGCCACATTGTGACATGTCAATTGAGGGCCGGATAATACCCAAGATAGATTAAAACAAACAAATCCAACTTGTTTTACGAAAGCCCAAACCATGTAATTTTTGGGCCACGTTCTTGGCCCTAGAAGGACTTTTCGGTATTCAGACTTCTTACCCAAAATTAACTTTTTCTGTTTAATAAAAATTAGTTTTAAGGAATTTCATTCAAAATAAATTAAACCAAAAATTATTTGACCCGTTTCTTGGTCAAACTGACCCGATGTCTTTTTCGACTAGTTGATCGAGTCAAGACACGGTTAACGGGCCAATATTTGATGTTCCGACAAAGTTTGTTCGGAACGCTTGGTTTAATTTTGTTAAAAGCGAACATTTTTAGAAAATTGGTCGTGGCTTATAAAAATGATTTATAGTTTATAAATCTGAAATTTTATAAAAACCAATTTTAGATCAGTTTCGATTTATAAAACAGTTTGATTTTATAAATCAGTTAAAACCATGGTTTGTGATAAGATAATTTTAACGGATATAGGATTGTTTAGATGCTTTATTTTGCTTTATAAATTGCGTGGTCTGTTTAGTGTATATATTAAAGTAATTATAGAGATTGCCAATTTAGACCCTTGATCGATTTGGGGAGGCCTGCGTGCCACTTACAACCCCGGTAATATGTAAAATGACCGTTAGGATAGATTTTCTTCCTGAAGTTCCGTCAAAGATGCCGAGGCCAGTGGGAGCTACGCGGGAGATTCGAAGCTTTATAGTGTTAGGTCATTTTGGTCCTTTAGGAATTAATTGGCAAATCTATAATTACGTAACTGTGTGGTTGTGCTTATTTTGTTTTTCTCGTGATCAGTGATATTACATGTCTAGGTTTTTATCAAACCAGTTATATCACGAGGTTGGTTTTAAAAATTAAAATTACCAATTTTATAAATATTTTAGATGGTAAAATTTATTTATTTTTAAAAACATATAAGATTGTTTTTCAAATAAAAGGCATGCTTTTAAAACAGTTAGTTTTATTAGCAAGTGAATTTTAGAACAGTTAGTTTTAAAACGGAGTGTATGTTTGTAACAGTGAGTTTTTAAAACATCGGTTGTTTCTAAAAAAACAGTTAGTTTTAAAACAACTATTGCCTTTTAAAACAATCAACTTTTAATAACAATTTTAAAATATTGGAAATTTAGAGTTTTTACAAGACTTAGTTATAAAAACCCAGAAAATCATAGATCAGTAGTGCAACCCATTTGGGGACACCTCCGACGTAAGGTACGCGGGCGTTAGAAGTGCTCAAACCTTGAGCGCTCGCGTGGTACCGGCCAGAGTACATCTTGTCCCAAGTGGTGAGATCTGTTTTGGTTCTGTTAAGTTCACCAGGTAATACCGGGCCAAAAAGCACTTAGAGGGACTAAAACATGTACGGTTTTATCCAATGTCCCGAAAAGATCTAGGAGTCATGTCAGTTAGATATGATTGGTAAAAGTCCTTACCTACCGAAATAGTATGAGCCTGGTGGGGCGTGCTCAAACCGCACATCAGGACGTATGAAATAAGGATCCTAGCCCGATAAATTAATCACTTAAGGGTTTATTGATATTTATTGGGAGACGTTTATTCAATGGTACTAAAACCAAGTTTTTTAATGTGTAGATGGCAAACACAGTTACCAACACTAATAACCTTTCTCTTCGCTCCATCCTAGAAAAGGACAAAGTCACCGGCTTGAACTTTCTCGACTAGAAGCGCAATCTGCAGATTATGCTTAGACACGAGAGAAAGTGGTATGTCCTGGAAGAGCCCCTGGGTGAGGCCCCACCAGCAAATGCCAGTGCGGCAATAAGAAATGCTTATCAAAAGCGTTCAGATGATTTGCTGGATGTTGGCTGCCTAATGCTTGCGACCATGACTCCAGAACTTCAAACAGGGATTATGAACACTAATGCTTACGACATGATCCGCCAGTTGACGGACATGTTCCAAACGCAAGCTCGCACAGAGCGTTATGATGCCACGAGGGCTCTAAACGCGTGCAAAATGGCCAAGGGGGCCTCTGTCAGTGCCCATGTCATGAAAATGAAGAGGCTCCTCGACCACCTAGAGAGGCTCGGTCACCCAGTACCATTACAGTTAGCGACGGATACTATACTCAACTCGTTATTAGATGATTACAAGCAGTTTGTAATTAACTATAATATGAACAACATGGAAAAGACCATTGCTGAATTGCACTCCATGTTAAAAACTGCTGAGTTGAGTATGGGGACCAAAACAAAAGATGTGCTGATGGTCAAGGACGATGGAGTAAAGAAGAGGCGTGGGCATAGGAACACCAGCAAGGGCAAGGGCCAGGTTCAGGTTAACCAGAGTGTACCAAAGGCCGTTGACAATAGCAAAAACAAGGGCAAGGGCAAGAAGGTTAAAGTCAACAAAGCGAGGACCGAGAATCGATGCTTCAGGTGTCATGAGGTCGGTCATTGGAGACAAAACTGCCCGAAGCATCATGAAACAGGTATGAACACCTTGGACTTTTTATGACTGCTTCAGTTTATCATTACTACTTGTTAGTTTACAAGATTAACTGACACCTAGAGCAAATGTTTGATTGCAGGTGGTCAGGAGAAATGAAGTGCCCGGGTTGCAAGGATCAGACAAGCTTTATTTTAGATATCATCAAGACATTTAATTTTTAGTTATGATTTAAAACATTTTATATCTGGATGTTTTTGGAAATATTGTTCGATTTTAAATTTATGGATTTTTAGTGTTTTTTAAATTTAAAATTATTGTCTTGATTTATATATCTATTTTGTTTTGAATCTGATTAAGTCTAGATAGACTTGATTCAATTTGTTGATCCTAGATATTGTCTGCCACACTAACAAATATACTTCAAAATTTTGGAATTTGAAGCAATATAAGAAAACTCTAAAAAACACACGAAGTACTATTTTATAGGAATGTGTTTTTGGGATAAAACGTTGTTAGACCCTCCTTTATGGGTTGTGAAGAAGTCAATGGTTTATCCGTTAGTTTAGTGATGCGGTAATTATTGTATATAAAGAGCGACACAAGTTTTAACCTCTAAAGCCTAACCACTGTTATCACATTCACAGGCAAGCGTACCTGATCGTGAGTAATATAGTGTAGGAAAGTCCAGGTATCGTATCTACCACTAGGAACGGTCAAGTTATGTAGACTAATAATCTTAGCTAGTTTAATTAATCTAAAGCTATGGGGGGTTTTAGGAAAATAGTGTGATTAACTAAAAGACAACTAATTAAACAACTAATTAACTAAGAAGCAAAAAGAAGATGAATTAAACTTTATAAAAGAAAATAGTAGTACTTATCATGGTAATATCGACTACCCAAGTGGATGATTTAACTTTACCAAGGGTATGGTTGTATTGGTTATTGTAGGAATTTAAGTCTGGGACACCCTAACATGTGATGATTACGGTTATCAACTAGGTTGGTCTTCCTAGTCCTAATACATAGACTGATTGTCAGACAATCTAGTACCAGTCACCCAATTCTATCACTATTGCACGGAATTCTACTATCTGTCTGCTCTCGGTCCGAGCTAACCACCTAACACAACTCTCCGGGTTTTCGAAGGGAAGGTCAAGAAATGTTGATTAACCTATCGGAGTCTATCTATCTAGGTCAAACAGATACACCCAACCAACGAATTCAAATATCCATACAATACGAATCAAACCAGAACCATAAAATCACACTCAACAAACCAATAACAAACCAATAAACAATTAAATCATAAAAACATCATCCACAAAGTTCATCTACCACAATAAGTACCACTAATTAAACTACTCACTAATCATAACGAAAACAACAAAATCAGTAACAAAGACAGACATTATACCGACCGTACAACAACAGATGATCGAGAACCACACTCCGTGTCGTATCGGCACAACTCTCTCTCTCTCTCTCTCTCTCTCTCTCTCTCTCACTAATCACACTAAGAAGATATGAAAAAGTGTAACTACTGGATGATTGATTGCATATGAAAGATGATTTCTGGACTGAAGGAGGAGGCCAGTATTTAAAAGGCAATTCGGAGCTCGTTTCGCGATCGCGAGGCGGCAGTCTTGCGGGACGAGACACTTAAAACAACCCTAATTTTTTTTGGCAAGTTCTGGAATCTTTCGTCAAGGGTCATTGCCTACTTCGCGGCGCGAGAATCTTCAAAGCCAACGCGAAGTCAGTGAAAAGCATGAACATTCTAGAAATTACACACTTCGCGACGCCAAACTTAATAACTCGCGGATGCGAAATGCTCACTGAGTTGAGTTTATCCAATTTCCACGCTTTTTTGCCTTTTTCGTAATTTTTCGTTCCAAGGCCTCCAAAACCTACAAAAGTGAGAATCAGCCCAAAACATGAGTAATCAGATCAGAAATGGGTGATAAATGGGGTAAAATCAGACAATTAAGTACGACCAAAACATGTATAATTTTGGTGTTATCAAAATCCCCACACTTAAGCTTTGATTGTCCTCAATCAAAAGACTGAATGATAAGAAAAATAACGCCAAAATTATCTCCACGCAAGATCATCTAAGAGAACAAAGAATACTCACACAGTCAAACACAAGAACAAGATACATCAAGCAATCGAATACCAAGATCAACCTTTTACCTTCACAAAGTATGAATGACAATTTAAAGTGTATCTCTCAGGGGTAAAAGTGTATGTATAAGAAGTGATCACACCAATACTCGACTAATCCCCGCATGCATAAGCTTGTCACCAAATCTAATCTCCACCACTGAGAAGTTGTCAACCGTCAAGAGGACTTTAAGGTTGTAATGTTAGGCTAAGCGTAAAGGGTAGGATAAAGGATATATAAGTGACTAAGAATGCAACAAAAACTCAAGAAACTCAATCAGTAATGATCCAACACTTTTAAGAAAAATCTGACTTTTGGAATTATGCACTTTTTCGGGATGAGCTTTTCTCTTTTTCTTTTAGCATCGGCCTAAGCATATTGCTTATTTGTGGCTCGAATTTTTTTTCTTTCTTTTCTTTTGCTCATTTTCTTTTCTTTAACTTTAACTCTTTTCTTTCTTTTGATATTTCTTTTCTTTCTTTTCTTTTTCCTTTTCGCTCAATATCAATCCCTCTTTATTTGTCAGATATGAAAAATATGGTAATGTGGGTAAAGAAATGAAAGGCTAAAGCTCAAAATGGTTTCAAGGGTTAAAGTACTAAAGGTGAGTACTTTCAAAAATTCGGCTAGGCAAATTAAATAACCTTAAGATGAGGTTATCTAACGAAGGCTAAAACGGTAAGAAACGAAGGCCTCTAATGGTGATAAATACTTCTCTCATGTGGTCTCGACAAGCATTCAAAGCGACAAGTTCTACCTTGGGTCAAAGTCGGTATTCCTCGCGAAATGAATAAACAATTAGGCTCAGTCTCTCAAAGGAATAGGGTGAGACACTCATGGTAATTGGTATTCCAAGGCATCCTTTTACTCAAATAATCTCATTAGTGTTCTCCTATGCAAGCAACTAAGTTCCAAAAACGATCTCAGATTTCGAAAAAAATTGGGGTCAAGTCTCAAAGCTTTCAAAAATTTGAAAAACAACAATTCAAAAAGCAAAAAGTGAACCCATTTAAACAGATAAGTTTACATAACCCCCTCCCCACACTTAAAATTTGCAGTGTCCTCAATGCAACAATCAAAACAATTAAGGAGTAATTGGGAAAAAGAGAAACTTCCCGGGTTATGTGACGTGATCTGATCTGAGAGAGAGTATTCTGAAATCGTGCTCGGTGCAAGATCATAAACTGCTGTATCTATTACCAAAAAGAAAAAAGAAAAAGTAAAAAGAACAAAATAAAAATAAACCAAATGAAGCAAACAATTAAAAGTTTAACCTAAGCAATCCAAACAAAGAAAATAAGAAGTTCAAGCAAACAAACCAAACAAAAGTAGAAATAAAATTGTTTAGACAACCATATCGAATAAAGAATAAAAGAGATAAAGATCAATAGGGGCCACGAGGTTGGTTGCGCCAATCCTCGAAAGTAGGGAAACCGGGCGGTGTGTCCTCGGAGAACGGCCAAAACAGCGATGGAGCATACGCAGTGTTCGGCTGAGTACCGAAGTGAGAGGCCATTTGGTTCATCACTCCACTTTGCCAATTTGCTTGGTGGAGAGCCTCCGTGGTGTTGTACTCCATGTGTTGATGTTGGCCGTAGGACAAAGACATCTCCGAGAGTCGGGTACTCAAATCTTGATACCCCGAATACGCCGTCCAATCCGCCGGTTGTTCTTCCTCATTCACCCCACTTGTGCTACCGGGCTCTTACGTGCTTTGAGTTGCTCTCCTCGTTCCATAAGATTACGGATTTGAAATCCACAAGTTCCGATCTCCACTAATCAAATGATCCACCATCGCTATCCCCATTCCACGAAGTTGGTCCATATCGATCAAACCCATCTCACTGAGGCTCGTCATCGAAGAAATAGCACCATCGGTTAGGATACCAAAGTGCTTGGCGAGGAGGGTGACGTATTGTCCTCCAACCATTCGACTTCCCTCACGATAACCTCCCGCCTTAGCGAGTTGCACGGCAATGATGTAAGGGGCGTTTGGATATTTGTCTTGCGTGGAAAGTTGCTCAAGAAGCCAAAGGTCATAAGTCGAGACCTTTTCCTCACTTGAGGAACAGGAGTTCACCACGTGAACAAGCATGCGATGTAAAAGTCGGTCCGAAGAAGAGGGAAAACCCTTAACCTTGAGATTGTTGCCATAATCACCATCACCAAGAATCGCCCAAGCCAAACGAGGATCAAAACCGTCTTGCCTTTTCGCGCTAGCCCACATGTACTCCATAAAACCGGGGGCGTTGACCTCATTTTGGGTATAGATCCCCAAGGCAACGGCAAACTCGGTCAAAGAAAGCGATCGTCAAACTCCACCGAGCCTAAATGACATGCACGGTTGGTAGAACTCCTCAAGGGCCTTTTCGGCGTCGAAACGGAAAGTGGCCACGAACTCGATGATGAGCTCGCGATAGAGGGTCTCGGCAGTCTCAAAGACACGCTTCCAAGCATGGCAAATGTAGTACTCGGTGCCATCTTCGTCGTAGGCGTGCTTCTCAAGTATCGCCTTAATATCGTTCTCAACTCCCATGGATCGAAGAAGGTTCCAATCGACTCTCCTAGGCACGAAAATTTGACGGGGGACAAGCCGATTAACTATGTCCCGGTACTCCTTACGCTTTGGAGCGTTCAACGTGGGATCGTTCATAAAATGGGTGAATGCATGGCTCCCATCCGGTGCACGGAAAGTCGGAGCGGTGGAGGTCGACGAACGGGTCTTTTGTCTTTACAAAATCCAAAACGAAATTGTCTTAGCTAGATATGATCAATAAGTTCAAGACAAAATTCGAAACTAGCTTAACCCAACGAGACAAAACCTCCATGACTAACAAGTTCAATCTAAACGAGTGCATGCGTGAAAATCCAAAACAAAGGGGGTGTGTAACATCCCCACACTTGAACTTTTAGTCAAGTTCCCAACAAACACAAATCTAGAGAGTTAAACAAAGGTGGGCGATTTTAGTGCAAAATCCCCACACTTATCATCAAAGCATATTCAACTAGATTCAACAATTAAACCACATGCTAGAATGAAATTTCAATCAAAACTCATAGCATGCATAGCAAAAATCAAACAATGGGGTTTCAAAAATAAACTTAAATCTATGAAAGCATGAAAACACCATTGATGCCCAAATAGAAGTTCAAATCTCACCAAAGCAAGCTAATCCAACGAAATCAAGTTAGGAATCATACCTTTGAAGCCATGAATGATGAAATTGAAGCTCAAGAAATTCGATTTTCGCAGGGATGTGAAAGAATATCGCGGCGCCTAGAGAGAATTTAGGGTTTTGTACTTTGAAAAAGTGAGGAAGAAAGGTTTAAAACCCGTCTGGAGCGACTTCGCGCCGCGAAGTGAGCGGTTTTCGAAAAATTTACCCTAATTTTAAAATTTCACGCCGCGAAACGGACCACTCGTGCCGCGAGAATTGAAATTCTTACCTGACACAAAGGAAGGCTGATTTCGCGTCGCCAAGTTTAAAAACTCGCGACCCCGAAATTGCTTCTGAGTCCAATTTTCAAAAATTTCATTACGCGTCGGATTTACTCGTTTTTGGTTTCTATCCCCTCCGTATGGTTACCTAAGCAATAACAAACAAAAATATTAGCAAAAACACACATGAAAATACTAAAAATGAAAAGGGAAAGAAAATGCTCGGGTTGCCTCCCGAGAAGCGCTTCTTTTTTGAATGGGTCTAGAGCTCGACCCCACTTTCAGCTCATTTCTTGGCACGTCGGGCTGACGAGCCCTTCTTTTTCCTATGCTCCTTCTTGGAGGGTCCCGACCCGTTGGGTAATTCATTCTGTCGGTGTATCGGGTTTGGATAGTCCTCCGTTTTCTTCATTTGCTCATGAGGTAGTAATGGGCAGCCCATGTTCTTCTTATAGGCTTGAGAAGGGTCCTCATAAGGTTCATCGAGATGGGTGACTGGCTTTCCATCGGGATTGAAGTAGATCCTTTTATCTCCATACCCCAAGTTTGATACTTGGTTGCGCATATCGACATTCACTTGGGCGGTATGTAGAAAAGACCTCCCGAGAATCACCGGAATCTCCGTGTCCTTTGGGAGTTTTGCTATGACGAAGTCTGTATAGTAGACGAAATTTCCGATGCGGCAGAAATAAGCAATATGCTTAGGTTTTCGTTATGACGAGTTTTTTCTCCGTGTCCCCAGCAGCGGCGCCAAAACCTTGATGCAGTAATTATTGTATATAAAGAGCGACACAAGTTTTAACCTCTAAAGCCTAACCACTGTTACCACATTCACAGGCAAGCGTACCTGATCGTGAGTATTATAGTGTAGGAAAGTCCAGGTATCGTATCTACCACTGGGAACGGTCAAGTTATGTAGACTACTAATCTTAGCTAGTTTAATTAATCAAAAGCTATGGGGGGGTTTTTAAGAAAATGGTTTGATTAATTAAAAGACAACTAATTAAACAATTAATTAACTAAGAAGCAAAAAGAAGATGTATTAAACTTTATAAAAGAAAATAGTAGTACTTATCATGGTAATATCGACTCCCCAAATGGATGATTTAACTTTACCAAGGGTATGGTTGTATTGGTTATTGTTGGAATTTAATTCTGGGACACCCTAACATGTGATGATTACGGTTATCAACTAGGTTGGTCTTCCTAGTCCTAATACATACACTGATTGTCAGACAGTCTAGTACCAATCACCCAATTCTATCACTATTGCACGGAATTCTACTATCTGGCTGCTCTTGGTCCGAGCTAACCCCCTAACACAACTCTCCGGGTTTCCGAAGGGAAGGTCAAGAAAGGTTTATCGGAGTCTATCTATCTAGGTCAAACCGATACACCCAACCAACGAATTCAAATATCCATACAATACGAATCTAACCGGAACCATAAAATCACACTCAACAAACCAATAAGCAATTAAATCATAAAAACATCATCCACAAAGTTCATCTACCACAATAAGTACCACTAGTTAAACTACTCACTAATCATAACGAAAACAGCAAAATCAGTAACAAACACAGACATTATACCGACCGTACAGCAACAGATGATCGAGAACCACACTCCGTGTCGTATCGGCACAACTCTCTCTCTCTCTCTCTCACTAATCACACTAAGAAAATATGAAAAAGTGTAACTACTGGATGATTGATTGCATATGAAAGATGATTTCTGGACTGAAGGAGGAGGCCAGTATTTAAAAGGCAATTCGGAGCCGTCAAGGGTCATTGCGTACTTAGCGGCGCGAGAATCTTCAAAGCCAACGCGAAGTCAGTGAAAAGCATGAACATTCTAGAAATTACACACTTCGCGGCGCCAAACTTAATAACTCGCGGATGCGAAATGCTCACTGAGTTGAGTTTGTCCAATTTCCACGCTTTTTCGCCTTTTTTCGTACTTTTCCATTCCAAGGCCTCCAAAACCTACAAAAGTGAGAATTAGCCCAAAACATGAGTAATCAGATCAGAAATGGGTGATGAATGAGGTAAAATCAGACAATTAAGTACGACCAAAACATGTATAATTTTGGTGTTATCATTTAGCATAGTTCGGTTATGTTTCCGTTACTTCAGTTATCTTTTGAGTAACCTTTAGAGGAGTGGCCTCTTATGTAAATTTCCTTTTTCCTACCCCCATATATATGTAGAATATGTGGGTTAGGGTTTGAGTAATGCATTTTTGGGAAACCTTTATCTTCAAGTAATACACCTTCAAACTCAAGCATTCCATTGTTATACATTTTCTTTGATCTCTATTTATCAACAATGTTTCTATTCCATCTCGATTCTCATTAGATCTAGGACAAACAATTGGTATCAGAGCCTTCCTTTGATAGATCTCTTGGTATTTTGTTTGGTTTTTAAAAGCTTTTGGAAAACTTTTCTTAAAACTTTTTGGGTCATTTTGATCTTAAAGTTACACTTTTAGGATTGGTTTTAAGTGTTAAGAGGTTCCTAAAGGTTTTTACTCAAGTTTTACATCAATTGGAGCTCTTAACACTGATTCTTTAAGTGTTTTTGTCTATTTTTGAGTGATTTTCGGAGTTTCTGGACAGGTTTTTCCGACTCGGATTACTTGAGCTGATCATCAGTTCAAATTTTCCGACTCGGGATAATTGTCTCATTTCCCGAATCGGGGTTTTGCTCCTTGTTTTTATACCAAAAATCATTTTCCGAATCGGGTTTTGTCATTACCCGAATTGGGAAAGTCTGTTATCCGAATCGGGATTCTCCATTTCCCGAGTCGGACTTCGTGTGCCAAATCCGAGTCGGAAAACACCATTTTCCGAGTCGGGTTTCGCCTCTTTGAGCCCGAAAATTTTCAAATTTCGTCTCAAATTCGACACTTAGCCGTTTTTCGAAAATCCAAACTTTCTCAAGCTATTTGTGTCACGAGGTGCTCATAGCAACAGTGTTTTTTAAAAGTTTCTTTTTTAAACCAAGTCATCTATTCAAAGAAGATCCTCTTGTTACGAGATCAAGATGTCGAAAGAGATTATCGGCATTGGGTCAAAAACTCGCCCGCCTGTACTTGTCATGGGTGAATACCAGCAGTGGAAGCGACGGATGATTCACTTCCTAGACCTTCTCGATGAAAACCTCATGAAGTCAATCCGTGAGGGCCCGATCAGACCTACCGTCACTGTAGCAGCAGTTCCTCGCATGGATACTTGCCCAGCTTTACCAGCCTATGTTGTGGAGAAACCAATTGATATGTACTCCCCTTAACAGATAGAGCGTCATCTCATCAACAAACGTGTTCTCACTCTCCTCATCATGGCACTCCCTAACGACATGTATGCCCGAGTAGACAGTCTGACGAATGCAAGGGATGTTTGGCTTGAAATTGAACAACAAATGCAAGGCGGAGACACTGCCTTAGAAAGCCAAAAGGAGAGTGCACTGAATGCCTACGAAGGATTCCAAGCTCGGGAGAACGAATCTCTGACATAGTCTTATCAACGTCTGAACTCGTTTGTCAATGATCTCCGAAGATTGGGAGTAGAGAAGACCAAGTACGAGGTCAATGTCAAGTTCCTGAAAAACCTCACACAAGAATGGCAAAACATGGCCATCAATATTCAGCTGAGCAGAAATCTGGGAGCCATGGGACTACATGACCTCTTCAGCATGATGGTACAACACGAGGAATACATCACCGATGGCAGATCAAAAAGGGGAATTGATCCTCTGGCACTCGCTGTGGTGCCCTTTGGAGGACCCAATTCTGCTCCAATTCAACCAACCTCGTTTAACAACATGCCTCTCCCACAACATCCAGAAGATTTCAATCATGAGTTCAATCCGAACTTCAACCAAAGCATGCAACACCCGAATGACCCCATGATCATCACCATCTCGGATGAAGAACTATTCAACATGAATGAATCCCTTGCCTTGATCTCACACAACGTGCAAAGGTTGAATGCAAACCGGGGATTCACCGGTTCTCGAGGATCAGGATTTCAAGGTGGCAACGAATGGGTCAAGGAAGAGGGGGACATCAATCTTCGGGCAGATATCAGTTCAACGAGCAGGGGAGAGGAGGATATCAGCAGGGAGAACGGTATCGGTCAAATGATCAGAGCAGAATCGAGCATGGAAGGTTAAGAGAAAACCCCCGACGTGATAGCACTTACATAGACTATCAAGGAGGTTCCAATCATCAGGGTAAATGGCGCGGACAGAATCCCGACTACAACTATCGGGGAAATTCCAGACAGTAAGGTCATGAGTCAGGCTATAACAGACAAGGATATGAGAGTGGATATGGAGGCAGATATGAAGGTGGAAGACACGAGCAAGGATTTGAGTTTGGGTACGAGCAAGGAAGAAACGACCGCTGGTCCGATGAAAGGATTGAGCGTGGAAAAGGAAATTTCAATGGTGGTGACTATCGTAGGCCTGATCAAAGTGGAAGCAGCTCCAACAGACAATCCCTTAGCGAAGATCATCCAATCCCCGTTGACCTAGGTGGTCAGAAGTCAAGTCAGCCACAGAAATCCAACAACCAAAACCCCACTCCTCAGCAAGCCCCACTTCCCAGATCTGAGGGGCAAGGGTCCACTTGCTTTAAGTGCGGCAAACTGGGACACTACGCTAAGGAGTGCACGGTGAAGTACAAGGATGCAGCTTACTTCGAGAAAAAGGCGGCCTTGTTGAGAAAGAAAGAAAAAGGGGTTGCGCTGCTAGTAGAGGAGGAAAACTGGGTTTGTGAAGAGGAGATCTCAGATGAGGAAGATCAGCTGGTGAGAGGACACTGCCTGATGGCAGACTTTGAAGGACCGGATGGTGTTGGTCCTAGCACTCACCACGACAACGAAGTTTCTGAGGTATCCTCTATCCCTGATATAACTGATACTATCTCACTGTTAGAAGCTAAAATTTGTGACTTAGAGAGAGATCTCCAATCGGAAAGAACTCTCGTCACGAAATTTAGAATCGACAGTGATGTTTATAAAATCTCTCTCGAAGACTTGACGTTGAATTATAATCGAGAGGTACTTGAGTCTAGTGTTAGAGAGTCAAATTTGTCAAATAAATTATTGTCTCTTCAAAAATCCCATGAGGAACTTAATAGTAATCATGGGGAGCTCTCAATCAAATTTTAGTTACTTTCTGAAGAAAGAACTAAACTTTTTTCAAAAATCCAAGAGCTCGAAGACTACAATTTTAAACGAGGACAATCTGAACAGACTCTGAGTATCCTCACCAAGCATGCCAAAAAAAACCTTTTTACAAAGCTCGACCTGGACTAGGACTTGTCGAAAATCATGTTTTGGAAAAAGCACCTTCAAATCTATACAACTTTAAGGATATGGCCGCTTCCAAGCCTAAGCCAACCTTTGTAGGAGGACATGTTACCGAGGAATATGTAAGACAGACTATCACCTACACCGAAGTCATTAACGGTGAGACCATCACTAAAACCACCAGTCCGTCAAACAGCACCACTAGCAGTCCTCCCACCAGTCCCGTTGCCAATAGACCTATCTTCATTCAGGCTAGAGATCCTACCAATGCCGACCCCTCTTGGGAAGGTATCAGGGCTAGAACCCCTTGTGTAGCATGCCACCCATAAATTATGTCGATTTGAACACCAGCTATGCCACTAGGGAAATTGAATTATCTGAGGAGACCTTAGTTATCCCACCCACGGATGTTTCCGCAATTAAGAGTCCCGACCTAGTTGAGCTAGAAAAGGAGGTGTTTGGACTTATATTAAAAGCCATGGATCTAGATCCCTATCAACATCAAATTCTGAATCTTAGAGTCATTGTCTCGGAAAAAGACCACTTGATAAAACTCTGGAAAAGTACTTACTCGAGGCTAACACCGAGAGAATTAGACTTTCTTCGGAGTGTGAGACCGCAAATTCTCCTTTCACTATTTTCAAAACCAAATTTGCGGATCTTCAAAAGCGACTCATCATCCAAGAAGTTCAATTTGAATTAGAAAAAGAACTGCTTTATGAAAAGGAGATGATGTATCGCCTAACTTTTGTTAATCAAGATGTGTCAATCTCTCTTTTAAAAAGGAAAGTACATGATTTTGAGAATTCTGACTCTTTAAATTCTGGAGATGATGAAACTCATCTTCCTGTGCTTGATGGCCCCGATCCTTGGTTTGGCTGCACCAATCGAACACCTCTTCTAACCAAATTTAGGTCAACCAAACCTAAGTTGGACCTTGATCCAAATGTTGAATATGAATTGAAGGTGTTTTTAGATGAGGGTGATGATCCTTCTGGTTTTATACCAAAGAAAAAGAAAAATGTTGTTTCTAAACTTGAGAAGTCTACTGAGCCACAAGCTTCGGGTTTTGAGAAAAATAACCCCACGGGTGAAAAATGTGTAGGTACTGACAAGGAGAAGTCAGTTAAACCTCACACACCTAAGGGACTCCAGAACAAGAATTCAAAATCTAACGATGCTCGTGCCTCAGTCAAACCCATTAGAGGTCTTGACTTTAATTCGAGTACCTTCGAAATGGGTGAGACATCTCGGTTAAAAACCAAATCAACCTTTCACTTCCACAAAACCTAATTTTTCAAAACCGTCATCTGGAAAAGGTGGCAAATCAATTTCTACTAAACCGTCCTCTAACTCACACCATACTTTTAATGCAGATGGGAGAAGGAAAGATGGTGGAAAGAATGTGAAACCACCAAGAAAGGATCATCAAGAAAGGAACAACCAGTTTACCGCTTTCCCTAAGAGGCGTGGTCCTAGCCGTGCGGGTTTAGGCCATGCCCCACCTAGTGTAGGATTTAATTCAAACATGTATGTAAGCAGTAATCGTAACTTGAACAATGTTTTTGATGCCTTTCGTAATGACATGTGTTCTATGTTTGACAATTTATTGTGCTATGGTGTGGCTAATTCTCTTAATGCTCATAATTCTAATGTAAGTTCTCGAAAGAGAAAGGGAAGGAAAAGAGGGAAATCAAAATCCTCTTCGTCAGTGAAGTCCCCTGTGACTAAGGAGAAATCCAAAAAGGGGACTGCACCGACAGTTTATCTATCTCTAACCCTAAGGAACCCATTTGGCAGTGGGTCCCTAAACAAGCTTGATTCATTTTGCAGGTCAGTCATGTGTGGTACTTTGATTCTGGAGCATATAGACACATGACTGGTCAAAGGTCCTTCCTTTTCGACTATGTCGAAAGGTTTGATGGATACATCAAAACGGCAGATAAGACTCCAAAGCCAATGTTGGGTTACGGGAAGATCACCGATGGAAGATACATCATCAAGGATATTCGGTATGTCGAGGGATTAGGATACAACATGTTTAGCTCAAGCCAATTTTGTGATAATGGCTACTGGGTGAAATAGTTCTTGTATGGAAGTGATGTGAACGATGAAGACGGTTTGTTCTTAGTGCATGGAGAAACGGCAATCTATATTCCACCATCTTTCGCTCAATCCCTCAGACACACCCTCAATTTGAAGCACTTTCTCAACCAATGAATGCTATTTGTTTGCTTTCAAAGGCGTCTAAAGAGGATAGTTGGTTTTGGCACCGAAGGCTATGTCATCAGAATTTCAAAGATATGAACAAGTTGGTTTCAAAATGCCTGGTCAGGGGACTACCCGAGACTCATCTTTCGAAGGATACCTTGTGTCCTGCATGTGAAAAAAGAAAGATGAGACGAAGCTCGCATCCACCAAAGATGGATACAAACAACAAAAGTCCACTTGACATGATTCACATGGATATGTGTAGACCTAAGAGAGTCGAGAGCCTGGCTAGAAAGAAATACATGCTAGTTGTCGTTGATAAGTTCTAAAGGTTCACTTGGCATGAGTTTCTTCGAGCCAAATTTGACGCTGCTGATCGGATAATCGCGTTCATCAAGCGGATTCAAATTCTGTTGAGTTGCTAGGTGAAGAAGCTACGTAGAGACAACAGGACCGAGTTTCGGAATGCGAAGATGCAATCCTTTCTTGAAGATGTGGGCATCTCTCGCAATTTTTCAGCGGTACGCACTCCTCAACAAAATGGAGTTGTAGAAAGGAAGAACCGGACGTTGGTCGAAGCAGCGAGATCCATGATGGCTCACTCAGGCGTTCCACAAGCATTCTGGGCTGAAGCCGTTTGTACAGCATGCTTCACGCAAAATCGGACTCTGATCGTCAAGCGGACCGGTAAAACCACTTACGAGATGATCGAACAGCGTAAGCCTAACATCGATTACTTTAGAGTTTTTGGTTGTAAATGCTATGTTCTCAATGACCTAGATTATTTGGGTAAGTTTGACCCTAAGTCTGATGAGTCTATCTTCATCGGATACTCACATAACTCAAAGACTTATCGGGTATTCAACAAACGCACCCGAACCATCTTGGAAAGCTCAAATGTGGATTTTTCTGAAACTGAAACATATTCTAATGCATGCCTTAGTAATCCAAATGCCTTATTGCCTGAACTGTCCACCGCACCACCGAGCACGGATTCTGCATCTAACTCTTTTGCTTCAGACTTCATAGACCTTACAGACTACAATCTACCGACTCTCACTGGGCCAATCGTAGTTCCTGCTCAAGCTGGTTCAACTACCACTTCTGTGTTATCTGATGCCTTCATGACACAGCCATCATCGAGCACTTCAATAAATTCAGTGACACCAGTGTCAGTGGTCTTTCCCCCTGAAACTTCTTCAGCAGAACCTCCAACTGTTGCTTCACCAGAACCTGTCCGATAACAGACAACACACCCTGTTCTTGCACCCATTCCTGAAGATGCCCCTCTACCTTCTCCGAGCTCCACTCAAAGGACCTATGCTCAGGTAGTACGGGAGCCCCGGTTGGAAGTTGTTCTAAACATCAAACTACTAACGAATCTTCAAGAAGGCTCTTCAAGTGGGAACCAGTCAGGGGTCTTAGCAGTGCACGACGAGAACGATGCATCAAACAATCAGCAAGCGTATGTCACACTCCCACATACCAGAAAGTGGAGTAGAGATCATCCCCCTTCCCAGATCATCGGGAGTCCCTCTCAATCTGTTCAAACCAGATCCTCGAAGAATGTTGACAACCTAATTCTTTTTGGCGGGTTCCTGAGTGATTTTGAACCATCAGATGTTCAGCAAGCTCTCTCTGATCCAGACTGGGTTCAGGAAATGCAAGAAGAGTTGGCTGGGTTCGAACGCAACAAGGTGTGGCGCTTGTGACTAGACCATGGGGAAAATCCATTATTGGCTTGAAATGGATTTTTCGGAACAAGAAAGATGAAAACGACCTTATTATCCGAAATAAGGCCCGGTTAGTCACCAAAGGGTATCGCCAACAAGAGGGTATCGATTATGACGAGACGTTTGCACCTGTAGCCAGAATTGAGGCTATTCGGATCTTCCTCGCATATGCCACGCACAAAAACATGACTGTCTATCAGATGGATGTCAAGTGCGCCTTCTTAAACGGATTTCTTCAAAAAGAGGTGTATCTCGAACAACCTGAAGGATTCGTGGATCCGAGGTATCCATCCCATGTCTATGTATTAGACAAGGTGCTTTACGGTCTCAAGCAAGCTCCTCGAGCATGGTATGAAACTCTTACTGTTTACTTGACTGGAGCTGGCTACAAGAAAGGTACAATTGACCCCACCTTATTTCTTCGAAGATCAGGTAGTGATTTAATTATAGTACAGATATACGTGGATGACATCATTTTTACATCTACGAAGCCTGAGTTGTGCAAGGAGTTTGAAAACACCATGAAATCACAATTTAAAATGAGCATGATGGGCGAGTTGACGTTCTTTTTAGGGCTTCAAGTTCGACAACGCCCTGATGACATTTTTATAAACCAATCCAAATACGTTCATGATTTACTCAAATGTTTTGATTTCGGTGGTTCAAACTCTGCTGCTACACCAATGCCCAAGAATTTTCGACTAAATGCTGATCTATCTGGCAAACCGGTAGATTAAAAGAACTATCGGGCAATCATTGGTTCCTTGCTCTATCTCACGGCTAGTAGACCTGATATCGTATTCTCCACGGGTGTCTGTGCTCGTTTTCAGTGTGATTCTAGAGAATCAC
Source organism: Centaurea solstitialis (assembly GCA_030169165.1). Lineage (NCBI taxonomy): Eukaryota > Viridiplantae > Streptophyta > Magnoliopsida > Asterales > Asteraceae > Centaurea > Centaurea solstitialis. The sequence continues at coordinate 39,324,485 of CM058041.1, read as the reverse complement.
ATTTACCTGTTGTCAAAAGAATCCTTAGGTACCTAAAGAGCACTTCGGATTTTGGCCTTTCGTACCCAAAGGATTCTGGTTTTGAACTAATCGCCTACACAGATTCAGATCACACAGGTTGTAAGCTGGATAGAAAGAGCACCTCCGGAGCTTGTCAGTTCCTCGGGGACAAGTTGGTTAGTTGGTCATCCCGGAAACAGAACTGTGTTTCACTCTCTACGGCGGAGGCAGAATATGTCGCCGCTTCGTGTTGTTGTTCACAAGTTCTGTGGATGAAAACCCAACTGGCAGACTTCGGATACACCATGCAGAGGATTCCTATCTATTGTGACTCCAAGAGTGCGATTCAAATCACGGCAAATCCAGTTCAACATTCTCGGATGAAACACATCGACATCAGATATCACTTCATCAAGGATCACGTCGAGAAAGGTAATCTTAAACTGTATTTTGTGGAAAGCGACCTTTAGCTTGCTGATCTGTTTACTAAGTCGTTTGATGAGAAATGCCATTTCTTTCTTCTAAGCAAGTTAGGAATGCTAGACCTACCGCCAGAGGTCTAGGGGGAGCCAGGAATCTGTACAATGTATGCATATGTGTAGGAGGAGCCTCTTAAAGTATGCATGAATTTAGGGGGAGCTGGGAATCTGTACAATGTATGCATGTGTGTAAGGGGAGCCTCTTAAAGTATGCATGAATTTAGGGGGAGTGTCTTGTATTTGTTTGCTTGATGTGCTAATGTTCTCGGATCCACATCACTTTGGATACCGCCTTTTATTTGATTTTGTAGGTGTGGATCATAACAACGACTTCTGATTACTTCCGATCAGAACTCGCGCAAAATCCAATCCCGGGGTTACACAGTTAATACCTGAAGAAAAATATCCAGGTTTGTCGATTTGTAAGGGTTTACGGGCTGAACTTGTAAACTTTTTGTGAACTTGAGAGTTCAGGGGGTGGTAGTGACATGTTTTTGAACTTACAAGTTCGGGGACTAAGTCTACCATTTTCTGAAACATAAGTTCAGGGGCTGTTTTTGAAATTTTTAAAACTAACAAGTTCAGGGACTCGTTTTGCACATGTTGTGAAACTTGTAGTCCAGGGGTCAGTTTTGCCATTTGGTGAAACTCGGGTTAAGAGAGCCAAAAAGAGAGAGCCAAACAGTATTATTTCAACCAATTACAGTGTAATTCTTGGAAATTATAAAAGGTAATTTTCAGATTTCATTATTCACTTTTTCCAAAATTCTTCAACTTTCCCTCTCTCGTGCTCCCATAACCGCTGATCTCAACCGCACTCGTTTTTGCTCCGATTTCAATTCCGATCACTTCATCGAATTCACGGTAAGATTTTGAGCAACCCTTACGTAATCATATCTTCTAAATCTGTCATCTTTAAGGCCGAATCGAAGCCTAAAGGCTTTGCATAAACCCGAAACCCAAACTCTTTGGAATGGGTTTTCGGGACGTTCGATCTGTCTAAAAGTGTTTTTGAACTTGTTTTTAGCTTCTATGAATCATTTACAACAAGTTTGGTGGGTCGGATCGTCATTTTTGGGCAGTTTTTAGTCGAGAAACCGAACAGAATCGGTTTCCCGACTCGGGATATTCAAAACTCCCGAGTCGGGAAACTTGAATGTTCTCGGTTTCCCGACTCGAGGACGATGACCAAGTTCAAGTATCCCGACTCGGGAAACATGGAAACCCGACTCGGCTTTGTGGCAAGGAATTTTTCATCTTACACGTTTTCCGACTCGGGAAACATGAAAACCCAACTCGGGTTTTTGAGTTTCCCGACTCGAATTTTATGCCAAGACATTTTGAACTTTTTCTAAAAATACCAAGTGTTAAACACTTTTTCGACTCGGGAAACCCTGTTTCCCGACTCGGGTTTCCATGGGAAACTTATCATCATTTTGGTGCTTATCTCCTTTCCCGACTCAGGAAACTTGAATAACCCGACTCGGGTATTCGAGTTTCTCGACTCGTGTTTGTTCAAGGGGGCTTTTCAAGTGTGAAACTAGTCAACTCGGGAAACACCTTTTCCCGAATCGGGTTTTCACTTTTCCCAACTCGGGAAATGTCAAAACCCGACTCAGGATTTGATGTCTCCCCTGTTGAGCTTTTTCAACACTTAGTGATATTTTTTCTCAATACTAACTTCTCTTAAGGTATTGAGCAGCGGAGTAGGATCAGATCCCAAAGATAGTAAGTCTTTCCTTTCGAAAGGTCCTGGTGGGGAAGTTATAGATACTTTTCCATACTTTGTATCCGAAGTACTTCATTTAATTTCCTCTGCAGTATTGGGCTTTGGCGGTATTTATCATGCACTTTTAGGACCTGAGAAGCTTGAAGAATCTTTTCCGTTCTTCGGTTATGTATGGAAAGATAGAAATAAAATGACCACAATTTTAGGTATTCACTTAATCTTGTTAGGTTTAGGTGCTTTTCTTTTAGTATTCAAGGTTCTTTGTTGTGTTTGGTCAGAAATGGCTCAACAACAGAACAACCCTCCCTCGCCGATCGACAACGCTGCCGATCATGCCTTGATTTAATAGGCTGCCCTACGTCCCATAACTCAGAACAACGAGTTTGTGGACCTGCACAACATCCAGGTGCAAGGCGAAGTGATCTTCGAGATTCTCAAGGTGCATCCGGTTGCATACGCTATGCAAGCCGTGGTGACCATACCGATGATTTACCTGCAGCATTTCTGGAGCACCTACCACCTCGAAACCAGGAACGACGTCCTAACTCGGGTAGGACGCGTTGACCAGACGGAGCTTGCCGTCACTTTGGAGGACTTCCGACGTATCCTTCGCTTTCCAGTCGAGACTGCCGAAGCACCGTTCGACCCGCTGGTCACTGGACCTGAGCTGTTTAGCGAGATACTCGCACCAGGCGTCCAGATGACTCCGAACCAGAGGCTGAACGGGATCTTTCAAGTATCCCAGGGCATGCTGCCCCCGTTGTGGTTCACCCTGTTTAATCTGATGAACAGGTGGATAAGGCGTCGACCCAACTTTGGCGTGTGATCCGCTCGATCTCCTACGGATGACGGATCGACATCGCGACGCAACTCTGGCAAGACGTCACTCGGGACATCGACACTGCCCAGAACCAGCACTCGTCGATCCCTTGGATGAGATTCTTCAGTTTGATGATCCACGATCACATGGATCGCCATCCAGAGGTTCATCATCGTTCGAGCTACCCGAGGTTCCAAAGCAAGCAGATCTCCAGGACGAACAAGAGGACCCTCAAACCGGGTCAAGTAGAGATGCCAGTGCCCGAGCACGTTCTAGACATGGCGGATTAGTCGGAGGTAAGCGTAGGTCTCTATAGGATATCCATAGGCCTAGAAGTCGCATCCATGGACTCCTCAGAACCGGGGAGCCCTACCCAGGGTGCGCAACCCGTCCCAACTGAGCGTCGTGCCCCAGGCATGGCACACCGGAGCTCCACGGGGGGAGCATCCTGTTCCGGGATGATGAGTGTAGACGTAAGGGGCGAAGCAGGTAGAATAGTCGGTACCTCCGCCACTCCGCACTGGTCTAGGAACGACACCGAGATGGCCTACCAGCGAATGATCGAAGCTAGAGCTCATCGGGCGCGAACTCGTTTTTTTTCTGACGAGCAAGCTGCTATCTTATCTGATCCTGAGCGCATGATCGGTGCCAAGATCAAGCAGTACACTGGGATCCAACAACCATCTCCATCATCACCCATCTCAGAGGAACCTCAAGTGTCGTCGCCGCCGCAACAACCAGAGCCCACCGGTGAGGATGTGAAAGCTTCCCCACAAGAACAAGCACACATTCCCTCACCGCCTCACGCGGCCACGACACCTCGCCAACCTGGCGATCCATCAGGCGAACATCCGGCGATGACTTAGACGGTGGCCACTCTTCCGAGCACACACCATCCGACCGTCGTGACGTCGACGACGAGGCCACCGAGTCCGAGCAAGTGGACTACGGCTCCGATGAGGAATTCACGGAGTCCGTACCCGTCAAGGGCGGAAAGGCCCAGCCGGAAGATGATGATGAGGCGACGTCATCCTTCAATGATGATTTTTCTGACGACCTCCACCTAGGAGGTGACTTGGCGTCTGACGACCGAACCGTCGAGCGCGAGGAAGAAGGAGAGGAAGTTGAGACTGGCTTGGAGAGACAAGGCGGTGAAGATCGTGACGGTGACAGTGAGGGTCTAGAAAAGGAGACCGAAGATGAAGAGGTCCACCTAGATGAAGAGTGGTTACAGATCCGATAACAGGTCGGAGAAGAAGAGACCACTAGGAGCCTAGAAACGGTCGACCTCCCCAACCCGAGTCAAACCCCCACAGAGGCAACCCTCATATCGACCAGTCAGCCTATGCTGTCGGGTCAAGTCGCTGGAAGCCAACCAGCGCATTTGCACGCCCAATCCAGCCACTCCACTATCTCTCAACAGACAGTGGTTTTACATTCTCATGGGGATATAGCACAACTTCCATTGACCACTCACTCGGAGTCGGTCAATGTTGAGATAAGAGAGGATCTGCCCCACCTCTCGCCTTCTTTTCGAGCACATCGAGTCTTAAAGCCTCTTGGTGGGATCTTTGATATCCCTTCCTTTCCTAGGACACATCTGGGGGAATCACAAGCCGTGATCCTACGGGATTCGGCCGGAACAGATGTAGTCGGTGTGTCTACAGACACCCTTCGAGGATCGTCCGGAAGCCCTGCCATGGTCAACATCATACTAGCTATGACAGTAGGCCGAGAGATTACCTTTGTTGGACTTTCATCGTCAACCGGAGCACAAGTTGCACCGGGAGCAACATCTACGGGACTGGGTCCGACGGATTCGGATGACATCCTTAAAGTCGTCTACTCACGACTACTAAGATTAGAGGAGGCAGATGCGGCCAGAGAGAGACGGGTCGAGGCGCTTGAAAAAGCCTTGGCCGAAGCTGAACGACAAAGACGAGCCGATCTAGAGGCACACCGGAAATCTAACGAAGACTGGGATCGGGAGCTTCAGGAGATCAAACGCCAAGTCAAAGGAAAACACGTGGAAACCACTCCACCAACTGAAGCTCCGATCTCCCGACATTCCGGGGATGTCCTCCGCCTTCTTCCTCAGCGATAGAGTGCTCAAGCCGAGATCCCTAGCTACGTGACAGAAGTTGAGCATCAACTCGTGATTGCCGGGTACACCCTTCAGGTGGACGGCCTGAACGAGAAGGTGCGCCAACGAGAAGCAGAGATAGCCGCCAAGGATGAGCAGCTCAAGATAGCACTTCGACGTATTCGGGAACTCGAGGCTATGTGTAGGTCTCGGGCTGAGCCTTCTAAATGGAGGCATGATGACCCTGATGACTCCACACCAGGTCCTCATGAGGGGGAGATGCAAGCTAGCAAAAGGCTTCGTATCGACCTCGCCTCAGCCTCAAGTTCCGGACCGTCACATGCACCAGCTTCAGCTTCGGGAATAGCTCCGTCCAGAACCGCTCCACTTTATGAGGATACCATTGAATGAGGTAATCCAATTTCCTCACGAGAAGCCCACCGTTGAAGTTGACATCATTGCCCCAGAGTCGGCACCGACAGATCCTTCTGAGCTACAGATTCCGGAAGAAGCTAGAAGGATACTCCGTTCGCTTTCCTAGAGCCTCCGTTTCCACAAGAAAGGGGATGATATCGTCAGCAACAGCGAGTACAACCGATTCCTCCCAACGATAGAATTCCCATAATCAGACGTGCCACCCACCATCACAACAACCGTTCTAGACTTTCCGACTCCAACCATCATTCAGCTCAATTGGAACCACTCCGTGATCTTCAGGCCATTCTTAGAAGAAACCTTCGCGAAGATCTTCCAGCAAGAAAAGCTCCATACATGTTCCCGAAAGGTGTACTTCGGGATCTCTCATCTGAAGAAGCTTCGATGAAGAACCGCCTACGTCCACCAACGGGTCTGCAATTGGGCAAAACACGGAAGAACACGTCTAAGGCGCCGATTTGTGAAAGTAACTGCGGTTCGACCCTACAGACACGGGTACCAGTTATTTCTCGAATTCGACGTCCATATGTACGGAACAGGCAGACCCGTCGGAGAACTTCAAGAGTGGACTATCACGGAAGCGGATCTTGATCGGATTCATCTCGAAGACTTACTCGCTTTAATCAAGTATCTGCAAGGTCCAATCCTCCACCCTGAGTTCTTTACCGATGGCCTAGAGGTGTTGAAGAAGTATGTCCATCACGCAATCACTTTGGCGCATGTGACAGACTACCAGATGGCCATCGAGAGCCGTCAACCGAAAGTGAATCTGCTTCGACCGAATCGACAAGTACAAGCTATCGGTTCCTACAGCCTCTACCTCCCGACGAAGATTCCAGAACACGGTGTCGTCTACCTCACTTAGAAGAAGAAAGAGTGGAAGTTCATGCGCTTTAGCGAACTCGCTCACTTTTGTGATGGCACCCTTCTATACGTCTACAACAGACTCCGGAGCAGGCTGTTGGCTGATCAGATTCCGAAGACGAAGCATAATGACGGAAAGGCGAAGGTACTTGAAGCAATGAACCTGATCGAGGAGAAGCTCAATGAGAGATTGATGTTCCAAAGAGTTGAAGCTGCTTTGAAGCTGAGATCGAGGATCATCGGTGAGTGGGACGAGTACCTGCAGCTATCCAAGTGGGAGTCGGCGCTGAAGCTTTCACCACCCATCTGACTTCTTCCCAAAGGGGGAGATTGTTAGACCCTCCTTTATGGGTTGTGAAGAAGTCAAGGGTTTATCCGTTAGTTTAGCATAGTTCGGTTATGTTTTCGTTAGTTCAGTTATCTTTTGAGTGCCCTTTAGAGAAGTCATAGACTCCAAGGGCCTCTTATGTAAATTTCCTTTTTCCTACCCCCATATATATAGAATATGTGGGTTAGGGTTTGAGTAATGCATTTTTGGGAAACCTTTATCTTCAAGTAATACACCTTCAAACTCAAGCATTCCATTGTTATACATTTTCTTTGATCTTTATTTATCAACAATGTTTCTATTCCATCTTGATTCTCATTAGATCTAGGACAAACAAGCGTTTATGAGTAATATGATTATAAAAGTACATTGTAGTCAGGTTCAAATTACTCATATGTTTTAAAAGAATTTAGGTTGTTATCACCGATGACGTTGATAACATCAGTATTTATAAAACTAGAAAATTCCAAATTTTGGAATTGGGATCTAATAAGATCCAGTTAAGTATTATAAATAGTAAAATTCAAGTGTAAAGTATTAAACTTATTACTTAAAATAAAATTGACTAAATAGTCAAGTTTTGACTAAGTCAATGAAGCATTAAATTTAAGTAATAGCCGGTTTTCATATAGGTTAGTGGGAGCCAATTTATTCTCTATCTATGCTCCTGATAAAGAATAAAAGATATATTATTGATTTACGTTTCTAGGAATTCATAATCCAGAGAGGATAAGAATTCATGAGAAATGTGATCTATTCTTTTAAGTTATAAAAGTAAGATCAAAATTTTTTTGAACAAAATAAAGTCAAAGTTTTGACTTTAAGAAAAATCAATAATTGTATGTGTTGAAATAATTAATAGAAATATTTTTAGACCATCAAGTGTTGTAAAACACTAAGATAAATTTCCTGGATTTACCAGTTTGGTAAATGGAAATTTTCTTAGATTTCAGGTAGAAATCTTTATCTACACAGCAACAAAGGAAAGTTGCAGAGTTAAACTTTACATATTCAAGGAAACATGGAGTTATTCCAGTATCTCCAAGATTTAAGGAATATGGTAAAGATGAGTCTAGATTTTGTTTAAAGTGTTTGCAAAACAAAACTAGCAGAATCAAGTTAAGATCATTATTTAAACTTGTGCTGTTTTGGTTGTTACTTTGATTAGTATGGTAAGCAACTAATCAAAGGGTTTAAATTGAAGCAAGGTGATACTTCATTTAAATCAGAAAAGTACGCATTGGGTAGACAACATAAAAGCAACTTTGAAAATATTATTAATTTTGTAATTGATTACAGAGTGTAATATATGGACTATACAAAATTAATTTCACTGTTTTCTTTTTTTTTTTTTGCATGTTTTGATCCGGGAATAAAACTAGTCTAAGTTTTATTTGAAATTTATCCGTGACAACTTATCCAGGTGGGAACCTGATAGGGTTTTTAAGTCATCGTGAGTTTTTGGGTAGTTATAATCAGAGTGTTGAATAACAGCTACAAGCGATGTAGACCAAAAACTGCACGGATATTCGATAGAGTAGCGAATATCGGATGTGATCCGTCGGTTGAGATTACTTCGTGGATTCTGTCATAAGTAAATCTCACAGTAGGTTGTCCTAAATACCTGAGGTATCTGGTTTGGGATCACGAGGACTACTAGATACTTAGTGCGTCCTAATATCACGCCGTAACAGGGTAGTTATACGGGACGTAACTAGATTCAGCGGAAGTCGTGGTGTCAAATGCAGAAATGGAAGAAGGGATTTGCACCTCTTCCATGAAGAGAGATATTTCTGGGCCCCTTGACTGACTGAAAGAACTGATGAAGTGCATGACCATGCCCAAACAAACTGATTTGTTCTTTGTCGTTTTACCTATAAGTTAGAAGTCAGATAGTCAAGAAACATAATCTTGAGTATTCCGAGTTGACTTTATCCATGCTCATACTCAAAACTAAAATATCATGCTTGCAAAAGGAAAAACCTAGTTATACCCATTTTATGAAACAGTTGTTTCATAAATGTTGTATCCTTAAAGAGATGATTATATCACCTGCCTGGGTATAAGACTTCTTATAACCAGGTTAGCCTAAGTGCCTGTCTAGGGGCCTCCTTAGGTCCGTGTGGTCAAGCCGGTATTGCCAACTTGCACAAGTGGGAGTCTATTAGTAATTATGTGCACAAGTTGACAAACCAAATGATTACACATCCAATGTTATAAGACACTTGAGGGTCACATTTGTTAGGAACTGTAAAACGAACAAGTAAAATAACCCCTGTTTGAAGAGGTTAGATTTATAATAGTTAATTATAAATCTGTTGGGTGTTTTTTGTAAGAAACTCCAAAGTTAAAGGTTTCTATTATTACTTAAAAGGGATTATATATTTATTAGTTGAATAAGTATATAACTGTTTTAATTAAATAGGTTTATATATATATATATTTGTTAGTTGAAATAAATATATATAAAATAATAATTATCTTGGAAATTAATATATATATATATATATATATATTAGCTAAATATATATATATATATATATATAGTATATTAATTAAATGATTCTTTCTTGATGAAAAAGAAAGATATTTTATATGGATAATTATTAAGGAAAAAGGTAACTGAATAGAATAAGGAAATAAATATTCAGTTAGGGTTAAACTTTTTTCATCTCTTAATCCCACCACAAAAAGAAACCTGTTAACTCTCCCAATTCTCTCTCTCCCTCTCTCAAAAATCGAATTCAACTAGTCAAAACTAGTTTGGTTTCTGGTAACGACTAGTTCGTGAATATTGGGGTTTCAGTCGGCTAGAAGGTCAGTTCGTGAGGTCTCATCACAGGTGGATCTAACTCAAGCAATTCAGGTAAAGTTTCTTAACACCGGATTATGTGATTTTTAGATAAACAATTAAGGTTCATGTGCTTTCGGGTTTTTACACAATTTTTGCTTCCGCTAATCAAACTAGTTGGTTTGATAATCAGTTAAACCGTTTGTTATCTGAAACGTGACTCGTATCAGTTTGGTCCGAGGTCTCACAAAAATCCAACAGGATCCCCTTATCCAGCCCCATTAAGCAGCACCACCACAAGATTCCAAAATGACCTTAGGGTCTAGCCGACCTTTAGATGAGTCTCACAAAAAAAAAGTCATCGGTCTCCTTGTACAGATCCAATGAGCACTGCCACAAGACCTAGTCCTATGTACGACTCACCATAACATTACTAATAGCTTCGTATACGACTCACTTGGGTACTGCCTCTAGCTCACTACTCGTGACTTAGGGACTACTCACTAGATTTACGGGTGGACATTAAAACTCCACACTTAACATAAAATAGACTCTTATGCCGATGGATCCATGCATTAAAGTTTAAAATTATATGACACCAATTGAATGACTATCACACTGAAAACATGTGATATCTAACAAATACGTAACAAATGCATTATACATTCGTAGCTCCACATTGAGCTATCAATTCGAGATAAATGTCCAAAACTCATTTGAGTATAATTAAGGCCGAAAGGCCTCGTAAAACACTTCTGTTATAATAAAGCAAATTAAGCCCATTTAAAAAATAAAGCAAATGTAAACTACATAAGCCAAAAAGGCGTATTTTACAATATTTAACATATACATTGCACTTATAATGTGAATAAGTACTAGCCTACAGTCTTTCAAAGCATGACGACCAAAAGTTTCAAAATCGCATAGTTTGTATTTTCAAAATATTCACAAGACAAAGAATGGCCAACTTCAAGAGCTTATACATGTAATGTAACGTAAAAAAAATGAAAGTGTTAAGATCAAAATCAAGTAATAAAATAGCAAAAAACAACAAACCACAACAAGAAACAAAATTGAAACTATAGTGACCAGAAAATGAGTTTTCTCGATTGTGATTTACCCAATGTTGCTAAAATCACTTAAAGTTTTAGTCTAAAGTTTTTTATTATATATGTATAACTTTTTAAAGATTCCAAACAAAATGAAGATTTTTACGTAATTTTCTTGGGAAATCTAGAGTTAAAGGGGTGATTCATCAAAAAACTGTCACAAAACCTGATGGGTAAATAATTTGTGGGAAACTGATCAAATCAGTAACAAACTACTCGTGCCTTTCATCGTAATTTACAAAAACACATCGGATTCTACCATAATCATTGATATGTATTTTACGGATGATCTGTTGGCAATCAACTAATAAAAACTTTTATGAATACAACTCATTTATTTTATAGTTGATTTAAGCTCTATAGAATTAATTGAGACCTATCTAATAAACGTAACGATACTAATAAAGTTATCCTATATATGAAGTGCCTTTATCACTTGATTTGGTTAGTTTATAGGGCAGAAGGAGTTTCAGAATATGGTAAGCATACAACTGTACTGCTGTAGTTACCTATAAAAAGAAAATGTAAAAGATTATGCATTAACAAATAGGGTTTTACGTGAGAATGAGAAGTTAGTATTAACTCTTTGATACACATTGGGGTAAAAAGTATCAAGATAGGGGTGCTTAAAAACCGACCAATTCGGTCAACCCAACCCAAAAAACATGAAAAAAATCAACTTGAGGTAACTTGACGTATAAATGATAAACAATTAGGGCAAACCGAATCTATTGGATTGAGATTTGGTTAGGCTTAAAGTAACCAAACCAATCTAATAGCCCCATGAAAGCTTTAGCGACTTCTCTAGGTTATATATCGAATCTCTAGGTTTATTTGTATGTAATATATCCAGTACCCAATGAAAAGACCAGATCAAATATAACCAGTTTATAGCGTTTTAAGAATCGGATTTAACCGACCGGTTTTAGTGGTTGAATCGGTGAATTAAACCCCGGTTTCTAAAAAAAATTACATGTAAAACTTGTTAATATTTTTTTTATATATTACATACAAATAAACTTGTTAATATTTTTTTTTTATATATTTTTTTTATATTTTTTTTTATATATGTAAAACTTGTAAAACTATCTAGCGACTTCTCTAGATAGTTTATAGCGACTTCTCTAGGTTTATTTGTATGTAATATATAACCAGATTATAGCTTAAGATTCGATAATAACACTTGGATCCATTACGCCAAGTGTTATTATCTTAGTAAAAATGGATCCTAAGTTATCGTAGAATCAAGAATAGCTACAAAGTATCAAGTCAACTTAAACATGCTATATGCACTTAAGACAAAACGACCAATAATTAACTTATATATACATAAGATCCACTAGTGACCCTAGTGGCTCTATCCCGATTCATTTTCAAACCATGGGGACCTTCGATGACCGGAAAACGTATCCTCCGACCGCCAGTGATGATGACGACGACGTTTCTCCGATCGAAGAAGTCCGGCTAACGGTGACCAACACCGACGACCCAACCTTGCCTGTATGGACCTTCAGGATGTGGTTCTTGGGCTTGATTTCGTGTGGCCTTCTTTCTTTTATCAACCAGTTCTTTTCTTACCGAACCGAGCCACTCGTCATCACTCAAATCACGGTCATAGTGGCCACGCTGCCCATTGGCCACTTCATGGCCGCGGTTCTGCCAGAGACCAAGTTCCGGGTGCCGGGGTTCGGGACGAAATCGTTTTCTTTAAACCCGGGCCCGTTTAACATGAAGGAGCATGTGCTTATTTCGATATTTGCTAATGCTGGAAGCGCTTTCGGGAATGGGTCGGCCTATGCGGTCGGCATTGTGACCATTATCAAAGCTTTTTATCACCGGAAGATTTCTTTTCTGGCCGGCTGGTTGCTAATTATTACTACCCAGGTAATTAATGTATCGTATTTTTTTTAACTTCTTTTCCGATGAACTAGTATTTTTCCGGCGTATTAATTAACGTAGGAAATTTGATGGTGGTTCGATAGGTGTTAGGATACGGATGGGCGGGATTGTTGCGGAAATACGTGGTGGAGCCGGCACACATGTGGTGGCCGGGGACTCTGGTTCAGGTGTCTCTTTTCCGGTAAACCAATTTCATGCCTTAGAAATCAATTCATTTTTAAGTTACTCTATTTTGAATTGTAGTTAACGTGGTGACTTCATTTTTATGGACGTAAAAATTTGGAAATTATTATTACAAGTAATTATGATTTTTTTAATAAGGCCACCCGTAGCGCCATCAAGCGAGGGGTTCAGGTTCGGCAGCACATCGCTACCTCTCATTTTTCTCTTCTTCTTTTTCTCCTCTCTCCTTAATATATTATATTAAAATAATAATAAAAAGTGTGTATTAGTTTGGGGTAAGAAGTATAGGTAGTTATGGTTCAGATGGTATAAAAGAGAAAAAAGTTGATTTGATGTTAATGTGACATTCGAATTCACAAGGTATGAGAGGGACACTACGAATGGCCTAAGCAGTAATTATGAATTTATATATACTAAGAAACTTAAAAGTTGAACGTTTTTATCCCGCTTTAAAACAAAATGAGGTTTACAATAGGTTTGCAGTATACCGTATGTTTCTAGGTATTACAATAGAATACTTTATAATTTATGACTTAGAATGAAACATATATGTAATATGGAAAAGTGTTACAATAGATTTATAATCTCTTTTGAAGGTCTTAAATTGTTTGTTATGACGTTTTTGAAATGTAGTCATATTAAAGTTTTATATGATATTATTTGAAAAGACATATCGATAAAAGGAAAGTGTTCAATAAAACAATATGTTTTACAAGGTATTTTTTCAAAGTATCATGTACAAAAGCTAAGGTGACACTTTATTTAGAAAGTGTCAAAAAAGATTTCTAAGACATTTAAAACTTCTTATAAACATATTACTACATCTTGCATAAGTTACATATCTACTTATAAATATAAAATTAAGTTTTATAAAGTAACTTGTAAGGACTCTTAAAGATATATGATGTTCTATATATAAATATAACTTTATTATAGTAACACTTGTAAAAACTAAATTATTTCATTACGGTTCTGTTAAGGTTATATAACTTTGGTAACAATCTTGGTAGTCCATCTCCATCTAAGTATATTATTGTTTATAACAATTTCAAAAAATCAATCAACGTTATATTATTTTCTCTTAATCAATCAACGTTATATTATTCTCTCTCTCTTTGTAGAATTTCTTACATTTAAAGACAATCACAATTCACACGTCTTTTGTCAAACATCTTTGAAAACAATTATTGTTGTGGAAAATAGCGTTGTAATGAAGTATCTATTATCTAATAGATGACGACTTGAAAGCTTACTTCCAAATATTATTTTTGGATTTATGACAAGCTAGATACTTTAAATAAGAATGTTTAATATTATTTTCACAAACCTAATAATAAATTTAGTCTTTTGTTCATAAAATTGTACTTCATGTAATTTTCTATTAAAAGCATGTTGTTATGTTTCCTAAAGTATATTAAAAGCATAATTTATTTTTAAATTGAATTTTTTAAAAATGACTTCTAAATAAAAACCAGATAAATCATACAAATTTTTTTGTGATTACATATCGACTTTCATATACGCACAAACTCGTTCACAACTTGATGCGGTTTAGTGAAAAACCAAAATAGCAAATCGTGCTATATATGTGGTTTAAGTATTATACCTAATGGCAAACTACACTGCGTATGTCTTAAACTGTTTACATCAATAAATAATTAACACATTTTAATCCAATAACTATAAAATAATAAATTCGGCCATACAAATATATCAACTCAAAGGTTTCAGTAACGTGTGAATACCTAATTGGATATAGTCTATATGAACAATAAAGAATTCCACAACTAATAAGCACATGTGAAAAATTAACTTCATGATATATTTGACAATAAAGTGTGAAATGCTCATGCATTGTTTTTCATCTCGAATTCGGACAAAGACAAAAGGAAATTACTCAACTAAGTCCAACATAAGGTGTAAAAAGTAAAATTTAAAAGAAAATTTGATAAAATGTAAAAAAAATTAAGTTTAAAAAGTATCTAAAAAAAAAAGTCTTAATAGAGCTTTTTATATGACCCTTACTAATAGAGTAAAACAAAAAAACGTTTATCTAAAATATTGCAAACATTTTATAGGACGGTTTTAGACGTTGTAAAAGTTTTTTAAAACATCTTCTAAATAAAGCGTCCCAATAACCATTTTATAGAACACTATTATAAAAAGTGTCCTTATATATAAACGTAAGTGTTTTAAAAAAAGTGGGTTTATAGGACACTTTTTAAAAAGGTTACATTAAACTAACTAATAGTTTGAAACTTTATTTTGAAAATGGCTTAAAATACCTCACGACACCTAAAAGCGTATTATAAACTTTTTATAACACTTTTTAATTTAATTCCATGATCTAGGTTTCTATATATAATACATGCTTTTAATTTTTATTTTCTTTTTATACGTACTTTAAGCTTAATCTGTTATGACGACAATTTGTGCTACACAAAGGCACTTTTTAGTTTTTAAAGCATGTATTAAATTTTAGAATATACATTTAAGACGATATTTAGATATTTTTTCATTAGTACCCTAGAATAATTATTTTTCGAGTCGTTGCTTTGAAATATGTAAAGGAAAAGTCAACTGCACTTCCATAATTTTGATGGCCCACTAAATACGTTGACCTGTTGACCTCAAAATTTCTACGATGTCGATATATGTCATGCATATCTTATCATATTAAATAACAAATATTAAATATAAAATATTTTATTTATTTATTATTATTTTTTTATAAGATTTATCCAGGCTTCGTCTAGACTACATCCTTTCCAATTTGAAAATTATGTTTCGGCCATTTGAGATTAAGTCTGACCATAAGGTACCTACGTCTGGAATTGAACCTGGGTGGATGGGATATTTCACCATGGTCTACCTAGATCTTTTACCAATATACCACCATCCTTGTGGTTCTTATTTTCTTATTCTAATCAATAATTAAAAGATTAATTAGCTACAAATATGTTAGAAAACAAAATAAGAATTATTTTCTTAGCACGTTTTCTCAATGCATTGCGCTTGTCACATGTGAATAAAAATTAAAATAATATGAATCTACCTTTCAACATGATGGGGGTGTATTCGTGTTTGTAACATATAAAAACATTGAAAAGATTCTTCAAAGTTAAAAGAGTTAATAATTTTATTTTTATTTTACTTCAATAAATTTATATAAAAAATTCAAAAAATATTAGGATGATAAATTTATAGGATATTTTAGTAACTAACATAATGAGTATATAAATCTTTAAAATATTAAAGAGGATTTATAGAGAATTTCTTGAAACGTATAAGAGCATCTCCACTGGTCATAGAAAGAAGGAAGTCAAAGCCAGTGTTTAAGCCAACTAACTTTCGTGCTTTGATGGGTTTTCGAGATCTTTCGGTAACCTATGTGTCTACGTTTGGCTTTAGACGAAGCTGAGGGGATTCTATATAATAAGAAAAAGAGACCCTATAATTTGCTAAAAGTTTGCCTCAATAACAAAATGGTAATTTTAAAACTTAGTTCCACATAATAACAATTAATTCAGAGTTGGTTCTATTTTATTGCAATTTTTTACTTTTTTCATGAACCAATCAGCCCCTTAGGCCCTCGGTACCACAACCCACATGGCCACAAAGCCTGAGTTACCACATTTGCGTCATATCAGCTTTACCCACAAGCCTTCACCAAGCCCTCAATAAAAGTACCACTACCCACATGTTCGAATACCCAATATATATTTCAAGATAAAAAAAGGAGAGTGAGAGAGAGAGACAGCGGGTACGTAGGAGCGGGTTGCCAACCTTGTTCAAGAGCCCGCTCACCAAGTCTGTTGGCATGCGTAGTGCTACCCGAGCGATCCCACATGCCCACATGGCATGCCCGAACCCAAACCGCGAAGCGGTACTCACGACGGCCTTAGAGATATCTAAAATCCCTTTACGCTTCTCTAGTAAGGATGAAGAAACAAGAATTATAGTATTTTAATCACTTGTTTGAATGTGCATACTAATAAAAGCATCGGCTACAAAATGAGAGCTCTATAGAATATAGAATAAAAATGAACAAATAAAAACCAATCTTAACAAAAAGGCATAATGAATAAAATGTCGGAAGTAATAGTGTAATACCACTCCCAAACCTCCTAATATATAAGACCCAATGGATACATGAAATCCATATACACCTCTATTATATAAATATGTCGTTCAAGAAACATGAATTATAGCTAGTGTCTGATTCACATTATTTGTTTTTGCAGGGCGTTACATGAAAAAGACGATCAACGTATGACCCGTGCAAAATTCTTTCTAATTGCGCTCATTTGTAGCTTCTCATGGTACCTTGTTCCGGGGTACTTCTTTTCAACGCTCTCAAGCATCTCATGGGTCTGTTGGGCGTTCTCTGGTTCAGTCAAGGCACAACAGTTAGGTTCGGGCATGAGGGGTCTCGGGCTTGGTGCCATAACCCTTGATTGGTCTGTTGCGGCATCATTCTTGTTTAGCCCTCTAGTCAGCCCGTTCTTTGCTATTGTTAATGTGCTTTTGGGCTATGCTTTGATAATCTACGTTGTTATGCCATTGTCGTATTGGGGTGTGGACCTATACGGTGCTCGAAGATTCCCCATATTCTCATCACACTTGTTTACGGCCGAGGGTCAGAAGTATAACATCTCAGCGATTGTGAATGACAAGTTTCAGATAGATATGATGAAGTATGAAGAACAAGGACGGATTCATATAAGCACATTCTTTGCTCTAACTTATGGATTTGGATTTGCAACTATTGCATCCACTCTAACTCATGTTGGATTCTTCTATGGAAGGTGAGACTTTACTCTTGATTTCAAAACCCTTTTATTTATAGATGACGACGAAAAGATATATGCAACCATAAAGATAACACATTGGTTCATAGCAAGCTTGCAAGGTCACAGAAAACCAAGTTTATACGACCAACAATTGTCTGTCACATACATTAATATTACAATAGTTGGTAGAAAGAAATTAAGGAACTAACAAGTTCTATCAAGAAACCACAAGGATTGTGGCATAGTGGTTGAGGCCCTGGCGGATCTGGTAGAATATCTTGTCTGCCCAGGGTTCAATTCCAGGTGTACGTAACAATTGTTGCCAGACTTAGCCGTAGACGACCATAGTTTAATTTCCAAACTGTCAAGGATGTAGTTTAGGCAAAGCCTAGATGAACCTTTCCAAAAAGAAAGTTCTATCAAGAAAATTGCTCAAGCTAATATGATTCAAAAAAGTAAATCACACTTTTGGTCTTTCCATAAGTCACTTCTAAAATTGTCGTGTTAGCCTTTTTATAAAACTTGATAGAAAGATATACGTCTTTTGTCGTATTAGATTGTCCAAATTCGTCGATTGAACATGATAGGTCGACTAAATCCATCATAACAACTTATATTTTATAGCACCTTTTCATAGGAAATATAATTGTTGGTTGTATAAACTTAAAGTCTCGTTAAGTGCTTTACTAAGTTGACCAATAACAGTTGTACATTCTAAAAGACACATTGTTTTAAGAACAATCTAGTTGTTCATTTCTCAAAGCTTCTTCGATAATCACTTATGTCTTAATCATATATTGCAGAGAAATCTATGATCGATATCGAGCCTCGTACAAGGAGAAAGAGGACATACATACAAGACTCATGAAGAGATACAATGACATACCTAACTGGTGGTTCCATGTGTTGCTGCTAGTGACAATCATAATCTCTCTTCTTCTTTGCACCCTCTTAAATGACCAAGTTCAGATGCCATGGTGGGGACTTATCTTTGCTTCTGCCATTGCCTTCATCTTCACTCTCCCAATAAGCATCATCACTGCTACAACAAATCAGGTAACCATCATTTGCACATTACATTAATTTCTTTCAATAATTTTGAACCAATTAATATATATACTTTTATATCAACATATATATACAGACTCCAGGGCTAAACATAATCACCGAGTACATTATGGGCGTTATATTACCAGGAAGACCGATAGCCAACGTATGTTTCAAGGTTTATGGTTACATGAGTATGACACAAGCCATTTCGTTCTTAAGTGACTTCAAGCTTGGACATTACATGAAGATTCCTCCTAGATCAATGTTCTTGGTTCAAGTATGTTAGTTTCATGTTTATATATTTAGTGTGTATATATACACATATGCATATACGGACATGTTCAAACGAGAAACTAAACATTTCATGAGAAAGCGAGAAATTGAGCTCAATATCATATATGATTAAACATATGTTGCATTGACAGCGCATAGATGCTTAATCATATATGAGTAAACACATCGATAGAAATGTAATCATATATGATATTGAGACTTCTCACCTTGTCACAGATGTTTAACTTATCCCATGATCCTTCCTCAACATATATCATTTATACACACACATATATAGGATTGGATTTTGGTTAAAAGTGATCAGGGTTTAGATCCACTTCTCATATTAACTCAACTTCTTACACATGATCCTTTGCTTACACACTTGTATATATATATATATATATGTGTGTGTGTGTGTGTGTGTGTGTGTGTAGGGTCACGTTCATGGGGAAATAAAAAAATTAAAATTTGAGGAACACCTAGTAAATGACGCTATACTTATGTGCATACAAGTAATTTGTAACATGCATATTTGCTTATAAACCAAAAACAACTTCAATCATTTGTATTCACATGTACATACCGCTCAAATGAACTATTACTAGGGTTTTACTCAGTATTTCATTTTTTGAGGTTTTCGCTCCGTATATATCACCTTTATTTCTGAATGAAAATATCAACCAACTCTTTTTGGTTAAACAGTTTATAGGAACTATTTTCGCGGGAACAATAAACCTTGCTGTGGCGATATGGTTGCTAGATTCAGTCGAAAACATATGCCAAGACGAACTCCTCCCAGCGAACAGTCCGTGGACATGCCCCGGGGATCGAGTCTTTTTTGATGCATCGGTCATATGGGGTTTGGTGGGTCCGAAACGAATTTTTGGGAGTCTAGGAAACTACAATTCTATGAATTGGTTCTTTCTTGGAGGTGCACTAGGACCCATCATAATTTGGCTATTCTACAAGGCATTTCCTAAACAAACTTGGCTTCCGTTGGTAAACCTTCCCGTGATTCTTGGAGCAACAGGTGCCATGCCACCGGCTACACCACTAAACTACAATGCATGGATTATAATCGGGATAATATTCAACTACTTTGTTTTCCGGTACCGAAAGAAATGGTGGCAGAGGTATAATTATGTTTTATCGGCTGCACTTGATGCCGGTGTGGCTTTCATGACGGTGTTGCTTTATTTCTGTTTGAGTTTTGAAGAAAAAGGGCTGAGTTGGTGGGGTACAGACGGCGAACACTGTCCATTGGCAAGTTGTCCGACGGCCAAAGGAATCGCGGTCCATGGTTGTCCGGTTAACTAATGAAATGTTTCGGTATTATGTGTATTGTGTATTGTAAGGTTGCATATTTATGTAAGTGTGTTTAAACCATATATTAATTAAACAATGAACGCATACATACAGTTTAGAAGGTCAATGATGATGAAATTACAAGATCAAGTATTTTCATATGTTCCAAGTCTACCAACTATGTGCCTTCTAGTGGTTTTTTAAGACCACGTCTTGATTATTTAAGCATATATTATATAGGTATGCAACGAATTGGAGTCTTTTGGGCAAGTTAGTCCCCTATCCCATTTCGAGTATGAAAATAAATCTCCGTCCCTGGCTCGTTATTAGTCAAAGCAAGGAATCCCCTTGCCCCCTTAGAGTCGGGTACCTACAAATACAGGCAAAATTTCCATCTCTAGTGTTGGGCTATGAATGAAAACACTTTTCTCAGGAATTTGATGTAGTTCGAGACAAGTTCCTTTAACCAAATTTCCTAGTGATGTTTGGTTTGTGGAATTGAATTGATGGAATCCTTTGAATTCCATAATTTAAGGGGGTGTTTGGTTTGCATAATGATTTTGGATGAGATGGAATCTGGCAAGGGAATTTGATTTTGAAGGAATCGAAATGAAATGTTTTTTGGTTTGACCACGTGTTTAGTTTATAGACATTCAAATGAAATCTGTTAAAAGAAAATTAGAAAATGTCTATTTGGTTCATATGGTGTAACTTTTGAATTGGAATGAAATATAAATAAATGACCAAAATACCCTTTTCAAAATTTTGAAACCAAAATCCAACTACCATGGGTCAGATTGGTGGCGGTCAACGATGTTTTAGAGTTGTGGGTCAGATTGGTGCTGGTTGACAGTAGCGGTTCATATTGGTGGTGTCTGACAGTGGTTTTTAACAATGGCGGTGGCCGATGGTCGGTGGCGGTCGGCGGTGGTTCAGGATGACGGTTGTTGAGAATCGTTTAGGTGGTAGTTTGTCGCTTATATCGATGGTGGTCGGTGGTGGTCGACGGTGGCCATTTGCGAATGATCGGTGGTAGTTTAGAAAGGTGGTTGGTGGTAGTGATGGTGGTTTAGAACGGTGGTGATTGGTGGCAGTTTAGAAGGTTGGTGGTCGGCGGTTCAAAACGGTGGTGATCGGCGATGGATAAGAGCGATGGCGATCGTCAGTGGTTCAGAATAGTGGTGGTTGTCGGTGGTGGTTGGAAGTTCAGATTTATGGTGGTCGGTGATGGTTCATGGTGGTCGAAGGAGGTTTATATAGTCCAAGTAATTCTAATAGCGAATATGGGGATAGTTTTGTCTTATATAATAGGATGAAATTGAATTGAATTTGTTCTCAATAGTAATGGAATGACCAAATCATACCCTGTGGAATGTGTTGAATCCAGTTTGATTCCATAGGTAAACGGAACGTTTAAGGCATTGTTTGGTAAAAATAAGTTAGCTTATAAGTCACCTTGGTACATGTTTGGATGGACCATAAGCTAGCTTATAAGCTACCTTATAAGTTAACTTTTTAAAAGGTTGTCTTGAGTAGCGTTTGATGACTTATGGAAATTATTTTTATTCTTTTCCAAATATACCCTTGCTTTAATTATTACCTATGCCTAAAAAATCCATCGGATAATATAATAAAAAACTAAAGATGAATTCTTAAGTTGAATTTGCTGGAAGTTGTGACATACAAAATCATTAATAAAGAAAATATCCATTAATAAAATATACAAAACTATTATATACAAATGGGGTTTTAAAGAAAAGTGAAATCGGAATGCCAAATAACTTTTAAAAAATAAGTTGTTAGTGGTTTATTTTAATTGTATAATTTTAAAAATAAGTTAATGGTTTATTTTAATTATATAATGTCAAAATTAAGTAGTTTAAAAAATGTTTAATTTAGTTTTATAATATTAAAAAGGGCCCTTTTTGGTCATTTTACATTTATCAGTTAGCTTATCAGCTAGTTTTTACCAAACGTATCTTATTCATCCGCTACCTTATCAGTCAACAGCTAGCTTATCAGTCATCAGTTACCTTATCAGTCATCAGCTATCTTATCATTTAAAAGCTAGCTTATGAGCTAGTTTGCCAAACATAGCCTAAATGAAATGGATTTGGATTTCATTAATTAAAAAAATTATTGAAAAATGAAAATGAATTTAAAAAAACAAGAACTAAAACGAATTTAAAATCAAGTTTCTGAATTAAACGGACCTTTAATTAATTAACAATTTAAAGTGGGCCATCATTTACTGGAATCTAGACACGTACGTGCTTCAGATATTTTCTCCACACCGCCTCCGTTAGCCGCTCCTCCTCCTCCTCCACCGTCGCAATCCACCGCCGCCGTCGGATCCTCTTAACCACACTCGTAATCGTCACCGGTCCAGGTCTCTTCATATCACCCTCTTTCTAACAAACATTACTCGTTTCTATATTTAATCATGCTCTGCTCTTTAATATATAATTCTTAATCGCTTTTTTCATTTTGATGATTTCATGCCATTTTACTGTTGTGTGATCGACTCTACTATGCCCTTCCATTTAATGCCAAAATTTTATACAGTTTCTTTTCTTTTCTTCTTTGTTTTCAAATTTTGGGTTTAGGGTGTTTTTGACTGTTTTACAGAGTTATATAACATTCTGTTGATCATTAGGTTAAGTAATTTCTGGTAATCTTTTCTGAGAATTGGGAAATTTACAGGATTAATTTACTAAAATATATGTGCTTTGATGCTATAGGCTATGGTAATTATGATTTACTTGGATTGATCCTTTAATCTGAAGAAATTTGGTGCCTTCTCTTTTATGAGTTTATAAGCAACAGTTGGTCATTAGTCAATTATTTTAGCATCTATTTTTGTTTTGTAGACCACTATTTTTTTCCAAGGCAAAGCTATTGTGCCTCTCAGGCTATGCGTAGCAGAACCCTCCCAGCCCTCTCAGCCCCACTACCACATCAGCGCCACATCAACTATTCCATAAACCCACAATAAGCCCTTTGGAACCCTCTCTGTTTAGTACCCAAACCCTCTCTAACCAAATACCCAATACAATTAAAAAAAGAAAAAAAAGAGAATGTGAGAGAGGAAGAGAGCGGGTTGTTCGGTGTGGGCACACCGCTGCAGCCCCATGCCGCCGAACCCGCTGGCTCCGTAGCGGAAACTGTGCCAGCCCGCCAGCCCGCTAGCCCACCAGCCTGCTGGAGCCCAACTTATTGCTACACTTAGCCTGAATGTCAATATATTATTTGGTTAGTCTTGAATATTCTAGTAGTGTTCCGTACTTCAAATTGTTGCCTTTGATATTTTGTTACTTGATGGATGTGCTCAGTATTAATATGCCTTTCGATCATTGGTTACATGATATAATATGCTAGATATTTTTTATGACCGTCGGACATCTAATGTCCATTGAAAGCTTATTGATCCTCAGAATTTGAGAATCTAGTTGTAAAGATCAATTTCTTACACGTTCTTGTATATCTAGCTCTATCTTTGGGTTGATTGAAAGGCTAACGAGCACAAATGAGCATTGGAAATTGTAAATAGAGTGCATTTTGAATGCCATTGGTTAAGCTTCATAGCCTCTTGAAAAATTTTAGTGCTAGTGGCCGATATGGGTGAGATGCCGTGATTACATTGTCTCCAAATCCATCGCCTTTCTATTATTTTTAACTCATAGATTGCAAAATTGCAATTTTACGATCAAGGAAGATCATATGGTTGTTTCCTTTAACTTATAGATGGCAAAACGGCCATTTTGCAATTGTTAGTTCAGTGGTGTATAGACTTTTTCTAGGGGAGGGTGTCTTCTACAGAAGAAGTAATATACGTGTCTATGTCTTGATACACCCCTGAAAGATTGGTACACATTTCACAAATTTATCTTTTGTAAAGATTTTGGAAGAATATCTATGAAGATTCACTAGGTTCTTTATTTATCATTTTGAGTGCACACATTAGGAAGCATTGTTGACGATAAAAATAAGCAAATAGAGCTTTTTGAAAAAGTAAAGGTAAAAGTATATGACGTCAAGTTTAGGAACCAAGGAGTCATGTATGATATCCATTTAAAAAGGAAGAAGTCGGTGTTGTGTTTATGAAAATGCTTTCATCAACAAGGACAATAAAGACGTCCTTGTAGTCTAAACTAGTTAGGTAAAAATGCAATGCCATCTTCTTGGTACAAGTTATGCATTAAATGCCTACATCTGAAGGGGTGTTCCGTCGAGTACCTCATGTCTCAAAATAATATGCATCATCATTGGTTGAATCTTATTTTTGAAATTCTGCAACTCATTTTATAGAAGTATTATCAAATGGAGGCAAGATCTTCTTACCCACAAATCATACGATACCATTGTCTTCAAATCTTACATTCCACTTTGGTAGGAATTTATAATCATGTAAGACTACCTATGTAAGGTCATGGTAATTAGAGCTGTAAAGGTTGTCAAGAGAGCGCTAAATGATTTTTAGCAATCTTGGGTCGCATTCCAAGTATCCCGAAAAGCACGGTTTATTTTTGCAATGCTCCGACTTCAACTAAGCGTGAAATTCTGAATTGTTTGTCTTTTCGAGAAGGGTTCGATTGGTCTGTCTAGGAGTCCCTTTACTCTCAAGCCGACTAAAACACACTTGAACTGCATTCCGTTACTCGATAAAATAAAGGAGAAGGTTGGAAATTAAAAGAATACATGTTTATCTTTAGCAGCCGTCTCTAATTCACCGTCTCTGCATTGTCCCTCTTCATGTGCTTTGGTCTAAGTGTTAAGACCGCCTGAACGAACTACTCTTGAAATCGAAAAACTGACACGTGGGTCCTCATGGAGCCAAAGACAGTTGAAAAAAAGACAAGCCAAAGTCGTGTGTAAGAAAGTATGTCGTCGGCATGAGCATGTGGTCTTTCCCTTAGAAGAGTAAGTCACTAGAACATTACACTTCTTGCCACACACATTTGGAATATCATCTCTTGCAAGGATACGCTACCGGTTCGATGGATATACACTTTCAGGCTTAAAACAAGAAACTTTTGGAACATTATGATTAAGATGGCAGGAACACTTCAGCTTTGTATGATTCCGGTTGCAAGTGATACTTAGGGGATGTTTGGTAGATATTGAATGATTTTATGTAGAACGATTAATGGTGGGAATGACTAAGAAACTCTGTATGATTTAGTGCACAATGAGAAGTATATGTTTGGTAATTGTTCCAAGTAGACAATTTGAATAGCATAAATTTACCATTCTACCCGTCAGTGATTTAGTAAATAAAAAAGTACAAATATTTAATTATTATTTTTAATTAATAACTAATCTTATAAACAAATCACTTGACAAAGATAATAAATAAACAATAAAACTTTCTTTCTCACACAGTGAAAAGATCTACTTCTTCATAATCTATAACAACTTTTGCATGAAGTACGAAAGGTGGTAGGTTACTCCAAAGTACAAACTATCCATCTTTCCTTTTCTCTTCTAGGCCATTTCCAAACCTGGTTCATTCTATTCATCTTCAAAGGGCATACCCAACCACGGTAAAATTCAATTTGCTCATATCCCACTTCAACATTGTTTTTGTGTGCTTGAAATCCTCTCGTTTTTTTCAAACTTTTTCATCATAGAAATCCTCCCTTCTCCATATTAACTATGATAGCGTTGATTTAGGTGTGTGTGAACCTAACTATAAACTCCGTGTTAGTCTCCGTTACAACCTTCACCGTCGTAATCTTCATTGTCGTTGGCAAGCTATGGACGACCACAAGAGTGAACAACGTGGAGGCTTGGATGCTTTATTCTTGAAAATGATATGTTTCTCTAATGATGAGAATGAAAAGAAAGAAGGAAAAAGGTCCCATTGTGTATGTGTTGTGTTTGTACCGGGTGTTTTTAAATGTAGAATATATGTCAATGGAGACTTGGATTTGGAGGGTAATAATGGACTTTGTTTCCCATTGAATGATATAGTCGGACTTAAAAGAATGAAGGTATCAAATGCTAAAGGACGATTTAAATATGTTAAAAATTATTCCAAACAACTTTACCACTAACCGAATAAGAGTTTAGCCTCTTAATGGAATCATTAAGATTTAAGAGGCAGATGAATGGGGCCCTTAGCAGCATGGTCTCCTGTTAGCTCTTTAGCCTCTTAATGGAATCATTAAGATTTAAGAGGCAGATGAATGGACCCTTAGCAGCATGGTCTTCTGTCGTCTCTTTATTTGTGCAAGTTATGCTTTGAGCGATATAGTTTGTGACATCATCAATGATAATGGCTGAAAGCTTCCTTTGGAAAGGGATGACACGCTAGCGTGCCTACAACAAATTATTGTGCCTACCCTCCAATTGAGAAGGATGGACCGAGTCATGTGGATCTAGGGGAATGGTAACATCACTCCTTTCTCACTCGAAGTGGTATTGTAAAGTATAAGGGAGCATGAGATTAGGTCACATGGCCTAACCTTCTATGACATTGTAATTGCCTCACACTTGCAACCACGAACCCACGGTCTACTCCATATGGTGGGAATTAAATAACTAAGGGGTCGTTTGGTAGTTGCTGAATGGTTTAGTGCAGAATGGTTGAGAGGTGAGAATGGTTGAGAGGCTCTGTATGATATAGAGCAGAATGAAATATGATTGTTTGGTAAGTGTTTTGAATGAAGACTCTGAATGACAGCAAATTACCAATTTACCCTTCGTATTATTTAGTTCAAAATCTGCATATCAAGTTATATGCCATACGATTGATGATCATTCATGCATCATTTCTTGCACTAAAATCATGTCTTTACTAGTAGTAATATACACTCGTGAAACTAAAACCAACGCATCCAAACCATCTTTGAAATTGAATAAACAAAACAAAACTTGAAGAAGAAAAAAAGAACTTCATTGAACATATAATACAAAAAATTTAATAGTAACTGCCGACCATAAAATCAAACATCAAGATGTGGAGAAATCTACTTCACCCACATAAATGAATAGTCTGATTTCACGCCGACGATTTCACGCAACTGCCGACTATTTCATGCCTCTTTACTAGTAGTAACAAAAATCTGATTTCGATTTTGAAACAATCAGAAACCAACAAATGTGGAGAAATTGATTTCACCCATTTGTTTAAACAATCGATTTCACCAAAAATCGACTTCACCAACGATCGATTTCAGATCTCTTGATAGAGAAAAAGGTTGTCGTGGGAGGAGCGCCGATGTGCACCGGAGAAGAAGGCGTGGCACCGGCGGCGGCGAGATGCAGCGGTTGGGACTTGGGAGAAGAGTGTCGGAGAAGAAGAAGAAGTGAAGAACCATATGGCTTGAAATCTGGCGGTTGGGTTGTCGGAGGGAAGAGGCGTGAATCTGGAGGATGGAATGGAAGGGCATATGTGGAAAAAGATACCCTCTGAATCATATGGCATGCCCTAAGATGCAAAATCGTACAGAGGACACTGTCATGGTTAAGAGCTACCATTTTTTTTGCCAAACACAAATCACCTCTATACGATTCAGAGGCTCCCTCTTAATGGTTAAGAGGGAAACAAATAGCCCCTAACTCTACCGGAACCTAAATTGTATAGGCATAGAGCTTGCATTGGCTAGTTGAAACGAGATTAGACACACTCAATGCAAGCTTGTCTCGATCCCCCTTGGAGAAACTTGTGCCACAAGTTTCATTCAGAGGTAATGGAAGATGCCCACATGCTTAAAATGACTCCTGATAATATAGAGCTTGGTTATCTTGGTGGAGAAAGACGTACCATCAAAGTAGTCTCTTTGTTCTTGGTTTTGCTTAAATTTATATTGTGTTAGTCACAAGGTCCCTGTTAGCAGCTTGATGGGACTAATGACTTATTCAGTCAGCCATATAGGACTATTTGGTAGGTTTAATGATATAGGAAGTGGCTTATTCAGTAAGCTTTTAAGGGGGAGCTTTATGCAAAAAGCCAAGTTATTTTTTCCAAACATGTTCCTCCCAATTAAAAAACATGTTTCTTTTGATATGAGAAAACCCTCCCGAACAGAACCTTCACACTCTATACGAACAACTTTATTTGTAACACCCTTAAAAATAGGGATAAATTTCAAACCCGAATATAAAGTAGGAATGAAATCTATGCAATTAGAATCACCCAAATAGGGGAAAGTGTAAAACGTTTACAACACAATACATGAAAATGGTAAATAACAACCTACTAATCTAGACAACGCTAACTTTAGATTGACGATGGGTGTCACCATCATCTTCCAAAGGAATCCCGTAAAAAGGGTATACACCAAATGTCCAAAAGTTCACAATTCCCAAAAGTGCCTCTATTGGCAACCGACACTCTGCTCACCACTTTGGAACCCCATTGTTAAGAGAACTTAGTATATGTGTCATTTCAAGAAAAGGTGTTAGGCTAAAAGCCTAGTGAGTTCAAACAGTTATAGAGTAAAGCTATAAAGTATTCAAAACGGAAAGCACAGCTTTAATCTAATAATTATAGCATTTTAACCTTTGCTACCCTTGGAAGTTGGAATGGCCCAAATGCCCAATACATCTTAAGATGATGGGGGAGACCTGATTTTCACGGATAGTGATGAACACAAATGTAAGTCACCATTCATGATATATAAACTTCGCTAATGGGTTAGAACCATTATGATCCAAGCTCAACTACTCTAAGCTTGTTTCTTGTGGAATCCCAAGTTCAACTACACTAGGTCTATACCTTGGGTTGTCCAAATCCAAATTTAAGTCTATTCACTATGAAATTACATTCTAATAGTCCTCGATTGACCTGACTCCAAGAATCCACATTTTATTGTCAATAAGGACCCAATGCCTATTCCAAGATACAATAGGGAATTTTCATCCATAACCATTTCATAAATTAGACTTCTATGCCTATGCATTCATTACATTATAGTCTAATACAATGACACCTCCAAGATACACTATATGTAAATAAGCAATCAAGTGTGTAAAGTTCATATTTTATCGACTAACCATAAATATGACCATTGCACACATTGGGGTTCCAAAACTTATCAAAATCAAGAAATAATTGTCATTTATTTGTAAAGAACCATTCTCCGTAATCGTTTTATCAAAATACCCAAAATCCTCAAAACCCTATTCTCGACGTTAACATTCCCAAAATCAACCAAATGAGAAGCAATGAAATATAAGTTTTAAGAAACGAGAAGCATAAATGTAACATTTTAACATGTATATAGTTTCTAAAAGATTTAGCATGAGTTATGAACTTGAATCAAGAAAATCAAGAAAACCCAAAGGTAGAGGTGAGAAACTTGAATCTTGAGTCCTAGCTTGGATGATGATAAAACCTTTTAGATTGGTTGGGGAAGTGCCTTAAATGCTTCCTAGGTTGACATTAATGAGGAGAGAATCAAGCAATTCGAAGTAGGAAGAGTGTGGAATGAGAAAAAGGGTGAAATCTACAAAAATTGGGATTAAAGTGCAGTTCTGTGACTTAGGCGACCTTGCTTGTGACTTCAAGTCGTAGAGCAAGTCACACTCATCAAGTGGCTCACAAACAGTGAGTTAGGCGACCACAGGGTTAGGTGGCGCAAGGTGGTTTCTCGCCCGTTTTCTCGATTTTTCTTGCAAGGTTTTACTCTAGAACTTCACCAAAACTAAGACTCACATAACATGGACATGGAACTGAATTTTCATAATTTCATCGTGAAAAGATTCGATAAGGATCCTGGTGTTACATTATCTATATAGGCTTAATGGAAAACCATCCAAACAGCCCCTTACTCTTTCCAAAAACCAACCAAACAGCCATACAAAGGTGTCGTCCTCTTTTCAAAAAAATCAAATTACCCATGCATTGTGTACCCATTGTCTACCTTGCTATTATGAAAAACATTCTTGTAAGATACCTTATGTTTAAGCATGCTTACCATATCTTCAAGTTATGAGGCAGCAGGTGGCGGCAATTGAAATATCTTTCGTCATAAGTCCTTAGGTTGCCAAGTGTTTCTACTCTTTTGGGTGGAGGACATGTCTGCTTACATCCACCCCTCCAGGCCCTACCTCCGAGTGGAACATAACATGCTGGGTGTGTTTGGTTTGATTTGGTTTACACACATATACGTATGTTCTGCACTTTAAGTTTTATATATTTTTATTTATTCTCGAATTTGTTGAGGAAAAGATGTGAAGTTGTAAGTTAGGGGTATAATGGTCGATCTAGGTACTTTAAGTGAACTCCTGCGAGATTTTGGCTGGATTACATCAACGTGATTGGTGATGGTAATTAAATGGTCTCTGTTTATACTGACAAATGGCTAGGGTTGGGTGGTATACCCTTTTAACTGTGTGTCGCGAGTGTGATCATAGTGTAATATCTAGATTTCTAGACCAACTTTCTGGATTTTCTCAGGTTATGGTTGATGTTTCTTCTCTCGTCTTTCCTTTTTCGTTCTTCAGGAAAAGACAAAAATAAAGAAATTTTAATGCGTTCCATGTTGAAGGGGAATCTGTCTGCATTGATTAGATTTTCTTTTTTGCTTTTGTACGCCAAGTGCTAGTGACATTGATTCAGGTTGCAAGTAAGGATCTGTATTGCAGTGTCCATGATGATGTGGCTATGGTTTGGATTGTTGCAGATAGGACCTCTTAGCTTCAGGACTGCGCTATGCGGTGTGTGTTTAAGTGGGATGGTGGTGAGGCTCACGTTCTTCTGAAGTTATCTCAGTATTATGTCTATTCGTTAATGAACCATTGAGATAGCTTAGCCACATATAGTTCTTGGTAGAAAAGCGGAGATGATTCAACCTTTTGACATTTTACTTTCACCGATCTTTAAGTTGTAGCAGTCAGGCACTTAGGGTGAGTCTTATCAGGTTAATTGGTTGCATAACTGTAACCTTCTTAAGCCATTTCCAAGATAATCTGATTGCTGTCTGATCTGGGCCTCCTTTTGGTAAGGCATGCGTATGCAAACTTCAAACTAATGTTGCTTACAAGTTCATTTCATATGTTCTCTTAATCACCTGTCATTGCCGAAGCTCATATCAGTATATTATTTACCTGTAAATGCCCGAATTGCCTTGTGCTTTTGGTTTTCCATGGGAAATGAGCTTTTCTTATCATATTTTATATCTAGTAATTTGTATGTATATAAATATTACAATACATGCATACTTAATTCAGGGGCTACAAATTTTAGTGCATCTTCAATCACATCCCTTACATCTAGTGTTTTATTAATTATTGAAACTTTACATCCTTTGAAGAACATTTTTATAGCAATATCTGTATTGAATCTCAATATTTACAGTATTCTGTAGCTTTTGCAGCAGAATAGTCACATGAACAGAGCTAGATCTTGTATTGCTCAAGTATATTGTAGATGTGCGATAACAATTTTTTAGCACCTAGAAGAGACGTGGATTCACTGAATTTTGTCATAGCCATCAACTTGCTTTGGGGTGCGAATTATAACCTGGCATGCATGTCAATATCTTATTTTAGATGCCTGAATGTGTATATTTGGAATGAATGAAATTTTGCTCATTTTATGGTTACCTTAGTTTCATGGCATCTGCTGGTATGTCGTTCTTCTGTGGTTGAGGCCGGCTTAGCTGGAGTGCATTTAAGTCAATTCTAAGTGAATAGGAGGCATTGGAGTTCCTGTTTGCTTCGATGGTCCACAATCCATGTATCTGGGTTGACAAACTTATGATTAGGCTTAGTTATTGGACCTGATATTCTTAGTGATAATAAGAATGTGATTATGTTGTTAATTTTGGATCTATGTCCATACCTTCTTCTGCAAATCTGCCTTTTCTTGATATAGGAGGTTTACTTTCTTGTGCAGTTCTTTATTTTCTTGAACGATAAGATTTCCCTGCAATAGTAGTGGTCAAAGAACATATTCTTATGCATAATCTAAGAGAAATACATGCATCACTGCAGACCTTCCGGTGTAGTTCATTGATTTTGTCTATAAAAATACGTTCCTGCAGCAAGAATTAGGCGTGCTTAGTGTCATTGATGTACTGTGGCAACTGATGACTTGATATTGTGAGAAATGTTGGAATAGAAGAACTTCTACCTTACTTATCCGGACATTTTTTAGACTTGTTTCCAGTTGGTTTTCCAGCTTTTGTAGATCTTTGACATTCAAGCCAGAAAGTTCTTCTCCGAATAGCTGCCTATTAGTGTATATAATCATCCAGTGGTTAAAAGAATAGATTCTCCGATAAATCTAAATAGTAAACCAGTTAATATAATTGATGAAAGAGAAATGTCAAAAATAAACTAATGTCACTGGCTTGAATGCTTGCTGAACAATATGCCTTCCTCTTCTTGTAGCTATTTAGTTGACTGTTGACTAAAACTATGCACATTACTATTTTTAGTAATGAATTTCTACATCAAATTCATTACACTCAAGTCAAAGATCGTCCTATTGATTATGTGCACATACTTAGACCATGTTATTAGGTGAGGTCTGTTACACTTCTCCTACCATAATGAACAACAATTTTTTCCATGATACAAGATAAGTCACCATGAAGTAATCAGTTAGATAGCTTCCATCGGTATATATTTTGTTTTCATGCTATTTGAAACAACCTTATGCTGCTAATCCAACTAACATTGCTTCCCCAAGGGCAACTACGTGTCCAATCAAAGATCTAAGTGCAACATCACTGATAAACCAACATAGTTTTATTGTCTTATCATTGTATATGTTTCTTTCTAAAATGTAAGCAATTCCAGAAGTATCTATCATGTCCTATAGTATGTTCACTGCTTGCATGTCAACCCTTCATTGGCATGGCAAGCGTTATGGATACAAAACCTTATGGAAACAGTATCATGATAGATTAGGAAACTAGAGAGACATGATTATCCATCATTCCATCCTATCCCTTGTATAAATATATGTATACCTTTGTATGTGAAAACATTGAATCGGTAGAGAATTGTTGCAAATTATAGAGGGTTAGGTCACCTCTTCTTTTTAGCGTCTGAGGGTTTGAAATAGGGCACTAAATAGTTAACATGGTCGGTTGTGGAAATAGCGGTCAGGACCTTGATTTGAAATTGCGTTTATAACTATGATATAGCAATGGTATACCAGTAAAAAAAATTATTTCATAAAATAAATACGAGAATATATATAACTTAAAATAGTAATAAAGTTTATAGAGTCGAACAATTTAAGTCAACACAACAGGAATCAAGCAGGAATGTATGAGAAAATCCGTGGAATCATGATGGAATCGAACTAATAATTCGAGAAGAAAACTCAAGCTGTTGAGGTGTTTTGGACTTTGCATCAATACCAAAGTTTGACCTAATTGTTTCTTTTGTTGATTTAATTGGTTTCCTTTTTATTTGCTGGCCTAAGTTTGACTTTAAATAGCCCACATAACAAAATCCCAAATAGAATTGTGTTAAGATTTAAATTAAAAGAGTCCAAAACAGCCCAAAAGAGAAGTTGCTAATAGCGGTCACTATTTGGTATGAAAATTGCAGTCCTTAGCGGTAATAGCGGCCGCTATTTGCGTTACCGCTAGCATACACCGCTATATGTGGACCACTATTTAGTCCTATCTGCTATTTAGCCGCTATAGCACTGCTATAGCGAACTATTAACTGTTTAGATAGGGCATCTATTTAGAGTGTTCGTTGCTTCTCACAGCCACCCTAGTGACAGTTGGACCACCCTGGACTGTGTACCATATGAAAATGGTCCTTCAATGACCCTAGTGCCAAGTGATATCTTTAATTTTCTTTACTTTGTTGCATTGTTAGATAATTTATCGTAACGTGCTATGCTGTTAATATCTGATATTTGCCCTTCACAAAATATCGTTGGTAAAATAGTGGTCCGACTATCCCTTCTGCTAGTATGGTGCAATTTACCGCTATTGCACCGATTTTTGACACAAATTAATATTTGTCCAATATAGCGATATTTTGAGATGGTCTTTTTTTCATACAAAGTTGTTTGGGCTTTTTTAAAAGATTGTTGGGCTTTTATTTAGATCAGTTATTTACTTGGGGCTTTATTTAGATCTAGACTTTCTTTTATTAATAATAGTCAACAGATATATTAGGTTTTCAATTATCGTTCTCTTCTCAGTGCTCAATCCTATCCATGCCTTCTTCTTAACAGCCATGACTCACGACTCGAGAACAAACTTCTTCCTTCCTTCTTGTTTTGTGAAACTTGTTTAAGTTGATGTTTTGATGTTAAAACTATATTTTTAATTAATCCATATGATATGTTTGTGAAACTTGTTTAAGTTGATGTTTTGATGTTGAAACTATATTTTTAAACTATATTTTTTTCTAATTTTTTTTCTTTTTCTTTTTTCCCAAAATAGGCGGTTACAACAGCTTTATCTCAGCCATAGATTTAATTATTGGACGGTTTAGATCGGTTAACAAAGTTTACACAATTTAGGTGGTTAACAAAAGGAGGTAACTCTATATATATATATATATATATATATGGGGGTGGGTTCAAATGTGAACCACTTTTTGGTTGTGAACGTGAGGACAACCGAGAACGCGACACGTGGCGGATGACTAGGCGCCACGTCAGATCCACGGATGGCGGATGACTAGGCGCGATTCATGGGAGGGCATTGAATTAAAGAGGGGGACCACACTCAAAGTCGCCACGTGTCGCGCTCTCGCTTGTCCTCATGTTCACAACCAAAAAGTGGTTCACATTTGAACTTTCCTCTCTCTCTCTCTCTCTATATATATATATATATATATAGAGTTACCTCCTTTTGTTAACCACCTAAATTGTGTAAACTTTGTTAACCGATCTAATATATAGAGGAAAGTTCAAATGTGAACCACTTTTTGGTTGTGAACGTGAGGACAACCGAGAGCGCGACACGTGGCTACTTTGAGTGTGGTCCCCCCCTTTAATTCAATGCCCTCCCATGAATCGCGCCTAGTCACCCGCCGTGGACCTGACGTGGTGCCTAGTCATCCGCCACATGTCACGCTCTCGGCTGTCCTCACGTTCACAACCAAAAAGTGGTTCACATTTGAACCCACCCCTATATATATATATATAGATATAACTCTAAGAAATATTGTATGAACCCGTATTTTTGGACCGCTATAACCGCTATTTCAAATATCGGTCATGACCGATATTTTGTATTTTGATCACTGTAAAAGCCTAGGTGGTGTGAGGAAAATCTGAGTGAGAAACTGAGATACAGTGATGTGTCATCTTTCATTAGCAATTTAGCACGCATTTTGTTCATTTGAAGGTTCTTATTGATACTAATACATTTTGTTGACATGTCGTCAAAGTGCTTATTTGTAATTGCAACTCAGGAATGAGAACCTAATACAAAGGTCACTTTATTATGCAATTGTAAACTCAAAAGGGTTTAATCAAAGTAGCCAAGGAATTTGTACTTGTCTTCTATGGCTTAAAGAGGTCTTGCTATGCCTGATGCTATATCTACACAGGCACATGAGAACAAACATATGAATAAGAGCCTCAAAAAACCTTGGAAAAGTGTCTCTATCAACTATAAGAGAATCGAAAGAGGCATATAATGTTGCAACATTGCCATGCTGTAGAATAATACCTACCACGTTGATTTCGGTTAAACTTGGTGGAACCTTACATCCATGCTATCTGCTTCTAAAATCAAATCCCAAAAAATTGATCTTCAACTTTTCCATCTGAAGTTAGCTTTTCAGTTGATATCTTACGAGTTACGACTTTGAAAACAAATCCCTATGAAATACGATACTTGGTTCTTCTATTTTACTACTTGCCAAAGATGATGGTACAAGAGTGTACACTTGTGTGATCTTGCTGTTTTTGGCCTTCTATAGAAGTCTTTGAGATTCTAAATCTCATCACGACAATGACCAAATATGCTACTGTATGTCCTTAGATGGAACCTATCTAAATGGTCAAGTCGTCTTTGTATTGTAGTGCTAGTCTTGAACATGGCCATAATGCCATATACTACTTCCTAACAATACAATGTCCAACACAGTTCATTTATTTAGACTCTTTATGTGAAAAAAGATCTCTTGCCCAAAACACAATCCATGTGCACGTAGCGTGTTTCCACTTGACATAACTTTGTTTCACAAGCTTCTTTAAGAAGAGATTGGAATAGAACCCAATATTCATAAAATCTTGGATCTATACCAAATGTAAACTACAATAGAGAGATGTCCACACGTGTTGTTTCAACTGGTAGATGGTGGGCACCCAGAAAGGAGGTCCCGGGTTTAAACCAGTGATTTTCCTCCCGCATGATGGTGGTGGAACTGGTAGGATGCGGTATACCATCTTTTTCAGTTAGAGAATTTTGTCTAAGAGGTTGTAAGTTGAGTTGGCTCTAGGCTGCCAACACTGAATCTTTGTTGTTCTATTTTTCATGAGAAAATTAAGCTTGGGTGGATCACTAAATGGGCGGGGACATGGGAATAGAACATACTTGCATTGTTCTTTTTGACACATACTTACGAGTCTACATCTAGATGCATTTGGTAGCTTGACAATTCTCTGACTTTGATTGAATGCCTTAAAATATATATCTTGACCTATAAAATTCCTCTTCGCAATTAGCCAGGCCCCTAATGCTTTTTGTGACATCGTTATTATTCCACATATGCTTAGCAGCTTAGCTTTATCAGAATGATGAATTACCCTGTATTGATGAAGCTACAAACATTGTTGGACAATAGTTATTGATGGGCCCTTGCTTAATTTTACACCTAGATAGATCTTTCTTGTCTGGTAATGAAAATCACCATAATGCGTTTTTAGAACAAGGCTATGCAGCCAAGATTTTTGACATTTGTGCCTCTTCTTTTGAAAGTAAAATTAGTGTGTGACTTTTCTTTCGAGACCTTGTGTGTAGCTTGTGCTTGAATGTGCAAGTAATGGTTATTCTTCCGTGGGTACCTCCTTTCATATGCTACTATTGTTGAACATTTATCACTTTGCTTTAGATCTGAAGAAAGATAAGTGGACATACCTGTGGCTTTTTTGCAAGTATTGTAGTTGTTGCCTCATCCTAGCTGCTTCGCCTTGCCAAAACTGGTGATAAAAAAAGAAATGTTTTAAGTAATCTTTATGAAGCATAATTTTGTAACATGATTAAGGTATGTTGGCACAAAGCATCCTTCAGTTTGGGAAATTATTTCAGATGAAGTCATGTCGTAGAATGGAACTTTTGAATTTATCCATGTATGAAACAAAGCAAGTGCAGAAATTTGTCATGAAACTATTCCTAACTTCAAACAGAAGTTACTTGCTGAAAGGCCTTGCAGAAAACAACCAAAAGTAATTATTAGATACATCTATATTTCAATGGGATGCCATTTGAGGTCAAAACTTGAGATGCACAAACTTTGCATCAAAATCATAATACTGACAACCATATATGAATGGGTTTGTCATATGAAGGTTAACATTGAAGCTTAGAAACTTAGCATCATCATGGGAGAGTGCGTTTTATGTTGGTTTACATGATTCCAAGTCTTGGATTGGCCACACTTGTTGATTTTATATTTAGGTTCTGAACTAACATAGCATCAACATTGTGTTTGTGTTCTTTATGATGTCTTTTCACCCACACATTTAGTGAGAGTCACCTGGTATGCCGTTATGCTAGTTTAGCATCTATAACAACAATAGCACGGGGGAATATAACCAACATTTTTATCTAGTTTGGGGAATACCTCATTGATTATACCACGAAAATCTAAGTACCTGTTGGGAAGCTTATAACACTTGATAACCCTGGGTAAGGCGTTGTTTGGATTTATTGAAATTAATCTGACGGTAATTGCATTTGTAGGACTAACATCTATAATGTTGGACTAGTGCTAACTTCCCTATCATTCCACCTGATTCCTCTTGGCCGTCACCATAGAGTTTCATTTTCATAGGGGCTGATCCACTCGCATTGCTTTAATAACAATTTATTGATGTTGTCAGTTTTATTTAAATTAATTAAACACCACCAGAATAGCTGTAAATTTATCGGACCCTCTCTGCCTCTGATCGTATATCCCTGAACTCAGTGCCAGTACCAAGCATGTTCATGTATGTCTAGTAGGGTTACAACCTTGTCATTCCCCCTTCCTCCCCTCTGATGGCAGTCTCCATAGGCTTTTGGAAGCATGGGAGCTTAAACCATTTTGGCTCGCTTTATTAACATATTCTAGAGGCTATCTGTTCCTCCAC
The DNA here is from genome assembly GCA_030169165.1 of Centaurea solstitialis. Classification (NCBI taxonomy): domain Eukaryota; kingdom Viridiplantae; phylum Streptophyta; class Magnoliopsida; order Asterales; family Asteraceae; genus Centaurea; species Centaurea solstitialis. Next base: position 39,286,106 of record CM058041.1, on the reverse strand, counting down.
GATTATAAACTAATTGAAACACTATTTAGAGATGGCTGTACTATAGAGGCTTGCCACCTTTAGTATGTTATATGCCACAACTCTTTGTGCAACGGAGAATGCATATGCTTTCTTTTCGGTGTTGTTCAATATATGCAACGACAGGCATTTCCTGTTACAATCTTTTCAGTGGTAGTAACTTCTGGTCAATCAAAGGAGGTCTCTCTGAATATCACTTTTTAGTCTTACCATCTTGTGTAGGGCTTTTCTGAGACCCATTAAGTGGTACAGAACTCCCTCCATAATTCACTGATCTCAATTTGAATTCTTGTGCAGTTTGCCCTACAAGGTCATCAACGAACTATTTTTCAATGGGATAATTTGAGGCTTGCAAGTTGTAGAGCCGTGAGTTTCCCTTCTAATATCCGATGAACATTATTCGTTCCTTTTGGGTTTTCTGCAAAGGTAAACATATGTTGTTAGCTGAGCACCTTTTATTGCAACCCAAACTAATTGTAACGAAATAGTGCTCTAGCTTAAACTCACTTGCTACTAATTTCTTAATCCCTTTTGATCTTATATTTATCACATCGATCTTTATAAATTGACCAATACAGAGGAGGAATGGCGTGTCATTGGTAAAACCATGCAGGCATCGTCGAGACTTCTCGGTGTACTCTTTTAGATCATCACACCATTTTATTTATATATTTATGTGTTTTTCTAAAATACCTGAACCTCAGCATAGAAAGCTAGCTGTATTTGTAAAAGCTAATAATTTTAATCTGTATGCAGCAAAAAGTTGAGAGGGGCTTTTATAGATAAAACATATTATTTGTTAGGAATGTATTCTTTTTGCTTTATCCCAAATCTCAAGTCTTGACAAAACTTATAAGCTTCTTTGCCGCTTTTCAGTCAAATTCATCTGGCAAACTCCAGACGATTTTCTCTGCTGGTGTTCTGCAACCCGCCCAAAGGAAGGACCTAGGTACTCCTCGCTTCGATAATATATATATATATCTTGTTCTCAATAGATTCGAAAATCTATTGTGTTCTGATTTTGCGTCAATACAGCTGCCAATTTCCAGGTGGTTGCCTATCAGAATGATGGGGGTGGTCTTCTGCTTCTTATGCAAACCAGTACATTGGTAGAACTACAAGGTTTGCTCCTCCATGTCCTAACAACAAAAGTTGTCTAGAACTATTGCTTTTGGTGGTTAAGAGGCTGTTTTCAGAGCTTGCGTCTGAATTGGCCAGATATGGAGATTTTTTGGTAGAACATTATCAGTCTCCTAATGATTTAGGAGCTTTCTTTTCCCCATTACCCTTAGGTTGCCTCTGCCACTCTCACTTCTACTGCTTCTCTCTGGTTTGCTCCTCTGCTTCTCTGCTCCCTCTTTTGCGATCTCTTCTCTACTGCTTCTCTCCTCAATTGTTATCAATGCTGATCATTTCGTTCAAATCGGAATTCAGGTGAAGATGCTTATTATTTGAAGCTTCTTGTTGCTCAAACGGCATCTGCTTTTTACTATAGGGTGCTCAAATCTGGTTTTTTTCTTTTTCAACCTCTTAGTTTGATGTTCTGATTGATTCTCTCTTTCTTTTGTTTACCATTTGCTTCTTTTATTCGGCCAAACATCTTTAGTTTATTAGTGTTTCAACTGGTCCCAAGGGCACCATTAGTGATTTTAAAAACCTAAGATGTGAACCCCAAATGAACAACGTGCTTGATAACAACTTGCTTGATATTGTATGTGACAAATATGTGGTATCATGGTATTAAGTTTAAAGTACCACAGCCGTAATGCTCTAACTCTTGGAGGCCAAAATATTTCTCCTATAAATAACTAGGTTAACATCCTCAAAATCATTGATCAAAAGCCATTAATGGTGATAGGGTCTATATGCTTGGATATAATGCACCATTTGTGTCTAGCCGTTTAACTAATGTCATTTGAGAGTTTTGTAGATCAAATGTACTTTATTCTGAACTTTCTATTGCCAAGTTAAGAGTTATGAAAACAGATCAGAATGTATTGGTGTTTGAATGCAAGACTGGAGCAGGTCACTTTCCAAAAGCCTGCTTAAAATAAACTGGGTCTTTCTTCCTATAGATGTGATATATATGTAATTCTATTAACTTGTTTCTAATTTACCGACGATACCTGTTGCTTATCTGGCTATGAAGTTGACTTTAAGCAACACTGAAGCTATTATGTTATGTTGGAGTAGGAAGTGTTGTTATGAGTTATGACTAGTTGAAATACATGTAATTGGATGTATAGGCCAGGGCATTAGGATAGATTCAGAAGAATTACTAGCTGACTTTTAGCCAAACACTTGTCTTTTTCTAGGAAAGGAGGTTGTTTAATTGAGTCTTGTTTTCAGCATTAGGGTTACTTGTAGACATGCTATATAAAGCTCAAGGGTATTTCTTCTGGACATGATAACATGGCATTCATAAATATTGAATTTGTACTTGTAAATGCATATTTGTAAGGTTTCTTGCTTCCTTATTATCCCAAAAGCTCATGCCTTATGGTTCATGGAAAACACAAGGGAAGATCACATATAACAAAGATTCTCCCCAATCTTCATCAAGCGAAGAGGCATGAATTGGAATAAGGCTTGCGAAATACTACCTCTACATCTGCAGTAGGATTCACCAGTTGACGACTTTCTTCCTTCACTTTGGTGTATCGCTCTGTTACCTTTGCCATACTGAAAAGAGAAAATCATGATGTTAGATTTCACATCGGAATTATGCAGTTGATGTTAGATTTCATATAGGTGTAATTCTACAATTTCTGGTGGTGAAAATTGAAAGGTATTCGTCACCCTCTGCAGCACCCCCACCACACCTCCATAGTCATCATGGGGGAAGGTTATGCTCATAATCTTGTGATATTGTAATGTTGTGTAGATATGCACGATTATGCAAAAGGACTTGATTTGCTAGGACATGTGTCAATCACGATAGAGGCAGACAAGGATTCACTACTTTCTGTGTATCCGATTGTATCTGTCTTGTATTGTTTATTTTTGTTTCTTCTTATTTTGTGTGTCCCATATCTGCTCGCTTCATCAATGCCTATTTGGAGGTGAAACTTTGGTTGATTCTACAAATGTTTAATGCAAAGTTTTGAATAGAATCTGGCTTAGAATCGTGTGGATCGATTAGATGGTAATCGTAACCAAATTAAAGAATATCACCAAGTATACAAGTGTTTTTAGCTATACTTATATGTACCTTATCCATATAGTGTACTTGTATGTGTAGGCTATAGCCATACTTCCATGTATTGGCTCCATATATTTCTTTCCTCGTGTAGGGTGACCAGGTTTGTAAGTATGCAGTACGTACTCTAGATTTGAACTTTAGCTTGAGCTGGTTGTGACCAAGAAAACACCGACTTTCACTTGGTGGCCCGGGAAGTCGTAGCTTATCAATTTATCCAGTAAACAACCATCTCAATTGACACTTATGGAGTTCTATTTAGGTGAATTCAATTCATACCGTGAATGACGGAGTGGGTAAGAATAACAATCCTTATGATTGTTATTTATCCATTTATCTTATTGAGATTGATTAGTCATGATGAAAGCTTATCTGGCTATTTAATGGATGTTTCAAGCTAGTTGATGACAAACTTCTTGGGTGGTGATGATGACAGAGTAGCAACATTGATGTCGATGGTATCGACAACGTCGCCCATCAATAGTTGATAGTCAAATTAATAGAAGGGTTAATTACATGGGTGTGTATCCAACTTGTCACGTTTTTTCATTGTATGTACCCAACTTTTAAACCTACCATTGTATGTACTGAACTTTTTAATTTTCTCATTGTATGTATCAGGTTACCTGCTCGGTCACAATGCCACATAGGCTGCCACATAGACGCCACATAGACGCCACATAGACGCCACATAGGATGCCAACTGATTGAGTAAATTACAAATTTAGTCCCTCTAGTTTTGAAAAACCAAACTCACCACCACCACCACCACCATTACCACCACCACCACCAAACCACCGCCACCACCACCAAACCACCACCACCACCACAGCCACCACCACATTGCCACCACCACCACCACACCCATGACCACCAAACACCACCACCATCACCATACCCACAACCATCAAAATCGACCCACCACCACCACCATCACCACACCCACCACCACAACCACCAAACCACCACCTACCACCAAACCACCACCACCACCACCATCACCAAACCCAAAATCCCTAAAAATCAAATCATAAATCAACCAATTTACCCAACCGGAGCACCACCGTCAACCGGAGACGAAACCGACGGCGTTGATGGCGTCGGAGGAGGTAACGGTGACGGAGGTGACGAAGGAGAGCAGACCGGTGAAGTTCCGTTAACAGAAGTTCCCTTAGCCGGAGCAGGAGACGCAACGATCGATTTAGGAGCGTTCGCCGGAGAAGGTGAAGAGCTCGTTGAAACTTCCGGCGCCGGTGCCGTCGATTTTGAAGATCGAAATCGGAACCGAATCGAGAGCCGTGCTCTCCAAACGAGCCGAATCGATTCCAGATTCAATTGTAACCGAATCTCCGTTCGTCGTAACATTCAGATCGAATTTCCCGGCGGTGTTCGTCACCAAAGTATGTATGGGATTCCGTTCCGATTTCAAAGAGCTTCTCGGAATGTAATTCGACCACGCGTGAAACAGAAGCAACGAAATGAGCTCGGCGTTAGTCAGTGCATCCAGATCCGGCCTGAAACGCCGCGTCCGTCGGCACAAACACCGGCGACATGCCGGAATTAGGTGATCGGCGGTGGTGGGCATGGTGTGGCGTGTGGTGGGCTGGTTCAAGAGGGAGAGAGAGATAAAGATGATAGATTTAAAAGGGTTACAATTTAACCCCTTGTTATTTCATTTTTGTTAGATAAAACCTAAGGGACCAAATTTGTAAATTACTCATTTTGAAAATAAAAAAAATAAAATCCACGTCAGATATAACCAGTTCCACGTCAGCATTTTGTAGGTAACAAGTCATCTGATACATACAATGAGAAAATTAAAAAGTTCAGTACATACAATGGTAGGTTTAAAAGTTGGGTACATACAATGAAAAAACGTGACAAGTTGGATACACACCCATGTAATTAACCCTTAATAGAACAAGTCAAAGTGAGACCCATTCAGTTTCCTGCAATCTTGATCAAGTAAATTTTAGAGTTTCCCAACCTAAGCTAATGGGCGGGGGCAATATGCCAGGGCAGACCTGCGAAGTCTCGAGCAGGGTCCTTTGCTATGAATCAGTCAATTTTTGGAGGGGATTCTTCTAGGGGGTATGGAAGATGCATAAGTTAAATTTTGAGGGGTGCTCTAAGATATTTAAAAAGCCTCTTATTATCAATTATAAACTTGGAAAAATCCCTTGAAACCAATAAATAGAATTGAAAGTCCCTCAGACCAAAAGCCTAAAAGAAAAAGAAATCCCTCGGACATGGTAGAATTGCTAAGAAAAACATCATGGTTATGGCATATGTAAACTAGTGTATTACTTAGAAGGTCGATTTCATTTAGAAAAATATGTTTTGTTTCCTAAATGATAACAAAGAGTTTTCTCTAAGTTGAATCATGTTGATTTTCCACAAGATCAGACCAAGACTTTGTGGGTATTTGATCCAGCTTAAAGGTGGAGTTTTTTTTTGGCAAATGGAGATCAACAACAGGAAAAGAGACCCATCTATACGGATACAAACACAACCATCTGTCCTTTTCTCACATCTCAATAATTTTGTAATTTTTTAGTGAAATTGACGACGTTATTGAAGACGCTTTGAATGTCAATTCATTTCTACTCATTTTTAAGGGATTTCTTATTTACCAATTGTAACGGTTGTCTCCTTTGCAATTGACCATGGTGTAGTGAGGGCCGACACACCATGTGCACTACATGCGGTGACACAATGCATCACAATTAGAGGAGTATCAAGTGACTGTCAAATGTACCACTACCCTAGGCTCATTTCAACTTTTGATAGTCTATCATTATTTATTCTGTGACTGATTCTTGATTTGAGGTTCTGCCATTTTTCATATTTGACCTAATGTTTCTACCTTTGGTAATATATTCTTTACTCATTGTTATTTGCTTTATGTTGGTGGTTTGATTGTTATGCATTGTCTATAATATTACCAAGCTTGATAATGTCCTCCAGGGTCCTACTCCTATTGATGGCACAAAATGCTACAAATGCGAACTCTGATATTTTAGAGCATTAACTGTTACTTTATACATGAAACAAGTAATAAACACAATAAACAATGTTTAAACCACTCTTTCATTACATGTTGACATATTCTATTAGATGCATAATTCATACTTTATTAGTAATCAAGTTGTTTTAATTTTGTATAATGAACATTAAATTTTGTATAGTACTTGTGGTTAATCTGCCTAATAAGTTATTTGTCAAAATGATTCATAAACACTAATTTCAATAGCATGTTTAAAGATGGTTTCTTGATATCTAGTTTTCACATCAAGTTGTTTCATGTGTTTGAAAATCTTTCTTAAATAATTTATAGTTTCCTCTTTTGCATTAATAGTCTTTTGAATCACCCGTTTTGCCACATCTATTAATTGTTGCATATTTGTTTTGATAAAATATGTTGGCGGTTGCAAAATGATCTACATGTGGCTCGTGGTCTTTGATTAGGATGGTTTCCTTAATTTGAAAATGTCGAAGCACCGGTAAACCCTTGGTACCTTGAAAAATAGTGTATTTTGTCTATTTATATAAACTTGGATAGGTTTTTCTCCCAAGGCATGAACAATCTTAGTATAGGCCTTAGGTGTAACTGATTGCAGTACCACCGAAAGTGCCCTAGAGTATATTCCAACTAACAAGATCACTAACATGCTCGGAATCATAGTTTCAACTATGTTACAATTGCCACTTAATCGAAAAATACGCATCTTCAAGTCATGAAGAGTCGTCTTCGTTGTTCCTGGTTGTTACCTACTCAGATTCAAGAGAAACCTATTGACCATCCCTAACACAATGTCTTAATGGAGAACGAGTTTATAGGATTAGATATTTAAGATTCTCGATATATATAGATATATATAGAGGGAGAGGATCAAACGAGAAAAATACTTGTTTAGAAGAACATGGGAACCAACAAAATCCTATATGTGAAATCATATGTGATTTTGTTGGTTTTCGTTTCTTTTCAATATATAGGTCTCCTTTTAACCCGACTATATGTATATGTGTGTGTGTGTATAGAGAGAGAGAGAGACAAAGGTTCAAATGAGAAGTGCTAAAAAATGAGAAGTAGATAAGTGATCTCCACTACTCATCCGATCAATAAAGGTAGCTTTGACCGGTTACAGTGGACGCGATCACGGGGGTTGACTCAATTCATGGGAGGGTAGAGATTATTAAGCGAGAGGACCTGGTCAAAGCTGCATTTATTAACCGGATGAGTGGTGAAGATCACTTCTTTACTTCTCATTTTTTTAGCACTTCTCATTTTTTTAGCACTTTTCATTTGAACCTAATACGATATATATATAATATATAGCCAGGTCCTCTCCTTTAATAATCTCTATCCTCCCATGAATCGCGTCAATCCCCCGTGATCGCGTCCACCGTAACCGGTCAAAGCCACCTTTATTGATCGGATGAGTGGTGGAGATCACTTCTCTACTTCTCATTTTTTTTAGCACTTCTCATTTGAACCTTTCTCTCTCTCTCTCTCTCTCTTTTAGCTCTTCACACACACACACACACACACACACACACACATATATATATGGATGAAGCATTAGTCATTACTGCATGAAGCATACAAGACAGAACTGTAAGAGGTTGTTCACCTAAACACTTACCTGGTAAGCGTTTATTTATCAGTAAGACTCAACACAATCACTTAGCTCACCGGATAAGATTTGGTCCATTAAAACAGCATCTATTGTCACAATTTACCTCGGTGAGCGCCAACCAAGTAAGATTCGCCATCCTCACTTATTGGGTAAGATTCTTAATTTAACAATGTTTTATTGTAAAATTTCAGGAGTAAAAATATGGTCTCATGGGTCGTATAAAAACTTGTTGGTCTTGCATAAATTCCGCCCCTCCAAAACACACACACACATATTGATGTGTAGTGGTAGCAATATGCTAATGGATATTGCATCATCAAAGATTGAACAGTCGAAACAATTGAGAAACAACTTCTCAATGCACTTTTGCGATGTTATCCTGAATCAAGTAATTTCCATGCCTAGATTCTTATAAGCTTGGCTAGGGATTTTTAAGATAAATTCTAACTTAAATTTGTTTCAACTTGTTGTTTTGTAGGTTATAAGCACACCATCTACATTTAAAATTACACAAGGTAAAATGTGATCACTTGTGCAAAAATAAATGCAAGTCTCCTTCATGCTTCGGTTAGAACCTAATGATCATATCGAACTTCTCATACTACTGTCAGTGACTATTTTAATTCCATGTTCAGACTTCTTCAATTTACTTGGCCAATTAGTTTACATTTTGTAATAAAATGCTCTTGTTAATTACTTGATATCAAATGGTTGTACCAGATCTCCATGTAGAAAAGCGATATTCACAACCAATCATTCAAGTAGTTACAGATTATTGATCGCTTAAAATGATTTGTGACTCTTAGGATTGACGCTTACCACTAGAACAAAAGGAATTCCTTGTGTCAAAGGTGCTACCCCTTTCTTATATATTAAGTAGCCTAGCTGCCCCACATTTCGATTTAGTAAGACCCGACAATCCCCCTAAGCATTTGACACACTTACAAGCCCTTTCCATAAGTCAATGGCTCCCACCATGCCTTTGGCATTCCAAATGCACTCCATGGGATTCGAACCCGTGACTACGGCTTAGATGTCAATTCTTAAGGTCAAAGGGTTTAACCACTAGGATAAAAGTAAATCCTTGGTATCTAATGTGCCACCCTTAATCTTTATAGAACAAGTCCTCGACCTCAACCTCAACCTCGAGTCGAACTATTCCTCGGCTTATACCTCTTTAAGTATAACCCTCAAGGCCTCAACCATACAGCTAATGTTGGAACTCGAACACAATAAATCTGGACCGAACATCCCTCCCCCCCCCCCCCCCCCCCCCCCCCCCTAAGAATAAGTCGTTAGCGTATAACTACGCGTGCCTAATGCGTGAAATGGGATTTGAACTCAAGACCTTGCTTTGATACCAAATGTGGATCCCAAAATGTAGCAAGAATCAACAACTTAACATTGAAAATGATGAAGCAATGATTAAAATTTGGGGATACTCAAAAGATTCATTGATAATGAATTATAAAGAGAGCAAATGGAATGTCAATCACAAATGTCTTTATCGGTTGTAATAACTCTAGGTCTAAACCCTAAGAGACAAAGAACTTAAATACAAGGAATTAGATAAGCAATGGGCCTTACTGTCCAAGGTGTTGCGGTGGAGTAGTTAGTGCTTGGAGGGTACATAGTGCCCACCAAAGTTCAAATTCCTCCATGCACAAACTAAGGACATTTGTCAATTCCTTTATAGCTCAATAATCGGTAACATCCTGAGGGGGGCAGTGGATGGTATCCTTGTCTACTTGGGTTCGATTCCGAGGGGGAACAGGAGGCGACACCCTAGTTTATGGGTCGACCTTCGGGCCGTGCATGGGCGAGGCTATGGGCCGGTAACGATTTCCATGGTCGAGAGGATTAGTTGGGTGCCCGAATGGATCCCGGATACCTCTTCGACTTCGGTCGGGCGTGTGTGTGTTTATCTGTTGTCCAAAAAAATTGGGCCTTACTAGATAGGTCTACAACAACCTAACAATAACAAACTTAACACAGAGTTACAAAGGGGAGACAATTACAAGATTGATACAACTAATAAAAATAGACCCAACGATGACGGACCACACGAGCGAAAATATAATCATACCTGCTAGAACTCATTTTGAAAAATCATTTTCTACCAAATGAGCTCTAGATTTTTTATCATCCTTAAATTTAACCCATTCTAGCTGATAACATGGATCCTTCCTAGTGTTGGTCAGAGCTAGCAAGTATATTATTTCTTTAGAGGTTCCATTTATATTGCCCTACCTATTTTGCACTATGACTTGAGGTAATTGCCTTTAAGATCAAACCCCTTATCTTATACCAACATGTAAAACATTCTAGAGTTGGTAAATAGAATACATGTTGGCATATCAATCTCTACACTTGTCCAGACGTTGAATAGTTAGTTTTTTTTTTTTTTTTTTTTTTTGACCAGTGAATAGTTAGTTTTTTGCTCATTATAGTAGACTAAAAATCATCGTGATTTCTACTTTGATTTAAAAAATTTCTTAGCTAATTGGACCAGGAGATGCCTTTAATGTACGAACATCTAATACAAACCCCTAAATGAAACCACAAGCTACATCCGTACTAATTAATATCTCGCCTCTCTTGGAAACTAGAGATTCTTTTGAGATATCTTCCGTTTCCGTAATGGGATGTGGACTTGATTTGACATCAACAAAACCACTTCATCAAATGTAACATGTCCTGAATGAATTATCACTGATATGGTAATTTAGATCTGATGGCTATTCACTTTTTGTATGGCCAAAAAATGATCGTTTAGTGGCCCTCAAATTCAATTTGTCTTGGCTAATAAGTTACACATATATGAGATATCCAAACACACATATGTAATGTTAACACTCATCCAACTATCTTCCATTAATATTTTTCTTTAATTTACCTACAAGGTAACATATCTGTAATATGAATTATAGGGTATACTACCAAGGGTCGTGTATTCCCCAATTACTTTGTTGATCATCATGGGTTTATAACAATCATGCCTTGAGACATTCCTTTTTCTCTCCCTAGAACTGCTTCCAGCGATCCTCATTTGAGTTCTCGAATTTTCACTCAAAATGCATGCTTTAGCATCATATAAGATATGGTATCTAATATCTATATCATAGGTTAAGATATTGGCGAAAAGTTCGTACATGCCAAGAAATGGTAAAAACCTTTCATGCCACGAAATGATAAAACATAAGCATAACAAGTGTCTCTTTGTCTTAAATCAATGACACATTGAGTGTTGCACTTATTTTCGTAACTAAATCCTGAAATGATGCCAAATGATTATCGACGCTGTTTACTTCTTTCATCTTGAATATATACCGAGTACAAATGCATTAGAATCAACCTATTTCTCAATAAATTCTTCAAGTAGAATTCTTCAAAGCGGTTCCAAATGCCTCCAATATTATATTCTCTCACATATATATATATATATATAGCCATTTGAAAAGTGCAAAAAGCTACATTCTTACCAAGAGCATCCACAATGGAAGTGGTATAAGAGTTCAGTAAAGCGTACGCGCAATGCATTGTGGGTGGAGTTGCATAGATGAGGAGTAAGACTGTAAGAGTGCAATGCATTATGGGTGGAGTTGCATAAATGAGGAGTTCAATACCCATTGAACGGTCCAATGGAATTTTGTGGTCCCCACCTTTTTTTTAATAAATAGATAATACATGGAGTGTGAGTGGAATGCTAAAGTGGAAACCTATTATAGTTTTTAAAGTTATATGGAATGTGGGTGTTAAATGATACAGTTGTATAGTGAGTGGAATGCTGATATGATAGTCCGTCCATTTGAACTCTTGTACAGTTCAATGAGTTGTGGATGCCCTAAGTGCAACATGATGGTAATTTGCTACCATTTTGTGAAATTAAAATCTCCGTTCGATACTTTTACGTGAATATCAACCGGAGAACAATTGTGCGACCATTTCATATAAGCATGGGAAATCAATGCATTATACAAAGGATTTTCAGCTAGTGAGGAATAACGCACCAGTCAATTATATAATACTATTTTCTAACAAACATAACACAAGATCTCCAAATTAAGTAGACACATTAATTAATAATGAGATCGGAAAGCAAAGAAATTTTAAACAACTAATGAAGAAATAGCGTACCTAATAGGTGCAATGTTTATGCTCAAACACACAAAACACAAAATTGCATGCAAATGTAGACAACAAAAAATTTAGCATGGTTCCCTTATTTATGGGTGTATGCCATGAGTTATGCTCCCCCTCTTCCCTAACCTCACCCAATGTGACATTAATACACATCATTCTCGAAACCTTGCCCTAGCTTCTCTTTTTGTACAACCTTAGTTATACCTAACACAATTTTAATTATCACACCTTTTATTTTATTAAATAATTAATACAGAAGAGAAAGAGAGAGAAAAGAATAGAGAGAAAGGGGGTGAGGGGTGGGGGTGGGTTTTCCTCGCCGGGTTCTCACACCCAATGGCGTCTATGCCTAGCTGAACTTGCTAGGGGCGTTTTGGTGCTCCCGATAGACCTGCGCCGAACCCGCTACCAACGGGTAAGGCATAACGAATGACCTTATGATAGCTGAACGAGTGAGAGGAAGGATATGCTATATATAGAAACACAAATTTTGTTGCATTGCTATAGAATCACAATATTTACTTCATAAGAAAACCTTGCAAATTAACTCAATTGTTCACTCGTAAGTCTCTCTTATTATAATGCTAATAGTTGTACATGTTCCAATCGCCCGGAACACAACTTCTTTACTTCTTAAGAAAACCTTGCAGACTCAGTTGTTCACCATGATTATATATAACCAGTGTTGTTAATTGCTCTACATACATTGTTCCATTGTAACTTGACATAACCCTTAGGTAGCGTTTGGTTCGCGGAATGGAATTCGGTGGAATTGGAATTCGTCAAGGAATTTGACTTTGAAGGAATTGGAATTGGAATTTGATGGAATTTGACCACACAATTTGGTCGTGTTTGGTTGGACGGAATTGGAATTGGAATTGGAATAAAAATGTAAAAAGTAAGGTGAGCAAAAACCAAAATTGAACCGAATTGAGAAAAAAAAGAAACAAAAACCACAACCGAAACAAAAAAACGAATCCAACATCGAAAACGATTTGGTTTTGGTTTTGGTTTCCATCTCGATTGAAAAAAACCGAACCGAGTCGAAAACCGAAATCGGTTCGATGTCGGTTTTGGTTTTCATCTCGACCGGAAAAATCGAACCGGGCCAAAAACCAAAATCGGTTCTATTTCGGTTTTGGTTTCCATCTCGGCAGAGAGAAACCGAGCCGAGCCGAAAACCGAAATCGGTTCGATTTCATTTTTGGTTTGCATCTTGACCGGGAAAAGCCGAGCCGAGCCGAGCCGAAAACCGAAATTCGGTTCGATTTCATTTTTGGTTTGCATCTCGAACGTGAAAAGCTGAGCCGAGTTGAGCCGAAAACTGTAATCGGTTCGATGTCGGTTTTGGTTTCCATCTTAGCCGGGAAAAAACCAATCCGAATCGAACCGAACCGGAAACGGTTCGATTTCGGTTTTAATTTCCATCTCGACCGGAAAATTCGAACCCAACATACTTGGTTTTCCCAAATACCTAACCGCTTTATATCTATATATATGTATATAATTTGATTATTTAATTATATATATAATTTAATTATTTAATAAATAAGTAAACCGAGACGAACGATGGATGGAGATGGGAAAGCCATAGATGGAGAAAACGAGAGAGAGGATGGATGATTCCAATGAATTCCATGGGATTTGGCTTGGAATGGCAAATTCCTTGATTCAAGGAATTTGAAGGAATTCGAAGGATTCCTTAGCTTGCATTCCGCGAACCAAACATCAACATCGAATTTGGTCAATGGAATTCGTGATTCCAATTCCTTCGAATTCCATTCAATTCCGCGAACCAAACGGCCCCTTAGCACAATGTTCTTTCCAACGGTGGGGGTGAAAATGATTTTAGGGATAGAGATCATTTATTTTGAAGCAATAAATAGTAGCTAGGTTGTTCTTTGTCATTTTAGCCATTACCTTCTAGAACTGAAAGCCAGCAAGCTAGCTGTGAGCTATCAGTTAACTTTTTTTAGGTTGAATTAGAATTTATTGGACTAGTTTATTCTGAATTAAGCAAACAAAAAGTTAATTTCAACCAACAGACTATATTCATTGAGAAGTGTTGCTAATGAATTCTACTTCACCTCATAGAAAGAGTTTATGTTTGTATATATACTCCTTTCTAAAGCCTACTTATGAGTAGAAAAAATGAAATTCTAAGGACTATATATATATATATATATTATATTTGCCTTTATCTTTCCTGGCTTATGCATTTGCTCAACACCCTTTTATTCTCCCAATCGCACAAAGGACATGGTATTTTTTGCAAATTAAATTGAATATTAACTGTCAGCCAAATAAACCTTATTCATGCTGCCTAATAATGAATCTTCTCTACTGCAGAAGAACATAAAACAACTTAGAGGTCTGAACAAACAATAATCGATCATTTACTTCTAAAAGGTTACCAAAAATGCAAAACCCAAATCATATCTTGAAAATGTACACCTTATATTATTAATTTATGTACCATTTTTTTTAGTTACTTGTTTTTAGCATATAGATTAGGGCATATATAGATATCAAGTATTTGTCTGTAAAAGCAAACTAATTAAGAAAAGACTGAACTTGAGAGAGGGAGAGAGACAAATATATATATATATATATATATATATATACAAGTAAAGTAAAATCATTTGTGAACCAAGAAAAGGTTATAAACTATATAAACCTATGAAATCCTATAAATTTTATAAAACGTCTTCATATTTCCTATGAATCCATATCGGGCCTTCATTATTTTGATCAAACGGCGGTTATGATTAGGTTTACAAATTTATAATTTATTCGTGGTTCACAAATAGGAGAGAGAGAGAGATAGAGAGATGGAGATGAAGTTTACCTTGAACTAGCATATTCATGGAGTCTTCCGGTACTAGAGAAGATGACAAGTCCAACTTCAGCATCACAAAGAATCGCCAACTCCTTGGCCTTCTTCAACAGCCCACTACTCCTTTTCAAGAAAGTCACTTGCCTGCTACTTGGGTTCTCGATCTTACGGATCGGAATCTTTCCTCTCCCCATACTTATTAATTAGGGTTTCGATCGATGACTACTAGCTCCTTAATTGCCTTAATCTGAAAAGAGGAAAATGCAATTATGCTCAAGATAGGAAGTGATATAATTTCCAAGAAAGATAAATAACTAATCGATCCATCCTGTTATAACAACATATATATAGATCTAGAATTAATATAGATTAATTGCTATACTTGAAGGGTTTCCAGAATTAGAAAGTTTACCTGGAATCAGAGGTTAAACGTCTTTAAAATCATAGAATTTTATACACACTTATGGAAAAGGGACAAGAATTAAAGTAAGATTACAGATGGAAAGCTTACTAATTTGAGCTTAATACGATGAAGACTTAAAGAAGAAAGAGGCTGAGTGCTCTTATTTGGAATGAGATGTTTCCTTGAAGCAACCTTTTTTAGTATCCATAGAAAAATTTGAACTTTTTGTAAGAAAACAAAGGATTTCTGTATGCAAATGTATTTTAATTTTATTGTTTATCAATAAATGTATTATATAAAGCTTTTTGCTTAGTGCATACCAAATTATCAATTTCAAGAGTCAAAAAAGATGCTTTTATCACAATAAAATATAGTTTTAATGTTTAATATTTATTTTATTGTTAACTGTTAAAGTTCAAAATATAAAACCAAAATAGTTACAAACCGTACTATTTGCTTAGACTATGTTCAACCTTTTGCACCATTTTTGTATTATTTTAATGTAAATTTTTTTGTTTAAATAGTAATTTTTTCCAAACTTGTTATACTGTTTTAACACTAAATAGAATATTTCTAATTCATATAAATTTTTAATCATATCTTTGTATTGATTAGCTGTATACAAATTTAAACAATAACCTATTTATAGTAACTTTATAATCTATAATATGTAAAGTGTAACAAAAATAAATATATGATTTATGCATAATTAATTTTAGTTCGAACTAATTAATTACAATAGAACACATTTAAATAATATATTACTGTGTTTTGAAAAGTAAAAGTTAAACTCATACAGCCTTATATAAATATAATAAATAAGTAAGTGGGTTGTCGTATGTAGTCGTCTGCTAAGTAGGTATAGAACACATTTAAATAATATACTATTGTGTTTTTAAAGTAAAAGTTAAACTCATAGTCTTATATAAATATAATCTATAATATAATAAATAAGTAATTGGGTTGTCATCTGCTAAGTAGGTTTTAGGATTCTCTCATCTAAACATGTATTTGGATGCATTAACGGTGAGCATTTGGCCCGAACCGGCCGAAACCCGGTTTGGAATGGAACCAGAAACGACCAATTTTGAGGACCGGACTGTATAGGTTATTATCTCATATTATTATTTTACTTATTTAAATGTACGACTATCAAGCCGACAACAATGAAATATAAAACATCTAATATATATATATATATATATATATACGAGAACAGAGGAATAATCAAATGAAAACCAATTTAATGTGGTGAACTTGAGGACCAATCTTAGACCATTAAATTTTTTTGATCAAGGGTCATTAATACATGAAGACCATGGTAACAAGTTATTAGATTTTTTTGGTGCCACACCTGATTTTAACCTAGAAGGGTATTCAGGTCATTTAGCTTCTTCTTCTTTTAATAACAAAACACTCCCCAATCATCTTCCTCTCATCATCAGTTCCCATCTTCCTCTCATCATCATCAGTTCCCATCTTCAAACAAACATACCTTCACCACCGCTGTCGGAGCCACCACCGCCGCCGGAGCCACCATCACCGTCGTCACCACGCCGCCGCCGCCATCGCCGTCCTCGACGTCACCACCGTCGTCTACTGCAACCACCGTCCTCGACGCCACCATCGTCGGCAGATTCGCCGGAGGCTACAATAGCGAGATCTACCACCGCCGCCGTCCACCGCCACCAACATCGTCCACCACCACCGCCACCCCACCACCACCGCCGTCCACTGCCACCAGCACCGTCTACCACCACTCGATGTCCACCATTTCGATCTGATGACCATATCACTATAACCACCGCCTACAATCTCGATCTCGACCATCCAGATCTGTCACCACCACCATCCAAATCTACAAATTCCGGCGACCTCACCACCGTCACCGAACTCACCACCTCCACCACGTCTACCACCACCACGCGACCGTCACCAACGACGACGACCAGATCTGGTAATTTGCATTTTTACTAAAAAACCCAATTTCTAGGGTTCTTGAGATTTTTTCTAAAATTATGCTAGTTTGATTCAAGTTTGGAGATTGCTGTTTCACAAAAGTTGTTAGTAATTTTGATTTGTTCAACATATCTGAATTTTAACATTTTTTATGAAGATTTTAAGAAATCGTTTTTGAAAAATTAGAGTTTTTGAAGTATGTTCTTGAATGTTTATCATTTTTTTTCTTGCAGATTCATCATATGTTCTTGAAGGCTGAAGTGGACAACGATATGAAGATTCATTAGATGAATTTAAATGCAAATAGACATTTGTTTGTATTCATTAGATGAATTTAAATGTAAATGGACATTTGGTTTTCTATTCATTAGGTGAATATAAATGTAAATGGACATTTTGTTTTGTATTCATAAGATAAATTTATGTTTGTATTCATAAGATGAATTTACATGTAACAGACATTATTTTTTGATTCATATGATGAATATGAAGTTTCATCTACTGAATCGAAAAGTCATAAGATGAATCTGAGTTTCATATGATAAATTTGGGTTTCTTCTAGTGCAAATTCATATATTGAATATAAAATTTCATATTATGAGTATGATTTTCATGAATATGAAGTTTCA
Organism: Centaurea solstitialis; assembly: GCA_030169165.1. Classification (NCBI taxonomy): domain Eukaryota; kingdom Viridiplantae; phylum Streptophyta; class Magnoliopsida; order Asterales; family Asteraceae; genus Centaurea; species Centaurea solstitialis. The sequence continues at coordinate 39,268,279 of CM058041.1, read as the reverse complement.
TATTCATAATATGAATCTGAATTTTCATGTTCATTATATGGATCTGAAGTTTTATATTCATAAGATGAATATGGAATTTGATAATCTGAATTTGAAGTTCATATTCATATTATGAATGACGCGTGAACTTTTTTTTTTTGCAAAATGACGATCATACCCTTTATACCTAATTTCAGATCAATGGCTTAGATTAGTTCTCTAGTTTACACAAATTATTGGGTTTTCTCTGGAAGGCCCCTCTACGAGAACAATAAACTATTTATATAGTTCGTACCGTGATGGTTGATAGTTTTTTATTACTGTTTTTTGATGGATTTTTTAATGGCCAATGCTTTTTTAAGTGTTCCTTGTCGGACTTATATTGAATACTATAGTTAAAATTAGAGTTTTTTTTAATTATAATAATAATATTAGATTGTCTCTTAAACTTTCGGACCGGTCCCGGTTTTTACCCGCATGTTTGGCATTAAACCCGGTTTGGAAACGGAACAAAAAATGGCCGATTTTTAGGACCAAGAACCAGACCGTATAGGTAATACTGGTTCCGGTGCCGGTATCGGTACGGTTCCGGTTCAGGCCTACTGCTCACCCCTAGGATGCATTTATCAGTTTCAATTCATTTAATTTTATCTGATTGACCCGGTTTCAGAACTTTTCCGTCTAAACATGTATCTGGAGGCATTTTACACATTCATTTTATTTAGATTTATCTTATTGACACGTGACATTTTATTAAAAAAACAAGATGTAGTCTGGGCAAACCCAGGTGAACCTTATCAAAAAAAAAAAAATATTTGCATAATAAAATATAAAATATAATCAAGATAATTATTGAAGTTTAACAAAGTTATTTGACTAAAATTTTATTTTGACATTATTCTAGTTAATTTTTGCATTGCATATAAACTCATAAAACCATAAAATTGAAATCGAGTGATAGAGAATAAAACTGACACGAAACAAGATTATTTATTAAAAGGCTTAATAGCTTAAGATGTTTGCACTGCATTGTATGTATTCATATCTAGTTTAATTATAATATAAGAATTGGGGTCGTATCCGCTAGCTACAAACCTTGAGATTCTTACAAACTGTGCAAACCAATTTCAACCATAGATGTAGATCATCAATAGTGTGGATTCATTCGGTTTCTAAATAATTCTCTCAACCACATTTTATAACTGCCTAAGTATTAGAAGATAAATAAAAATCAATGGTAAAATTAGATTTTAAGTATGTAAAATAACCAAAAGGGACATTTTGAATTAATAATTATTTACAAGTATTTTATAATATAATTAAGATAAATCTTTAATAATGTAGTTAAAATTAAATTCTAATGATATAATATGTTAATTAATACAAATTCGTTAGTAAAAAAATATGTATTGATTGAAAAAATATAAAATTGGTTATTATATAATATTATAAAATTTTAATTCATTAAAATAAAATCTGCATGATTTAAATAACTTGTACTTCTGGTATATTTTAAAGTGTATATAAGTTGGTTATACTAATTACGGTTCTTTTTAATTCAAAGGGTTCTAAAAGATTGTACCTACGTGATTATATATTATTGAAACTTTCAATTGATCCGACGTAGTTTTATATGGATGCTGTTAGGAGATAGAGTCAAAATTGAAGTAAGTTGTTATGATTTAACCGGAGGCCATATAATTTATCGACTCCGAAACAAAGATTCGAAAGATTAGGTGTTTTTTCAAGTTCACTATTTCTTTCGTAGGAATATGATTCAAAATGGAAAATTCCAAGAAACTTATTTTCTTCCAAGAAGTGGATTCAAAGTTAAAGTAAGGAGTGGTGAATATGAAAATAAGAGCTTCTGTTCGTAAAATTTATGAAAAATGTCGACTAATCCGTCGTCGGGGACGAATTATAGTAATTTGTTCCAACCCAAGACATAAACAAAAAAAATCATACTCATTAAAAACGCGATATACAAATAAGAGGGGGATATGTTTTGACATGAAATGTATATATCCATATATTTAATGTTTGAATACGTTATCTTTTGAAGTTTTTTTTATGTGAATGCTTTGTAAGAATATCTTCAATAGGTGTATTATATTGTTTATTAAGTAGATTATTAAAAGTTAAAATATCAAAATATAAATTGCTTGTAACTCTAACTATTTTAAGGATTATGGTATTGATATAATCAATATATTAATAAAATATTATTTCTATCTGCTATACCTTTTACTTCAACGTCTCTTGTGGATGAAAATATTAAAATATTATTTCTCTTTATCAACAGTGGACTTTATAGATTTCATCAAATTTGAAATTCTCATCTTTTTTTTAACATACAATATATCATAGTTGTTAAAGCAAAATAAAATTATTTTAAAAGCACTAAAATTTGTATTAATAATGTAGGTGATGGAGATACTCTATTATAATATACATACATACATACATACATATATAGAGGAATAATCAAATAAAAACCACTTTTTTTGTAAAAACCCGTAAAAACCAACTAAAAAATAATTTTTTTTAGGATTTTTTTTATCAAATACTATGATATTAACTATTGTTACACATATATATTTTTTCATAATGTGAATATCATCCATGAAAAAATAAAATTTTTATTCATATTATGAATAAAAAATATACAACATTTTTATTCATATTATGAAACAAATTCATGGATGATATTCATCTTATGAAAAAAATATATGTGAAACAACATATCAATTCTAACATTTGATGGAAAAAAATCGTAAAAAAATTTATTTTTTGGTCGGTTTTTACGGGTTTTTACAAAAAAAGTGGTTTTTACATGAAGGCTCCTCTACATATATATATATATATTATCTTATTAAAATGTTGTTTTTCTCTCATTTGCAATTAAAAAAGATGATATGTGAAGTCGTAAAAGGTTGATATTTATGTAGAATTGCAGGCGATAGTAAAACATTGGAAATCTCGCTTTTTCTATGACATCACTTTATCAAATGTTATATAAAGATAGAGCAGAGAAGAGATATAACTCAACGATTGGATGTCACCTTGATATGATGGAAGTTATCAAATGAGCCTGATTATCCCTACGAAGAGAAAGCTTTCTATCCAATTCTTGGGGGGTGGGGGTACTTTTTCATCTACATCTATCCCAAATTTTAGTAACTTTTCGTTCGTTCCAAAATAAATGTTCAACTTGGAGGGCTCGCTTAATGGTGTCTTGAATCATTCAGGTGATGCTTCACTTTCAAGTTTGGGTAAAAGGATTCATCAGCAACAATTTAGGCATCAACTTACTTGATTTGAGATCATCTAAAAAACACATGATTTTGAAACAAATCATTATCTACAATGACTTTGTATACCAATATACGGATTCATGTGCACGATTGGGTTTTGAGAAGATCTCGTAAAGATTTTTTCCTTTTAAGATTGTTGGATTGCCTCTCCTTTCCAGTCTCTATGATGAGCTTCGTGTTCTTCTCCCACCAGTTTTGGTTTGGTGGGACCGTTAGCCTTTGTATCTTCTTGGTTTTTTCGTCCCATTTAAATATCCCCAAGCATTCGCACGGGAAGGCTCTAACTCGGTTAGGGCGCTATGAACTCTACGAGCGATAACCAAACCGTCACAGCACTGGAAGACTTGAGGAAAAAAAATGTTCATAATAAAAAAACATACAACTTTAGAAACTTTGAAATTATTACATATCTTAATTAATTGAATTATAATTTTAGCTTTAATAACAAAAAATAAGTAATAAATTTCTTTATACTAAACGAATGACTTAAAAATGAGACATGGATTCTTTTAAAAATAGACTTATCTTTTGAAACAAACTAAATGCCAAGATATATTATAAAATTATAAATACTTATTTGAAAACACAAACAATATCTTTTTAGGGAAAAAGAAAGGATATATATAGAAAAACAAGGAGCGCATGTGGTGGTGTTCACACTGTGATCCTGTACTTGCGGGCACATAAATCTAAAGCTTTTATGGCAACTGCCGTACAGATCCAGCTCCTTAAACTTAACGAATTAAGCAAACGATGTGGAGTGGACACCACTTACGAGGGGGAGTACTAGGATGTGGTGCAGTCCCACATGACTTAAAGTTTTGATGCATATCTAAACCTATACATTCTCGACACCTATTCCAAATATCACCTCAAATCTTTCTTTCTTTATTAAAAAAGATAAGATTTAATTGCAGTTTGAGTCTCTATGACTTGTTTGTTTTCTTGGGTTTAGCCACCTAAACATTTCTTTATTGAAAGATAGAGTTAACTGCAATTTTAGTCTATGTGATTCGTTTGTTTTCTTGGTTTTAATCCTTACGAAGTTTTTATTACAAGAAAAGCATTGGGTAGATAAAAATGATTGGTTTTGGCCCCTCTCAATTCCTTAACTCTTCTATATGTTTTTCATGAGGGTAAAGTAGTCATTTTACCTCTGTAAATAAAATGGCGACAACGTGTACCGAAATACAGCTTAAATGATACACATAGAGTTGAGAAAATCTTTGATAATTACTTAGAAATATGAGTTTTATATGACTTTTGCTAAGGTTCAAACATTAGTATAGATTTACACCCGAAATAGACTTAAGTATAGATCTTCATAATAAAGTATTGATTTATTATATCAACAAGCTTAGAATCTGTAGTAGTTCTGGCTTTGTGGATGTTTTTGGTATGGGTTCCGACCATTGTCACACTACAATCATCTTATGTGAAACTTATACTCATATCCATTTTTTAATACTTGTTTAAATTTCATCGTTAAAGCAACATAATCACGTACTAAAATATATTTGCTTTTTCTTGAATTGAAATCATTGTATTTTTAACCTGCTACACGAAACTCTGAAGTCTTATCCTTGTGGATACAATCTTAGTATTTTTACCAATTTATTACTTATAGTAATTAGACATGGCAAAAACTGACACGACACGCTTACCCGACACGAACTCGACACGAAATAAACCGGTTTGGGTAACAGATTTTAACCCGTTTAAGTAAAATGATTGACACAACACGACACTAAAATTAAACGAGTAAGGTTATGGTCAAACATATCAACTCGAAAATGACTCGACTAACCCGTTTATACATATGTGTGTGTGTGTATATAAAGTTTTCTTTTTTACATTTGTATTAATTTACGATTTATTTGGATTTTTAGTATAATAATGTTAATGGATTTGATTCAATCTTATAAGTTTGAATTATAAAGTTTGGATTCCTAAACTTTTATGAAATTGTAATTTTATAAATGTTAAACGGGTCAACCCGTTTATTAAACGGGTCGGGTTAGGATCAAACATTTTCAACCCGTTTAACTTTGAACCCGACACGAACTTGACACGATACGACACGTTTGCCAACTCTAACTGCGTAATCATGGTTTCATTGTATACTTACATCGCCACCATGGAGACATTGTGGCCACTTCATGCACTGCATAGCCCAGGGAGGACTGACTGGTTGTTAGGACCAAATTGTCCTAAATTAGAGAAAGTTTTATAAAGTAAGCTTTGAGAAGGATTATTTTGTAATTAGCTAGTAATTGTAGCTAATGGGCTTGGGCTTGAGCTTGATGTAAATGGACCCTATATAAAGGGTTTAGGGTTTGGGAAGAGAGATGTGAGAATTTTCAATGAGAGTCATCTAGTGAGAGTTTGTGTGTGTTTCTTGTAACTCATGAGAGCTCTCTAATAATACAAGAACATTTCTTTTCTTCACTTGATTTCTTGTTGAATCCTCTTATTGTTTGATTGTTTGAGACCAACAAATGGTATCAGAGCCAAACAAATCATTAGATTTGTTTGTTCCCATTGAATCATTCAATTAGAGGTTTTTTTCTTATTTTTGGGTTTTGAAGCATTGTTCTTCAAAAAAAAAAATTTTAATTTGAGTTTTGGGTTTTGTGATCTGGATGGAGATGATGAAAATTGGTGTTTGGGTTGAGATTTGAAGCAACTTTAGGCTTGATTTCATGTATTTTACAAGTTGTTTTCTTCAATTTCTCGGAGCTGGAAATGATCTTCAAGTTTCCCGACTCGGAAAACTCGAATCTTCAAGTTTCCCGACTCGGAAAACTCGAATCTTCAAGTTTCCCGACTCGGAAAACTCGAATTTCTCGACTCCGGTTTTTTTTGTTGTTTCCCGACTTAAAAAAATAAAAAAAAATTCCCGACTCGGGAAACAGCAATTCCCGACTCGGTGACCAGAAAAAAATAAAAAATAAAAAAATTGGAGAAATGTTCAAATCTGGTCCCTGTACTTCAACTTTCAAAAATACTCAGATTTGGTCCCCTGAGTATGTAATGCACTTTAGACTTCCGTTGCGCTCCAGATCCACTCAGATTCAGATACAGATACTTTTGATGATTCAAAATCCCTGCGCTTAAATAGCCACATTTCTTTCCCAATTGGTTTGTAAAGATCACATCAACCCGGTTTTTAGCCCAATTCAGTTTTCAACCATGAATATTGAATTTCTCTTGTTTCCCCGACTGCTTAGATTCTTTGAAGACATGTCAGATTTGTAACGATTTCAGAACGACGGTGATCAGATTTTGCATTTGGTTAGATTACTCAGAAGCCTGATGCTCTGCAACCATTATTCTAGAGTTTTTCTTAGATGGAATTATTCCTCCTGGGTGTGCGAGTTGAATTTTTCCTTTGGATGCCAGCTTCGGTGAATGGTACTATTGTTATGTGCTCAATTCCTAACCATCTCACTGTCGTGGAGGTTCAGTTGCGATCTAGAATTTTGAGTGACAGTCGTCATCCATCTGACTAAGAAGACCAGATCTTGATCTGATTACTTGACATTTTGGAAGATTTCAGGAAATCGACTATTTTTTGAGCAGAAGAGAGATCAAAGCTGAGTATCTCGTTCAACATCTACTCCTAGTTTTTCATTCCATACGATGTTTCAGTGATCCAAGCTTCAGTGTTTCCCAGTTGTGAGCATATCAGATTTAGAGCTCTTTTGCTGAATTCCTACTCAACATGCGACTAAAGACATATCCTTTATTTTTTTTGCTGATCTGCACTGTAACTCACACATGCATCTATTCCTTTGTCTTTTTTTTTTGTGATCTACATAGTTGGATGAATCAACATGCTCTGGTGCAAGCTGTTGTATTTTGCGATTATCAAACGTGTCGAGTTATTTATAGGTTGAGTTGTATTTTGTGCGATCAGTCGCAGTTATTGTACATCGGATCTGGTATTTCAGTTGAAACTGAAGACAAAGAGCTACAATCGAGGGGAAGCTTAGAGATCAAAAATGTAGCCGAACGCCACTAAAGTTTTCTGAAGAAAGCAAGGGGGAGAAGATCAAAGATGCTTCCTTTATAAAACTTTAGGGGGAGATTGTTATGACCAAATTGTCCTAATTAGAGAAAGTTTTATAAAGTAAGCTTTGAGAAGAATTATTTTGTAGTTAGCTAGTTGTTGTAGCTAATGGGCTTGGGCTTGATGTAAATGGACCCTATATAAAGGGTTTAGGGTTTGGGAAGAGAGATGTGAGAATTTTCAATGAGAGTCATCTAGTGAGAGTTTGTGTGTGTTTCTTGTAACTCATGAGAGCTCTCTAAAAATACAAGAACATTTTGTTCTTCACTTGATTTCTTGTTGAATCCTCTTACTGTTTGATTGTTTGGGACCAACACTGGTGCCAACCTTCCCCACCCCCCTCCAAACCATTCAATCATAATGTGAAAGTAAGACAATCAAATATGACTAATGGTTCAAATCTTCAGTCCCTCATTGTCTCAAAAATTTGTTGTTATTTTATATAAGTATTGAGTATTTTCATCTCTACTTTTGTTTTCATTAGCTAAACTCTTTTATTTCTAAAAAATACTTGTGAATATGTATACTTTCTACTTGTGAATACTTGTGAATGTGTAAACTCTTTTATTTCTAGGGCAAATTACCGAAAAAGGTAACGTAAATACCCAAAAAATCCAATCAAGCTAACGTATAATTTTTTTTGCCACAAAAGGATTATACATTCAATTTTGTTAAAAATAGGGGAAGGTGACTTGATTAACTTGATAACCGCTTAGTCAGCAAGTATCCCGCTGACATGTCTGTCCAAGCGGCATCCTAGTCAGCATTACCTGCTGATGTGTCGGTCCAAGTGTCACCTAGTCAACACTATCTTAGCATTGATCGGCATTGACCGCCGTTGACCACCACCCACTACCACCACTATCTCCACCACCTACTACCACCTCTAAACCACCACCACCACCACCACCACATCCACCACCAAAACCACCATAGCCACCTCCAAACCACCCACCACCACCACAGCCACCTCAAAACCACCACCCACCACCACTACATCCACCACCAAACCACCACATTCACCACCAAACCACCATAGACACCTCCAAACCACCCACCACCATAGCCACCTCCAAACCACCCACTAGCACAGCCACCTCCAAACCATACACACTTGCACACACACACACACACACACATCGATGCACATACGCACACATCGACGCACACACACACACCATCGCATACATACAGTCGTACACACGTCTATTGGGGAGAATGGGGAAGAAACCGAATTAGGGATTGGGGAAAGGGGAAGAAAGGGGAAAAGCGGGAAGAGGTGGTTGCATATCTGAAGATTACGGTGGTGGTTGGTGGTGTTATGGTGATTGCAGATCTGTTGAAGATGATCGATGATGATGAAGATGATCGATGGTGGTGGTGTTACGGTGGTAGTGGTGGTAGCGGTTGGGGGTTGGTGGTGGTGGGGGTGGTGATGGTGGTGGGGGCTGGTGTGTGGTGGTTGTGGGGGTGGTGATGATGGGGGTAGGGGTGGTGATGGTAGTGGTGGGGGTGGTGGGGTTGGTGGTGGTGATGGTGGTGGTGGAGATAGATAGAGAGAGATGGTGGTGGAAGTCTAAAAGAAAAAGAGATAGAGAGAGTGAGAGGGTAAGGGTGAGAGAAAAGGGAAGGGGTAACCGGTTGTACGGGTTACCGGTTTCTCTTACCTCATTTTTAACAAAAATTTACGTTACGTTACCTTGATTGGATTTTTTGGGTATTTACGTTACCTTTTTCGGCAATTTACCCTTATTTCTATTATCTTAGTTTTGAAATATAGATTTTCAATACGTCTTATTTTCCTGTCAAGTTGAAGTTTAGTTTTCTCCCATAATATATACACACATATATAGATATGAAGTTTAAACGAGAACAATATCTATTTAAAATAAAATGAAAATTAAAAAAATCATATATGATTCATGTACATAATCATATATGATTTTTGTTGATTTTCGTGTTCTTTTAAATAGATATTGTTCTCGTATGATCCTCCTTGTTAGACCTGATTTTAATGTTGTGAAGAAGTCAGGGGTCTATCTTGTAATTTCCTTTTCCTAGTTTAATGCTTTAGTTTGTTTTGGGTTCCTTTTAAAGGAGTCATAGAGTCCAAGGACCATTTGTATAACTTCATGTTTCTAGGTGCTATTTAAAGAATGTGAGAGCACCTAGGGTTGTGTTGTTTTTGGTAGCCACCTTATTGAAGAATATTGCAATCCCAAGAAACATTCATTTACCTCTTTTGTGTTCTTCATTGATTACCAAATTCCACCTTACTTGTCTTGTCAATCTAGCTTATCATACTTCAAGTAATATTCCATCTTGTTTCTCACACATTTGGGAACTCACATTTGGTATAAGAGCCTCAGCTTTGGTAGATTCTTGGTTGGTTTTAAATTTTTGAAAGCTTTTGCTCACTTGGAGCTTAAAAAGTGTTCTTTTAGGATTGTTTTTAAGTGACAAGAGGTTCCAAAAGGTTTTTATACAAGTTTTACAACAATTGGAACTCTTTTCACTGATCCTTTAAGTGTTTTTGGTCTTTTTTGAGCTGATTTTCGTAGTTACTGGACTCATTTCCCGAGTCAGATTATTTGAGCTGATCATCAGCTTGAATTTTCTGAATCGGGTTATTGGTCTCGTTTCCCGAATCGGAAATACCTCGTTTCCCAAATCGGAAAACATTGTTTCCCGAATCGGTAAACCGGTTTCCCGAGTCGGATTATACTCCTTTGGATTTTAGACCGTATCTGTTTTCCGAGTCAGGAAATACCATTTCCCGAGTCGGGAAACACCTGTTTTCCGAGTCGGGAAACATCATATCCCGAGTCGGACTTCTTGAGCCAATTCCGAGTCGGGAAACTTCATTTCCCGAGTCGGGATTCGCCTCTTTGAGCCATGGAACTTTCAATTTCCGTCTCAAATTTGACACTTAGCCATTTTTCAAAAATTCAAACTTTTTAAGGCTATCTGTGTCTCGAGGCGCTCTAAGGAACAGCGTTTTCAAATTTTTTTTAATCAAGTTGTCTACTCGAAGTAGATCCTCCTTTTTTTGTGGGAACAAGATGTCGAAGGAGATAATCGACATAGGTTCTGAATCACGCCCGCTAGTACTCGTCATGGGTGAATACCAACAGTGGAAACGTCGAATGATACACTTCCTAGACCTTCTCGATGAAGACCTCATGAAGTCAATCCGTGAGGGCCCGATCAGACCCACTGTCACCGTAGCTGCAGTTCCTCGCATAGATACATGCCCAGCTTTACCGTCTTACGTTGTGGAAAATCCAGTAGACATGTACTCTCCCGAACAAATAGCACGACATCTTGTGGACAAACGTGCACTTACTCTTCTCGTCATGGCACTCCCTAACGACATGTATGCCCGAGTTGACAGCCTAACGAACGCAAGGGATGTGTGGTTGGAGATTGAACAACAAATGCAAGGCGGAGACACTGCCTTAGAAAGCCAGAAAGAGAGTGCACTGAATGCCTACGAAGAATTCCGAGCAAGAGAAAATGAATCTCTGACAGACTCTTACCAACGTATGAATTCGTTTGTTAATGATCTCCGAAGATTGGGTGTGGAGAAAAGCATGTACGAGGTCAATGTAAAGTTTCTGAAGAACCTCACACAAGAATGACAGAATATGGCCATTAACATTCAGCTAAGCCGGAATCTGGGAACTCTGGGACTGCATGACTTGTACAGCATGACGGTACAACATGAGGAGTTTATCTCTGGTGGCAGATCGAAGAGAGCAATTGATCCTCTAGCACTCGCTATGGTGCCATTTGGAGGACTGATAAGGGTAAAATAGTTACCCTTATTTAGGCACTTTTAGCGTCATTTTAGTATAAGTTTTAAGTATTTTTAGTAATTTTTATATAGTTTTCGCTATAATTACGAGTTTTTATATTTTGACGCAACTTTCGTGCAATCCTCAATTTTAACGCCAAAAATGCCGTGTTTTGATCCTTTTCGTCTCTTATATTTCAGGTGTTACTTTTGGGCTCGAAATGGGCCGAATACTTGTACATAGATGGGACGAGATGGTAATGCATAAAGACCAAGGATGGATCGGGCCGTGGAGATGGACTCGAGATGATGGATGCTAGTGGTGATGATGGGCCGAATTGCTACTGTTGGGCCGAATTGCTGCTGCTGGGCCGAAGACAAGCAGCTAGGCCACTATTTTTTATGGCAACGATTGGGCCATTTTGTTTATCGTTTCGTGGGCTCGTATTTTGGACACGTTATCGTTGGACATGTTCTCATTTCCTTGAACTTGTTTTATTTTGTTGCCTTGGGCCGGTTATGCTCACCATGGGACGACCAGTTGGACACATTTGCTACACTTTTGGGTTATGTTTTTATTACGTTTTGGGCTCGTTTAATCGTTTAGTATCGGGCCAATCCAATTAGTGGAAAATTCTAGAAACGGGCCGTGAGCCCGAGGTAGTTCTTATATATAGATATGTCTAGCTATTGTAATCTTTACACCTTTCTATCTAATTCTAGTTACGTTAACGTTGCGTTTTCTCGTTTAGAAGAATTACCGCTTTGTAGTGTAGTCGGTTGTTCATCCCTTGGGTGTCGGGATCGGATTAACCAAAAACGTTACTTACACCAAGATTACTACTTTTCAAGTAGTAATTTGAATAGTTAGACTTTCACGAGTCGCTCTCTCCTCGGGTGTCGGAGTGGAGTCGGTTACCGGTTACTTTTCGTTCTCTCGTAATAATATTACTTTAGGTAATAAACCCTTCCAGTCTATCATAACTACTTGAGCTGGAAGGTGCCTAAAATAATATACAATTACTTGGTTCGACGACATTTTCATTTTTACTTTTCTGTTACGTTGTTCTCGTTACTTTACTTATAAGGATTTCGTTACTCTGTTTCGTTAGTTTTATAACTAACGAACGTATTGTACGAATCCTATCGTCTTTACTTTTCTTGCAACTTACTAACCATCTAACTGCTTTTACAATTTCATCGCACTTACATTTCCGCTCATTTACATTTCTTGCAATATTGACATTTCTGCACAATTTACAGCTTTCCTTTACCGCTTTCATTTACCGCTTTCCTTTACCGCTTTCTTTTATATATCTTTTATTTTAAGAAACCTAGCATGACAGGCTGACAACCTGGCTAGGGGTGTAAAATAAAGTTGGGATTTATACGGAGAAAAATACTATGATATAATTATAGTTCTCATCGTTAACATGTTATTTCTAAGGTTTCATTGAAGATTATATATAAATATTATACTTTTATCTCGACGTATGAAAATGGGTCGGCCTTTTAGAGATCGCCACTAACGGAAGTTTTGACTCGGTTGGAATCTGAGTCCAGATTTCTCCTCGATGGATAATTCTATTGTCTACACGTGGCCTTTTACGAAACTTCCGTTACATTGAAGATTACGTCGATATAATTATATAATTTTATATATATGAAAATGAGTTGGCTTTTCAGAAGTCACTATTAACCTTACGAATAATATATTAACGATGTTAGTGTTAGATTTATTAAAGAAGTTGAGGGACCATTGTGAACATTTTATCTTTTGTAGGAATGAGGTATAAATACCTCATTGCCTTTTTATGTACTCTAAGTCTTTCATTATCAATGACATATGAGTTTCACATTTTCTCTCTCTACTTTCTCTCTCTACTAGATCTATCATTTCTCATGCTAGATTGATTCATAATGCACTTACAAGTGGTATCAGAGCTGGATTTGCTGATTGTATGAAGATTTATCATGAAGATTGATTGAAGATTTGAAGAAAAATGAAGAAAACTTGAAGAACTCCATTTTTGGTGCAAATTTGAAGATATATTACTTGATTGATCATGAAATTGTGTGTAATTTCATGATTCTATCAAGTTTTATGCATTAGAAGTGATTTAGAATCATTTAGAAGTATTCAGATTTGAATTTTGAGTTGGAAAAAGCTGAAAATCGAGTTTTGTTCGTTAATCTTCATATGTCTCGAGTCAATCTTCATCTGTCTCGAGTGGTAGTTGGGTGGTAGTTAGAATTCGAGCAAGCTTAAAGTAGGCTCGAGTTGAATATCTCGAGTCAAGGGATATTTGGCTCGAATTAAGTAACTCGAGTAGTATATAAGTGTAACTCGAGCAGACAAAAGTTATTTTTGGCTCGAGCTGAGTAACTCGAGTCAAAAGTTGAAGGATAACTCGAGCAGTGTATTGGTGTAACTCAAGACTGTATCTCGAGCCATCTCGAGCCAAGACTGTATCTCGAGCCATCTCGAGCCAAGACTGTATCTCGAGCCATCTCGAGCAGAGTATCTCGAGCCGTATCTCGAGCATAGTTGAGTGTGTACCTCGAGTCAAGACTAACTTGTGTCTCGAGTCCCATATAGTAACAAGTGACTCGAGATAGTTTGTTGTATAACTCGAGCCAAGTCACTTTGTGCATCTCGAGTGGAGTTATAAAGTTGAAATTCTTCAAACATTCTCAAAACTGATATTTCTCATAAAATCAGTAACAAAGATCCGTTTTAAAGATGAGTCTTGCAAATCGGAGAGATGATATGTCAATGGGATCAGAGACCAAAGCACCGGTGCTATTCAAAGATGAGTATGAATTGTGGGTCTCGCGATTCAAGCTATACATAAGGAGAAAGAAATATGGAGATAAAATTCTTCATTCGATTTTACATGGACCTCATCCTATCCCATTTACCACACTTGATGGAAGACAAGTGCCAAAAGAATATTCAGAGATGGATGTGGCTGAAAGAGAAAGGTTTATGATTGATGTTGAAGCTCAAAACTGTCTAATTCAAGCAATTCCGAATGAAATCTTTCGCAAGTTAGATAGTTATGATGAGTCAGCAAAATCTATTTGGGATCAGCTACAAAAGATAATGATGGGTTCTAAGGTCGGAAATCAAATGAGAGTAACTAATTTGATGGATAGGTATGAAAATTTCAGAATGAAGGAGGATGAAACACTAGAAGAGACTTATGATAGGTTTGTAGAACTGATGAATGATATGAAGAAGAATAATATCATTCGATCAGAAATGGATTACATTGTGAAGTTCATCAACAACTTGTCATCAGACTGGAAGCAATTTTCAAGATTCGTGAAGCAACACAAAGTTTTAAATGAGTTGAAAGTTTATGAGGTGTATGAGAATCTGTTATTGTTCGAGGAAGAGGTGAACGAAATTGCTGCTGAACGAAAGAAGAAAGAAAAGTCTGAAGCTGATTCTATGGCATTGCTTGCTGAAAAGGAGAAAGCAAAGAAGAAAGTAAAGAAAGGGAAAGCTAAAGTGTTGGAAGTATTTGAAGATGAGGAAGAAGAGGATGAGGATGAATATGATGAAGATGAAAGAGAACAAATGCTGCAAAGCTTATTGAGTCTAACTGAGGCTTATAAGAAGAAATATTATAATAGGTCTGGGTCAAACAACCGAAGATTTTCTACAAGAGGTGGACGAGGCTATAACAGAAACTACATGCAAAGTTCACAAGGATATCCTCCTCGAGTTGAAAATCAGTATGTTGACAGATATGCTACGAAGAAAGAAGAGGTTGTCAAAGATACTCCAGAGAAAACAGAGGAAAGGAAAGGTCAAGCTGGTATTACATGCTATAAGTGTGGAAAGACAGGTCATATTGCTAAAGGGTGTACTACTAAGATGTCGAAAGTGGAACTACTGAGGAAGAAGTTGGAACTGGCAGAGAAGCAAGAACAAGGATTAGTGTTGATGGCTGATGATGAAGAATGGCTGGATTATTCTGACAATGATGATCAAGCACAGATGTGCTTTATGGGCTTAATGGAGGAAGAATCAGAATCTGATGAAGAAATAGAGAGTGAAGGAGAAACTTCAACGGTACGTTCTGTCTCTCTTGCTGATCATAATAGAAAAATGCTTGAAGTGACAACATTAATTCATGACAAAAATAAAGAACTCGAACTTGTCATTTTAAAACAAACTAACGAAATTACTGATTTGTTGCAACAAAAAGAACAATTAAGTTCTCAATGTGCACAATTGCAAAAATCAGTGAATGAGTTTGAGACAATTCGAGCTGAACATAAGTCACAAAAGCTGGAAATTGATTTTTTAACCATCAGCTTGAGTGTGGAAAAAGAAAATGTTTCTAAGCTAAATAAGATGATTTCAGATCTTGATTTTAAACTTCATAAGATAGGTCAAACTGAGCATACAATTTTCTTGAATAAACAAGTTGAGTTTAGAGATTATTACTCCAAAGAAGGTCTTGGATACACAAATCCAAATTATTTGAAAAAGAACCTTGGAGTTAAAAATCCAAACCATTTGCAAAAGGCTCTTAAAGAAAATGCAGCATTCTATGATCTTACGAGCATGTTAATGAGTAAGAGGTTTCCTTCGTTAAAAGGTTTTCAAATGAAGGAAGAATTTTCAGAGATGCAACATATGAAACTACATGATCCTCTGTACCATGATTCTAAATATCATAGGGTCAAGTTTGTGTATAATGATGATACTCTGAAGATTAAATCCAATTCAATTAAGGATGATCCAGTATATTTTGTATACCCAGAATCATCAAACAGTATTGTGAAACCATACATATCAACCAAGGAGTTGGAATGTAAAGTTTCAGAGCTTGAGAAGCAAATTGAAGATTTGAAAATTCAGAACTCAAATCTTTTAACTAAGTCAAAGAATTTTCTTCATTGGAATACTACTGATGTTGATTCTGAACCAATTTCACTGGTGTCAGAAATTCTAAATGATTTAATTTGTAATGTGTCAACATCAGTAGAAACCAGAAACTCTTCTCAAGATAATTCTGGGTCAAACCAAAATCTAAAAGAGGGTGTTGATGATGAGCAGGAAAAAGTTGTTCGTGTTGTTAATAATAAAGGTTATTTTGAATACAAAGAACCCTCAGCAATGTCAACTGATGATGTTGAGGTTCCTTATGATTTCAACTCTTTTAATTCAAAACAACCCATAATTGATGAAATATCTACTGCTCAGTCATCTTCAACAACCCCGACTAATGGATTATCTTCCACTGATTTGTCAAAAAGTGATAGTGAATTGGGTGAATCTTCAAAGGAATCAAAGAAGCAATCTCTTGGAAATTCTGAACCTGTGTACTCAGCAACAAGATCAAAAGTTTGTCATTTTCATGATGAAATCTCTTATTTAGAAAAGAAACATGACAAGGAAAAGCACAGTTTTCAAAACACAATTAAACAGTTAAAGACAGAACTTTCTCGTCAAAAGTGTGATACAATATTTTGGAACAGCAAATGTGTAACCTTAACCAAAAACTATGATAGACTAGTTGAAAGACTGTCTATATATGAAGAAGGTCATCACTATGCTGGGAAAAACCAAAAGATTGTTCATACTCCAGTCACTCATGCATACATCAACAATGTTCAGTTCTCTCAAGGAGTAAAATCTATGTTACGGAAATTCCAGCATCACATTGATTTGAAAAAGCAAAATCCGAACATGGTGATTCCTGAGGAAACTGAACAAGTCATTCCAACTGTTCAACCTAAGTTGAAACCTTTTGATATCTGTACTAATCCTTCTACAGGAAGTTCCAACAGTGTGAGCCTTGAGAAGTCAAGAAAGAAGAGGTCAACGAAGAGGAATGTTAAGAAATTAGATTTTAGTATGAAATATGCAAATAGCAAGTTTAGTGTGGGAAACAAACTGAATTCAAAAAATAATGTACCTTCCAAATTCAATTCTATGAATAAAAGGTCTACATCTGTTTCTTCAGTTTCTCATGCTTCACGTTCTTCACAGAATATACATCATACTAAATCTAATTTCTCTACGACTCTTCGTTCTTCTGTTCCTACATATGTTCCATTTCATGTTTTTAATATGCTTAGAGGAACAAAGTATTACTGGGATTCAATTGCCTGTACTTTTAAGAGTAATGCACGGAGTGGACCCATTTTAAAATGGGTTCCTAAATCCAACTGATTTCCTCATTGCAGGCCAGTCATAAATGGTACCTCGATTCTGGGTGTTCCAAACATATGACTGGGAGGAAAGAGCTTCTGTCTAATTACAGAGAAGAATATGGAGGCTCAGTCAAATTTGGTAATAATGAACTGTCACCAGTTGTGGGTCATGGAGATATTGTGTGTAAGGATATTACAATAAATAATGTAGCACATGTCGAAGGTTTGAATCATAACCTGTTCAGGATTGGCAAATTTTGTGATAAAGATTTAGAGGTAAATTTTAATAAACGTCGATGTGCTGTCAGAACTGAATGGGGTAGAGAATTATTAGTTGGCACTCGGAAAACTAATCTCTATACGATCAAACTTCGACATATGCTTGCAAAGAAATCTCAGTGTCTCATCACTCAGAAGTCATCTCATCAATCTTTACTTTGGCATCGTCGATTGTCTCATTTGAATTACAGATACCTTGACAGACTGGTCAAAGAAAGGTTAGTATCTGGCATTCCAATGATCAAGTTTGAACCCGATCAACTGTGCTCAGGTTGTGCTCAAGGAAAAATGAAAAGAGCGTCTCATCCCCCAAAACCTGAACAAGGGTCCAAATCTCCATTGAGCTTAATCCATATGGATTTGTGTGGCCCGATGAAAACTGTCAGTCTAGCGGGTAGAAAATATGTTTTGGTCATTGTTGATGATTATTCACGATATACTTGGACAAGGTTTTTGAAAACAAAAGATGAAACTTCGAATTTAATAATAAATTTCATCAAAGCTGTTCAAGTACAACTTAAACTACCCGTTCAGACTGTCAGATCAGATAATGGGACGGAGTTCAAAAATCAAGTATTAAAAGGTTTTTATAATTCATTAGGTATTACTCAAACTTTTTCTGCCGCACGAACTCCTGAACAAAATGGTGTCGTTGAGCGTCGTAATCGTACGTTAGTTGAAGCAGCTCGGTCTATGTTGGCTCAAAGTCAATTACCTCAGTACCTATGGGCTGAAGCTGTGAATACTGCGTGCTACACACAAAATCGATCTATCATTCATCGGAGATTTGGAAAAACACCCTATCATGTTTTGTTTGATAGAATTCCAAATATTGATTATTTCAAAGTGTTTGGGTGTCCTTGTTTTGTTCTTAATGAAACTGAGAATCGGGGAAAGTTTGGCCCTAAGTCTGATGAGATGATTTTTGTGGGATATTCAGATTGTTCAGTTGCTTATCGAGTTTTTAACAAAAGGTCGAGAGTTGTGTATGAAAGTGTAAATGTTAAATTTGACCCGTTTGTTGAGTTGTCTTCTAATGCAGATGCATCTACATCCACATCAAGCTCCAGTGATCCTCCAGCTTCATCATCTGAGTTGGACAGTTTGTTTGAGTATTTTTATGATGACTTGTATGGTACTAATCAAATATCTTCGTCTACTGTAGGTATCTCATCTACTCCTTCGAGTTCGACTACTCCCTCATCTGAAGTTTCTCCAACATCATCCATACCATATTCAGATCTTCCTAGTATTGTCTCATCACCTTCATCATCTCCCATAGTTATGGATACTTCTAATCCAGATATTATCATAGATTCTCATGATCAGTCATCTTCTCATGAAGTTGTTCATAATGATTCTATTCCTGAAGGGCATGAACTACTTACTGTGCATCCTACATCAACTGACAATATCTTGGAACCATCTTCTGTAAATAATCAAACACCTTTACCACATACTGTCAAATGGACAAAGGATCATCCTATTGATCTGATAATTGGTGATCCTACTTCTGGTGTTCAAACACGAGCTGCTTCTGCAAATGAGTGCAACTTTTCTGTATTTTTGAGTAACATTGAACCAACACGTGTATCTGATGCTTTACAAGATTCGGATTGGGTTACTGCTATGCAAGAGGAACTCAATCAGTTTGAGGCTTTAAAAGTATGGCGGTTGGTCAAGTTACCTGAGTCTAAATCAGTTATTGATACCAAGTGGATATTCAAAAATAAGAAAGATGCGAATAACATAATTGTTCGTAACAAAGCTCGACTTGTGGCCAAAGGTTATCGTCAACAAGAGGGCATTGATTACGATGAAACTTTTGCACCTGTTGCTCGACTTGAAGCTATTCGTATGTTTCTGGCATATGCTGCTTACAAAGATTTCACTGTTTTTCAAATGGATGTTAAAACAGCATTTCTATATGGTCATTTGAAAGAAGAAGTCTATGTCGCTCAACCAGAAGGATTTGTACATAAAGAACATCCAGATTATGTCTATGTTTTAGACAAGGCTTTATATGGCTTAAAGCAAGCACCACGTGCTTGGTATGAGGAGTTGTCTAAACATCTACTTTCCAAGGGTTTCAAGAAAGGTTCGGTGGATTCCACATTGTTCTTGATGAAGGAAGGCGAACATATTGTGGTCATTCAGATCTATGTTGATGACATTATTTTTGGATCAACTAGTCGGGAGTTGTGTAAAAAGTTTGAGAATGTCATGACTGAAGAATTTAAAATGAGTATGATGGGAGAGATTAATTTCTTTCTGGGCCTTCAAGTTCGACAGTTTTCAGATGGCATCTTCATAAATCAATCCAAGTATATCTTTGATTTACTGAAAAAGTATGATATGTCTGGATGTCATTCGATAGGAACTCCAATGGCTACGGGTAATTCCATTGGCCCAGATCATGAAGGAAAGGATGTAGATTTGAGGAATTATCGAAGTATGGTTGGTTCTTTAATGTATCTTACTGCCAGTAGACCTGATATCATGTTTGCAACATGTGTGTGTGCTAGATATCAAGCCAAACCAAAGGAGTCTCACTTAGCTGCAGTTAAGCGTATTTTTCGATACTTAAAAGGGACTCCCTACTATGGCATTTGGTATCCAAAAGGTCTTGGATTTGAGCTACAAGCGTATACTGATGCTGATTATGGAGGCTGCAATATGGACCGGAAGAGTACATCAGGTCATTTGCAATTTCTGGGAAATAAGTTGGTTTCATGGGCTTCTAAAAAGCAACAGTGTGTCTCTACCTCTACTGCGGAATCTGAATATGTTGCCGCAGCAAGTTGCTGTTCGCAAGTACTTTGGATGCAGTCGCAACTTCGTGATTATGGTCTTGAATACAAAAAGATTCCCATCTATTGTGATTCTAAAAGTGCGATTGCCATCTCTGCTAATCCGGTTCAACACTCGAAAACCAAACACATCGATATCAGGTATCATTTCTTAAAGGACAACGTGGAAAAAGAAAATATAGAGCTATATTTTGTCAATACTGAATATCAACTTGCTGATCTGTTTACTAAGGCTCTAGATGAGAAACGTTTTAAATTTCTCATCTCTAGACTTGGTATGATTGACAAAAAGATCGTGTAATCTGTATTTCTTCTTATACATAGCAGTATAATGGAATACTGAATTCAGTATGGTCATTGAACTTCTATGTATATTTTGAAATATAGTTTATTTGTTTCTTTTGTTGTTTTTTTTTTATTTTTCAAGTTGATTAGTTTTGATATTTCTCTTATTCTTTTTCATGTTGATTACTAATGTGTTTGTTTCTTCTGAGAATATGGTTTTGTCAAGGGGGAGCTTATCTGGTACAGGTTCGTATGTCTGTTGTGAATCTATCTGTTACAGGTAAATACAGGTATGCTTAGTTTAAGGGGGAGTATTATGAATGCATTATGGTAGGGGGAGTTATTGACTCGAGCCATTTATTATCAGCACCTCTAACTCGAGTCATGATACTCGAGTCATGTAACTCGAGTCTCTCATCTCGAGTCACACACATCTCGAGTCAAACAACTCGAGCATTCACAACTCGAGCCACACACATCTCGAGCACACTCAATTTGAGTCACATACAACTCGAGTCAACCAATTCGAGTACTCACAACATACAACTCGAGCCATATAACTCGAGTCTTACAATTTGATTCATTCATCTCGAGTCACGTAACTCGAGTCATTCAACTCGAGTGTGAGGTAGTTATTTCTGTTACACATCATGACCTCGAGTCCTGTATTGTATTTCAGTTGAGTCACACTTATCGTGCACATTTTAATTCGAGTCATGCTACTCGAGTCATCACGAGTACATTTAACTCGAGTCATGTACTTATATCTCGAGTCATGAGTACATAACACTCGAGTCTTACTACTCGAGTCATGTAATTCGAGTTCGAGTCACACTACTCGAGTCTTTCTTATTGTCCATCTCGAGTCACACATCTCGAGTCACACATCTCGAATCACACATATCTAACTCGAGACACATATCTCGAGTCATCTAACTCGAGCCACATATCTCGTGTCAAACATCTCGAGTCTTTGGACTTGTTACAAGTATTTCGAGTGATGACTCGAAACATTCACTCGAGATGTATCTCGAGTCGGTTCAGCTGTCTCGAGCGGGTTCTATGAACACAATTTTTATCGCTCGAGATATTAAAGGTCCAATCCCTGACTGACACGTGTCATTGTCATCATGACTAAGATATCAGTTTTTCAATCTTTTCTATAAATACATTGATTCGACTCATAATTCCAATCTTTCTGGAATTTCAAACTCGTGCGGATTTATTCAAGTCGCTGCTGCCAAAGTTCAAGAACCTGCCTTGTATTTTTGTTGTGTCGTGTGTGTTTTTGTATACGTATCCAAGGTTCTACGAAGCCTATAGGTATTCACTCGGTCATATACCGATTAGGCTAGTAGATTTAACTTGTTTGTATCACCTTATCTTAAAACACGGGTTAACATCTCGGGATTGTATTCTTGAAATCTTGAACCTAAACGTGTGAATGATCCGTTGTTCCGGATCATAAGGACTTGAGACATTGGACTTCATATTTTTGACCTTAAGATTGACCTTCAATTCTACAATATAGTGAACTAAATTACAATACTATATAAGTCTTTTCATGCATTTAATGGCTAACATTGGTCTTATAAATTGTTAATAACGTTTGAGATATAAGACTAACATGTTTCAAAATTAAAAGACTTATATGTGTTAACACATTTCTAGTTCCTTATATTGATCAATGGTCATTCTTTTGATACATATCTTCTCAAGTCCCACACTGTGTGAATTTCTTTTTCACACTCAAATACATTTTTCATAAAATCTTAAACTTAAACGATAAACCTAATGTTTTTATGCATTACAGACATGGAGGACTATACTTTTCCAGACTCCGATGATATGGCGATTTCAGACATTATTTCAGTGCAATCATCTCCACGAAATCCGAATGCTGATCCGGATAGACAACTCCTTCGTCCATCGCTATATCAACCATCGATATCGAACAATGTTCCTTTCAACCCAAATGCATCTCTGAAGGCTCCGGTGATTACTGCAATCTTACGAAATCATCCATTGTACATTGTCCTTACACGGACAGTTGAAGTTCCTTTGCTATATGTGCAACAAGTATTGCACACGCTGCAGTTTCATGCTGATCCGGGGAATCATCATTTTACGGCTAAGCTAGATCATTACAACATCAGTTTTGGAGTCAACAAATTTCGCCGTGTACTCGGCTTTCCGGAAGCAAATAGTCGTCCCAATGCAAATCAGTTTGAACCATTTGCATCATTGGAAGTTGCAATGGCCGGTGTTGAATCCGTTGGTCATCTGCAGGCGATCAATGCACCATCTCAGTTCAACAAATCTCACTTACCTCCGACATACAACACGTTGTTCACAATCCTAAGTCGATGTTTGACTGGAAAGCGGACGGCTCAAGACACGGCGACGCAATCTTTTTTGGTTCTATTTTATGGAGTCTTATTCAACAAGCATTACGATTATGCTTCGTTGATTTTTTACGATCTAAAGGAGTTGTTAGCGAAAAAGCAAAAGCACCTGCCATACCCGAGGTTTCTCAGCACTATTATTGCAAGTGCAATGCGTCAGAATCAAGATATTCCGCGCCGGTCAGATGCGGAAAAGGTCAAGATCCATGACATGCTGTCTATTCGATATCGAAGAAGACCTTTCCTCCGGAGGTTCCGTTATTTTCTGAGCTTTTAGATTATGCTGATCAGAATGTGGCGTGTGTGAGAGCGTATAGGGCTAGGTTTCCACCTATGGTCCAACCAGAGCCGGAGGGACCTACCCAAGGTGTCATAGTTCCTAGAAGTGAGGGTATAGTTCCTAGGGACCAACGATCACGGGATCTTGGTCAGGGTGTGTTGAGGGAAAATACCGAGAGGGGTGCCGGTGGGGTCCATTCTGATCAGTTAGCTCACTCATCCACTCTCAATGTAGCCGTTCAACTTGGACAAATCAGTTCAGCGGTTCAGATGGATGATGTGTTTGCTACTCTTGAAGATGAGCATGGAGCTACGTCTCCAATTTTACACACGAATGTGGAGGCTAATATGGATGATTTTGCTCTATCTCCGGTAAATGAGCATTTTGTGGGTGAATTTCCTGATATAGAGGAGGTTGCCGAGTCGTTACTTGAGTTGTCTCAACCGTTGGTGGATATATCAGAAGCACAGTGTTACTCTCCAAATGAGTTGGCACAACGTCTTCAACGACTTATGGGATATGACTCCTCTTCTGAAGATAGTATTGGAGCAATTGCTGATGTTGCCCATGATGATGATGATGATGATAATGATGATCATGATGATGATATGCCTGACAGAGGCTCGAGTCCTTTGTTGACTCAGGGTGACATAAGGGTGGCTGAGGGAGATTTAGTTGAAAAATCGGATGTGAGGTTGAGTGTTGGGGGAGATAAAAGAATTGATGAGAGTGAGATAGGGGCTAGAAAAGAAGTACAAACCCCTTTCCAAGCCGAGTCTAGCTGGGTAGCCACATCATCTAGGGGTGAGCATCTGTTGCCACCGCCTATTGAAAAAGACATGAGATCCCCACTCATGCAATGCACAACCCAACTCACCCACTCCACCGTTTCTCAACAAACGGTAGTTTCAACTTCTCACGGGGACTTACCACAACTTGTACCCATTCCTCACTTGGAGGTTGGTGGTACCGACACAGTGAGGCAGCTGCCCCCGCCCACGACTTCACTTGTTCACTCATCGAGTCTAGAACCAGTTGATTCAAATGTAAATCTTTCTTTGACTAGGACACCGGTGCAAACCACCTTTGCAGGAGGCTTCAGTAGCCCTGCCGGAACCACCGTAGTAAGTTCTGCATTTGTTGCGGGCTTGCCAGGATCGGAGGGAAATCCCATCAGCGCTAACATCATGCCAACACTGAACATGGGTTCCTTGAGTTCTACTCTTGGATCAACGAGAAGTCTGAGTGACCTCGGCGTTAGTTTGCCCGCATCTTCTATTGTCACGGAGTTACGGCAACAATCTACTATCTTGGGGTCTTCCTCAACACCCATTGGTAGTATATTGTCAGATTCAGTCCCGGTTTCCACATCTTCCACATTTACGGCTTCTTCTGCTTCGTCTGCACCATCTATTTCTGTACCTCCTCCGACAAGCATGGCTTCATCACCGGATGTTGATCTCTCGCGTCTTCCGGTTGTTGTTACTGCTAATCAACTTATTACCCGTTCTTTATTTCGAGCTAACAACGAACAGATGGCAACGGTTATTCAGCAGCAGACTGCTCGCATTTCTGCTTTGGAGAAGCAAGTAGCTTTGTTAGCTAAGGGTAAAGCTCCAATGTCTGATCCTCCTTCACAGCCTTCTCATTCAGCGGCTGATTCACTTACTATTCCTGAGTTGAAGGGGTTGCTTTTCTCTAGACTCTTAGAGTCGGGTTCAGCTGAAGATAGTGATCTTGTGGGCATTCTACAACAGCAGACTGCTTTACAACAACGTGCTATTCAAGAACAAAGGTCTCAGGCTCACTTGGTTACTCATACGGAATTTCAGCAATTTCAGGCCACTCTTGATGCCTCTCTCACCAAGACATTTACCGAGATCAACCAGATGTTCACTGATGGCTTATCACAGCTATCTGATCGGATTCGAGGTATTGAAGAGACATGTCAAGCTGCTGCTAGACGGCCCACTAGACGGCATGATGATCATGATGATCATGATCGTCATGAGGGGGGGAGGAAAAGAAGGAGACTTGAAAGTGAGCCGTCTAGGGTACCAACCACGTCAAATGTACGGATCGTTGACAGGTTTGAGGAAAGGCCTCCGAGAGAGAAACAACCTGCAAGACATAGAGATTCAATTGTTCTAGCGGGAGGTGAAGAGATGGAATCAGAACCAGTCTTACAGTCTACTCTAGATTTTTTGGGGTCGGTGCAAGAAGAGTTGCCAGAAGAAAGAACTGAAGAAAGAGGAGTGAAGTTTTCAGGGGCGTCTAGTTCTACATCTGAAATAGATAGAGTTCTAGCGCTACTTGAGAATGTAGCTTCTGAAATTAGAGATTATCAAGTGCCGAATGAGGAGGTTCAAGAGGCAAGGTGTGAAGAAGACATTCGATTGAAAGATATGTTCGATGATGTAGAATTTGATTTTGAGAAAGAAAAGCCTGTGGATGATGTGGAAGGTCCGTTATTAGAAGAAGTGCTGCCTCAAGATGATTTGATGCCAGTTGATCCGAAGAAGGTGGAGTTATGGGAAAGAATGAAAGCTAGCTCAGGGAAATTCTTGAAGAGAACTGAATGGAACCGGTTTACTAGAGCCATAGGGAAGTACTTGGAGGAAAGGTACAAAAGCCGGTTTTGTTATCATGAGCGGAAGTTGAGTTATGTGAGGTTGTATGGTATAGAGAATCTGAGAAAAGAGTTGATGACAGAGTATGTGCACATGAGAAAGGTGAAAAAGCAAAGAAGAGAAACTTTGGTGTCAGACTACAAATTTGTTGCAGTAAAGAGTTACAAGACCAACAGGTTGAGTGCATATTGGTACCCAGTAATTACATTCACTAGAGATGATGGGAAGGAATATGTGATTACAGAAGCTGATTTTCAAGATGTAAGCTTTGATGTGATCTTTGGGATTTTATATGATCTAACGGCCATTGTTAGACATGTCAAGGCTTCAATATCATTGGCTCATTTGTATGATTTTCAACTGGGACTAGAGAATTGGTCATCAAAGTTATTCTGTCGCAAACCACAAAGAAGTCTGGTTGGTGAAGAAAAGGACTTTGTCTTGTACACAGTGTTCTATGATGCAGATGAAACCAAGATCTCGTGTGTTTATCCAGATTCTCTAGGCAACAAGAAGAGGATGTACTCTCATGAAGTGATGTTATTTTGTGATGACACGTTAAAGATGGTGATGGATGGGTTGAATACAAGATTGCAAATGGATAGGCATAAAGTACATGATATCTCAGCTGCAAACAAGGTGTTGATCAAACATTTTGTAAAGGAGATAGAGAGAAGATTGAAGCTGAGAAATGATATTAGGTTTGCAGAAGTCAAGTTCAAGTTGAGAAAGCCTTCCGTGAAGCAATCTTAGTCAAGTAGTTGTTTGTTTCTTTTGTTTGTTCCTCCTTCTTTTATAAAAGGGGGAGATTGTTAGTGTTAGATTTATTAAAGAAGTTGAGGGACCATTTGTGAACATTTTATCTTTTGTAGGAATGAGGTATAAATACCTCATTGCCTTGTATTGTACTCTAAGTCTTTCATTATCAATGACATATGAGTTTCACATTTTCTCTCTCTACTTTCTCTCTCTACTAGATCTATCATTTCTCATGCTAGATTGATTCATCATGCACTTACAAACGACGATATCATTATTTTGGATTTAGATATTTCATTAAAGAGTATATATGAAACTATTATGTATTTACGTCAACGCATGAAAATGAGTCAATCTTTCAGAGGTTGCTTTTAACGGGAGTTTTGACCCGGTTAAGGCTTGAGTCCAAGTCTTTCCACGATGGACTATTCAAAATGTCTACACGTGGCTGTTTACAAAATAACTGTTACATTAAAGATTGTGTTGATTTAATTATATAATAATTCATCTATATGAAAATGTGTTAATCTTTCAGAGGTTACGCTTAATATTAAATCCAAGACACTTGATGCTATTTTTATTATCATTTTACTGAATAACCTATGTTATCTCAACCGAGTTTTACACCCTTTGCTTCTTAATCTAACTGATTTCTGTTAATTTAATTTTCACGCACACAAACAAATCAACTTATTGCTTCCAAAACCTCACGGAAATCCTTTTATAACTGGGCATCATCGAAAGAATTGTTTTTCACACACGCCTCCCTGTGGGATTGATATCCGGTACTTGTACCACTTTTATTACTTGTTAATTTTTATCTCAAAAAACGACAACAAACCGAGGTTTATACTTGGGCCGAGGTCTGTTTGTTTGCATTTTCCATTAAAATCCTATCTGTGTTTTTAACACCGTTGCATTTGATCGGACGGTTGGGATCGGTTGACTTTTTCCCGTTCCTTTGATAGTCCGAGGAAAATACAGCGTGTCGTAGGAAACATCGATAGGCAAAGATAAAAAAAAGAGAGAGCCAAGAACCAGCCGAGAAGGGGTCGATTAAGTTCCCCCGAGTAGGTTGGTGATCGGGTATAATATCTTCTTGACAAGTTTTTGGCGCCGTTGCCGGGGAGGTAACTGCAAGAACACTCTTTCGATTTTGGGGAAGTTTAAAAGTCGATTTTTCTACCACCTTGTTAAGAAAATACCAAAAATAGTTTATGTCAAGATTGTCGCACGGACAACTCCTACCGATTGATCCTGACATTGATAAAACCGTCAAACTGTGTCGGAAAAAGCAAAAAGCCGAGAAAGCTTCTTCTTCTTCCACAATGGCTGACGAGAATCCTTTTCACGAAGTTGATGGACCACCACCATTGGCGTTTCCCAACCAGGAAGTCCCTCATGGTGGCAGTGGCAACAACAATAATAATAATAATAACCCACCGGTTATTCCACTTGTTTTTCAGCCAGTAATACAACCTGTAAATCCACCACCTATTAATCAGCAAATCCCAATTGCCGGTGATCCTGGATTGCAAAATCTGCAAGGAAACCCAGCAAATGGAATTTTGCAACCACCACCTGTAATAAATCAACAGATTGAGGATGAGGAACAAAACATTTTTCGTCTTGCAAATTCCAAAGAAGGAAGTATGATGGATTACGCAGTCCCCATTTTGAATCAATTACATTCAGGGATACGTAATCCAGAAATTACTGCCGCACATTTTGAACTAAAACCTGTAATGTTTCAAATGTTACAGAGTAACGGACAATTTGCAGGATTGGCAAATGAAGATCCTCATGCTCATCTCAGATCTTTCATGGCAGTATCAGATTGTTTTAAAATACCTGGTGTATCAGACGATGCTTTGCGACTAAAACTATTTCTATACTCTTTGAGTCACAAAGCACGCGAATGGTACAACTCGTTACAACCTGACTATGTAATTACATGGAATCAAATGGCAGAAAAGTTTTTAAAAAAATATTTTCCACCACTTAGGAATGCTCAGTCCAGAAATGATATTTGTACTTTTCAACAACTGGATGGTGAGGCAGTTCCCACTGCGTGGGAACGTTTTAAGGAATTGCTAAGAAAGTGTCCTCATCATGGGATTCCATACTGCATTCAATTAGAAACATTTTACAATGGTCTAAATGAAGGCGCCAGACAAATGCTTGATGCCACAGCAGGAGGAGCTTTCACAGCAAGATCTTATAACGAAGGATATCTCATCCTTGAGAGAATCTCTAACAACAATGGTCATTGGGTAGACCCCAGGTTTATTCCCAACAGAAGATCTGGTTGCAGAGAAGCAGACTCTCAGGCAGTATTTGTTTCTAAGTTAAGTGACATAATGGCTGCCGCCATTAGGAAACTTACTACTGAAAAACAAATAGTGTCTAGCGTCCACTCTTCTGAAACCACTGAATTGCCTGTTCAATGTACCTATTGCGGTGGAGACCATCTCTTTGATGCTTGTCCTGGAAATCCCGAGCAAGTGAATTATGTAGGTAACAACAATTTTAGGAATGGACCTTTTTCACCAAGTTACAATCCTGGATGGAGACAGCATCCAAATCTTTCTTGGAATAGTCCCACTCTTAATCCACAGTTACCTAAATTGCAAGGTCAGTCACATACTGACAATTATAAACCATCCAATTTTCAAAACCAAGGACAGTCTAATTTTCAAAACCAAAAAAGAGTGCATTTTCAAGATGAAGAGGCACCCAGATTTCAGAATACACAACACACATAGAACTCACCGCAAAGCTCTTTTAAGTATCACAGAAGCCAAACTGAATCATCTGGTTCTTTGGAATCAATGATGAAAGGGTTTATGACCCAAACTCAGGCTTCAATAAAAAATCTTGAGACTCAGATAGGTCAAATGGCCTTAGAGATCAAAAACAGGCCTACAGGTTCTCTACCTAGTGATACTGAGACACCTCAGAGAACTCGTAAGGAGCATGTAAAGGCCGCCACTTTAAGAAATGGAAAAGAATTAAAAATACCAGAAAAGAAAAATAAAGATTTTGAAAGTCATTTTGCATCATCTTCTACACAACTCATACCATATTCTGATCCCATCCCTTTAGCTTTACAGAAACCAAACACACCTGTTCCTGATATTCCTTTGTTGTCCCCCGGGATAATAAATCCAGGAACAGGATGTGATTCTCAAAAAGAAACCATTAAGGACACCTCACACTTAAGTGACAGTCCCAAAGATTCTGGTGATGTGCAACCCGAAATTTTTGGTGACAAATCTTTTCAAAACCCAAAACCTGGAAATTTCGAGACCACACCACCTGTCACGGAAACACATGTTCCAAAACCTACTACTTCTAGGACTAAGTCTCCTACCTCAGTCCCTTCCTACGTACCTTACCCTCAACGGTTAAGGAATCAGAAGGAAGAAATTCAGTTTAAAAAGTTTTTGGATATTTTCAAACAATTGCATATTAACATTCCATTGGTTGAGGCCATTGAACAAATGCCAAATTATGCAAAATTTTTGAAAGATATTTTGAGTAAGAAAAAGAAACTGACTGAGTATGAGACTATAGCCCTGACCAAGGAGTGTAGTGCTTTGGTAACAAACAAGATTCCTCCAAAATTAAAAGACCCAGGAAGTTTTACTATCCCATGTTCCATAGGTAGTAAAACCATAGGAAAAGCTTTATGTGACTTGGGAGCCGGTATAAATCTCATGCCTCTATCTGTCTTTAAGTCCCTAGAAATAGGAGAAGCTAGACCTACTACCATCTCCATTCAGTTGGCAGATAAGTCCCTAGTTTGGCCTAAAGGTAAGATTGAGGATGTACTGGTACAAGTTGATAAGTTTATCTTTCCTGCTGATTTTATCATTTTGGATTGTGAAGTAGATGCTGATATTCCGATCATTTTAGGAAGACCTTTTCTTGCTACAGGTAGAACACTGATAGATGTCCAAAAAGGAGAGTTGACCATGAGAGTTCAGGATCAGGAAGTAACTTTCAGTGTCTTAGATTCGCTTAGATATCCCGGAGAAAGAGAAGAACGTTCAACCTTAAGCACAATTGAGTCCTTCTGTCAGGATAGGAGTATAGGGGAGATCTTGGGGATGACTATGTCTGATAGTGAAGAAGAAGATGATTTTGAGGATTTAGAACCACCATTAGTAAATGCTGCTTTTGAGGTATTAGAAAACAAGGATAGGAAAACTTTAGTCCCATCCTTAGAAGTTCCACCAGACCTAGAGTTGAAGCAACTACCATCTCATTTGAAGTATGCATTTTTGGAAAAACCAGACAAACTACCAGTCATTATTTCATCAACTTTAGAGGAAGACCAAGAAAACCAATTGATACAAGTTCTGAAACAACATACCAAAGCCATAGGATGGACCATTGCTGATCTCAAAGGCATCAGTCCTACAATTTGCAGCATAAAATCATTTTAGAAGACACTAACTTCAACTCTGTTGAGCCTCAGAGGAGACTCAATCCAGTGATGAAGGAAGTTGTTAAAAAGGAAATTCTGAAATGGTTGGATGCCGGCATAATTTATCCTATTGCAAGTAGTAGTTGTGTCAGTCCTGTACAATGTGTCCCTAAGAAGGGAGGAGTCACTGTGATAACCAATGAAAAGAATGAACTTATACCCACTAGAACAGTGACAGGATGGAGGATCTGTATGGACTATAGGAGACTTAACAAAGCCACACAAAAAGACCATTTTCCTTTACCCTTCATTGACCAGATGTTAGATAGACTAGCTGGTAAGGAGTTCTATTGTTTTCTTGATGGTAACTCCGGATATAATCAGATTGCAATAGCACCTGATGATCAGGAGAAAACCACTTTCACGTGCCCCTATGGAACTTTTGCTTTTAGAAGAATGCCTTTTGGACTTTGTAATGCACCTGCAACTTTCCAGAGATGTATGATGTCTATTTTCTCTGATATGCTAGAACAATCCATGGAAGTTTTCATGGATGACTTCTCAGTATATGGGACATCATATGAAAACTGTTTGCAAACCTGGAAAGAATTTTTAAAAAATGTGAAGAAACAAACTTGGTTTTCAATTGGGAGAAATGTCACTTTATGGTTAAAGAAGGCATTGTGCTAGGGCATTTAATTTCCAAAAGAGGCATTGAAGTAGATAGAGCAAAGTTGGAAGTAATTGAAAAATTACCTGAACCAACAACTGTTAAAGGCATCAGAAGTTTCTTAGGTCATGCTGGTTTTTACAGACGATTTATAAAAGATTATTCAAAAATCTCAAAACCTTTGTGTTTATTGTTACAACAGGATCATGCCTTTGATTTTAACGAAGATTGTAAAACCGCTTTCAAAATTCTGAAAAAGGCATTGGTTACTGCTCCTGTCATAATAACACCAGATTGATCAAAACCTTTTGAAATAATGTGTGATGCAAGTGACTGGGCAGTTGGTGCCGTTCTAGGGCAAAGACAAAATAAAATATTCCACTCTATTTACTATTCCAGTAAAACTCTCAACAGTGCTCAAATCAATTACACCACTACTGAAAAGGAATTATTAGTTGTGGTTTTTGCTTTTGAAAAATTCAGATCATATTTAATGGGCACCAAGGTTATAGTTCACACTGACCATGCTGCTATTAAGTATCTTATATCTAAAAAAGATGCAAAACCTAGGCTAATAAGGTGGGTCTTGTTACTGCAAGAGTTTGATTTGGAAATTGTTGACAGAAAGGGTGTGAATAATCAGGTTGCAGATCATTTGTCTAGACTAGAAAAGACAGATCAAACAACAGGAAATGCTGACATCTGTGAAGTATTCCCAGATGAAAGGATTTTATCTGCTAAACCAATGTCAGTACCATGGTTTGCTGACATTGTCAATTATTTAGCCTGTGGAATTATTCCCAAAGAGCTAAATAAAAATACAAAAAGAAAACTCATCCATGATTCTAGAATGTATCTTTGGGATGATCCTTTCTTGTTTAAAATTTGTGCAGATTAGGTGATCAGGAGATGTATACCGAAAGAGGAGACCACTGAAATTCTATACCATTGCCATTCAGGACCATGCGGAGGTCACTTTGGAGGCAACAAAACTGCATCAAAAGTTCTTCAATCAGGATTTTTCTGGCCTACTCTCTATCATGATGCACAAATTATTGTCAAAAAATGTGATGAATGTCAAAGGAGTGGGAACATCTCCCAGAGGAATGAAATGCCACTCAATGGAA
Source organism: Centaurea solstitialis (assembly GCA_030169165.1). Classification (NCBI taxonomy): domain Eukaryota; kingdom Viridiplantae; phylum Streptophyta; class Magnoliopsida; order Asterales; family Asteraceae; genus Centaurea; species Centaurea solstitialis. The sequence continues at coordinate 39,235,264 of CM058041.1, read as the reverse complement.
TTCTAGAAATAGAACTATTCGATGTGTGGGGCATTGATTTCATGGGACCTTTTCCCATTTCCAATAACTGTGCTTACATCTTAGTAGCTGTTGATTACGTGTCCAAATGGGTGGAAGCTATGGCTTGCCATACCAATTATGCCAGGACAGTAGTTAAATTCCTACAAAAACAAATCTTTACCAGATTTGGCACACCACGTGCCCTAATCAGTGATGAGGGCACTCACTTCATAAATAATGTTCTAGAGGAAGTCTTAAATAAATATGATATTCAGCATAGAGTTGCCACAGCTTACCATCCCCAAACCAATGGTCTAGCTGAATTGTCTAACAGAGAGATCAAAGGGATCCTCTCTAAGGTGGTTAAGCCACATAGAAAGGATTGGGCATCTAAGCTGGATGACGCTCTATGGGCCTACCGAACAACTTATAAGACTCCTATCGGGATGTCTCCCTATAAGCTGGTTTTCGGGAAAGCCTGTCATTTGCCTTTAGAATTGGAACACAAAGCCTATTGGGCTATCAAAGAATTAAATATGAGTATTGATGAAGCTGGAAACAAAAGATTTTTACAAATCTGTGAATTGGATGAATTGAGGAACAGTTCGTATGAAAATGCCAAGCTTTATAAAGAAAAAACCAAAAAGTGGCATGATCGTAGAATTATTCCTAAACAAATCACAGTAGGCCAGCAGGTACTTTTGTTTAATTCCAGATTAAAATTGTTCCCTGGAAAATTGAATTCTAGATGGAATGGACCGTACCAGGTTGCCAAAGTTTACCCCTACGGAGTTGTTGAACTGATAGATCCAGACAAGGGTACAACTTTTAAGGTGAATGGACAAAGGGTCAAACCTTTCCATGATCCTATGGCACTGGCACAACAACCTGTAGAGGTTGTCAATCTCACTGAATCAGTACCACAAGTTTGAAGGCTCTGTCAAAAAGCCTGTTGTAAATAAATAAATCAGTAGTGTAAATCCGCGTAATATTAGTTTTTGTTGCTTCCTTAATTTTCTAAAGTCATCCAAATAAAGAAATTTAAAATTATCATCACTTTGATAATTTTAAACTAAGAAAAACCTTAGTCTTATTTTCTATATAAGTCTTAAATGATTTTATAGATTATATATGCTAAATTTTCTTTAAATTGATTTAGAAAACTTAATTTTTAGATTTTATATTAAAGTAGTATAATTAGTAAATTTTAGTATGTTTAATAGTAATTTTGATAATAATAATGTCATGGGTAGTCTAGTTAAAGTTTTGGGTTAAAATAGTAAAATCTAGGACCAAAATGTTACAATTTTCGGGCAACTTAAGAATTTCAATTTGGGCCACAAAAGTTTCGCAAACTTACCAATTCGGGTCCCTGTGGTTAGTCTTAACAGACCTTGTGGTTTGTTTGAGTCAATCGGGTAACCCGATTTAAAGGAATTCGGGTGGGGCCCATTAGAAGTTGAATTTAATATATAAAACAAATTTAAACTTTTTATCTGATTTTGGATATGGTACAATTTGAGAAGCCAAGAGTACAAGCAGCTTAATGCATGTGTATATCATGCAGGTACACGAAGAGTCAGAAGTGTCACTTCACTCTGCTCTCCCCTGCAACCGCCGGTTGTAACCCACTCTTCCACCAGAAGCTTCCATCGTCGCCTTTCTTCTTCTCCGTTCGATCAACACCGGCGACAGACGAGGAAACCACCACCACCGTCGATCAATCGCAAGTACACTGTCACCCTGACAGATTGTACTTTCCTCGTACCAATCACTTACCTGGAGTCGTACCACCGGTGGCAGAACTGACAGCCACTTGTGCGTCCGAGGTTTCTCAGCCGCACACACGACCCGGTGACGTCGACGGTTTCTCGATCGGTCTCATATAATAAGAACAGTGATCGCCGTCGATGGAAGAAATGCGAATCCGGCCCCAGTCGAACGGACGAGGTGGCCGCTTACGACGATTCACATCGCGACCACCTCTGCCACCATCGCCGTTATCGCGACCACCGCGACCATCGCCACCGATTTCATCACAACCGCCGCCGTCATCGCAACCACCGCCGTCGTTTCCACCGCCGCCTCAACCGTCGCACTCACAATCGGAGACACCACCATCGTTGCCTTTGACAACGTACTCTCTGGAGCCCCGACCCTCATTACCACCATCGATGATCGGGAAAGGAAAAGCTCCGGTGACAGAGGAGTCCGACTCTTCATCTCCTCCGCCGTCGCCGCCGGTTAAAACTCCGGTGTACAATCGTTGGATCCAGAGGGAGCCAAAGACAAGGAGCATGGATGTGCTCCTAGAAGTTGCTGATATCATCACTCAGGCTGCTTCCATGGACTGCCGTGGTTCTTCATCTTCCGGCGAACAACTCCGATCACCGGCGAGGTTCTTTTCCGGCCATCCTAAGCCCGAACCAACTGAGGTACACCAACCAAACCTTGATCTCACTATATCTCAGCCGTCTGGAAACCAACTTTTTGGTTCAGACCATCATTCAGCCAATATCACCCATGTGGCTTATCCATTAAGCCCACCACCTGGATTTCCCCATGCATATTATCACAACCACCATACACCCTCTGTTTTTGTTCTTGATGCTCAAGGGGAACCGATTCTGGATCACCCCTCCACTTATCCACCATTTCTCCATAAACACCCACTAGTTTCACCCACTGTGAACTTACCTACATCACCCACTACCACCATACACCACCCTACACCAGTGTATCCAACCACCACAGCCACTCCCTCTGGACCGATTCAGGTAAAGAGAGAGGAAACTGAGTGTACACCTAAGGACTCTAGGGCACCTGTCAAGACATATAAGAGACACAGAACTAGTAGAGGTCCTAGGAATCCATCACAGATAAATGTGACTGTGGTCAATCATGGCCAACATCAGTCTTTGCACACTGAGGGTGAGGGTAGCAGTAAGAGAGGGGTTTGGAACAGGGTTGGAAAGGGAGTTATGCCACCTTCAGATTATCAGGGTCCACAGACTAGAGCACAGTGTATGAGTGCATCCACATCACAGCAGGTATCTAGGATAGACTTGTTTAGCACTGATTTAGCCAGGGAAATGTTTCCCTGTTTTCAAAACAAATTGTGTCAAACACCACGCGGCTTTCTTGAAAGTCAAGTGATGAAAGCCCCTGAAATTAAAATAGTTGTAGACACAATGGAGTGGGACATCCTTAGTGCTGTCCCTGGGCCATACAACTTGGACTGGGTAAGAGATTTCTACACAGAAGTCTCTGTCACTAGTGGCTTTCAAATCACTGTGCGAGGTACACCCGTTGATTACTCATCTGAGTCTTTCAACCAAATGTTGGGACTGCCACAACCTAAGTCACTTAGGTACGGAGAACTCATGGCACACACTTCAGACAGTGATCTGTCTGACATTTTGAAAACTATAGCCAATGAGGGAACCACGTGGGAAATTAGAGGCCGTAATAGATATTTTAAGTCTAAGAACCTGAAACCTATAGCGGGTATCTGGTCTTTCTTTGTCAGGCACACTTTAATGCCTGCCAGGAGTGATACAGACTTAGACATGGATAGGGTCATCATGGTATACTTTATCCTTAAGGGGTATCAGTTTAATGTTGGGAGAATCATTTCTCACAACATCAACAAAATAAATGAGAGATCCTATGCCAAATTACCCTACCCGGCCTTTATCCACAAATTATTGGCTAGATCCCATGTCAGACACCTCCAAAGTGATACCTTTTCATCTGAAAAGATGATGATGGACAGGAAGAATTTGAATAGGATGTTGAAATTCCATTCAACTGTCCCATACATAGCTCCTGTTCCATCCACCTTTGAGGAGATAGGCAGTTCTCTGCATTCACTTCACGAGAAATTTGCCGTTTGTTTGAAAGCACAGATACATGTTCGTGATGAGGTGATGGCCCAGTTTGAGGATCTGAAGGAAGAAATGGCATGGACCAGGAAGGACAGAAGGAGAAACTACCGGATAGAGCAAGAGCGAGACCGGATTGTGGATTTGGCCATCCGGATGGGAGATGTCAGCATTCTGAAGAACTTCCCACCATACCCACAGTACACGGATTGGCCTGGCAGAGGACAGCACCCTACTCACCTCTGAGTAGGACAGGTTTTGTCATACTAAACTCTCTAATTATAGAATTAATTTTAGCTTTGTAGATTTTTAGTTTTTTGGTATGTATTGCATGATTGGGGTGTTAATCACCATTGGAATGAATTACTTGTGTACAACTTTGATTAATGTGTTTGTTCTCACATTCATGTTAAGATAACAAATGCACATGTGAATAAGTTCTTATGCACACACTCTTGCATGCATGTATACACACTTATAGGATAGCATTTAATGAGTTTCCATTTTTCGAGCTATGGAATTCATTTGGTTTGGTTATTTTTGGCAAAAGTAGTTTAGGTTGTTTGTTAGATTTTGTTTTCTATTTTTAGAAATATCATTATGTGAAGCATTTTGCACATTGAATTGCCAAATCTTAATCTCATTAAGCTCATCAATAAGCCACTGTTTTGGACAGCTATGAGCTATTTAGCTGCTGTCCAGTGGGCTTAATGAATCAGAAATGATTCTCTGTGTGTGTTGGTTCAATTACATGCATCATATCACATACATACACACACATACATGTTGGCTTAATGAGATTTGGCTTATTGCACACATTCAGCACCAAAGGCTCTCCATTTGGCACATATAGGGACTGTTTGGTTTGGGATGGCTTAACAGCCTATTGTTCATCTTGATACCCAACCAACAGCCCCTAACCAGCTTATTCATTAAGCTGCTAATTGGATAGCCCATTAAGTCACAAAAAGTTGTTGCACAAACACATAGGGACTGTTTGTTTCTGGGATGATAGCTTGTTTGGGGTCCTTTAGACAGCAGTCCACATTCAGCTTAACCATTAAGCTGTCATTTGGACAAACCATTAAGCCACAATAGGCTATTGTACACAAATATTGGGACATTTGGGAAGGCTTAACAGCCTCTTGTTGTTCCTTGGTACCCAACACAACAGTCACCATGCAGCTTAACCATTAAGCTGCTGTTTGCACAACTTATTTAGCCCTGTTTGGCTGCTGAACATCACACAGGGGCTGTTTGGATTGGGATATGGCTTATCAGCCATTTGGTCTTCATCAAATAAACAAACAGCAGCTTTTAACAGCTTGTTCATTAAGCTGCCTTGGTAGCTTAATGGATCCTGAAGTTGTTATCTCAATGCATTAAGCCATGCTTGTTTGTGCATTCATGCAATTGGTTCATGTGATAAGTTTGAGTCTTTATTTTCTTCATTTTACATGATTTAGGTGTATCATTAAGCTACTCATAAGCCTTGAAAAAGCCATAAGGCTAGATTTGTTGAGTTATCTTAATCACATGCATAAAAATCATCTTTTTAAGATTTTTGATTCATTTCAACCTCTGTGTAAAAGCTAAGTTTGGGGTTTTGATTGTCATCAAAACCACATCTTAGCCAAGTTTTCAAAAAAAAAAAAATTAAAATCTAAATTTTTGAGGTTAAAATGAATCAAGTGTACATACAGTTTTCATTTAATTTTTCATGACGTCTTATTATGCATGAGAAACTGTTTTAAGTCAAAAAGACACACAAACACCATTTTTTGTGCAAAAGAATATAAGTACATATGTTATGTTTGACAGACACAAGACTTACGTGTACACACACCCGATAACACATGTATTCCAATTTTGATTTTTAAACTCTCATCATTTAAATCTAGCTTTGATTTATAGAGTTCCAAGTCATGATCACTGTATGAGTACACCACATTTGGGTCTATATCCATTTGAAATAGTCCACTTCATTCGTTGAGGACAACGAATCTTTCAAAGTTTGGGGTAGGGGTAAAACAGTCAAAAAATACGTCAACTATTTCAAATGGATATCAAGAGTGTCTTTCCTTTGACACTTATCCATACACGCACCAAAAGATACATATATACACTACATGGGTACCAAGAGTGTTCAAATTTTCACTCCTGGAAGAAATTATGCACACACACATACCCCAATATGGGAAGAGAGCTAGTCACAAAAAAGGCTCTAAATTTTTCGTGTTTTGCATACACTTAGTGTCAAAGTACACTAAAAACATACACCAATACACTTAGTGTCATAGGCACTAACCATACCCCAATATGGGAAGATGGCAGGAATATTGTGCCATAAAAGAGAGATTGGGAGTATGAGTTAAAAGGCCGTGCATGTATCTCATAAAAACAAGAAAAAAGCCGCATGCATCCCAAGGGTTATGACTATGGTGATCTTTGAGGAACTTTAACATGATAAGCTTTATTTTCATGATAGATGCCAAAATTCAAGTTTGGGGTACATATGATAAAAGGTTACGTACACAATTCTTCTTGATCTAATAACGACTGTGTAAAAACTTGAATTTTGCATTTCATGGTTGTGTGGCTTTTTAACTCATAAACCTTTTCAATTGTATAGTAGGAACTTCATAAATTTTTCGTGAAATGTTTTTAGCCAAAATTTTTGCATTTCATCTTTTTGCTACATCCTGAGTCAGTCGGTCAGTAAATTGAGTCTTTGAGTCTTTATATTTGTCTTTTGTGTTGCTTGGGGACAAGCAACGTTTTAAGTTTGGGGTTATGATAAGGGTAAAATAGTTACCCTTATTTAGGCACTTTTAACGTCATTTTAGTATAAGTTTTAAGTATTTTTAGTAATTTTTATATAGTTTTCGCTATAATTACGAGTTTTTATATTTTGATGCAACTTTCGTGCAATCCTCAATTTTAACGCCAAAAATGCCGTGTTTTAATCCTTTTCGTCTCTTATATTTCAGGTGCTACTTTTGGGCTCGAAATGGGCCGAATACTTGTACATAGATGGGACGAGATGGTAATGCATAAAGACCAAGGATGGACCGGGCCGTGGAGATGGACTCGAGATGATGGATGCTAGTGGTGATGATGGGCCGAATTGCTACTGCTGGGCCGAATTGCTGCTGCTGGGCCGAAGACAAGCAGCTAGGCCACTATTTTTGATGGCAACGATTGGGCCATTTTGTTTATCGTTTCGTGGGCTCATATTTTGGACACGTTATCGTTGGACATGTTCTCATTTCCTTGAACTTGTTTTATTTTGTTGCCTTGGGCTGGTTATGCTCACCATGGGCCGACCGGTTGGACACATTTGCTACACTTTTGGGTTATGTTTTTATTACGTTTTGGGCTCGTTTAATCGTTTAGTATCGGGCCAATCCAATTAGTGGAAATTTCTAGAAACGGGCCGTGAGCCCGAGGTAGTTCTTATATATAGATATGTCTAGCTATTGTAATCTTTACACCTTTCTATCTAATTCTAGTTACGTTAACGTTGCGTTTTCTCGTTTAGAAGAATTACCGCTTTGTAGTGTAGTCGGTTGTTCATCCCTTGGGTGTCGGGATCGGATTAACCAAAAACGTTACTTACACCAAGATTACTACTTTTCAAGTAGTAATTTGAATAGTTAGACTTTCACGAGTCGCTCTCTCCTCGGGTGTCGGAGTGGAGTCGGTTACCGGTTACTTTTCGTTCTCTCGTAATAATATTACTTTAGGTAATAAACCCTTCCAGTCTATCATAACTACTTGAGCTGGAAGGTGCCTAAAATAATATACAATTACTTGGTTCGACGACATTTTCATTTTTACTTTTCTGTTACGTTGTTCTCGTTACTTTACTTATAAGGATTTCGTTATTCTGTTTCGTTAGTTTTATAACTAACGAACGTATTGTACGAATCCTATCGTCTTTACTTTTCTTGCAACTTACTAACCATCTAACTGCTTTTACAATTTCATCGCACTTACATTTCCGCTCATTTACATTTCTTGCAATATTTACATTTCTGCACAATTTACAGCTTTCCTTTACCGCTTTCATTTACCGCTTTCCTTTACCGCTTTCTTTTATATATCTTTTATTTTAAGAAACCTAGCATGACAGGCTGACAACCTGGCTAGGGGTGTAAAATAAAGTTGGGATTTATACGGAGAAAAGTACTATGATATAATTATAGTTCTCGTCGTTAACATGTTATTTCTAAGGTTTCATTGAAGATTATATATAAATATTATACTTTTATCTCGACGTATGAAAATGGGTCGGTCTTTTAGAGATCGCCACTAACGGAAGTTTTGACTCGGTTGGAATCTGAGTCCAGATTTCTCCTCGATGGATAATTCTATTGTCTACACGTGGCCTTTTACGAAACTTCCGTTACATTGAAGATTACGTCGATATAATTATATAATTTTATATATATGAAAATGAGTTGGCTTTTCAGAAGTCACTATTAACCTTACGAATAATATATTAACGACGATATCATTATTTTGGATTTAGATATTTCATTAAAGAGTATATATGAAACTATTATGTATTTACGTCAACGCATGAAAATGAGTCAATCTTTCAGAGGTTGCTTTTAACGGGAGTTTTGACCCGGTTAAGGCTTGAGTCCAAGTCTTTCCACGATGGACTATTCAAAATGTCTACACGTGGCTGTTTACAAAATAACTGTTACATTAAAGATTGTGTTGATTTAATTATATAATTATTGTTCCAGATTCAAGTTCTAATCAACATGCAACAAGTAGAGAATGATTTAGAAAGCCATATGTCATTGATTCTTGGATGAATGGATTACACACACTAATACACCAAGAACACACACACTTAAGAACACAAACTCAATTCACTAACTTTACACGTTTAAGCATCTATGCATGTCACTCCTCTAAAATGACATCACATGGGTATTTATACCCAAACATCTAAACCCTCACACTATTGAAGAAATTACACTTTCTACCCTAACAATACAAAACTATTACAAACAACATATAAAGGAAGTAAACAATAGAAGTAAACTTTGACTTTATTAACCACTTTGACTTTGCCTTTGTCTTCACTTTGAGCACCAACTTGTGATCTCGGATACAATCCGATTTTGCATCCAACAATCTCCCCCTTTGGATTCGAGATCACAAAAAGAATTAGGCAAACGTCTTCAAGAAAGCAACAACACTTTGAACATCAACGATAAGCTTTCTTGATCAATAAGCTTCGATAATAATCTTCAAGAATCATCCAAATCTTCATGAAGCTTTAACAAACGAAGAATCTTCAAACCATCTTCAAACTTCAACACTTGGAATATTCTGATCATCTTGAAGTGTCTTGTAATTATCTCTCGACTTCCTCAAAATATCTTCAAGAATCATTTCTCAACTTTACATTTCGTATCCATCTCCCCAAAGTATCGTCAAAAACATTTCTAAACCATCTCCCCCTTTTTGATGAAATATGAAATAATCATCAAAACTATAGAAATGTATGATCAGATAACTCGTCTCGTAAAGATACAAACATGAACAAACCACCAAAGATATCAAAAACCATCTCACATACCCATCTCCTCCTTGTGACTCCAGAATTCCCCTTTTTACTCCAAAGAAATACCGTCAATTCCATAAAGTAATCCGAATCTTTTCAAATTCAGATTTAAGTGGGAAAATCCTGAAACAACACATGAATCAGTTGGAATGCCTGTGAGAAGCACAAAGCAACTCAGTACAACAAATGCACTATATAAAGAGCTTTAGTGATGATCACTCCCCAGGGATTCCGTTCAATCATCGCAAACACAAAAAGTATCACTATGAACGTTCCGACAAAGAAACGAATTCCTTGTGTGTATTTGTGATGAAAGAAAATAACATCATGTGCTTTCATAAGGCTCAAAATGTGAAAACATTTCACGACTCGATGTGTAGAAATGAAGTTCGAAGGCAGGACAGCTTCCTTATGTTTCAATATCGATTTTCTAAATGAAAACCTGATAGATTATGTGCTGCGTCCCCGTGATGAAATGAAACATCTCCTTGTTAAGAAGGAAATGAGTAGCTAGTGGGGTAAAACGAGAGTCGGCATTGGGCTTTGCCTTGGTTCAATATCGGTCACCAAAGAGCGTGAACCAATAGATTATGTGGTTGCCCGGCTAAGAAAAGGTTGGTGCAGAGTTTTATGTATCTTTTAACTCTGTTCTCACACCCTCCAACTCTTTTAAGCATCCTCACTTCTAACCAATCTCTCTTATTACATTTTTCCGCTCAATCACTATGAGAATAACTCGACCACCTGAGTTATCTCCCCCACTCTTTGATGGAGACCCCTCACTCATTTCTCAAGGATAACTTCTTGGGTAGGATATATTGCCGGTTCTGGAAATCCATAGAAGTTCTATTAAGCTCACACATCCCATGAAATAAGTTTCCTAAACATGAAAGTACAATGATTCAACGGGTGAATCAATGATCCAAAACGAAGCATGCTCGAAAAAATATATATGAACAAAATAGGAGCATAAGAAACTTCTTCAAACAAGTATATGACATGAATAACATGAATGATGTAAACTTGTTTGAAAAAACTGATTTATCATATGATGTGAGATATGTTCTTGAAAAGCTTTGGTGTACACAAAATGAATGAATGTTATCTATACGATCAAGATATAGATATAGCAATGAAGAACGTATCTGATCAAATAAACGATGAAGTACAAATAGGAAATATCAAGCGAGCGGATTACCACCGAATAATATGAGCATATAGAGACGTGGTAATAACAAGACAAAAGAAGCTAAACCGGTGTGTATGAATACTTGAAAAGTATATGAAAAGATAATACGCAAGTATTAATCTTTGGAAACTCACGGTTAGAAAATATCCGTCAACTCATCATGATATGAAAACATGGAAAATCACACTTCTAATTCGAAAAAAAACATTTGAGAATCTAGAAGTGAGTTTGAACATTTAAAAACAATTTTCATATCTGAAAGTGGTTCGTCTTTCAGATATGTAAGCATGAAAACTTAATTGAAATCTCCCCCTAAAAATAATATCTCTTGCAAGTGAAAACAAGATATGAAAAACGTTTTTAACTGTTCATTCCCCTAAAAAATGATATCGCATTTAAGTACTCCCCCTCAAATGGATAACCAAATATTTATTTAAATTTCTCCCTGAAAGTAAGAAGAATACCTTGAAGACCATTGAAGATCGGGTCTTGAACTGATTTATTCAAGAGCCACTTGTACATTGAAATCCGGGTCCTAAACTGATTTATTTAGAAACCACTTGCACATTGAAGGTCGGGTCCTAAACTGAGATATTTAGGAACCACTTGCTTGCAGAAACTCCCCCTTGAATAATGCATTAAAGATATGGGGATCTGCAAAAACAAAATCATACATATTTTGGTATCCACTTGAAAGTGGATCCTCTTTTGTTAAAAGAAGTTGGTTTATAGTTTGGAATACTGTAAGTACCATACCAACTTTCTGACGATTCTTTTCGAACAAAATTATTTGTTCCACAGTAAGAACAACATATTTTCTTTTGAGATAATCTGATCATATGATTTACAGAGTAAATTGGATCAGATTTAACAAAAGATTTAGCGTTAAAAACATTGTTCTTTTGAACATTTTGTTTGGGAACAAATAACTTTGGTTTATCTACATTTGGTGTAGACCCTTTAACTCTCCAAACAAACTTACCATTCTTCGAATGATTCTTACCTGAACCGTCAATCCGATAATCATAGAAAAGATTAGAAGTACGAATCTGATTATTTGGAGTGAAACAATTTGTTGGAGAAACATCTGCATGAAGAGAACTTGGAGCAGTTTTGAATGAACACACAGAATCAGCATAATCAACATATGGTGATTGTACTATAACATCGGGACTCTTTGGTTCATTCAAATTAACTTTAAAAACAATATCTTCAAGATCTTTTACCATTTCAGATAAAATATTCTTTTCTTCAACTGTTTCATCAAGTTTCTTTTTCAGATTAGAACTCATAATCTGTTCTTTCATGATATCAGAAGACAATTCAGATAATCTTAATGTAAGCTTCCTTACTTCTGTCTCAAAAACACTCTTTTCCTCAAAACCAAACTCAACACATCTATCTCTTTCAACACGGAGAGACTTTTTCTTCAAATCCTTCTTCTTGCTTTCAAAGACACTCTTCTTTTTCTCAAAATCTTTTCTTTCACTAACAATCTGTCGCTCTAAATCAGAAATCTTTGAAAGTTTCTCACTTTTCAATTCAAACGATTTTCTCTCTTTCTCAAAAACATTTCTCTGTTCTTCAAACACTTTTCTCTCATCTGCAAAAACTTTTCTCTCATTTTGGAACATCTTTTCAAAATCAACCAACTTACTATCCACAACATTTTTCTTGTTGGTACAAGAATCAAGAGAATCAAAAACGTTAATTCCATCATAAGAGTTAGAATCATCATCATCATAACAACAGTTAACATAACAATTGGATTCAGAAAACTCTTTGAAAATCTTGTTGTCTTTTGGTTTATCAAAAACTGATGTCTTCGAAGAAAGTTTATTAACCTTTGCTTCAAAAGCTTGTCTTTCTTTCTCAAAGTTACTTCTCTCGATGATCACGATTTTCTCAAAATCATTTACTTGGTTTGAAAGTTCTATCACTCTCGAATGAGAAGATATAAGTTTGTTTTCAAAGACTTTCTTATCTTCTTCAAGATTAGTAACTTTAAGAGTAAGTTCAGCTTTTTCAGCACTCAAAACGGATAAACTTTGCTGAAGCTCAGTAATTTGATTTGACAACTTTGAATTCTCTGATTCTTGCCCTTTTTCAGTCTGTATTATTTTCTCTAAATCAACAAGCTTCATTTCTAAAAATGATTTTTCAGCACTCAATTGTTGATTTTCCTTGTTTAGTTCAAAAACACGGTGACTGTATGTCATATAATCTTTCCACACTCTATGATTAACATCTAAATCTGCCATCTTCCCTGATTCAACAATAGAACTTGAACTGATCGATAATTCACTAAAACTGGTAGATTTCTTCCGAACTTCTGGAGGTATGCAAATCTGAGGATCTGTAACTAATCTGAACACTTCTTTTGATCAAGGTAAAGGTTAGTGATAAAAGTTAAAAAGTCAACTGAAAAAGTCAACCGACGAATACTGAAATCCCGAGAAAAATATTTTTCAAAAATTTGAAAGTTGATTTTGACCGCGAAATTGAAATCTTAGTCCAAAAATACAACCTCTCGGAAATCACCAAGATCTTGGAAAAACCGGCATTTTTCGGGAAAAATGACCTTAAAAATGACTGAACTTTTTCACCGTAGAATCAGATAAGAAGTCCAAAAAAGTTTACGTGAAAAAAACGCCCGAAAAACGCTTCCTTTTTTTTTCTTAACTAATCCGATTCGGAAAACACTATATTCCGATTCGGATTTTTCAATTTTCCGAATCGGAAAATGTAGTTTTCCGAATCGGAAAAACAAAATTGATAGAGTTCCAAGAAAAATTTCGAGTTGGTATTTGGGCAAATTCTGAATCGGAAAATGATGTTTTCCGAATCGGAGTTTGATTAATACCAAGTCGGAAAACGAGTAAGATCAGATCTAAACAACAATACGACTCCAAAAAAATTTCCGATTCGGAATTTATGAATATTCCGATTCGGAAAATATGAACACCAGTTCGGAAAACCGAGGAAAAACCGAGCAGAAGGTAAAAAAACTCAAAAATTACTGCTCAAATCACCAAATTTTGACTCAAAATCACTCACAAACACAGTAAAAACATCATTTTAACCATACACAATCAAATTCACATGCAAACAATGATCAAATGAAGAGCATCAAACCTCAAAACTCCATTTTCGAAAATAAACACAAAAAGCTCAAGAAATCATACCAATTTCAACGAATTTCCAGCTCTGATACCACTTATTGTTCCAGATTCAAGTTCTAATCAACATGCAACAAGTAGAGAATGATTTAGAAAGCCATATGTCATTGATTCTTGGATGAATGGATTACACACACTAATACACCAAGAACACACACACTTAAGAACACAAACTCAATTCACTCACTTTACACGTTTAAGCATCTATGCATGTCACTCCTCTAAAATGACATCACATGGGTATTTATACCCAAACATCTAAACCCTCACACTATTGAAGAAATTACACTTTCTACCCTAACAATACAAAACTATTACAAACAACATATAAAGGAAGTAAACAATAGAAGTAAACTTTGACTTTATTAACCACTTTGACTTTGCCTTTGTCTTCACTTTGAGCACCAACTTGTGATCTCGGATACAATCCGATTTTGCATCCAACAATAATAATTCATCTATATGAAAATGTGTTAATCTTTCAGAGGTTACGCTTAATATTAAATCCAAGACACTTGATGCTATTTTTATTATCATTTTACTGAATAACCTATGTTATCTCAACCGAGTTTTACACCCTTTGCTTCTTAATCTAACTGATTTCTGTTAATTTAATTTTCACGCACACAAACAAATCAACTTATTGCTTCCAAAACCTCACGGAAATCCTTTTATAACTGGGCATCATCGAAAGAATTGTTTTTCACACACGCCTCCCTGTGGGATCGATATCCGGTACTTGTACCACTTTTATTACTTGTTAAGTTTTATCTCAAAAAACGACAACAGACCGAGGTTTATACTTGGGCCGAGGTCTGTTTGTTTGCATTTTCCATTAAAATCCTATCTGTGTTTTTGGCACCGTTGCATTTGATCGAACGGTTGGGATCGGTTGACTTTTTCCCGTTCCTTTGATAGTCCGAGGAAAATACAGCGTGTCGTAGGAAACATCGATAGGCAAAGATAAAAAAAGAGCCAAGAACCAGCCGAGAAGGGGTCGATTAAGTTCCCCCGAGTAGGTTGGTGATCGGGTATAATATCTTCTTGACAAGGACCTAATTCAACTCCAATTCAACAAACCTCTTTTAACCACATGCCTCTTCCTCAACATCTAGAAGACTTCAACCATGAGTTCAACCAGAACTTCAACCAAGGCATGCAACACCCGGTTGACCCAATAATCATCACCATTTCTGATGAAGAGTTGTTCAACATGAATGAATCCCTTGCTTTGATTTCGCACAACGTGCAAAGGCTGGATGTAAATCGGGGATTTACCAGATCTCAAGGTTCGGGGTTTCAAGGTGGAAACAGAATGGGTCCGGGAAGAGGTGGACATCAGTTTTCAGGCAGATATCAGTCGATTGAACAGGGTAGATGATGATACCAACATGGAGAACGGTATCGATCATTCGATCAGGGTAGGAATGAGCAAGGAAGATATAGGGACAACCATCAACGTGATAATACCTTCATAGACTATCAAGGAGGTTCGAATTATCATGGCAACTGGCGCAGACAGAATCCCTACTACAACTTTCGGGGAAATTCCAGACAGCAAGGATATGATTCAGGATTCAACAGGCAGGGTTCTGAAGGTGACTTTAGAAGCAGATTTGAAGGTAGAAGAAACGAACGCGGATTTGAGTTTGGGTATGAGCAAGGCAGAAACGATCGTTGGTTCGAAGGAAGGATTGAGCATGGAAAGGGAAGCTACAATGGAGGTAACCATCGTGGGTCAGATCATTAAGGAAACAGCTCCAACAGGCAATCCCTTTGTGAAAATCATCCTGTTTCCACTAACCAAGGTGGTCAAGTGTCAAGTCAGCCACAGAAATCCAACAACCAAACCCCCGCTCCTCAACAAGCCGTAACTCAAGGAAAATCTGATGGTCATGGTCCCACCTGCTACAAGTGCGGTAAACTGAGACACTATTCCAAGGAGTGCACAGCGAAGTACAAGGATGCGGCTTATTTTGAGAAGAAGGCTGCCTTGATGAGGAAGAAAGAAAAGGGAGTCGCTTTGCTGGTAGAGGAAGAGAACTAGGTCTGTGAAGAAGAGAGCTCAGATGAGGAAGATCAGCTAGTGAGAGGACACTGCCTGATGGCAGATTTTGAAGGACCTGATGGTGTCGGTCCTAGCACTCGTTATGACAACGATGCGTTTGAGGTATCCTCTATCCCTGACTTAACTGATACTGTCTCACTGTTAGAAGCTAAAATTTGTGACCTAGAGAGAGATCTCCAAACGAAAATAACTCTTGTCACGAAATTTAGAATCGATAGTGCTGTTTATAAGAGCTCTCTCGAAGACTTGACATTGAATTATAATCGAGAGATACTTGAGTCTGGTATTAGAGAGTCTAATTTGTTAAACAAAATGTTGTCTCTTCAAAACACTCATGATGAACTCAATAGTAATCATGGGGAGCTCTCAATCAAATTTCAGTTACTTTCTGAGGAAAAAACTAAACTTTTCACAAAAATCCAAGAGCTTGAAGACAACAATTTTAAAAGAGGACAATCTGAACAGACTCTGAGTATCCTCACCATGCATGCCAACAAAAATCCTTTTTACAAAGCTAGACCTGGATTAGGTCATGCCAAAAATCATGTTTTGGAAAAAGCACCTTCGAATCTATACAACTTTGAGGATATGGCCGCGTCCAAACCTAAGCCAACCTTTGTAGGAGGACATGTTACCGAGGAATTTGTTAGACAGACTGTCACCTATACTGAAGTCATCAATGGTGAGACCATCATTAGAACCACTAGTCCGTCAAATACCACCTCTAGCAGTCCTCCCACCAGTCCCATTGCCAATGGACCTATCTTCATTCCCGCTAGAGATCCTACCAATACCGACCCCTCTTGGGAAGGTATCAAGGCTAGAACCCCTTGTGTAACAATGCCACCAATCAATTATGCCGATTTGAGCACTAGCTATGACTCTAGGGAAATCGAATTATCTGAGGAGACCTTAGTTATCCCACCCATGGATGTTTCCGCAACTAAGAGTCCCGACCTAGTTAAGCTAGAAAAAGAAGTCTTTGGACTTAGATTGAAAGCCATGGATCTAGATGCCTGTCAACATCAAATTTTGAATCTCAAAGTCATTATCTCGGAAAAAGACAACTTGATAGACACTCTGGGAAAAGACTTACTCGAGGCTAACGTCGAGAGAATTAGGATTTCTTCAAAGTGTGAGACCGCAAACTCTTCATTCACAGTTTTCAAAGTCAAATTTGTGGATCTTCAAAAGCAACTCATCGTCCAAAAAGTTCTTTTTGAAATGGAAAGGAATACTTTTATGAGAAGGAGTTGTTGTATTCTCAAACTTTTGCTAATCGATATGTGTCAATCGCTCGTTTGAAAAAGAAAGTATCTAATTTTGAGGATTTTTACTTTGTGGATTCTAAAGATGATGAGACATCCCTTATCCCTCACCATAGGTTAAGAAAACCTAAGTTGGTCCTAGATTCTAATGTTGAATATGAGGTGAAGGTATTTTTAGAAGATAATGATGATCCTTCTGGTTTAATCCCAAAGAAAAAGAAATATGTTCTTTCCAAACCTGAGAAGTTGAATCACAAGTATCAGGTTCTGAGAAAAATATTCCTAAGGGTGAAAAAGGTGTAGGTACTGACAAGGAGAAGTCAGTTAAGCCTCACGCACCTAAGGGACTCCAGAACCAGAATTCCAAATCTAAAGATGTTCATGCCTCAGTTAAACCTATTAAAGGTCTTGACTTTAATTCTAGCACTTTCGAAGTGGGTGAGACATCTCGGGTAAAACCAAATCAACCTTTAACTTCCACAAAACCTAATTTTTCAAAACC
Source organism: Centaurea solstitialis (assembly GCA_030169165.1). Lineage (NCBI taxonomy): Eukaryota > Viridiplantae > Streptophyta > Magnoliopsida > Asterales > Asteraceae > Centaurea > Centaurea solstitialis. The sequence continues at coordinate 39,217,587 of CM058041.1, read as the reverse complement.
ATCATCTGGAAAAGGTGGAAAATCCATTTCTAAACCGTCCTCTAACTCACACCATGCTTTTAATGCAGATGGGAGAAGGAAAGATGGTGGAAAGAATGTGAATCCACCAGGAAGTGATCATCAAGGAAGGAACAACCGTTTTACCGCTTTCCCTAAGAGGCATGGTCCTAGCCGTGCGGGTTTAGGCCATGCCCCACCTAGTGTAGGATTTGATTCAAACATGTCTATAAATCGTAATCGTAACTTGAACAATGTTTTTGATGCTTTTAGAAATGACATGTGTTCTATGTTTGATAATCTCTTGCGCTATGGTGTACCTAATTCTCTTAAGGTACATCATCAAGGATGTACGGTATGTCGAGGGATTAGGGTACAACATGTTCAGCTCTATCCAATTTTGTAATAATGGCTATTGGGTCAAACAGTTTTCGTACGGAAGTTCAGTAAACGACGAAGACGGTAATGCAGTTCTTAGTGCACGAAGGAACGACAATCTGTATTCAACCGTCTTTCGATCCATCCCTCAGACACACTCTCAGTTTGAAGCACTTTCTCAATCAGTAGATGCGATCTGTTTGCTCTCCAAGGCGTCAAAGGAAGACAGTTGGCTGTGGCACCGGAGGTTATGCCATCAGAATTTCAAAGATATGAACAAGTTGGTTTCAAAGAGTCTAGTCAGTGGATTACCTGAGACTCGTCTTTCAAAAGATATCGTTGAAGTTGACATAGTCGCTCCAGAGTTGGCACTGACAGATGCTACTGAGCTACAGATTCCCGAAGAAGCCAGGAAGATTCTCCGTCAGCTTGCCCAAAGCCTTAACTTCTACAAGAGAGGAGATGACAACGTCAGCAACAACGAGTACGAACAGTTCCTCCCAATGATACAGTTTCCTGATACAGACACCGCACCCACCATTTCAACAACCATCCCCAACTCTCTGAACCCCTCGATCATACAGCTCAACTGGAAACACACGGTGATCTTCAGACCTTTCTTGGAGGAATCATTCTCAAAGATCTTCCAACAAGACAAGGTCCACAAGTGGTCCAGAAAGGTATTCTTCGGGATCTCACACTTGAAGAAGCTTCGCCGGAGAACCGCCTACGTCCACCAACGAGTATGCAACTGGGTACAGCATGGCAGAACACGTCTAAGGCGCCGATTCGTGAAGGTAACCGAAGTTCGACCCTACAGACACGGACACCAATTGTTTCTCGAGTTTGATGTTCTCATGTATGGAAGAGGCAGACTCAGCGGTGATCTTCAGAAATGGACCTTCATGGAAGCAGATCTTGATCGCATTCATCTTGAAGACCTACTCTCTCTGATCAAGTATCTGCAAGGACCGGTCCTCCGTCCCGATTACTTTGTTGATGGCCTTGAAGTTCTAAAGTAGTATGTCCGTCACACCATTTCCTTCGCGCATGTGACGGACTACCAAATGTCCATCGAGAGCCATCAGCCGAAGGTTAATCTTCTTCGACCGAATTTGGAAGTGCAAGCCATTGGTACCTACAATCTCTACTTCCCGACGAAGATTCCGAAACACGGTGTTGTCTACCTCACTCAGAAGAAGAAAGAGCGAAAGTTCATGCGTTTTGGCGAACTCGCTCATTTATGTGATGGCACACTTTTGTTCGTCTACAACGGGCTGAAAAGTAGATTGCTCACTGACCAGATTCCGAAGATGAAGCACAACGACGAGAAGGCACGGATCATTGAGGCGATGGATCTGATTGAGGGAAAGCTCAAAGAAAGGTTGATGCTTAGAAGAGTCGAAGCCGCGCTGAAACTGAGATCGAGGATCATTGGCGAATGGGACGAGTACCTGCAGCTTTCCAATTGGCAGCCGGAGTTGAAGTATCTACCACCCTTCTGACTTCTTCCAAAGGGGGAGATTGATTTTAATGTTGTGAAGAAGTCAGGGGTCTATCTTGTAATTTCCTTTTCCTAGTTTAATGCTTTAGTTTGTTTAAAGGAGTCATAGACTCCAAGGACCATTTGTGTAATTTCATGTTTCTAGGTGCTATTTAAAGAATGTGAGAGCACATATGGTTGTGTTGTTTTTGGTAGCCACCTTATTGAAGAATATTGCAATACCAAGAAACATTCCTTTACCTCTTTTGTGTTCTTCATTGATTACCAAATTCCACCTTACTTGTCTTGTCAATCTAGCTTATCATACTTCAAGTAATACTCCATCTTGTTTCTGACACATTTGGGAACTCACACTCCTCTACACACACACACACGCACACCCACACACATATAAATACATACATACATACATACATACATACATACATACATACATACATACATACATACATACATACATACATACATACATAGGCAAGTATGGTAGTAGATATGAACTTTTCATCTCTTTTTATCTCATGCTCTCATAAATTGTACTTTAGAAAAGAATTAATGGGTGCATCTTGTTATTTCTTATCTCAGTACATCTCATTCTAAATGCATTCATGTACATCAAACAATTGATAAGCACTTTTCATGTTACTCTTAACGTCTCACTACTATATATGTATTGATGTCATTTATTGATATTTATTAAATAGTGAAAGTGATGCTTCACTTAATGATAAAAATATGTTTTAGTCATACCTTAAAAATGTTGTAACACTATAATATAAAACAACTATCTTCTTTATACCATTTCATAAACAAAAGTTGTAATATTCATTGTATTTTTTTTGTTTATTTGTAAAAATCACAATTATGTCTCAAAATCTTATAAGTCTTGTTTATGCCAAAAATTGCATAAATTACGTCGTAAGATTACTTATGAGGCTAAACCGTCGAGAGAAAGAAACATTTTCGATAAAACGTACGTAAAACGAAGAAAACGAAGTAAAATGAGACAAAAGATTTGATGACGCAGGAAAAACCTCAAGATGAGGAAAAAACCTGCGGTTGACTTAGGATCAAGTCGACATTCCACTATGCATCACCAACTAGGGGTGATATCCTTGTTGTTACAGCGTTGATCGTACGTTTACATGTGAAAAATGACAACGATCGTATGAAAATTACAACGAGTCATATGCTAATCTTAGGAAAAAGTAGTAAAATTGTTGATCGTTTGAGAGAGAATATGTTGTTGTGTGTAGAAGAATTGTTCTTGAGAATGAGCTTCAATCCCTTTTTATAGTTGATCATCTTGTAACCGCTTTGGGAGTTAATGCTCATTAATGGCGATGTTTGTAACGGTCGTAGCTGTCGTTGTGCATTAATTTCTCTTAATGTTGTCGGTCGTAACGGTCGATCTCCATAATTGCTTCTTTATTTGGTCGTCGGTTATGTCCGTTGAGCATTAGTGGTCTTTAAATGATCTTGGACCAGGTCTTTAACTGAAGGCGAGATATCCGGTAACTGACGATCTCCTGTAATAAATAAGAAAACTCACGTTAGAGGTTACCGTTAGTAATATGTCGTACGTCTTTGCATATACGTCGTACGACATTCATGTATTATTGTTCGACATTTACTCGAGGGTATTATTTAGGTTTATCTCAGGACCTTATCTGAATACGGGATTATTATCCTGGAATATGTCTTACGATTATAGTTGGTCGTCGTGCGATCGTAGATTTTTACCCAAACAATGTGCCCCTAAAATTCAAAAAGCAAATTTGCTAATTTGGATTTTGGATTTTAAAACGAAGTCACATGCATACGTGGGCGGACGTTTCTTGCCCCAGTTTTGGAGAATGTTGAGCGTTTGCAGAATACTCTCCATCTACGTTGTTCACTGTCCCGAGTCTTTTATCGTTTATCTTGAAGGAGCGTCGGCAATTGAAGGCTGATCTTGAGAAGAAAGATGTCGTATCTAAATCAAGACTTTGGAAGAAGAGGCAAAGTTGGCTCATGCCTTATCCTGGTTGTCGATGGCTATGGCTCTGAATTATATATCACCAATCAGGGGTGACGTCTTTTGTTGTACAATAGCCTGTCTTACGTTACAAAGAAGAGATAAACACAAGTAACGTGTGTTGTAAGTATGAATGAATTCGAGAGATAAAGTAGATGATTCAGATGTCGGTTACATCTACTAAGCATTCATGAGCTTTAATCATTGCATTCAAGCAAACATTAAAGCAGCAGTTATATGTTAAATAATTGCGATCTTATGAAATCTTGAGACGATCTTACGAAATCTTAAGACGGTCATATGATATCATCCTAAGATGAATGTCAAAATCGTAAGACGGATGATAAAATCATAAGACAATTGTTTCTGCTGTATTCGCTCTTAAGAACCTTGTTTAAATACAAGCTCTGTCCTGTAATATTTGTTCTTACAATTTCGTCGGTCGAACGTTGGAGTTTAACCATAACAGTTGAAGATATTTTTATATCGTGCGATTAGCACCATTGCGACTAAGGAAACTGAGTGACTTTACTCCTGTAAAATGAGTATTAAATAATATATGGAGTTGTATGCTCCGAGCAGTTATTCATGCGTTTGAAGCACAGTAAATCATGTATTCCAAGCAAATGTGAATGAGTCGTGCATTTCAAGCGAACCTTGCGTTCAAGCGAATCGTGTGTTTAAGCGAGCCGTGCGTTCAAGCGAACCGTGCATTCAAGCAAACCGTGCATTCAAGCAAATATTCATGCGACTAGGGCGTATACCTTTATGCGACTAAGGCATGTTAGGTATTTAAGATTTTTAGAAACGTTTCTTTTTTATACTCACAAGAGTATACGTGCGACTGGCGAGTTGTCTTGCGCGCTTGCGTAATAATCGTGCGTTTAGAGCAATTAACTTGCGAATCATGCAATTTAATCGTGCGATCCTTGCTTTAATCATGCGACACTTCCGATATATGCGTGCGTCATAGCATTCGTTAGTCATGCGATATCTGCGAAAAAACATAGTTGCTATGGGGTGGCCGTTGGTTTGACCAACGGCGCTCCGACGCTCAAGTCAGTAATCGATAATAGGAATAAACCGTATGTAAATAGGTTAGAAATAATACCTTCTGAGATGATTGACATTCCAACTGCATGGGATTTCCATACCTTCTATCGTCTATAGGCTCCATTTCCAATTACTTTGGAAACTATGTGCGGTCTTTCTCATTTGATGGAAAGTTTTCCAGCATTTTGCTCTTGAGTGTTTTGGAACACATGTCGTAGGACATAATCTGCTATTTGAAATATTTTGGCTTTTACCTTTCTGTTGAAATATCGTTCGACCATGATTTTGGTGAAGCCATCTTGAGTAATACTGATTCTTGGAGATCATCTAAGGTATCCACACCGTAGCTGAGGTCGATAGAGTTTCGATCGATGTTGGCGTGTCTTGCGATTGATACTTGCGATTCTATTGGTAGTATGGCTTCACAACCGTATACTAACAAAAATGGAGTTTGACATGTGGATGTTTTTAGAGTTGTACGATTAGCCCATAGAACGAATGTTAGCTCTTCGACCCATCTTCCTTTGGTCAATGTATTGACTGTCGTTTTATTGTTGGATTCGGCTAACCCGTTGGACTTTAGGTATCGAGGTGTTGACATTATCAGTTTGATTCCTCGTTTGATGTAGAATTTGCGAGTTCTTTCGCTAGTAAATTAAGTGCCATTGTTGCACATAATTTTAGATGGCATGCCAAATCTGCATATAATGTTAGTATGGATAAAAGATATGACTTTTTAATCCTTGACTTGCGAGAAAGCAGCGATTTCGATCCATTTCGAAAAGTAATCTATAAGTGCAAGTAGGAATACTTTTTTGTCCCGGTGCAGGGGGTAGTTTTCCTACGATTCCCATCCTCATCGTATGAACGGCCAAGGTACGAGCATCGAGTGTAAGAGTTTGGAAGGTTTGTGTGACATACTTGCGTGTCGTTGGCAAGCATCACAGTTTCGAACGTACCTGATTGAGTCCTCCTGTAAGGTCAGCCAATAGTATTCTTATCGTGAGATTTGATTTGCCAAATTTCTTCCACCAGGGTGGTTTCCACATTCGTCATCGTGCATTTCTTGCAAGATTTTGTTCATTTGATCCCTGCTAGGCACACATCTTAAGATGAGCTCTGTTGTCGAACGTTTGAGCCCTGTTGTCGAACGTTTGAACAATTGATCATTAAAGATCGTATATTTGGAAGCTTTGAATTTTGTCTTTCGTGCTCCCTGGTGGTGATCTTAAGACGACACCTAGAACTGATCCTCTTATGTTAGAAGAATCGTCAACGTTCATTACTTATGTTGTGCCGTCTTGAATCTCCATACTACTGGCTTCGGCTTGCATCGTTGGTTCTAGTTCGGGACTGAATCCTGCTACGAAGTCTGTTCGATCGAGAATCGTGTAAATTGATTCAGATTTTGCTATCTTTAAGGGTGCCACATCTTCAATCTTTTATTTGAAATTCGCCGTCGTTGGTTCACATATAAGAGTGAATCGTTTCGCACATGTAGATCTATTGCCCCTGAGTGATAATCTTGTGACGACTTTGGACCTCTTGTGTTGGCTGGTACGTCGTCCAAGTTGTGTTGTCTAGAATCGCCACGGTATATATATCTTAAGTCGTGCTCCGATCTTGATGTCGGGACTAAAATTAAAAGTTTATGGCGAAGTACGCCAGGACTGATGACTTGATCATCATTTTGCAATCAATGTCATAACTACTAGGGTAGATGTTCTTTTTGACTAATGGTCTATAAGCTCATGCTTTTTTATGACGGATTTAAGAACAAAGTTAGTTACGACAGAAATAAAATGTGATTCAAAAATTTGTTGAAAATTTTTAATGGCTAAGGTTAAAAGTATACTTAGCTTCAGCGTAGAGAAGTCGTTTACTTACATAGCAGATTGGAACTGGTTGTTCATCGTGTTGTCATATCAAGATGACACTTACTGTATTTGGAATCCTTGTCATGTGGCTTGGACGGCAAAAGAGGCGGCATCGTACGTTCGTGATCGTCCGTCCAGTAATAACTTTTATAAGATTTCCGGTGACTTGATCTTGTTAATAACCATGGCTTTGATTTGGATTGGCTTGAATTCCTCGTCGTGCGATTGTGTACCCCAAGAGTTACCGGTGTGAACGATGGATCATTTATTAAAGTTGAGCTTCATATGCAATTTGCACATGATGTCGAACGACTTTGCCGATCATGGATTTTGTCTTCTTTGTTCGTCTTTATGCTCGAGGATTTGGTTGATCCTGATTAAAGTTTGTGAAATTGATGCAAATACTTTACTTGTTATTTTTCTCTTTGGATTTGTCCTTTGAATCGTTGTTCTCGTTGGACTTTTTAGGTCATCGCACGATTGCGTGTATGGCTTTCAAAGCTTGAAGCGGTCTTACGCTACTAGGTCTTTCGATGTACCTGCAAGTTCATAAGATGAAAATTTGAAAGGTTATGATTAACCTATGAACTTACTTTTGTGAAATATAATGTTTCAAAATTTTGCCGAAAAGGTTTCTCGACTCGGGTGTTTCTTGAGCTTTGGATTTTGTTTTCTTAACAACAAGGGACTTCGTATCGATTGAATGTCTTTAAGTGGCATTCTCCTTGATTTTGCTAAGAGATCTCAAGTTGCCCCAAGTTGCGTGTTCATTGTCTGACTATGCGGCTCGAGGTGGTCTTCCACTACTTTGGTGATGTAGTTGAGTAGGAAGTATATCCTGATTTTCTTGGAAAATCATGTCCTGCGAAATAACAAAAGAGCGCAAGCCTCGAAAAAGATGATTAGTACGGACGTACGTTTTATCAAAGAAAGTTTTTCTCAAAACGGATTCCCACGAATGGCGCCAAACTGTTTATGCCAAAAATTGCATAAATTACGTCGTAAGATTACTTATGAGGCTAAACCGTCGAGAGAAAGAAACATTTTCGATAAAACGTACGTAAAACGAAGTAAAATGAGACAAAAGATTTGATGATGCACAAAAACCTCAAGATGAGGAAAAAACCTGCAGTTGACTTAGGATCAAGTCGACATTCCACTATGCATCACCAACTAGGGGTGATATCCTTGTTGTTACAGCGTTGATCGTACGTTTACATGTGAAAAATGACAACGATCGTATGAAAATTACAACGAGTCATATGCTAATCTTAGGAAAAAGTAGTAAAATTGTTGATCGTTTGAGAGAGAATATGTTGTTGTGTGTAGAAGAATCGTTCTTGAGAATGAGCTTCAATCCCTTTTTATAGTTGATCATCTTGTAACCGCTTTGGGAGTTAACGCTCGTTAATGGCGATGTTTGTAACGGTCGTAACTGTCGTTGTGCATTAATTGCTCTTAATGTTGTCGGTTGTAACAGTCGATCTCCATAATTGCTTCTTTATTTGGTCGTCGGTTATGTCCGTTGAGCATTAGTGGTCTTTAAATGATCTTGGACCAGGTCTTTAACTGAAGGCGAGATATCCGGTAACTGACGATCTCCTGTAATAAAGAAAACCCACGATAGAGGTTACCATTAGTAATATGTCGTACGTCTTTGCATATACGTCGTACGACGATTATAGTCGGTCGTCGTGCGATCGTAGATTTTTACCCAAACAAGTCTCACGAGAGCAAATATTGATCTCATTCATATTAATCTTGTATTTGAATAATTTCGATCGACAATCTAAGTTTTAGATCTTCAAGCCCCATCTATATGTGAATTCTAACTATGTCCCTGACTTCATGGACATACAATATTTCTGTTATCAAAACACTATTCTAAAGTAGGATCATTTGTAAAGATTATATTATATTATTTGTAAATATAATTTCACACATCAGTATAAGGACCAAATCCAATAGATTTTACTTTCATAAGGAACCCAATCAATAATAAATAAAGTCTAAAGACAGATTCTATAAAGATCAATAAATCACATGGACCAAATCTATAATTTATTCTTACAATTATTTTATTTTAGTGATGTTATTTTAAGTAGACGGCCGGGACCAAACATGTAATTCACTCTATTTTTAATCAAATATTAAATAGAGTTAATTACCTATTTGGTCTCTGTGGTTTGGTGGTTTTAACACTCTGGGTCCCTCGATTGAAATAATTATGGATTGTGTCCCTGTGGTATGCGTTTTATAACGCTTTGGGTCCCTGAAGTTAACTCCGTCTAAAAGATGTCGTTAAGTCATTAATTCAGAAGGGTATTTTGGTCATTTCATTTAATTTCTATTTTTAATTACTTTATCTATCCATTTATTAAACCAGAGGGACCTAGAACGAAAATATATGTAACTTAACCAAAATATCTCTCATCCCCCATTGTTTCACTTTCCAGACCCACGTCGACTGCACCACCGGTCGTCACCACCGACGGCACCATCGTCGCCTACACCCTCTATCTCTACTAAATGCACCACCGCCGGCTCCACCCTCCGCCATCGCTGCCTACACCACCACCTGCTCGACCTCTGAATCGCTGGTTGCATCATCGCCGCCTCCCCCTCCGCCACCACTGCTTGCACCACCGCCGCCTCCAACCTCCTACACCGCTGCCTGCACCACCGCCGTCTCCCCCCTCTGTCACCATCGTCTGCACCAACCATCCTCAAGACCCCCAATTCCACTGTTGCTCCCGCATTTGGTTTTGTTTAGTGTGTCGTCGGAGTCGTTGTGTCGGGGACGGTACCTGTGTCGCCGGAGTCGTTGTAGTTTGTCGTAGGACCTCCTCTTGATATTCATCTTTGAATTCCAGATCCAGATCTACAATTTTTGTTTAGGATGTGTTATTCTCCTAAAATTTCGGTTTCTTGATTTGGGGTTTGGGATTTCGGGGGACGGGTCACTGGAATAGTTATCCGATCAGATCGATTTGTTCTCATGATGTGCTCTTCGTTAGTGCCACCGTCTTCACCACCGGTGACTTCATCATCTACATCGCCGCCCACCTTCAGTCCCACCATCGACTTCCCCGATCAATCTGGCATTTTAACCAATAAATTATACGATTATATACCTCTATCCGAGATTAAGGAAGAAGGGAAGGATAAGGGTTTGCGTTGATAAAATTGGGGACGATGATTTCTTTGCTGATTCAAAAATCGGGGGAGGATGATTTCTTCTCCAGATCTTGCTCTTAAAATAACTCAATCGACTCCAACAAATCTCATTCTCGTACACAACAGAGACGACTTCCACCCTTCTCTCGATCTCCATTCAAGAGCTCAAGGTTGGTTTATTTCAGATTTGCTCTTCCTCAATCTGGGTGGTTTTTTCCAGATTTGCTCCTCCCTGAATAGTGGCCGGAATACCTGATACAGATTGATTTCGACCTGTATCGGCGATTTTTAAACAATGTTGGAAAACACGAAAACGAGCTCGAAAAAGAATCGGAACAACGCCGACTTCGCGGCGCGAAGGCAAAGCTCGCGGCGCGAGCTAGCTGCTGGCAGGATTACACATTCAATTAATCCGGAAAAGATTGCCATGATCTGTCTATTTAAGTATTTTATTACCTAGGGTTATATTATCTAGTTTCTTTATTATTTAGTTTCCTTTTTATTAGTTTTCTTAATCATCAAGTTGGGATAATTATTAGAAGATATTTAGATTATTTAGTTTACTTAATTATCTCTTTTGTTTAGATTATAAATAGATGCTTTAGGTTTCAGTTGTAATTAGATTATTAGTTAATATATTTCTTCTCGTTTGAGAGTTTTAGGGGGTGTTTGGTAGAGAGAATTGAGAGGAGAGAAATGGAAATGGATATGAATTCTCTTGTTTGGTAGGCTAGAGAAAGGGAGACACGGAGAATTAACAATTCCTTTTCTCTATTTTCGTTTCCCCCCAAAGTGAAGAGAAATGGTGGGAATTGGAAAATTGGGTTTCCCAGGGAATTGAAAAGGGACGCGGAGAGTTGGGGCTTCCAAGAAAGAAAAGTTCAGTCCTCTCTTTATCTTCATTCTATCCCGTTCGTCGCTCTCTCTATCCCTTCCGCAAAAGTTCCGTCCGGCGACTTCTTCTCGTCCAGCGACTGCTAGTGCTTCTTCTCCGGCGAACTGATTCTTCTCCGGCGACAGCTTGGTAACCTATAATTTTAAAAGATATCCATATCAAAATACTTTGATCATAAAACAAAATATCAAAACTAATGGCACAGAGACCAAATTAATCATAAATATTAGGTGGGTTTTAAGGTGTTTAGGTCAATGAAGAGCGATTCTACTCCAATTTCATTTACAATTGAAGAATTTATTAATCGATGGATTAAAAATAGATGATCAAAAAAGTCAAATTAACCTAAGTTGAAAGAAGAAGGAGAGTTCTTGGATAGAATGATAATTAACAGATGAATTAAAAGATGAATTATATCCTGGGTTTTGAAGATAACATGTTCTTGATAACATGGGTTTCTCAAATGGTGGAGTTATAATTGGGTTTCTCAATCAGTGGAATTATGGTATATGTATATATATTTTGCAGCTTCTTTTTAGCATTCCCACATCACATTTTTTTATTGTTTTTGCACCTTATTATATTGGCAGAGTAATAAAAAAAATTAAATAATAATATTCATTTGAATCTTGAAATTAGATCATTTATATACTGAAAGTAGTAGCAGAAGAAGCTCATGGTCATCGATGCTTATTGCTTAGTTAATATTTGGAAGTTATTATCTGTCTCTAGTTTTAGTAGATGCATTCTGAAGAAGCTCATGGAGTCATGGTTATGAACTGGGTCTAACCTGGGCCGGGAGTCGGGTTTAATCGGGGACGGGGATCGGGTGATTGACCGGGTACCGAACCGGGGACAGGGTTGGGATCCCCGTACCCGCTCGGGCTATGGGCCGGGGACGTGTATCAAAAAAGCGGGGCCAGGGCCGGGTAAGGGGGCACCCGCCCCAAACCCACCCCGTTACCATCCCTAATTATGGGGTTTGAAGAACAAATAAGTAGTGGAATTATGCATAAAAATTATATAAATCTGAGTTTTTGGTGTTTGATTAGTAGAGTTTTTGGTGTTTAATTACATGAATTTACATAATGCTGATACAATTCTCTGTTAAATTTTCTAGTGTACCAAACAAGAGAAATGATTCTCTGTTGCATTTCTCTGTTGAAATCTCTGTGCTACCAAACAGAAGAGTCAATTCCTATTCTCCAGATCAATTCTCTTTCTCTGCAATTCCATTCTCTGCATCATTTCTCTGCAATTCCATTCTCTATACCAAACGCACCCTTAGAGTTTTATCTCTTGTTTATTTGCGCTTCACGCTTGTGAGCGTTGTTTGTTTTCCGGGTTGACACTAGTCGATCCGTTCCACATTTCTCACTGCGTCAGTTGGTATCAGAGCCAAATCGTTGTCTTTTTTCCTTCCGATGGCTTTGCCACCCCGACGACTCAACAAGGCAGATATTGAGGCAATTGTCGTGGTTGTTTCCACGACCCTCAATACCGCCCTCACCGACCGCAACAACAACATCATCGCCGCCATGAACGCCAACACCACCACCCTTGCCAATATCCTCAACGGACGACAGATAAGAGATAGGTACGTCAATCAACCATCCCGTAATTCCCGGCCTAAATTGCATCACCGACACCGTTTAGAACCTATCCAAGTTCCTGCCATCAAAATCGAGCCGATTCAAATTCCCGTCTTCAACGGAATATCTTTTATTCCAGAAAAATGGATGAGATCTTGCCAGAAAAAGAAGAACAACCACCGGAGAAACCCATAAGGAAATTGTTCCCGTCGTAGCCGAACCGCCACCTTCGGAAGCCGTCCCAATTGAGCCACTACACGAAGCTAATCTCGTCGTGACCGAGACTGAACTCTCCAAACCAGATCTCGCACCAATCTCCGAAGAAGCCGAAAGTGAGCCAACTAAAGAAATCATCGAGCCGGCAAAAGCTTTGCAAGTCGTGACTGGAAATATCAAAGAAGGTGTTTCTATAGCGCCCAAGGTTCTAGATCAGACCGCAACGTCTCCCGTGAAAGCTATCATCGCGTACTATCCGTTCGAGCTTGAAGAAGTGTCGCTTATGTGGAAACGTTCAAAACGGTATCCTCTTGAGCTTGAAGTGAACTCGGGGTCGAGCTCTTTTCAAGTGGGGGTGTCTGATACAGATTGATTTCGACCTGTATCGGCGATTTTTAAACAATGTTGGAAAACACGAAAACGAGCTCGAAAAAAGAAACGGAACAACGCCGACTTCGCGGCGCGAGCTAGCTGCTGGCAGGATTACACATTCAATTAATCCGGAAAAGATTGCCATGATCTGTCTATTTAAGTATTTTATTACCTAGGGTTATATTATCTAGTTTATTTATTATTTAGTTTCCTTTTTATTAGTTTTCTTAATCATCAAGTTAGGATAATTTTTAGAAGATATTTAGATTATTTAGTTTACTTAATTATCTCTTTTGTTTAGATTATAAATAGATGCTTTAGGTTTCAGTTGTGATCAGATTATCAGTTAATATATTTCTTCTCATTTGAGAGTTTTAGAGTTTTATCTCTTGTTTATTTGCGCTTCACGCTTGTGAGCGTTGTTTGTTTTCCGGGTTGACGCTAGTCGATCCGTTCCACGTTTCTCACTGCGTCAATACCCTTAACCGACGAATGGGAAAAGGTGAGGAAGACGGACACGTGGCAATATCTTATTGGTGTAAGATTTGGTTGTTTTTATATTAATAATGTAAAATCAAGGAAAATACATAAAAAGACCAAACTAACCATCATGTGATGTGCACATGATGGGTCTAACGGATAGAATATTAACAGAGTTAACTTCAGGGACCTAGAGCGTTATAAAACGTATACCACAGGGACGCAATCCATAATTATTTCAATCGAGGGACCCAGAGTGTTAAAACCACCAAACAACAGGGACCAAATATGTAATTAACTCTATGAAATATTTTAAAGATTATGATTAAACTTTTCAAAAATGAAATAAAATACTTTATTACAATAAATTGCAATTGTGAATTTTTTTAGCCATTTTGAAAATATCCTTAATATCTTTTAATCATATTTTTCCTAAAATCTTAAAATAGCCAAATTTTTCGCTAAAAATATAACTATGTTAAAACAAGCTTCGCTAATAGTGGAGTTGTTTTAAAATTTGCACTTGTGGTCCTTGAATGACATACACACTGAGTGATAGACTTTTACATTTTCAACCCTTCTCCACTATTAACGGAGGTTAATTTTAGCAGAGTTCTCTTTTTAGCGGAGAAGTTAGCTAACTTAAGGATTTTGGGGAGAAAATGGTTAGGAGGTGTTACAGGGTATTTTTAAATGGCTAAAGAAATTAATTTCTCATTGCAATTTTGATCTCTATGCATGGTTTAGTTTTTTGGTTGTACTCCTTACCAAATTTTGTTGCAAGAAAACTCTTGTGTTATGCAAAAATGTTTGGTTTTGGTCACTTTTACTAACAAAATCTAAATTACATGTGCTAACTCCATCATATGTCTTGCACATGAGGTTAGTAGTCATTTTATCTCTGAAATATATGTGTAAGTTTAAAAAAAAAATTCGGTAATGTCGTTATCATCATATATTTCAAAGATAAAATGATCAGTTTACTCATGTGCAAGACACGCGGAAGACTTAGTAAATGTAATTTAATTAGCTTTCTTTAGTAAAATGAATCAAAACCAAGCATTTTGCATATTGTGGAAACTTTTTTTACAATAAAAAATTTATAAGGATTAAAACCAAGAAAAATAGGAAATCACAGGAACAAAGTTGCAATTTACTCTAATTTTATCTTCCCATTTCTTTTTTAATAACTAATATATAATATTGTACATTTTCTAATAATTAACATCATATGTTTTCTTTCCTGGTCATATATGAAAATTAAGATATTTTGACAAGTGTTTAGATTTGAAAACAAGAATTAATTATTTTAGTTATTTATAATTACGTTTAACACATCCTAATCATTTTCTTTATAAAAACTTTAAAAATAATCATGTTTTTCCATCAAATGAACTTTTTAATGGTAGAAAAAAATTTTCCGACAACCTTCGCCACCAACATGCATTTGCCAATGGCAGAGATGGGGGAAGAACTATAATTTTGGCCTTTGGCGAAGGTGGACATAGGATGAAGGCGTCCATGCTAACATGAGTATGGTGGAGATGGACATATGCTAATTTTATCAAGTGGTGGACAATGGACATATCATATGCACCATCTTTTTCAAATATAATTCATGACGAAGGTTGTCGGAAAACTCATCTCTGTCATTGATAGAGAACATGGCTATTTTAAGTATTTTAAAAGGTTAACGGTTAAGTGATGTTAAAGACATTCAGAAATGACTAAAATAGTTAACTTTTATTTAAAAAACGGATTATCAATTGTGTAGTGTAGGTTGTAGTCTTGGTTAGTTAATTAATATGCATTTAGAGTAGAAAAATGTAAGTAAAATTGAAATAGTTATTATTTTCCGTCGTCATATGTGAAGAATAGTTGTATGCCCTTTTGTTTGAAAAATATTAACTATTTAATTCTCTTTTGAATTATTAGATCCAAAAAGGATGCCGTACACAATAATACTTGTATTTAGAGCTGTTTATGGGCGATACGGTCCGTTAGACACGGTTCGGTCGGTCCATTAGAAAAGCGGGCATGAACAATCATTGTTGAGAAAATGGATGGGTTTGGGAAATGAAAAAAAGAATTCGGACAAGCCCATCCGACCCGTTATATTTTCGTAGTTCATTTAATTTTGTATATAGTTAATAATTCAATAGTCTTTATTAAAAATAGATTATGAAGTAACTTTGGATTTAATAACTTAATGTATTTTTATAAATCATTAGAGAGAATAATATTCATAATTCATATATTATAGTACTTTTTTAATACGTTATGTACAATAATATTCTTTACATCTTCTTTTTATGCTCGAAAACATTTACATAATTCAAATGATTTACGTAACTTATAGTTCTATATTATTTTTGTGTTTTAAATGTAAATTAATAAATAAGTCTGCTAGCCCGTAGGCAAGCCTGTAAAAACGGGCTTGGATTTTCAATATTAGGCCCGTTGGACAAAATAAATACGTTAGGGCCGGCCAACCCGTAAAAACGGGATTGGATTTTCTATACTAGGCCCGTTGGACAAAATAAATACGTTAGGCCCGGCCCAGGCCCGACCCAAGCCCACAAATGATCACCTCTAGTTGTATTCCCTTCTGTTATATAACATACAACTTTGAGGGTGTTTGGGATTGCTTTTTTTAGGTCCAAAAGTGGTTTTGGCCAAAAGTGTTTATTGACTTATGATGGAGAAAAGAGTTTTTAGAAAAGTATTTTATTAGCCTTTGTGGTGGTAAAAGCCAATAAATCAATAAGTTGTTTTTTAAAAGAGTGTTTAGTTTAGATTATCAGCTTTTTTGGATGCGTTTGTAGCAAAATAAGCCAAAAAATAATTTTCATAAACAAAAAGTCAGGTATGGGTTACTTTTTGAAAACCCCATTTCATTACTTGTCAAAAAGGAGTTCTGAAAGCAATTTTTGATCACCCAAATAAGCTTATTAACTTATTGGTTTTTTGGGTGATCAAAAATTGGTGTTTGAGATTGTGTTTTAAAAGCAATTTTTGATCACCCAATAACTCAATAACGAGTTTTAAAACACAATCTCAAACACCCCCTTTATTACAGTTTAATTATTATTTAAAAAAGCTGACCAAGGTAGGTAGAATGTTATAGAAAGGTTTTGTTTAATGTTACAATTAATAATCTCAAAAGCTTCGTAAAAGCCCTATTAATTAGAACTTGAAAGATATTTGATGGTACAAATAACTAAATATCTATCAAGAAAGTTCAATATTAAGTCGAAAATTTCAAATAAACTATGTTTATCGAACATCTTATAACATTACTTACGGTTATGAAAAATGGTAATTCACCATTGCACCTAAGATAAGTATCGAGTACTAAAAAATAAATAATACATATACTAAAAAATATATGCATATAGTAAAGAAATATGCATGCATTATTTCCGAAGCTTTTGCAGCTCACAAACAACTTTTTGATAAATTTGATATTGTATGATTAAATCTTTACCAATAATTAATGAATCCAAATAAAATTATATGTTGTTATTGATATTGATTAGATTTTCTTTATGAATTCTATAATTTTTTTGGAATAATATTTGAAAGGGAATATGCAAAATCTGTGTATTAAATCTTTATTTAAAAGCTAGAATTAATACGTTTTTTAATATGTAATATTTAATTGATTAAATAAGAGTATTTTGTTTTGTACTTTTATTATTTAAAGATAAAGTATTGAAGATTCTCCTTGATCTCAAAAGATGTTCTTAATCCATATAATTATGAGATATCATATACATTTTTATTAATTTTAACGGTTCGAGGTAAGTATGTCATATAAATATTAACATATTAAATGAAAGTTGACACGGCCTATATTAAAAAATTGTACCCTACATTATGGACATAGTATCAAAAAGATCTTGTCGAACATATAGTATGCACTTCATATACCATCATTTGCCGTATACGGAACATATGTTTGATTAAATTATCTCTAAGAAAATTTCAAAAATAGCATGACCAATTTTGCAAGAAAAGTTTTAAGTATATGCAATCTTGATACGATGGCTCCAAGTTAATACATTTTCATAATTCTCGTCTAGAACAATCACTTGGTTTGATAACAAATGACATCTTATAACCTTACTTTTAATTGGTCTATTTATCATGGAAATTTAAAGCGGCTTTAATGTTAGATTTATATATTAAATAATTGGAGATTTTTGCAAATTAATATTTCAACTTTCAAGGATGGCATAGCATGGTGTCACCATCAATGTAGTCATTGATCGAGTTCTTTAAGGATTTTTTCGGACTTTTTCATTTATTTTAAAGCTTTTTATAGAGTGAAATATTTATAGAAAAAACAAAAAATCTTATACCCTCACACTTCTATACAAACAAAAAATTACAAGCTAAAAAACCTATATTACAAATCTTTTAAGGAGAAAAACAAATCACCTATATTAAATAATTGAAGGTAATTTACTTAGTTTTATAAAGGGTTAAGGTTTTTATGTGTATAAAATATTTTACCTATTAATTTTTTGATGCTGATGTGTAACAATTGCTTACGTGAGATTTACTATTCATCTTCTTCACATTACTCAAAAATCATATCCATAAACCCCTAAAATTCATCTTCTTCATATATAATACCAAGGACTTGATGATAGAGAAAAAGAAACTCCATTGTTACTATTGGTGTCACTACCATCTTTCAGAGCCACCGCATAAACTGCCGCTGGCCACTTTTTCATCGGAGTTAATGGCGGTGTACTTGATGTTAGTTCCTCATCATCGGAAGAATCCACTGTCTCCTACTGCTAAGGCGAGGTGTCAGGGGTCTGGTGGGTTCCGGCAACTTTACATGATATTCTGGCAGCTAGCGGGTTCTGTTGGAATCTTGATTTTCTGAGGATGATGGGTTCTCCCGAAATCATGATTTTCCGCCATTGATGCACACCAAGTTTGCCCAAATTCGAGTGAAGTTAGGGTTCTTGATAAATGGAGAAGAAGATGATGACCCACAATTGAAATTAAGGTTCTTGATAAATTAGGGTTTTTCAAATTAAGGTTCTTGATAAATGGAGAAGAAGATGACTGGGATAGATGAAACTCAATCATGTGGATGCCATGTGCATTTTTTTGAAATTAATAGGTGACCGGCTAAGGGTTTAGCAGGTAAAATGGGTGACGAAGTAGCACATTTTAAAATATAGTACATAAAATAACACATTTTAAAGTTAAATACACTCAATATGAATAAAGGTAAAGTTAAATACATTTTGGTGAAGATAGTCCCTCATTTATCGACTACCGGATGAAAAGGTAGATGATTACATTATTTGATAGGTTTTAACACTTTGATACATTAAATGGCAGATTTTCTACTTCAGTATACACAATATCAAAACATTTACAACTTAGATACCATTTGATGTACTTAACCCTTTTCTAAGTTAATCTAAATTAAAGTAAAATAAATAAATGATGTAAAATAAATACAAATCAAAAGTAATATATATATACATTAATGTTTCAAGTAGAACATATTTTTATATAGTTTTTAAATATTTCTTAATAACCACATTTTTATTTTGGGTTTAGTTCTCCAAAATGTATTCAAGTTGTTACATTTTGGTATTTTGTGTATCATACTTAAAAAACTACCATTTAATGTAATGAAGTTTCAAAAAATTACCATTTTATGTATCCTCACCTATGATAGCAGATCACCAACTTTTCTAGCAGGTCACCATGTAAAATGTTACAGATTTGGTCCCTGAGTTTTGTTAAATCTTACGATTTTAGTCCCCAAGTCACACCACTACCTGCCGCTGCACTACCTACCATCCCCGGCCACCGCCATCATCAGACACCATCATCACTAGAACCACCATCGTCGGCCACGACCATCGCCCCCCATCATCGTACCCACCACCATCGCCCACTATCATCGTACCCACCATCACCGACCAGCACCATCACTCACCATCACCGTAAACCACCATCGCACACCATCATCGTAACAACCATCATTGTACCCACCATCGCCGGCGACCACCATCACTCAGCATCACCATAACCACCATCGCACACCATCACCGTAACCACCACCACCCATCATCACCGTAACCACCATCGCATCACCACCATCATCGTACCGCCACCGCACCACCATCGCCGTAACCACCAATGAACGAACTTCGCCATGGAGAAGATACCGACTTCGTCGAGAAGATGACCGGAGTTCGTCGGAGAAGTGACCGGAGTTCGTAGAGAAGTTGACCGGAGTTCACGGAGAAGTGACCGGAGTTCGCCGAAGAAGATGACCGGAGTTCGCCGGATAAGATGACCGGAGTTATCCGGAGAAGATGACAGGTGCGGTAGAGGAGGTGGTGTGTGACTTTGGGACCAAATTCGTAATATTTGACAAATCTCAGGACCAAATCAGTAAATTACTTTGATATTTTATAATTAAAAAAATCAAAATTTAGAAAAATAACCTGCAACGTGTTTAGTAGGTTACCTGATACATTAAATGGTAAATTTTTGAAACTTCAGTACAGTAAATGATGGTTTTTAAAGTATGATACACACAATAGCAAAATGTGACAACTTGAATACATTTTGGGAAACTAAACCCTTTTATTTTTAAGTATACCTAACGTACTTTTAATTTTTACTGAACTTATTTTTATATATTTGAGTAAATTACACTTTTGGTCTACGTGGTTTACCGAAAGTAAACATTTGGTCCCTACATTTTAAAAATTACAAATCATCCGTTGCAGTATGCATAATTGTCCGATTTTTGTCATTGTGGCTAACGTCCGTGAAAGATGTCAGTTAAGTCAGGGGTATTTATGTCTTTTTCTAATTTTTTTTTTGTTTTTGCTTTTAGAAAATAAACTCAGGGATCAAAAGTGATGTTTACTCTTCTTCTTCTTCTTCCCCACCACTTATTTGGCCCGACAACCCGTTTATGATTTGCCAACATGTTTATAACATGTCAACCCGCTTATGACTCGCCAAACTATATAGTTAACCGGGTTATGCAGGTTGTGTTTGCGTTTTCGGGTCGCGAGTTAGAGTTTTAAGATTCGACACGATTAGTTAAACAAGTCGTGTCTTGATTGAGTCTTTTTGACCCACTAACCCTAACACGACACAATTGCCACCCCTATTCATACTCTCTTATGTGTACTTGCATATTTGAAAATCTTATACGACATCGTATTTTGAATAATCCATTATATTATAACATTTTATCTTCATTTCTCGTACAACTAAGAACCCGTCATGGGTTGTGCGACCCTTAAAGTAACTAGTATCATATATATTTTACACAAATCGACGTCTGCGTTCATTTATGCTTTTGTTTTTTCTAGGCTCATTCGCTAATTAACATCTTGTTAAATATGTAGTAAACTAAAGTCACTAATGCACGCATACTCAATACAAAAGGACAAGAAGTGTTAGTACTTATTAAATCACACCCCCTCATATCTAGTACTTGTTTATAAGTATTGAAACATTACATTCTAAATTCGGAAAACATTTGAAGACAGATGCGAGTATTTCGAAGCTTTGCTGCAGAATACATCTTATATATAGCTATGGGGGTACTTATTGAATTACCATATATATTTTCTTGTAGATATGTGATGATAACGATTTCTTGGCCCGTAGCCAGTATGTTGATTCATGAAAATGATTACCGTTGCCAACTTGCTTTGGAGTGTGACCTATAACCTGGTACACAAGCATGACGATGGATATCATATATGAGAATCCTGAATTTTTATTTATAGAATCCTGTCAACCGTGTTAGAACAGTAACCGAGATTTGTTGTGAAAGTTAACATCAGGATGAAGTTATTTAATTTTGATAGAAAAAAGTTCAAATGGAAACTCAAATTTGACTGCAAACGTGAGGATTGCTGAGATCGTGCCATGTGATATATTCATTCTGAATAATCATGTGTTATTCAGAGTGAATAAGACAGCACAATACATGATTATTCAGAGTGAATATGCCATGTGTCGCTAGTTACTTTGTATGTATGTAGGATTAGGTTCACGTGAGGCAAAACTATTGCTGTGAGATCCATGGGACGAAGATTTTACACTTAAAACTTCACATCAAAACACTATGAAGGTAAAAGAAAATTCGAACTTTGACAGCAAAACACTATGAAAGTAAAAAAATTCGAACTTTCACATCAAAAACACTGTGAAGTTTCAAGTGTAATATCTTCACAGTAAAACTTGGTCTCATGTGAACCAAAGTATATATATATATATATATATATATATAGAGAGAGAGAGAGAGAGAGGAGTAAAATTCATTTACAAACCAAAAAAAGAGTAATAACCATAAAAACTCGTAGTTTCATAGCTTAAATTAACGAACACTTTTGTGGAGTTGTTTAATACGATGCAAATGATTCATATAATTCATTTTTTGATGTTCTTCTTTTGTAATAGTTGACAAGATTTCAAAGGATTAACAAATTAAAATATGTGAAACAGTTTCATAAGGATGAAAAAAATGTATGAAACCTTTTCATTTTTACATAAAAAACACCGAAATATGACAATTTCATCTCAAATGAATTATGTGAAACATTTGCACAAGTTTTCGTTAATTTAAGTCAAATACCCATCGGTTTGTACTCTTTTTTTGGTTTCTAAATGAACTTCCCTATATATATATATATATATATATATATATATATATATAGAGAGAGAGAGAGAGAGAGGAAAGTTTAAATGTGAACTCAATTTCGGTTGTGAACATGAGGACCATTAAAATCGTGCCACGTGGCATAGTCAGTTTGAATATCATGTTTTATTTAAACTGAATAACGTTGCATTCAGTGTTTCAATTTTATTCAGTTTGAATAAAACTAAATGCAGTATTATTCAGTTTGAATAACACATGAATATTCAAACTGAATATGCCACGTGGTGCACTCTCGGCTGTCCTCTCGTTCACGATGAAAGATGAGTTCACATTTGAATCTGACACTATAGCGCCACGTGGTGCACTCTCGGATGTCCTCTCGTTCACGATGAAATATGAGTTCACATTGGAATCCGACACTATAGCGTGTCACGTATAGAAACTCAAATTTGATTACGAACATGAGAACAACCGATAGCGTGTCATGTATCCTATTCGGCTCATATTCAATGTAAATAATCCAACATTATTGAGTATGAATACCATATTATTCACCTTGAATAATACGTAATAGTCGGTATGAATCAGATTGAATATGCTACATGGTGTATTCTCGATTGTCCTCACGATCGCAATGAAAAATGAGTTTCCATTTGAACTTTCCTCTCTCTGTCTCTCTCTCTCTCTATATATATGTGTGTGTGCGCGTGCGCGTGTGTGTGCAAACTCATGTATATATAGTTAATTGAAGCAATTTTACTCATTCTTAATCTACGCTCAACATATCAAAATCTGTTCATTTGGGGTGTTTACCTTAGGTTCATGGCTTGAGGTGATTCTCTTTTCTTCTCGGGTTGTGGTTGGCTTAGTTGGAGGTCGATGGGTGCCTGTAAGTTGTTATCAATGCTTAAGGAATAAGAGAAGTTTCTTTTTGGTTCATCCAACATCCATACTCTACAATGCATAGATCATCTTAGTTGATGAGCTTGCAAGTAGGCTTAGTTATTGAACCTCATGATACAGCTGCATATTCTCAGTAGTAATATGAATATAATTAATATGTTGATTTAGGTTAAGGTGAGTACCTTCTTCTGCAATTCTACAGTCTCTTCTTTCAAGAGGGTTACTTGCTTATGCAGTTCTTCATTTTCTTGATCAACAAGACTCCCCTGCAATAGTGTTAGTTAAAGTATGTAAGTAACTTCATGCATAATCTAAGGGAGCTAGTTGTACTACTTTTGTACCTTCAGGTGTAGTTCTTTGATTTCATTTTTGAAAACTTCCTCCTGCAACAAGGTAAGTGTGCTTAATTAGCGTCGTTGATATATTGTTCCGATTGATGAATTGATACATCGAGAAATGTTGGAAACGTAACTTTTACCTTATTCTTCCTGACCGTTTTTAGAGTAGTTTCCAATTGGTATTCCAGTTTTTGCAAATTTTCTGCATTCAAGCTTGCAAGTTCTTCTCCCAATAGTTGCCTGTTAGTACAAACAATTGTGCACTATTTAAATAAATTGATCTTCTCTCTCTCTCTCTCTCTCTCTCTCTCTCTCTCTCTCTCTCTCTTCATAATATATATATATATATATATATAGGGGTCGTATCCGTTACAAACCACCTAGATTGTGCAAACTATACAAACCAATCTCAACCATACATTTACATGATCAATGGTGTAGATTAATTAGGTTCCTAAATTCTCTCAACCACATTTTAAAAAAACTGCCTAAAAATTAGGGATACACAAAATCAATGGAAATAAATAGAAAATCAATGGTTAAGATTAGGTTTGTATAGTTTGCACAATCTAGGTGGTTTGCAACGGATACTTCCCCTATATATATAGTAGAAGAGAAGTGATTTCTACCACTCATCCGGTCAATAAAGGCGGCTTTGACCGGGTCCCCTCCTTTAATAATCTCTACCCTCCCATGAATCACGTCAATCCCACGTGGTCGTGTCCACTGTAACCGATCAAAGCCACCTGTATTGACCGGATGAGTGGTGGAGATCACTTCTCTACTTCTCATTTTTTTAGCACTTCTCATTTGAACCTAATACTATATATATATATATATATATAGGGGTGGGTTCAAATACAAACCACCCTTTCGTTGTGAACGTGAGGACAGCCCAGAGCGCGACACGTGGCAATCTGAAACGGCGGGTCAAGTCATATTCAGTCTGAATAAAACTGCATGTTAGTGTTATTCATACTGAATAACGCTTGACCCGCGGATGACCCGCGGCTGACCCGCCCGCGTCCAATTGCATCAGAGTGCATGTTAGTGTTATTCAGTCTGAATAACGCTTTATTCAGTCTGAATAACTAAGTCGAAATTTTTTTAAATTGCCACGTGTCGCGCTCTCGTTTGTCCTCACGTTCACAATGAAAAGGTGGTTTGCAATTGAACTTTCACCTATATATATATATATATATATTATATATAGGGGTGGGTTCAAATGTGAACCACTTTTTGGTTGTGAACGTGAGGACTGCTCAGGGCGCGCCACGTGGTAATCTGAAATTTCCTCGACTAAGCTTATGCATACTGCATAACGCTATCATTCAGACTGAATAAAGCATTATGCAGTATGCATAAGGCTTGATCGCATTCGATGGAATAATCCGTTAGAATTGTTTTTTATTAACTCAAAATAATTCGTTATAATTATGTTCCTATAGAATTATCCGTTGGATATTAGCTATAAAAATAAAAAATAGTTTATCATTAATTTTAAAATTTTGAATCATATAAATGATTTAAAAAGCTATTGTTGAAAATAAATATCATAGATTTATTCGAACGGAAAAATATACGTTTTGATTGTTCGATAAGCGCAATAATATCACCGCTCACTTATCTTGTGTTTAGTAGTGGGGATTGTATTGTAATTAACTCTTTATTGCTTTTAGACAGCTTAGGTTTCATACTTTCATGGTTTATTTGTAACTTTCTTCATTGTTGAGGGTCTATTTTGTAACTATGAGATATTTCCCTATAAATCGAAAGTTCCTTTCTATTTTAGTTATGAATCCTAATATTTTATTACATCAACAGTTTTTCATCAAAAAGAATTCTCTCTGCCTTGGAATATTCATCATCATCATCATCATCAACATTCTCTTTGATTTCTTTACAATCATTGTTGATTTGGATTCTTATCTCACCATCTCTACCACATGAAGTGAAGGGACTCACATATTTAATTGCAAACTTTTCATAAACATGACGATTATATGATCATGGGAATAGTGGAGATAAACCTTTTGTTATATGGATCATGGGAATAGTGGAGATAGTGGATAATTGGTTAAGGTAGCCGACTAAGGTTAGTGTAGAAGGTCTTATAACTTTCTTTTGCATTAATTGTCTTGTTTTTCTCTTTAAAGGGTTTTGAAACGACGCGTTACACATAGATAATTAAATTTATGTACTTGAAGTGGATTATTAGGCAACCATTGATAAACAAAATGAAGATATGTTTGGGATTGAGTTTTGAAACTCCTTATTGACTTATTGGTTTTTCGAAGAAGTCAATAAGTTAATAAGCATGTTTGGGTATTGTAAATAGAGATGGCCAAAAATCGGTCCCGGGCCGGTTATAACCAGTTAGGGATCGGTTCGGTTAAAAATAGTAGTCGGCCATAACCGGTTAAGGCGTAACCGGTTACGGTTCGGTTACGGTTAAGGGGTCCAGGGGTCTTAACTGTTTAAGCTTAAAAGTTAACCGGTTAACCTCGACCGTTATAACCGGTTACGTAACCGGTTAAGGATCAGTTAAGGCTATTCTTTTATTTTTATTTTTTTTAAACTTCATAAATTATTTAAACATTTAAAATTTAAAATAGAGGAGAGCTGAGAGAGTTAAACTTGCGAGAAACAAATAAGAGTCAAAACTTGAGAACACGAAATCACAAATTATAGCGAAAATTTTGCGTTTTTCGTAAGTTTGGTAACTTGGTATTCAACCCAAACACCACACAACTTATTTATAGGGTATATGGGGGTAAAAAGGTCAAACAAATGTTCAAAAATGAAGCCAAATGGCTCCTAACAGCTATAATAACATATATAAAACGACTATTTTTTTTATTAAATCGGTCCCGGTTATAACCGGTCCCGGTTCGGTTACGTAACCGGTTCCGCTTTAGTTATAATCGGTTATGAGAAAAATGTCAAAAACCTTAACTGATCAGATTAACCGGTCTCTTAACCGGTTATGAATCAGTTCGGTTATAACCGGTTCAGTTATCGGTTAACCGACCGGGCCGGTTATAACCGTTTGGGTTTGACCATCTCTATTTGTAAAAGCACTTTTAAAACTCCATTTTGAGAAGGCATGAAATGGAGTTTTTGAAAAGTAGCTCCTACCTAACTTATTGACTTATTAACAGAAACACTTCTCAAAAAGTTGAAAAACACCACAACTTATTGACTTATTAACACAAACCCTTCTCAAAAAGTTGATAAGTGTTAACCCAAACACCACAACTTATTGACTTATTAATACAAACTCTTCTCAAAAAGTTGATAAGCTAACCCAAAAACATTTTTTTTTTAAAACTCTTTTTTCCACCACCATAAGTCAATAAACACTTTTGGTCAAAAGCATTTTTGAACCTCAAAAAGCAATCCCAATTACGACTCTTCTAACCCTTTGAAAGTAAAAGGTTTTGCCACGTGTCCTCATGCATTGCTAATGCTCGCTCTTGAGTGGGGCAATACCCGTTCTTTATTCTAACAGTTTTCTAATTCTACTAGCTATCATCAACGATTTATCCATTTGGCTTAGATTTTTATAAATGAAATGAGCATACCTGTGGCTTTGTTGCAAGTATTCTAGTTGTTTCCTCAACCGAGCTGCTTCATGTTCCCAAAACTAGTAATGGAGGAAGAACTTTTTTTGAGTATCTTTTATGAAACATAATTGATATAATTCGATTAATGTAGTAAGGCTCAAATCTAAAAGATATTCATCAAATATGACATTTTAGTGGCATCAGAGAAAACAAATCAAAATCCCAAAAGAGATTGGGTCTGGATCTTAAGATAGATCCAAATCATGCTATTTATCATATGGTCTTTTAAGGATATTAATGATACGTATTCTTTCTAGAATCCAAAATATAGCTTATAATTCAATAATAAAAACTAGAATGGAATGTTTATCGTAAGAGTTATTATTATTAGTATTGGCCCAAGAGTACAATGTGTTAGACCCTACTTTGAGGTTGTGAAGAAGTCAAGGGTCTATCCTGTATTTTCCTTTATCTAGTATTTGCTTTAGTTTATGTTTGCCCTCTTTTGTAAAGAGTCATAGACTCTAAGGGCTTGTCTTGTAATTTCCATATACCTAGTGCTATATAAACAATACTATAGCCTAGGGTTTTGTGTAGATGTTGGTAGCCTACTTTTGTTAAGAAGCAATCCCAAGATATTCTCTAGTTATTCATATTGTCTTCTACATCCTTTCACCAACATTCTCACCATTATTGTTCATCAATGCTTAATCATTAGCTTTAGTTTCTCTCCATCTTTCATTCTCATTCTATTTGGGACTCACATTTGGTATCAGAGCAACACCTTTGGTGGATTTCTTGGAGTTTTTAGCTTATTTGAAATAGTTTGAAAAGTTTTTGAAAAACTTGGTTTTACCAACTTTTGCTCACTTTGAGCCTCAAATCCACTCCATTCTTATTGTTTTTAAGTGATAAGTGTTTTCAAAAGGTTTTTGCACTTGTTTTGCACAAATTGGAGCATTTTTCACTGATTCAAAAAGTGGTTTTTGATGATTTTTAGCTGTTTTTCGGAGCTCCTGGTCACCTTTCCCGAATCGGGTATTTTGAACTGATTCATCAGCTCGAAACCCGAATCGGGTAAGTGTACCATACCCGATCCGGGAATTACACGTTGCCCAATCAGGAAAACCTCGGTTTCCCGAATCGGGTAACGGGTTACCCGAACCGGGTTTTGCTCAAATTTGTCCAATTCGGGTTTTCCACTTACCCGAATCGGGACTACTGTTCACCAATTCGGGTTTTACCAAAACCCGAATCGGGTTTCTTGGCCAGATCCAAATCGGGAATCTCACGATCCCGAATTGTGTCTCGCACTCTTTGACCCGGAAATCTTCAATTTTCGCGTCAAATCCGATACTTAGCCATTTTTCTAAACGCAAAATTTTTCAAGGCTAACTGTGTCACGAGTGCTCGCCCGAACAGTCTTTTCGAAAACTTTTTCAAAACCAAGTCATCCACTCGAAGGGGATCTTTATTGTGAGGATATGATGTCGAGGGAAATTGTCAGCATGGGGTCTGAGTCACGACCCCCAGTGCTCGTCATGGGAGAATATGCTCAATGGAAGCTTAGGATGATCCATTTTCTCGATCAGCTTGATAGGAACCTGATGAAATCAATCAGGGAAGGTCCAGTAAGACCTACAGTCACCGTTGCAGAAGTACCGGAAACCGACACCTGCCCGCTCCTACCCTCATACACAGTGGAAAAACCGTACCACTTGTACAACCAAGAACAACGTGCACGTCATGAGATTGACAAACGTGCAATGTCTCTTCTCATCATGTCTCTCCCAAACGACATGTATTCCGCGTCGACAGCTTCGACAATGCTAGGGATATCTGGAATGAAATTGAACAGCAAATGCAAGGGGGAGACACTGCTTCCGAATTCCAAAAGGAATCTGCCATGAATGCCTACGAAGGGTTTCATGCGAGAGAAGGTGAACAGTTGCACGACTCATACCAACGCTTGAACTCCCTAGTCAACGATCTTCGTCGACTAAAGGTTGAGAAGTCGCGTTACGAGGTGAACGTGAAGTTCTTGAAGAACTTAAACCCTGAATGGCGAAACTTGGCCATTAACATCCAGTTGAGTAGGAACCTTGGTCACATGGGACTTCATGACCTGTTCAGTATGATGGTTCAACATGAGGAATACATCACCGGCAACAAACCAAGGAAAGCAATTGACCCTCTTGCACTGGCAGCCGTGCACCATGGAGGATCAAACTTACCGGTGAATCCCTACCCGGAAGATCACTACCAAGACTACCACTATGATGTGAGCCCAGACTACTATCAACACAGTGACAACTTTAATGATCCGACGATCATCACGGTCACTGATGAGGAACTGCACAACATGAATGAGTCCCTTGCATTGATCTCACACAAAATGCAACGATTAACTGCTAATCGGGGATTCAACCGTTCTAGCTCTCATGGTGGAAACCGCTTTGGTCCGGGAAGAAGTGGACATCAGTCATTTGATCAAGGAAGAGGTCACTACTCACAAGGAGGGAGGTATCAGTCATCTGATCGCGGAAGAGGTGGTCGTGGAAAATTCGGGAACAACTTCAGACGTGACAACACGTATTTGGACTACCAAGAAAGCTCGGGAAATGGAAACAACTACCAGGGATCTGGATACAATCAGCATAGTTCAAACTACAACCATCAAGGCAGTAGATACGGACAAACCTTCTCGGGGCAAGGTCATGAAGGAAAGAACGGTGCTGGATATGATGATGGAAGGTTTAATCATCATTCAGGAAGCTTTGAACAAGGAAGGATCGGTGGAGCAGATCAACACAATCATGGTGGAAACTTCAATGGCGGAAGTCACCCCAAGCAACCTCCACATGGCAAGGGTGTTCAGATCAGTGAACAGCAGTCGGGAACAAGCAGTACTCAAGTCCAGAATCCTCAACCCATGTCATCATCACAAGGAAAGTCTAATGGACACGGGCCTACCTGCTTCAAGTGCGGGGCACCTGGCCATTATGCAAAAGAATGCAAAGCGGTGTACAAGGATGCCGCTTACTTTGAAAAGAAGGCCGCTCTTATGAGAAAGAAAGAGAAGGGCGTGGCCTTGCTAGTTGATGAAGAAAACTGGGTTTGCGAGGAGGAGAGTTCAGATGAGGAGGATCATATGGTCGGTGGACCGTGTTTGATGGCTGACTTCGAGGCGCCGGACAGTAGCAACACCGAAGTGGTCGACTTTGATGCTGAAACCGGCCTGCAATACAACAACGAAGCTTTCGAGGTATCCTCTACTCCCGATATATCTGATTGCACATCCATGTTGGAATCTAAAATTTGTGCACTTGAGAATGAACTCCAAACGGAGAGAATTCTCGTCACAAAATTCAGAACCGACAGTGCGGTGTATAAGAGCTCCTATGAGGACTTGTTAATTAGCTATAATAGTGAAACTCTAGAGTCTAGCATCAGAGAAACCTATCTTGTGAACAAACTGTTGTCCCTTAACACATCTCATGACGAACTGAAAAGTAGTCATGGAGAACTCGAGCTCAAATTTAAATTGCTTTCGGAAGAAAGAACCAAACTGTTTTCAAAAATCAAAGAGCTTGAAGACAACAATCTCAAGAGGGGTCAATCTGAACAGACTCTGCATATTCTCACTGCTCATGCCAATAATAATCCTTTCTATCATGCTAAACCTGGTCTAGGACACTCAGATAAGAACATCCTAGATAAAGCACCGTCACATCTGTACACCTTTGAAAACATGTCTGCATCCAAGCCCAAGCCTGATTTTGTAGGAGGACTCACCACTGAGGAATTTGTTAGACAGTCTGTGACCTTTAGTGAAGTAATTAACGGAGAAGTCATAACTAGGACTACCAGTCTGTCTGATAATGCCTCCATTAGTCCTCCCACCAGTCCCACTCCCATAGGACCTATCTTCACTCCAGCTAAGGACCCTAGGAATACCAAATCAGACTGGGAAAGTATCAAAGCCAGAACTCCTAAGGTAGCGATGCCTCCCATAGACTATTCCGACCTGAACTCAAGCTATGACTCTAGGGAGATGGAATTATCAGAGGACGTCTTAGTTATCCCCCCAAAGGATGTTTCCGCAACTAAGAGTCCGGACCTAGTCAAGCTGGAGAAGGAGATTTTTGAGCTTAGGTTGAAGGCCATGGACTTAGATGCCTGTCAACATCAGATTCTTAATCTAAGAGCGATTGTCTCGGAAAAGGACACGTTGGTTCTCACACTCGAAAAGGACCTTCTTGAGGCTAACGCTGAGAGAATTAGGCTCTCTTCTGAGTGTGAAACTGCAACCTCTTCTTTCACTATCTTCAAAACGAAGGTTGCAGATCTTCAAACTCGGTACATCCTCACAGACATTCACCTTGATTTAACAAAAGAAATTTTTCATGAAGAGAGGATTAAGTATCGCCAATCTTTAAACAACCAACTCGTGTCTAATTCCCTTTTGAAAAAGAAAGTCATGAATTTTGAAAACTTTTACTCTTTGGATTTAGATGATGATATGACTTATCCCGTGCTTAACCATAGTTTAGCCAATCCTAGGCCCAAACCTGTCTTAGATTCAAATGTTGAGTATGGTGTTAAGATCTTCTTAGATGAAGGGGATGATCCTTCCGGGTTCTTTCCCAAGAAAAAGGTAAGCGTTCCTTCCAAACCCGATGAGTCCGCTGTGACACCTGCATCCAGTTCTGAGATAAACAAACCCGCGGGTGAAAAATGTGTTGGTACTGACAAAGGGAAGTCAGTTAAGCCTCACGCACCCAAAGGTCCCCAGAACAAGAATTCCAAGTCTACTGATGCTTGTGTTTCAACCAAACCCATAAAAAGTCTTGAGCTCAATTCAAGCTCCTTTGAAGTGGGTGAGAACTCTCGGGCCAAACCTAATCAGAAACAACCTTTCAATTCCACAAAACCTAATTTTCAAAAACCGTCATCTGGAAAAGGTGGCAAATCCATTTCACACAAACCGTCCTCTAACTCACACATTGCTTCTAATGCAGTTGGGAGGAAAGAAGATGGTGGACAGAATGTGAAGCCACCAAGAAAGGATCAAGGAAGGAACAACCCCTTTTCTGCTTTCCCTAAGTGGCGTGGTCCTAACCATGCGGGTCTAGGCCATGCCCCACCTAGTGTAGGATTTGATTCAAACTTGTCTGTAACCCGTAATGGGAATTTGAACAATGTTTTTGCTACTTTTAGGAATGACATGTGCACTATGTTTGATAATCTCTTGCGCTTTGGTGTGGCTAGTTCTTTAAATGCTCATGATTTGAATGCCAAGTCTCATAAGAGACGAAGGAGGCGAAGAAGAAATTCTAAAATCTCCTCCTCAGTACAGTCCCCTATGCCTAAGGAGCAATCCGAAAAGGAGACTGCACCGAGTGTTTTAACTGCTTCATCTAACCCTAAGGAACCCATTGGGCAATGGGTCCCTAAACAAGCTTAATCCTTTTGCAGGTCAGTCATGTGTGGTACATAGATTCAGGAGCCCATCGACACATGACTGGTCATCGGTCCTTCCTTTTTGACTTCGTTGAAAAGTTTGAGGGATACGTCAAGATGGCTGATTCAAGACCGAAAAGGATAGAGGGGTATGGAAGCATCACAGATGGGAAGTATATAATCAAGCAGGTGAGGTATGTGAGGGGTTTGGCATACAACATGTTTAGTTCAAGCCAATTTTGTGACAATGGCTACTGGTGCAAGCAATTCATGTACGGAGCTACTGTGAACACAGAAGATGAGGATCCCGTTCTAGTTGCACGCAGAACTGGGAATCTGTACACCACCGTCTTCAGATGCATTCCCCAATCACATCCTCAGTTTGAAGATCTTTTAAAACCAGACAACAAAATCTGTTTGCTCGCGAAAGCTACCAAGGCGGACAGTTGGTTATGGCATCAACGGCTATGTCATCAGAACTTCAAAGACATGAACAAGCTGGTTTCACGAGGCTTGGTCAGTGGACTTCCTGAGACACGCCTCTCCAAGGACACACTTTGTCCTGCA
This sequence comes from Centaurea solstitialis, assembly GCA_030169165.1. Lineage (NCBI taxonomy): Eukaryota > Viridiplantae > Streptophyta > Magnoliopsida > Asterales > Asteraceae > Centaurea > Centaurea solstitialis. The sequence continues at coordinate 39,184,521 of CM058041.1, read as the reverse complement.
TGTGCGTTAGGAAAAATGAAGAGAAGTTCCCATCCTCCCAAGATGGAAACTAATTGTCGAAGTCCACTCGACATGATACACATGGATCTATGTGGGCCGATGAGAATTGAAAGTCTAGCAAGAAAGAAATACATGCTAGTCATGGTTGACGAATTCTCTCGGTTCACTTGGCTTGAATTTCTTCGTGCCAAATCTGATGCTGCGGATCGGATCATTGCCTTCATCAAAAGGATCCAAGTTTCCTTGAATCTAAAGGTGAAGAAGTTGAGGAGCGACAACGGAACCGAGTTTCGCAACTCTAAGTTGCAATCATTCCTTGAACATGTGGGGATCTCTCACAACTTCGCCGCCGTGCGTACCCCTCAACAAAACGGGGTAGTGGAAAGGAAGAATCGGACGTTAGTCGAGGCAGCAAGATCCATGATGGCTCATTCCGGCGTTCCGAAATCATTTTGGGCCGAAGCAGTAGCAACAGCTTGCTACACGCAAAACCGCACTCTCATCATCAAGCGAACCGGAAAGACAGCTTATGAGATGATCGAGAAGCGCAAGCCGGACATCAAGCATCTACGGGTATTTGGTTGTAAGTGTTATATTCTGAATGACCGGGACGATTTGGGAAAGTTTGATCCCAAGGCTGATGAGTCTATCTTCATAGGATACTCACCACACTCAAAGGCTTATCGGGTTTACAACAAACGATCCCAAACCATCCTGGAAAGTACCAATGTAGATTTTTCTGAAACCGAAACTCTCTCTGATGCTAGCTCTAGTAATCCTGATGCTATTCTACCTGACATGCCTAATGCACCACCGAGCACAGATTTTAGACCTAACACCTTTGATTCAGATTTTATAGATCCTTCAGACTATGATTTGCCGATCTTAACTGGTCCAATCATCGTACCTGCTGCACCTGGAAACTCCACGACGTCTGTATCGTCCGATGCTTTCGTGACGGAAAGCACATCTGAGGCTACTACTTCCGCTCAGAATACGACTACAGAACCAGTGGTCTCACCACCTCAGAATTCATCTAACGAGCAACCTTCAGAAGCTTCACAAGAACCCGTTGTAGCACAAAATTCCACACCTGTTCGTGCTCCGGTCGCTGAAGCTGCTCCGCAACCATCTCCAAGCACATCTCTAAGATCGTATGCTCAAGTGGTTCGGGAGCCCAGACTGGAAGTTGGTCTGAATATTGAGCCACTGAGAAGGAATGCAGGTAGTCCTTCCGGAGGAATCCAGTCAAGCAACTTTGTCGTGCAAGATGAGAACGACGGAACGAACAACCGAGAGTCCTATGTCACTCTTCCTCACTCAAGAAAGTGGTCAAGAAGTCATCCTCCATCCCAGATCATCGGGAGTCCATCTCGGAATGTCCAAACTAGATCATCAAAGAAATCTGATAACTTAGGTCTCTTCGCCTGTTTCTTAAGCGAATTTGAGCCATCTGAAATCGATCAAGCTCTGTCAGACCCGGACTGGGTAAGAGCCATGCAAGATGAATTGGCAGAGTTTGAAAGGAACAAGGTTTGGCGCCTGGTAAAACGACCATGGGGGAAGTCCATCATCGGCTTAAAATGGATTTTCCGGAAAAAAAGGATGAAAACAACCTTGTTATTCGCAACAAGGCTCGTTTGGTCGCCAAGGGATTTCGCCAACAAGAGGGTATCGATTACGACGAGACGTTTGCGCCGGTTGCAAGAATAGAAGCCATACGGATCTTTCTCGCGTACGCCGCCCACAAGAATATGATGGTTTACCAAATGGACGTCAAGTGTGCGTTCCTGAACGGTGTCCTTCGTGAGGAGGTGTATGTTGAACAACCCGAGGGGTTTGTAGATCCGAGGTTTCCAGACCATGTCTACGCGTTAGACAAGGCACTTTATGGTCTCAAACAAGCTCCACGAGCATGGTATGAAACTCTTACTATCTATCTGCTAGGAGCTGGCTACAAGAAAGGTACAATCGACCCTACCTTATTCCTTCGTAAAACAGGTGATGATTTAATCATTGTACAGATATACGTGGATGACATCATCTTTGCATCTACAAAGCCTGAGTTGTGCACAGAGTTTGAGCACACTATGAAATCACAATTTCAGATGAGTATGATGGGTGAACTGACATTCTTTTTGGGACTTCAAGTCCGTCAGTGCCCTGAAGGCATTTTCATAAACCAATCAAAATATGTTCACGATTTATTAAAACGTTTTGATGTGGTTGGCTCAAACTCTGCTGCTACACCAATGTCCAGATCATTTCAAATGGACGCCGACTTGTCTGGCAAGCCGGTTGATCTAAAGAAATATCGGGCCATGATTGGTTCTTTGCTATACCTCACGGCCAGTAGACCTGACATTGTATTCTCCACGGGTGTCTGTGCTCGTTATCAGTGCGACCCGCGTGATTCACACCTTAAGGCTGTGAAGAGAATCCTTAGGTACCTGAAGGGCACGCCAGACTTTGGCCTTTGGTACCCAAAGGGTTCTAGTTTTGAGCTAATTGGCTACACAGATTCTGATCATGCAGGTTGCAAGTTGGACAGGAAGAGCACATCCGGAGCATGCCAATTCCTCGGGGAGAAGTTAGTAAGTTGGTCGTCACGCAAACAGAACTGTGTGTCACTTTCCACGGCCGAAGCTGAATACATTGCGGCCGCGTGTTGTTGCTCACAAGTTCTATGGATGAAAACCCAACTGGCGGACTTCGGATACACCATGAACCGGATCCCAATCTACTGCGACTCTCAAAGTGCCATTCTGATTACCGCAAATCCAGTACAGCACTCCAAAACGAAGCATATCGACATCCGATACCACTTCATCAAGGATCATGTCGAAAAAGGTAACATTGAACTGTATTTTGTGGAAAGTGACCTTCAGCTTGCTGATCTGTTCACTAAGGCCTTTGATGAGAAACGCCATTACTTCCTTCTAAGCAAGTTAGGAATGTTAGACCTCCCGCCTAAGGTCTAGGGGGGGCTGGGGATCTGTTAGGATGCATGTATGTAGGGGGAGGCTTGCATTTATATATAACATCTTTCGAGGGGAGGTGTCTGTATAATCATATGTTTGTTTGTGCTAATGTTCTCGGATCCACACTTCAATGGATACCATCCTGGTCTTTGTTTTGTAGGTGTGGACATTCACAACGACTTCTGGTTAAATCAGATCAGGACTCGCGCAAAATCCGATACCGGGGTTACACAGTTAATACCCGATGAAAGCATATCCAGGTTAGTCATTACGTTGAGGTCTAGGGACTGAACTTGTGCATTTTCATGAACCTGCAAGTTCAGGGGGTGGATGTGGCAAGTTTCTGAACTTTCATGTTCGGGGACTAAACCTGCCATTTCCTGATACTTAGGTTCAGGGTCTATTTTGTAAAACTTTTAAAACTCAAGTTCAGGGACTCGTTTTGCAACTTTCGCGAAACTTGTAGTCCAAGGGGTGTTTGTGCCATTTCCGAAAGTTGAGAGTGAAAAGGGGTACACTTATCCTTAAACTGATAAGTTGACTTCCATATTATAAAAAGAAAATTTGTTTTCTTTCTCTTTACATTTTACAAACAAAATCAGAGTTTTCAAATTTCTCTCTCAACTCTCTTCGAACCGCCAAACACAACCGTCCCGCTTCCGGTCACTTTTCCGGCGATCCCGACCTCCGTTCTTCGATCCGACTACTTCCAGACGATCACGGTAAGATTTCGGACACAATGGTATAAGCTTTAACATGTATCCATTACGTTTTCTTAGCCGAATCGAAGCCTAAATCTTCTTGGATAAACCCGAAACCCAAACTCTTTGGAATGGGTTTTCGGGACGTCCAATCGGTCGTTTGATGCTTAGAAACTAGTCTAGAACTGTTTTAAATCATAATGTACTAGTTTATTTGTTCATAGATCGTGCTTTTGAGCCGATTTGGGCCTGTTGAAGTCGAACAGTCGGCGTCTGTTCTTGAAACCCGAATCGGGTATTCATAATACCCGAATCGGGTATCTTGAATGCCTTCGAATATTCATAAATCCCGATTCGGGGTTCTTGAATGTTCTTGTTGATTCGTAGTCCCGATTCGGGAAACCTAATAACCCGATTCGGGTATTCGGGTTTCCCGCATCGATCCTTCGTGGAACCCTTGTTCTCATGTTTTTCAAAATCCCGATCCGGGAAACATGGATAACCCGATTCGGGTATCCGAGTTTCCCGCATCCATCTTGAGGGTGGACTTTTTGAACTTGTTTTCAAAATCTCTAAGTGTTTTTATCATCTTTACCGATTCGGGTATACTCAAAACCCGAATCGGGTTTCTATAGGAAATCCAAAAATTTTTTCTAAGATACACTCTCTTTACCGATTCGGGTATACACCATTCCCGAATCGGGTTTCTTGAGGAAATACTCATCTCAAATGATCTCAATTCCCGACTCGGGAAACTGAGTAACCCGATTCGGGTACTCGTGTTTCTCGACTCGCTTTGAGTCGAGGTCATGCCAAAATTTATACAAGTGTTTGAACTTAGTTGGACTCGAGTGTTGTCTTACCCGATTCGGGTTTGACACATTCCCGGTTCGGGTTTTGCCAAAACCCGAATCGGGTTTGGTACACATGAGTTTTCCAATTTTTCTCAAACACTTAGTGGTCCAGAATTGTACTAACTTGTTAAATCTTTCTCTGTTGACAGAAATGGCTCTTCGCAATGCTGCTGATCGCGAGTTGATCACCGATGCCGATCTGAAGCCGATTACTCAGAACAATGAGTACGTTGATCTGAACAACTTCCCGGCCCAAGAACCGGTAATCTTGGAGATTCTGAAGGTGCACCCCATTGCCTACGCTCTTGAGGCCACTGCTGAGGTGCCGATGATCTATCTTCAACAATTCTGGCACACGTCCAGAATTGTTCACCATGCTGGAGGCCGTACTCTCGTTGGCCGCGTGGATCAGACGGAGATGTCCGTCACCCTTGCTGATTTCCGCCGCATCTTGCACCTTCCGGCGAACTCCGTTGAGGCTCCCTTTGAGCCATCGTCGAGACATCGATCCTGTTCAGCGAGATCCTTGCCATCGGTGTCATGGCAAATCCTGGTCAGAAGCTCAATGGCATATCTCAGGTGATGACCAACATGCTGCCACCTCTATGGGCGACTCTGTTCAACATCTTGAACAGATGTTTATCTGCCAAAGTCAAGGGCTCAGAAAGAGCCTCGACTAATCTGTGGCATATCATCCACTCAGTGATCTACGGGCGACGGATCGACTACGCTGCCCAGCTGTGGATTGACGTGACTCGGGATGTCGACCACAACGACCAGCGCACCAAGCATTCATCCATCCCGTGGATGAGATTCTTTGCCTTGATGATACGCGACCACATGAGCCGGCATCCAGAAGTCGACCGCAGATCTCGCCACCTGACCTTCAAGTGCAAGCAGATCACCAGATCCAAGACTCGGGAACTCAAACCCGGTCAAGAGGAAATGCCGATACCTCGCCATGTGTTGGCCACCGCGGATAGGGAAGCAGTGAGTGTAGGATTATATAGGGCGTCCATAGGTCTAGGAGACACGTCCACGGACTCCTCAGAGCCGAGGAGCCCTGCCCAGGACGTGCAAGCCGTCCAACAGTCGGCTCGGGCCTTAGGTGCCGAGCCCCGGGGTGCCACTGGGGTGCCTCCGGATCGGGTGTGGTTCGAGTGGACGTAAGGGGGTCGCCGGGTAGAGTAGTCGGTACTTCCGCGGTTCCACATGTGCCACAGGTCGGTCCGAGCGCGCTTTACCAACAGGTGCGTCAAGCGAGAGGTCGTCGCACGCGTCGCGAGTTGATAGACGAGCAATCTGACGAGTACTACATTCGCGCCAGAACAAAGAGGTACACCGGCGCTCAGAGGTACTCGCCGCCTTCCCCATACCAGTCTGACGAACCGGAGCAGCCTGTGGCACTATCACCAGAGGTACAGGGTGGGGACGTGGAAGCTTCCCCACAAGAACAAGCACACGTCCCTTCGCCTCCTCAAACCGACGCTGCTCCCGGGCCAGAAGGAGACCCAGAAGGTGAACCCTCCTGAGACGATTCCGGCGATGCATCCGGCCGTGACGAAGGCCGTGACGAGTCCTCCTCCGAGCACACTCCATCCAACCGCGAGGTTGTTGATGTTGAGGCCACCGAGTCCGAACAAGTGGACTTCGATGATAGTTCTTCTGAGGAGGTGGACAACCTCAAGAGCGGGAAGGCTCTTAGAGATGAAGATGAAGAAACTTCCTCTTTCAACGGAGACGACTCCGTTGACATCCTCAGGCAAGATGATGCTGACTCAGACGGCCGGACTGAAGGTCGTGATGGTGATGAAGAAGTGGAAATGGCAGTGGAGAGACAAGGTGATGAAGACCTTGAGGGCGTAGGTGAGGGTAAAAGAAAAGAGACCGTCGACGAAGAGGTCCAATTAGACGAAGAGTGGCTAAGGATAGAAGAACAGGGAGGAGAAGAAGAACCCGCTAGGATAGACACCTTAGGACTCCCATCTACCTCGAGTCACTCCCCCACAGAGGCAACCCACATTCAGACCGGTCACCTAGTGACGTCGGGTCAAGACGCTGGCAGCCAACCAGCGCATTTGCACGCCCAAGCCACCCACTCGGCCATCTCTCAACAGATGGTCGTTTCATCTTCACACGGGGATATAGCACAACTTCCACCGGCCACTCACTCGGAGTCTGCCGGTGTTGATATCAGAGAGGAGCTGCCCCCCCTCTCGACTTCGTTTCGTGCACCAGTTGTCTTAGATCCACTCACTGAGACCTTTCAGGTCATTCATTTGGATAGGACACTGTTTGGAGCATCATCCGCCCGCCCGAGTGGCCTGGCCGGAACGGGGAGAGTTGGTGCGTCAACCGACGCCCTTCGAGGATCCACCGGAAGTCCTGACATAGTCAACCCTATTCCAGCTATGACTTCAGGCCGAGAGAGCACCTCAGTAGGACTCTTCTCGTTAACCGGAGCCCAAGTGGCACCGGGTACTGCACTACCGGGACCGGGTCCGACAGACTCGAGCGAAGTCTCTAAAGACGCTCACGCAACACCGAGGCTTTCAGGCCTGACGGATTCGGGCGACATCCTTAAAGTCGTCCAAGCCAGATTCGCGGAGCTCGACCGCGCCGAGGCCTCTCGCAATGCCAAACTTGAGGCGTTCGAGAGTGCTCTCAACGAGCAAAGGGGAGAGATCGAGACACTGAAGTCTCGCGATGCCGAACGGGAGGAAGAACTGCACGAGCTACGACGTCAAGCAAAGGGCAAGTCGACCGAGCTTCAGATGCATCAGTCAGTGGCTCCTCCTCGTACCGAGCCTGTCCTCCGCCTTCAGCCTCCGCAACCAGCACCTAAGGGAGCCATTCCGGGCTACGTTCATGAAGACGAGTTCAACATGACGGTCTCCGCGCTGACGACTCAGAACGACAAGCTTTCGGCCAAGCTCAAGCGCGCGGAAGAAAGTCTAGCCGCCAGGGATGCTCAGTTGCGAGAGAGGGACGCACAGTTGGAGGCCGCCAACCGTCGTATCCGCGAACTCGAGGCAGCGTGCCGGCCTCAGGCTCAGTCCTCCAAACGGGGACATGATGACACTGACCTGGGCGCAGGTCCTCATGAGGGGGAGATGCAAGGAGCCAAACGACCTCGCATCGGCCTCGCTCAAGCCTCGGGTTCCGCGCCTGCTACCGCAGCTTCACGTTCTGCTAGCTCGAGTGCCCCGTCAGAATCAGCCGCCGCCGATGCCTCTTTCATAGATTCAGATACGGAGGCGATTCCAGACATGGGGAGCTGGCGCTACGAGCCAATTCCGGCGGGTGAGGTAGTTGACTTTCCTCATCTGACCGAGACAGCAGGGATAGAGGTCGTTCCCCCAGAAGCAGCACCGACAGACACTTCAGACGTTTAGATTCCGGAGGAAGCCCGGAAGATTCTTCGGTCGCTCGCTCAGAGCCTCAAGATATACAAGAAGGGGGACGACATTCTCCAAAACACCGACTACACCAGCTTCATGTCAGCGTTCGAGTTTCCCACTCCGGATGCTCCTCGCACCGTTCACTCGACCGATCCAGAGACCTTCGCTCCAGTTGTCATCCAGCTCAACTGGAACCACTCCGTCATATTCAGGCCATTCCTTGAGGAATCCTTCAGTCGCATCTTCCAGCAGGAGAACCTGCACGTCTGGTCAAGAAAGGTTTATTTCGGGATCTCGCACATCAAGAACAAGAGAAGAAGGACTGCATACGTGCATCAGAGGATGTGCAACTGGCCACCCACGGACGTCAAAGAATCAGACGTGGTTTCATCAAGGTAACTGCGATGCGCCCTTACAGATATGGCCATCAGTTATTCCTTGAGTACGACGTCCGTATGTACGGGACCGGCATTCCTCGTGGTGTTTTGCAAGACTGGACCTTCACGGAAGCAGATCTGGACCGAATTCACCTTGAAGACCTTCTGACGCTTATCAAGTACCTCCAGGGCCCGATACTCCGACCTGAGCACTACAGAGACGGCACCGAAATCCTGAAGAAGTATGTTCGTCATGCGATTACCCTCGCGCGTGTGACGGACTACCAGCTTGCTATTGAGAGCCGCCAGCCGAAGGTCAACTTGCTCCGACCAAACCTGTTCGTACCTGGTATCGACGCTTATCTTCCATACATGCCAACCAGGATACCGGAGCACGGGGTCCTTTATGTGACGATGAAGAAGAGGGAGCGAAGATTCATGCGATTTAGCGAACTTGCTAAATTCTGCGACGGAACCCTTCTCTACGTCTTCAACGGGATGCAGAGCAGACTTCTGGCTGATCAGGTACCGAGTCGGAAGTTCGTGGACGGAAAGGGAAAGATTTTGGAGGCGATGAACCTGATCGAGAGAAAGCTCAAGGAGAGACTGATGTACAGACGAGTGGAAGCGGCTATGCAGATGCGAGCGAGGATCATTGGGGAATGGGAGGAGTTCCTTCAGATGTCAAAATGGGAACCGGCGCTTGAGCTTCCACCACCCTTCTGACTTCTTCCCAAAGGGGGAGATTGTTAGACCCTACTTTGAGGTTGTGAAGAAGTCAAGGGTCTATCCTGTATTTTCCTTTATCTAGTATTTGCTTTACTTTATGTTTGCCCTCTTTTGTAAAGAGTCATAGACTCTAAGGGCTTGTCTTGTAATTTCCATATACCTAGTGCTATATAAACAATACTATAGCCTAGGGTTTTGTGTAGATGTTGGTAGCCTACTTTTGTTAAGAAGCAATCCCAAGATATTCTCTAGTTATTCATATTGTCTTCTACATCCTTTCACCAACATTCTCACCATTATTGTTCATCAATGCTTAATCATTAGCTTTAGTTTCTCTCCATCTTTCATTCTCATTCTATTTGGGACTCACACAATGTCAACAACAAAATCCAAAACTAGTTAAAGTGAAGCCATGATAGCTACCTAGTCGATTGAACACAAATTTGAGATGAAGTCAAAAATGGTTTAACAAATATTGTATTAGGAAAGCTAAGTTTTAAGTGCAAACTTAACCAACAAGTTTGGCTCATACCAACTCTTGTCCTGGTATCAGTACATGCATTCCATGTCAGACAAAGGTAAGTTCAAAAGTACTAATTTATTAATATCCTACTTCCCTTATTGTTTCTCTGCATATAGATGATGTGTTGTTTTAACAAACATCTACAATGTATCTTCAGGATATTGAAAGGCTAATATGAAATTTGCATAAGTATAAATTGTTTATGGTCATAATTTCAGTTGTTTTGGTAACCAATAACCACAGTTCTAACATATATGGTAATCATATATCATGAACATATCATTATTAATATAAATTTTATGTCACTATAAGTAGTTTATGGTTCGGTTGAAACAAATATACGTGGTAATAGTGGAGGAGCAAAAGGGTTCTGTTGGAGGAGGTTTTAACAAAGTTCATATAGTGAAAGAGCAAAAGGGTTCTGTCATTTATAAAAGAGGGAAAACAATGTTCAACAGTTTCATCTCAAATTTAGGACTTATTGGTCCAAAAATGGAAGGTAGCAAGTTCACTTGGATGAGCAAAGATGGAAGGATGTTTAGCAAGTTGGATAGGTTCTATCAGTGTTGTGGTGGAGTGGATAAGGCTTGAGGGGTTCATAGCGCCTAACCCCGATTCGAATCCCTCCATGTGCAGCCTGTGGACATTTACAAAGGGGCATGCTTTAGCCCTGATCTTGTCGGGGATTAGTCTTGCTATAGGCTCGGACACCCTTCAAAAGAAAGTCGGATAGGTTTTCAATACCCAACATTACTGTTGGGATGTGGTCGAATCTTATGTTGCTCTACCTAAACTACACTTAGAATCTCGTGGGGAATGATGTTTTCGTGCCTCTTTTATTTCACTTGAATCAGGGGCGAAGCCAGAAATGTTTATTAGGGGGTGCCTAGAAAAATTTCAAATGCCTTTGTGATTGTAAGGTTGAGAAATCTTTTGAAGTATATATGTTTTGCAATAAATAGTCATTATGATAATAGTTAAAAGAATAGTCTAAAAACATATAAGTGATCTAAAAATATAAATATCTCGGTATTTTACAAACAAATGGAGCAAATCTCTATCTTGTTTTAATACAATTAGAGCAAAGATCTTGTTTTATAAAAAGCAATATCTATCTAGTTTTGTAAAAATGTCATTGCTCGAAGATGCAGAAACATTAACACCGAGAATATCATTTGTAACGCTTCAAAAGACAAAATATCACTTGCACATTCATTAGAAAGATTTTTATACTTATGTATTTTAATAAATAAACAAACACAAACACCAACCTCGATCATCCATTGATTTATGTTCATAATGTTTACTTATATTACTACTATAATAATTAAAATTGTCTGTTACTACTGAATATTTAAAAAGTTAGTATAAAGCTAAGAATTAATAATAATAATAATAATAATAATAATAATAATAACCATAATAATAATAATAATAATAATAATAATAATAATAATAATAATAATAAAGGTATTTAAGAGTTTTACATAAAAATAAAAGGGTGTTGGCTTCTCTACCTATATATAAAATCAATAAAAAACTAAAAGTTTGAAAAATGCTATTTTAAAATAATAAAAACTGTTTAAAAAATTAAAAATATGTCAATTCATAGACTAGAAAGTTTTTTTTGTTTGAACGGCAAGTTAGTTGTTAATAAACACCCCAGTTAGATTAACTACGCCTTTGCCCGGGTTTGAACTCGGGACTTCCACTCCAAGAGGGTGACCCCTCTACCAACTGAGCTAGCCCCAGTTGGCCATAGACTAGAAAGTTAACCCAAATAAAAAAGTAGAACACTATGATAGAGCTAACATTAAACCCAAGAGCCTTTATTTATAGTTCCCAGTTTTCTTTAGTTCTTCTGTTAGGCTGCACGCAGCGGTCTCACGAGTTCCAGCGGGCTGAGCCGCCAACATCAAAAACACCCGGCGGGTTGGGTGTGCAATTGCCAGTTCCAGCGGGCTCAACACCTTTGGGGGTTGGTTTCACCGCCAACGATCCGTGAGTTATGTGTGTTGTGTGTGTGTTGTGTGAGAGGTTGAGAGGGTTGGGTAAGGGTTGTAGAGGGTTATGAGAGGGTTAAGAGAGGGTTGGAAAAAGCTGATGTGGCAACTGATGTGGCATTAAAAAGTAAAATGTTTGGGAGGGTTGGAAAATATGCCCACAGCCTTAGGCCATCCACAGTGGTACCACCCATACCACCTGCATAGACTGCCACCTCAGCGCCACATCAGCTTTACCACTACCTTACCATTACCATACCATTCACTCACATCCGTACCACTCATACCACCTATATATATTTAATACTAAAATATTACTTTATATATATATATATACATTGTATGTATATATGTGTGTGTGTTGTTGTTATTTGATGAACGGTACCAATGTACCGCTGCCCTCCCAAACCGTTCACTCACCGGCATACCGCGGCGGGGTTACCGCCGGTATGCCGGCTGTGCCGTTCATAATACCGCTCCGATGCGGATGGCCTTAGAAAGCTTTGTTAGTTTTTACCTTGGCTTGCCCGATGATTACATCCCACACATCGGATGGATAACACACAAATCACTTTAGGAGCTTGTTTATGTTTTATATTCCTCCCACATCGGATGGATAACCAACTATACTGAAGTTTCTCGATGGTTTTCTATATAAGTAGCTTCCTTTAGGGGCTTGACTACACTTAAATTCTCATTAACGTTAATTTATTTTTTTATATAAGTTAGAAGGGTGCTAAGGTGGCTCTGACTGCCCTGCTTAGAGTTCGTTTGACTATAGACCAACTAACGTTACTGATTAAAATTATTTCAAAGGTCTTATCTAGTTCTGTAAACACTATACCTAATTAGTGAAGAGCAAATAAATTTCATTAAAAATAAGGAAAAATTCAAAAATACCCAACAAATGATTAAGTCATTGATTTATTCTTTTGAATAAAAAACCGTTATACATTTTCATTTTAAATTATTAAGTTCTCGAATAATTTCATTTCAATAAATAAACCATCAAACTTTCAAAAATTGGTTATTTGCCTCCTTTTTTAAAAAAATAAAAAATTAATTATAACCGACTAAAAAGGTTTTAAATTTAAAATATAACTATATTAATTTAGGTTAAACGAATATAAGAATCAAATTCCTAAAAATTCGATGATTTCTTTTATTGAAAAAATGTCGAAGGACTTATTTAATCAAAATGAGAATGTTTAATGGGTTTTTTCATAAAAAAAATAGTTTAGTGACTTAATCAATCAAAATGAGAAAGTTTAATGGTTATTTTGTTCAAAATAATTGTTTAAAGACTTAACCATTTAAAATTGAATAGTTTATCTGGTTTTTGCTTTTCCCTTAAAAATACCAACATTCTTGACGGTTCACCGGTAGTTACTGAAGCAATAGAATGGGCCAAAAAAATCTTTTGTAGATGAGACAATGGAGCAAATGGGCTTGGGTACTAAACGAAAAGACCAGATTCAAGGGTGCATCTCAACAACAACAATATTGGTGCTTGTCAATGGATCCCCAACAAAAGAGTTCAACATGGAGAAAGGGATGAACCGGAGAAAGGGATTCGTCAAGGTGCCTCGTTGTCATCCTTTCTCTTTATTGTTGTGGTTGAGGGACTAAGAATAGCCGTCAATATATAGAAAGGCATTTTTCGTGGTTTCAGAGTTTCAAGTAGAAGACCGGAGATCTTGGTGTTACAATATGCATACGAACTATGATGTTATTTTTCTTACAGAATGGGATGAAAACAAAGCAGCTAATCTCATGAGTTTGTTGAGGTATTTCCAACTCTTACCGGGGCTCAAAAGTAAGGTCATAGGGGTGGGGTTAATGAACTTGAGGACAGGTGGATTGCTAATATAGTGAATGTGTTCAGTTACTGGACTTTCGTTCTCGTTTCTAGGCATCCTGATTAGAGCTAAAATCTTTAGTTATAGGTATTGGGGAGTTCTCATCGAAAAATTTAGGGCCAAGTTAAACATATGGAAAGCTAAAACGCTCTCAATCAAACGGAGACTCGCGCTATGTAATGTAGTCTTAGGCTGCTTGGGTGTATATATATATATATAGAGAGAGAGAGAGAGAGAGACAGGTTCATACAAGAACAACCCAATTTGCAAAAACAAAGGAACCAAGGAAATCCCATGTGATTTTGCGCGTGGGTTGTCTGCGCGTGGTCGTCTATGCTGGAAATCACGTGTGATTTTGTTGGTTCCTTCATTCTTGCAAATTAGTTTTGTTCTTGTGTGAACCTAATTCTATGTATGTATGTATAGAGAGAGAGAGAGACATGATCAAATTAAACGAGAACAGTAAGTATTTAACTAAAAGAACACATGAACTAAGAAAATCATATATGATTCACATACAAAATCATACATGACACGACTTTGCTCGGGACTCGAGTCGTCATATATGATTTTGTTGATTCGTATGTTCTTTTAAATAGGTACCTTTTTCGTTTGAACCCGATTATATACCTGGGCTGGGTCTAAGTTCTCTTAGTTTTTGCGGAGTAGGTTAGTGAGTGCCCTTCGTGTATTGGATCCAAGTATAAGTTAGGAATATAAAATAACGTCCACCTAGTTAAGGTGATTAAATATCTTCTTGGGTCAAGTTTTATCTATAAAACAGAATGAAGCCATCTTCCACACAGGTGCACCATGGAAATTGCAGGAAATTAAAGCTTGTAAAATAGCACCTTAATTTCAGATGCAGAATCCAGCAATCGATGATTATCTCCTGCCTTGTTATATCGCTCAACTATGGTGTCCATGCTGAAAGGTGTAGATAGAATTAAACATCATGAGCTTAATTAAAAAGCATCTCAAAACATTATAAAGAAATGGTATAATGTGAAGCAACATGTAACCATGTAATCTTTTTTTCGGACCGCAGGAAAAAGAATTTTCTTAAAAGCTAGCAAGGAGCTAGAACGCGTTACAAAAGGAGACCGTATCCAAGATGCCTGGAGAGAAGTAGTAAGATATCTTCTAGACGAAATTAGTAATTAAGAATGTTATCAGATAAAACTTGTAAGAACTCTACTAGATGCTGGTATGAAGTGTCACCAGAAATTAAGGTCTTAGGAACCTATTATTGGCCAGGTGATCCGAGTGTACCAGTCAATGCTTAAGACAAATTAAGTATGGTGTCATAGAACAACGTTGATTACCGGATAAGTGTTCAAGTAAACGGTCTCTAAGACTTGTCTCATTGTGAGCACTATGGGTATCCCTTAATTGGATGGATCACACATTTGATAGTTAATTAGTTAAGGGTCTATTCATTTAATTTGTTTACCATTTTACTGGCCCCATTTGGATGTTGTATTATCCTGTATAGCATTGAGTGCTTGAGTTGTTTCTCCTTCTTACAAGAGACCAATAAGTCTTAATACAATAAAATTGGTTTTATAGGACGCTTACCTATTAAAAAGTATATTTTATGGGGTTAAGTTTATTGAACAAAACCAAAAAGCATTATATCTAAATGTATTATGATATGTTTGTAAAGTTATAAGACAATTTTATATGTTTCAGCAAGTTTTTTAGGACGCTTTTTATTAACCTGTCGTATTAGTTATTTTATATAGACTACTAAAAAATTGTGCATTACTGATGCTAGGTACTAACTGCTTAAAGCATTCGGTATTTACCGACCGCGTTTAGCTATTGTTGCTCTTTAATTTATTTTTTAGTTAACTGATGGAAAATGATAGGAAAATCGTCAAAAACCCATCGATAAATGGAACCGTCAATGAAAATCCGTCGCTAGATTTGACCAGTCAACTTTTTATCGACGTTTGTTTTTGTCAAAAACCCGTCGGTAAATGTTTTTTTCAGCATTCGGTCATCGTTTCTGATGGAATGGAATTGGAATCCTGAATTTCTTTGACTAAATTCTTTTCCATTGTTTGGTTCATGGATTATGATGGAATAAAATGTTTGAATTCCATCAAAATCCTTAGGTAGAGAATTGGTCATTCCATGGCAAAGGGTAGGGATCTGGTTGGAATAAAATGTCAAATTTTTTTAGACAAAATTACCCCTCACCCTAATATGCATCACCACCTATGGCCACCGCCACCTCCACCCATCGCCTCCGGCAACCACCACCACCACCAACGGCCACCATTAACCACCATCGTCCACCACCACCTTCGGCCACCACCGCCACTGGTAACCACCACCATCGGCAAGAAATGAAAGAAAAACATAAAAGGGTATTTCAGTCATTTACCAAAATTTCATTTCATTTCTAAGCTAAATTCTATGAACCAAATAAACACATTCCAATTTTTTTAACAGATTCAATTCCAATTTTGTCAACCAAAAAGATGGTCAAACCTAACAACATTTCATTCAATTTCATTCAAAGTCAAATTCCTTTGACATAAGTCATTTCATCCAAAAAGATTATGCGAACCAAATGCCGCCTTATTTTTAGTAATGATACATATGACGCTATTTGAAAAAGTGTTCCATAAAATACGCATTTTATTAACGAGTAATGGATTTTATAAGATACTTGTCAAAATTATACTAAAAAACAGGTAATTTGATACCTTCATTAAAAAAGAGTAACTTTAAATTCCGTTCCTAAGGTTTACATAAACCAATGAAATTGGTCCCTGAACTTCAAAAATTACACTAAGCGTCCCTAAGGTTCATGTTTTGCTTTGGATTTATTCCCTGCTCACTAACCTCGGTTAAATAAGGGTTCTTTTGTCTATAATGAAAGAAAAAGGGTTAAATTGTAACTATCTCTCTATCTCTATTATCTTCATCATCTTTACCCACCTCTATCTCTATTATCCTCATCATCTTCATCTTTAACCACCACCACCACCACAAAACCACTAGTAGCACCACCACTAAACCACCAACACTATCGCCATGTCCAAACAACCAGCACCACCAAACCACTACCACCACCACCACGGCCACCAAACCACCGCCGCCGCTGCCACAACCATATATAAAGTGCCACTAAAAGTATTATTTAGTGGCACGAAAAATAAATGCCATTAAAAATGTGTGCCACTAAATAGCTTTTTTTAGTGCAACCTCTAAACCACCACCACCATAGCCACCACCACAGCCACCACCAAACCACCACCACCACCATTACCAACCACCAAACCCAAATTTGAGAAAGTTAAACAAAAAATCAAAACCAGATCTGAAACCCCTAAACAAGATCATCGGTGATGAGTTGGAAGTCGAGGTTCCCTTTGGTTTCTTCCTATGCCCACCATCGCGTTGCCGCCATCGTCAGAAACCCTCAAACCAGATCTGAAAATCGAACCACGTATGTATGTGTTTGAATATAAGAAGTGGTGGTGGTTAGAAGATGGTGGTTTGGAGATGGTGGTGGTGGTTGCCGACAGGGGTGATCGGAGTTGGTGGAGGTGGGGGTGGTTAAAGATGATGAAGATGAATAGAGAGAGAAAGAGAGAGATAGTTACAATTGGAATCTTCTTTTTTTCATTTTAGCAAAATACTCATTTAACTGAGTTACTTACAGAGTTAGTGAGGAGGGACTTGATCCAAAGCAAAATGCGAACCTTAAGGACGTTCGGTGTAGTTTTTGAAGTTCAGGGACCAATTTCGTTGGTTTATGTAACCTCAGGAACGAAATTTGTAGTTTACTAATTAAAAAAGTGCTGAAAAGCTTATTAAGACGCTTAAAGTGTCCTATAAACATATTGTAATGCTTTTAGATAGGACTATTTATAGTTTGACTCTGTAACTATTTTTCTACAAACTTTTTATTTAAGATGCTTAAACATTCCGTCCATTAAACTAATCTTATTGTAGTGTATTTCATATAAGCATGTTGTTGATCAATACAATCCCTATGGATATAATGCACTATTAGATCTACGAGATTAATTTAAATTCAATATATTGTTTGTGAAAGAACATGTGCAAAGATCACATCTTTACTCTTAAGTCATTAAGAACTACTCTGTTAGACACTCTTTTGGTGTTGTGAAGAAGTCAATGGTCTATCTTGTAATTTCCTTTTGTTTAGTTAAGCTTTAGTTAGTTTTGTGTCCTTTTTGTAAGGAGTCATAGACTCCAAGGACTTGTTTTGTAATTTCTGTTTTCTAGACCCTATATATAGAATGTATGGGGCTAGGGTTCCTTTCGAATGCTTATGTTGATCCCAAGAAACATTCTCCTGATTTTGTAGCCACCTTTATCATTCCAACTAATACATTTTTGGTGTTCTACACTTTCCTCATTCTTCAAGCATTCCATTGTTATTCTTATATGAACTTATCTTTCACAATGTTGTTCCATCTTGTTTCTCACTAGATTGGGACTCACAAAAACATGAACGTCTACCAGATGGATGTCAAATGCGTCTTCTTAAACGGAGGTCTTCAAGAAGAGGTATATGTCGAACAACCTGAAGGGTTCGTGGATTCGAGGTATCCAACTCATGTCTATGTCTTGGACAAAGCACTTTACGGTCTAAAGCAAGCTCCTCGAGCATGGTATGAAACTGTTACTGTTCATTTGCTCGAAGCTGGCTACAAGAAAGGTACAATCAACCCCACCTTATTTCTTCGTCGATCAGGTAGTAATTTGATTATAGTACAGATATACGTGGATGACATCATTTTTGCATCTACAAAGCCTGAGTTGTGCGAGAAGTTTGAGCACACCATGAAATCACAATTTCAAATGAGCATGATGGGCGAGTTGACGTTCTTTTTAGGACTTCAAGTTCAACAACGCCCTGATGACATTTTTATAAACCAATCTAAATACGTTCATGATTTACTTATACGTTTTGATTTCGGTGGCTCAAGCTCAGCTTCTACACCAATGCCCAAATCTTTCCAACTAAATGCTGATTTATCTAGCAAGCCTGTAGACCAAAAGAATTATCGGGCGATCATTGGTTCTTTGCTCTACCTCACGGCTAGTAGACCTGATATCGTATTCTCCATGGGTGTATGTGCTCCTTATCAGTGTGATCCTCGTGAATCTCATTTATCTACTGTCAAAAGAATCCTTAGGTACCTGAAGGGCACGCCTAACTTTGGCCTTTGGTACCCAAAGGATTCTGGTTTTGAACTAATCGCCTACACAGATTCAGATCACGCAGGTTGTAAGTTGAACAGAAAGAGCACTTCCGGAGCATGTCAGTTCCTCGGGGACAAGTTGGTGAGTTGGTCGTCCCGCAACCAGAACTGTGTTTCACTCTCTACGGTGGAGGCATAATATGTCGCTGCTACGTGCTGCTGTTTACAAGTTCTATGGATGAAAACCCAACTTGCATATTTCGGATACACCATGCAGAGGATTCCTATCTACTATGACTCCAAGAGTACGATTCAAATCACGGCAAATCTAGTTCAACATTCTCGGACAAAACACATCGACATCCGTTATCACTTCATCAAGGATCACGTCGAGAAAGGTAACATTGAATTGAATTTTGTGGAAAGTGACTTTCAGCTTGCTGATCTGTTCATTAAGTCGTTTGATGAGAAACGCCATTTCTTTTTTCTAAACAAGTTTGGAATGCGACATACCGCCTGAGGTCTAGGGGAGCCGGGAATCTTTATAATGTATGCATGTGTGTAGGGGGAGCCTCTTAGAGTATGCACAAATCTAGGGGGAGCCTCTTGGATACCACTCTTAGTTTGTTTTTGTAGGTGTGAATCATAACAATGACTTCTGATTACTTCGGATCAGAACTCGCGCAAAATCCAATCCCGAGGTTACACAGGTAATACCCAAAAAAATATCTAGGTTAGTCGTTTCATAAAGGTTCAGGGGCTGAACTTGTACATTTTTATGAACTTGGAAGTTCAGGGGGTGGATGTGACAAGTTTCTGAACTTTCAAGTTCGGGGACCAAGTCTGCCATTTTCTGGAACATAAGTTTAGGGGTCACTTTTGAAAATATTTAAACTTACAAGTTCAGGGACTCGTTTTGCAAAGTGTGCAAAACTTGTAGTCTAGGGGGTGGTTATGTCATTTCCGAAAGTTGAGAGTGAAAAGAGGGTACACTTATCCTTAAACTGATAAGTTGAACATCTGAATATAAAAAGAATTTCTTGTCTCTTTCCACACTTTTTCAAAAATCAGACTTCAAACTCTCTTTCTCTTTCTCGACGCTCATACGACCCAACCGCCACCTTCTCTGTTTTCAGCCACTTTTCCGGCGAACTGGCCATCCGTTCTTCGATCCGACTAGTCCTACTCGATCACGGTAGGATTTCGAACTCAATGGTACCATCCATAACGTCTAAATCCGTTGTTTTTTAAGCCGAATCGAAGCGTAAAGGCTTTGCATAAAACCTGAAACCCAAGCTCTTTGGAATGGGTTTTCGGGACGATAAATCGGTCCAAACTTGTTTCTAAACTTTTTTATAGCTTCTATACATCAATGTAACTAGTTATAGGGCTTAAATCTGTGTTTTTTGGTCAATTGGAAGTCAAGAAACCGAACAGCCTCGGTTTCCCGACTCGGGATATTCAAAAATCCCGAGTTGGGAAACTTGAATGTTCTTGGTTTCCCGACTCGGGGATTATACCAAGTTCAAATATCCCGACTCGGGAAACATGAAAACCCGACTCGGGTTTTCGAGGTTTCCCGACTCGACCTTTGGCAAGGAACTCTTCAACTTTCACCTTTCCCGACTCGGGAAACATGAAAACCCGACTCGGGTTTTTGAGTTTCCCGACTCGATTTTTAGGCCAGGGTATTTTGAACTCGTTTTTAAAAGTTAATTGTTTATCTTCTTTACCAAGTCAGGAAACACCATTTCCCGACTCGGGTTTCTCTAGGAAATGTTTTTAAGTGTTTATGATGTTTCTCCTTTTCCGACTCGGGAAACTTGAATAACCCGACTCGGGTATTCGAGTTTCTCGACTCGTGTTTGTTCAGGGTAATTTTCAAGTGTTAATTAAGTTGAACTCGGGAAACAACTTTTCCTGAATCGGGTTTTCACATTTCCCGACTCGGGAAACAACTTTTCCTGAATCGGGTTTTCACATTTCCCGACTCGGGAAATGTCAAAACCCGACTCGGGATTTGATGTTTTCCAAGTTGAAATTTTTTTGAACACTTAGTAATATTTTGTGGGTATCTAACTTCCTTACTTGTTTTTGTTCGGTCATAAATGGCACGACAACAGAACAACCCACCCACGCCGATCGACAACACTACCGATCGTGCTTTGATTTCGCAGGCTGATCTACGTCCTATCACTCAGAACAACGAGTTTGTGGACCTGCACCACGTATAGGTGCAACATGAAGTGGTGGTCAAGATCCTGAAGGTGCACCTGGTTGCATACGCCATGCAAGCCGTTGTGGAGGTACCTATGATCTACGTGCAACAGTTCTGGAACACCTCCCACCTTGAGACCAGAGACGGTGTTGTAACTTTGGTAGGACGCGTCGATCAGACGGAGCTTGCCGTCACTTTGGAGGACCTTCAACGTATCCTTCACCTTCCTGCCGACTCTGCCAAGGCACCTTTCGAGCCGCTTGTCTCTAGGCCTGAACTATTCAGCGAGATACTCGCGCTCGGCGTCCGGACGAATCCGAACCAGAGGCTCAACGGGATCTCCCAAGTATCTCAGGGCATGTTGCCACCGCTGTGGTTCACCCTATTCAACCTGATGAACAGGTGCCTATCCTCCAAAACACGAGGAGTGGATAAGGCCTCAACCCAACTCTGGCATGTGATTCACTCCGTCGCCTACGGACGGAGAATCGACGTCGCACATCAGCTATCGGAAGACATCACTCGCGACGTCGACACTCTCGGAACTAGCACTCGCCCATCCCGTGGATGAGGTTTTTCAGCTTGATGATCGACGATCACATGAACCGTCATCCAGAGGTTCGTCGTCGATCAAGCCATCCAAGGTTCCACAGCAAGCAAATCCACCGCACCAACAAGAGGACTCTCAAACCGGGTCAAGCGGAGGTGCCAGTTCCCGAGCACATTCTAGACACTGCGGACCAGGCGGCGGTGAGTGTAAGTCTCTATAGGATTTCCATAGGACTAGAAGCCGCATCTACGGACTCCTCAGAACCGGGGAGCCCTACCCAGGATGCGTAACCCGTCCCTACTGAGCCTCGTGCCCTAGGCACTGAGCGCCGGAGCTCCACTGGGGGAGCATCCGGTTCGGGCGTCATGAGCGTAGATGTGAGGGGCGATGTGGGTAGAGTAGTTAGGACCTCCGCCACTACGCACATGTCTAGAGAAGAAGCCGGCGCAGCCTACCAACGGATCGTTAAGGCAAGAACTAGCCGCGCACGACCCGCACATATTTTGAGGATCAAGCTTCTATTCTCTCTGATCATGAGCGTATGATCGGCGCTCGGATCAAGCAGTACACCGGAATTCGCCCCGTATCTCCACCATCTCCTATATCTGAGGAAGTTCCGGTGTCGTCGCCATCGCAACAACATGAGTCAGTTGGTGAGGATGTGGAAGCTTCCCCACAAGAACAAGCACACATTCCTTCACCACCTCACTCGGCAACGACACCTCGCCAACCTAGCGATCCCTCCGGCGAACCCTCCGGTGATGACTCTGACGATGGCCATTCATTTGAACATACACCATCAGACCGACGTGACGTCGACGTCGAGGCCACCGAGTCCGAGCAAGTAGATTACGGCTCCGATGAAGAATTCACGGAGTCCGTACCGGTTAAAGGCGGCAAATCCCAACCGGATGATGATGATGAGGCAACGTCGTCCTTCAACGGCGATTATTCTGATGACCTCAATCTCGGAGGCGACATGGAGTCCGACGACCAAACCGTCGTTCACGATGAGGAAGGAGTAGAAGCTAAGACCGCTTTGGAGAGACAAGGTGGTGAAGATCGTGAGGGTGGTGGTGAGGCTCTAGAAAAAGAGGCCGAAGATGAAGTGGCCCTTCAGGACGAAGAGTGGTTACAGATCTAAGAAGAGGTCGAAGAAGAAGAGACCACTAGGGGGCTAGTAACGGTAGTCCATCCCAGCCTGAGTCTATCCCACACAGAGGCAACCTACACCGAGACCAGTCAGCCTACGTTGTCGGGTCAAGATGCTGGCAGCCAACCAGCGCACTTGCACACCTCAACCACCCACTCAACTATCTCTCAACAGATAGTTGTTTCATCTTCTCACGGGGATTCAGCACAACTTCCATCGGCCACTCACTCGGAGTCGGTCGATGTTGAGATGTGAGAAACTGCCCCACCTCTTGCCTTCTTTCGATGCACATCGAGTCCTAGAGCCACTTGGTGGGATCTTTGATATCCATTCTTTACCTAAGACACTTATGGGGGAAGCATCAGCCGCGATCCTACGGGACTCGGCCGGAACGGATGTAGTTCGTGCGTTTACAGACGCTGTTCGAGGATCGTCCGAAAGCCCTGCCATGGTCAACATTACACCAGCCATGAGCGTAGGCTGAGAACGTACCTTTATAGGTCTTTCTTCGTCAACCGGAGCACAAGATGCATCGGGTGCAACACCTTTGGGGCCGGGTCCGACGGATTCGAACGACATCCTTAAAGTCATCCAAACCAGGTTACAGAAACTGGAGGAGGCCGATGCTGCTAAAGAAAGACGGTTCAAGGACTTAAGAAAGCCTTGGCCGAAGCCAATAGACAACGACAAGCAGACATCGAGGCATTCCGGAAATCCAACGAAGACCGGGATCGTGAGCTTCAGGAAATCTGACGCCAAGTGAAAGGCAAACATGTGGAAACTGCTCCACAACCTGACGCTCCGATCGCCCGACCATCCGGGGATGTCCTCCGCCTTCCACCTCTAAGACCAACTGCTCAAGCCGGGATCCCTGGCTATGTGACAGAAGAAGAGCACCAATTGGTGATTGTCGGTTACACCCTCCAGGTAGACGGCCTGTCAGAGAAGCTACGCCAAAGGGAGGCAGAGATCGCAGCCAGGGACGAGCAGCTCAAGATAGCTCAGCGCCGTATTCGGGAACTCGAGGCTGCGTGTCGGTCTCAGGCTCAGCCTTCAAAATGGAGGCATGATGACCCTGATGACTCTACACCAAGCCCTCATGAGGGGGAGACGCAAGCCAGCAAACGGCTTCGCATCGATCTTGCTCCCGCCTCGGGTTCCAGATCCACTCATGCACCAGCTTCAGGATCAGCTCCGTCTAGAACCGCCCCTCTATATGAGGATTCTGATGACGAACCACTTGACGTCGAGCTGTTCCACTATGAGTCCATACCGTTGGATAAGGTAATCCAGTTTCCACACGAGAAGCCTACCGTTGATGTCGAGATAGTCACCCCGGAGTCGGCACCGACAGATCCTTCTGAGCTACAGATTTTCGATGAAGCTAGAAAGATTCTTCGTGTTTCCCAGAGCCTTCGCTTCTACAAGAAAGGGAATGACATCGTCAACAACAACGAGTACAACCTATTCCTCCAAACGGTACAGTTTTCGGATACAGACACGGCGCCCACCACATCAACAACCGTCCCAAACTCTCTGAATCCTTCAATCATACAGCTCAACTGGAATCACTCGGTGATCTTCAGGCCCTTCTTGGAGGAATGTTTCGCGAAGATCTTTCAAGGGGAAAAGCTCCACAAATGGTCTCGAAAGGTGTACTTCGGGATCTCTCACTTGAAAAAGCTTCGTAGGAGAACCGCCTACGTCCACCAACGAGTTTGCAACTGGGCAAAGAATGGTAAAATGTCTAAGGCGCCGATTCGTGAAGGTAATCGATGTTCGACCCTACAGACACGGATACCAGTTATTCCTCGAGTTTGATGTCCTTATGTACGGAAGAGGCAGACCCAGCGGAGAGCTTCAAAAGTGGACTTTTACCGAAGCTGATCTTGATCGCATTCACCTTGAAGACTTGCTCATCCTGATCAAGTATCTGCAAGGAACGATCCTCCACCCTGATTACTATGTCGATAGCCTGGAAGTTCTCAAGAAGTATGTTCGTCACACCATTTTTTTAGCGCATGTGACGGACTACCAGATGGCCACCGAGAGCCGTCAACCGAAGGTCAATCTGCTTCGACCGAATCTGCAAGTGTAAGCTATCGGTTCCTACCTTCTCTACTTCCCAACGAAGATTCCAGAACACGGTGTCATCTACCTCACTCAGAAGAAGAAAGAGCGGAAGTTCATGCGTTTTGGCGAACTTGCTCACTTTTGTGATGGCACCCTTCTGTACGTCTACAACGGACTACGGAGTAGATTGCAGACCGACCAGATTCTGAAGCTGAAGCACAACGACAGGAAGGAGAAGATCATTGAGGCGATGGATCTTATTGAAGAAAAGCTCAAAGAAAGGCTGATGTTCAGAAGAGTTGAAGCTGCGCTAAATTTGAGATTGAGGATCATCGGCGAATGGGACGAGTACCGGCAGCTTTCCAAGTGGTAGCCGGAGTTGAAGTATCCACCACCCTTCTGACTTCTTCCCAAAGGGGGAGATTGTTAGACCCTCTTTTGGTGTTGTGTAGAAGTCAATGGTCTATCTTGTAATTTCCTTTTGTTTAGTTAAGCTTTAGTTAGTTTTGTGTCCTTTTTGTAAGAAGTCATAGACTCGAAGGACTTATTTTGTAATTAATGTTTTCTAGACCCTATATATAGAATGTATGGGGCTAGGGTTCCTTTCAAATGCTTATGTTGATCCCAAGAAACATTCTCCTGATTTTGTAGCCACCTTTATCATTCCAACTAATACATTTTTGGTGTTCTACACTTTCCTCATTCTTCAAGCATTCCATTGTTATTCTTATATGAACTTATCTTTCACAATGTTATTCCATCTTGTTTCTCACTAGATTGGGACTCACATACTCCCCATCATGTATTTCATGTATTGGGAGGTTCAAACAAGAATTAAAGAGAATTGGATAATCGTGTATAAAATGATATGTGATTTTACACCAACGATCAAACTAGAGGTATACGGAAGACGTGAAAATGAGAATAGTAACCACACAAGAGAATAAGAAAAAAATGGCATAATATTTATGATTTAATATAATACGTACAAGAGTGTAAAATTACATGTTATTAATGCAACTTCGACTACGAGTTGAGTTCGTAGGTCAGGTTATCTGCAAACCCTTGAGTTTGCAAGAAAACGGAAGGAAAAATGAGCTTTCACTATAGAACAAGTTGGCTTTTGCAAGACAAAGATGGATTTTGATGAAATTGGTAGAAATTGATGAATGAACCATGATTTCTTATTGATTTTACCTTGATAATGATAACATTTAGCTAACATCTGAATTTGGTTAGGAGTGGAATGCAATTTGACACTTAATTGGACAAAATTTTGGGTTTGAAATAAAGTTACTTCGTTGTTTTTTTAAATCACATAAAATTGTAGGAAAATCGTATGAGGATGGTATCACTATGATTGGAAATCTAGGAATGTCTACTTTGTTTTGTATTTAGACATCGGAATCTAATTCCAACCTTAAGATGGGAAAAAGTATCATCTATTATGTGTTGTAAAGTTGAGTTTTGATAGCCTTTTGCTGCTATATTGTGAAATTCGTGGAAAATTGTAGAAAAATTCTAAAAATTTGTAGAAACAGGCACTGAAAAGGTAGGCGCAATGGATACTATTCATCTTTAGAAGTCATTTATTGATTTTGAGTTTAAGAGTCGCAAAATAGGTCTGCAATTATGTGTTGTATAGTGAAAACTAAAGTACATTGTTTGACTTAAAAAGGGTTTAGTTCATGTTATTGCTATGTGTTGCTAATAGGACTTTGGCATAATTCGGGAGATAAAGGATGGATTTGATGCCAAGTCTTATGTTTGTTTTTAAAGTTAATTGGTATTTGACCTTGCATAATATCGAGAAAGAATGATGTTGATTGTATTGATATCTTTCTATGTTGGAAAATTATTTATGATGTCTTTCTATGCTGGAAATTTAGTAGCCTAATGTGTTGGTATGCACAAGACCGTATATTGCTCATGGTATAGGAGTTGTCAACAAACTCATATCAAATCCAGGAACGGAGCATCGGGAAGAAGTCAAGTGGTTGGTACACTACTTGAAAAGTATCGTTCAGGTTGCCTTGTGCGCCCTTATTTTTCATAGTAAAAAAGGTAGTCTTAGAAAGTTTCGCTAATGTAGATTTGGGAGGTTGTATAGATTCTGGAAAAAGCACCACAGGTTATGTATTCACTATTTGGGATATAAGTATAGCTGGATATCCATAATACAGAAGAGCTTTGCTCTTTTAACAACGGAAGGTGTATATGGCCATAGAAGAAGCTACTAAGTAGGGGTGTAAGCGAATCAAGCTGCTCGTGCGCCATTCAGGATTGACTCGTTAAAAGCTTGATTACAACTTGAATTAAATGAGCATGAGCAGATGAGCATGAGCTGAGCTCAAGTTTCATTTTAGGCTCGTTTAATAAAGAAGCTCGAGCCCGAGCCTTTATGATTAAGCTCAATTAGGCTCAGGAGCCTAAACGAGCATTAATTAATATTATATATATATATATTAAATAATAAATAATAAAAAGTAAATAACAAAAACCATTACAGGTAAATGAGTAGGAGCTCTAGTTGAGCTTAGACTCGTTTAGGCTCGTCTGACAAACGAGTCGAGCCCGAGTCCGAGCTTGCTAAATTCTTGACGAGTTGAGCTCTATCATGATACCTAAGGCTCGAAACATGCTCGATATGAATTTAAATGAGCCGAGCTTGAGTTTAATCGGGCTCATGCTAGGCTCGACTCGGTTACACTCCTATTAGCAAGGAGCTTATTTGGTTGAAGAACTTCCTATCCGAGTTGGGCATGAAACAAGGAGATTGTGTACTCTATATTATGATAACTTCAACATGCAAAGAATCCAGTGTTTCATGGCAGAATCAAACACATCCAGATGATCTACCATTTTATTAGAGAATCGATAAGCGATGGTCCTCTATTCTTGAGGAAGATCCTTGATACTAAGAATCCAAAGATATGTTTACCAAGAATATGACAATATATATAGAAGTTGGAGCTATATATGTGTGGCTTCAACTTGCCTGGCATATCCTTGGAAATTTCTGTGTGATGTCTTTTTATATATGTAGATTCGGTGAAAATTTAGCAACATTCAACTCGTTAGTGTTAGTCTTTCCCTTGTCTACATCGCTAATGCATTTGGTTGATGCATTTCTTATTTTCTAAACACAATTAGTCAGTGATGAAAAAAAGCATTTCGTACTTTGTTGATTAGTTTTAATAGGCATGGTGCATACAATATATACCACATAAAAGCGCTAAGATATTGCCAATTAA
Source organism: Centaurea solstitialis (assembly GCA_030169165.1). NCBI lineage: Eukaryota > Viridiplantae > Streptophyta > Magnoliopsida > Asterales > Asteraceae > Centaurea > Centaurea solstitialis. The sequence continues at coordinate 39,156,653 of CM058041.1, read as the reverse complement.
TCTATCTGTTAACTGTGCAGAAAACATTATTCCATATCTACTATGTCTCCTAGCTCACTATACATCTCCAGATCTCTTACCATATTTCAGAAGAGTTTAAAAACAAACAACTTATGCGCTTTGGTGTTTGTAATCTGTTGTAATGAACTACGAGACGGTATTTTTTTCTTTGTTTATTCGTTTTAGATACTATTTGATCTTTAAAGATAGTACTAACACTTGCAGCTAATAAAAAGACTAATTAGTTTATTAAGCTTGAGAAAGTACTTCAGAAAATTAGAAATGATGAGCGTTAGATTAAAGCGATGAAGGTTTAAGCATTTATAGCAAAGTACGCGATCGATTGAGATGAAGAAATTATAAGGTGTATATATATATATATATATATATATATATATGAAAGATGACCAAACCTTGAGCTAGAATATTCATGGAGCTTCCCAGTACTAGAGAAGATAAATAGCGCAACTTCAGCGTCGCAAAGGATCGCCAACTCCTTGGCTTTCTTCGTCAATCCAGTCTTTCTCTTTGAGAAAGTCACTTGTCTGTTACTGATGTTATCAATCCTCTTAATCTCAATCTTTCCTCTCCCCATACCAAAGTGTATCTTTATGTATATAGTAGTGGCTTGTCTTAATCTGAAACAACACAACAAATTAAGTGATGAATTGAACTCGAACTCGATGAAATATAAAACAGCTGATCATCTTATTATAGTAACTGGTAGAAAATAATACATACAGATTGTCAGATTGATATATATATATATATATAGTTTCTAGCTAGGGTTAATTTCCAGATTCAGGAAATTTTAAATACACATAATTGCAACCTGGATCAAGATTAAATGTCTTTTAAATCATATACTTAAAGGTAAAAACGACTAGTGAGCAAAGATCACAAATGGAAAGCCTACCCGTTTGAGCTTATTAAGAACAAGAGAGGAGAGAAGATGAGAGTTCTTCTTCTAGAGCTGTTTTCTTATATACAGCTGTTTTCTATTTGTTTTTTTGTAAAAAAAAATAAACTAAATTGTTTCAGTAAAAGGCTTTTACGTTGAAAATTAAAACAAACGTATTTATAATTTTGGATACTAATAGCATCTCTAAAACGATTCTCTAAAATAGAATATAAGGTTTCAATTCTTTTTATTTTGTTTCAATATATTTTTAAAATAAAGAAAACTTCAAAAAAAAATTAATTTGGTATGTGAAAATAAAAATTTTATGTATTTCCATCCGTTAACTAAGGGAATGTTTATTTAAACACTTATCCGATAAGTGCTTACCTGTAAAATTGAACATTATCACTTACTATATCGGACAATATTTTAGTCTCTCAAAACAGTGTCGTACACAACAGTTTACCCGGTAAGCTCTTACCGGATACGAGTTGTCGATCTTACTTACTTTGTAAGGCTCTCGGTTCATGTCATCCTTCTTACGGTGTAAGATTCTAGTCTTTATCATGTTTAAGGTAAATTGATCCGGCAGGCAATTACCGGATACGTGTCAAGTAAACAGCCCCTAAAATAAATAATTATTGTTTTATGTCTGCGGGAGCACTTTATGCGTCCTTTGTCACGAAATGAAATGCGGGACCATGTTTTTGTTAATTGTAGGAAGGCGTATGAGGTGAGGACGGCGCCAAACAGATGGTGGGAGTTGCTAGCGGAAATTAAACATAAACAGCAAACGAAACTTCTTTCAAGCGATAGGAATACTAATCAACCCGGGAAAGCTAGCTAGTTAAGTCGTCAAGGAAGCGATGCTAGCGCCGTATTTGTGGGCCATCTAGAAGGGTAGTAATGACATACCATTTTCAATAAGGTTGTTTTTAACTCTGTCAAGGTTGCTAATTACTTCGATTCGTTGTATATCATTGGGTTTGTTATAAGAGTTGCTTCGATAAAATCTGTAGTTTGTTGGTTAGACTGAGTTTGCAATTCGAGTGTGGTTTTGACCTCGTAACTTTTTGCTCTAACGCCTTGCTTCAATGGTTTTTAATATACCTTATGATAAAAGAAATTATTATTTCATATATATATATATATAGTATTACAAAAATAATTGTTAGGACCAAATTGTTTTAATTAGGAAAGTTTTATGAAGTCATTGGGTTTGGGATTAATAGGCTTGGGTTTTAATGTAAATGGACCATATATAAAGGTGTTTAGGGTTTTGGGAAAGAAGTGAAACATTTTCAATGAGAGTCGATTAGTGTGAGCAAGGTGTGTGTGTGTGTGTGTGTGTTTTCTTGCAATTGAGAGCTCTCCAATAAACAAGAACACTTTTTTTTTCTATTAATTTCTTGTTAAAATGTTTCTATCCTCTATATTGTTTGATAATTTGAGACCAATAATAATAACTTACAGAATAGTTTTTCTTATGATATTCTAAACCATATTCAATTGTAACTATTTTTCTTTTACGTAAGTAAACCATTCCAACAAAAATTCATCTTAGTCTTCTATACATCTAACGTACGAAATGAAATTAGGTTCAGTTGAGTATTGTTGAAAGAGATATAAATGTTAAAAGAAATTATTATTATTATTATTATTATTATTATTATTATTATTATTATTATTATTATTATATATAGAGTCCTCTTATTTTATAAACTGTGTAATTTGTATAAACTTTGTAAACCAAGATTCCACCAATCAAAATTCATTCTCGTAATAGGTTTAGTTTATTTTTGTAACGGTATTAATTATAGGAGTGGGTTTCGAACGGTTGGAGTGGGTTTCGAACGGTTGGTTGTAACCCCCTATTATCTAATCTATATTAGTTTACAAAGTTTGCACAAATTACACTGTTTGTAAAAATAAAGGGACTTATTTTATCCATTAATCTATCTAATCAATGGTTTATATTAGTTTGCAAAGTTTGCACAAATTACACAGTTTTGCAAAATAAGGGGACTCTATATATATAATTTATAATATATAGTATAAAGAAATAATAATTTATAGAACACTTTAATAATTAATATGATAAATGTTAAAATATCTACAATAAAGAAAATGCTATAGTTAAATATAATTATAAAATCTGGCTTTATAGGTTATTTTAGAAAAATGTGAAAAATCAAGATACTTTAACTACTAGTTATTTTATACATTTTAATATAAAAAGATCATAATTAACTGTTTGAAAACAAAGACAAAGTTTTTTTAATTAAATAATTAAAAAAGCTGGTTTGACCAAATGCCCCAAAGAAAACATGTTCAACTTGATATCATACCTGCCGTTGGATTCCTTAAACATAACGAAAGGTAAGTACGTATAACATAGGGAAGCCAAAACTTTGTCGGCTATCGAAACAGGGGGATCATATCGTACTTCCTTTGTACCACATCTTCTTGAACTTCAAAGATGGTACCATTTTTGGGAAATTATATTTTTTCCATTCTTTGTAATTTGAAAGAAAGAAAACCTAACGAGTTATATTCTTTTAAATGGTTAAGATTTTAATCTATTTCTTAAATAAAATATAATCGTCAGATTTTTTTTATTTTTAAATAATAAAGTTATTGAATTACTTTTTGAATTCAAGAATCACTAAATTTTCTTATTTTAAATTATTAAAGAGCATCTTCAATAAGGATAGCAGAAATATTTGAACATGATAAACATTTCCAAACCCAAAACTTTTGGAACGGGAATGGGTCAGGTAATTGATTATGGGACTGGGTATGAGATTTTTTCAAAAAGATTTCGCAAGTTCGGGACGGTTATGGTTTTAATCAATACCCGTCCATTTACTCAATCCTATACCTGATCCCATTTACCAGACCGCGAACCATATATATTTAATAATTCAATGATTTTATTATTAATATACAATACATTACAATTTTATAAATATATAGAATAATAGAAATGATGGATTGATTTTATTAGTATAGAAAATATATATTTAAGTTTTACAATTTGACAGCTTTGCACGACATTGGCGTTGCAAGCATATCTCACTCGTCCATACTCCTATTAACACGATTCAAAATGTTCTGGAAAGCCAAAAGGCATAACTACAACTTTGTTGGGTCTGAGTTACCACTGCTGGATTACTACTGCTAAAGATACCACTGCTAGCTTTGGAGTTAATACCGTTGAAGGCTTATCTGGAGTTACCACTGCTAGTATGTGACTTACCACTGAAGATCAAAGTTACCACTGCCAGTGCAAACTTACTACCGCTTGTTATGATGATTACCACTGCTTTTGTTTTACCACTGCTTGAAAAGTTGAGATAAGGAAAGGATTGTGAAGATTGAAGATATGGACAAGATACGATTCTGTTGGAGAGTTTGTAGAGATTATCTCGTAGATTTACTTTCCTTATTGTTATCTTGTAATTCGTATAAATAGTTAGTTGATAGATTGCTAGACGTACGAGTTCATTAAGTTTTGTGTTTAGAATTAGAAGCCTCAAGATTGTTCTTGAATCCCTGCAATTGAGAAGATTTGCACGTCTGGTTTGAGTCTGTTCAAATCAGATTGGGGCTTTGGTTGTAACCATTAAACTTGTGATCAATACACAATTTGTTTTGCAATTCATTGTTAATTCATTCAAAGTGTTATTCCGCAAACTCCTTTGAATTGTTTTTCTGATTCTTGTCATTGATTTCGATCCTGTCAAGTGGTATCAGAGCTAGTTTAATTCAGAAAACCAATTAACAATGGATACTCAGGAAACTGTTTTGGTCTCTAAAGTCCCCATGCTCAAACCCAATGAGTTTGACATGTGGAAAATTAGGATCCGTCAATACATGCTTCTCACAGACTATGGAATGTGGGAGGTTGTTGAAAACGAACCTGGTACTGATGAAGAAGCTGCTGAAGGAGGTGCAAGACCCCCCCATATCTGATGCAGACAGAAAAAGAAGGCAAACGGAGATGAAGGCTTTAAGTACTCTGTTGTTGGCTATTCCCAATGAATACCAACATCAATTCAGTAGCTGCACTGATGCTAAAGCCCTCTGGACTGCTCTAGAGAAGAGGTTCTTTGGAACCAAAAGTACAAAGATAAACCAGAAGGCCATCCTGAAGCAACAATATGAGAACTTCACTTCACTAAAGAATGAGTCCATGACTCAAACTTTTGATAGATTCAACAAGCTGATTGGAGAACTTGCTACTGTGGATGTGAAGATGGACAAAGATGATGTGAATAGAAAGTTCCTCGGATCTCTTGGAAAGGAATGGACTATCTACACTGTCTCATTCAGACAAGGGGATGATTTAGAAGACAAGGAACTTGAAGATCTCTACAATGATCTAAGGATCTTTGAAGCTGAAGTAGAGGCTATAAAGGCCCATTGGATACTCTCACAATGCTGCTCTTCTTTCTTCTGAAAACCCTAGCTCTTTCAATACTACTGCTTTTACTAATACCACTGCTTCTTATAATAATACTACTGCTAATGAAACTATCTCTAATAATTAAGAACTCTTGTACATCTCAGGAATCTAATGATGATACTATTCTGGAAGCATTCTTAGCAAGCCATGTCAAATCATCATTGATCAATGATGATTTGGATCAGATCAATGCTGATGATCTTGAAGAGATGGATATCAAGTAGCAGATGGTCATGCTCACTTTGAGGATGAAGAGGTTTATCAGAAGAACTGGAAGAAACAACTTTGATGTCAAGAGAGGAGATAAAGCTGGATTTGACAAATCAAAGGTCAGGTGTTACAAGTGCAATGAACCAGGACACTTTGCTAGAGAATGCAAGGGAGTATCCACAAACCATCAAAACTCTGGAGGTGGTTCTTCACAAGCCTCTAGATTCAACAATAGAGGAAACAACCCTAGTTCATCTCAAGCACTAGTTTCACAAGAAGGACAAGGCTTTGATTGGAGTGATCATGCAGAGGAAGTTGTTCAGAATCAAGCACTCATGGCTGAGATCAAAGAAACTGAAATCCCAACTGAGGTAACCTCTAAACTTTGTTCAAATTCTTGTTTAGAAACTGTGAAGAAGTACAAAGATCACAATCAGACCATGAGTGATAGTATTACGAAGATGGAAAGAGAGAGGAGAGAATATGGTAAAATCATTGAAAATATGGAAGATCAAATCAAGGCTTACAAAGCCAATGAACTCCACTTTGAATATGATCACAATTACTGGAAGTGGGAAAAGAAAGAGTATGAGAGAAAATTGTCCAAGGTTAGGGAGGAGTTGGATTGTGTTAGGAAAGAGTTAACTACTGCTAAGGATGACCTAGAAAAGTTTTCAAAGTCATCTAAAGCTTTAGAGTCCATCATAAAAGCACAAGTCAATGATGACTTAAAAAGGGGAATAGGATACAACAATACCCCTCCACCCTATAACCAGAATTACATTCCTCCTACCACTGATTTGCTTGATAGGATGGACAGAGGAGAATTAAAGGAAGGATTAGATAGAGTAGATCCAGTTGATACTGAGGAGGAATCTGATGGGAAAAGCTCAACAGAGACCATTCCTGATGATAACCACATTCTCACCAATGAGAAGGGTGGTATGCCATTTGTTCCTAGCAAACAGGTAGAGACCTCTAGGAAAGAAAAGGGAAAAGAAGTGATTTCCTCAAAGAAGGAAAAAGGGAAAAAGGCTGAGACCAATAGAAAAGAAAGTAGGAAGGACCACTTCACTCAGAGGACTGTAGTTGATCCTGGTACTTCCTCACAGTCTCAAAACAAAAATCATCCAAGAGGGAACAAAAGAAACTGGAACAATCATTGGGCACAATGTCATGGTGTTGATCTAAACAAAATAAACAGACCAAAACGATGCTTTATCTGTTGTAAGATCAATCATCTAGCAAGAGACTGTTACTTCAATCCAATTAACCAAAGAAACAGTTTTCAAAAATCATCAGGCAATTGGATTGGAAGGTCTCAAACTAGAAGATTTGAGTCCACACACAAGAGAGTTGTTCCTAAACAAAACAGGCCTAATCAACCTAAAAGAAAAGTTCAAAAGAAAAAGGTTGAAAAGAAGTATGTTAAGATGGTTACAAAATGGGTACCAAAAGCCTCAGTAAGTAATACTGCTGCTTCTGAAAGCAGTGGTAATAACTGCAGCAGTGAAGAAGTGAATACTGCTGCTAGCAATATCAGCAGTGGTAACTCCAACACTGATACCACTGCAGGACCTTTAAAAAGAAAACCCATTATTGTAACCAAATATTCCAGTCATGAGATCCCTAACAAAGATTATCTTTTGAAACTTAACAGATTGGCAGAGTTCAATTATGTTAATGAGAAAGGTGAACCCAAGACCATATTGGCTTGGGTTCCCTCTAGACACTAACTGTTTCATTATATGTGCAGAGCCACCAAGGAAGAAGGAGCAGTCTTTGGCATGTGGATAGTGGTTGCTCTAGGCACATGACAGGTATCATGTCTCTACTTGAAGACTTTAAAAGGTTTGAAGGTGGACATGTTGCCTTTGGGGATAATCCAACTGGAGGTAAGATAATTGGAAAAGGTAAGGTTTCAAAAGGTAAGATGACCTTTGATGATGTGTACTATGTGGAGCAGTTGAGATACAATTTGTTGAGTGTATCACAGGTGTGTGACAAGAAGTTTGGTGTATTTTTCACTGATACTGAATGTCTCATACTTGCTCCAGGTTTTAAGACTGATGAGAATCAGGTAATGTTTAGGACTCCTAGGAAAGATAATGTTTACTGTTTGGACATTGAAGATGCTTCTTCTTTATCATCTTTAAACTGTTTATTTTCAAAAGCATCTGTGAGTGAATCATCACTGTGGCATAGGAGGATGTGTCAGATGAATTTCAAAAACATGAATTTACTTGTCAAAAACAACCTTGTAAGAGGTTTGCCTGCAAAGGAATTTTCATGTGATGATCATTGTGTAGCCTGCCTTAAAGGTAAGCAACACAAATCTTCTCACAAGTCCAAAGAAGTAAACACTATCTCATCACCTTTACAATTATTGCATATGGATCTTTTTGGTCCTACCAATGTGATGAGTATAGGCAAGAAATCCTATTGTCTTGTGATAGTTGATGATTACTCTAGATTCACTTGGGTGTACTTTCTAAGAACAAAGGATGAGACAAGTGGACTAATCAAACCCTTTGTGATTAGAATGGAAAACAAGACAAATCTAAGAGTAAAAGTCATTAGATCAGACAATGGCACTGAGTTTAAGAATGCTGATCTAAACAGTTTTTGTGAGGAAAAAGGTATTGAGAGACAATACAGTGCTCCTAGAACTCCTCAACAGAATGGTGTTGCTGAGAGAGAAATAGGACACTAATTGAGGCTGCAAGAACTATGTTGGCTGATTCAAAACTTCCAATTACTTTCTAGGCTGAAATAGTTAACACTGCTTGCTATGTTCAAAACAGAGTTCTTATAGTCAAATCAAAAGGCAAGACACCCTATGAACTTTTTGAGAAAAAGAAACCCTACATAGGATTTTTAAAACCATTTGGGTGTCCTTGCACAATTCTTGATCCCAAAACTCACTTAGGCAAGTTTGACAGTAAATCTGATGATGGATTTCTTGTAGGATATTCTTCTCAAAGCAAAGCTCTTAGAGTGTTCAATAACTCTACCAGAATCATTGAAGAAAGTGACAATGTCAAATGCAATGAGAACACTCCTAACATGCCTGGAAGTGGTCCCAATTGGTTGTTTGACATTGATTGACTAACTAACTCTTCGAATATGAGCAGTGCAGTGATTACAGGTTCAGGTACAGAGCAGATCTAGGAAACAAGTCCTCCATTTGTTATGTTTCCTATGCCACTTACAGATACAAATGATGTCTGTACCACTGATGAGACAGAATCTGATCAACAAAAGGAACCTGAGAATATTGAGAAGAGTGATGATCAGCAAACTGAGGAAACTCCCCTCTCTGACAACATTGAAGTCATACCTTCTTTAGATGAGGGACCTCAATAGGATCAAGAACCAGAAGTGAATGATTCAAATTTAGGGGTGGATTTACCAGAGGAACCCCTGCACCTTACAAGAACTCAGAAGAATCATCCACCTTCATTAGTGATAGGAGATATTCAGGTTTTCTCTAGGAAGCAAAGCAGAGCTTTAACAGATCACTAAGAAGCAAAGTAGAGCTTTAACAGATCCACACTCTGGCATGATTTCTGTTTTTCTCTCACAAACAGAACCCAAGAAGGCACATGATGCAATGAAGGATCCCAGTTGGATTGAAGCCATGCAAGAAGAACTGTTGCAGTTTGTCTTGCAGCATGTTTGGGATCTGGTGGATCTACCAAGAGGACATAGGGTGATTGGCACTAAGTGGATCTTCAGGAATAAGACTGATGAGAGAGGTATTGTTATCAAGAACAAATCCAGATTGGTAGCTCAGGGTTATACACAAGAAGAAGGCATACACTATGATGATGTATTTGCTCCAGTTGCCAGAATTGAAGCCATCAGGTTATTTTTGGCCTTTGCATCTTACAAAGGATTCAAAGTCTATCAAATGGATGTTAAGAGTGCCTTTCTATATGGCACAATTGATGAAGAGGGTGTATGTCTGTCAACCTCCAGGGTTTGAGGATCCTAAATACCCTGATAAGGTTTACAAGTTGAGGAAAGCTTTATATGGTCTTCATCAGGCACCTAGAGCTTGGTATGAAACTTTGTCCTCCTATCTGTTGGAGAACAAATTTGAAAGAGGTGTCATTGATAAGACCTTGTTCATCAAGAGAACAAAGACTGATATGCTACTTGTCCAGATCTATGTAGATGATATCATCTTTGGATCAACAAGGAATGATATGTGCAAGGAATTTGAGGAATTGATGCATAAGAAGTTCAAAATGAGTTCTATGGGAGAGCTCACCTTCTTTCTTGGTCTACAAGTCAAGCAGAAGGCTGATGGTATTATTATCAATCAGTCTAAGTATGTGGCCTCAATGCTTCAGAAGTTTGGATTGAATGATGCAAAGCCTGCCAGCACTCCTATGGAAACACACAAGCACCTCACTGCTGATGTTGTGGGGGAAGAAGTTGATGTTCATAATTACAGATCCATGATTGGGTCCTTGATGTATCTTACAGCTTCCAGACCTGATATTATGTTTGCTGTTTGTGTTTGTGCTATGTATCAAGTTAGGCCAAAGGAGTCTCACTTACATGCAGTCAAAAGGATATTCAAATATCTCAAGGGTCAACCTAGGTTGGGACTTTGGTATCCTAATGATTCTTCTTTTGATCTGGTGGCCTATACTGATAGTGATTATGGAGGAGCAAACTTGGATAGAAAGTCTACATCAGGAGGATGTCAATTCTTAGGAGGAAGATTGGTCTCATGGCAGTGCAAGAAACAAAACACTGTTTCACAATCAACAACAGATGCTGAATATATAGTTGCATCCCAGTGCTGTACACAAGTTCTATGGATTCAGAATCAGATGCAAGACTATGGTCTTTCTTTCTTGCAGACACCAATCTACATTGACAATAACAGTGCTATCAACATTGTTAACAATCATGTCAAGCACTCCAAGACCAAACATATAGAGATCAAGTACCACTTTATCAGATATTGTAATGAAAAAAAGTTAATTCAAGTTTTGAAAGTCCACACTGATGATCAATATGCAGACCTTTTCACAAAAGCCTTTGATGTAGGCAGGTTTACATTTTTGGTCACAAGTGTTGGAATGATGAACTCTGAATAAATCTCTTCTTATTACATTTTTCCTTGTACTATCTCTGTATATTTTTTTTTCTTATTTGTTCTATTTGTTGTTCCATTACTCAGGGTGCATTTAATGAGTTTGTGAATGTTTCAGATAGCTGGTGGAGTCATTGGATTGGTCAACGAACGTAGAGTGAAGTTACCACTGCTCAGCTGAAGTTACTATTGCTTGCAGTATTACTACCGCAAAGCATAGTTTCTATCGCTAAGCCTTTACCACTGCTAGTTTAAACCATTACTATTGCTTGCATTTTACTACCGCTAGCCATTCATTACTATTGTTCGCATGTTACCACTGCTAGCTGTACATTACCACTGCTCACCACCGCTGGTTGAATTTGGTGTTGCTAGTATTCGCTAATTACCACTGCTTTTATGTTAACACCGCTAGTTACCATTGCTTGGGTGATTACCACCGCTCGCTTTAGTTACTACCGCTTTTAACTTTCTCACACGCGAATTACCACCGCTTACCAGTTACCACTGCACTTAATTGTTACTACCGCTTTTAACTTAATGTTGCTTGCATTATCACTGCTTTTAACATTACTGTTGCTAGTGTTAGTTATTTTCAGTTACCACCGCTTTTAACTAATACTGTTGCTAGTGTTAGTTACCACTGCTCATGGTTTGGGTATAATAGCCTTAATTTGACCGCCTTTTTCACAAACGGCTATTTTGAACTCTTGCTCTAAAAACTGTTGCGATTCTTGCGATTTCTGAAACCCTAATCATCTGTTCTTCATCTATTTGGATTTCTACATCTGTATTTCAGTTTGTCTAATCCGTCGGCAATGGATTCACTTCGTTTCATTCAGGATCACAACAAGATTGGCTATCTCATTAAGGATAGTCATTCTGAAGGGTTTGAAGACATCGTGGATTTCTTGGCATCATCAAACATCACATATGCCGCAACAATCGATCCTATCATCTACATTCAGCATATGCATGATTTTTGGGCAAATGCAGTGATTGAGGAATCTGAAGGGGTCACACTCATTCGGACCACCATCTGTGGTCATTCTTTGACAATTACCCCAGCCAAAATCAGACATCATCTTCATCTGAATGATGACTCAGGTATCACTATGCTCTCACCCTCAACCATTATGGAATCTTTTCTACAAATGGGGTATGCAGGCTCCCAGACTTCTTCAAAATATCTTAAGGGTAAATTTTGCCCTCAGTGGAGGTTCTTTGTGCATACTCTACTACATTGCTTTTCAAAGAAAACCACTAGTTGGAGTGAGTTCAGCAGTACTATGGCATCTGCCTTGGTTTGCTTGGCCACTAAACAGATTTTTAACTTTTCTCAAATGATCTTTGATGATCCTATTTACAAACTTGAGAACATGAACAATTCCAATGTAAAATCCTTTTACATGTTTCCAAGGTTTGTACAAGAAGTTATAACTAGGGAATTGACGGATGTACCACTGCATGGAGACACTTATAAGAGCTCTGCTCTTGGTCATAAAGTGTTCTCAAACATGAAGAGACCTGCACAATGCTCTAATGACCAATTCACTCCATTGTTCTCTATAATGATGGGTGTGAACCCCCCTTAAGGTGAGGCATCAGACTTACAGCCTTCACAATCAAGCATACCCACTGATGACCTACCCACACCTTCCACTACAAAAGTCCCTCAGTCCCTTGAATCAACCCCCACCCCCTCACTCAAAGCATATACTAGAAAGAACAGAGGAGCTCCTTCCTCCTCTGGTTCTAAACCCAATAAGCCTATAAGCCATCAGTTGGAGCACTCCCCTTCTAATTCTTTCCAAAGGGATACCCAAGGAGTGTCTCCCCACTCAAGTATAAAGAAGGTGCCCTGTAAGGAGAAGGATGGGCATGTGGTTGGTGAGGCTCAAACTACTGATGTTGCACAAGGTGTGCATCAGGACAATTTGAACATAACTAAGACCCCCACCACGGCAACTCCAGTTGAGCAATCATCAGGAGGTCCCAGGTGCCAAGAAACCATGGGGGCAGCTAGTGCTTCAGCTAGGCTGAAGACTTCTGTCAAAAAGCTCAAAGATCCAGTAAGGGAGGTACACACTTCTAAACCTGGTGAGGGCAGATATAACTATCAGGACTTGATGGCAGACTTTAAGGTTATTGCTGATGATCTGAAGGCTCATGATGCCAATTTTCAAAAGCATGATCAAAAGCATGAATTGTTAGTAATTATGTGCAGAATTGACAAACCAAGTGATTACACATCCAATGTTACAAGACACTTGAGGGTCACACCTGTGAGGACCTATAAATCGAATAAGTTAAATGAAACCCAGAAATGGAGAGTTGGGATTTATAATAGTCAATTATAAATTAGTTGGGTAATTTCAGTCAGAAATCCCAAAGTTAGAGGGTTATTAATTAATTAAGTAGATTATATATTTATTGGATAAATAAATATATAATAGAATAATTAATTAAAGAAATTATATATTAGATTAAATATATAAGTAATTATCTAGAATAATTCTTTTCTTGGGAGAAAAGAAAAAGATAATTACAAAGAGGAAACTAAATCTGAATAAAACTGTATTTATCCTCCATATAAATAAACCTTATGGGTTAAAGGAAAAATCAATCAATTCAGTCAATTAACTAGTCAAAAATCAGTTTCCAGTTTTTCTCTCTCCCTCTTCTCTCTAACCGGCGCCGTCACCCCCTTCCCTCGTGACAAATCAGCTCGGTTTTTCCAGTTTTCGGGTTTCTCGTTCTGCTAGAGGAACATTCGTTGGTCGTTCATAGGTGGACTAACACTCGAGCAATCCAGGTATTTTAGACTGCTTTTATTATTATTAAAACTGATAAAACGATAAGATTGTGGTTTCCGGGTTTCAAACCATAAAACGCTTCTGCAATACTTTATAGTGTTCTTCGGATCAGATTAGGTTCGAGGATCACAGTGAAACCCAACAGTGGTATCAGAGCCACGTTTTTCGTTTTATTTGTTTAAGTTTATTATAGATCTGTTAAAAGATTTAATAGCTTTTCGTATAAAAATCTGATTTTTGGCTATATCGTTTTATGTATCGTATCAAAAACCTAACCGATAATCGGCGGTGGAACGGTGGTAGCTAGCCGACCGGACCGCCAGGCCGATCGCCGGCGAGACCTAGCCGCGAGTGACACAACACCGGGCCGCACCACAGCTTGTGGTGGCGGCACCAGCTGCTGACCGTAAAACCATCGGGCCACGCCACCAGTTAGGTGGTGGTGGCCGAACCCCTACAATGCCAAGAAACCACCGCGGCCACACCACCAGGTTGGTGGTGGACGCGCCATTCGCACACAACCACAGCCGCAACCACCAGTGTGGTGGTGGCGGGTTTTTTTTCTCGATCAAACGGTTGCGACGGCGGAAATTGTAGGCGGTAGTGATGGCGGTGATCCGGGTATTTAACCGCCTCCGGCGGTCGACGACGCCAAGCCGAACCGCTAGCGTGGTGGTGGCGGCGATTTCACAACACCAAGCCGAACCACCGTCGCGATGGTAGCAGCAGAATCGCCGGCCGCACCACAGTTGGTGGTTGCGGCGGCAGATGGTGGAAATCGCAAGCGGCAGTAATGGCACAAACCATCGCGGGTGCCGTAGTGGCCACGCCAAGGTGATGGTCACAGCGGAGACGATGGCGGTGTGGATCGCAAGCGATGGTGGGGGTGGCGTTGGCCGCCGCCGCCGGACCAACCACCGCTGGCTGCCTCACGGCCGCGCCTAGCGGTGGTGGTAATCAGCGAAACCACAACCACCAACCACCTTCATGGTATGCGACAGCATTCAAACATCGGAGGCCGCATCACCGATCGGCTAAGGCAGCCACGGTGGTGGCGGCGTTTCTTGTTTTTCCGATCATCGCAAAAAGCGACGGCGGCATCGGTTTCCTTTTGCTGCTGCTGTCGTTTGCCGCCGGCGGTGATGGTGGTGCTTTGGCGCCGTTGCCGTCGCCGGTGGTAGATGGCGGTGGTGGGCTGTTCGTTTCCAACGGAGAAGGCGGCGGCGGTGGCGTTTTGACGTTGCTGTCGTGGCGGGGATTTTTCCAAACAAAACCGACCGGCCACGCCACGGTAGTGGCAACCGATCGCTGCTATCGTGGTAATGGCGCTGGTCAAAAGTCAAACGACGACGACGGTTTTAGCCGTTGTCGTCTAACGACGGTGATGATTAAACTAGGGTTTTTCGATAATAGCTTGGTAATGATAAGCTCGCGCCACGAGTAGTGGCCATAGCCACAATCGTCGCGCCGCGAGCAGAGCTCAGCTCGCGCCGTGAACAATGGTCACCAAAGCTCTCGCGCCACAAGCAATGGTCGTAACCAGGGTTATCGCGCCATGAGAGGTGAGGGTACGGTCCAATCTAGCCAAGCCAAGAGCTTTACGATATTCTTCGAAAGAAAGGCCCAAATAATTACCAGTTTGGTAATGGGCTTAAAGGCCCAATTTTGGACCATTTTTCTAATTAAATTTTATTATCCAAATTTTTAACCCGTGCGGTAAAATGTTTTTAGAAACCAAATTACTTTAAAAGGGAAAAATCCGTTTTTATATATTGGATTGAGTTTTATAAAACGGCTTGTGTTTATAAATCAGTTGAGATCGTTTTACAAAAATGAAACAAGACAATTATTTTAAGGCTATCGTTTATAAAATAGTTTGTTTTACCCGATTAAGAGTCGGGTTTTACGAAAGGAGAGATGGGATAATTGTTTAACGGATCTAGGATTGTTCTTTCAATTTATTGCTTTATTATATATATCGTTTTATATATATGAATGCGTGGTTGATTAAATGCCTATTATAGGATTTGCCAACTTAACCCTTTTTGGAATTAATTATGGGGAGGCCTGCGTGCCGTTTACAACCCCTTTTGTAATAATGACCATAGAATAATAGTTATTTATTTTACCAACGAAGAAGGCGAGGCCAGTCATGCAAGAAAAACATTTTTCTTTTTCCTGGAGTTCTAACAAGGATGTCGGAGCCAGTGGGAGCTACGCAAGATGTTAGAATAGGTTATAAATGGTCCTTAGGAACAAAAGTTGGCAAACCTATAATTAGTTACCTTTAAAACTGTGTAGTTATATTTTTTAAACTGCGTGGTTGCTTATTTGTGAGATATTGCATGACAAGTAGTTTTTAAATTTGTAGTTTTAGAACTAGAATATATCACAAAAGGAAATAGGTTTTAATTTTTAAAATCACCAGTTTTTCTTAATTTTTAAAGTGGTAGATTTCATTTAAAACCAGTAAAATTGTAAATAGATTGTTTAAGGGCAAGTTAACAAAACAGTCAGTTTTATCAACTAGGATGCCATCAAAACAGATAGTTTTGGTTAAACAAAATGCTTTTAAAACAGTTAGTTTTAAACAGCAAGAACCTTTTAAAACAGTTAGTTTTAGAACAAGCGTATATTTGAAACAGTTAGTTTAAAATGTCAGTTTAAACAATCAGTTTTTCTAAAGATTACAATTTTTCCTTTAAAACTGGATTATAAAAGAAAACCCCGAAAAATCATAGATCAGTAGTGCAATCCATCTAGGGGCACCTCAGGCATAAGGTACGTGGGCATTTTGAGTGAACACACCTTAAATGTCCACGTTCAAACCGAAACTGGAGGGGTTACATAACTCTGCGAATTATCTCCGGGTGGTACCGGCCAGAGTAAAGTGATCAGGTTCCTAAAATGGTGAGATCTATTTTGGTACTGTTAAGTTCACCGGGAGGTACCGGACCAAAATGCACTAAGAGGGACCGAAACATGTACGGGTAATTACCGTGGTTCCGAAAAAATCTAGGAGTCATATCAGTTAGATATGATTGGTAAAAGTCCTTACCTACCGAAATAAATGCGGGCCTGATGGAGCAAGAACATACCGCACATCAGGACGTATGAAATAAGGATCCTAGTCCAATAAATTGATCGTTTATGGGTTTATTGATATTTATTGGAATTAAATCTATTTACAGTTGCTAAAAACCAAAAGTTTTAATATGTGTAGATGGCAAGCACTGTTACCAGCACAAACAATCTTTCCCTCCGCTCTATCCTTGAGAAGGACAAGTTAACCGGCCCCAATTTCCTTGAATGGGAGCGCAATCTGATAATTGTGCTCAGGCACGAAAGGAAATGGTATGTCCTTGAAGAGCCTCTTGGGGAGGCTCCTCCAGCAAATGCTCCGGCTGCTGCTAGAAATGCTCATAAGAAGCATTCAGCTGATCTGCTGGATGTCGCCTGTCTCATGCTTGCAACTATGAGCCCAGATCTGCAAGCAGGGCTCATAAATACAAATGCTTATGACATGATCCGCCAGCTGAGGGACATGTTCTGGACACATGCTCGTACAGAACGTTACGATGCCACAAAAGCATTTAATGAATGCAAGATGATTAAAGGGACATCAGTAAGTGACCACGTCATGAAAATGAAACGGCACTTGGATCATCTGGAGAGGCTTGGTCACCCAGTTCCGTTGCAGCTAGCAACGGATACTATACTCAATTCACTGTCAGATGACTACAAGCCCTTTGTAGTCAATTACAACATGAACAACATGGAGAAGTCAATAGCAGAATTACACTCCATGCTTAAGACAACTGAATTGAATATGGGGACCAAAAACAAAACCAAGGACGTCCTAATGATAAGAGATGGAGGGGTGAAAAAGAAGAATGGGCATACTAGCACCAGCAAAGGAAAAGGACCAGTTCAGGCCGTCCAGAGTGCACCCAAGAAAGGCAAAGGCAAGGGCAAAGGCAAGAAGGTCAAGCCAAATAAATCTAGGACCGAGAATCGCTGCTTCACATGCAATGAGGTCGGTCACTGGAGGCAAAACTGGCCAAAGCGTCATGAAGCAGGTATGTAAACCTCAGATATTTATGATTGCTTTATTTTGTCACTTTTTACTTGTTAGTTTACAAGTATACTGATACCTAGAGCAAATGACTATTGCAGGTGGTCAGAAGTGAGATCCCAGGAGTTGCAAGGATCAAGATAAAAATTCATTATTAGATATTTTCTTTCAAGACATTCTTTATTTTAAACAGTGATTTTGGTTTATGGCTACATTTTAAATACTTATAAATTTATTGAATGGTTTTAAATTTTATAAGTTATTGTCTTGAATAAATATATGTCATGTATGAAGTTTTAAATCTGACAAAGTCAAGTTTTGACTTGACTAGATCCTAGATATTGCCTATTATAGTTACTTCAATAGTTTTAATTAAATTAAAGTAATTTATATGAAAACTGTCAAAAAACACATGAAATACTTTAAGAATGTGTTTTTGGGAATAAAACGTTTATGAATGATAATTTTGTGATCAATTTTTATTATTCAGATGTTTAAAAGAGAATCTAGGATATTAACTCAGACAGCGTTAATAGCAGTATTTATGAAACTAGGAAAATTCCAAGTTTTGGAATTAGGATTTAACAAAAATCCAGTTAAGTTTTATAAATAAAATTCTCAAGTTCATTACTTAAAATAGAATTTACTAATCAAAGGCTTTGACTAAGTCAATAGTAAATTTTGAAGTAATAGTTGGTTTTCATATAGGCTAGTGGGAGCCTAGTTTATTCTTTATCTAGTTTAAGATAAAGAATAAAAGATATTTTTATTGATTCTTTTTGTCTCATAATTCATGATCCAGGTAGGATAAGAGTTCATGAGATACCTTACAGTCAAAAGATAAAAGTTTCAAAGTATTTGAAACAGGTGTCTTAAATGACTGTAAATCAATAATTAAAGTGTTGGATTAATTAATAAAGGTAGAATTCCAGTAAATTTGCCAGCAAAGTAAATGGAATCTGATTTCAGGAAGAAATCATTCATCTGCACAGCAACTAAGGAAAGTTGCAGTTTAATTTTACATATTCAGGAACTGGGAGTTATTCCAGGTCTCCAAGTTCAAGGAAATGATAAAATAAAAGACTAATTTTGTTTAAATGCTTGCAAAACAACAATTAGCATAATTAAGTGGATTGTAAATACAAACTTATATTATTTGGTTATCACTTTGATTAAAATGGTAAACTTTAATCAAAGGATTTAAACTGAAGATAGGTGATACTTCATTTTAGATCAGTATTTAACAAACGTTAAATAGATACCATAAAAGTAATTAAGAAATGTTATTAATTTTTGTTATTATTACAGCGTGTAGTATGGACTATACAAAATTAATTTCTTTATCACTTTTATATTTTGCATGTTTTATAATCCAGGAATGAAACTAGTTTCCAGTTTTCATTCGAAACTTGTCCGTGACAACTTATCATTGTGGGAACATGATAGGGTGTTAAAGTCATTGTGAACTTTTAGGTAGTTATGATCAGTCACTGAATAACAGCTACAAGTGTTGTAGACTAAAAGTTGCACAGATATTTGATAGAGTAGCAAATATCGGACGTGATCCGCAGTTGAGATTACTTCTTGGAATCAGTCATAAGTAAATCTTACAGTGGTTGTCCCTATCACCTGAGGTATCTGATTTGATATCATGAGGACTACTGAATACTTAGTGCACTCAACCGCTACGCCGTAACAGGGTGGCTATAAAGGGCGTAACTAGATTCAGCGGAAGCCGTGGTGTTAAAGGCAGATATGCAAGATGGGATTTGCACCTCTTCTCTGAAGAGAGATATTTCTGGGCCCTTCTTGACTGACTGAACATACTGATGAAGAGCATGGCCATGCCCAAACGAACTGATTAGTTCTTTGTCGTTTACCTATCAGTAAAAGTCGAATAGTCAAGAAAAACATAATCTTGAGTATTCAGAGTTGACACTTTCCAAGCTCATACTCATAGATGAAATATCAAGATGCAAAGGGAAAAGCCAAGTTATACCCAATTTATGAACAGTAGTTTCATAGATGTAATTTCCTTAAGGAAATGTTCTATCACCAGTCTGGGTATAAGAGTTCTTGTAACCTGGTTAGCCTAAGTGCCTATCTAGGGGCCTCCTTAGGTCCGTATAATCAAGGTGGTATTGCCAACTTGCACAAGTGGGAGTCTGTTAGTAATTATGTGCAAAGTTGACAAACCAAGTGATTACACATCCAATGTTACAAGACACTTGAGGGTCATACCTGTGAGGACCTATAAATCGAATAAGTTAAATGAAACCCAGAAATGGAGAGTTGGGATTTATAATAGTCAATTATAAATCAGTTGGGTAATTTCAGTCAGAAATCCCAAAGTTAGAGGGTTATTAATTAATTAAGTAGATTATATATTTATTGGATAAATAAATATATAATAGAATAATTAATTAAAGAAATTATATAATAGATTAAATATATAAGTAATTATCTAGAATAATTCTTTTCTTGGGAGAAAAGAAAAAGATAATTACAAAGAGGAAACTGAATCTGAATAAAACTGTATTTATCCTCCATATAAATAAACCTTATGGGTTAAAGGAAAAATCAATCAATTCAGTCAATCAACTAGTCAAAAATCAGTTTCCAGTTTTTCTCTCTCCCTCTTCTCTCTAACCGGCGCCGTCACCCCCCTTCCCTCGTGACAAATCAGCTCGGTTTTTCCAGTTTTCGGGTTTCTCGTTCTGCTAGAGGAACATTCGTTGGTCGTTCATAGGTGGACTAATACTCGAGCAATCCAAGTATTTTAGACTGCTTTTATTATTATTAAACTGATAAAACGATAAGATTGTGGTTTCCGGGTTTCAAACCATAAAACGCTTCCGCAATACTTTATAGTGTTCTTCGGATCAGATTAGGTTCGAGGATCACAGTGAAACTCAACATGAATCACATGAGGGGAGATTGGATCTTTTGGAGGAACTGGTCACTGCTCAACATAATCTGCTCAAGGCTCATGATACTCAGATTATCAAACAGTCCAAGAAGATACAGTCTCAAGGTGCACAAATGGCCTGTATGCAAATGAAGATTTCAGCTCTTCAGAGGAGGTACTCCACCTTGGTCTCATTCACAAAAGGGGGGAGGAGATCAAAGATCAAGGGGGAGCTGAGGAAGAAGAAGGTGATCAATGAAGAGATTGAAGTTGTGAATGAGGAAGTTGAGCTCAGATGTGTAAATGTTGAGGTTGATGCTGATATGCCTGAAACTGTGATTGAAAAGGAAGCTGGTGATAAGGGGGAGACTAAGAAAGAGATGAAAGAGGCTGGTATAGAGGTGAATGAGGATGAGGTCACTATAGTTGAGTTGCTCTTGAAACTGCCTAAGGTTATTCCAACAACCAAAGGTGTAGTTATCAAGGCGGCTGAATTGGTAAAGAAGAAGGCTGAAGAGTTAGATCCAAAAGATAAAGGAAAGAATATAATAGAGGAAGAAGCTGTTTCAGAATCTGATGAGGATGAGGGTTGATGCGGTAATTATCATATATAAAAAGCGTAACAAGTTTTAACCTCTAATGCCTAGCCACCGTCTTACCACATATACAGGCAAGCGTACCTGATCGTGAGTAATATAGTGTAGGAAAGTCCAGGTATCGTATCTACCACTGGGAACGGTCAAGTTATTGTAGACTAAAGTCGAATTAGTTTAATTAATCAAAAAGGGGGGTTTTGTATGAAAAAGGTTTAATTACTTAAAAAGACAATTAACTAAATAAAACTAAGAAAGCAAATGAAATTACGATTTAAGTTTATAATAAAAGGAAACAGTAGCACTTATCATGATAAAACGAATCCCCAATATGGATGACATGAATAGATCGAAAGTTTGGTTGTTTTGACTATTGTAGGAATTTAAGTCTGGGACACCCTAACATGTGCAATTTATGGTTAAACTAGGACACGGTCCTCCTAGTTCTAATCCTAAAGCGTTTGGTCCACAATCTAGAATCGGTAAACCCTTCCTAATCAATTATTGTAATGGCTCTTTTACTCTCGGTCACTAATGGTCAAAGTAACCCCTTAACATAACTCTACGGTCCAAGTCAGGCTAAGGTAGGTTAATTATCCTTGCGGAGTCTATCTGTCTTGGTCCAACAAATACACCCAACCAAGTGATATCAAATCGCCACAACAATAATAATCAAGAAAGAACCATAAACGACATTCAATTAATCAAAAACGAACCAATAAACATTAATTGCAAAATATCATCCATAATGGTTCATCTATCATGACAAGCACTACTAATAAACTACTCACTCATAATGAACACAAGAACATAAACAAGAGTAGACATCGACATGATACCGACAGTACAACGTTAGATGATCAGAGATCGACTTCCGCAGCGTACCGGCACCTTTCGTATTCTCACTCTCGTTCCTCTGACTTCCCCTCGTGTGTTGCACTTCAAAACTCCTGTCTAAAACTGAAGGAGGAGGCTGATATTTAAAGAAAAACGGCCAGACGTCATCTGGCGATCGCCAAACTACTCTCTTGGCGTCACCAAACACTAAATAAAACCCTAATCTCCACTTCAGTCGCACTTGGCGGCGCCAAGTTGGGCACTTCGCGATCGCCAAGTGTCTTCTGTGTTGACCTTGTGCATTTTTCTCGTTTTCTCGCCTTTTTCCGTACTTTTCCGTTCCACGGCCTCCAAATCCTTCATAATCAATAAAAAGCTCAATTAGTGCATGAAATGATCATAAACGGGTGAGAAATGGGATAAAGTCATACGATTACGCGCAACCAAAACATGTATAATTTTGGTGTTATCAAAATCCCCACACTTAAGCTTTGATTGTCCCCAATCAAAAGACTGAAAACAAAGAAAGATAACTCCAAAATTATCTCAACCCAAGATCGTCAAAGAACGCAAAGTATACTCACACAACCGAACCCACAAACAAGACTCATCAAGTAATTGGATACCAAGGCCAACCTTTTACCCTCACATAATATGCATAACAATATGAAGTGTATCTCTCGGGGGTAAAAGTGTATATGTAAGTGATCACACCAATACTCGACTAATTCCCGCATGCATAAGCTTGTCACCAAATCTAATCTCCACCACTGAGAAGTTGTCAACCGTCAAGAGGACTTTAGGGTTGCAATGTTAGGCTAAGGGTTAAGGGTAGGATAAAGGATATATAATAGTGGCTAAGGGTTTTGCAACAAAAACTTGAAAACTTAATCAGTAATGATCCAAACAGTGAAACAATCTGACTTCCAAACAATGATACTTTTGGGATGAGTATTCTCTCTTTTCTTTTAGAATTGGCCTAAGCCTATGGCTTATTTGGGGCACAAATTCTTTTTTTCTTTCTTTTCAGCTCTCATTTTTATTCTTTTTGTATTCTCGACTCTTTTGATACTTCTTTTCTTTTCTGAGTCTCAAATATTTTCCTTCTCTTTTTTTTCCTTTTAGAGCAGCAACTATGTTGCTTTTGGGCTCTTTTTAAATCTCAATCCCATACAAACTGTCAGATAAGAAAACTGGATCAAAACATCTCAAGATTCAAATTTAAGTCACGGCCAAGAGATGGATAAACAATTAGGCTCAAGGATAAAATGTATAGTGGGTAAAGAAATGAAAGGCTAAGGCTCAAAATTGGTTTCAAGGGATAAAGTGTTAAAAGGTGAACACTTTTCATTTACAGGCTAGGCAAATCAAATAACCTTATGATGAGGTTATCTGACGAAGGCTAAAAGGGTTAGAAACGAAGGCCTCTATCAGTGCAATGGTGATAAATACTTCTCTTATGTGGTCTCGACAAGCATTCAAATGACAAGTTCTACCTTGGGTCAAAGTCGGTATTCCTCACGAAATAAATAGATATAACAATATAGGCTCAATCTCTCAAAGGAATCGGGTGAGGCACTCATGGTAATCAGTATTCCAAGGTATCCTTTTACTCAACTAATCCTATTCAGTGTTCTCCTATGCAAGCAACTCAGTCTCAAGAACAATCTCAGATTTCGAAAAAAATTGGGGTCAAATCTCAAAGCTTTCAAAAGTTTGAAAAACTACAATCCACAAGCAATAAGTGAACCCATTTAAACAGATAAGTCTACATAACCCCCTCCCCACACTTAAAATTTGCAGTGTCCTCAATGCAACAATTAACACAACTAAGGAGTAATTGGGAAAAAGAGAAACTTCCCGGGTTATGTGACGAAATCTGTTCTGGTCTGAGAGTGGTGCATAAAATTCGTGCTCGATCATAAAACGCCATATCTACCAAAAAGAAAAAGAAAAAGTAAAAACGAACAAAAGAAAAATAACCAAACCAAATTACTTAAAAATCCTAAACAAACCAACAGAAAAATAAAATTGTTCAAACACAACCACGCAGTTCAAAGAAATAAAAAGAAAATTGTTTAGGACAACCATATCGAATAATGGAGATAAAAGATAGAGATCAGTAAGGGCCACGAGGTTGGTTTTGCCAATCCTCGTAAGTCGGGTAACCGGGCGGAGCATCTTCGGAGTATGGCCAATAAGGAGATGGAGCATAAGCGGTATTCGGTTGAATATCGAAGTGGGAGGCCATCTGGTTCATCACTCCACTTTGCCAGTTGGCTTGGTGAAGTGCCTCCATGGTGTTGTACTCCATGTGCTGATGATGCCGGCCATAAGAAAGTGACATCTCCGAAAGTTGGTTACTCAAATCTTGGTAACCCGAATAAGCCGTCCAATCCGCCGGTTGTTGACTTGAACTCGCCCTACTTGTTCCACCGGTCTCATGCGTACTCCTCGGTGCTTGACTAGGTTGACTTCTCGGTTGACTCCTATAAGATTGAGGATTACGGATCCATGCATTGTAGTCCCTTCCGATCGCATGTTCAACTCTCGCCACGCCCATACCTCGGAGTTGGTCCATGTCATGAATCAACCCCATCTCCCCGAGGTTCGTCATCGAAGCAATAGCGGCGTCGGTTAAGATACCAAAATGCTTGGCCAAGAGTGTCACGTACTGGCCACCGACGATGCGACTACCCTCGCGATAACCGCTCGCTTTAGCGAGTTGAGCGGCTATGAGGTACGGAGCATTCGGATACTTATCATCCGTAGAGAGTTGCTCAAGAAGCCACAAATCTTGCACGGTCACTTTCTCCTCACTAGAAGATCGAGCGCTCACCGCTTGAATGAGCATGCGGTGTAGAAGCCTATCCGTCGAAACAACAAAACCTTTCACCTTGAGGTTGCCATGATAATCACCATCACCCAAAATCGCCCATGCCAAACGCGGATCAAAATCATCGGATCTCTTTGAAGTCGCCCACATATACTCCTCGAATCCGGGAGCATCAACATCCGCTTGGGTATATATCCCCAAAGCAAGAGCAAACTCAACCAAAGAAAAAGATCTCCAAATGCCACCAAGTCGGAACGTCATACAAGATTGATGAAACTCGTCAAGAGCCTTGATCGCATCGAAACGAAACGTGGAGACAAACTCCACGATAAGCTCTCGGTAGAGGGTCTCGGCAATATCGAAAACTCGCTCCCAAGCATGGCATATGTAGTACTCATTGCCATCCTCATCGTATGCGTGTTTTTCAAGAATCGCTTTGATATCGTTCTCGACATGCATTGATCGAAGAAGATCCCAATCAACTCTTTTCGGCATAAGAATTTGGCGGGGGAGAAGTCGGTTGACAATGTCCCGATATTCCTCCTTCTTTCACGCGTTCAACGTTGGGTCGTTCGTGAACAAAGTGAAAACATGACTTCCATCCGGTGCATGGAAGTTAATAGCGGCGGTGGTCTTTGATGCGCGGGTCTTTTGTCTCTACAAAAACCAAATACCATTGTCTTAGAAAGTTTTCAATCCAATAAGTGCAAGACAAGGTTTATTCGCATTCAAAGTTCCAACGAGACAAAAACCTATACAACTAACAAGTTCAAGCATCACAATCATATATGCATGACAAAACAAGAGCAATGGGGATGTGAAGCATCCCCACACTTGAACTTTTAGTTCAATCCCAATTCCAAACTAATCTAGCTAAACAAGAAGAAGTGGGGGATTTTGGTGTTCTCAAAATCCCCACACTTATCATTTAACCACAATCACTAGATTAATCAATCAATTAGCATGCAAGAAACAAGATTTCAATTACAATGTATAGCATGCATTCATCTAAACAATCAATGGTGTATCAAGAATCATATCAATTCTATTCAAGCAACAAACACCATTGATACCCAAAAACAAGATCTCCAACTACCAAATCGAGCAATCCTTACGAAATCAAAGTTAGGAAACGTACCTTGTTCATGATTAAAGATGAAATTGAAGTTCAAGAAGGTCGAATTTCGCAAGAACGTGAGAGTATTTGGCGGCGCCTAAGAGGAATTAGGTTTGTGTGTTTGTGAAAAGTGGAAAAAAGAAGGTTTTAAAAAACCCCTGCCCCGACTTCGCGTCGCGAAACCCTGGGTTTCGCGTCGCCAAACAGGCCAATTTCAGGAAAACCCTGATATTTCAAAATCTTGTGTCGCCAAACGGTCCTCTTCGCGTTGCCAAGTTCGAAAAATTTTACCTGACCCGTGGCTCACTCACTTGGCGTCGCCAGAATTGGAATCTGGCGATCGCCAGATGGCTACTGTTTCCAACTTGTGAAATTTCGCATCGCATTCCGATTTCGCTCGAATCTGGTTTCTATCCCCTCCGTATGGTTACCTAAGCAACATCAAATGAAAACATTAAAAAAAAACACACACAAAAATCACTAAAAACGAAAGAAAATCAAAAAGCTCGGGTTGCCTCTCGAGAAGCGCTTCATTTTTGGATGGGTCTAGAGCTCGACCCCACTTTCGGCTCATTTCTTGGTGCGTCGGGATGACGAGCCCTTCTTCCTTCTGTGATCTTTCTTGGAGGATCCCGGTTCCTTGGTTGATTGCTCCTTTTTGTGCATCGGGTTTGAGTAATCCTCTGTTTTCTTTCCAAGCTCATGTGGAAGTAACGGACGCTTCGTGCTTTTGGTGTAGGCCAGAGAAGGATCATCATAAGGTTCATCGAGGTGTCTAACCGGCTCTCCGTTAGGATCAAAGTAAATCCGATTGTCTCCATAGCCTAAGCTTGTGACTTGGTTGCGCATATCGGTAGTTACTTGAGCGGTGTGCAAGAAAGATCTCCCGAGGATTATTGGGATTTCAGTATCCTTTGGAAGATTAGCTATAATGAAGTCCGTGTAATAAACGAATTTTCCAATACGAATCGGGACTCCTTCCGCTATCCCCAATGGTTTTGTCATGTAACCATTCACTCCTCGGTATTGATAGTCCGTTGGAAGGATTTGAGTGATCCCCATTTTCCTGCAAAAACCCACGGGCATCATATTAAGAGCGGCACCCGAATCAACTAAAGCAAGACCTGAAAATTTATGACAAGAAATAGGTAGGTTATAACTCCCTGGATCATGTCGAATCGGTGCTATGTAAACGAGGTCATCCGGTGCTTTTTCCTTTTCTTTCTCCTTGCCTTTATCTTCTTTCTTCGGGATTACGAACTCCGCGTATCCTCCTTGTTTTCCATCTTCCTCATCATCATCTAGAAGCTTCGGGGACCTTGAGTCTTAGATGTTCAAAAGACACGGTGAACCCCTCCGAATCGTAATCCGTGGCAGAGTCAGGCTCACTTTCGCTCTCGGTCTCCACGTACTTCTTCGTGTAGATATCCGTCCACTTCTTTTTCGATGGCTTTCCAGTCATCATGAGCATTGGCTTCACATTCTCCACCTTTGGGTTGACTTGTGTTTGCGTTGGCAGTTCTCCTTGCGTTCTTTCACTCAGCATTTGCGAAACACGTCCAACCTGTAATTCCAAATTCTGGATGGTGCTTTGGTGATTACGTAGGTATGAACCCACTTCATCGTTCAATTTCTTTTGCGCATCCATGAATTGGATAATCCGATCTTCGATAGTTATACGTGGCTCTCCATCCGGCCTTTGGTTCTGTTGAGTTGGTGCAAAGAAACCGGGAGGTCTGGGATGAAATTACGGTTGTTGTTCCACCTCCCTTGGTAATCGCCTCGGTTGATATAATTCACCTCCTCGGGTGTCATCATTGGCTTGTTCGGGTAATCCTTTGTCAAATGCGGTCCATTGCACTCCTCACATCCAACCTGCAAAGCATGAACAGATTTAATTAGTTCCTCGATTTTGCGTTCAAACCTTACCTGTTGGTTTTTCATAGCAGCTAGTTCATCTGATGGACCGAAGTCGGTAGAGATCTTTCCGGCCATCCTCGGGATTTGTAGTCGCTTGTCCGTCCTCCAATCTATGTTATGTATGAGCATGTCTTCGATAAGCTTGTAACCTTCCGTGGGCGTTTTGTACATGAAGACACCACCTGCAGATGAATCCAAAGTAGCTCGTGAGGAGTAAGCAAGTCCACTATAGAAAGTTTGAACCTGTTCACTCTTATTCAACTCATGACTCGGGCACGAGTTTAGGAGGTGCTTAAAACGTTCCCATGCTTCGGATATGGTTTCTCCATCTTGTTGTTGGAAGGATCGGATCTCGGCTCTCAGTTTGTCGATCTTGGATGGTGGAAAGAATCGGGAAAGGAACTTTGAGCGAAGTCCTTCCCATGTAGTGATTGAGCTCGGCTCTATGGATCTTAACCAAGCCCTAGCTTCTCCGGTAAGTGTAAGAGGAAAGACTTGAAGACGAATTGCATCATCCCGGCCTTCCTCTGTTTTGAACAGATCACAAATATCAACGAAGTTCTCCATATGTACGATAGGATTGCTATTGCTTTTCCCGTCGTAGGTAAGGTCCTTGATCATGTGTAGGAGCTTCCTCGGGATTTCTTTGTTCAAATTCGGCTTCGTGATTGGATTGGTGGGTACAGTTGGAGCGGCTCTCCTGGCGGTCCACATTGGTGCCTCGTCTCCCATCTCAAAAATCAAAGCTCTCGGACGAACTTTGTTTGCTTTTGATTTCTTTTTGTTTCTTTTTCTGAACTCTCTCTCCGGCTCCTCAAATGGCTCTAACAAGTCTGCCGTGACTGAAATCAAAACAAACGGTTATGGGCAACTTGCGGGAAACAAAGATAAAATATAAATATAGATAAAACTAAAACTAACTAATTAAACTAGAAAGCGAAAAACTTGCAAGGGACAGAATCCCTCACAAGGATCGATTAACTAAACTACTTAAACTAAAATCTAGCAACTACCGTTCCCCGGCAACGGCGCCAAAAACTTGATGCGGTAATTATCATATATAAAAAGCGTAACAAGTTTTTGGCCCCTAATGCCTAGCCACCGTCTTACCACATATACAGGCAAGCGTACCTGATCGTGAGTAATATAGTGTAGGAAAGTCCAGGTATCGTATCTACCACTGGGAACGGTCAAGTTATTGTAGACTAAAGTCGAATTAGTTTAATTAATCAAAAAGGGGGGTTTTGTATGAAAAAGGTTTAATTACTTAAAAAGACAATTAACTAAATAAAACTAAGAAAGCAAATGAAATTACGATTTAAGTTTATAATAAAAGGAAACAGTAGCACTTATCATGATAAAACGAATCCCCAATATGGATGACATGAATAGATCGAAAGTTTGGTTGTTTTGACTATTGTAGGAATTTAAGTCTGGGACACCCTAACATGTGCAATTTATGGTTAAACTAGGACACGGTCCTCCTAGTTCTAATCCTAAATCGTTTGGTCCACAATCTAGAATCGGTAAACCCTTGCTAATCAATTATTGTAATGGCTCTTTTACTCTCGGTCACTAATGGTCAAAGTAACCCCTTAACATAACTCTACGGTCCAAGTCAGGCTAAGGTAGGTTGATTATCCTTTCGGAGTCTATCTGTCTTGGTCCAACAAATACACCCAACCAAGTGATTTCAAATCGCCACAACAATAATAATCAAGAAAGAACCATAAACGACATTCAATTAATCAAAAACGAACCAATAAACATTAATTGCAAAATATCATCCATAATGGTTCATCTATCATGACAAGCACTACTAATAAACTACTCACTCATAATGAACACAAGAACATAAACAAGAGTAGACATTGACATGATACCGACAGTACAACGTTAGATGATCAGAGATCGACTTCCGCAGCGTACCGGCACCTTTCGTATTCTCACTCTCGTTCCTCTGACTTCCCTCGTGTGTTGCACTTCAAAACTCATGTCTAAAACTGAAGGAGGAGGCTGATATTTAAAGAAAAACGGCCAGACGTCATCTGGCGATCGCCAAACTGCTCTCTTGGCGTCGCCAAACACTAAATAAGACCCTATCTACACTTCAGTCGCACTTGGCGGCGCCAAGTTGGGCACTTCGCGATCGCCAAGTGTCTTCTGTGTTGACCTTGTGCATTTTTCTCGTTTTCTCGCCTTTTTCCGTACTTTTCCGTTCCACGGCCTCCAAATCCTTCATAATCAATAAAAAGCTCAATTAGTGCATGAAATGATCATAAACGGGTGAGAAATGGGATAAAGTCATACGATTACGCGCAACCAAAACATGTATAATTTTGGTGTTATCAAGGGTTTCAAGCCAGTAGTAGATCCTTTAATTGAGAATCAACTTTCTGAGGCTTTGATTCAACAGCTTGAAGAAGAGGATGAGAAGAAAAGAAAAGAAGAGTTAGCTAAAGTGGCTGAGCTAGACAGGGTGGCAGCTGAAAAGTTGCAGCAGGAGTTAGACCTTGAAGGAGCAAAAGCCACAAAGAAGAAGCCTGTAAAGAAAACAGCAAAGAAAGCAATTCCAAAAGCTGCTACTGAAAAGAGAAGGATCATGGTGAGGTATCTGGCTAATGCTCTTGGAAAGCCAGTTCAGTATTTTGCAAAGTGGGATTTAGAGAAGGTTGAACAGACTTATAATGCTACAAGGGAGGTGATGCACCAGCAGGCAGTGGAGGAACAAGAAGAAGAGGAAGAGGAAGATGTGCCTTTGGTACATAGAAAAAGAAAGAGAGATCAGGTTACCACTGCTGAAGGTAATGCTGAAAATACTGCTGCTGGAGCTGCTGCTGAAGTTAAAGAAAGTGTACCTGCTCAACAAGCCAATCAAGAGTCTGAAAAGGAGGTTGAGAAAGAAGTTGTTAAGGAAGCTAAGACTGCTGAGAAA
Source organism: Centaurea solstitialis (assembly GCA_030169165.1). Classification (NCBI taxonomy): domain Eukaryota; kingdom Viridiplantae; phylum Streptophyta; class Magnoliopsida; order Asterales; family Asteraceae; genus Centaurea; species Centaurea solstitialis. The sequence continues at coordinate 39,125,924 of CM058041.1, read as the reverse complement.
GAGTCAGAGGTTCAATTGCCTAAACCAAAGAGAAAGAAATCAATTGCCAAAAAGATCAAGAAAGCCAAAGAGATTGAAGAAACTTCTGATATTTCTGATTGGTTATATTTTGAGGACAAGGAGCTTGATGTCTTCAAAATATTCAGAAGTAATGGAACAAATGAGATCTTTGCTAGCATTCATGGAATCTTCAAAAAGCTTTCCAAGGCAGACTTGAAGAAAATGTATGAGCTTGGGTGTACAAAAGAAATTGAGGGATTTCAGGAAACCAAGTTGCTGAATGAGAGTTTGCAGTTGATGTTTGCATTTGCAAAAACAAAAGCAGATTTGAAGAAGAATAGTGCAAGAGATTTGGATGATAGTGTTGGTGAAGGAAAGGTTGTCTCATGGAGCACCTACAACAATAGGGTATTCTCAGTTACTTTTGAGAAAGGAAGAGTAAATTACTTCCTTGTTGACAAAAGGTATGATTTTGAACCTATCATGATCAATAGTATTCTGGAGGCAAAGGAGAAGAAGCCTGTACTGTCTGATTTTGACAAGGAGTTGTTGGAGAAGCTGAGGGAACAACTTCTAGATCTTAATGAAAGATACTTTGATGTTCAGATGATTGAACAAAGAACCAAGAAGATAACAGAATGGGGTGTTGTAGAAGATTTAAAGTTCTTTCTTAGATGGGATGATGGTGCTGAGCTAAGTGATCCAGATTTGCTTAAAGTTCTAGAAGTCTGTACAAGAGAAAATCTGAGAGAGATGTATGCTCTTGGATTAAAGATGGATGATGCAGCTGTGGAAAACAGAATTGGTACAGAAAGAGAGTTAAAGTTGACAAGTGCTATGGAATGCCTATTTTGGTTGTTTGAACCATCTAGGATTTCAGAGTTGCAGAATCAAGCATGTGAGGAGGTCAGTGAATGGAGATGGTTTGAGAAGAGCAGAGTATACAGTTTGACAGTGAATGGTACTAGCAGAGAGTATTACTTGGAAGAGTGTGATGCGGATGTGCTTGATATTCAAAGACTGCAAGGCATGGTAAATGTTCAATTAAGTTCAGATGGAGAGCCTACCAAACCTGCAAGGTTGTTGATCAAGAAGATAAAGACTTATTTGAAGATCAGACTCAAGAACTTAGTTCCTCATGTTTGATAAGCTAAGTTAGGGGGAGATTGTTGGGTCTGAGTTACCACTGATGGATTACTACTGCTGAAAATACCTGTTAGGAAATAATATGTTGCATTACCACTGCTGAAGATTAACACTGCTGGCTTTGGAGTAATAACCACTGCTAGTTATGTGATGGTTACCACTGCCAGTATGTGAGTCAACCCTGAAGATCAATTTACCACTGCCTCTGAAGATTACCACTGCTTGAAGAAAGTTACCACTGCTGGTTTGGAATTAACACTGCTTTTATTCTTACCACTGCTGCTTAGATAAAGATAAGGAAAGGATTGCGATTGAAGATATAGACAAGATCCGATTTGCTTGGAGATATTTTGGAGATTATCTTGTAAATCTAGTTTCCTTATTGTTATCTTGTATTTCGTATATATAGCTGATAGGTTTTCCTTGTTAGATACGAGTTTAATAGCTTTTGTTTAGAATTAGAGCCTCAAGATTGTTCTTGTAATCCCTGCAATAGAGAAGTATTGCACGTCTGTTTGAGCCTGTTCAAGCAGATTGGGGCTTGAGTTTGTAATCATTAAGCTATTGAAATCAATACATATAAGTTTGTTCAAATCCATTGTTCTGTTCTTATAATCAAAGTGTTATTCCGCAAACTTCTTTGATTAAAGTTTTCTGTTCTTGATATATTGATCCTGTCAATACCACTGCTAGCTTTGGAGTTAATACCGTTGAAGGCTTATCTAGAGTTACCACTGCTAGTATGTGACTTACCACTGAAGATCAAAGTTACCACTGCCAGTGCAAACTTACTACCGCTTGTTTTGATGATTACCACTGCTTTTGTTTTACCACTGCTTGAAGAGTTGAGATAAGGAAAGGATTGTGAAGATTGAAGATATGGACAAGATACGATTCTGTTGGAGATTTTGTAGAGATTATCTTGTAGATTTACTTTCCTTATTGTTATCTTGTAATTCGTATAAATAGTTAGTTGATATATTGCTAGACGTACGAGTTCATTAAGTTTTGTGTTTAGAATTAGAAGCCTCAAGATTGTTCTTGAATCCCTGCAATTGAGAAGATTTGCACGTCTGGTTTGAGTCTGTTCAAATCAGATTGGGGCATTGGTTGTAACCATTAAACTTGTGATCAATACACAATTTGTTTTGCAATTCATTGTTAATTCATTCAAAGTGTTATTCCGCAAACTCCTTTGAATTGTTTTTCTGATTCTTGTCATTGATTTCGATCCTGTCAAACTTTGTAGTTTCAAGTTTCTGCAAACTCGATCTTTAAAAAGAATTCAACTCATTGTTTGACGTGATTCACATATAATTCTATTAAATGAAAGTTTGTTTAGTAATTTTAATCAACTAAGAATATAAACAGGATACCCGATATCTGCGGGAATATACGAGCCCCCGATGATTATTTGGTAATGGAATACCCAACGAGACAGGACAGGGTATGGGACATGGTTTCATAATAGGGTATGGGACTAAGATTACCAATAACCCGTCTCATACCCATCTCATTGTCATCCCTAATCTTCAATAACTTTGTTAAAATAGATTAAAATGGGTTTTGGTCTATTAAAATGCTCCAACAATTTTGCTATCTCATTCTCTAAAATAAAATAAAAAAATTGAAAAATCTCTAAATCTCTAAATACAGTAGAAACTCTATAAAATAATACACTTGGGACCACCAAATTTTATTAATTAAAAGAGTTATTAACTAATCGATAAATTAATAATTATTAATTTATATATTAATTAATATTTTATTAATTTATAGTAGAATACTTAGTTTACAAACACCTTTCAAGCTTCCACTTAATTATTGTATACAATGCATGTATATCAAATGAACGGCCCAATTTGAAAGAAACCTTCAATCTCCCACCTTATTATGCTTCTTGTGTTCAATGTATCACTTTATGGACATTAAAATATTTTCTATATAAATACAAGATAAAAATAGGTTAACACAAACAAATCATACACACAACATGGCTTCCCATCTAAGATAATATTTTTTTTGCTTCCCATCTCTTGTTGAGCTATGAGAAAACAACACCAGAAGTTCTTACTATGCTAAGGAAAATTAGAGATCAAAATGATCTGAACTGTTTCAAAGACCCAACATGCATTTTTTGTGCATTGGGCAACCGTAACTATAACGGTCCTAAGGTAGCGAAATTCCTTGTCGGGTAAAGAGATTCAAGGGGAAATTGATTCAACAAAAGACAATTGAGTCATTTTTCAAGAAACCTTCATAAATCATTCATGTAATATGCTATATGTATAAGAAATTATTAATTTATATTTTATATGGGATCTAAAGAAATTATCAAAAATGTATTATCTTATAATTTTAGCGAATTATTAATTTAGCACCCTATCCCCGAGTCGGGACCGGCAAAAAATATTATCTTAGAGAGTTTATTAAATAATCGAGTATTAATTTATCGAGTTTCTACTGTATAGAGAATTCTCTAAAATATCTAAAACTAGAATGAGAAATATTATTGTAATATCTTTTAACATTAGCATAATTTGATTGATTAAAACTTTTTAAAAAGCATATTGAAATAATAAATTTAATGTATATTTAAATAATATAAGTGATGATGAAATCTCTATAATAGAAAAGCGGTTGGAGATAGAAAAATAAGGTTTTCGAGATTTTGACATCTCTCATTATCTATTTTAGAAAAATTATAGAAAAGTTGTTGAAGATGCTCTATGTTATTGAAAGTTTTCTTCGGAATAAATAGACCATCCAACTTTAAAGAATTGGTTGTTTACATTTTTTTTAATAAATAAATTATCTGTAAACTATTCGACTAAGAAGATTTTAAAATAAAAGAATATACCTAGCTATATCAGTTTAAGATAAAAAAGGTAAGTAGTAAATTTTTAAAAGTTTGAGGATATATTTTATTGAAAATAGAATCTCCAAGAACTTAATAATTTGAAATGAGAAGGTTTTAATGATTTTTTATTTAAATAAATAGTTTAATAACTTAATCATTCGAAATGAAAAAGTGTTGTGGTTTTTGTGTTAAAAAAATAGTTTTATTTCAAAACGAAAATAAAATAGTTTGTTTGATTTTTCTAAACTTAATTTATCTAAAATTTTAAATTATAAGATAAGATGACCATCATTGCTTGTAGACGTGTTTGAATTTAATATTTGTATTTTAGTGGACGTTAAAAAAATCTATCGAGTGAGACATTTTTGTTTTTTTTTTATTGATTTTTGACTTTTTCAAAGTTGAAGTCAATTTTTTAAATCTCTAACCTATCATTAAAAAAATAAGAACGCGATGATATTTTCATCTCTAATTCAATACCAAAACAAAAAAAGTTAATAAAGTATTCTTTCATCGGGTATTTGGTTTCTCCCACATAGACCAAATCTTAAACTATCAAGTGCATTATAACCAACCCTTTATATGATGTAAACTTGTGTACCTTTCAAGCTGGGCTTAAGGCCATCCACTGTCGATCCACTGCAACCCAATGGTTTCAGCTGCCACATCAGCGCCACATCAGCTTTCCACAAAACTACCCAAAACTACCCATTTCATCCACTGTCGACCCACTGCAACCCACTTCATCAAAATTCATTTTAATTTAAAACAATTCTAATATTATATAAAAATTAAAAATTACATTATATAAAAATAATTCTAATATTAGAAATAAAAATAAAAAATTACATTATAAAAATTAAAAAATTAATTTCGGGATGCCCAATAGTGTTCCGTTAAATCGGCTCGTAGTTGGAGGTGTTTATCACTATTTTTGACTTCGTTGACGTTTTGCGCTCGTTCTTCTTCGGATATATCTACTTCGATATCATCAGTTGTAACCCAACTTTCATCAAAAGGATAATTTGCAAAGCCTTCGTCTTCACGGATCATGTTGTGCAAAATTATGCACGTGTACATTGTATACCTTAATTTTTTCTTTGTCCACGCCCGTGCCGGATACTTAACAATGTGCCATTTTGATTTAAGCATCGTGAATGCACGTTCGATATCCTTCCTAGCCGATTCTTGACGCTCCGTAAACGCTATCCGTTCGGGTTCCGTTGGATATCTATACGCTTTGACAAAAGTCGTCCACTTTGGATAAATCCCGTCCACGAGATAGTATCCGTGTTTGTATTGTCTGCCATTCACTGAAAACGAGCTATCGGGTGCTTTGCCTTCGAACAAATCGTTGAATATCGGTGATTGGTTTACAACGACTATGTCGTTTACGGCACCCGGGGTTCCGTAATATGCGTGCCAAATCCAACCATCGTACGATGCTACCGCCTCTAAAACAGTTGTCGGTCCTTGATGATCACCTCTATGGTATTGACCCCTCCATGCTACGGGACAATTTTTCCAATCCCAATGCATACAATCTATGCTACCAAGCATGTCGGGGAGGCCGTGTTGTTGCTCATGCAATGCGAACAACAACTGAACATCATTTGCGGTAGGCTTCCGTAAATATCTTCGCATATAAAGATGTATAATACCTTCACAAAAATTAGTAAAACATTCCCTTGATGTCGTTTCGGACATTTGAAGTACTCGTCCGTGGCATCAGCAGCAGTACCGTACGCCAATTGTCGGATAGCAGACGTACATTTTTGAAGCGGAGAGAACCCCTTAACTCCTCTTGCATCATGAGTCCACCTAAAAAATTTGTACTCCCTCTCAAGATCCTCAACTATTTTAAGGAATAGTCGTCGTTTCATACGAAACCGCCGTTCGAAATCGTTATCGTCATACACTGGATTATCTGAAAAGTAGTCGTTAACAAGTTTCTCGTGTGCCACTATACGATTTCGACTTTTTGGCGTCCTCCTCGTTTGTCGACTTGAAGTTGCTTCGTCACCGACAAGTAGTTTGACCGCTTCGTTCACGGCGGCTATGGCCGCCAAGTGGTTGAGCTCCAACAAACCGTTAGCGTCGTCATCGTAATCCGGGTGGTAAATTGATGAAGATGATGCCGATGATGATCGTGATGATGACGATGAAGACATTTTTTGGAGAGAAAAGTGGAAGAGATGAAGGTTGTGTTTGAAAAATTGAGAGTTGTGTTTGTAAATTGGGGTTGGAATATGATGTATGTATATATATATAGTAAATTAAATTGAAAAAAAAAGAAAAGAAAAAAAAATTGAAAATTAGCCGTTGGGAGTGGGGGGGGTTGGGTGGGTGGTAACGGTCATTTGGTCTCGGTTTGGTGAAACCGTTTGAATGAAACCGATGGGGGGGCGCGGCGGTGTTTCGTTATTTACCCGACGGCTTCAATGAAGCCGAAGCCCTACCCGATTGAAAAACCATCCCACAGTGGATGGCCTAACGCATATTCTCTTGGGGTCTCTGATGATGAGATAAATGGTGAATGTGATATATAGAAAGGTGAATTCCTTCCCATAAAAGGATGAAAGTGTGGGATTACCTTGAAAAGGTTCAAGTACCTGCTATATATACCTTGGGAAAGGGCTATTCAAAGCAGGTCCGGCCCTGGGCACGTGCAGCCCGTGCAACTGCACAGGGCATCAAAGCCCAACAGGGCATCAAAATTTCATATACTGCTAGTTTACGCCTTTCCGGTTTGATAATTTAGGACTTGGGTTTAAATGGAACAGGATATTTAGACATAGGATTTGTATATGAAAAATGGATTGATATTTTTTGCTTCAAGAAGTACACAAATACATCATTTTAGGTGATGCGAATTTATATTTTGTGATTTGAGGTTTTGGTTTTTTTGTCTCTTTTGTATTTTTTATTTTAATCAATAAAAATCGACGTAGGGATAAGCTGCCTAACTTGACTAGGTTCAAATCCTTTACAAAAATTGTGTCTTTCGTCATTTCATTTGCTAGGAAAGTAGACATAGGGGGCATCTTTAAGCATGTTCGCACAGGGCATCAAAACTCCTAGGAACGACCCTGATTTAAAGTGGGGGTGAGCATCGGAACCAGAACCGTCGGTCGGTTTTGGAACCGAAAATTGCTCAGATAGGTTCTCATTTTTTTGGAACCGTTAACCGTCGGACACCCATCAGAACCGTTCCACTATATTTTAATAAAAATAATGTTATATGTTTATTATGTTTACCGAACAATAATTGAAATTATTTTTTTATTTTTTACGGTTACACACGTACACATATATATTTATGACCACTTTCTTCACTCAACTTATTTATTCTATTTTTTCGATACTTTTTATATTACATTTATCATTTTAAGTTGTGTTTTTCGTTTTCTTTTTATTTCAAAAAATATTGGTAATTATTTATATAATTATTAGCTTTTAGTATATTGGATAAATTTTCATCATTTGTAGTATTTATTTCGTTACATTACGATTATATAATAAGTAATAATTACTTTTTATAGCATAAAACGATAAAAATATATTTTAAAAAATAGACACCAGGTATCTGGTTTTAGAATTGGAACCGATGGTTTCGAGACCGGTTCCCAAATATAAAGAACCGGTACAACCGGTTCGGTTCCATGATTTTGGTCGGGTACCCGTCTTTGCTCACCCTTAATTCAAAGTTAGATTTCATAGTTTAAAATAATACATAGAGATTGGTAGATTTACCATCAGGTGACAAGGTGATTTGTTATAAATGGATCTCAAGCGAAAATTAAGGCCTCATGGCACTATAGAGAAATACAAAGCTCATTTAGTAATAAATAAGGCCACCAAAAGGAAGGTAAGTAAACAACCGGAATGATTTGTTATAAAGGTCCAAGAGAACAAAGTATGGAAGTTACTTGAGTGACACAACTTAAACAAGCTGTTAGACCCTGACTGGGAGTTGTCAAAAAGTCAGAGGGCCAACTATGTTATTTGAAATCCGATTCTTCAGATCTGAAATCTGACTCCGATTTCACTCCAAATCCCGACTCAAATTTTTTCAGAATACCAACTCAATTTTTTTCAGACACAGAATATTGAAATTTGGATTCCTAATCGGAATTTGGAATCAAAATGTTGCCATCAGAATTGAATTTAAAAATTCAATTTGAATAGGAATTGTGTTGGAATCGAAATACATGCTGAAAATCGAAATTAAAATCCGAATCGAATTTCAATTGAAAATCCTGTGTCATGTACAGCATCCATGGATAATTGATTCAAGATTGAAGGATTTATCACTTTTGGTCCCTGCATTTCGATACTTATCACAATTTAATGAATCAAGTTTGAGATCTTGATGCTGCCAATATAGAGGTGCACCAAAAAACTGAATAACCGAAACCGGTTTTAAAAATACCGGTTACATTTCTAACCGAACAGGTTATTTTTTTAACCGGTTTTCTAACCGGTTATAAATTTGGAGGATTTTAGTATGGATACCGATTAAAAAACCGGGTTTTTATTAATCGGTTTATAACTGGTTATTTTCAATTAACTAAAAGTTAAGAAAGATAGCGTTGGTAATTGGTATAATGGTATTTATATAATTATATGTATTGTTTTTATTATATTTATATATATAATTATATTTAAGTATAATTATAAAATTAAATAAACAAAACAAATAGACAAAAGAAATAGCCCCAAAAAAATCAGATTTTTAACCCAAGCCCAAAAGAAGTCCAACCAGACCGGGTTTTTTCTAATGATTTTTTGTCCTAACTAGTTATTCCTCTAACCCAACCGGTTGCATGTAGTATTGTATTCGAGGTCCATAACTGGTTATATGTTTGCTCGGTTTTTTTTTAACCGGTTTTGAAATAACCGGTTAGGTTATTTAACCGGTCATGTGCATGTCTAGCTGCCAACCGTTGAAGATTTGATTCTTATTTATTTATCAACTTTGGATGAAATGTTCAAATCTGGTTCCTGGAGTTTATTTTGGATTAATTATGCTTAATCGTCAAATCTAGTCCCTGCAGTTTGCGATAATTTTGGAGTTTTTTCAAAATCTTGGTCAAGCATTCTCGTGGGTACTTAATCAATTTTTATCCAGATCAGGGATTATCTTCCTATTCGATTTCAAGACTATACGATCAATCGAGGTTTCGAGTTTTATTCTTTTTGGGCCACAATTTGTTAGTAGGCCTTGATGTTTATTATGGCCCAAGTGGTTGAACACTTTCAGTTCAGATCCAGATCCACACAGATTCAGATACATTTAATGCTTTAAAATCCTTGAGCTTAAATAGCCATGTTTCTTTCCCAATTGGTTTGTAATGATCACACCAGCCCCGTTTTAGCCAATTCAGTTTTCAACTACGGATTTCTCTCGTTTCCTCAACTGTTCCAGATTCTTTGAATACAAGTTAGATTTGTAACGATTTCAGAACGACGGGTAATCAGATTATGCATTCGGTTAGGCTACTCAGAAGGCTGACTCTCTACAACCATTGTTTTAGAGTTTTTCTTCGATGGAATTATTCCTCCTAGGAGTGGGAGTCGAATTTTTCCGTTGGATGCCAGCTTCGGTGAATGGTATTACTGTTATGTGCTCAATTCCTAAAAATTTTACTATCACGGAGATTCGGTTGTGAACTAGAATTTTGAGTGACGGTCGTCATCCATCTGACTAAGAAGACTAGATCTAGATTTGATTACTTGACATTTTAGAAGATTTTAGGAAATCGATTATTTTCTGAGCAGTAGAGAGATCAAATGTAAGTATCTTGTTCAGTATCTACTCCCAGTTTTTCATGCCATACGGTATTTCGGTGATCCAAGTTTCAGTGTTTTCACTATTGTGAGCTTATCAGATTTCGAGCTCTTATGTTGAATTCCTACTCAACACGTGGTTAAAGACATATTCTATATTTTTCTTGCCGATCTGCACTGTAACTCACACATGCATCTATCCCTTTGTTTTTCTTGGTGATCTACATAGTGGATAAATCAACATGCTCTGGTGCGAGCTGTTGTATTCTGCGGTTATCAAACGTGTCGAGTTATTTACAGATTGAGTTGTATTTTGTGCGATCAGTGGTGGTTATTGCACATCGGATATGGTATTTCAGTTGAAACCGAAGACAAAGAGCTACAATCGAGGGGGAGCTTGGAGATCAAAATGTAGCCGAGCACCACTAAAGTTTTTTGAAGAAAACAACGGGGAGAAGATCATATATGCTTCCTTTATAAAACTTTAGGGGGAGATTGTTATGACCAAATTGTCCTAATTAGAGAAAGTTTTATAAAAAAAACTTTGAGAAAGATTAATTTTTAATTAGCTAGTAATTGTAGCTAATAGGCTTGGGCTTGGGCTTGAGTTTGATGTAAATGGGCCGTATATATAAAGGGTTTAGGGTTTGGGAAGAGAGTAGTGAATCATTTCAATGAGAGTCGTGTAAGAGAAATTGTGTGTGTTTCTTTTAGCCTGAGAGCTCTCTAATAATGCAACCCTTTATTTTGTCTATCGATTTCTTCCTTTCTATCTTTGAATCTTGCTGAACTAGGCCAACACAAGCCCCAAAGTAGTGGCATGTGAAATTTAATAATACTGCTCTATCAAACAATTTTCAGATAAATGAGTGTGACAAATGCGATTAAGTGGAAAAAATGGCGAGAACGCAGATGTCATAATATGTATATATGTAGATAATATGCTAATCATGGAAACCAACCTTGATTTAATTAATCAAACCAAAAAAATGTTAAACTCCTCATTTGACATGAAAGATTTGTGAGTAGCAAATGTGATTCTTGGACTAAAGATCCAAAGATATCCTAATGGTTACATACTTACTCAATATGGAACCCGAACCCAATAAATTTGAACCCAACAACACTATGTTGAAAAAGTACTTAAGCAATTTGGTTACCATGATGATATACCCAGTAGTCACTCTATTTAATATTTCTAGCCAACTTAAGAAGAATCAAGAAGATACTGTATCTCAACTAGATACACTTAAGTGCTTACGAGTTTGATATACATTATGAATTGTACTCGATCGAATTAAGCATATACCATGAGTAGACTTAGTCGATACTCACATAACCCAGGAAGATATTATTGGTATGCACTATATTAAAATTTATGTCCAAATCTGCATATAAATATACAACTATATACAACTAATAATTTATTGTAATAACCGGAATTTCCAATTTTGTTAAATAAGTAAAGTTTGGGGTGAAATGACCATTTTGAGAGAAATATTCAGGAGAGGGGCCATTTGTGTCTATTTTTAGAACTCAACTTAATTGGATTGGTTTAACTATTTTTAGGCATGGGCTTAGCCCATGGCCCATACTATAAATGGTATAGAAACCCTAATCTTTGCCATTTTGGGGAAAAGATTAGTGTGTGCTTAGTGTGTGTTTTGGAGAGCAACTTAGAGCCGTTTCATCAATTGCAAGGTCGGGAGATCTTCACCGAGGTAAGTTTCGATGTCCAAAAGTGTAGGATTTACTAATGATCGATGTAGGATTCCTTTGGGTGTATTTGGATCGAGTTAAAATCGATCTTTGATCGATTTTAGGCTATTTCCGGATCTGGTTGCATTTTCCGAATCGGGATTTACGAGAAAAACAATATTACAAGTATGATTTATTTAATCTAAATTATTTACTATAATTTAATTTATAACTGGACTTTTAATTTTTTTTCGAACTTTTAATTTGAGATAGATAAAGATAAAATAGGTAGATTAGTTTAATATTTTTTTCGAACTTTTAATTTGAGATAGATAAAGATAAAATAGGTAGAATAATTTAATATTTAAATTAATAGAGATAAAATATTTAAGAGAGATAGAGATAAAATAGGTAGATTAGTTTAATATTTAAACTAATAGAGATAAAATATTTGAGAGAGATATAGATAAAATAGGTAGATTAGTTTAATATTTAAATTAATAGAGATATGACACGTATGTATGACATGTGGCAAGAACTGACACGTAAGCAGGAACGATTGTAAACCATAAAAGTGTCCAGATACGTGTTTTGGCGGGAAAAATCAGAAACCGGTTCACCAGAGCACGACACGTGGCAGAGCTGTTACTCTTTTATTATATATAGATACGATACTAAAGATTTTAAAACAAATAATTATTTACCTCTTCATCCATTAAAATCATATCGATGGAATATAATTTGTAACACCCTAAAAATCAGTGCGAACAAAAACTTTCAATTTCACAAAAGGTGGTATACAATGTACGCCAAGGCGTGAGCTCATCCCAAAAACAGGGGTATAAATAGTGTATGATTTACAATGTTTGTAATTCTAATTTAAAGAATACGACAACCGTCTAGTCTAAATCCTATCTAGGAAAAGACTACAAAAGGGTTGTCGGATCTATCAATGTGCGCGCGGTCTAAGGACCGGACTCCTCACCCGTCCCCCAAAGCTCACTCTTTTAATTCCGGCTCCTACTTGGGAATCGCGTCCCTAGCACCTGAGAGACACATCGACACCAAGCAAGTGTTAGGCTAAAGGAGCCTAGTGAGTTGTACAATTAATACCATACATGAAGAACGTAACGATACATGCGAGATATACAAGATTATGCTAGTAACACAAAATAGCATTTAAACCGGTTTATTATTTTATCTTCGGAAACAGTGGGCGCGACCCACTTCCACCAACCAATGCCCCGACATTCACTAATTCCAAACACCTCGATGTCCCGAATTTAGCATGGCAACATCATCCGAGGCCCGCGCACCAAGGAGCAACCCGAGGGCCGCGACATAGGGGCATTCCTATTTCAGAACCTCCCAAGACTGTTTGGTGTGGACACATTGCGTTGGTTCGTCCATGTTATTATCCTTTAGGATCGTGAGACGGAATTTAGCATCGCGTCACGTCCATATCATTTCCACACAAGACCTAGATACTGAATTTAGCATAGCATCTAGTCCATATTATTCACATACAAAACCTCGACACTGAATTTAGCATAGCATCATTACAGAGGTATGTATCGAGGGTCTCAAGCCCTTTATTCATTTCTCATCGAGTTAACATTGCTCGGAATTCAATTCTTTCACATCGTTTCATGGCAACATAATAACACGTATGTTCCATGTATATATACAACTATCACATAACACAGTGACGTAGTTCGCACCTTAGTAGCATACAAATACCTACTCAATGCACATAATAATCCACTCATATCATTCATACAAACACCATTATTCATGCATCTCATGGCAAATCCCAACCTACAACTTATGATTCCATCCGTAATAGCATTTCTTGCAAGTACCACACATAGCATGTAAATCAAGCAAAATATAGATATAATCATCAAGATGATGTGCCCTCAGTTTTAACAAAATAGTTTTAACAACTCACCTTAGGGTTTTGTGCTAAAACCCCCAAATTCCAAGATTAGGTCAAATAAGAGCACGAACCTAAAATCAAGTAAATCGAACCCTAAGTTAGTTCATAACCCTCATTATATGCATAGATCCAACCTACAAGGGTTTTATCGAAGCTTACCGGATGAGATCCAACTAAAACCCTAGGATTTGGAGCTTTCCTTTCTTCAAGCAACAATGGTGGTGAAAGGAAGAGTGGAGAAGATGAGGTAGGTGAAGTGTGGTTCCCCAATCGAGCTAGCTCCAAGTGTAGATCCAACCTCAAGATCTTGAAGAGCTTTGAAAATGAAGAATGTAGGAAGAAAAATCGCCAAAATCGGACAAGGGATGAGAGAGTTGTGGCCAAATGAAGTGAGGAAGGGTTTAAAACCCGTTTCCTGAAAATAACAGCTGCCTAGCGATCGCTAGGCTTGAGGGCTAGCGATCGCTAGCTTGGTTCATTCCAGGTCGAGAGCGCGATCGCGAGCAAAAACAGCAGATGCATAATTTCTACCTAGCGATCGCTAGGGTCATGGCTAGCGATCGCTAGCATCTGATCGAATTGGGTTCTATTTTGTTTCGGCCATAACTTCTTCGTTATAGCTCCATTTTCGATTCCGAAAGAACCGTTGGACTCGTAATTGGATTTCCTAACATATTAGACCATAAAATGCATGATTTGATCTAAAATTCAAATTTCCATATTTTATCAAAGAGTCGTTATTACACCGGAATTACGGGTGTTACAATCCTCCCCACCTAATTAAAATTTCGTCCCCGAAATTTGTTACACCTACGCGAACATCTGCGGGTATCTCCGCTTCATGTCTTCCTCGGCCTCCCACGTGACATTAGCACCTCGGTGGTGCTTCCATTGGACTTTGACCATCGTCACCTCTTTATGGCGTAGTTTCTTCGTTTTCCTTTCTAGGATGGCTTCCGGTTCTTCTATGCATCGGTTACCGGTGTCAACTCGGATCTCCGATAACGGAATGACGCTCTCCTCCTCGGCTAGACACTTCCGCAAGTAACATACGTGAAAGGTGGGATGTATCCCATCCATTTCGGGCGGTAGCTCCAACCGATAAGCTTGTTGTCCAACCTTTTCCAAAATGGTAAACGGTCCTAGGAAACGTGGGCTAAGTTTCCCCCGTTTCCCGAACCGTATGATACCCTTGCAAGGAGACACTTTCAACATCACGCGTTCTCCTACTTGGAAGTCTACGGGGCGGCGTTTCTTGTCGGCGTAGCTCTGTTGTCGGTCTTGGGCGGCTTTCAAGCGCTCGCGGATACCCTTTACTTTATCCGCCGTCTCTTGTATGATCTCGGGTCCCGCAAATTGCTTTTCACCCGCCTCCAACCAACACGTCGGTGTTCTACACTTCCGTCCGTATAGTGCCTCGAACGGTGCCATCCCAATGCTGGAGTGGAAGCTATTGTTGTATGCAAATTCCACTAGCGGTAGATGTGTATCCCAATTCCCACCAAAGTCAATCACGCACGACCGCAACATGTCTTCTAGTGTCTGTATCGTTCGTTCGCTTTGTCCGTCGGTTTGAGGGTGGTAGGCGGTGCTTAACTTGAGTTTCGTACCCAAGCCTTCTTGCAATCCATGCCAAAACTGGGAAGTAAATCGGCTATCTCTATCCGAGACAATCGATAACGGTACACCGTGCCTCCTCACGATCTCTTTTATGTAGAGTTTGGCCAATTGGTCCATGGGTAGGGTTTCACGCATCTCGAGGAAGTGAGCACTCTTCGTGAGTCGGTCCACGATCACCCAAATAGTGTCGTGACCCCTCAAGGTCCTCGGTAGCTTGGTCACGAAGTCCATGGTAATATGCTCCCACTTCCATTCCGGGATGTCTAGGGGTTGCAAACTACCATAAGGCTTTTGGTGTTCCGCCTTGACTTGAAGGCATGTGACACACTTCTCGACGTAGCTAGCCACATCAAGTTTCATGACCGGCCACCAATAGTTCATCTTCAAATCTCGGTACATCTTGGTGCTCCCGGGGTGTATGGAGTACTTGGACTTGTGAGCGTCGTCCAAGAGTAATTCCCGGTTGCCACCAAGCTTCGGCACCCAAATTCGGCCTTGAAACAGTTTAAGCCCGCGGCTATCCTCGGTCAACAACTCTTTTTGCTTCACCATCACCTCATCCTTGAGGTTTTCTTCTTGAAGGGCTTCCGCTTGACTCGCCTTGATCCTTTCCATCAAGCTCGACACCACGCTAATCCGGTTAAGGGTCACACCAACGCTATCGCCATAGTTCTTACGGCTCAAGGCGTCGGCGACTACGTTCGCCTTACCGGGGTGGTACAATAACTCGCAGTCGTAGTCCTTCAGTAGCTCGAGCCATCTCCTTTGCCGCATGTTGAGCTCCTTTTGGTCGAAAATGTGTTGGAGACTCTTGTGATCGGTGTATAGTGTACACTTGGTTCCGTAAAGGTAGTGTCGCCACAACTTCAAAGCAAACACCACCGCCGCTAACTCCAAATCGTGTACCGGATAATTCCTTTCATGATCCTTCAACTGTCGAGAGGTGTAGGAGATCACCTTGCCTCGTTGCATGAGCACGCACCCGAGTCCCATCTTGGACGCGTCGCTATAGACCACAAAATCTTCCGTCCCGTCCGGTAATGACAAAATCGGCGCTTGACATAACTTCTTCTTGAGTGTCTGGAAGGCCTCTTCTTGCTTGTCGGTCCATAGAAACTTGGCGTTCTTCTTCGTTAGCACCGTGAGCGACGAAGCAATCTTCGAGAAGTCTTGGATAAACCTCCGGTAGTAACCCGCTAAGCCCAAGAAGCTTCTTATTTCTGACGGGTTCGTTGGCGACTTCCAACTCATCATGGCCTCGATCTTCGCCGGATCCACTTTGATTCCGTCTCGCGACACCACATGTCCTAGAAACTGTACCTCGTGGAGCCAAAAGTCGCACTTTGAGAATTTGGCGTACAATTTCTCGTCTCTAAGCACGTTCAATATCTCTCGTAAGTGTCGCTCGTGCTCGGCCTCATCTTTGGAATAGACCAAGATATCGTCGATAAAGACTATGACCGACTTGTCTAAGAATGGTCTACACACTCGGTTCATCAAGTCCATGAATACCGCCGGTGCGTTGGTCAAACCAAACGGCATTACTAAGAACTCATAGTGCACATATCTCATTCGGAAAGCTGTCTTAGGCACGTCGTCCTCTTTCACCCTAACTTGGTGATACCCGGATCGTAGATCAATCTTCGAGAAGCACCCGGCACCTTGTAGTTGGTCGAAAAGGTCGTCGATCCGAGGCAAGGGGTATTTGTTCTTTACCGTCCTCTTGTTTAGTTCCCGGTAGTCGATGCACATTCTCATGGAGCCGTCCTTTTTGACGAAAAGGACCGGTGCTCCCCACGGTGACGAACTCGGTCGGATAAACCCCTTCTCGG
This sequence comes from Centaurea solstitialis, assembly GCA_030169165.1. NCBI lineage: Eukaryota > Viridiplantae > Streptophyta > Magnoliopsida > Asterales > Asteraceae > Centaurea > Centaurea solstitialis. Next base: position 39,109,039 of record CM058041.1, on the reverse strand, counting down.
AGAGCTCTTGCAATTGCGTCATCATCTCCTTCATCTCGGTCGGAGCCAATCGGTATGGAGCGCGCGCGATCGGAGCCGCTCCGGGTGTAAGGTCAATGTGGAACTCCACTTGGCGTTCCGGTGGTAATCCGGGCAACTCTTCCGGAAAGACGTCCGGAAATTCCCGCACCACATTCACATCGGCGAGCTCTTTCTTCTCTAACTTAGTATCGATGACGTAAGCTAAAAAGGAGGTGCATCCCTTAGCTAGGCACTTCCTTGCCTTAACCATCGAGATGGTCGTGTAGGCACCCTTCTTCTTATCCCCATACACGGTAATCGATTTTCCGCTAGGCGCCGGTAACGTGACCATCTTTTTGCCGCAACCTATGTTGGCGTCGTGTGCGCGCAACCAATCGATCCCTAACACTACGTCGAAACTACCGACATTCATGGGTATGAGGGTAGCGGAGAAAGGTTCTCCATCTAACTCTATAGTGCACCCCTCAAAGCAATCCCGAACGGTCACAAGAAATCCGCCCGCTACTTCTACTACTAACGCATCAGATAAGGGAGTGGTAGGCATAGTGAATTTCCTAGCTAAAGTGTCATGCACAAAAGAGCGTTCGGCACCCGTATCGAAAAGAATAAGCGCAGGTATGGAGTTAACGAGAAACGTACCCGATACAAGATCGGATGCCTCTCTCGCCTCCGTAGCCGTCATCTGAAAGGCTCGGCTAGTCACCTTCGGCGGGTTTCCTCCCTTCGCAACCGATCCGCTTGGACTCTCGGTGACCGCCTTCTTGAACTTCGGGCAAGCATCCCGATAGTGCCCCGGCTCCTTGCAATCGTAGCACACCGCCACCCGGGCCATACAATCTCGGGCCATATGACCCTTCCTCCCGCGCTTCCCACAAGTAGTGGGGTTCTCCGGGAAGTCACGGCGGCACGGTCCATGATGCTTACTCCGGCACCGGTTGCACCACTTTGCCTCAAATCGGTTTCCCGCTTCGCCTCCCGTCTTGAAGGGTCTTGTTCGGTCGGGCCGACGCGGCGGCCTCCTCAAATCTCCTCTTTTGCCCGGCTTGGTAGCCTTCCACCCGGGCTTGGGTGATGTCATCCTCTATCCTCAAGGACTCTTCGATCGCCTCGTGCAAGGTAGTGACCCTTGCGATCCTAACCGCCGATCTCATCTCGGCCGGTAGCCCACGCGAGTAAGCCTTTATCTTTGATTTTTCATCGGGAGCCAAGTGCTCCACCATCCCGAGTTTTTCTAAAAAGTCCTTTGCGTAAAAGGAGACGGGGTTGTTGCCTTTCTTCATTCCCCGGAATTCGTCCTCGATCTTGTCAAGGGCTCGCTCGCTACAATATTTCTCGAGCGTCTTCTTCTTGAATTCGGCCCAAGAGAGCCTAGCGTACACCTCCGGCGCGAGGGAAGAGTGGGTCAAGTTCCACCATGTGAGGGCCTCGCCCTTAAGAAGGTGGGATGCAAATTTGACTCGTTGGGAAGAGTCGCATTCGCTAGCCTCAAAGGCCATCTCCATCTCACGGAGCCAATTTAAGCAAACGACCGGGTCGGTACATCCCCGGAACTTCGGCGGTTTACACCCCAAGAAGTTCTTGTAGGAGCACCCCTTAGTTTTCCCTTTCTCTTTGTCCTTATCTCCCGTGACTCGGGTCTCCTCGGTGACCACCACCACCTCCGCATCTCCCGACGCCGTAGCGGCGTTCTCTCCCACCGTCTCATTGCATCGGTGGCTAGCATCACGATCCTCCAACATTTTCATGAAGGACTCTTGTTGTTTGCTCATGGCCTCGTTCACGGCCTTCATCACACTATCGAGCATTCTCATCTCCGGGGTCACCTCGGTTAGGACCGGGTTTGGATCCTCGAGATTGACCCTTGGTACGTGCTCCGTTCCCCCACCGAGAACGGGAAGCCTCGGTGGACTCTCAACCGTCTCGACCCGAACATGTTGGTCGGCGGTCGAAGCGGTTTGGTCGGGGGGTCCTCTCGCGGCGCCCGTCTGACTACGGGTATTCGCCATTCAATCTGTAATACACAATGCACGAGAATAGGATAAGAATAGACTACTTACGAACCTCAACATTTATCATCATCATAATAACAGTTACTCAAACACTCGCGTACAACGCATTCATAGATTAGTAGCTAAGTGATTTATGAACTAATCATACATAAGCATCCTCGTTACCATCACCACAACTTTGAATAAACGTGAATTCACAATCCTATTACTCTCCCCACCTAAGGTTCTACCCAAGGTATGTGTCGTAGTTACTAGCTTGCTAAGTTTAAGTCTAGGCATACTACAGTGAATACCTAGTTCGCTTAAACTAAAGCTCTGATACCAACTTGTAACACCCTAAAAATCAGGGCGAACAAAAACTTTCAATTTCACAAAAGGTGGTATACAATGTACGCCAAGGCGTGAGCTCATCCCAAAAACAGGGGTATAAATAGTGTATGATTTACAATGTTTGTAATTCTAATTTAAAGAATACGACAACCGTCTAGTCTAAATCCTATCTAGGAAAAGACTACAAAAGGGTTGTCAGATCTATCAATGTGCGCGCGGTCTAAGGACCGGACTCCTCACCCGTCCCCCAAAGCTCACTCTTTTATTTCCGGCTCCTACTTGGGAATCGCGTCCCTAGCACCTGAGAGACACATCGACACCAAGCAAGTGTTAGGCTAAAGGAGCCTAGTGAGTTGTACAATTAATACCATACATGAAGAACGTAACGATACATGCGAGATATACAAGATTATGCTAGTAACACAAAATAGCATGTTAAACCGGTTTATTATTTTATCTTCGGAAACAGTGGGCGCGACCCACTTCCACCAACCAATGCCCCGACATTCACTAATTCCAAACACCTCGATGTCCCGAATTTAGCATGGCAACATCATCCGAGGCCCGCGCACCAAGGAGCAACTCGAGGGCCGGCGACATAGGGGCATTCCTATTTCAGAACCTCCCAAGACTGTTTGGTGTGGACACATTGCGTTGGTTCGTCCATGTTATTATCCTTTAGGATCGTGAGACGGAATTTAGCATCGCGTCACGTCCATATCATTTCCACACAAGACCTAGATACTGAATTTAGCATAGCATCTAGTCCATATTATTCACATACAAAACCTCGACACTGAATTTAGCATAGCATCATTACAGAGGTATGTATCGAGGGTCTCAAGCCCTTTATTCATTTCTCATCGAGTTAACATTGCTCGGAATTCAATTCTTTCACATCGTTTCATGGCAACATAATAACACGTATGTTCCATGTATATATACAACTATCACATAACACAGTGACGTAGTTCGCACCTTAGTAGCATACAAATACCTACTCAATGCACATAATAATCCACTCATATCATTCATACAAACACCATTATTCATGCATCTCATGGCAAATCCCAACCTACAACTTATGATTCCATCCGTAATAGCATTTCTTGCAAGTACCACACATAGCATGTAAATCAAGCAAAATATAGATATAATCATCAAGATGATGTGCCCTCAGTTTTAACAAAATAGTTTTAACAACTCACCTTAGGGTTTTGTGCTAAAACCCCCAAATTCCAAGATTAGGTCAAATAAGAGCACGAACCTAAAATCAAGTAAATCGAACCCTAAGTTAGTTCATAACCCTCATTATATGCATAGATCCAACCTACAAGGGTTTTATCGAAGCTTACCGGATGAGATCCAACTAAAACCCTAGGATTTGGAGCTTTCCTTTCTTCAAGCAACAATGGTGGTGAAAGGAAGAGTGGAGAAGATGAGGTAGGTGAAGTGTGGTTCCCCAATCGAGCTAGCTCCAAGTGTAGATCCAACCTCAAGATCTTGAAGAGCTTTGAAAATGAAGAATGTAGGAAGAAAAATCGCCAAAATCGGACAAGGGATGAGAGAGTTGTGGCCAAATGAAGTGAGGAAGGGTTTAAAACCCGTTTCCTGAAAATAACAGCTGCCTAGCGATCGCTAGGCTTGAGGGCTAGCGATCGCTAGCTTGGTTCATTCCAGGTCGAGAGCGCGATCGCGAGCAAAAACAGCAGATGCATAATTTCTACCTAGCGATCGCTAGGGTCATGGCTAGCGATCGCTAGCATCTGATCGAATTGGGTTCTATTTTGTTTCGGCCATAACTTCTTCGTTATAGCTCCATTTTCGATTCCGAAAGAACCGTTGGACTCGTAATTGGATTTCCTAACATATTAGACCATAAAATGCATGATTTGATCTAAAATTCAAATTTCCAGATTTTATCAAAGAGTCGTTATTACACCGGAATTACGGGTGTTACATAATTGCTCAAGATCTTTGAAGAGTGGTTGACTCCATCAACGAATGATGCTAACCTTGACAGTAAAATCATCTTTTTGTATATCAAGGTTGTCTATAAGAGTGATATTCTTTTCATCCATTGTTCTGTATGGTAAAAGTTCAAAAGATTAAAAAAAATAAAAAATTAGAACTATTTTTGTAATACAAAATAACACAAAAAGTGTAATCAATGAGCATAAATACAAAGTCACATACGAGAAATCAACAACTCCAAATTGGACTATAAACATGAATAGAATCATCATAATCATATCATCATGTATAGGAAAAAATAAAAATTGAAGAGCGTTTGTAATACAAAATAACACAAAAAGTGTAATCAATGAGCATAAATACAAAGTCACATACGAGAAATCAACAACTCCAACTTGGACTATAAATATGAATAGAATCATCATAATCATATCATCATGTGTAGGAAAAAATAAAAATTAAAGAGCGTTTGATTGAGATTGAGAGATTGAAAGGGGTATTTATAGATTGAGATTGAGTGATTGAGATTGAGATTGAGATTGAGGTGTGTATTTTTGGATTAAAACTATTTGATTTAATTATGTAGAGGATTTTTGAAAGTGGTATTTATCTTTTACATTATTTTATTTATTGTTTTCATATTTATCTATAGTTTGGATTAAAAAATGAAAATTTTTAAAGAGTTTGAGTATATTTTTTTGTTCCAACAAGTTATATGGAATTTTCTTAATAATTAAGAAAATAGGAAAAGTAAGATTTTTCAACTTTGGAAAACTTTTAGAAAATTGTACTTTGAAAATAGAGAGAATATTTTTAATTCTTTATATCACCAATGAAAAATGATAATACGTGTATTGATTATATTAAATATTACACAAATATATGTAGAGGATTTTTTAAACCGTTTGATTTAATTATGTAGAGGTTTTGAAAGTGATATTTATCTTTTACATTATTTTATTTATTGTTTTCATATTTATCTTTAGTTTGGATTAAAAGGTTTGATTTAATTATGTAGAGGATTTTTTAAACCGTTTGATTTAATTATGTAGAGGATTTTTGAAATTGGTATTTATCTTTTACATTATTTTATTTATTGTTTTGATAATCGAAACCAGCTCACCAGAACGGCGACACGTGGCAATTCGGCTCACCAAAGCACGACACGTGTCAAATCAGTTACTCTTTTATTATATATAGATACAATAAATTTTATATTACTTAATTTTTTACCTTCGTGTTTGTATTACTAATATATTATATTATTAAAAATTTATTTAGTTATATTATTAAATATTTATTTTAATTATATTATAAAATATTTATAATTCGTTATTTAATTAAAATACCTTTTAAATTATTTTATATACTAAGCTAATTTTTACTAAATATAACTTTTCATCAATTAATTTATTAATTATAAATTAATATCAACTATAAATTAATTCATCAATTAATTTATTAATTATAAATTAATATCAACTATAAATTAATTTATTAATTAACAATTAAATTATCAAATAAAAACGTGAATTGATTTGAATAAACAATATTCGACCCTCGAACCCGAATTGAATGGCATCAACCCTTTAAAAATACACACTTGCAGTACCAAGTTAATTACTTTTTTATTTTTATTATTTTTTTGTGTCAGCGATCTCTTAGCCATTAAGTTACACATAGAGATTTTATAGTATAAATTAACTTGTACTTCCCTTTTTAAAAGAATTGATAAGTTTGAACGCTTATCTTTTCACCCTTTACCAAATCTAATGTGTTTGTTTGTATGGATTTAATTAGAAATTTGGTTTTATCTTATCAAATAAATTAAATTGAGATGGATCAAGAAAAATAGTATAAATTATGTTTTGCTTAACTTGTTATACAATCAACCATGGTTATTAAAATCGCGATCAAAATCATAAGATTGTACGTTCTTAAAATCTTACCTTTGGAAAACGAGTTCGATCGTACTAAGAACGTAACAAAATTGGTTTAAGTTGGTATCGTAGGATCGTTTAAAAGATTGTAAAATCATTGAACAATCCGATTTTACACATTGCTAACCATTGTTGAGCCCAAATGCAAAGTCCAAAGTCAACTACAACCCATGACCAATATGAGCCCGAAGCTTCCTTCGTAACTCCCGAAACTTCTTTGTAGTGGGAAACTTTCATAGAGTTCTATTACTATTAACGGGTGGTGCCGTGATTTCTTATGGGCAGGCTGAAGAATACAATCCATATGGTCTAGATTTATTAAACTAGATTTATTAAATGTGTTTAAGAGTATCACGTATTAAACTTTACTATGATGTGTGAACAAATATATTGTAGTGAATTGTTATTTTTTTATGGTATTTTGAAATTTGAAATTTCAATCTTTCATGAAATACTATATAATTTGTTTATAATAAAAAAATTATAGCACATAAAAAAAATTCCCGATCTTACGATCCAATCTTGCAAAAACAAAAATGATCATAGGTAAGATCTCGATCTCAATAACCTTGTAATCAATAATAACAAACTTTTATATAAATTTAAGTAAATCAAGTAATATGTAATAATACGACATATTTACAAATCATTACCTAAAATTATATTTAGAAAATATGTAAAAATATTTTAAATACAAATGTATCCATAACTCAACCAAAAGGGTGGTGATGTACTGGCAAAAAGACATATGATATATGATGGAATATCCCATCAACCCGAGTTCAAACGAAGTCTAGATAAACGTTTTCCAAGAAAAATATTATACAAAAGAAATAATTTGCATTACAAGAAAGTCGTACTTTGTAGCCCAACCCCTCTCTCTCTCATTTTTTGGAAGTGTTGATGGTAATTCAAAGGATGCAAATAACCCACCCTATATATATTATATCTCTTATTAGAGAAATTATTTTTCCTCCTACTTTTTTAGCCTAATCTTTCTCCTACCCACTTCATCATTTGACAAGTGTAATGCACTTATTCTCTTTCTTCATATAATTCATAAATTTGAACACTTGTCATATGATGAAGTGGGTAGCAGGAAGAGTAGGCTAAAAAAGTAGGAGGAAATATAATTTCTCCTCTTATATTATTATTTTTTAATGGAATAAAAGTATGCTTAGACTGAATTGGATATAATTTATGTTTTAGACAGCTTTGAATAAGGTAGTAGATAGTTGATATGACACTGATGTGATGTTGGATTGGTTTAACTTCTTTGACAAATATAATGGATGGCCTAATAAACAATTTTGGACCCTCGAACCAAGATAGAATGGCATCAACCGTTAAAAATACACACTTGCAGAATGCAGTCAGTTAATCAGTTTTTTATTATTCTTTTTGTTTTTAGCGTTCTCTTAGCCATTAAGTTACACATAGAGATTGAAGAGAAACAATTTTATACTACAAATTAACCTGTACACCCCTTTTTTTAATGAATTGATAAGTGTGGACGCTTATCTTTTTGCCCTTTACCAAATTTATTGTGTTTGTTTTGTATTGATTTAGAAATTTTGCTTATCTTATTCCAAAATGAATTTCTTTATTTATATTAATGGATCCATAACAAATTTACTAACACATTATCAAGAAGTAAATTACAAATTGATCCCTATGGTTTGGTTTAATGGTTATAACACTTTTGGTTCCTAAAAAGAATTAATTATACTTTAACCACTGGGGTATACATGCATTTTCGTTTAGTTTTGGTCCCCGACTCTAACAGCCATTAGAGGTGCCCTTTAAGTATAAGAGCATTATTGTCTTCATTTTCTGTAATTTCAACATTTTCTAATTGATTTTTTTATTTTTTTTCTCTCTTTAAATCTTCATCTTCTTCACTCCATTCTTCATCCTCTTCGACTTCTTCACTTCCAAACTTAAAATCCCTAAATCTAAACCAATATCATCACAAAGCACACTAGTTCGATCAACATTGAACCATTACAGAACCAAAACAAACCACACAAATCAATTCTGACGATCGAAAAACCTAAAAATCACTAGTTGTAAAGAAACCCGTAAGAAACAAATTTAAGATGAAATTATAAAGCAACAATTCCTTCTAAAGAAGTGAAATCGATAGCAGGATGCGATGGAAGAACCCTCCAATATAGACTTGTCAAGCCATGAGATGAAAGTGAAGACGTTGGTTTAGGGTTTCGTAAAAGCGTGTATATATCGACACCGAACAAAACTCGCATAAATTGAACGATTCAAAAATGAAAATAAATTGGGTTTGTATGGATGGATAACATCTAATCTTCATCTTCGTTAATTTCGTCTCTAGAACACCCTAGTTTTAGCAGAAAACATAAAAGTCACAAAATCATATATGAAAATTGGAGCAACCGAATAAATTAATAGGATAGGATGGAATTGGGAAAAATTGACCACCAAACAACCTACCAATCCAACGGCTCACAGCAAAATCAACCCAGATTCGAGAAAGTGCAAAATCGTGATTTTTGAAGAAACTAAATTTAGTTGGTCACCTAGATCGAAGTAGATGACAAAATTGAAGCTAAACGATGGATTTAGGAGGAAATCGACTCAAGCAAAATGTTTAGAAACGGAAAATAAACCCCAAAACCCACCCCCAAGTGAAAAACGACAGCTAGGAAGAAAAACAAACCAAAAAACACCTCTCATATTTGTTTTGATCCCATTGATTTGGTTTAGATTTTTTTTGTTTGATTTTGGTTGAGATTTTAGATTTAAATTTAATATATGGTTTTTGATTTAGATATGGATTTAATTTAGTTTTGGATTTGATATAGAATGAAAAAGGTGATGATTCAAATGAAGAAGATGAAGATTTAAAGAGAGAAAAAGAACAAAATCCATTAGAAAATGTTAAAATGGCAGAAAATAGAAAAAAACATTAATGCCCTTATACAACTTAACAGACACTTCTAACGGCTGTTAGAGGCAGGAACCAAATCTAGACGAAAATGCATACCCAGTGTTTAAAGTGTAATTATTTCTTTTTAGTGACCAAAAGTGTTATAATCACTACACTACAAGGACCAAATTTGTAATTTACTCCATTATCAAATGATAAGCCGATAGCCAAATTGTCAAAATTATGTTGGAAGTGGGATTTAGACTATCTGTATCAATGCAATGCCAACTCATCTTTCAAAAGTGTCACATTAGCTTTGCAAATCTATACATCAATACAATGTGAACTCATCTTTCAAAAATGGTTTCCACAATTAATTTATAATTTATAAGTATATACTATAATAAAAGAAAATAAAATAAAATATGAAAGGGCCCACATATAAAATATTTAATTAGTTGCAAGGTCTTTCAAATGTTACAAGCCTTGCAAGTATTTGCAAGGAATATTTCTTATGTAGCAATGTCATAACACTTGCAAGATGTATTTGCAAGGTTGATGTGGATGGCTATAGTGGTGAATCCTGCTATCGCTATACCACATGCCGCATTTTCAAAGGATTCATTCTGAAAAATATTTTCAACAATCTGAGAGATATTTTTAACAAAAATTCGTCGCTAAATTTTCTTCCATTTCCTTAGCAACTTACTCATCTTTACGTCAATCACATTAATTAAGTTTCGGGTGTTGTTATGGGCACCCCCTATGTCTACAATACAAGTCAAAAACTACCTAGGAGTTTAAAAATGGGTATTTTAAAATAAATAAGTCAACTAATTTATGACAAAAGTTAATTAGAAATTGAAAATATGTCTTTTCATAGACTAGAGAGGATGTAATGATCTTTACCGTAAGGCCATCCTTAACCGTACCCCTCATACCCCTCATTTTTGCTGCCACATCAGCGCCACATCAGCTTTACCAATACCTTACCAACACCATACCAATCCATCCTTAACCATACCAATACCATACCCTTCTAATTAATGAATAAAAAAATAAATAAAAAAAGAAGAGAGAGAGAGAGAAAGAAGAGAGAGATAGAGAGAGGAGGGGGGTAGGGGTAGGGGGTGGGGTGGGTCTTGAATCACCGTCGGCATGTAGGTACCGAATGCATCTTCTGCCGATCATCTACCGGCCATGAAAGACGGTGTTACCGTCGGCAAGCAAGGATACCGATCTCCTACCAGTACCCGTTAAGGATGGCCTTAGAGCTTCTCCAATCGACCGGCAAAATCAATTTTTTGCCGGTTAGATTGGTCCAACCGTCCATCACTTTGGTACGCCATATTTGTAGGGCAAACTCTTGCACGGCAAATGGTGGAGGCCACCATAATTGAATTAAATATTCATTTTTACTAGATATATGTATAGAGCTAATCTATTTATCGCAATATATATACAACTATTTTGTTACTGTAATATATACTAAGTTATATAATATTAATTATCTACACTTAATTAATTTATTGTTTATTTATATGTAATATTAATTAAGGAATGTATTCTTTTTATTTTGACAAATCTTTGTTAAATAAATTAATTAGTAATTATTATTGCTATAATATGTATTTATAAAATTAGAGTAATTGTTATTAAAAATGGTTAATAATAAATAAAATATATTATTTCAATGTAGGATTAAAAATTTTGGTGTTCTTTTTAGAGGATGGTTGGAGTTGAGTTTTATTTTGGTGTTGATGGACCCACCAAAAATAGTGTTTTTGATGTTAAATTTGGTGTTATGGTTGGAGATGCTCTTAAGTTTCCATTGGATGTTCGACCAAAATTCCAACAACAATTAATATAGTTTAATACTTTTTTATAAACTTGATTTTTAGTTTAATTATTAAAAGTGTAAAGAATTGGAAAAACTTTACCCACGAATAATCCATCAGAAATCATTTTTAAAGAAAAAACAGGAAAAAAAATCGTCGACAAATATTTCGCCAAAAATTGACTTGTGTTAAAAAAACTCAAAATATATTTTGAATCCTATAAGGCTATTAGTATCCAACCCTTTCAACCTTACTCACACCAGCTTTTGTTCAACCCTTCCACTAACTCTTTGGAACCCTCTCTTATTAGTTATTACTACCTAGGGGTGTAAACGTGCCGAGCCGAGTCGTTAGTATCTTGAGTCGAGTTTTATTCGAGTCGAGTTTTGACCGGGTTCATTCCAGTCGAGTTTTAACCGGGTTTTGACCAACTCGATTTCGAGTAGCTCGCGAGTTTTCTTGGATTGAGCCGAGTATCAAGTAGTTCTAGTCGAGTCGTTAGTATCTCGAGTCGAGTTTTGACCGGGTTCAGTCGAGTCGAGTTTTGATCGAGTTTTGACCGAGTCGATCTCGAGTAGCTCGCGAGTTGTCTCGACTCATTTACACCCCTATTACTACCCAACCCCCCCCCCCACACTTTTTATTTAAATAAAACACGCCACACACACCGAACACCACACACACACACACACAAAATCAACAGCCCGCCTATTAAACAAGCGGTGTGAAGATGCCGCTCACAATCCCAGCCCGCTGAACCCGCCAGAGGCGTAGCCGTACCCGCCCAACCCACCGAAGCCGGCGGGTTGGAAGCCCCTGCCGCTACTCATGGCCTAATATTAAAAAGAAGCATGTTAAAAACTAGAAATCGAATATCATAAATAAATTAAATAAAACCCATCAACAATTATTCAGACAGAATAATATAAACTGGTTATTAAGAGCCCGTACTTTACGTCGGGTTATAAAATGTGATAGATTTTATCATAAGTAGTAACATAGATTTATATGAAACATAAGTTTATACATATGTTGTCATATGAAATGTAGTATGACGGACTTCGTACATTGTGTTGGGTGTTTACCTATATGTTTACAATAAAAAAGAATTATATAGTGCAATTGATGTCTATTTTACGTCGTTGTTATATTCAAGTAAAAAGTATATAACTGATTTAAAAGGTTAAAATGGTCATTTTGTTCTCTCATTTAAGGGATTAATGGATGGCCGTTAACATGATGGACAAAATTAATAACAAACTGCATACCTGGAAGTGTATGTTGTAATAAATGAACTTTAAGGACAAAATTCGTAACATTTGACAAACCTTATGGACCAAAGCTTTAAAAAAAAATACCATATACTTATCTATAGTTTAATGATTATTTGATTATTTTATTGATTAAAGTTATAATTGTTTAATTAACCAACAAAACTGTTTATAAAATAAATAAAAGAAGTAAAAAGTAACAAAACATGAAATATATAATTTGATAATAAAAAGTATAAAGAATGATCTACTATAAGGCTATCAGTACCCAACTCCTCCAACCTCACTGCCACATCAGCTTTCCATCAGTTTTTCCCCAACCCCACAATTAAACCTCTAGAATCATCTCTGATTAGTACCTGAACCCTCTCAACCCTCCCATTTAATTAATTAAACACCCCACACACACACACACCACACATACACACACAACACAGCTTGAAGTTGATGCCGTCCAGCCCACCGGCCCGTGTAGGAGAAGCCGTTAAAGCCCTCCAGCCCGTTGGGCATCAACCTGCCCATCCCAAGCCATGGGTACGCACAGCTTAAGGACACAACATGTAATTTAATTAAATTTTTTTTGGATGAATTAACTATTAAATTTAACAAACTTAGATGAAAGGATGAAAATGGAATGAAAATAAAAACCATATGAATGAAAAGAAGTTTTTATAGATTAGGAACGAAAATCGCTATAAATATGAAACAACAGGGACTAATTGCACCCTCATGATTGCTAGTTGCACCCTTGCTCTCCTTACATACATCAACATCATACATTGCTTTTTATTCATTCCCAATACACTGAATGACCTGATTTTGACATAAAGTAGGGTACAAACAACAATCCCCATATAGAATTGTTCAAATTGTTAATAAACAGAATTCAAGTACGATTGATTGTTTAGTGTCACAAATTTTTAATTATATATTATAAATTTAATGGGTTATGACTTGTGAGGGTGACTAACTATTCGATTTTGTACCCATATTACCATTGAACTATTTTTTGTACTAAATATACCATTGAACTCTTTTTTTGTACATATAATTCCATTATGACCAAGTATAGCCCGTTTTGACATGGATCTGTACACATTATACCACTGAAGTATTTTTTTATACATTATTCCATTAAAATCAGTAAATAATGCTTATGTGGATGAGGTGGCTTTGACGTGGAAATGACTAGGCATTCTCTTCTTCTTTTTTAAGACACCACCATTACCACAGCCACCACCACCACCACCACCTCCCTCCTCCTCCACCACTCTCTATTTTTCCTTCGCATACTAAAATCCGTTTCTTAACCGGAGTTTCGTAACAGCACTCTTCAAGACGATTTCTGGAAATCAGATTCCAATTTCAAGGTATGCATAAATCATATTCCAATTTCAAGGTTAGGGTTAGAGTTTGGTTTTCGATTTTGTGTTTTTTAGGATGGAGATGGTGGTTTTTGGATTTTGGTTTTAAGGATTATCGGGATTGGGTTTTGAAGGTGGAGATGGTGGTGTGGTGGTGGTGATGTTGAGCTGGTGGTTGTGGTGGTGTTTGAAGGCGACGATGGTGGCTGCGGTGGTGGTGTGGAGCAAGTGAGTGTGGTGGTGGTGGTGGGTGTGGTGGTGGTGATTTGGTGATGGTGGTGGTGGTGGTTTTGGTGGTGGTAGCTGTGGTAGTGGTGTTGGTGGCTATGGTGATGGTGTTTAGTGGTGGCAGCTGTGGTGGTGGTGGGCTGGTGGGTGTGGTGGTCGTGGTGTCTTGAAGAAGAAGAGGAGGAGAATGTCTAGTCATTGCCACGTCAAAGCCATGTCAGATCCACACAAACATTATTCTATGATTTTAATTGCCACATCATCCAAAACAGGCTATTCCCGGTCATAATGGTATTATGTGTACAAAAAAAAAATTCAAAGGCATATTGAGTACAAAAAATAGTTCAATGGTAATATGTGTACAAATCGAATAGTTAGCTACCCTCACAAGTCATAACCTCTAATTTTTTTTAGAACGGCAATTTATTAAAATCCTTGAAAACTAGCAAGACGCTAGCCCGGCCAACCAACAGCAGCGAAGAACAGGAACAAAGCACCAAGAACAAGGAATAGAACAAATAGAAACAGAAACAACCAGAAACAGACCACGCCACTACATACAGTCCCGACCCTTGTCCTTCCTAGCTCTCGTCTCGTACCAAGAAGAGACCAGATTAATAATACTAATAGCCGTTCCGTGCGGATTGAAGTCATAACCTCTAAATTTAAACTGTAAAATATTTGTGACGGATCGTCGCAAATATTCACAAGGATATTTTTTTTTTTTTTTAATTTCTATGTCGAATTATGGAGGTGTTCGTTTTGTTGACTTTTCTTTAACATGTATGTAGCTAGCTTTTCCGTTGGAGTCGTGGATATAGCCAATTGCTTAGTAGTGACATATGGTTAAAAATAAAAAGAAAATTAAGTTCTAAGAATTATTTCCCTATATATGATTCAAATAATTGCTTGGTAGTGAAATATGGTTAAAACAATAAGATTGGGTTTACAATCCTGCAATCCCCCTTCTGGCCATTGGGTTTAATCTCAGGACTACATGCTTTAGCGGTCGGTTGCATTGTCAAGAGATTAGTCTGGGCCAAAGGCCCAGGAACCCTTTACAAAAAAAAAGATTGGGTTTACAAGATGTTATAAATGCTTAGGTGTTATAACACTATTGTTTTGTAGAGGTGCACAGAAAATCCGGTTATCTGATTTTGCCAAAAAACTATCCGAATCCGGTTTTATAAAAACCGATTTTTTTTTCAAACCGGATCGGATTTTTTTCAAACCGGTTTGTTTTCAAACCGGATTTTAACCGGATTGGATCCGATCCGGTTTGACCGGATAACCGGTTTAAACCGAACCGGTTTGACAGGATAACCGGTTTAAACCGAATCGGTTTCAAATCAAACCGGTAATGTCTATGTGGGCTTACTGCTGTTGGACCTAAAATCCTAATGATAGTCTGATTACTGATAGATCAGGGCCTAATGAGTATTGAGTAATGATAGATCATTGTGAATTGGAGCCCAAATTTTATGGGCCTGGAAGTCCAAGTGTCCAACTAAGTCAAAGTCAGTAAGTCTAATACTCTAATTCAGATTATATTTCAATTGAAAAAAAATCCAAGACACTTCCATCATGATTCATCCTTCCATATGTAATTCGCTGAGCCTAATTAAAAAAAATCACGGCCCATCAAAAAATCACGGCCCACACCAATTCATATTTCAATTGAATTTTCTATAAAAAAAAGACCCAATAGAGGACCGGTTTAGTATAAATCCGGTTAAAAAATATTCGGTTTCAATCCGATCCGAAACCGGTTCCATCAGATATGGATTTTTTTCGAAAAAACCGGTTGAAATCTGAACCGGTTTCTAACAAAACCGGTTTCTAACAAATCCGAAAAAAACCGGTTTAGTATAAATCTGATCCGGATCGGATAAAAATCCGGTCGTGTGCACCTCTATTGTTTTGTAAGACTTAAGTTTATATGGTCAAATAATAAAACGTTTAAAGATTTATAAGTCTATGGAATAGTTTTGTCTTCTATTATATGAATTTTTTACAACAACAGAAAAAACGTTGTATTGTGTAAGCTATTTTATATTACGCTATTTAAAAAAATATCTTATAAAACTAAGTGCCTACAAATAGCTAATACGAGACACTATTCTAAAAATGTCTTAAACAACTTGTAAAACACCTCATGGTGTTATATAAACTTAAAAACTACTAAAAAATTGGTATTATCGACGGCCGAAATAGTCGGAAAACAATCAGAAATAGGTATTACCGATGGTTTCCGACGAAGTAAGCATCACTAAAAACCTGGTTGGTAAAAGCTACCGACGGTTTTTCCGACGACTTTTACCTACTGTTTCATTTTACTGACTGCTTTCCGACGATTTTCCGACTGTTTTCCAACGGTTTTCCGACGACTAATTAAAAAATAAATAAATAAGAGAATAAAAAGAACAGTTGGTAAACCATTGAAAAACAGTCCAAATTTTCCGACAGGTAACATCCATCGGTAATACAAAGTTTTTTAGTAGTGAACCTATTATAACACTTTTGAATAAACAATTTATTGTTTGGTATTAGAATTGTAAATCCTATAAAACTTGCTTCCTATGTCTTGTTGCCTCCGCTTGACTCAGAAGCTTGAAGTGGGGGGTATATGTGCTGTCCCTATTGGGCTGGATAGAAGTTTTGTATAAATGTATCGCCATGCTATTAAGTGCTTTAATTAGAATATTTTTGCTTCTCACTTCAGGGCACTTTAAACAAGTGCAAGGCTGATTTATTAGGACGTGTACAAATTCTTCACATACTATAAACCAAATACTTAAACATAACTTGTTTTTTCACTTTAATGAAAATATAGAGATTAAATATTTGATTACAACAAAATTAGGTTTATTAGACGTCAAGAATTTTTAAGTATGTTAATAGAGTGCTTTATAAGATGTAAGTTTATAGGATACTACCTTCGGACATCATAACAAGTTATTTTAATTTTTTTATTGTTATTGGCTACTTTATATGACACTATTTGAAATAGTTTCTTATAAATACATTGTTCCATAAAAGAATCAATTTATAAGACAATTCTTGAAATTATTCTTAAAAAATAGCTAATCCAATACCTTATTTTGAAAATCTGTTTATAGGTGTCACTCAATTTATTGACCCTAATTCATATATATTTGTCGCAGTAAGAATATGTTTTATTCTCCATTTGAGTCTTTTATCGCTTAAAATAACATGTTTCAATTCCCTTAAATTTATGGTTATATTATGCCTATTGGGTGTTTGGTGTATATGATTTTTGATGCAAAATCCAAAAAATACGTACCAACTATTAAGCCTATCGGAACGAATTTTCGGTGCATGTAAATAATAGCCCTACAGATCAAGTCACCATTAAGATGCATTTTGGGCTTTCAAGTGGGCCAAATCCAATCTATTTTGTGGGCGTAGATCGAATTTGTTTTTTTGGGCTTCCTAGTTGTAAACCTCTTGGCCACAGGCCCCCAACTCCCAAGCTACCCAAAGGTTATCAATAGATGGTTTTAGGCTTTTAGCTATTCAGAAATATCTCT
Source organism: Centaurea solstitialis (assembly GCA_030169165.1). Lineage (NCBI taxonomy): Eukaryota > Viridiplantae > Streptophyta > Magnoliopsida > Asterales > Asteraceae > Centaurea > Centaurea solstitialis. The sequence continues at coordinate 39,091,608 of CM058041.1, read as the reverse complement.
CATATCATCTCATTCAATAACATCATCCCTTATATCAATTCAAGTGAATAGTAAATGAAATAGTAAAATTATATTTTAACCTTCTAGATTTATAATATTTACTCATTTTATACTTTTTCGTTTTCTATATTTCATTTGACGTTTTAGCCATATATCGTATATTCGCCAACATATATTAAAAAAAATACGTTTTAAGTTTAACAAATTACGCCATTATAATCGTATCGTCGATACCTTTAAAATAAGCCTAACATTGAAATTTTTTGATCTAATTATTTTATTATATACCATATATAGTACGATTATATATGTATACAAAAATAGTTAAGAGACTAAAAACGTCATTTTATCAAAGTGTTCACAAAGGAAATGAATAGTTGAAATGAATTGTTTTTTCTTTTGATGTAACCTACCAAAGAAAAGGAAAAGTGAAGGTATTTTTTCCTTTCTTTCTTTCTTTTTGGCAAACTTTCAACAAAACAAGGAAAAGGAAAAGGAAAAGGAAGTGGCTTTTGTTTTTTTTCTTGCTATTGGAATCTTTCTGATCGTCAGAAGGTTTTCCAACTCTCATGCTTTCAATCATGTTTATCTTATTTGTTTGTTGATTGCATCTAATTGTTTACTATCTATATGAATCTCACTAAATTCGTAAATGAAGAGAGAGAGAGAGAGAGAGAGAGAGTTATGAGAGATAATTATCACACCCTTTTATAAAAATGGCGGAAACTATGTTCATGTATCCCATAAATAATAACCGTCTCATGGTCTTCAAACCCCACATGAAGGCCACCTGCATAGTATATATGAAGTCATGGGATTGAAAGGAATTTGGTAAGGGCGTAAATATGTAAATTACATTCATTTTTTTATAGGTCTTGATCTTTTGGTAAGGGAGCAAATATGTCTTCTACAAGCTGTAACAACTAATATTAGTTTGCTTGACTACTTTTGAAACTATGGTTTGTTAAATAACAGCTGTATTTTTGGTTCTTCTCAAAGGAATGACATTATAAATCATGTTGTATTATGTACGTAACGAAATCTTCAAATTCACTAGATGCTTGGTAAACTAATGTTGTCTACTTTGAAGAGTCACCTTATCTATAATATTATATGTAAATCAGATTACTAAAAATGTGATTGTTTGAATATCACCCGACGCAACGCGCGGACTCAGTACATCTTGTTATCATCACTTTTTGTTCCATGGTTAGTGTGAGAATTGCTTGCCAACAACCAAAGGAATCAGCAAAGAAGAATCAAAAGAAATTAAGATTTTTGTATCTAGCGCAGATGGCCATGCAAATGTATCTGTGCTGGATGTGCTGACATCTACGCCAATCTGCTAAAGGCCTTCTGTTCGTCTTGTCCCCACGCTTTGCGTTGGCGACCAGATCAACTACTTTATGGTTTTTGCTGATTTCCCTCCTTTTTGATTGACACCTTAGCTACTCTATACATTATTTAAATGTTTTGGCCACTCTTCTATATCTAAATATTTAGATATAGATAACCCTAACACACGATATTATCTTTAGGTCTCCTGTCTTTCTTTCTTATATTTCTCTCCAAATAGTTAGAGCTCAAGAACACCATTGAAGGTTCCTCCGTTGTTAGTATCTTTGTAACATCTCAAGTGTAATCATCATCAAGTGATAGTGGATCAATTCTCGACGTCCTCCGCCCATAGTTTTTTCCGATTTGAGTTTCATGTAAAAATCTCGGTGTCTCTCTTTACTAGCTTTATCTTGCATTATATGGTTGATTATTGTTGCATATACTTAGTGGTTGATTCTCTTATGTTCATTAATCATATTTCCGCTTATTATCTTGTATAAGAACCTAGTTCATTTGTTCTTGGGAATTTCGTGTTTATAGTGAGGTCCAACTAGCGAGTTCTTTGTTAGTTGGGTTTTAGTATTTTCACAACAGTTAGTATCATGATTGAACAATACTAGCTACTCTTTCAACTTGTGATTTTTTGATGTCTACTATCTGTAAGAGCATCTCCAACAACATTGCTAAAATAGAAAACATTTGAATTTTTTTCTTTCTAAATTGCTCCAACAACATTGCTAAATTAGAAAAATATGAAGTTTTCTTTAAATATAGAGATTACTCCAAAATCTCTAATAAATGATGAGAAAGTAACATTACTTTAATGTATCCTACCAATGACATAATTTATTGTTTAAAAGTTTAAAAAAAATATTGGGATAACAAATATAATGTATATTTTAATAATATAAATGATCATAGAATATAGATATTCTCTAAAATAGCAAAACTGTTGAAGATCAAAAAATAAAGTTTTAGAGATTTTGACCTTCCATTATCTATTTTAGACAAAACATAGCAAAACTGTTGGAGATGCTCTAACAATCACCATGTTCACCGGTAATCGCTTACTGAGTAAGTGTTGTAAATCTCACTTATCGGATAAGATTCTTGGTTCATGCATCGCTCTTACCGGGTAAGATTCTACTCCTTGTCATGTTCACCTTATAACCTAAATTGATCCAATAAACACTTACCGGTAAGCGTCAAGTAAAAGGTACTAATTATCCAAACCAGTCGTTCCAAAACTTGTGTATTAAACTGAGATTGGAGCTTTGGCAATGTGTTATATATACCAAATTACATTGACTTGAAGACCTTTTAGGCAAACAAATAGAAAAAGCCACTCTTCTTGTAATATGCCAAGAAGTTTACTATGTGTCTATTTGCACAGATCCTGTTGCTCAAAAATGGAATTTAACAGGTCAAAAGTTTTTGTATGTTTAGGTTGTCATCATGTTACATCTCCATTATGATTTCTGTTTTGATAATTTCAACAACTAGAAATTAATAATTATATTTTATAAAGTATCAACATGCAGCATTTTTGGCCTATTAATGGTGTCACTGACTCAGCATCATGTGTATAACTCCTGGCTACACTGTTTTCTTGTTACTATGATTCATGTCACATATGCAGGCCAACTATATACAATAAGCCACCTTGTCTTGTTGTCTGTTTTATTCCTCATCCAGATTATGATACCATTTTTCCAATGTCTGAAATTTTGCAACCTCTTTGAGAACAAATGTACGGTTCATCGTTTCGTTACACGAAAAAAATAATGTTGGTATGCGACTCGATGAACAATAACTTCCGTCGTCTACGTTCTCCCACGGTTATAATCGTTATTTTACTTTTCCAAATACTTCCCTCTTTGGCAGATCTAATCTTTAACCTCACTAGTTTCAACCCAAATGATCATGACTTAAATTACTATGGAGATGCTACACCTTCTAGTCCTGATATTCAGCTGACTAGAAATCAGAGGGACAAGGCAATGCATTATAGTACCGGTAGGATCACGTATCCGAAACCGTTTCATCTTTGGGACAAGGATTCCGAAGAGGTGGCTGACTTCACTACCCGATTTTCGTTCACCATAGACTCGTGGAACCTGTCTCACTACGGTGACGGAATAGCATTCTTTCTTGCACCGGAAGGGTTTAAAACTCCACCCGAACAAGAGGGTGGCGGGATCGGCCTTGTGAGTGGGGCCCAGATACTCAACTCGACGTTGAATCCTTTTGTAGCAGTGGAGTTTGATACGTATAAAAATGATTGGGACCCGGTTGGTGATCATGTAGGGATCAACATCAATTCCATGGTATCGGTCGCAAACGTGACGTGGTGGAATGATGTTGCTTCCGGGAAAACGAATGGAGCGAGGGTGAGTTACAACTCTAGTGCGAAAATACTAAGTGTTGCCTTTACGGGTTTCGATGAGGGTGGATTTGTTTTCGAGCAAAGGCTTAGCACGGAAGTTGATTTGAGAAAGTATCTTCCCGAACGTGTTGGTATTGGTTTCTCGGCCTCGACCGGTGACTTTTTCGAGATTCACACTCTTCATTCTTGGGAATTTGAATCAAGGTTAGCAAATGATGAACAGATCATTAGTCCAATTGGTTCACAGATCAATCCAAATGTTTCCGTGCTTGGTCCAAGAGTCAGAGAGACAATACCGGCTCGTGATCATTCAGTACAACGGAAGGTTTTGCTCGGTGTTTCTCTGGGTGTAGGTCTCTCAATATGTGCTATAATCAGTGGTTTTTTCATTTTTGGTTCCATGAAGAAGAGAAAGGCTGCATTCGGAAAGAAAGACGAAGATGAGGTTGGTGCCACGCATGAATTCGAGATCGAAACCGGACCAAAGAAGTTCTCGTACAAAGTACTAGCCCTCGCAACGAAGAACTTTTCGGAGGGAGAGAAGATAGGACAAGGGGGTTTCGGTGGGGTTTACAAAGGTTTCTTAAGGATAACGGATTCTTATGTGGCCGTCAAGAAGATATCTAGCGGATCCAAACAAGGAATACGCGAGTACGCGGCTGAAGTAAAGACCATTAGCCGATTACGACACAGGAACTTGGTGCAACTCATCGGTTGGTGCCACGAAGGTAAAGAACTCCTACTCGTTTACGAGTTCATGTCGAACGGTAGCTTGGATTCCCATCTCTTCAAGGGAAATAAAAGCTGCTTGTTAACTTGGGCAATGAGGTATAATATTGCACGAGGCTTGGCCTCAGCGTTGCTATATCTCCACGAGGAATGGGAGCAATGCGTTTTGCATAGAGATATCAAATCGAGCAATGTTATGCTCGACTCCAATTTCAATCCCAAGCTTGGGGATTTCGGTTTAGCGAGGCTTGTTGACCATGAAAAAGGATCCCAGACCACGATATTGGCGGGCACAATGGGCTACATGGCTCCGGAATGCGTCCTGACCGGCAAGGTTGGGAAAGTTTCAGATGTTTATAGTTTTGGGGTTGTGGTTCTTGAGATAGTGAGTGGTAAGGAGTCCATTGACCCTATGGCCAAAGATGGTCATATCAGATTGGTTGACCACATTTGGGAGATCTATGGAAGAGGAGAACTTAGCCAAGCGGTTGATCCGAAGCTTGAAGCAGATTTTGATGAACGAGAGATTGAACGTTTGGTTACAGTGGGACTTTGGTGTGCTCATCCTGATCCTAACGTCCGGCCTACTATAAAGCAAGCGATTCAAGTTCTTAACTTTGAAGCACCGCTGCCCGACCTCCCAAGAACGGTACCGGTTGCAACTTTTGCAGTGAAACCCATCACAATGTCGGCATTTTGGTCCTCGCCATCCTTTGAGCTCACGGGCTCTGGGAGAGGCTATACCGTGTGTTCTGCAGGTTCGAGTAACGATGCCACCTTATCCAAGCTCACCGCTTCAACTTCAGCTTCCTCATCAGCATCCTTCATACGGGATACACGATAGTGATTCAGTTTGTACGTTCTTGTGCGTGTGTGCGCACGCGTTATGTTGTTTTCTCTTTTAAGGACAAATTGCAGGCAGTGAAACAGGTTTTCAAAATGTTTAACTATTCTCCATTTCCATTCCTTTTCTGAATCCAACTATAAAGTTATAGAAATTTTACTGCGTTGCAACTCGACCGAATCCCCTAATTAATGACTCGGAATCATAAATACCATCATTTCCTATATGTTCCTATGCCAACTTCATGGCTTTTCTTGAAGAGGGGGTGCCTTAAGCATTCACTGTTAATATAAACATATACCAGTCTAGACTAACCCCTTTACCCAAAACAAGAAAGTCTTGACAATCAGACTTGACAATACTACTTTAGTCCTCAACATCATAACAAACATTTTAGAGGGATTCTTTACCTCAATATTCATCCAAACCTTAATCGAAGAAATATGAGGAACAACCTAAACAAAAACACCTCTCATTAGAGGGCCTTTGGGAGTGCTTTTTGGGTCCAAAAGTGTTTATTGACTTATGGCGGTGGGAAATGGGTTTTTTTTTAAAAATGTTTGGATTAGCTTTTGTGGTGGTAAAAGCCAATAAGTCAATAAGTTGTTTCTTAAAAAGGGTTTGGCTTAGCTTATTAGCTTTGACAAGCTTTTGTGTCATTTGTCTAACAAAAAACACTTTTGCTCATCAAAAAGTCACTCACCTGTGACTTTTTAAAACCTGGGTTTGTAAGAGCATCCCCAACATCTCGAACAGGTTTGCTGTAATATTACTAAAATAGCAAATGAAATATCAAAATCTCTAAAACTTTATTTTTCCATCTCCAACAGCTTTTCTATTATAGAGATTCTATCATCACTTATATTATTAAAATATACTTACATTTATTATTCTAAGGAATTTAAAAAAAAAAAGTTAAACAATCAAATTATTCTATTGGTGGAAAATAAAAAGTAATACTTTCTCTCTCCTATTTTAGAGAATTTAGAGAATTCTCTAAATTTAGAGAAAACCCAAGTTTTTTCTATTTTAGCAATCCTTTTAACAAACCTGTTGGAGCAATTTAGGGAAAAAAAAAAACATCAATTTTTCTATTATAGCAAACCTGTTGGAGATGCTCTAAGCTCTCCAAAAAGCACTTTTCAAAAGTGCTTTTCAGTATCCAAAAACTAATTTTAGCTTATTAGATTTTTGAGAAGCTAATAAGTCAATAAACACTATTAAATTAAACACACATCCAAACACAGGGACCTTTGAGAAAAACTATGTGCACTACTGCGTAAAACAGTGGACGAAATCCAGGGCAAAATCCTTCAAGTTGTCCCAAACAGTGAAGACAATTAAATTTTTGATATTGTCAATGTAGTTTAACATTTAGCTTTTGGACATGAAAGCAAATTGTAGGCAAAGTGATCATAAAAGAGAATATTAACCAGATTCTAATTTTCACTTGACCACTAATCCATCTCCAAAGTCAACACTAATTAAATTCTCTAACTTTGAATATATTTGTGTCTCTATGTGCTATAATACTTGCTTTTGTTTATATATATTGTTGAAAACCCTCTCAGACTCACAGTGGTTATCTTCAAAATGGAGTTGAAGATTTTAGAGCAGTACATAGTTGGAGGGATCATAGCTACTTGGTTAGGTTTTGCTTTGATCTATTTCTTGGGTGTGAAAAAAAGCAAACCAGCTGATAATGGTTTAGATTTGCATAAACAGACCAATGAGTTGGTTTGGACTCGGCCACAGAGCGATGGAGCCCCAGACGTTATCGTTGTTGGTGCCGGTGTTGCTGGTGCAGCACTTGCCTATAGTCTTGGCAAGGTATGCTAGCTTTCTTATCTTTCTCTAGAATTAGGATTCATAATTAGTTTGTCATCATTAATTTAATTACTGCTTACATGTCTATATTTATTGGTTCCATATTCATGCCAAATGAGGATGGAATCTGAATGATGAAAAATGAGGAGCAAAGGATAACCGTTAAATGGAGACCCCGACTAATTCCTTTAGTTCTATGTTTATAGGATGGCCGACGGATTCTTGTAATCGAAAGAGACTTGGGATTGCAAGATAGAATTGTTGGTGAATTGCTCCAACCCGGTGGCTACATGAAATTGATCGACTTGGACTTAGAAGGTATGTAAGTTACCAATGGTGAGATATGAACTGAGGCTTCATGTCAAACTGGCATGATAGAATGTCAAATATTTATAAATGTCATATATGGTAGAGACTATTTTATAGGACCAGACAATTGTATATTCTATCGATGTTACAATAAGTTGCTAAAATGTTTTTTAACATTCTAATAAGTCTTTTAATCATCCTGAAATAAAGTGTCCTTTTAGTCATGTCATTATTTGAAAATTTGTCTTGTAAAAACAAGCTCATAGATATTTTATTGCGAAAGTGTTCCAAAACGCAAGTTAAGACTCTTAAAAGGGTCATATCACTTTATATAGAACACATAATTCTTTAGTCTATAAAAATCTATAAGAACATTATAGACATGTCTTATAAGTTAAGCCGACATAACATAATTTGTTGCATTCTAGCCATCTTTATCATGCCCACCTCTCTTAAACAGCATATAGAAAAAAACACAAAAAACATACCTTAAAACCCCATTTGGATAGCACTGATACCGAAAGAAATGCCATCTTCGTGCCATATTGTGTTCTACAACTTCAAATGATGTTTTCCTTTCGTTACAGATTGCGTGGAAAACATAGATGCTCAAAAGGTGTTTGGCTATGCTTTGTTCAAGGAGGATAAAAGCACAAGACTGGCTTACCCATTGGAGAAGTTCACAAGAGATGTTTCAGGCAGGAGTTTTCACAATGGCAGATTCGTTCAACGAATGCGAGAGAAGGCTGCAACCGTCCCCAAGTAATTAATTAATCACCTTAATTTATCTTTCAATGGACAGATGTCATTTTTTATATTCAGTTCCTTAACTATTCATATACTTTCAGCGTGAGGCTTGAACAAGGAACAGTGACATCTCTTATCGAAGAAAAAGGAGCTGTGAAAGGTGTCCGCTACAGAACCAAAGCCGGCCAAGATATCACCGCTAATGCACCGCTTACTATCGTCTGTGATGGATGTTTTTCGAATCTGAGGCGTGGTCTGTGCAAACCTGAGGTGAGTGTAATCAACTATCATCCCAAGATTTTTACACACTACAACAAAATTAGTTCTATAAGACGCCAAAGATGCCTAGATATTCTAATAGACTGTTTCATAGGACTTAAATGTTACAATAGAATGTTAGATGTATTAATTGGGAAGTTACAAGTTTTGTACCACAAGTAAAGAAAAAGTGTCATTAATCAGTTTTTACAGAACATTTTTTTAAACTGTCCTTTATAAGACACTTGCTTTTAGAAAACAATTTTGTGAAATAATGCCATACCCTTCAAATTTGCATGTTAGGGCGCCTAAAACGCTCTATGTAACTTATTTTAACACATTTATATATGATGTACAATTGTATGGTCTTAAATAAAGTTATGTCGTAATAAGCACTCTATTAATTGTCACTTAAAAGTAAGATGATGTCCTAACTATAGAACTAATTTTGTTGTTGTGAGAGAAAATTGTATGTGTTTAGAATGAAGTATCTTGATCAGGTCACCTGCAGGTAGAGATCCCATCTTCTTTTGCTGCATTACTTTTGAAGAACTGTGAGGCCCCATATCCGAATCACGGACATGTTATCTTGGCAGATCCTTCACCAATCTTGTGCTATCGTATCAGCAGTACCGAGATCCGGTGTTTAGTTGATATCCCAGGGAAGAAGATCCCTTCTGTTGGCAATGGTGAAATGGCCCTCTATTTGAAGACTAAGGTAGCTCCTCAGGTATGATTTCTTGCAACAATCTTCCCTTTTAATCTTTTTAGGCCCATTGCACACATTTACAATGCAAAATTTTGGTGATTTTAGTGTCATCATTTTCATTTGTTGTGATTTTTTCGTGCACTTTCAGATCCCTCCAGAACTGCAAAGTGGCTTCCTTGCTGCGGTGGATGAAGGAAAGATAAAAACGATGGCTAATAGAAGCATGCCGGCTGCTCCACAACCCACCCCGGGTGCAATCCTACTTGGGGATTCGTTCAACATGCGACATCCGTTGACTGGAGGAGGAATGACAGTTGCTTTATCCGATGTTGTCGTTGTTCGTGATCTCCTCCGACCACTTGAGAACTTAAATGACTCAATCGCCCTTTGCAACCATCTCGACTCCTTTTACACCTTACGCAAGGTCATCATACCCATATAGATATACATTTCTCTATATCTCTTTAAATGCCATAAGATTACAACAAATCTCTGTTTCATTATGTCTAACAGTTCCATTAAGAGGCAGTCTTTGAATCGCTAAGAGGTAAATCTTGTTTGGCAAAAAACGGACTGCCTTTTAATGGTTCCCGAACCCTCTTAATGGTTTTGTATCCTAAGTCTCTCTTAACCGTTCAGTCTAGAGCCCTGATTTCATTATCAACAATTACCAAACAACCATACTTCATTTTGCACAATATTATAAGACCCTCTTAATTGTTCTGACCACTTAATCATCCAGCACGTACCAACCATACAACAACTGCCAAACAGCCCGTAAGTGTCTTAATTGACTGCTTGTTTAAATTCATAGGACTAAACAACTGTGTGTTCAGTAGAGTTAAATTTAATTTAAGTGGATCAGGAAGTTGAAGTTGCATTTTGTCATTTTCAGCCGATTGCGTCAACAATCAACACATTGGCAGGAGCTTTGTACAAAGTTTTTTCGGCATCACCTGATCAAGCAAGGACCGAACTGCGGCAAGCATGTTTCGACTACTTGAGCCTTGGTGGCATGTGCTCAAGTGGACCCATTGCGCTATTATCCGGTCTAAACCCAAAGCCATCAAGCTTGGTGCTTCATTTCTTTTCGGTCGCCGTCTTTGGTGTTGGCCGCTTGTTACTTCCATTTCCTTCACCACAACGCACTTGGCTAGGTGCTAGATTAATCATGGTAGTATTTATATATACATCCGCACCACAACACGTTGCTAATTAAACAAATCCACCCTATTGCGACAACGAAAGCCGTCGTTGATTCTCCAATTATTGTCGCTATGATTGCAACGACAATCGTCGCTATTGAGTTTTCACTATTGGCTCGTAGTTGTAGCTCTATAGCCACGACATGTTGTTGCTATAGTGCGTAAAAAGAGTTTGAACCCATCAATAATGTGTAAAAAGGATATTTTTATATACCTACTACGACGATTGCGAGTTGTCGCTATAGGTGTGATTTCTTTTAGTAACGACACCTTTGGCATCGCAAGTCAAAAAGAAAAAATTGTGACACTAATTTCTAACTTGTTTTCTTTTTTAACGTCATTAAATGGTACCCGATGATATAATGAATCGTTGTGTTTTGATGGCAGGACGCGATAGGCATCATTTTACCCATCCTAAAAGCCGAAGGAGCGGGCCAGATGTTATTATCGTCAACGTCAAGTCCAGCGTATCTTAAATCGCCATTTCTTCATTAACTCATGGTTCAAATACGTCTCTTTCATTTATGCCCTTAGGAAATTGTAGACACGTAGTTTTTTTTCCAGAGAATTCAAACTATGTGTTATATCGAATGTTATAAAATATCTTAGAAAACTAATAATGTTCTTATTTTTGGCGTCCAAAGGAGGGGATTAGATTGGTAGGATTTTATTGTATTCCAAGATTTGGAGTTTTGCATGTATATATGGTGTCAAAAACTGAAATATTCTTTTCTTTGAATTGTCTGAATCGAGTTACGGCCATCAAAGGGTGTCAACATTTTATTTTGTTGGATACGATTATATATTTCTTGAATCTATAATAATAACATTAAGTTTCTATTGATAAAATCGGTTTGCATGGGATTAAATACTAGACCAATAAAATCGGTGGTGGTGGGTTATGGTGGTCGGATGAGGGCATTTTTGTCATTAACAAAATATTGAAAGGAATGGAATTCAGTTCCATCTCATTTGAGAAGGAATGGGCAAATCCACAAGTAAAGGAATTCATGGAATTGAATTCCATTCCTTAGCAACCAACATGAAGGAATTTGGTCCATTGACCCCATTCCAATTCCACTAGATTCTGACGAATTCCAGCAAACCAAACGTCTCTTTAGGGGGCGTTTGGTTCGTTGTAATCCTTGGGAATCTGGAGGAATAGGAATGCAATTCCCAGTGATTCCCATGTTTTGTTGGTTTTTAGGTAGCATTTGGTACGCAGACAGAATTGGATAGGACAGGATATGACAGACCTGGACAGTATTGGACAGGACTGGACAGAACAAATGTATGTTTTGTGTTTGGTACGCCTAAGACTGAACTAAATAGAACTAGACAAGTTCCCAAAAGAATTATTTGATGATTTTATATATTACATAATAGATATAATTAACAGTTGTAGAGGTGGTAGACGGTGGTAGTAGGTAATTGATGGTAGTTGTAGAGGTGGTGGAGGAGGTTGTTGTAGTGGAAGAGGAGGTCGAGGTGGCTGATAGTGACTAAAGGTGGTGGCGGCCACGACTAGTGGTGGTAAATACTAAAACAAATACCATATTGAATTTATATATCAAACGGGTGTTAATTAGTAATATATTAGTTTCTGTCTAATTTTTGTCCCACATTGTTTCACCTATTTTGGTGGAACAAAAAAAAGCTCTTTTTTTCCAATGTTGTCTCACCTTGTCCCAGTTCCTGTCCCAGTCTCATGTCGCGCCAAACGTGGGACGGTGAACTCTTGTTCTGTCCCATGTTGCGCCAAACGTGGGACAAGGATTTTTGTCCCATTCTGTCATGTCTTGTCCCTCGTACCAAACGCAGCCTTAAGGATGGAATTAGAATCTGGAGGAGGGAATGAATTCCATCAGATGAGGGAATTTAGAATCCTTCAGCATATGGAAGAAATTCAAATTCCATAGACTTAGGAATTTGACAAATTCTATATCAGCAGATCACAATGATATAACAATAATCAATAGACAAATTAATCAACATGGATTGACTCTATCTAGTTGTATCATTCTCAATTCGATCATCTCTCGATCATTTGACCAAGCCAATAATTTGTATTTAAAATATATCATTCGCGCCTTAGTGTTTGGAGTAAAAACTCAAGAACCAGGCCAACATTTCTTATTAGGAGCAACGGACCTTGGAACATTCCTAGGTCATTCTCAACTAATGGAATACCAAATGGAATTCGACAAACGAATAAAACAAAGAACTTCAAGAATCAAAGTCATTAAGGTCTTTAAGTTATCAATGGTTAAATGAATTTCGAATGGAATAACCCTCAACAATAGGTTATTCCCATTTGAAGACAATAAGAAATTCGTACCTTTATGTAGCCGAGACAATCAAACACGAGGCCCGAATGCCAATGTCCCAATTCTTGCTGGTTAATCGGGTTTCCTATCACAAGTAATGTACACTTAGAATTATACATGATTATCTATGTTTTATTTATTGGTCATTTACTAATAAGCCTATAAACCATTTCTAGTGTTGGTTACATGATGGTATGGGTTAATCAAATAAATCAACAAACAGTGTAGTCCCCTGCACATTTCAGCCTATGTCCATCTCCGAGTTGAACATTTTACTCCTACTTAGGAGCTAAATTTGGTGATACTTTCTAAACGAAAGTTGTAAATATTAGGATTTCATTTGGAAACTTTTATGACATTTGAAACGACAACCAATTAACTACAAATTTTATGCCAAGAGTGTGTAAATCCCAAGTACCATCAGACCAACTACTATATGTCGGTGTTTTGACACACTTAAGCACCAAATTAGCTTTCAGATTCTTAATAGAAGTTATATTACGCAGAATAAGATTTCCAACTATGTATCGTACACCTTATTTGGATCAACGGTTTATTTTATACACAATTTTGAAGTTCCTATTAACTTTATGTTTTGTTCCAACAGCACCAAAAATTCATCCATTGAATATATCATCACCACCATTTGATTTCCGAACCATTCTGATTATCTATTGACCTATTTGAAGTATATAGGTTTGATTTTACAGCCTTCAATCTATTCTATGAAAAACCCACTAGAATATTAGGTTTCCAAACATTTTAACTCAATGCATTTAAGACTTTTTACCTTAAGGATGATTACATCATCTTCAAGATGTAGATTCCTTCAACATCTTCTAATTTCCAGCACCTAATCAACAAAATACACACACTTAGTATGTGTTTACATCATATAACTTAAATTTTAAGATTGTAAGCTTATCTACGGTTTACCTTCATATCTAACTTCAATTCTTCAAAATCATATTATTTCACCAAGGTTTGAGCCTAAATTTGAAGGCGAAACATTTGGTCTAGGTTTTTGAGCTTCATAAATAATGATCGACTCGCTTTCTTTGATAAACTTTACTAATTGAATCAATTGCTCCCTGATGTAGCATAAAAGTAGGACTGTAAAGTGAGTAAAAAGTTACGATATCTTTATGAAACTGTAGATAAATTAAGGAGAGAAATTATTATCTTGTGTACATTTTATGTTATTGATATTGGCAAACTTTTCAACCCCTTTTTGGAATCGCCCCTATGACAATGGAATCTACATGAGCTTCCAAAGCAAACGAAGATTGAAACAAATAGTCATTATATGGAATTTTAGGTTAGTTATCGGAGATAATGGATCTTGTACCGTCATAATATGGAACTAGTGTGGCGAGAAAGTTCTATAAGCACCACAATTAAACAATATTAAATAAAATAAAAGTGCTTGGTTGCATTTCATGACCCAAGGAAACTGTAATTTGCATTCTGGAATATTAAAGTGTTTCACAAATTACAAACATGCATTGAGAACATATAATATACAATGTAAAGCCAAACTTTATTTCAATCCTCATCTCAAAATTGTGGTTTTGGTTCTGCAAAAATTGATAAAATATGAAATGATTTTAGATATGGTGCATATATGATAATTGATAATTTTACATTACGTAGGATCAATTTTTTGGATTTAATAACCAAAGACAAAATACTGTTTATTTACCTTGGGAACATGGCCAGTTAGATCCATAGGCGGAAGGTTTTGAACAATCAAGAACATCATCCTCATTTTAATCCATACACTTGAACTCCCAACCACCTATCTTTATCCATTGTAAGTAATCAAAATAGTAAAAGTTAGTATGTTGAATACAGATAATAAAGGAAGCACAAAAACTTGAGCATCTTAGAGGCATTAGCATCATAAAAAGAACTAAAAAAGAAAAGAAAAAAAGAATACTTTAATTTAGGTTCAACTCATCGGAACAAAAACCTAAACAAATGATGGCAAAACCACCTTTTAGACATATTTTAAATTAAAATGGAGATTATTACGGATGCATGTTTAATTGTTTATATCAATTGTATCATGGGATATAGTTAAGAAATATTACCTTGAGTCAACTATGGGAAGGAGAGATGTTTGTAAAAACTTCATGGTAAATGATATTTTTTATGTATTTTTGGTCTTCCATATCTTCATCGTCATTAAGTATCATAAGTCGTAGACATGATGTTACTCGAGACACAACAACATACAACTGCCCATGTGTGAATATTTCTTTAGAAATACGTATTGATAATTAGTTACAATATATTGTGAAATGTGACAGTACTAAAATGGAAATGTATCTATGTAAATACCTGTTTTGGAAAGTACAAACTGACAGGTTTAAAAGATTGGTAATTTTCAATGGTAATTTTCAATGATTGAGCTTAAAAGCCACTTGGATTCATTTGGGGCATGATAATTCTTGGGATTGGAACAATTTTTTTCCTACATTTGATCTAGAAACTATATCTCCTCTAACAGACCATTTTTCATGCAATGTGATAATCATCCGTCTACCATTACATAACCCCTCAGTTTGATTAAGATTTCTGAGTAGCATAACTGGAGTACCAAGTTTGAGATGGATGTCATGGTTTGGTATGCCACAAAATCTCAAGCTATTAAAAAATTATGTTGAATAGAGAAAATCTTCTTCATGTGTTTGTAAACTTCCTTTGCATATTGTATCAGAGCTATGATAGGTCATCCCTTCACCCAGAAGAATATCCATGACACGTTTGTTTAAGTTCCTTGACCTTATAATTTTTGGGGGTCAAAATTGCTAGTTCCATGAGATATAAAAGGGACCCACAATGTTGTAAGAGGTTGGGGTATACCGGTTTAATGATTGAGTCCATTGGATCTTCATAACTCTGTTGGTGAATATATTGGGGCAAAAGAAGAAACTCTTCGTTGGGGTTAACATAGGCAAATTTATCACCTACTTGCAACATCCATTTATCAAAGGTCTCAATTTTAAGTGCCTCTATTGCTGAAACGCCATCATAATGAAGTCTCTTGTTTTGATTGAGCTCGTAAACCCGGAACATTGGCCATAAATATGAGTTGAGTGATCCATCAACAATCTATGTTTGAGTTCTTTTTAGTATAATAGACAAATATTTAATGAATATCCCCACTACAAACAACTCTAAGACCACCGAACGGTTTTGTCGAGCTGATTGCATGTCAAGTACTCATAATTCACACAAAGTCCTATCTAAAGCCTCCAAGCAATATTTTCTTGTCATTGGTGCCTCATCCCAAACTATCAATTTACTTTTTTGAAGTATTTTTGTGGTTAAACGACCATGTTTGATATCACATGTAGATTCTTGCGATACATCCAAAGGCCACTTGTAAAACTATTTTATCTTCAAGTCATAACTTCTATACGAGAGTGTTACATAGGAATGTTTTGTCAATGCTTCCACGACCATGGATAAATATTAATTGACTTTCATCGTTGTAGACAAAAGTGTGTGGCCACTTGTAAAACTATTTTATCTTCAAGTCAAAACTTCTATACGAGAGTGTTCCATAGGAACGTTTTGTGAATGCTTCCATGACCATAGATGAATATTAATTGACCTTCATCGTTGTAGACAAAAGTGATAATAGAATCATAGGTTATCTTTTGACATAGATTAAGTGAAGCTAATGCATTGAAATGATTGACTTTGAGATCATCACAATTGTAGTCAAGTTCTTCATTAATCGGTTATGTACTTCTCTTAGTAATGTGGAGTCAGGGAGTGGCATTCCATCTATCTCTCTCAAACTTTTACCCATTTTTTGCATGATGGATTCAATTTCAAAAATGTCTATGCCTCAATTTGACCATGAGTGGGTTCGATGTTCTATGATTTGAACTTTCTATGTTGCCTCACAACTACATCTTCTAAAAATGTTTCATAATGTGTTTGCAAAAAAGGCATGCATTTGAAACTTGACATTGCGTAGGAATTGTAACAAACAAATTTCTTAAATTCATGACCACTCTCCCAAGATTCAGTTTCCTCCAAACAGTCAATCCACTCTTTGTCGTCATCTAGCAAACCCAAATCTTAACATGCACCTTTAGATGTTGAATATCTAACCCCATTAAGTGTTCATATGTGATTGAATGAAGTGCATTTGTTGGAAAAGTTTAAAAGCATATGCATGCAAAACCTTTCTCCGCAAAAGGATGTGTAAAGTAGATAATTCTTCCGATAGTTATACCTTTTCTGGTCCAGTTCACATCTTATCTTGCGAACTCCATACCCATCGAGTTGGAAACTCAAAGTAAGAAAGTTGGCATGCATCTTCATATTTCTTGTTCAAATCCAACCCTTCTGTGAACTTACTCTTTTCCACCCTTAGTTTCTTAACCACTGCTTCGAGATTATTGTTTCCTTTAAAAGTTATAGTATGTTCACCTGGTAAGTGGAATGGTAACCGTTCAACCGTTGGATGTCTGGAATGAATGTCAAATTGAAATAATTACCAACATGCTTCAGATGCCAGAGATGTATCTACAACCAAGATACATTTTGATTTCATCAATTGCTAGAGTCTTATTCATGGAATCAACTATTGCAGTAGTCCTATCTGACCGTTTATGAAGTATTTGATGGCTCTTGAATAGTTGCACAACCCAACGTTGATGTAAATATCAAAATTGATTACCAGATTTTGATTATGAGGGACAACAAATTGATTATCTAGCAAATGTTTTTTTCTCAACATAATCACCGGTATCTCTTCTTTTATATACAAGAAACCCTTTGTATCAATAGATGCATGAGTATTACAAGGTTTTGGAAAATGTTTAGAGCACTTTGCCTTTTATCATGCATAGAGAGTTAGTATAGAGATCACCGCAAGGGCCATGGAGCATGAACCTGCTAACAGTGAATGAGTCTGGATCAGTATTTGCAATAGGAATTACTTCTATTATGAATTTGTCAATTTGATTAGAAGAGGGATTTTTTGCTTGATATTCCAAAAATAGCAATAAATGAGCATGAGGGAGACCACGTTTTTTAAACTCAATTATATAAAGACCTTAAAAAAACTAGGAAAGGTAAAAGTATAAGAAACAACTATATGAATTAGAATACATATGAAAGTTTGAATGATTATTATATCTATATATATATATATATTGATTCAATGTAATTGGACTTACTAGCAATAATTTTTCCAAACAAAATTTTCCATTTTCAAATGCACCATCAGTCCCCTTAACTTAATTTCAAACACTCTGTAGATGATGTCACCTCTATTAGGATTATCTTGTTGATCTAGCAAACTTAGTATTTCGTTAATTTTTGGCCACTTGGTTGCATGTAAATGTTAGGAATAAGTTTGGATATCCTGCCTATTTACAAATAGTAAATGTTAGAAATTAGTCTGGATATCCTGCCTATTTACAAATACGGATTATGTAGGTAGCAAGGTCCACCGAGGTTCACCAGTATGTGAAGATAGCAAAATAATTGACTTCTCTAACCTGGAACCATGTAAATCGCTACAACTTACAGTGTCTACTAAGCCTAAAAAAATGCCTTATCTTGATTTTTTTGGCTACTTCTAATCCAGCAAAATCACCCTTCCTTAAAAGCGATGTAAGTATCATGTATGTACTCTTGCAACAATCTTCCAGATCTAAGAAGAGTATGCGCTTCACACAACCTTTGTTGCAATCTAAAATAGAAATATTGTCTCATTGTTAAAAGTTTTCTTTTTTAAGAATCACCATCAATTTTATGCATTTTTATATTTTGTCGAAAACCGTCTAGATTGAAGGGCGTATCAATGGATATGACATAGCCATAAAATTGGATGCATATCTATGATTTGTTGTAGCCCATTTGTACAGTGTTTGACACTAATATCACGCTCAAGTTAGAATCACTTAAGTCTCCCACTATTAATCCTACCACTTCATCAGCATTTGGTATATGGTATTGATGGCCGTCTAACCTTCGATCAGTGATGAGGCACAAATAGAATGTGGAATTCAGTTTAGCTTCATATCTTATCTCTATCCATCCAAAACGATTAAACGAGAATGTTATGTTCTTCTAACATTTCAGACAATTCATTTGTTAATTTAACATCAAGAGCGGTACATTCCCTCTGATGCATTGATTTTGTTGGACGTCTCATTTTGGGTGTCATGAATATAAAGTTGTCTAAATTGGGGTTGTTTACCGACAGTATGCAACAAAAACCCTATTCAACAATTATTATGACCACTGATTCTGTATAGGTACCTTTTCCACAATTTACACTTGTGACAACCCGGGTACCAAGTGATGTGAACGCAAACATTGCATTTCTTATGTCTTTGTGAAAAGTAACCCTCTTTGTCCTAATTCATGTCTGAGAAGGTATGATAGAAGATGAAGAGGTTACTTCATTAATGGCAGCTGGATACATCCTTCCAAACAAGAAAAGTTGAATTTTGGGTTTGGTAACTTACGATCTTTTCTTGTTTGCTCTTCATACCACATTATGGCACCACAGTATATACACGTGTGACCTAGTGGTCCGAACTTCCATGGAATATCACGACATACCGGAGAAGTTAAAGTAATTAGACTTCTCAACTTAACAAGCTAAAAGATTATGTTAAATTTGACATATGATAAGTATTGGATTACCTTCACTGTGGTTATTGTTGTTGGTATGAGCGTGGAAGTTAGGTGAGTTAACGGAAGAGGCAATTGCTTACACTGTTAATAAAAAATGATAAGAAAAGACGAGATAATTTATTTTGATAGGAAATATACAGTTGCTAGTATAATGAGATCTTGGTGTGGTTGAGACTTATAATAATGTGTGTACCTTGGCATACGTTGGGTGGCGCAATTGGTATGTTGATGGGGTCATCGTTTACAATTCCATTATGTTGCACCACATGGAGATCTATTATATATAGGGTCAGTTTATTTGTTAACCCTGCAATTTTTGTTAACCATGTTAACCACATAACCACCATTGATCATTTTAATCTGTGGTTAAGATTATTTCCCACTTTAAAAGGAAGTTATTTGATTTCTAAAATATAGGAGGGTGGCCCACATATGCAAAAAAAGGGAAACTGGACAAATCCTATTGGTCCTTTTTTGGTTAACACGATTAACACAAATTGTCCGGTTTAACAAATGAAACCCCATATATATATATATATATTCAATTGTGAACAAATTTTTTTGTGTGAACTTAATCCTAGCCATTCAAATCTTATCTTGATGGTCAAGATTAATCATGGAAGTTTCCTAAAATCATAGGTGGTTAATGACATTAAACATGGAACTAATCTTGACCATGCATCTTGAATTTCAACGGTTGAGATATGGTTCACAAGTTCACATAAAATATTGGTTCACAAATGTAAATATATATATATATATATAGAGAGAGAGAGAGAGAGAGCTTCACTTACAACCATATGAAAGCTAGGTTACCACCGTGCAACCTCATCTAAACCATTCATTTTAGCCCATTCACAATGATCGATTACTCGATTCATCAATGATAACTAACGATTGCATGTAATAATTTTACATGTAATACATAGTATTTCTATTATACATACACTTAAATGGAATGCATATAGATATTCCATTTAGATGTGCCAGGAATTATCATTGTCAATGCATATAGATGTGTATGGATTATCACATTCACACTATACATCACATAAACCTTTATTTGCATCGACATTTGTTGTAGAAAGTCAAGGAAATCAAGTAGATACATTAAGAGAATTGATGAGAATCTAATAAATGGCAAAATGTATTAAAGTTTGTTTTTATGTAACTTTTGGCAATTCATGTCCTTTTTATGAATATGTGTTCATTCATTCATATACCTTATTTGAATTTATTTTATTTTTAATGTAGTACAAAGATGTTAACAAAATCAAAACATATGTAACGTTTTTTATATTTTCAAAACAATTTTTCACCATAAAAAAGTTCCTCTTACCATTTGAAATCTTAATAATAGTAATAATAAGATCCAGGTTAACAGTTATCCTAAAAACATCTTTTGAGTTCATAATATTAAAAAAAAACTGTTGGAAAGTGATCATAATTGAGTTCATAAATACATTTAATATGTTAGTGTACAATTCATATATTAAACATACATCTCATAAGTAAGAAGTCTATAATCGTGGTATCTTACTGGAAGCATGGTATTGGTACATCATATTGGTGCTCTTAGTAGGCAATAGTATTGTGTGTTTGTGTTGAGTTTTGAAGCAACCAAACTTGGCAAAAGTTTAAAGTATAAACCACTGCTAATTCACATGAGTGAGATGCACTTAAGATATTATGTCAAAATTTAGAGAATGATGATGGTCTTTAATCAACTCAACGTATGAGCATTGAGGAACAAGTGGCTAAATTTTTCCATATAGTTGAAATGATTTCAGAAATAGTTTCATCCCTTTTTTCCATTGTCAATCCTGATCAACAATAAGTAGACATTTCCACAGAGTTCTAAATGCAATTATATCATTAGAAGACCAATATATAATTCAACCTATCGGTGATACTGTTCAAAAAAATATTAGAAAAAAGATTTTATCCAATTTTTAAGGATTGTATAGGGGCAATTGACGGAACACATGTTCACGTGAAAGTTTCTAATAAAGATGCTCACATATATCATGGTTGCAAGGGATATCCAATGATCAATGTATTAGTTGCGTGTACATATGATTTGAAGTTTACATATGTTTTGAGTGGCTGGAAAGGCACGACGTCTGATTCAAAAGTACTAAAAGTTGCGCTTATTAAAGAAAATAAGCTATATACCCCAAATGGTAATATATTTACCAAAGTTGGTTACATTAACATGGCTATTTTTTTGTTATGATACTAATATTACGATGCATGTAGGTAAGTGTTATTTATAGTTGATGGAAGTCAACCGTTTAGAAATATGCACATGACACCTTATAGATATCATTTAAAAGAGTACTCAAATCGTGCACCTCATAATCCAAGAGAATTGTTTAACCTTCTAAATGCATCACAACGAAGTTCCATTGAACGGGCATTTAGCATTTTGAAGAGAAGATTTTCGATAATCCAAAACACAATAGAGCCATATTACTCACGTGAAACACAACCATAAATATTTTTGGCTTGTTGTATTCTTCATAAATATTTTATTTGAGGTAGATCATGATCGAGAACTTGAGAATGAAGTGATACGAGAGATGTTAAATGCCACACAAGATGTAGATCATTATGTTCCAAGAGCTATGGACAATATAGGGGAACAAATAATAGAGTCCATATTAAATGAAATGTGGAGTCGATATTTGTTGTATCCAAACAATGAAATTAATGTTCAATAAGTTTTATTAATGTGTACGTACTTTTGACTTTGATATCTGATTAATGGTTACTGGATGTTGTTTGTTATTGGTAGATAGTTAGATTAATGTCTACCATTTGAACTTACCATATGGTTAATATGATTGCAATTAACATGTGATAATATGTCTTATATTTAATTTTATACAAAATTAACTACGAGGAAAAAATTAAATGATGGAGGGATAAACCAATTCTTCGTTACAACGAGATGCTAGAGTTGTTTGCTAAAGATAGAGCTACAGGGACTAGAGCTGAAACTGCAAAAGAAACAAATAAGAGATTAAAATAAAATCAGAAAAGAGCGAAAACAATAAATTGATCATATGTTGGATACGAACGACATTACCTTAGAGAATTTCACTAGTGTTGATAGGGGTGTGCATGGGGCGGGTATGAGTTTCTAAGTTCGAGTAACCAAACTTTCATCGTCAAATTTTGTACCTTGGGCCATCAACAAATCCTTGATATCCAAGAAAAAGTTACCACTTGTTGAGGTTGAAAACCTTACTCAAACTGTACGTGAGCTTGAAGACACTATTCTTATGGCATATGCTTGTCAGTTTCATAACGATGGACTAAAACGCACACTATATTTAGTGAAACAACCCTTGGAGAGGAAAAACAAAACTGAAGCCCTGATATGTTGAGAGATTACAAATTTCATAAAGGCATAGACAAACGTAAACACCACATGTTTTCTTTCATAAAGATACAACTATTATTAGTAAATAACAACCGAATTTTAATTACTCGTGGCTGTATGAATAATAAATATTTCTAATATCAACTACATCAAGCCAAAATGTTTTAGAGAACACATAACATATTTCTTGTAGGGTATGTGCTTTTTTTTATCTATTAGACCTTGAATAAATATTAATATTTTCTTAATTAGTGGTAAGTTATCATCCTATAAACTTTCTTCCATAAATTAGATAATTGACCACTATCAAACGGTTACATTCTTTGTAAATTAGGTTTCCATTATCCCACAGAAATAAAAAATAGTGCTGCAACAATTCATTTATCAATTAAAGCACCATCCAGTGTAACCTTAAATGTTAGAATTTTTTTTTTTGCACATGTGTTTTCACCAAAATTTAGCCATTATTAAGCAAAAACCAATAAACCAAGAATCTTAAATGTAGACATCTTCCATTTATAGAAATTTGTTGGTGATCATGAGTTTGTTATAATTCTACTATTTTCCATCTATATCGTAATCATGTAGCTATACATACATCAATTTTTATATTATTGAGTGTACCTCCTAAAATCATAAGACCCAACGCAAGTTTAATCCCCAAAGAAGCTGCAAATGTAATATTTTCTTTGTATGTTATGAGTGCAAAAGAGAAATTGATACCGATAAGCAATACTCATAGTTATTGTATTTTTAAAGGTATAATAATTACCATATCTACATTTATGATTAGTATTAATGGGATTTAACAACTTTTATGATTAACATTAATTACCTCATGTTCTTGTAAATTTTACATTCACAAGATTTTGTGCGAAACAGCTATCTATTAATGTGATATATAGCGTAATTCATTACCATAGAGTGTGGACTTTAGAAAAGATTTCCAACTCTCTGAACCTAAAAATAATATAACCATAAGCTAACACATTAAAATGGAATTAACATAGAAAAAATAACCTTTACCTCATTGATAACACCAAAATTATACATGTTTTGGTTGAGCTTAATTGTATGACTTTACCCCATTTCTCACCTGTTTCTCACCAAATGAGCTTATTATTGCTTTTGTAGGATTTGGAGGCCGTGGAACGGAAAAGTACGAAAAAAGGCGAGAAAACGTGAAAAATGCACAACATCAATCCAGTAGCCATCTGGCGATCGCGAGTTTTCAAGCTTGGCGCCGCCAGGTTCGATAACGATGAAATCCAGGGTTTGACCTAAGTGGCTCGCGCCGCGAGACCGCCGTCTGGCGAACGCGAAATGGCCCCTGGACGCCTTCTTTTAAATACCAGCCTCCTCCTTCAGTTCAAAACACGAAGCAGAGACGAGGGGAACGATAGAGTAGAGAGTGAAAGTCTGAGTGGTGCCGATACGCTGCGGGGTTCGATCTTCGATCATCCGTCGTTGTATTGTTGGTATCATGTCGGTGTCTACTATCGTTTTTTCTGTTTTCATTATGATTAGTGAGTAGTCTTTTAATAGTGGTACTTGTCGTGGTCGATGAACCATTGTGGATGATGATTTCGTAATTTAATGTTTATTGGTTTGTTTTTGGTTGATTGAATGTGTGTTATGGTTCCGATTTGATTCCTATTGTTTGGCTATTTGAACTCGTTGATTGGGTGTATCTGTTTTGACCTAAATAGATAGACTTCGATAGGATAATCAATCTCCCTTGACCTACCCTTCATCCCGGAGAGTTGTGTTAAGTGGTTACTCAGACCGAGAGCGACCAGATAGTAAAATACCATGCAATAGAGATAGGATTGGGTTACCGGTGCTAGATTGTCTGACAAATAATCTATGTATTGGGACTAGGAGGATCAAGACCTAGTTAATAGCCATATTCATCATATGTTAGGGTGTCCTAGACTTAAATTCCTACAATAACCAAAACAACCAAACCTTTGGCCTATTTAAATTATCCACTTGGGGATTCACTATATCATGATAAGTACTACTGTTTTCCTTCATATAGTTTTAATCCATCTTTTAATCGCTTTCTTAGTTCATAGTTAATTTAGTTGTCATTTTAGTATTAAAACCTTTTTCATAAACCCCCCCAAAAGCTTTAGGTTAATTAAACTGATTTAGATTAATAATCTACGATAACTTGACCGTTCCTAGTGGTAGATACGATACCTGGACTTTCCTAAACTATATTACTCACGATCAGGTACGCTTGCCTGTATATGTGGTAAGACAGTGGCTAGGCATTAGAGGTTAAAACTTGTTTCGCTTTTTATATACAATAATTACCGCATCACTCATCTTGTAACCACTCGCTAAATATTTTACTTGTTCTCTCCAACCATGCTTGTCGTTGTGCAGGATATTGGTTTTTCAAATAGTCCATGTTTCAAATGGAAAAAAATTGATGAATGATATACTTATTTTTTAAAAATTGTACAATCAAAAAATAAAAAAAATATTTAATACTTACTTGATGTAAGGCTCAACTTCAGGTGTATTCTGCATTACATAGAAATGTGCTTTCGACAACATTTCAGGACTAACATTCATCAAGTTACTGGCTTACACCGGACTTCCCTCATTATATCTATATAACATTTACCAATGTTTTGTTACTGTTGTTAAGCTACAGTACATATTTATAAGATATTAAAATAAATAGATTTTCTTTGTCATGATTTAATGGGTATGGTTATAGCAAGCCATGATGGTGGTTGGTGGGTATGGTTGGGTATGAAAAAGGAGTAGGCGTGATCCATACCCTGAATTTGGGGGTAATAGAAAATTTGACTGTACATCTCTTTAGTACATCTCCTCCTTTCTCCAACTACGCCATTTAAGCTCCTCACCTGCTCCACCATACCCACAGTTAGAGGTGCACAAAAAAACCGATTAACCGAAAACCGAAAAAAATAACCGAAACTGGTTTTTTTTTTAACCGGCTGAGAAAAAAACCGGATCGGCTTTAACCGGTTCAATAACCGGTTTTAACCGGTTTTTATCCGAACCGGTTAAAAAACCGGTTTTTTAAAAGACAAGCTCTTTTCAAAATATTTCAGACCGTTGGGTTCTAGGGGAGGAATGTAGCCAAAACCGGTAATGAACCGGTAATAAACCGAACCGGTAATAAATCGAACCGATTTTTTAAAAAACCGGTTAAGAAAAAACCGATTAATAAAAAAACCGATTTTTAAAAAACCGGTTCAGTTAAAAAACCGGTTTTGTGCACCTCTACCCACAGTGAAGCTTTTGTCAATAACATCATCATCTTTCTCTTCTCCTCCTTCCAACAATAAACCTTTTGTTGCAGATCACCTTCACTTCTTGGTCTAATTTTTTTGACTGGCAACCAAAATTTATTACCAACAAACAAAAGTTACAATACACAAAAGAGAGACAACGAACCAGACTTTGAGGGCACAGCTCCAAAAATTAAAAGGAGTAAGAAACAAAGTTAGACAAATAGCACCGGCCCTATCAGCGAGAAAAGTCACATCCTAACAAACACAGCAGGAAACAAGCTGTTGATCCACCCCCGGAAGAGAACATACGAACAGCACAGCACCACACCGATTGGCACCGCTGCTTAGGTATCATTATTTGAACCAAATTGTTTTTTCCTATTCAAAGGTCACACCTATTCTTATCAGCCTTTTTTACGTGAGCTTTGAAGGTTTATGGCCAGTGGATGAAAAATCTTTAAAAGAAGCATTATATGCATTTGGAGAGGTATCTGAAGGGAAATACCTCTTGGTTAATCAACTAAATTAAAAAAAAAAAGGTTAGATCTTTAATTCATATATGTTTTGTCCGCCATGTGTTCGATGAAATGCTTCAATGAAACACCATATGCATATAAAGCAATGATTCATATGCAAATTAGAATAAAGATTGCAGGAATTATTACGTCTGTTTTTTTTCAAGACATCGATGCTCATTAGTCTCTTGGGACTTTTTTCCCCTTCTTTAGCATTGCGCTTGAAGATGTTACCATCACCAATCTAGAAAGACTCAACCAGTAATCCACAAAAATTAATGAGCATCAATTTTGGGATTCACAACTAGCGGCATTTAGTTCTAATTAGAACCTCAATTCATGGCAATAGACATATAGGTATAATCACACATCTTGAGTTTTTGTTTCGACGTAAAGGTATAAAGAATATATTTCAATTTGGGGAAAATAATGTCATCTACATCTCATGTCTTATTAACTACTTGGAGATAAAAGAACATATTTGAAGTTAAAAATAAACTTTTGTGACACTATGTCTGAAGGCCTTGAAGCTTAATGGGCTTAATAGGGCTCTCAGCTTATTCAGTAGCTATACATGGCTCTTTCGTAATGGCTTAATGATATGGAAAGTGGCCTATGGTCTGTTTAGTAGCACCTTAATGAGCTTAATAGACTTTATAACTTATTTGGTCAGCTTTATGTGATTGTTTAGTAGTGAATAATACATAAAGTGGCATATTCAGTACGCTTTTAGGGAGTGCTTTATGCAGAAAGCCATGTTTTTTTAAACATGTTTATCCCAAATATAAACTCGCTTCTTCCATCTATGAACATACCCTCCAAACAGAAGCGCTTTCAATCTACACATACTAATTAAACCACACAGACAATTTTATCCATACAGAACTTAATGGAAAACCAACCAAACAACCCCTTACTCAGTAAGCTTCTATGGGGGAGCTTAATGCAAAAGATTCAAATTTGATGAAATTGATCATTTAAAAGATCCAAATTGATGAAATTAAACATTTAAAAGATCCAATTTGGATCTGAAAATTGCTAATAGGTACTTTAAGCCGACAACTGATTGATCGCCAATAATATATTAATATGCTTATATCCCCTTCGATTTCTTATTCTATGTGTTTGTGTTCTAAGAAAAAAGGTGTAACTAGCTATAACAATGACAATGAATAGTGAACTCCATTCAATTTCTTATTTTATTGTCGATTCAAATGACTATGAACAGTGAGTGCCATTGATTTAGATTATTGTTACAACTAGCTATGAGTTTGCACAGGTTAAATGTTTATTGATTTTTAACCGTGTGTTGCTTAAATCTCCCTAATATAAGGTTTGTTTTAATTAATTTTCTACATATAAAGGCTGCCAAAAAGTGTAATTTTTGTTTATCTGGAATTACTTTGTTGTTATCAGAGTTGTTAATATTGGATTAGCAAGTTATCAAGTGTTTAATTATTTGTTATGTGATTTGTTGTACATCATAGTTAGTTGTGTGGGGCTATTATTTACTTGGAACGGGTTGAACTAGGAACCGGTCATGACACGGGTTCAACTAAAAAAGTGGTTTTTAAAACACTGTCTTTCAAAAAACATTATATCTCGGCTCATTTCGCCCCAAAGGTTCCACAGTACCACAGTGGTGCTTCGAATGATGATTATGGTTTGTTTATGGTTGTAGATCATAAAAAAACTTTTCAATTAAACTCCCAACTCCTAAGTACTTGAGAAGCTTCCAAACCCTGCAGCTAATTGTTGTCTGCTTATTTTTCTTAGTTTAATTATCCAATTTGCAGTTGCAGGTGAACCAGAAACATGAGGTGTTTAGCACTATTTCTACAGAACCCACAACCAAATTATGTAAGTCTACAACATAAAGGTGTGGTATCATTATTTCATACATAGTTCAATCCAAAAAAATAGGAGTTTGCTCTTGCACTGTATGTATGGATTAACATAATGGTCTGCCTAAAATATATAGGTACAAGAAGACTATTGAGGTGTTGAGCTGGTTTAAAGGGAAAAGTGTTATACTTGAAATGGATTATGATAAAGTATTGAATTTGGGAGTTTTGTTAGAAGTTGTATAGGGTTTTTCTTACAACCTTTTTGGAAATCTGTTGCAAAGATCTAATTGTATGACATACTGAAAGCTCAAATGAACTCGGTTATGCTACGAAAGAGAGAGCTTCTTACATATGGTTCCTAAGTTCATGTCTATTCCCACATGTTTTAGTCGGTATAGTTAACTAGAGATATTGACCACAACAAAAACTACATTAACCCGATTTCAATTTTATATTTTCTCGTCGGATTTTCTTTTCTAGGTTAATAATGAATCGCCGTTTGCACCATAATTGTTTCACTGATATATGTTGCATTTCAACTACCTTTTTATTGATTTATATATAACCTCTCTTCTCCCCACAACGCGGGGCCAAAAAACCTCGTTAATATAATGAGAATCTTCACCATTCTCATATGTGTTATGCTTGTTAGGGCGAATACCTACCGTCTTCATGCTTCTTTGGTAGTCACTGAAAAACTCAATTGTCTCTTCTGCAACATTCTTTTCAGTGATGCATTCTGGTCTATTTTCTTTCGCATATGACTTTTGATAACCTTCATACACTTTTCGAATAAGTACATCCATCGAAAGCATATTGGACCACATAATTCCACGTTTCTAGTAAGATGCACAGTAAATGAATCATAATATTAAAAAAGACAGAGAAAAGTAGTTATCAAGCAAGCATAATGTGACACAATGCTCTTGTTGCAGTTTATCTAGCTCTTCCACCTTGATTTCTTTCTTAGATATTGATCTAAAAAGAAACAAAACCTAATAATAGCATATCTCATTGGTTTTGGCATAATTGATCGTATCGCAATTGGAAAATATTGTTTGATCAACATGTGATAGTCATACGATTTCAGTCCAATCAACTTACGATCTTTTCGACTCATGAGGTTGGAAAATTTTGAACGATATCCTTATGGAGCCCTTAAATGGTATAATGTTTCACAAAATATGTCATTTTCTTCTTTAGTTAATGTATAACATGCTGCTGGAAGTATAGTTTTGTTTTCATTTGTTTGAGGTGCTAACTATGGTCTCAACCCAAAATGCACCAAATCATTTCGAGAAGCTAATCGATCCTTTGTCTTCCCATTTATGTGTAGCAATGTTCCGACAAGACTCTCACCCACATTCTTTTCAATGTGCATGAAGTCTATACAATGTTGGACATAATTATTGATGCATAGAACTCTAAATATGATTATTAGTTTAAATTATTAATTTTCTAGATTTATTTTGCATAATTAGATAGGTCTTATTATTTTATTTTTTTTGTCATAGTTATCATTTCCTAGTTTAGATTATTATAATAGTTATCTAGTTAAGATAATTATAATAGTTTCCTAGTTTAGTTCTAATGAGGGAAAATCAAATACACATCAATCAATTCTTGCACACCTTAAGAACCAATCCTAGCCCTTCATCATTGTTAATATTTTTAAATTACATTTTTAATTGGAAGGGTATAAATGTAAATTGATAATATTTATTTAAATTAATTTTATTTTAATTAATTGTAACTGATTTCTGTTTCAAATCATTTCCTTGTTTTATGCTTTTTATTAATGATAAGGATTAACATACATTCAAATTTTAAATTATTTCTATTATTATCTTGACCTTCATATCAATTAATTTAAATAATTATTGGGTTTAATTAATAATTTCTATCCGCCATTGCTTTTCACATTATAAAGTACCAATATGCAGAATGAGGGTGCCATGGAAGATATAGGTGTTATCCATAAAAATGATAATATATGCAGGACTTATGCACATGATGTTTGTATTGCATTCGAGCATAACCTAACATGCATATTTCTACAATATAATATGCAGCTTTCATTTTATGCAGATTTTATGATATGCAGATTTTCATATTTAAGTTTTTTCGTGGGTTGAATAATTTAATATTTACTACACATTTTCAGAATTAAAATATGCAGATTTCATTTTATGCACATTCATTCTATAATCATTTTGATGTATCTGCACAACCTTCATGTTCTTTGTTTTCTTTGCTGCATCTATTTGTAACACCTCGATCACATTACCATCGTCATCGATTATCAATGGGTTTTCCCGAGAGTTTTTGAACTTGGAAAACCC
Organism: Centaurea solstitialis; assembly: GCA_030169165.1. Classification (NCBI taxonomy): domain Eukaryota; kingdom Viridiplantae; phylum Streptophyta; class Magnoliopsida; order Asterales; family Asteraceae; genus Centaurea; species Centaurea solstitialis. Next base: position 39,060,884 of record CM058041.1, on the reverse strand, counting down.
TGACATCTTCATAATACGTTCACTTGGCCTTCTTACTGCACGAAAGAAACAATCAAAAGGAATCACTGATACAATTATTTTAACTTCTGCATACTACTTCATTATATATAACGCCGATTCATAACGAGAAAATTTTCACCTCGAATCCTTTGAAATCCCTCGTTCCCCGCCATTTTCAGCCTAAATTTCTTTACGATTTCAACAAAATTCAACCAAAACACAGTAATCCGATTTTCATCTGCAACAATTTCGGCTCTATCCGTTTGAAACGATTCTCATACTCTCACTTATACGATTTGTGCGAGAACTATGGAAGTCAATTGACTTTTCCTAATTTAACCCTTCTATTTAATACATATGTCAGTTGCATAGTTTTAAAAATTGCAAATAGGCCCCTATTCATCCCAACCGTTTGATCTTTCTTTTGAAGGCTATGATAGGTCCTCAAGGTGTGCAACATTAGGGTGGTGTTCATTTGATGCACCCTAATTATGCCTATAAATAGTTTGTATTGTTTAAGTTATTATTATGAGTTTTGATATTAAAGTCTCCCTAACGGGTTTCTTGAAAATATTCTTGATTCGTTCGTAAGTTCTGCCATTCGATCAATCCGCCATCAATTATACCTCCAATATCTTAGGCGTCGTTGCCATGTATTGCATTTCTTCCAATACATGGTTTCCTTGTTTTCCCCATTTGACTTGCCCACTTCCTTCGACGTGAAATGTCTTTTGTTTTACTTGCTGTTTAATAATATCATTTGATGTAATCATGATGCTTTTCCCTTTGCATTACGAAGTACTAAAGTTCAACTTCCATGTATTATATTTCTTGCATTTGTAATTGGATTTGGATATTGTGATATTATAGAAACCTTAAATAAATGTAAGAGTTACATTATATCTCGGTTGAAAATCATTTACATTTATGGCTCCCATCGCATTACACGGGTATACAACTAGTGTGTATATATATATGTGCTTATGTACTATGTTGTACAAGAGTCGTAATTTAAGTATCCTAATTTACTACAATAATATGCTTTCTATTATTTTTATTTGCTATCTTATACAAATCAAGATGGAGGGGGTCCGGAAGAAGATGGAGGGGATCAAGAAGAAGAAAGAGTGAATCAAAATGAAGAATTGGGAATGTAACAAAATCCACAAAGAAAAAGGTTAGGGGTTTAACACGGTTAGTAAAAATGAATAAAGAGTTTGATGATTCTAAAGGGGAGAAGCGTATTTTAGAGTTTGATAAATGGGGCAGATATAAAACAGAGTTTTCTAGTTTTTTAGCGGACTTGGTAAAAAGAGATGTCAGGCTTCACTTCTTAAAATGGAAAGAAGTCAAGAAAACGTTGAAAGATAAGCTTTGAGATTCAATAATGGTATGCAAAATACAAATTGGTATATTTAAGATTAAGTATTTATTGTTCTTTCTATTGAGTGCATCTAACAAACATACTATTATGACAGATATATTATGAAATTGATGACTCAAGGAAGAAACAAATGTTGGTAAAAAGAGATGTCAGACTTCACTTTTTAAAATGGAAAGAAGTAAAGAAAACGTTGAAAGATAAGCTTTGGGATTCAATAATGGTATGCAAAATACAAATTGGTACATTTAAGATTAATGTTCTATTTATTGTTCTTTCTATTGAGTGCATCTAACTAACATACTATTATGACAGATATATTATGAAATTGTCAAGGAGGAAACAAATGATGTGTCATCTCGCTAAACATCTTCGTGATTTTTGAATAAAGTTATATGTGAAGTATATTCAACCGAATATAGGTACACCTAGGAAACTCAAAGTTGTTCCTACACAATATATACGAGGGATCGTGGAAAAAAAACATTGCAAGAAGTTTGTTGAATAAAGACCGACACTAGAATTTAACGTCATAATTATAGTTATTGTTGTTTTATCTTTATTCTCTAGTCTAATCATTGATGTAAAAAAAATTCTACATTGCAAGGATGTGTCTAAAGTGACAAAACAAGCACGTGTCAAGGCAAGTACCCACATCGGTTGGAATGTTTGGGATACTCGGGACTAAGAGAAAAGCTAGTAAGTCCATTTGCTTATTGTATTTGAATTCCTCTTATAACATTAGTTTCCATTTTATCCACCTTAAGTGCACCATTACCCTAGACTCAAAGCTTAGGTACATATGCATATTAAACTTGTATTGCTTATGTTATGTTGAAATGCTATTGACTTGATTGCTGCTTGTTAAGAACCAAGCTTTTATATATACAAAATAGGGTAAACATAAGGATAGCTTGTTTCTTTTACATTTTATTAAAATCCTATGTTGTTGATGGTCTTAGGGTAATTCTGGTTATAGTTGTTAAACATAATACTTTTAGGTTCAAGTCTCTTTTTCGATGTTCATAGATATGTTATAGTTTCTGGTTTGGTTTAATGACAGTTATTTCATGTCTGTTTATTTAACTTATTTGTATTTGGTGAAATACTAGGTCAAGAATAATGAACTTGTTGAAGATGAAGATGACATTCCTGTCTGGTCTTTCATGTGGAGGAAGGCACGTCAAACGAAAGATGGAGAATACAAAGACAATGGTGTCACGAATGTTACAAATGAAATTGTAAGAAGCGTGAAACTTCCTATTAACCTAATTTACTAAGCAACTTTGTAAATTTTAAATTAAAATTAACTCATTTGTTAATACACTCTTATGTACAGATTTCTCATGAAATGAGATTGTTGAAGGATTTGTAAAGCCTGATCAAAAATTCATGGAGTTACCCTTGAAGATGATTGTTGTGAAACATCATTGCACGCGGTAGAGTTTATTATTCATCAGAGTTACAAACAATTCATGGAGTTACCCTTGAAGATGATTGTTGTAGAGTCTCGATTGATGAATCAATAAAGCCGACTTCTTTTTTGCCAATACAAGTCAGTGAGCATAAAACAGTAGGGAATGCAATTCATAGTTTTGTGGTTTGGCAAAAAATCCTTGTATCCTTAACAAGGTTAGTCGCTTTATCAAATCTTATTCTAGTCATTAATTTTTTTTCTCATATACGATCTATTATTGTTAATTCCATTAATGATGTGGTCTAGTTAACATTTGTATTGATGGTTATTACTTTGTTTTTGGTCTTGTAGTTAATGGTTAATGCTAAGTTGTTTTGGTGTTACTGTTAAATATGTTATTTTATTATTGTTCCAGGTAGAGGAATTAACTTCTACTGAACATGCTGAGAAACAGAATCCTAAGAAGAGAAAGTAAAATTACACAATCATTAACGAGTTACGAAAGCTGAAGCATACAAGGAGTATCTTTAATAAACAAATGTTTAATATATTAGACAATTAACAGGGATATGTTTGTCATTGGTGTTCTTATGTGTTATTTATATGAGTACTGATATTATTGTTTGTTGTTTTTCAAATAATTATTACGTTAAACTTTTTAAAAATATATTTATTTTTTGTCACGTATTATTAAAACCGTAGTGAAAGATTATTATTGTGATAATCAACTTTATAACGACCATTTGATATTCAACTCAAACTATTACTACAAAAAAATTATGGCCACAATTTAGTTATTTTGTATGACCAAAAGGCAACCAATGGCCACAATGCTAAAATCTAGTGTAACCATACATCAAGAATTGCCAAGGTTCATATCAACTTTGTGTGGCTTTATATTGCTTATTCCCACAGTTTTAGCTCTTTCGTATAACCAAAAGGAAACATATAGCTAGGGTTATTAAAATTCAATCTAACCATACATCATGAAATTCATGGTTATAAGTCGTTTATAGCCACGATTTTAGTTATTTCGTGTAGCTTGTAACCAGTAGTTACAGTTTTAACAATTTGTTGTCACCGTGTCAATTAAAAGGCAACAGTTAATATAAAATTTGTGTAGCTATAAATATGATCACTACGGCTTATCGCTACTGTAGTGATCATCTCTATTAAATGTTGTTTTACTCGGTATAATCCTCCGGTAGTTTGCTTTCCACAAAATTTGCAAGTAAATTTATGCCTATTTGTTGGGTCAGGTATACCATATTTCCTCTCCAAATCAATTGCATCATCAATGAAACCAGTAGCATTGTTGGTGGCCTTTTTAGAAAAACCTGAATGGAGGAAGGAGAAAGAAAAATTTAGGAGGGAAAAGAAGCTCCAAGGTATCGCGGTATGCATAAGTGAAACTAGATTTATAGACATACAAATACAGTAATCAATGTTAGAAGCTGAGAAGGTAAGATAGACGTTAGAACTTAGAAGATCAAGAGATGGTTCAGGTTATCGATGTATTTAATCGGCATTTATAAGAACTGACTGTTGAAAGAAAATCGAGCCTAGAGCCCAAAATATAAAGCCCAATCTGAAATGAGTCATTGTATGTGAGTCAATAAAAGCTCTGCCTTGTCACCTCCTACTGAATTGTCGCCTCCGACGGATGAATATCTGCTTTGTGTACTCATCGATGCCTTGGTGGTCGAAGGCGTTCTTCTCGTCGCCTAACCTCGCCTAGCGCCTCAGGCGTGCTTTTTAAAACACATGTTGTGGCTCACTGCATGTAATTGCGAAATTCCTTCTCTTATGTAACCTTCTTAAGTAAGACATCCCTAGAGATCTCTTTCGCACTCAAACCCTGCAGCAACACCTCCTATCTTCTTATTTTCTTTTCGTCTTTTTTTAAAATTTTACCAATCTGGTTCTTATCAATAATGATATGACCCGAATTAATACTTCTATTATTATTATTAGATAATTATTTATGGTATTTTATTAGTTAGGTAAGTATTATTTTAGAAAAAGATTAGTATTATTTTGGATAAAGATTAGGAATCAGTTATATTAAGATATTTTCAAGTATAAATAGGTCATTAAGGTTGTAACTTTATTATGGTTAATTTGATTAGTGATTTTGATATCATTGGAGTGTGGTTTACCTCTCGAAAGTAAAACGTGGGAGAGCCAATCGACCTCTCGAACGTCGATTATCCTATCTTCTTATTTTCTTTTCGTCTTTTTTTAAAATTTTACCAATCTGGTTCTTATCAATTGGTATTAGAGCATTCGATCTTGGAAAAGGAGGTACTGTTCATCGCTGTCGGAGCACTGTTCACCGCTGCCGGAGCACTGTTCACCGCTGCCGGAGCACTGTTCATCGCTGCCGGTTACTGTTCATCGCGTTACTGGTCATCGTCAGAAAACACTGTTCATCATCGGAAACACTGTTCACCGCCGGAGAGCACTGTTCATCAGGAAAATACTGTTCACGAAGGTACTGTTCATCGGCACTATTCATCAAAAAAAAATCTTGAACGATACAATTTTTTGAGCGGCCGAGATGGTAAGCAACACAGAAAGAATCACATTGCAACTTGAAGAATTAAGAAAGGCAATAAGTGACTTATCTCGGGCGATCGGCAAACGAAGAGGGAAGAAGGCAAAGTCTGGATCCAAATCATTCTCAGATGAAGATGAATCTGATAGGCAAAAGAAAAACCACGACAAAGGCAAGGGTAAGGGTTCGTTGCGTGATTATCGCAAGCTCAAGATGCCGGTTTTCGAGGGGAACGACGCTCACAGGTGGATCTACCGAGGAGATAGGTATTTTGAAGTCCAAGGCATTGAGGGGGAATGATTCAAGAAGCTGGAAACGGTGATTGATCCCACGCGTTCAGAGTACAAAACACGGCATGCGGAGAGGACGGAGTTGCTGCTGCAACAGGCGCAACATTCCAGGCCGTTGCCGGCACCTAAGATGGCAATGTCGGCGTCAACAAACGACACTCAGTCGCTGATCCAGTCGTCGAGCCTGGTTTTTTATGACCACGAGTATCCTATACCGCCATTCCAGGAGGTCAATAGTGAGAAGGTTGGTCCTCGACCGATTTCTGGCCGCGGTGATACGAAACCTGTGATCACGGCAGCCATTGTTAACAAAAGTAAATAAAATAAAGAGGAAAGAGATAATGGGAAAAAAGTGTTGCCGATAGAGAAGAGAGGTTCCATAGGAAGAAAACGGTCATAGGAAGACATCGTTGATGATGGAAGCTACCAAGCCACAAAGATATTGTCCACCGATCATTCTGAGAAATTAGGGTTTCACTTGGGACCAGACGCAACACAACCAATTCGGGATTTTCTTTATTTTTTCTATCCACCTTGAGGACAAGGTGTTTTTTGGGGGCGGAGTAATGATATGACCCGAATTAATACTTCTATTATTATTATTATTAGATAATTATTTATGGTATTTTATTAGTTAGGTAAGTATTATTTTAGAAAAAGATTAGTATTATTTTGGATAAAGATTAAGAATCAATTATATTAGTATATTTTCAAGTATAAATAGGTCATTAAGGTTGTAACTTTATTATGGTTAATTTGATTAGTGATTTTGATATCATTGGAGTGTGGTTTACCTCTCGAAAGTAAACCGTGGGAGAGCCAATCGACCTCTCGAACGTCGATTATCCTATCTTCTTATTTTCTTTTTGTCTTTTTAAAATTTTACCAATCTGGTTCTTATCAGATAGTTCTTCAGTCTTGGTTAGAGACATGGGTTAAGTGGTACCGGCACCTAGCGTTGGTTTAGAATGTGCAACTTATGCTTTGGAAGTGCCGACACTTATGGGCTACCCTCTGACGCTTGGCCTCCCCCTTATGAAGATTGGGATCATCTTGATCGTCGTGCCTTTACTTAGAGGAAGTGCCATGTCCTCGACATGTGTTCTACAAGGAACTTACCCTTTTGGATGGTAAGTCCAAGGAGTTCTATGTAACACCCCAAAATTTGGAGTCAACAAAAACTTTCATTAACGAAAGGTGGTAATACAAATTACGCCAAAGCGTGAGCTCTTCCCAAAATGGGGTATAAAGTAATGCACAATTACAATGTTTGTAATTAAATAAAGGAATACAATAACCAACTAGTCTAGTTCCTATTAGGAAGAAGACTACGAAAGGGTTATCGTTCTACAGTCAATCTCGCGGTCCTAGAAGACCGGTTTCTCCCACGTCCCCCATGCTCACTCTAAACTCGGCACCTACTTGGGAGCGGCGTCCCTAGTACCTGAGAGACACATCGACACCAAACAAGTGTTAGGCTAAAGGAGCCTAGTGAGTTGTATCAGCAAAGTATCATACATGTAAAAGCATGTTAAGACATGTGAGATATACAAGAGTGTATTAACAACAAAATGCAACATGTTATACCGGTTTATCTTTTATCTTTGAAAACCGTGGGAGCGACCCACTTTCGCCAAGCAAGTTACACCTCAGAGTCGAGACACCCCGTTGCCGTCCTCCCACGAAGACTCAAATAGACAACCTCAGAGGCCAGGCACATTAGCGGCCACACGAATGGCGAGGGACATAGGTGCACACCTTTTGACTAGTGCCACCCAAGACTGAGTCGAACTCGTGTAAACTTGAAAGTGCACACCTTTTGACTAGTGCCACTTTAAATCAATCTCATTTAAAAAACGACACAGTGTACACCTTTTGACTAGTGCCACATTGTCCAATTTACGTTTGCGTAAAAACATGGGTACTCACCTTTTGACTAGTGACATCCCGGTCCACTTTTTGACTAGTGACCAATAGCATCCCACCTTTTGACTGGCGGTGCTCCATAACATTTAAACATCATTTCAAGTCTCAATACTTTCATTTACTTCATACAAGCCAACATACACGGGATTCAATCCCTTCGCATCATTCCGTGGCATACATAATAACACGTATTTTCATGCATACATTCATCATATAATCTTATGAATATAGCTCATACAAGGTAGCATACGGTTAATTATTCCATGTATACCATTCCCAAGCAAGACATATATAAATCAATCAAGATGATGCGCTCTCAGTTTTAACAAAACGTTTTTAGCAACTCACCTTGATACTCTTCACAACAAGCATGGATTGATAGCTAACACGTCAGAAGAAAGTACCTATACAATCATAGTATGGTATACATAAGCAAACCATCAAAATGACACTTACGGTTCACAACCGAAACACTAGTTTAGAACTAGGTTAGACTATCTCAATTGCCCCCAAAATCTCCCAAACATCATCTAATATAACCCTTAAGGAAAGCCCAAAGCCAAAACTCGAAAAGGATCGAAAATGAAAAACTTCAAAATACGAACAGAGGGTTGCGCGACCTAGCCGCGCGACCTCAGGTCGCGGGCTTAGGTCGCGGGGTTCGACTGACCTGCACAATCCCGCGATCTGTTTCGCAAACCTTTACCAAAACTCATCCAAAACTCGATTTTGACTCCCAAAACACCCTACGAATGTTTATGAACGATCCTACTATGATATAACATGATAAACTAACAACCAACTCGAAAACACCCGTAGATCATCAAGATCCGTGGTTTTTCCCCAAATATAAACCCTAGTTAGGTGATTTAGATGAACACTTAAATAAATAAGAAATCGAACTCTAGATTAGTTCTTTAACTTTCATCACGTAAACAAGATCTATATTAAATGTTTGAATGAAGCTTACCCTCTCGGATCTTGAATCAAAACCCTAGAATGAAGAAATCCCCAAAAATGGTGGTGAGATGGTTGGAGAAGATGAAGCCATAGAAATCTCCACCTTCCAAACTAGTAGATCTAGCCTCCAACACCTTCCAAAGCATATAATCCACCTAAAACAACACCAAATCTAAGGCAAGTATGGAAGAAAAGGTTGGAAGATGAAAAACCCCCCAAATCGAAGCTTAAACTCGAAGGGAATGAAGAGATTACTTACACCAACGTTTTAGAACCACCAAATACTTGAAATCCATTGATGTAGTCTTGAAGAGCTCGAAAAATTGAGAAGAACGCAAAAAGAATCGAGAGAAACGGAGTTGAAATGAGGAAGTTATGCTCAAATGAAGAAGAAGGGTATTTAACCCGATTTTGGGGTCTGACAGAGGCTCGCGGCGCGAGGCCACTCCAGCAGCTAGGGCTGTCAAAAAATGACCCAACCCGCCAACCCAACCCGAACCCAACCCAATAGTAGCAGGTTGGGTTGAGATTTTCAACCCGTTTAAGTTAATTGGGTCAACCCGCCTAACCCAATTATTTATTGGGTCTGGGTTGGGTTAAGATTTCCGACCTGTTTACAACCCGAACGCAACCCATTTACAACCTGATTTTAACCCATTTACAACCTGATTTCAACCCACTGTTAACCTGTTTTCAACCCATTTTTAACCTGTTTGTAACCCATTTAATATATTATTTAATTTTATATTTAACATAAAGTTTAAATAATAAATAATAAGAAAACTAAAAGAAATGATATAGCCCTAAGCCCCTAATTCCCTAAACCTAATCAGTCTATCGTCCATTCCATTTCCTTATTTCCATATCACTTTCTCACTTATCCATTTCCATCTTCAATTTCAAAGTTCAAACTTCGCCACCGGCCACCGCCACCTCCATCGGAATAAAATTTGATGGGCCGTCGGCAGACTTCGCCACTGACACCGGCGACTATTACCAAACAGCGACCACAAAACAGTAAGTTACTAAAATCGATTTCATAGTCTATATCCTAGGTATAAATTTCAGATTGTTGAATGGGGTTTTGATAAAATTTAAAGTCTAAATTAAATGGGTCAACCCAGGTTCAACCCGCTACCAACCCATTAACTCATAGACAGGTCAACCCGCTACCAACCCATCAACCCATCAGGTTGGGTTGGGTTGAAAAGCTCAACCCATTTAATTAAACAGGTTGGGTTGGGTTGAGATTTTCAACCCAATTAATAAACAGGTTGAACCCGAACCCAACCCAACCCGACCTATTTACACCCCTACCAGCAGCCAACTCCGAAAACTGTTTTGGTCATAACTTCTTCGTTATAGCTCCGATTTCGATTCCGAAAGAACTGTTGGATTCGTATTTCAATTTCCCATCCAACAAGACTATAAAATCTAGGTTTTGATCAAAAATCTTATTTTTCACATTTATCCCAAAAGGTCAAATCTCGAAAATTACGGGTGTTACATTCTAGACATTCCTCGCAGTCTCGTCCATTGTTGAGTCGATCCAGAGTATGCTCTAATGGATAGACAATAGATATGAAAAAAAGACCAGGTGCAAGTCTTGGTTATGAAGTTCTCCACAAGATACCAACAAGATCCACGTCGTTGGAGGACAGGGTGTCTAGATAGCAACTTGGTGAAAAGTAGTTTCTTGAGCTCGATGATACTTAAGTCTTTAGATTGAATTGGTGGAGGAACCAGTGGTGAAGTTGGCATTTCTTTCTATTACAAATTGAAACTAGATAAGATGCAGGTAGGGATGAGCAAAAACCGAGCCGAAAACCGCAAAAAAGCAAAAAATCGAACCAAAACCGAAAACCAAAAACCGAAAAACCAAATGATTCGGTTTTGGTTTTGGCTCCAAAACCGAACCGAACCAAAAATATTATATTATTTTGAATATATATATATATATATATACTAGAAATATACCCGCGCGCGTTGCAGCGCGAAGTATGTATCAATTACCCGATTTTTATATACATCATTGTAAACATCAATTTAATCATATGTGTTCAATCAATTAACCTCCTAATGGTTTATTAAATAGTCAATTTCGAAAATTGAAATAAAAGTATTATCTTTATATAATAGAATATATAATATAATTGAATAAGAAATATTCAATATTGGGCTCATTTCGAAGGTATTGACGAGACGATTATGATGGTATAATTTGTTAAAAAAACGTAATTTTAATATAAATTTTAGTTCATAATATATGATTAGTTAGATTATATGATAAGGGTTTAAAATAGAAAATGAAAAAGTAAAGGACTAAAATAAGATTTAATAACTAACTATGGGGGTATAAAGTGTAAATGTGTAAAGTAATTGTTGAACAAAAAAACTGTCAAATTGAGTTATTCTCTTATATATATAGTATAGATATAGATATATATTATCGATTTCCCCCTTGATCTTTCACGAAACAAGCAATCCTAACTCCTCAAACATCTTGTTTGTATTTTGATGATTCGTAAAGTTATTTAATTTTATTATTTTGTACTTTTATAGTCCTTATAATTATTGAATTATTAATTTATTAGACTTTTAATTTTCACTTTAATATTCTATATTTAACAAGTTGATTTTTAAAAACTTAATAATGTTTTTTGAACAAATTATAAGAAATTGACAAGTTGAAGATATGAAATATAACCGAAAACCAAAACATTTCACCATTCAGTTTTAAAACCGTACCGAACAAAAAAAAAAACGAACCAAAAATCGAAAACCGAAAAAGCGAACCGAACCGTGCTCACCCCTAGATGCAGGTGTTTGAATCAAAGGTTTCCCGCTGGTGAAGGAGATCTTGGGGAAAAATTGAGGATGGAGGTGTCCGATGAAGATAATGATGACCAGAGGGTTTATGGAAAGGGAACAAGTATTGCTCTATAGTTTTATGCACCATGTGGTGGCAACGCTTTGTCACTGATAATGGAATTCAACAAAGAAGGTACATTGATGGCAGTTGAGTTTTATCGCTAGAAAGGTTGGAGGTCAATATGAGTCCTTTAGGTTCGTCAACGATGAAAATGTAACAATAGAAAGGATTTTGAGAAAAAGGAGCAGAGAAGAATAAATGAAAAAACATAAGAAAAGAAAATACTTTTAAATAGAGTAAAATAATGAAAAAGATAAGAAATATTAAAAAGACGAAAACCTCCCTCGAATATTATTTAAAAGAAGTTAGTCTGAGACACCAAAAATGAAATATATAATGTATGTTAGTAGTCTACCAAAATTATAACAATTTCTTAGGCTAAGCGTACCGTAGGCCCGGGCTCAGCGGGTAGGGCGGGCTGCAGTACGCGGTTCTTCATGCCGGGTTCACAGGTTGGCCAACCCGCTCTATTATGTGTGTTGTATGTGTATGTTGTGTGTGTGTTGTGTGTGAGAGGGTTGAGAGGGTTGGGGTACGGGTTGTAAAGGGTTAGGATACGGGTCATGAGAGTGTTAAGAGATAGTTGGAGAAAAGTTATTTGTCAGCTGACATGACATTTAGGTTGAGAGGGTTGCGTTAAAAAGGAAGAAGTATTGCTCTTTTGGAGATAATCAATGGGACCAAAAGTATAATTCACTCTAAAAATATATAATTCATCCTTCATACAATATTTCACGCCATCGCTGGGATTTTAAACCCAAATCGGCTTCGAACCCTCCCAACTCCGCCGTCCGACGATCGGAATCCACCATCGTCTCCGATCTCTCTCCGGCCGCCGCCGACGTTAATAGTAACTCATCGATCTCCTATCTGTTTCCTTTCTCGTCTCTCAACGCCTCTGGATTTCCGTCGCTCTCCTCGTTATAGCAAACCCTAGCCGTCCTCATCAGGTACCTTTCATTTCGATCGTCTTTTTTTTTTTTTTTTCCGTGAAATGGTGCTACGTCTTCAGTAATATGTTTTTACTTTGAGATTTTGATTCTTATATATTGTTTCATCCAAGAGTGGAGCTGATTGAGACTTTGTTTGTGTGTTTTTAGGGCTTGCCCCTTGATATAGGCCGTGGGGCGACGAATTACGGTTTCAATTGTCATCTACACGCTCTCTTTTGACTTCAATTTAACGTTTTGGTATGTTTCATTTTCTGTTTCTTGATTGTTAATTGACATTTAATGGTATGCTGATTTCTTTGTTGGTTTTCAATGAGCACCAAGTGTTCGTTTAAATGCCACATTGTGTAATATACCTGATTTTACACAATTAGAGAGAGATTTAGTTTCAGGTGCTGATATGCATCTTCTGGTTTGATTCATGGATTTATTTTTGGTGATTACAGTGGGTTTTAAGAAAATCAACAATCTGTATATGTTCTTTATGCTAATAAGAATGGTACAGACATAGACACTAAAATCACCTTTTTCTGTGTATGTGTTTTTCTAATATTCTTTCTTTGTTTTCATGATCTTTTTGATGGTGGCTATGGATTTTGAGAAAAATCAATCAATCTTTTTGGGTTTTTCTTCTTTGGGTGTGGGTTTCTTAAATATCCTAAAACCTTTTTGGTAAATACCGAATGCGAAATTTATATATGGTGATTATGGTTTTCATCTGAACAAGGATGTCATACATCTTACTAACCTCATACATCTATATGTCTTTTCTTCCTTTAGGGATGTTTACTTAGAGTTTACTAGGGTCCAAATGCCTTAAATGTAGTATATTTCATTTTTGTTTTTTATATGTAGTGTGTGTGTGTGTGTGTGCGAATTGGGGGCATTTTTATAGTTTTCTGCCTTGAGCATAAAAAACTGCAGGGCCTGATCTGATTTAACTTATGATTTTGCTGGAATCACTGAAAGTATTAGTTGGGATTTTGGGGGTTCTGTTTTAAAAGGCTTACAAGGTCTCATGATCTTTGTTTTCTTTAAAGAGATATTTTATTTGTTAGTTAGGATTAGTTGATTTTGAGGAATATTGCTACTATAGGATCTAGGATAGATGGGGTTTTATACAAATCTATTTGTGAGATCAATTAGGTAGATAAATCTTTAGTCTTTAAGATGCACAGATATATGCCTGTAACTATCTAGATTTATCATGCTACATTGCATATTAAGTGCACCTTTGTGTTAATAGTCGATGGTTCTATGTTTTTAGATATGGATCTGGAGACGGAGAATAGAATTGCTGCAATTCTGATGAAAGAAGCAGCAGAATTGCGGCGACAAGCTGCAAGAGATGGAGTCGATGCATATCTTCGGCCTAATGTAAGGGGTCGGCCAAATTCACGTTTCCTCACTGCAACTGTTCTTGGTGTACAACAATGTAAGTTCTTTTGCTGCTATGGAGCGCTTGCTTTGTTGGATTACCTTTTTTTGTCTTTGCATAAAGATGCCAAATGGATATGGCTTTACAATGCTTGATTGAAAAGAACTAATTATGCATGTGAAATTGGGCAAATGTTGTGAATCTTCCCTCATTCAATTAGGTTTCATATCACAACATATCTATTAACTTGTAAAAACATTATGGATCCTCTAGCTCATATTATCTTTTTTGTTTTTCTATTTTCATCTACACTTATCTGGCTTAATATAAGTTTATGGCGTACTTTCATCCATGATTTGGGGGCTATCGAGGCATCTTAATTTGAGCTGATTTAACCAAGTAAAAATGAATCAATTGACAAAAATATGCATGCTAAGTTGCTAACATGACTATTTAGGCCTTTTATGGCAACACTTTTGTTGACGGTTTTTATGTTTGCTTTAAAGGAGAGGGTGAAAACCTGACAAAGACGGTGTTTGGCGAACATTTACATTTCATAAAGCTAATCATTTTACAACTTCTTTTAAAAGACAATTATAAATTGCAAACTTGATGTTGATGTTCTCTTTCACAACTGGTTTACAAAAAACTACATGTTGATTGTTGACTAATTGACATTACGTGATTGAGTTTCAAAACCCACTAAAACATCATTTTGATTTTGCATCTTAGTGTTTGAGAAAAAGAAACAATATTGCAAAGTGCGTTGCTATCCTGTTGAACAGAATGTACATCCCTGTGTATTTTTCAAAAAAATGTGAAAGATGATATGGAAGTGTTGCCAAACATGCCATTTTAGAACTATAAAGTTGGTTGTCTATGGTGAAGTGGGTGAGCTTATGAATAGTGGATAACTAAAATCACTGTTCTTTTAATTATGTTCAAGAAATATTAGGCTTTTTACTCAGAAACAAATGCTGTAATAGTTCATTTGCTGTTTTTCTTAGCTTCATTCTTTTCATTAGGGGTGTACAAAACTCGGTTTGGACTGACGAAACCTAAGAACCAATTGGGGCTGCTGCTCTGGAACCAGCTATGATCAATTCGGATCACCTGGAAACTGGTTTTCTGTTTTGTTGTTGGTTCAAGATTTTTCGAGAAATTGGTTTTTAGTCTGGTCTGGTTCAGAACCAGAAACGGACCAATTCTTTATTTTCATAGTGAATATTGGGACCGAACCACTTCTAGACCAAAACTGAACCAGTGCCAAACCCGTACATATTGGTTCAGTTTTGGTTTCATTGGTAATTTATATTTTGGTTTGCTTCTGGTTTTATAAGCTATTTATATTTCGGTTTGTTTTTGGTTTAAAGTTTAATCCTGTTCCATTTACCCAATGCCCCCTTAGTTTCCATACTCTCCCAAAGTATTCATTTGCCTTTAGCTTCAATCTGTTGCTATGCTCTTTAATTCCTTACATTATAGAGTGATTGCTACATGTGATTCTTAAGCATGCATTCATAAACTGTTTAGACAAACATATGCGGATCCAATCACGATCTTATAATAAGAACAAGAGATCTTTCTCGATCAATCCCCTTGCGCCTCATTCTTCGCGAATCAGAAAGACCCTTTTCAAGTTTGAATTTGTTCATTTGGAATCTGAGGTCTTCTACTTCATTTTTATTTACTTATTTTATTGATTTTTATTTAATATGAATTTTTCCCTCTTTTTTATCTTATTCTTTAAGTCTCATAGGTTTGATCCTTTAGAATTGGACTCATTTTCTCATTGAGCGAAGGGTACGAAATAAATCAGATTATATAAAAGCACTATGTGAAATATTCGGTATTTTTTCGGAATACAATGGGATCTTCGTAAAGTTGATCATTATGAGTGTTACGACGAATTTGATTAGGAGGTCCAATGGCAAAAAGAGGGGGATTCATTAGCCCGTTATTTTGTACGAATCAGTGAAATGACAGAATCCATAAAAATTATTCAACAGGCTCTAGAAGGAATTCCGGGAGGGCCCTATGAAAATTTAAAAATCCACCGCTTTGATAGAGTAAAAGATAATGTATGGAATGAGTTTGACTATCGATTCATTAGTAAAAAACCCTCTCCGACTTTTGAATTGTCGAAGCAAGAACTTTATGCCAGAGTTGAAGCACCAAAGGGAGAATTGGGAATTTTTCTGATAGGAAGTTGTGTGTTCTAGGGCTCTGCACACAATCGCTGGTTTTGGACAATACGTTTCATAAAATTAGTTAGTAAAGCTGTGCTATTCTTCTTTAATACATGCCGTATCTGTTTGCTGTATAAGAGAAGCTTACTTTGAATAGAATATTGAAGGAGTTTCCATTGACAATTACATTGGTGGATTTTATTTTGATGTTCATCTGTTTGCCGTCTGACTCTTAACTGTTGTCTTCCAGCCAATCGAGCTGTTGAAGTAAATGAGATGTGGCGAGCACGCCAAAAGGAGAAAGAAATGGATGATAGAGTTAGGAAATACGAGAAACGAGATACAGCTAATGGAGTTCGCGACTCCCATAAGAATACAAGGTTTGATGATTATGAAAGAAACCGTACTTCTCTCTGTTCCTCAAGCAAAAGCACAAGCGAAGATGGGCTCAGAGACAAAGAAATCGAGGAATTCTTGCACTCAAGGTACTCTCTTTCAAATTATGAGTGCTTGCAAGCAGTCCATGAGATGGGTTATTTACTAGAATAACCTTTCAACATTTTTTCTTTCTTTTTCCAAAAATGCATGATCTTCTGACAGATTTAAAAAACAGAAGAATGCTTGTTGTATCCTTTGTATTTTGACATGGGTCGTTTTTTCTTTTCAGATAAGGTATACATACGAGTCTGACTTGTTTGGTGATGGCAGGGCCAAGCGTGGCAGGGGTGCGATTGGGTCCAGGATGGATGAGACAGGTCCATACCTCCCTGATTCTAAAGGGAAGATGGAATATAGAGAAAGTTCTGAAAATCGAGCGGTTCTTGGTCCAGAAAAGCCTCGTAATCTGAAATCAGACTCATCTTCAGATGAAGAAAGAGAGAGAAGGGGTAGCAAGAAGCATTGCAGAAAGCATAGGTCCAAAGACGAGAAAAAAAGAAGGGAGAAGAAGAGAAGCAAACATCACAAGTAAGATCGGTTATCTGTTTCTTTCTATCCAACTGTTATCAAAAGTGTGTTTTGTAATCTGTACAGTCATTTACGATGCTAGTTGATATTTTGGACATAGTTAATAGAGATGGTTTGGAAGGCGTTTAATCAAGAACTGGTTAGAATGCATTTTGAAATGCCATATATCTGATACAAAAATACTCATCTTTACTTGCTTTATTCTGATTATGGGTTTTGGCTTGGTTTGGTTATCCCTGTATTTTTTTTCTCTTTAGACCAAGAAAACCAAATACCAAATTTGACATTAGGCTATCGGTTTGGTAGCCCTTCGGGCATGGCACGGTCCGGCTGCAGCGGGATTCGCTATGGCGCTGGGCTTCCTTCCATCGGTTTTCTGAGTGGGTTTAGCAACCCATTGAGCCTGCGTCTCTCTCTCTCACTCACTCCTTTTTCTCTTTTATTTTTATTAGTATATATATAGGGGAAGGTTCAATTGAGAAGCATGTCAATTTAAGAAAACGTGAGGAGCAATCTCAGCCACTCATCTCACAGTTATGGTGGACGTGATCACGGAGTATTGGCGCGATTCATGGGAGGGTAGAGGTTATTAAAGGGGGGACCGGTCAAAGCCGTCTTTGTTGACCGGATGAGTGGCTGAGATTGCTTCTCACGTTTTCTTAAAAACTTATGTTTCTCATTTGAACCTCCCTCTATATATATTGGGTATTTGGTTTTGTGGGTAGTGGTACTCCTATTTTGGGCTTATAGTGGCTTTTTGGGTAAAGCTGATGTGCAAAGTGTGCTTGTGGGCTGCGCTACCGATAGCCTTATATGAATATCACTCAATTGGAGACACAGGAGTTTATTACACCGAAGTTGACACACCATTACTCATTTACACCCATAGGGATTAATAAATAAAACATTTTGGTGTTATCCGTCGTATAGATTTCGTGTAAGATTTGATGTTACTGTTCTTTGGGATGTAGTAGAACGATCAATAGATTTGATGTTACTGGTCTCTGGGATGTAGTAGAACGATCAATAGGTTTGATGTTACTGTTCTCTGGGGTGTAGCAGAATGATCAATTTTTGATCCTTGGCCTGATCACCAATTTAGCATCTATGAAAATGTACCTTGACCTTCATCGTAGATACCATCTATTGCGGGTTATTTTTTGAGAAGACTAAACTATAATTTTGGTCTTCGAGAATTAATGAAATCTTATTTTTGAGGTATGTATTTTGCTTTGAAAATGGGACCTGATAATTAACTTCTATGGACAAATCAATCATGCTTTGCTCTTGCTTTTGAATAAACTAAACCTCAGGGACCAAAGTGGATATTGTACTTTTTGTTACCAATTATAACCTCAGGGGGCCAATTTCATAACTTGCATTACAATTATTAGAGGTGCTCAAAAATGCAACCAACTCGGCCAACCCAAGTCGAAAACCAAACAATAAGATTACTGACATATAACTGGTATAAAATCAGGGCAAGCCCAATCTATTGGCATGAATCGGTTTAGGCCTAAAGTAACCCGACTAACCTGATATCTCGATGAGAGTTTCATTATTTCTTTCTAATATGTATATGTTATCAAAAAGGACTTGGTGACAATGAGCAATAGAACTCATAAGAGATTATTAGAAATGTATGTAATACCTAAATATTTGATGAGTTCATATGTTTTCTTGAATGATTAGTCCTATTCTAAAGGAAGTTTTCCTTCCTAATGTTGATTTTAGTTTGTTTAGACACAACATGACCATACTAAACCGACTGTATGTGATTTTAGTGTCATCATTCATCAAACATTTTGGTTTAATTGTGATTTACTTGAAATTGATTAAAATGACGAGACAAACATGCGTGAGTTAAGAGGTATGGAGTAAACACTTACAAATGTTGCCCCTATCACGTCAGACATATTTGGTTGGTCTTAGCCATCTCTGGTTTGCCTAAGGGCTATCTCTAGATGAGTGTGTCTAGAGATGACTCCCATCTCTGGTTGTGTCTGTTCGAGCTCTGAATCTGAATGTTAAAAATTCATATTAAGTTATAATCGCCCCCTTGATCTTGTAGATTGACTGTTATAATCATTGCAGTAACCGTCGATTTCTCATTTAAATATGTAGAACAGGAATCTAGTATATGGTGGTCGATTTACACGGCTTCAAAAGGGAGAAAAACTCGAGATTTATTCTAATATGAAATTCATGAACCCAAGGCTAACAAGGTCAAATAATTGTATTCCAAAAGTGTTCCGATACACGATTCCTGAGATTTTTTAATCCTATATCATATTCGTATACATAGTCCTTAACATTCGAATGCAATAGTTTCTATTTTGATTAACAACGATAACTCCGAGGAATCCGTTCATGATTCAACTTCAAAGTTTGGCAAATTGGAGAAATTTCAAAAAAAAAAAAGACATTTTCTCGGTAGCAAAAGAAGATGCACTTTCTTCTCACCACTATTTGTGTGTCTATTTATTTTAAATATCACACAAGTTTAAACAATTAATAAAAAATAAAGCCTAGAGTAAAATATGAAATAGTAAAAGTAAAATACTTACGAGTTATTAGCTTATTGGGAAAACAATAAATCATTTTAAAGTGTTCGGATGAGATACTTATAACTTCATGAGAAAGCAATAAGCAATTTATTGAAAAGGCAAAAAAAATTTAACATTTTAAGGAACCTTCTAAAAAAAGCTAATAAATTTTTACTAGATGCACTCCTAAACACCCCTTAATAAAAACAACGGAAAAAAAAGGAGAATACTTGTCCATAGGGCCGGTTCATGGACGCGGGAATTAGTCGGTACCCGTTTGGATGATACCCCTGGAACGTGTGTGTGAGTTAAATAAAATAAAAACGGAAAGTTAAAAAATAAAGTTAGTTTTTTCTTTGATTGTATTAGAGCAAGTGCCCAAGTACAATGGAGGTTCTCCGGTTTATGAGGTTTAGTTTAACCTTTTAGGATGTTGGGCCCTTCTAGTAATCTGGATTCTGCTGGCTCAATGATCTTTTAGGTGGAACTTGGCCCAGGGAACCTCACAATTGACCTCCTAACAACATTTTCCAATCTTTTGCAAAATACTCAACAAGTCTGTTAAAAAAGGATCCTTCAGCTAAAAGAAAAATTCGTTGGTCAGGTCTGACCTCTTGCAAAAAGTAATATAGAAAGTCAATATAGCCAATTTCCCCTTTTTTTGGTTCGTCATAATGAATTTTTAGGTACACCAAGCAACCATGATCAAGAAGAAAAACAGCAACTTGTAAGAGTTTCACTGAGACAAAAAAAAAAAAAAAAAAAAACATACTGTTTCTCTACATACACGGATCTATACTATAACCTTTGAAGATTACACATACGAAGGAGAACTTTTGATTATTGTACCATTCTTGAAGAACACCACAATTTGAAAATTTGGCCGAAGAAAATTTGAACATCTACATCTAAGTTCGAACTAACCACTGTTATGAATCCTCAAACTGGTGATCCGTTTCATCGAATATCTCCTCCTACACACGAAACCAAAAAAAACATTGTCAACACATTCTTTTTTTTGGGAGGGGGGGGGGGGGTGGGGGGTTCATATTTAATTCTCCCATTCGTCCTCAAACAAGTGTCAATATTTCTATAAGCGTCGGTTCAATTATACCTTTAACACGATGAGATGACATTCATTGCTCCATCTATCATTAAGGGTAAAACTGTCATTTAGTAGTTAAAAGTCTAATAATTACTTATTTCCAAAATTGGGTGTTCTCTTTTCATTATTGACATTTATTTTGGGACGAATGGCGTACAATATACAGGCAACAAAGTTGTGTTCAGAGAGTTTTTACCTGCAGTAGTTCTTCAATGACATCTTCCATTGTTATTATTCCAACTGCTTCTTCTTCTTCCGGAAGTTTGGGAAGAGGTTTTCCCTCTATCTCTAAAATGTCCGAATACATGTCTTTATTCCACTTCTTACTCCTATAGCTACCTTTGGAAGAATTGCTTCCACTGTTGGGGAAACTCTTCCATTTCTGGAACGATCTTTTTGACTTTAAGCTATTCTCTCGAGAATCCTTACCATCACCATCAACGTCTACTCGTACTTCCTTCACCACATCTATATTTTTTGGATTAATACAATATTTCCTTGGCTGAACATCATTTTGGCATGTTACCATTTTTATTTTACACCACCTATTTGGCCAAGGGTGTTGAGAATATGTGGAATCCATTTAAATTACTCTTCAAAAGACCCCTTGAGATGATAAAGGTGGTTCCAACATATACAGAGAACAAATGGTCCAAGTTTAGCCGATATGGAACTCCAACAGACCCTCTCCAACTGAGGCTAGACATACACAGATTGTTGATTACTAGAGTGGTAGACCTTGACTCTCATACCATGTAAAAGTATGTGGAACCCCATTAATTACTTTCGAGAAACAGCTGGAGGGACATTCCAATATATATATATATATAGAGAGAGAGAGAGAGGAAAGTTCAAATGTGAACCACTTTTTGGTTGTGAACGTGAGGACAGCCGAGAGCGCGACACGTGGCGGAGACTAGTCAATAAAGGCGGCTTTGAGTGTGGTCCCCCCGTTAATTCAATGCCCTCCCATGAATCGCGCCTAGTCATCCGCCGTGGACCTGACGTGGTACCTAGTCATCCGTCACGTGTCGTGCTCTCGGCTGTCCTCACGTTTACAACCAAAAAGTGGTTCACATTTGAACCCACCCCTATATATATATATGGGAATACCCCCAAGTTTATCCAATATGGTACTCCAATAGACAATCTGTCTTTCTTAGCAGGGGGGTAAGGTCTGCTTACATCTACCACTAAACCTCTTCAAGTGGGATATACCAAATTTTTTGTTTTTTTTTCATTGTGTCTCCTATTATATGGTATGAAGGGAGATCATATGTGATTGCATGTTCGAATTACTAAAACACCATTTTCTTCATTTTTCATATTTGTTGCTTGCACACCAAACATATGGTACTCGCGATCACATCCACATCCTTCCTCATACCATATAAATAGATTCAGAAAATGGAATCAGTTGGTGACCAAAAAGGTTTTGAGCAGCATGGAGGGCTTACCAGACGCAGGACTCTTGGTGGCCGCCTGCTCTGAGGTCTTATTACACTGCCTCACCACAACAGCCATGTGGCTGTGACCTTTCTGAAACTCATTCAAAATGTCATACAATGGAAGAGTTTCTGGAACCCTATAAGAAAATGACTTGCATTAGTATGTCAGTTAGGGGTATAATATTGTGTAATCTATTTTAAGTTTAAATATTGATCTTGTAAAACAAATAAAACATACTTGGGAATTCTGCGAATTGTGACACTCTTTACAGGCACTTCGTCTTCAGGGTGGATGGTCAACAAATTTTTTACCTAAAATATCATAACCAGAAAAGTGGGCATTATTATTTACCCATCACAAGATGGAAACAATTAACTTAAAGATTTAACAAAGTCAAAACCAAGCAGCTACTCTGAGAAAAACCAATTAACTTGCATATTTAAGACTCAAGGATTTGAGCATATCAGTTGTTTCGAGACTCAATCGAACCTCTTCCCGACACATCATTGCGAAGAGAGAGAACAAAAAAATAGATTAAATAAAGTAATAATCTGTCAGGGGTTGATTGGTAGGACATGGAGGGAAATATGGAGTTCTGAGACAGGTGGTTTGTATTCTTAAACCTGACAACCTAAATTTTCATGCTTATATAGTGCCACTTACAGGTATCAAAAAAATCCAAGGCGAGGTTGAACAGTTTTGGTGATTCGAAGAACATTAGCAGCAGCGAGTATTGCATAATTTGTCACAACTAACAAGCATCCCAAAAGGAATGATACCCTTACCAAAATAATCCAAAAAATCACTAAAATTGTTGAGAATGGACAACAAAAGCAGAGTGGGTCGCCTAGAGCAGTGAGTGAGTCACGGAAAGGAGGTTGGGGGCAACAATGGGAAGAAGGTTGGGAGCATCGACGAGATGAGGTTGCGATAAATACAAGAATTGGAGTTCAAAATATCAATCAAACTTTTTTCGACTTTTGGTTGGGGGCATCATCCACCTGTGCATTGTATTAGCATGTTGTTTGTATCACACAGAGAATTTATACATTACCAGGACAAGTCCAATAATGTTTGTAGGTTCCTCGAAATAGACAGGCACTCTGCTATGCCCTCTCTCCAGGATTATATTCATTAAGTTCCTGTATCACAATTATACACGCACTGAATAGTTATGAAGGGCTCTGGAGATCGAAAGGTTAACTTATAATGGAAATTGCTGAAAGCATTTGACACCTGTCAAGTTTGTCATTAATATCAACTGAGAAAGTGTCTGATATAGGAGTCATGGCATCACTTGCTGTTTTTTCCGTGAGTTCAAGTGCTCCTGCAATTATTGTCGTCTCATCATGTGTTAGTTCTCCTCCTTTTCCAGCCTGTTTGTACGATCACAAAATAAAACATGAAACTGGCCCAACATAAAGGGAGAAGGAAAGGTTACAATTGTCAACGAAACTAGCGACATAAAGTAAAAATAATGAAGATCAAAAGAACCAGCCATTTCAGCCCTTTATCAGTTCACAAAAACAAACAGTCTTATTGATTCTTCATACTTCAGCACTACCTCTCATCAAGAACAAGAGTAATAGGACTTCAGAGTTCAACTCCTTGAGAGCTTCTCCAGGAAAAAAAACATCTGAAATACTTCACATACCTCATTACCATGCATATTGACAAGTGTCTTTAACTCAGCTCTACGAAAAAGAGCAACATGTTCATGGCCCAGCAGATAGTCTAGCAGCTGACGGATTGAGAAATATAGTCAACATTACAAGTTGCAGTGTGATGCATATTTGAAGTAGCAGGTTGTGAAAGTCAGATGGGGAACAAGCATATCACCTTGCTTATCGGATATGCAACAGGAAAACAGACCCAAACAAGAACACGCACAAATGGAGCCACACACGCCCCAATAGCCAATCCATACCTAGTACAAACAGATTGCGGTATGATCTGTGGATGGAAATAAGTAATAGTTAGTGCATGCTAATAATCAAGGTTGGTTTTGCCACCAAATTTCTTTCTACCCAATGGTAATAAAACAAACCTCAGAGAACCCTTAGGTACAGGTCTAATAAGATATAACTCTTCACCAACAAAAAGGAAAGAAAATGTCTACTCTATTATTTTATGTGGTTTCGAAAACCAATTCCTGAGTTAAAAGCAAAAAAGATCCCTCAACTTTCATCTTCAACTAGCTATTATATTCTCTAAGTCAAGTATTCTCCTTTTGTTGTTGCAGCCAAATTGCCTTGAGTAGTGAAGCTTGTGATAAACGGAAGCGTTTTTAAGACGATACCCCTTCGAACTCATATAAAAAAAAAGATTAAATTGCCCTCATGCGAGCGGCACACGGCACATGAGGTAACTGACATAGCTCAATTAGATGGTGTTAAGTCAAGGGACAAAATTGTCATAAAAAATAGAAGTTATCGGTCGCCAGTGTACATAATGCATTTGAGGGACTCGATCCAAAATTTGGGAATGTAATTCCTGGTAATGTATTACTGCTAAGCATTGACCTGGTAACGTATAAATTACACAACATGATGTAAAAAAATGCATCATCCACCTGTGCATTGACGAATGTTTGTTAAGCATTGACCAATGCATAACAAATGCACAGGGAAAAAGAATGTAATTCACTCAATAAAAAAAAGACAGCCATCTAAGCACATGGGAATCACATAGTCAATGCTTAGAAGGTCCATGTTGTGTAATTTCCCTTATGAGTCTGCTTAGTGGGTACGTGCACAAGCTTTCCACAACTTCTTAATCCACTACACACTTATTACTCACCTCACCAAACAGAAGTATCAATGTCACTGAGATGAGGATGGCACCCCAAGCTACCACCAGCCTATCCAGGAAAATAGGAAGTGCCTGAGGAAGAGAATAATCATTTCAAATTTGAAACTATAAATGTGAACCAACATATCAAATAACAAACATATAATTTGTTCAATATACCTCCATTGCCGCAGCATTGCAAATAAGAAGGGTGCAAAGCAGTAAATGCTGGTTCTTGACCACAGGTAATATCTTCTCTGTAGCAACAAAAAGTGAGCAGTAATATCACAGAAGCTTCCCGATAGAAAACTAAACATAAAGATCAGACATCCTGAGCAGAACTAGCAAAAAAAGAGAGGTTCCATTGTTGCGATTTTGAGAATTAATTGCATTCCAGAGTCGTAAAAAGGTTTCACAAACGTTGCATGCAATTGCAAACTTATACTGTTTCATCCCTTTGCCACTAATAGACTCCTCATCATGCTTCAGTATTTTTAGTAAATGCGCATGGATAAGCAAAAACAGTAGTCAAGAAATGTGAGATGGAAATCGTAGTCCTTTCATGATGATTTTTATGCCAAAATATTGCAACTTATTGCCACAAATAACTGATTCATGGAAACAAACTAAATCTAGCAACCCAAAGGAGCTTTAGAACTCCGGGTAGCCCCCTTCACACCAAATATAATATATTCGTATTTCCAGATTTGATTAGCACCACATCAATGGTAAGTTAACTAGACTATCTGGAACCGCAGCAGTCAACAGACTGGAAACTGAATTCTATTAAGACATTATACACCTTGACAACAATTAAAGGACAGGGGCCATTTTTTCCTTTCTTGAACAGTCAAAATATCATTCAACTGCAAAAAATTACGCCCGACAAAAGTGCATGGGCCTGAAATGAACCAACAAGACGGAAAAGCCAGCACTGACTAAACCAAACTGTTATGCTTGTATCAATGTAATATGGCACGAGTTATGGAAACTCACAGATGAGTCTCAGACCTGCATTGATAGATAACCCTTTAATCCCAGGCAAGACTAACAGCTACAAGACCATTGATAGTGTAATATGAGAAGTATATTTTCCTGTGCATTTGGTACTCAATCTATAACCACCACACAACTTAATAATGTACAACAAATTGGTTAGGTTATAGACATCATCTGGTTAGTTGAGATATTGAAAGGTGTATCATAACTATCTATTTCCATGCTACCTTCATCTGGATGTAAAAATCATCAAGACAACAACTGCAACACAACACAAAATTCTTCTAGTATTTGAACAGTCATCTGAGTCATTCAGTCAAATACCTTTAAAAATCTTGTTTGTTGGGAACGGGTGTAGCAGGAAATACACATTCTAAATATGAATAATGACTTCAATGAAGATGAAACATTGTTGACAAAATTTAAGTGAAGCAATAAGAAAAGAAACAAATTGAAAAGATGCAAAAGTTTCTCACAAAAAGCTAAAAATTTGATCGTCTTCCTATATTCTACTCAGACAAGCAAAGTTATGCCAAACTATTTGCACTGTCTAAAGGATTTAATTCTCGTACTCGAGCACACCACTCCTACCTTAGTATTAAGAAATGAGGACAACTTGCACAGACAAAAAGCTTTTGGCGTTTTTACAAGAAGAGTATCAAAGACTTATACGAAACTAAATGCAACCCCTTGACCCCCAACTTTCGCTGCTCTAAAGTGATAGGACAATCATTTGTTAGTGTGCACTCCACCAAACTCACTTTGTTTGCCTTATCACTTAATCGAGCTCAAGTAAACCACATCACACCAAATGGTTGATAACACTAAAATCACCAAACATGATTTACTATTTATTATGTGGGATTGAAAAGAAAGCTTCATAAGCTGTTGGGTTACATTCTACAGAAGGTTCAAAAGCTTGCACCTTAAAACAAACTTGTGTCCCAGTTATGATTCAAAACTAAATTTGCATTTGGATAATGTAAACCAATAGGAATATAAGAAACATCTTCTCTGCATCGCACCAACTCTATAAGTTCTGTATGTATGATCTAGATCCTCCATTCTCTTTAACCCTCTTAACATCATTAAATTATCTTTCCTACATTATATGTTAACAAAAAATGAAAACAAAAACTAATTCTATCTTTAGTTTTGCACTCTCCTCCTTTCTGAAACCTTTGCAATAGCTAGGATCTTCAAATGCAAATTTGTTATATATTTTGTTATTAACTCATACCAATAGCATATCATCCTTACTATTTCTTTTCAGACTATTTAATGAACATTCATATAATTTTCTAAAACTCTGCATCCATCTTCAAACTGAAAAGTGCATAAATCCAACAAATCAATCATCCATTGATTCTCATGCATAATTAAACTAATGACATGATTTCGACAATTAACCGAAGATAAAAGAACAACTAGAACCAATCGGCATCAATCACCTCTGGTAATAACCATATAAGCTCAAAATTACGTAAATACATATCACCACAATTGCCATAATCATCAGAAAATGATAAGTATTGCAAAAACAAACGAATCTAGAAGAATTGGCCAATATAAATATCAAATCAACGTAACAAATAATAAGAAAAACAGATATAAAAACAAATCATCAATCATATATATATATATACCTGCGTAGATACGATCCTTTGGAGTACCAGATTTGGCAAGAACTTCAAGATCAACAAGGCTCATAGACATTAGCCCCAACGTAAGGCCAGACATCAAACCAGCGAACAAAACCAAAACAAGTATTATCACTATATATATGAAGAACTGCGATCCACAACACTCATACTCCACCGCCATATATCAATCAATCAATCACAATATAGATTTATAATTTCTTCTTCTGAATTCGTTTATATTCAAAACTATTAATCACCAAATTTAAACCCTAGCTATATACTACTTCCTTGATTTCTACCAAATTAAAGCAACCTTTTCCTTAATTTCTTCTGCTATTCACAGCTCCATTATTCTTCGATTAATGTCACCTCTTCGAAGAATTGAGTAGCGTAAAACCGTGAGATTTGGTGAAGAAAAAGGTTTGATCATGAAGAATATATATATATATAGATATATACATATAGATACAGATATAGATATAGTGAGAGCTAAACCGACAGTGTTTTGCTGTGTGAGAGAGAGAGAGATTGTTCTGGAGAATGAAGAGAAGATGGCGTGGGATTTTGGGAAATTCGGGCAGCTCGGGCAGTTTGCGGAGGTGATAATAAACGTTGCATCGTTACGTGTCGCTTCCCTCCATAATTTCCCTCATTTCCTTCTTGTTTTTATCATGAATTATTCCTTTTATAAAAAATAAAACACATTTTTAAAAATATGATATTGTTTTTTAAATGGAAGATAACTCACGCACACGTTTCGATACGAAGTCGACGAGGTATTCGGGATTTATACGGGCACCGACTAATCCTTGACGACCATGGACCGACCCAAAAGCCAACCCATGATCAGTTGGAGCGAGAATTCTTTTCTCCATATTTGAAAATCACTTCAAAAACGATTACTATACAAGAGACCTATTGAAATCCTTGAAAAATAATAATTTGGAGAGAGAAATAATTTTTTAATAGATTGGTAAAATATTTTAATATTAAAATTAATGTTGAAATCTCCAAAATAGAAAAGCTTTTGGAGATGGATGTAACTTTTTTTTAGAAATTTTGGTTTTTAGTTCTTCATTTTTAGAAAAAATTTGGAGAAGCACTTAGAGATGATTTAAAAAAAGATGAACATATTTATGACATTTTGAATTTATGTGCTTAATGTACCCTAGTATACTAACTATATGCTCAAATGTTCACTTATTTGAATGTATGATTAACTTTTTTGAATACTCATTCCTTCCTAAAAAAAAAAATCTTTCCTTTCTATCCATTTTAGTGGCACCCCCAACATTTTGAATTTCTGTGCTTAATGTATAGTATACTAACCTTTTCATCTTGTAGATTTTAAGCTCTTCAAACGAAATGTCAGTTGTCATTATGTTACATCCTTCTTTATTGGAATCTAAGAAATTCAATATCTTTGAATCTCCAACAATGACTACTGAACCTTGTAAAAAATTAATTTTGATAGTTGAACTCGAATGCAACAAAATAAGGTCCAAATTGAGTTCCCATATAACTTATTCGTACCACTATTGAGTAACACATTGATGTATTCTTCTCAATGCAACTCTATAATGCACGTTGCAAAACCTGAAAATCGTCAATCATCATACATCACCTTCCAAGCATCATAGAAAACCTAAGTACTTACCCAATAATGATAGTTTTCGGAGTTTTCAAATGGAAAAAGTTTCATTATGCTTCTTTTTGGGTGATTGTCGTAGGTTGAGGATGTGGGAAGAGCTCTCTTGAGAGGGAGAGACAGTGAAGCTGAGAAGACGGAAGCTGTATAGTTTCATTGAGAATTAATGAGTTGTAAAAGTCAATTTTATGGATATTTTGTAATAAAAAAAACAAACATACTTTTTCAATCCTTATGCATTGAAGCATGTATTTGATATTTATGGTAATAAAACATGGAAACGCAAATTTAGCTTTTCGAACATGAAATTTAATGTGAAAAAAGGAGGAAAAAAAAGTAGAGTTCTCTTTTTATTCTTCTAGTTGAAGGTGAGATCACTTTCTCATATCACATTGGTTATGCTTCTACATAAAAAATGTTCCACTAATGGCATTAGATTCTTATAGATCTTTCTAGTACCATTTTATATATGGAGTTTATATTTTTAAATTAATTTGTAGTTTTTAACTTATCTATCACAAATTATTTGATAATTGGAGTGTTTACACATGTAAACAACAATTCTTTTAGCTTTCCATAAGATTAGAATGGAAAAAAGTTGTAAACTAAAATTGCTTATGTAGTTACACTTAAATGATGTTCCAAAAAAAATAAGCCTACATATCACTGTAGAACAGGGTAATCATAAGCTCATAATTCGAGGATCAGATGGTGTCATTATTAAAACCATTCGTTTATATGTTCTTAAACTATATAAAACAATATTAATCCGAATTCCTTTTATATAATGTTTGCAAATGAAGAAAACAATTCAAAAATACTACTCGTATTAGTCGTATATAACTCCTAAATATTACAAAGATTGCCGACTGTCTCAAACTCTCAAATATATAGACTCTTTCCCATATTACTAAAATAGCCTAAGCCAATATAATGAAAGCATCTTCAAATTCATTAAATAAAGAATTATAAAGCAAAATTTTCAAAAAGATTACCTTAAATTTCAACATCTTCTTCATTTTAGAGACCCAATATTATATTACATTATTAAAATATGTGATACACATAATAAATATCTCTTTCTAAACATTTATTTTCAAAATTTTTTATTAATAAAAGTAATAGAAGTTATTGATGTAACAAAAAAGATTTAATAAAAATGTTGGTTGATATGGTTGCTCTAAAATACACTATCCCTTATTCTCTTACACTAGTGTGTTGCACCGCGCTCGCACGGTGGCGAGAAAGTTGTATAAGCACCACAATTAAATAATATTAAATAAAATAAGGGTAATTGATCAACATTTACAGATAGGACGGATGACCTCATAGATGTTAAGGATTTTCATCATTAGAGATAAAACGATTATGATGTTGTACTTCAAGTTTTATTAATAATAGTTGACTCTCATTAAAGTTTTATTTTTTCCGTCTAAAAATAAGAATGGAACTTCAACAATATATCTAAAACCTTTCTTAAATATGTTGAACATACTTACATACACCATCAAATAAACTCTATTACTTTAGATTCAATGAAGTAAAATAAAGAATTGATGATTGAAGTCATTCATAACTGCAATACAACCACTTCTAATGTAGCTTTATATTTAAAAAAAATGTAGGAAATATAAATAAGACCTTATAAGACACTTTAAAATCCCTAACAAAATTCCAATAAAAATACATAGATTAGTTTTCTTGAAGTAAGCTGGAAAAATAAACATAACCATTCAAAAATATCTTGAAATTTGGTGAAGCTACATCAAAGATTGTTATACTTTCAGTATTAAATCTCAAAATTTGTATGAACATTCATGTCATATCTTAAAATTTATACATCCAACTTTTCCTTTTGTCACCAATATAGGACAGTGAAAATTTCACCAAATTTTACCATTTTGTTTGCAATACATCATATAAAATGAAAATGAAATGTTTAACTATTACATTAAATGTTTTGTTATGTGAATAAAAAAATAGCTATCTAACCCAATAAATAGATCAAAATTTGGATGAACATTCAATAAACATCTTATTCTTTATATACTCACTTAACTTCTATGTTTTCACCATTTTCACCAATGTGAGATAATAAAGAATTTATTACAATTATCATTTGATGAATACTTTGTTTTCATTGTGTCATGTTATATCATCTAAAGACTTTTCTTTATATATTGATAGTTTAAATCTTTCATATAAATTTAGTTTATATAAAGCTAAAATGAAATGTTTTACTATTACATGACGTGTTTTGTCATGCAAATAAAATATTACTATTTAATCCAAATCCAAAAATGGATTAGAGTTAAGATGAACATTCATTTGAACTTAACTTTGATATATCAAATAAAAAATGAAATATTTAACTATTACATAAAATATTTTGTCATCTAAATAAAAATTACTTATCCAACTCAAAAATGGATCAACCTATAAGAGGTTGGATAAACATTCAAACCATATCAAAGAATTTATATAATCATCTTTACTTCCAACTTTTTACTCTTGCCATCAATGTGGGACAAAAAAGATTTCATCACAATCCAATAATTAGTGAATGTTTGTTTCTCATAGTGCCACCTCACTTCTCCTTTGTTGTTGCTTTTATATATAATAAATGATAATAATAAAGATATAATTTTAGTTTATATAAAACTAAAATGAAATGTTCAAATATTACATTACATGTTTTGTCATGTAAATAAAATAGAACTATTTAATCCAAAAATGGATTAAAATTAGAATTAACATTCATTGAATATAACTACGAAACCCAAAAAAGGATCAAAAGTTGGATGATCATTCAACTATATCTTATCATTTATATAATCATTTCTACTTCCAAATTTTACTTTTGCCACCTATGTGGGACAAAGAAGATTTCACCACAAACCAACAATTGGTGAATGTTTGCTTCTCATGGTGCCACATCACTTCTTCTTGGTTGTTGCTTATAAAGATATAAAGATGTTCAAGTATTACCTTACATGTTTGTCATATAAATAAAATAGAACTATTTAATTCAAAAATGGATTAAAATTAGAATTAA
This sequence comes from Centaurea solstitialis, assembly GCA_030169165.1. Taxonomy (NCBI): domain Eukaryota; kingdom Viridiplantae; phylum Streptophyta; class Magnoliopsida; order Asterales; family Asteraceae; genus Centaurea; species Centaurea solstitialis. Next base: position 39,028,703 of record CM058041.1, on the reverse strand, counting down.
CATTCATTGAATATAACTACGAAACCCAAAAAAGGATCAAAAGTTGGATGATCGACCATATCTTATCATTTATATAATCACTTCTACTTCCAAATTTTTACTTTTGCCATCAATGTGGGACAAAGAAGATTTCACCACAAACCAACAATTGGTGAATGCTTGCTTTTCATGGTGCCACATCACTTCTTTTAGGTTGTTGCTTATAAAGATGTTCAAGTATTACTTTACATGTTTGTCATGTAAATAAAATAGAACTACCAATCCAAAAATGAATTAAAATTAGGATGAACATTCATTGAAAATAACTATTAAAACTCAAAAATGGATCAAAGGTTGGATAATCATTCAATCATATTTTATTATTTATATAATTACTTCTACTTTTAACTTTTTTCTTTTGCCACCAATGTGGGACAAAAAAGATTTCACCATTATCAAACAATTGGTGAATGCTTGTTTCTCATGGTGCCACCTCATTTTTCCTTGGTTGTTGCTTTTATATATATATAATAAAGATAAAAGATATAAATTTAGTTTATATAAAACTAAAATGAAATGTTCTAATATTACATTACATGATTTGTCATCTAAATAAAAAAAACTATTTAATCCAAAAATGGATTAAAATTATGATGAACATTTTTTGAAAATAACTATCAAACCCCAAAATGGATCAAATGATGGATATTCAACCATATCTCATCCTTTATATAATCATTTCTATTTCCAACTTTTACTTTTGTCACCAATGTGGGACAAAGAAGATATCACCATAATCCAACAATTGGTGAATGCTTGCTTCTCATGGTGTCACCTTACTTCTCTTTGAATGTTGCTTATATATATACATAAAGATTGGTTGTTTTTATAAAGATATAAAGATGTTCAAGTATTACATTACATGTTTTGTCATGTAAATAAAATAGAACTACTTAATTCAAAAATGATCTAAAATTAGAATGAACATTTATTAAAAATAACTATCAAACCAAAAAATGGATCAAAGGTTGGATGATCATTCAACCATATCTTAATCTTTATATAATCACTTCTACTTCCAACTTTTTACTTTTGACACCAATGTGGGACAAAGAAAATTTCACCACAATCAACAATTGGTGAATGCTTGGTTCTCAAGGTGCTACCACAATCAAGATGAACACTTTATATACACACCTTCACTTACCAATTTTTCATTCTACTATCAATGTGGGACAACCTAAAAAACAAAGTAAATTCTTTAAAAATAATTCAAAATTAGGATAAAAAAGATAAATAAGAATGGAGCCTTGTCATGATGCCAAGTCATTCTCTTTGGTTCTTTCTTTAATATATATAAATGATTTTATGCCATCTTACACATATACCATATATCATATCAATTTCAAATCTATATATTCCTCTTTGTCACAATGGAAACTTGGAAATTGCATATAACAACTTCGGTAAGTATATTTAGCCACTTCCCTTTAACTTTATCCACTTTAGGTCAAGTATGAAAACATGGACCCATTATGATTTGATAATTGACATATAACAACTTCTTATTAAGTTTTTTTTTGGAAAGGTTTATCTAGGCTTTGCCTAGACTACATCCTTGGCAATTTAGAACGGAAATTGAAAATTCGATCGCCTGAAACTAAGCCTGGCCACAAGATGCGCACGAGAGGATTCGAACCTGGGATGAATGAAATACCATTCATATTCCCCACATGTCTTACTGCTACGCTACAAGCCATGTGGTTAACTTCTTATTAACTTTCTACTAACTAATTTTAATAAAAGCTTTTTCTTAAAAACCTTAATGCAATAATAACATTTTGAAAAACTTTTTATCACTTAAAATTTTAACATTTATCCTTAAATCTCTTCTTCAAAAAGTCATCTCAACGACCGATTGAGCAATTCCAACCTTTACGGTAACTAGTTATAAAGGTTAAAACCTATAAAAAAAACTTATATATTAGCGATGCTCCAACATTAAAATATAAACGTAATGTTATGTTCTTTTGCTCATGGTAATTTATTAAATAAATATAATGTGTGATGTTATTTGTAGTTAAAAATGATAACTAAAAGACAAGACCATGTAACTAAAATACTAAATTTATATGACGTGAATTTGTAGTTAAAAGTGGAGTCACGAAACGACTTTGTTTCCTCTTGTAGAGAAAGAAGATAGAAAAGGAAGGAAATAAACACGTAAATGAAATACTCTATTTTTAGATTATGCTGGTTTTTCTTTTATCCTACTTCTTTGACTTTTTTTTCACTTCGACTTTTAAATTTCTTTTTTTAATGTTGATGATGAAATAAATGTTGTCACGATAAATAAAAACTGTTGGTCTCGAAAGGTGACCTTCAAATAACAGGAGATAACTAGATGAGATTATAGAAGGGGGGTTGAATATAATCACACATTTATGTCACTTTTAAATTCACTTTGTATTAACAATAGAATTTACAGATTGTTTGCGGAAGATAGAAAAGGATAAACCTATTCTAAAACAATCTAAGTTGCAATTCTTTTACTATGCACTAGTGAAAAGGTGTTTGAGAAAAGATAAGAACTTAGAGGGTAAAAGAAAGAAATGATTGAGGTATAAGATTGAAGAAGAAGAAGTATGGAGAACATCTTCTTCACGTCAATTTATACCTCATGCATTAAATGCATGGCAGACCTACTATGTGTACGTGTTACACTCTTATTTAGGAAGAGATTCCATGAATTTGGTGATCACCTCAGAGTTAAAGTAGGTAGTACCTATAGTCTTCAGATCAATTAGGAGGCAATTGAACCTTTGATGCGTCTGGGAGAGAGTTTCACCCTTTAGATGGATGAAGCTTTCATACTGACAAACCAATAAAATCTTTCTTGATTCCATGAGGATTGCAGTGCCCTCATACTGAACACATAGAGTGTTCTCATATCTCTTTGGCAGTCCTGAGATGACATATCGAATGAAAAGCGTCATCAGGAAGAGACATGGAAATAAGAGACCTCGCCTTTGTATCAATGCTGACTAGGCGTTTGTCTTCATCTGTCCAATTTGGGACAGGCTTCTCCATTTCCCTTGGAGGAATAGCAGGTTCAGTGTTAGTGGCAGGAACACTGAGTACTGTCTGAGTAGGGACATATGGCCCAGTTTCCTATAAGTATGGAATCTGAGGATCAGCACTAGAAAGGAAGAGTTCCATTCTAGTTTTCCATAGTGAAAAGTTGTCCTTGTTAAACCTAGGTGGTTTACCAAAAGAGCAAGTATCAAAGTAGTTATCTTTGTTAGGTTGAAGAGCCATAAGGAGTGATAAATGGATCACAAGAATATTCTAGAGAGAGAAAAAGCTTGAATCTGCTCTGATACCACTTGTTGATCCTGAAAGGTGACCTTCAAATAACAAGAGACAACTAGATGGGATTATAGAAGGGGGGTTGGATATAATCACACACTTATGTCACTTTTAAATTCACTTTGTATTAACAATAGAATTTACAGATTATTTGCGGAAGATAGAAAAGGATAAACCTGTTCTAAAACATTTGAAGTTACAATTCTTTCACTATGCACTAGTGAGAAGGTGTTTGAGAAAAGATAAGAACTTAGAGGTGTTGGGTTTTTCTGTGATCCCCGAATCAAACTGATACGAAGAACACTAAATATGCGGAAACGATTTTGGATAAAAACCCGAAAACCACGATCGTTCGTTCTAATCTATTTAAACGTTAATCTAAGAGGAATTTTACCTGGAAAGCTTGAGTTATAATCCACCGGTGATCGACCACACGAACGTTCCTCTAGCAAAACACAAAAACCTGAGCTGACCGGAAAACCGAACTGGTTTTGGATTTGGGGCGGCGCCGAATTGAGAGAGAGAGAGGAGGGATTTTTGGTAGAAACTGATTAGTGAATATCAAATTGAATTAATTAATTCTAAAGCCTATAAGGCTTTATTTATAAAGCTTTAAAAAAACAGTGTTTGTATCTAATCCGGTTTCCATAATTATCTGATTTCTTTCTTTTTCCCAAAGAAAGAATCCTCTAGATAATTATCTTTAATTAACTAGTTATTCTAATATATATTTATTTTCCTAATAAATATATAATTATCTAATTAATTAATAACCCTCAACTTTGGGATTTCTGACTGAAATTACCCACCTGATTTATAATTAACTATTATAAATCCAATCTCTTCATTTCTGAGTTTTATTTAACTTGTTCGTTTTATAGGTCCTCACAGGTGTGACCCTCAAGTGTCTTGTAACATTGGATGTGTAATCACTGGTTTGTCAACTCTGCACATAATTACTAACAGACTCCCACTTGTGCAAGTTGGCAATACCGTCTTGATCACACTGACGTAAGGAGGCCCCTAGACAGGCACTTAGGCTAACCAGGTTACAAGAACTCTTATACCCAGATAGGTGATTTAAACTTTTCCATAAGGAAATAACATTTACAAATCAACTGTTCATAAATTGGGTATATCTTGCTTTTCCCTTTGCAACACGATATTTCATCTATGAGTATGAGCCTGGATTAAGTCAACTCTAAATACTCATGATTCTGTTTCTCGACTATCCGACCTATACTGATAGGTAAACGACAAAGAAGTAATCAGTTCGTTTGGGCATGGCCATGCACTTCATCAGTATATTCAGTCAGTCAAGGGGCCCAGAAATATCTCTATTCGGAGAAGAGGTGCAAATCCCATCTTGCATATCTGCATTTAACACCACGGCTTCCGCTGAATCTAGTTACGCCCTTTATAGCCACCCTGTTACGGCGTAGCGGTTGAACGCACTAAGTATCCAGTAGTCCTCATGATATCAAACCAGATACCTCAGGTGATGGGGACAACCACTGTGAGATTCTACTTATGACAAAATCCAAGAAGTAGTCTCAACCACGGATCACGTCCAATATTCGCTACTCTATCGAATATCCGTGCAGTTTTCGGTCTACAACGCTTGTAGCTGTTATTCAACCTACTGATAACTGCCCAAAAACTCACAATGACTTTAACACCCTATTGGGTTCCCACCACAATAAGTTGTCACGGACAATTATCGAATGAAAGACTGGGAACTAGTCTCATTCCTGGATTACAAAACATGCAAAATATAAAAGCGAATTTAAGAGACTAATTTTTGTATAGTCCATATCACACTCTGTAATAATACTAAAATTAATAGCATCTCTTAATTATCTTTTACTGTGTCTACTCAACGTTTGTTAAATACCGGTCTAAATGAAGTATCACCCAACTTCAGTTTAAACCCTTTGATTAATGTTTACCAGTTTAATCAAAGTTATAACCAAAAAATATTACAAGTTTAACACCTACTGATATTTTATACTTGTTTCAGCTAATTTTGTTTTTGCAAACACTATAAAACAAAATTAGACTTTACTTTACCATATTTCTCTGAACTTGGAGATCTGGACTAACTCTGAGTTCACTGAATATGTAAAGTTAAATTGCAACTTTCCTTAGTTGCAGTGTAGATGATTGTTTTCTATCTAAAAACAGATTTCTATTTACCACACTGGTAAATTTCTAGAAATTTTAAAAGTTGATTAATATTTTTATTAATTTCTCCAACACAATTATTGATTATCTATACTATATATAAAAGCAAATAACTCAATATGACAGTTACTTTTGTTCAACATTTCATTTTACACATTTACACTTTATACCCCCATAGTTAGTTATTAAATCTTATTTTAGTCATTTACTTTTTCATTTTCTATTTTAAACCCTTATCATATAATCTAACTAATCATATATTATGAACTAAAATTTATATTAAAATTACGTTTTTTTAACAAATTATACCATCATAATCGTCTCGTCAATACCTTCGAAATAAGCCCAATATTGAATAAAGTTATATTATATATTCTATTATATAAAGATAATACTTTTATTTCAATTTTCGAAATTGACTATTCAATAAACCATTAGAAGGTTAATTGATTGAACACATATGATTAAATTGATGTTTACAATGATGTATATAAAAATCGGGCAATTGATACATACTTCGCGCTGCAACGCGCGCAGGTACGTTTCTAGTTATTTTATACTGTTTCAAAGATATGAAACTATATCTTATCTCCTTTTAAAAGGTAGATCTTAGATCTCATGAATTTATATCCTACATGGATTATAATTCCGAAATCTATCTAACCAATAATTAGCATATTTATCTTTTATTCTTTATCACAAATCTGGATATAGAATGAATTGGGTTCCCACTGACTTTTATGAAAACTAACTATTACTCAAAATTAACTATTGACTTAGTCAAAAATTTGGCTACTTAGTCAATTCTATTTTAAGTAATCAGAATTTTAGCGTTTATATAAAACTTAACTGGATCTTTTAATCCTGATTCCAAAAACTTTGGAATTATTTCCTAGTTTTATACATGAACTGATATTATCAACGATATGTAAGATAATATCTTAAATTCTCTAATACACATGAGTGATTATCCTTAGATCGTAAAATACTTTTATAATATTTTACTCATTTTATTCAAAAACACATTCCTATAAATATAGTACTTCGTGTGTGTTTTTTTAATAGTTTTCATTAAGGTGGTATAGTAATCATCATTATCTAAGATCTAAACTTGAATTAAGTCAAAACCTGACTTTATTCATAATAAGCACAACAGACATTTTAAGACGATAAATTTCAAAACCTTAAAACTTAAGAACCATTCAATTTAAAAAATTCCCAAAATAATGTAACCATAAGTACTAAGTAACTGCATAAGTTCTTTAAAATGAAAAACTAAAAATGAAATGTCTTGATAATCTTGATCAACTTTGTGCTTTAGATCCTCGCAATCTCGGGCATTCACTTCTGACCACCTGCAATAAGTTTGCACTAGGCATCAGTATACTTGTACATCATACAAGTAGAAAGTGACAAACTGAGCAATCATAAATTTCTGAGGTTTACATACCTGCTTCATGACGCTTCGGGCAGTTTTGCCTCCAGTGACCGACTTCATTGCATGTGAAGCAACGATTTTCGGTTCTTGCTTTATTAGGCTTAACCTTCTTGCCCTTGCCCTTGCCCTTGATGTTTTCACGAACTTTGGGTGCACTCTAGGTGGCCTGAACTGGACCCTTTCCTTTGCCGGTGCCTCCATGCCCATGCTTCTTCTTTAATCCTCCGTCTCTCACCATCAGTTCATCCTTGGTTTTGTTCTTGGCCCCCATATTCAACTCAGCAGTCTTAAGCATGGAGTGCAATTCGGCTATTGTTTTCTCCATGTTGTTCATGTTTTAGTTGATTACAAAAGGCTTGTAATCTTCTGACAGTGAGTTGAGTATAGTATCCGTTGCTAGCTGCAACGGAACTGGGTGACCGAGTCCCTCCAGGTGATCCATGTGCCGTTTCATCTTCATAACATGGTCACTTACTGAGGTCCCCTTGATCATCTTGTACTCGTTAAAAGCCTTCGTGGCATCGTAACGTTCTGTGCGAGCTTGCGTTTGGAACATGTCCCTCAACTGGCGGATCATGTCATAAGCATTTGTGTTTATGAGCCCTGTTTGAAAATTTGGGCTCATAGTTGCAAGCATGAGACAACCGACATCCAGCAAATCATCTGAATGCTTCTTGTGAGCATTTCTGGCAGCAGCCGGGGCATTTGCTGGAGGGGCCTCCCCTAGAGGCTCTTCAAGGACATACCATTTCCTTTTGTGTCTGAGCACAATCATCAGATTGCGCTCCCAGTCAAGGAAATTGGAGCCGGTGAGTTTATCCTTCTCAAGGATGGAGCGGAGGGAAAGATTGTTTGTGTTGGTAACTGTGTTTGCCATCTACACATTTAAAAATTTTGGTTTTTAGCAACTGTGAATAGACTAATTTCCAATAAATATCAATAAACCCTTAAATGATCATTTTATTGGACTAGGATCCTTATTTCATACGTGTTTCGAGTTTTAAATTTATACCGCAAGCGTACGGTGTCGTAGCATACGGGTCGATCACAGGGAGGCAACGGAGTAAGCATAGATTTACCCACGGCGTTAGCTAGTTGCGCGAAATCATTTTTCAAGGATTGAATTAACTAAAGAAAATCTAACAAGACTAGTTAATTAACTACACTAAACATAACAAAGGCTAGAAATTAAACAAAGCTAATAAGACAACTAAAACTAAGAAACAAACAAGAGTCGACTAAACAATAAAATGAAAATCAAACAAACGATCTAATTAATACTAATAACATAAACCAACTAAAATACTAATATCTACACTAAATTAGCTAAGATGGTGAAAATCGGTTTAGGCTTTCAAAGTGAGTATTGTCTAAATCAATTGTTACTTTTGTCCCTCTTCCAAGGCAACAAAGTTCTTTCTCAAATGGAAACCGATTATTTCCATATCGATTAACCCAACAAGAAGCATTAAGCAAGACAATTTATCCCCAATTACTCCCAACAACTATTTCCATGATGTAGTGAGAATCATCAATTGGTTAACCTAAGTCAAAATCAAATTTCCATTTAGATCTCAACAATAAATTCAACAATTATCGATTGATAATCATATAACGACCCCTAACTTCCGTTAGTCGGACAATCAAACGACTATTTCACCGAAAACCATTTTTCATGAAACCAACCAATTGATACAAATCAAGTCTTCACCAAAAATCACCTTAACCTATGAACTAAATTAACATAAAGCAAATTAACATGAAATTACTAAAAGTAAACCCAACACTAATTGGGGGAAACAAAATCCTAACCAAAAACATAAATAAACAATAATCATCTATGAAGGAAGCAACTAAAATAAGAACACATAAACCCTAAATCTAATAAAATAAGAAACATGAAATTGATGGAAGAATCAAGATCTAAAGCTAATTAATTGCATAAAATAAAAGCTTAATATTAAAGACCCAATAATCTAAGCTATAAAAACAAAATAAGGAAATAAAATAAATATAAATTGAATAAGAAGATACAAAATACCCCCAATGGATTGATCCTTGCTCAAGATGAACTCCAATCATTTCCATGGATGCCTTGTAGCTTAAAAATCCCAAAAAGAAAACTAACTTAATCCTAATTAGAGGAAACCCTAAATTAAAACTACACAAATGGCTTCCTCCCTAAAAAATGAGGGGAACAAAAAGTTTATATACTCAAGGCCCAAAGGCTAAAAGGCCAAAAAGCCCAATAAAAAGAAAAGATATTTGAGGCCCAATTTCCAACTTTCAATCTTCATTCTTCATTCTTCATTCTTCATTCTTCATCTTTTCCGCACATCGCTTGCACCTTTCCTTCCGCTTCTTCTCGAATCCACGCACACCTACACATTGGAAATAAAACTCGCCAAAAACACGGAAATACTTGCCAAAAGCATGAATAAACCGACAACAAAGTAATAAGCATCGAAAAAGAAAAACTATACAAAAAGTAATAAAAATGCATGAGACACTTTTGAATGGAAACGAAAATAATGCAAAATAAACTATAAAAATAAAATAAAAACGTGCAAAACAATACGCCCTGATGTGCGAAATGTTCTTGCTCCACCAGGCCCACGTATTATTTCGGTAGGTAAGGACTTTTACCAATCACATCTAACTGACATGACTCCTAGATCTTTTCGGGACAACGACAATTACTCGTACATGTTTCAGTCCCTCTAAGTGCTTTTTGGCCCGGTACCACTCGGTGAATCTAAACAGAACCAAAACAGATCTCACCATTTCGGGACTTGGACACTTTACTCTGGCCGGTACCACCCGGAGATAATTCGCAGAGTCTTGTTAATCCTCTCCAACTTCGGTTTGAACGTGGACGTTTAAGGTGTACTCACTTATAATGCCCACGTACCTTACGCCAGAGGTGTCCCTAGATGGGTTGCACTACTGATCTATGATTTAACGGGGTTTTTAATTAATTTTTGAAAAACCTTTTAATGTCCAGTTATCTTAAAATTGTAATTTTTTGAAAACTGATTGTTTAAACAAAAATTGATGTTTAAACTAACTGTTTCAAACATACACTGTTTTAAAACTAACTGTTTTAAAAGGCTCTTGCTAATTAAACTAACTGTTTTAAAAGCATACTTGCTAATCAAAACTAGCTGTTTTGATAGCATGCTAGTTGACCAAAACTAACTGTTTGTCAACTTGCCTTTAAACAATCTATTTTACAATTTTATTGGTTTTAAATAAAATCTACCGTTTTAAAAGGTTTCGAAAAACAGGCAATTTTAATTATAAAACCTATATAATCTCGTGATTTAATCTAGTTAAAAACAAAACTCTCTCTTATTTGAAAACATATACTATCACGAAACCAAAACCAACCACGTAGTTAATAATTATAAGCACACAAATAATTATAGCAACCACGTAGTTTAAAACTTAACTAATTATAGGTTTGCCAACTTTTATTCCTAAGGACCAATAATGACCTATTTTTTTAAAGGATTTCTAACACCTCGTCTAGCTCCCACTGGCTCCGGCATCTTTGTTAGGACTCCAGAAAAGAAAAATTGGGTTTTTCTTGCATAGCTCCCACTGGCCTTCGGCATTCTCGATGGAACTCCAAAAGAAAAGTAAAACATCTATTCTATGGTCATTATTACAAAAAGAGGGGTTGTAATTGGCACGCAGGCCTCCCCATATTTAACTCAAAAAGGTCTAAGTTGGCAAACTCTATAATAGACATATACGCAAACATGTATATTTACTCAAGCAACCACACATTTATATATATTAGACAATATAATAAAGCGATAAATAACCTTAGATCCGTTAAAATTATTTCATGATGTTAAACGCAAAACCAGGTTATAACAGATTCGTAAAATTTACTGTTTTATAAACCGACAAATATTTTGAAAAAGATTTTTCTTTTAAAAGGATTTATAAACAATAAAATTATTTTATTAAGCCAAAATCTATTTCATGAAAAATTTGTCTTTCATAAAAAACCAGTATCAAAACGGGTCCTCCAAACAAAACGGTCAGTGGAAAAACGTTAGACCGTAAACTGTGTTGCGGTTTGACCAACTGATCAGAACGATGACACTAACGAGACAAGTCAAACGTTTGGTTTGATAATTATTCCCTTTAAAATCAATTCTATAAGAAAAATTTAATCATATAAAATTGTTTTATAAAACAACAAGGATAAGAGTTAAAAACAACAAATAAAACATTTTGTACCTTGAGCTAAAACCAAAACTGGGCTTTGGACTCACAAAGAAAAACTGACCCAAAAACATGACCTCGGCCCATTACCAAACTGGTGAGTTTGGGCCCGTAAACGTTTGTGTCGATAGTTACCAATTTTACGAGATAATCCTCTATCACTGGTTATCGATAAACTTGACTGACGAGCAACTATTAACGAGGCCATTATCACCGGTGATGACGGTAACGTGCAAACGCCACCACCACCATTGTCACAAACATAACTAATCGCGACCACCCTTCACCGATTTGTGATTTCGCAACCGGAGAGGATCGGTTGCCGCCTTCATTGCCGCCACCACCATGCTGGTGGTCCGACTTGGCGATCGCAAAATCGCCGCTGCCACCATCGAAATCTCACGACGACGGTAGCCCACAGCCACCATCGCCGCTCGGCGATCAACAACAGAAACAATACCACCATCGCCGACGATCACCACCAATCTGGTGACGATGCGGTCGGTAAACCAAGACAGCACCATCGCCGCCGATCACCACCGATCTGGTGGCGATCCTTATGTGGCCGTCGATTCAATCAAAAACGACATCATCATCACCGCCGATCACCAACGTTCTGGTGGCGATCCTTGTGCGGCTGTCGCGGTTTGACCGATCGAAACAACATCATCTATTCCCGCCGATCGCCACCAATCTGGTGGCGTGGCGGTCGATTGTGACAGAGCCGATGCCGCATCCACCGTTTGTGGTGCGGCCGGCGATCGATGCCACTACCTTGGCCGTAATCGGCCTCGGTGGTCTGCTTCGGCCGTATCCGTCGCCACCACCACTCACGGTGGTGTGTATCGTGGTTGTTTCGTGAAGTGTCAGTCGGCGGCCGTGGTTATCAATAGACACCGCTACCACCACGCTGGTGGTTGCGATTTGTGGCCACCACTATTCACCGCCACCACCGAAGATGGTGGTTCGGCCTTGTGGTTCTCGACAACAGCCGACGCCGCCACCACTTGTTGTGGTGCGGCCGGCGTGTGTTTGTTGTGGGCAATCGGCGATTGGCCTGGCGGTCCGGTCGGCCAACTGCCGCCGTTCCACCGCCAATCGTCGGTGTGTTCGACGAAATAGGTTTTCAACTCATTATATCCTTAAAGGATTTTAAAATTGATAAAAATAAGATTTTTATGCAAACTGGTAAAAATTAAATTTTACACAAAACAATTATCAAAGAAACAATTTTAACGGATTCTTAATAGTTAAAAATAAATTAAAACGAAAAAATTGTGGCTCTGATACCGCTGTTGGGTTTTTCTGTGATCCCTGAATCAAACTGATACGAAGAACACTAAATATGCGGAAGCGATTTTGGATAAAAACCCGAAAACCACGATCATTCGTTCTAATCTATTTAAACGTTAATCTAACCTGGAAAGCTTGAGTTATAATCCACCGGTGATCGACCACACGAACGTTCCTCTAGCAGAACACAAAAACCCGAGCTGACCGGAAAACCGAACTGGTTTTGGATTTGGGGCGGCGCCGAATTGAGAGAGAGAGAGGGGAGGAGGGATTTTTGGTGGAAACTGATTAGTGAATATCAAATTGAATTAATTAATTCTAAAGCTCTAAAAGGCAGTGTTTGTATTTAATCCAGTTTCCATAATTATCTGATTTCTTTCTTTTTCCAAAGAAAGAATCTTCTAGATAATTATCTTTAATTAACTAGTTATTCTAATATATATTCATTTTCCTAATAAATATATAATTATCTAATTAATTAATAACCCTAAAACTTTGGGATTTCTGACTGAAATTACCCACCTGATTTATAATTAACTATTATAAACCCAATCTCTTCATTTCTGGGTTTTATTTAACTTGTTCGTTTTATAGGTCCTCACAGGTGTGAACCTCAAGTGTCTTGTAACATTGGATGTGTAATCACTGGTTTGTCAACTTCTGCACATAATTACTAACAAGAGGGATAAAAGAAAGAAATGATTGAGGTATACGATTGAAGAAGAAGAAGTATGGAGAACATCTTCTTCACGTCAATTTATACATCATGCATTAAATGCATGGCAGACCTACTATGTGTACATATTGCAATCTTAGTGGTCCTAGTGTACTATTTAGTATAAACAAATACTTTTGCATGTTGTGCAAAAAGGTGATTATAATAAACAGTTTCCTTACGGGCTGATAAGTACGGAGAGAACAGTAAAGTGACTGTCTTTTGTACTATGGGTCAGAAAGGCGTGTAATCCTTTTGTGCATAAGATAAAAGACATTCTTCAATCTTCATGATCAGGATATAGATCAGTGAGGAAAGCCCTGATACTAATGATGATCAGAGGTCACTGTATCCTGATGCTCTTCAGGAGGTCATACATGTTGTGAGCAGCTTGCTATTACTGAATTCCATCTTCAAATCACGAGCATTGTTGTTCCTGTCATCAGCTAATTCTTCGACGTCGCTGATGGGGCTTTGGGTATGACTTGATGTATTCAGGAGGTCTTCGCTTCTGATCAGTCTCAGTAGTTTCCAGAACAGACTCTGTTAACTCCTGATCCTGATCCTGATACTTATAAAATAGTTTAAAGTGTAAATAACAAGGAATAATACTGAACAGACTTAGTGATAATTCCTCAAGCTGTAATAGAAGCAAAGATCCTATTCACTAAGTAAAGTTTACAGGATCATTATCATTTCATCAGGTCTTAGGAGAGCTGGATCAACAAAAACCAAAAATAACATTTATGTTGAACAACCTGTTGATGCGTTTGGTATTGTATCGTATGCAAGTATACTTGTACAAACACCCAATCAAACATGTGAGCATGAATAGACAATAGAGTTTCATCGTAAACATAAATTTTTTAATACAATTTCAAACACATAATCGTTTTATTCATAAAACTTAATTACTGCCTAATAAAATATCAATGAAAACAAAATCTTGATTATACTAACTAACTATGTTTAATGAGGATAAGAATCATATATTATCCATATCCATCGATGGTGTTGAATATATATATATATATATACTAGGTACGTCTTAGGGCCGTGCTAAGCACGACCTATGACGGGTTGCTAGGTTGTTTGAAAAAACCAACACAAAATAGAACAAAAAAAATTTACCGAGCAATCGAGGAATGTGGTGAGCCGGTGTGGTCTTGTACATCTGTCCGTCATGCTGATTGGTGAGATCTAGTCCAACGATTTAGCTGAAAGAACAAGCGAGTTTATGTCAAACAACCTGCAATGTAAATCCAAGTACAAAAACATATCATTTCATTTCAAGATTTGTATAACATCAACTAAAATTTTGCGTAAAGTTACTTTCATAGAGACTATTAAAGCATTATATATAGGCATGTGATAATGCCTATCATGTGAGAGGTGTCATTTTTGGTGAGAAGTGTGAAAAGTACTTTTATACCGATAATCACTTTTAATCAAATATCATTCCATGAATTGCGGCTTAAAGGGATAATGTTCTTCCATTTATCATCGAACAGTTGATAATCATATTTAACATTTCTCACAAGAACTCAACCTTATATATATAGCAGCCTCATAACTTAATATCCTAGTTTCCACTGTCAAGAAAATTTCCCCTCAGTGTGTGTTGGATGTAAACACTTACCAGGTAAGAGTCTTTTCCCTCACTTACCGGGTAAGCTGCTCGATCCTTGTTATTACTATTATCGGGTATGATTCTCGGTAGTTTCCATGCTTAATAGAGAAGAACCGTAAGGAAGATGAAATTGGTAAGTGCTTACCCGAATAAGTATTCACTAAACATCCCCTAAATGAGCGGCTAACCTTTTTATTTGTTGTTAAGGTTTTGTGGCCCATAGGCCAGGAAGAAAGAACCAGTTCATCTTAAAGAAATATTCAGAAAAATTCACAAAGTAAACCCAACATGGAAAAAAAATGGCTAACCTGATTTGTGACGAGGAGCATGACCAACATGGCAACATCATAATGGTAGATTGCTAGCAATTTTGTTTCTCTATACAGCTACATGAGCGAATGTTCTTGAATTAGATAAGAATCAATTTTCAATTTAATAACTCTGGGTTTGAGGTTTGTTTATCAAACTTATGATAGAGAACTGTTATACATTTGAGCTTAAAAATCTTTCATTACATCAAAAACATGTTAGTTCTTGTGTGCTAAACACAAGTGAACACTTCACAAATGAAATATCACATCATATCATGAAGAAAAAGTTGTAAAATGAACATCCAATCCCTTAAGACAATAATAAGTTATAATGATGATGGATAAATCAAATTATCATACTTCATGACATGTCGTATATACTTGCTCATGTTCTTAATTCCCTGGGTTTCAAAATCCTTTAACCCAATGCCACCAATTAACTTTTTCCTTCGGTTCTGCAAGCATTCTAATTAACACATTTAAACATGCAAGAGGTTACAGAGTTTACAATGCTTACCAACAATCCATTTTCATGACTAAATATGTTACACGATTAGGTAAATGGAGGTGAATCTCGTGCCGCTAAATGTTTACCCTGTAAGAATTTGGTAAGCGACCCCTTAATTCTACATACTGAATTTCAGTTTTGAAGGAGTTAATTCTACTTACTTTCTACTGAAAGTCTGGACCAGAAAGATTGTGTAAATATGATCTTCAGTGCACACAGATAATATGATTTACAGGATCATATGTAAAATATTGAACCTCATAAGAAACCCAACTTTACTTGACGATGATTGAAAGTGGATGCATAAATAGGCAAGTCATAGCAAAAGGATGACATATATTATATATATATATATATATCAACTATCTATATTACACTTTTTACTGCGAGTTATTTTCGTGAAGGACAAAGAATATGAAATTCGATAATGCATATTTTCCTTCCCATCTGCTTTTCGTTGCACTTTAGAGTTGTTACTTCTCTGTCTTGTTTAAAGGAATGGATAACAACAACCACCATAAGCCTATAGTTGGAAACAGTAGTAAGAAATTTAAAGTGAACACACAAAAGTTTAAATTACTAAATTTCTAACATGCGCTCAATGGAGAACAAAGAAAAAACAAAGCAGATGAGATTCTTTTTACAATTAAATCAACTACTGTTGGCTTAAAAATTCAAAAGGAATTTCTAAAAACTTCAAGATTAACTTTTTATACTACCTCCATCACAAGTTAAATTTCATCTATTGTTTATAGGTAAGATGAATTAATTTTAACCATAAAACCAATTCAAAAAGATCGTTAAAATACAAAGAAAAACTTAAGTAAAGTTAAGTTCTAATAAAGTAATAGAAGAACAATGGTCATGAACTGGCCCAATAAAGATTCTTCATTAGCCTTGATTTAATGTATTATTCAATCAACAAAGTATTGGATTCAAAAATCCATTTAAAAAAACAAGAGTTTAAACAACTTTTTGATGTTTATATGGTGAGCTCTATGAAATATATACACATTGCCACAGTTGTGCAATAAAAAGCCAGACAAGTGTTGTATAACTGAGAAATTTTCATCATTAACAAAAATGAGATCAACATTTTATTGAGATATTGGTTTTACATAAAAATCAAAATCAAACAAACCCAGAAAATAAATTCCTCTGAAAAATAGGGCCAATTCAGAAAGTTGCAGCAAACTGAGTTCTACCCAAAAAATAAATTCCTCTGAGTTCTACCCACGGTATTCGATGTTACCCAAATTCAAACCACAAAATATCATGTTACTATGTATATATTTATACCTTGGTGAGCTTGCAGCCGCCATAAGAGGCAAGTTCGGCATGCATCTCCACCGTCATTATATCAGTAGGTTGCCGAACTTGGCCACCGGAGTTCCACATCTCTTTTCAGTATTTCCATAGCCTTTGCCCACTTGCTGGAATTTTGCATCTGGTGACGGACCACCAACACAGCCGCCACAGACACCAGCGGCGCCGATATCAATTTTTTTGGGGAAGAAGAAGATCAAACAATTGAGGGAAAAAGACATCACGGTGGTCTCTCGGTGGGGAAGAAGAATACCACGTGGGGGTTGCTAAGAAGGAGGGATGTGTGTCATTAGATGAGAATGCCATGTGGGAGAAAAACAGTCATTGGATTTATTCAGGGATTAAAATGGACGGCCAAGATGTACATGCGAGTGGGGAGAAGGTAGAAGACACGAGGTTGAGAGTGGGGAAAAGACTTGAAGACGCGCCCCATCGTGAAGGGATACGCGCCCTCCAAAAGCCCAACCCTTCTTTATATAGTAATGATATATTAGCAAAGAAAGAATAAAAACACCAATTTATTACATTCATATTATTAAAAACATATTTTTCTAATAGCAAAGCCGAACTTTATTATTAAAACTAAATACAAATACACTGGAAACCAGCTAACAACGAAAAAGCTACAACACATCGCAGAAAAAGGGAACATATCGAAACCAAACTAACAAGAAAAACCATATTTTCAGCCCAGATAGTTTACTAGAGATAAACCTTTTGAGCCATCACCTCGGTTGTGCTGCAAATGAACCAGAAACAAAAGCTACTGGCGATGAGCCGGACAACTTCCATGACTGTAACTCACAAAACTGTGATCACTCTATTGGTCCCAATAGCCACTCGATCCAATTCACCTGCTCATTTGTGCTTCTATTTTTCACCCATTCATATACGATCCTTTGGAATTCGAAGAACAAATCTATGATATTAGTCTTATCTCCCTTAAAAGCTATCTTATTTCTCTATGCCAAATAAGATATATGAACGCCCACTGCACTCCTAACTACCTTGACATACCTTTTGACTAATAGGTCAGTTGCCAGTCCTCTTCCAAAAGGTCTTATATAGTTGCGATATCGTCCAAGTTCCTCTTTCACTATCTTCCTACCAAAGACCAATATCTTTTAACTCCGACACATCCTTTAACTAAGTGCATGATCTAAGTTCTCAACCGTTGCCACACATTTGAACAAAGGGTCAAATACGACCCAACCCTTCACGTGAAGATATTCACCTTTTTAGGAATGATTGAAGACCAAATCATTTCCATTCGTTTCCCCCTAAATTAACCTTTGCCTCTTCGAGTAAGGCCTGCCAAAATTTGACGTTAAATTCCTTCAAAGCATATAAATTCCACTATATCTTGTCTTTTTTCCCTTTGAATCGAACATCGATCTTGCAACCTCCCAAGTAAACCTTCCAATTCTCCACATTCTCTACCGATAGATTCTCTTCTCCAATTCCATTTCCAAATCCATATTTTTCCCCAACTACATTCCTCTATCCGCAACTAAAAT
Organism: Centaurea solstitialis; assembly: GCA_030169165.1. NCBI lineage: Eukaryota > Viridiplantae > Streptophyta > Magnoliopsida > Asterales > Asteraceae > Centaurea > Centaurea solstitialis. The sequence goes on along the minus strand of CM058041.1, from coordinate 39,010,194 downwards.
ATGATTGTTTTCACGTTATTTGTTTAATGGAAAATTCCATGGTGGATAATCAGATGGAAGGAAGATGACTCGAAAAAGTCTTAGGAAGAAGAAAACTGTCACTTTTGAAGTAACGAGACAGTGGTAGTAAATTATTGACGTCCAAAGCATTTTACAAAGAGGTTGTCATTATGCAATTACACTTAATGAAATTGTATTTAGAAATGAAAAAAGAGGTATATTATTTTGTGTATGTGTAAATAATATATTTTCAAGTCATCCGTCCCCCTTATATACCCGTATGTGCCCTTATCCTTTGGTCCCAGCCTAAAATCTCCATTTCGTTGGTTAGTGAGAGTTTGAACACGTCCTATCCTAAGTCCTAACTTATTCTAAAGCACTTTCCCATGGAATTTGAAGTGTCAACATCCTGTGTTTTTTTTGGTCATCACTGCTACTATGACGTCATCACGTCGTCGCAAATGCTTGTTGTTGTCACCTAGGCTAATAGTTATCGTTACTACTTTGTAACTTCAATAACTTAATTTGATAACCGATAGGTCATATATTGTCATATAAGTGATGAAGCAAGAAATTTAATTCCAAATGTTGTCCATCATAGTCAGGATCAACAAACCTACTATGGTTAGGTGATAACGTCACTTTTTGACGTTTTTCTATGGCCACATTTCCCGTAGTTTATGCCTTTTCCAAGTAAATGAAAGCGTGATTTAACAATTTCATCTCAGTAATTGAGAATCAGTTCAGACGTCATAAATGATCGGAAACTACGTGCGTAAGTGATCTAAAACCATCAAGAACAGAGTTGTAACACCCGCTAAAGCGGAATCGCGAGGTGCGACAGCTAAGATTTCAATGCGATAGGAGATAAATAACATCATTCATTCACACCAAAATATTCAAAGTTTAAAATTTAAAATGTATTACAACCAACGGAATTTTGAAATTACATACATAACAAAATAAATAATGTCTTGAATGATGCCAACAAACGCGCAAACTAAGCTTTTTCGTAAACCTTCTGATTTCCTGAAAAGCATGTTAAAACAAGCGTCAACTACGAGAGTTGGTGAGTTCACAGGTTTTCATATGCACAAAAAGTTTTACATGCAGACTTTTATCGTATAAAACTTTTGACATCAACCATGTCTAAAATACCATTTATGCATAAGATATGTAAGATTGAGCCACTACAAACCGTTTCACCCCAACGATATATCTCAGAGGCGGTTGCGAACCACATAAGATATAACGCTCTAATTGAATTACCTCAGTGGTGGAACTTAATCCACATGTGTAGAACGTTTCCCAACGAGTACCTCAGCGGTAGAATCTATCCACATGTGTAGTCGTTAATTCTGAAATAGTGCACCCTCTACTCGCCAGTCAGTAGGGTGGGTCTCTTTACCAAATAGCGTTATCCACTAAGTCATAGGTTCCTAACGAGTTAATGGTAGTGTATATTATAAGGGGAATTTTACTCAATACATATCATCATAATGCATAATCACTTGCTTGAAAGCAACGTTTATATCACATTTTCCATAACTTTTGCTAGAAAGCATATTTCATAATATTTCATCAACAACACACTTTTCACCCCAAATACGTAAAAACGGTAAAAGAGGGGCCGTGAATACTCACCTTGAGTAGCTTAGCGATTAACGCGAAAATCCGAATTCCTAGTCCCGAGTCTACGAATGTCCTAGATAATCCATAGGTAACATAAGTCCCAAAGTATCGGTTCAAAACCCTAATTAACTCCAATTCTGACATTCTTATATATAATGCCAATATTTAGTTTAGGTAGCCAACCATAGTCTAAAAATAATTTTAATATAAGTTTTATAACACTTTAGTGGATGTAAGATCTTGTAACTAGAAGTTTAACCTTTTTGAAAATTTCCAGATGCTGTCAGTTTTGTGAGTATGGCAAAAGGTCACTTTTTAGCTATGCTTCAAAAAGGTTTAAGTTCCAAAATTTTTATCTACTGAAGTTGGTGATGTGAGCAACATTTCCACCAAATTTCATAATTTTTAGAGGTGTTTAGCATATTTTAAAAATTCTTGTAAAATCAGTGTGCATAAAACATTTTTGGAAATACAAGTCAGTGATGTTTGTACCATAGAGAATTCATTTCTACACCAATATTCAAATTTCAAAAGGGATATTCAAGATAAAACAAATATCTAACTAATGAAACAAGTTTCACACGATTTTGATGATTTTTGAATAAGATATGACCTCTTAAATCCATGCATGTGAATCTGCCATCCTTGGACAGATTGCACCACGAATTTCTTTTCATTGGTTGGGCACTCAAAAATCCACCAAATCATGTGATATCAGATTCTTTGGAAAGCTAACTCACTGAACTTGAACTTAGAATCAAGAATCAAGAATCATGCATTTTAGTTAAGTTATCATGGAGATATGCATGCACGAAGTTGATATAAAATTCTGACCAGAAGCTGTTGAACACTAAAAAGTTTTGACATGGTTAAGGGTTCAAAACTTGGAATTTTTGAATGATTCCAGTGGGGTTTGGACCCTAACACATAAAATATTGAACCATAAAAATTTTAGAGAAAAATGAGTCCAAAAACACCCTTTTTGGGTCGTCCAAACACCATGCAACAATCTGTCAGCTTCATTCCAGAATCAAAACTCAACATTTCACCAAGAACACTTGTAATCTTTGAAAATTTGGGGGTTTATTTGATGATAAACTAAAATCCCTAACTTATATCAAATAAGTAGAAGAAATAAACTTGAATATCATCAAAACACATGCATGAAATAACAATAAATTCCAGCTCCTTAGGAGCATCAAGAATACCCAAAAATGTAAGATTTTCACCCCAAACTTGTGTTTTTAAGGAGAAGTCATAGAATTTCACCTTCTTTGAATGTTCTTACACATTTCTAAGGTTCATTCTCGTCCTCAAACATCAAGAACAACATTCAACCATCAAGGAGGGTTTAAACCTCTAAAAGAGTAAGAAAAAGCTCCAAAATGGGCTAAAATCGAAGCTTTACATACACATTCTAACCTTACCTTGAAGAAACAACTACAAGAGCTTTTAAATCCTTGCTTGAACTTCTTAAAAACTCAGATTTTTAATGGTATGAGGCTGATTTCTTGAAGAGTTTTAGAGAGAGAGAAAAGAGAGAATAGAGAGAGAATGAATTTTGAAAAAAAAAGAATGATGAATGAATTGGAAAATGGGTAAAATGATTGTGTATATGGGAAGGAGAGAGAGGTGATAGGGGGAGGGGGTGGTGGCCGGCCATGGTGGGGCCCACCCACCTCTTTTCTTTTTTTTTTGTTAAAAAAAATTGGAGCTCAATACAGTTAAAATCGAACGCAGTGTCGGTTCGCGATAATTTTCGACAAAACCGACTTTTCGAGCATGAAATTAGGTTATTTAGAACAGTTTATTTTTATTCCTACTAAATCATCATATTTTATACAAGTTGGCTTAAAATTTGGCATTATAAGGTTTTCGGGCGACTTTGGGCCGGAACAGGCTTTTTCGGGCAAATTTTCGGGAATTCTAGGTTATCTCCAAAATTACAAATGTGGTCTCTGAATCTTATCATTTGTCATAAAATTGATTTTCTATTAAAAAAAAAATCCCACTTAGGCAATTTGTCTTGGATTTGTTTTTTTAACAACAAACACATCCACCTACTAAACCAATTCTTAAATCTACACTAATGTCCAGAACAAGACACAAACTGACAACCGTAAGAGAAAAGAACAACCATCTAAATCTACACCAAATACCGTTGAACTACAAACTCTTTGCCAAGTCATAGTCTCTCGTCTAAATGAGATAACGAAAACTATATGGATCTTAAACAAAATAAGGGAACCATTCTTACATAATTGGGCTTAACTTTTTACTTTAGCCCAAAAGCCCAAACCCTAACCGACAATATCAAAACATCCATCCGCAAAATGCTAAATTGCGCATGTTATCTTCCCCGGGAAATCAAACAAGAAATTACAAGGTTTTATACGGTTACTGGTTCATTTGCCTTCATCATATATATATATATGAAATCACAGAGTTTTACTTCTTTTTCAGAATTTATTGAAAGAAACACAGATCCAGATCCGAACCACTAGCCTTGACCCAAGATCCAAAAGCTCCAACCTTTCTCCAGACCTCATTTCAGGTAACGCTCTCACTTTCTCTGTCTGTATTACATGGCTATTAACTGCTGATTCATTCATCCATACACTTCAAGGCTGAAATTGTAAATTATTCAGAGAACATCAGTCCAATGTGTATCATAGAGTCAAATGTTGCTTTCAATTGGAACAGTTTTTGGTAGATTTTGTTTTCTTTTCTTTACTGGTACTATGAATTAAGCCTAAAACCAAATGGAACATAGGTTTAGGGTTAATTGCATATATGGAGTGGATAATTATGTTAGATTGTACCATTCACCAGGGATATAGAACTAGAGTGTGTTAAATAGAACAATTTGAATTGGTGAAAGTATCTATCTGTAACACCCTGCCTACCTCGACATAATATTGTGTGTTTTTCCCCCACTGGCTCACGGCTTTGTTTCTGGTTGGGGTCACGCATCCTGATACTACTCCATCCAAGCACGGATAACCACAAAGTTTCAAGAACTTGTCGTGCTTGTGGCCCCAAAAGCGTTGTTGTCTCTGGAGGCCAAGGTTTACTTATGAACCTATCATCTCTTCTGTCTACGCCGATGTGAGATTTGCCTAAGGTGTTACACTATCAACAATATATTGAATTTATAAAGTTATGTGGTACTCTTTGTTCGTAGGCTCCCAAGAAGACAAATATCAAGGTCAAAATTTGATTGGGATCATGTAACTTTTGAATAAATTGGGTGTGTTAAATGGTAGTGCCTTTTAAGTTTTATTGATGTAAAACCAAATATATGTCTAAGAATCTTGAAGTGTTGGATTTTGCAAAATGAGTTCTACAAATCAACTGTAGGTTTTAGTTTGGAATGGAGCTAGTATGTGCTTGCCTACCAAGTTGTTTTGAGTTTATGTTTTAAAATAATAACAAGCATTAAGTTCGTTGGGGACAAACTTTTGCTATACAGGCAGAACACAACTATAACAATGTCAAGGAGAGCAGCAGGTTTATCTCGACGATTGGGTGGTGGAGCTGGCATTCCGTTTATTGGATCATTGCACCCAAAATCACGTCCATCGCCTTTCTTGTCCATTGGGCTCGTACTAGTGGTAAAACTTAACTGTCAACACCTTCCGCTGCATTTTGCCATTGCTCTGTCATATAATGTCTTCTTTGCAATTGCATCAAAAATTATTGATACTCTGATCTTCATCCACGTTAGTGGTTTTGATATTCGGCATAATTTGATTTTACTAAATACACTGGGTTGGATTTATTTTTTTCTGGTGGAACATTTCAGGGAGCTTTTCTGATAATTGGATATCTTTATCGTGGTTCAGGTTAGTATATGTCTGGCAACGTGAACATTCATAAGTCTTGACCGCAGATAAAACTGACACCAGTAGCCTGGATATACATTTAATATTGACTATTAATCTTGTGGATGCTACCACTATGAAATCAATCTTAACAAAATTACGTTTGTGACAGGTGGAAACGGTTTTGATAAAGCTGCTTTAAGTAGGCTTGAAGGTAAACCACTTTATTTGTTTTGCATTACAATTTTGTTGACACTGAAATATTCATTGTTAATCAAAGAATTGCTTTTATTGTGGTTACAGAATTGTTTATAGTATACTATAATCATGTGAATCTTGCGAACTTGGCCTTTAAAATTGATATATATTCTTAGGTTAACGATAGATGATTGGATGTTCTTATTTACAACTAAGGACATTAGTTTCTTCTTGGTGTTATCTTTCCCCAAACTTGTCGTGTCTCTTTCTTTAGTGATGAGGTCCTTCATTCCATCTTCTGCCTCGTTTTCTTTTGTCATGTGGAACCTTACTTTCCTGATCTCCACCGCTCATAGTTCACTGTAAAATAGCACTCTTTTGTTTCTCCTGTGAATTTGGGAACGACGATATATAAATATTGTACATTTGGATCTTAAAATTCATGCTTACTCTTAATCTTTTAAAGATTATTGAATGCCTAATTAAGGTTTTAAAGTAGCTTGTAATTGTGATAACGAAATGTTAGGTTCAAGAAGGGTATCATCTTTGAAATGTAACCACTTATGTTTCTTTATTGTTGTATCCTTAGAAAGTAAAAAGTGAGTACCAATTTTCAGGGACACGTATTCACTGGTCCCTTATTCCTCTTATTGCTTTTAACAGGTATATTCATCTCACTTTTGTCCAATATAGCAATATCTTCTGCAAACATGACTCAATTATAAAGCATCTTCAGTCGTAAAGTTGATGAACTGCATGCTCCTTTGATATGAGAATTTAGATAATATACTTTAAAGATGTTTGTTCAATGTTCCTCATAGTACTTACTCTTACTTACTATTCTCGTGCTTCATTCACCATATGCTAAACTTTTCTGAAATTTTAATGATTCTGAAGTTTTTTTGTGTATAATCCAGCCGGTGGTTCATGCTCATGGGAAATTTTTCAAGCGTTACCATATCTGAAGAAAGCATACGGAGATAGCATGCACAAGGTGCTGCATGTAGGTCCCGACACCTGTGCAGTGGTCTCCCAGCTATTAAAAGAAGAGGATACCGAAGCATGGGGTGTTGAGCCATATGATTTGGATGACACTGATGCCAACTGCAAAAGCCTTGTACGAAAAGGCATTGTTCGGGTAGCTGATATCAAGTTTCCTCTCCCTTATAGATCAAAGTCTTTTTCCCTTGTCATAGTCTCGGATGCGCTGGATTACCTGTCCCCAAAGTACCTCAACAAGACACTTCCAGAATTAGCAAGAGTATCTTCAGACGGGTTTATTATCCTCTCTGGTAAATTCCCAAAATAGATGTTAGTGTTACTTACCTTATTATCATTATTAGGTCTCCGCTTGTTGATACCATTGCGTCTGTTCTCTATTCTGTGGGGCCATCTTAATTTCTTCTCATACAGAGTACTCTCTTCGTCCCATAATAACTGTCCACATTTGTTTAGTTTGTCCCAAAATTAGGGTCCATGTTCAAAAGAAGTGTCTACTTTCTGATTCTATCATCTAATCATAAGATGGAGAAATTCACTACTCCCTCTGTTATTGTTAGAAGTACAATTATCATTTAGTTAATTAAAAAGTGTAATAATTATATATTGATAGAACTTGTGTCTTTGTCATTATGAACATTTATTTTGGGACGTAGGGAGTGAATGGGACTCACAATCACATTTTCACTTTGTGTGTACTTGTTCTAATTTTTTTTGGAAGGGTATCCTAGGCTATGCCTAGAGCCCTAGACTAATCCCGACAATTTATGACTCTAAGACAAGAGCCCCTGATAAACTCAGTGGCCACAATTGTTGCGTACACCACATCCCCAGGGCCTCTACCAGTACGCCACAACCCTTGTGGTTACTTGTATTATCTTAATGGGCATTGAGGTTCTTAATGTCGTTTTTGTATACAGGCTATCCTGGGCAGCGGACAGTTAAAGTTGCAGAGATGTCCAAGTTTGGTCGCCCTGTAAGTCCTCTTCCCGGAGTTCTCGTTTATTTCCAAATCACTTACAACTGTTTCAATCTAGATTTCAATACATGATGGAAAAATTAATCAAGTACGTAAAAGAATTAAAAAACTTAGTAATTGTTAGAAATTTGGTGATAGTTAAATATTCTTTTTGTGAGAATATGTATTTAGATTATTTTGTACAGGACCCATTAACAAGAAATGAGAGCTTTTGATGCAAGTCTAGCCAACGTGAAACTCCAACCATTTATATAATTTTCTTTTATTCATCCTTCTCCTTTTAGGTCTCATTCTCATATCAACTCGCACGATATGAAATTGGACTCATAAACTATAAAACAATCATTAATATGTCGTTATCCTTTTACTTCTTTCTCTTTCATAAATTGCAGAGTGTCGCATAAATAACGCAGTTGTTGCATTTAATTCAGGCCAAACTGCGAAGCTCTACTTGGTGGATTCGGTTTTTTGTTCTGAACAGAATCGAAGAGAATGAAGCTGTGATCAAGAAATTCGAAGCAGCTGCAGCAAAAAAGGCATACCAGTCATCCTGCCAGATTTTCCACCTCAAATCATTCCTTTGAGAAATGGTCTAATTTTAATTCTTGTGGAGTTTAAGTTATAAAGCTCACACACACATTACACCATATCACCTATATAAAAAGAAGAAATACTGATATTTATTGGAAATTTTGCACACTCAAAGATGAAAGATGATGCAGATTGTTGTAATCTTATATGATATGCATTTATGTAAATTAGTGTCATTTCTCATACTTTTGGTCAAATGTAGGGTATTTCATTTTCATCAACACTATGTAAACTATAGCCTTCATTGTCACCTCTCTGATTTTTTGTTTCGTCTGGAATCGACTTCTATTCCTATGATATACGTCCTCATTTTACGGTATAATCAAACATTATCTTCACTCTTGTATCACCTAATAAGTTTGCTGATTATTCTTTTTATTTTATGGTCACTAAAAGCTTCTGGTGTCGTTTGTTTTTTAAGAGGTCTGAAGTTTGATTTCACGTCTAAAAAATAAGAGGCGGATGATGTACCTCTTAAAATTTCAATGGACGATAAGAGATTTTCAGACATTTTCTTAAAAATAAAACAAACGATCGTAAGTCTGAAAAGAGATTTTGAGACTTACTAAAAAGGTTTTAAAAGGTAAAAAACAAACATCCCATGAAAGACGTTTGCTAATGTGTTGGTTTAGAAACTGAAAGTGATTAATTCGATTAAATGGAATTATTACCAAATTTCTCTATTTAATTATATAATTAAATATTATAACCATTGTTGAATAGTTTTTAATACTTTTGGATGGTCCTTAACTTTTACATACATATCGAGCCTACAAAATGTTCGAATCAGACATGTATCTTTTGGGTAAGGTTTATGTTCATCCTATTCTTTCGTTAATGCGAGAATCTATGCAAACTCCATCCCAAAACTCTACTTTTACGTGAGATATCAAGTTAGATTGGTTTAGTTTATAAGGGTGAAGGGAGTGGTCACCATTTCATCCCTCTTGCAACATTAGCATTTTATTCCTTTTCAGTTTTTTCTTGCTAAGCGGGCTTACCACTCTGCCCCACCCTAAGCCATGGACAAACCTCCATACAATAAAACCATCTAACAATATACTGACAATTGCGTTTTGCAGTACTCAAGTAGGTCTTATGTAGGATGATTGTTTAGGGTTTTGAGCCAGAAACAAGGCAAATCCAACCTATTTTTGGTGTGCGGAATAGCATCTCCAACAGTTTTCTATATAATTTTTCTAAATTAGATAATGAAAGATCAAAATTTGTAAAACCTTTTTTTTTCCATCTCCAACAATTTTTCTATTTTAGAAAATTCATTATCACTTATATTATTAAAATATAACTATATTTATTATTCCAATAAAATTTTTAAAAACCTTTGAACAACTAATTATGCTATTAGTGAAATATATTAAAATAATGTTTCTCTCTCATTTAGAGGTTTTAGAAAAATCTCTATGTTTAGAGAAACTTCAAAATTTTATATTTTAGTTAGTTTAGCAATACTGTCGGAGCATTCTAGAAAAATTTCATTTTTCTATTTTAGCAATACTGTTGGAGATGCTTTACAATAACATCAAACCCTTTTTGCAGGTTTGATATAAATAGTTGAACTTAATCGCAAGTTAATGAACCTAAATAACCTTTTGACTATAAAGTACTTATGTAAAATTGCAAGCCATAAATAAATACGGGAAAATACCTTAACTTGCCATTATACTCTTTAATATTAATCTCTTAACCATTTCTCATCCACTTTTACCCAAATATTACTACATCCGCAAATTTTAGCTCTGTTTTTTGGCAGCCCTAGCTTAAAGAACATTAAAAAAAATGAATTTTATCCACCTACTTGCTCATTCGCAATGACTACAATAAAAATGTAGCCCCTATCTCTAAAGGGATTTATGCACTCCACGACATTCTTATGTTATCATGAAGGCTGAATTTAGCTTCCAACGCGAGTCAACAAAAGATTTTCCTTAAATTGTGGAATTCAAAGGATGCTATCAAGTTTAGCTTCAATAGTTATACCAAGTGATATGTTAAAATAAAGAAAATAAGACGGGTTTGGTTCATAGAATAAAATTTCGCATCAAAGGAAGTTGACTTTAAAGGAATTAAAATGGAATTTTGATGGAATGGAATTGGATCCATCAAAGCAATTTGAATTTGGTTCTTCATTTAAAGCAATGAATGATAAATTTCTTAAATTGTCGAATTTAAAGTATTCCATCGAGTTCATTCTACGAACCAAACATCACTAAGAAATTTGGTTAAAGAAATTTATCATTCTAACTTCATCAAATTCATTTGATTTTGACGAACCAAACAACTGCTAAAAGATAAAGTTTTAAGATCTCCAAAATTTTAAGAAATCTTTAAAACTCTATGTTAGAGAGAAAATATTTTTTTTTTCAAACCAATAATAGCTATTGGAATTAAATATGTAGGAGGAGACACAAAGAGTATTGATTAAATGTAAAAAATATTTTAATAATACAGTAGATATTAAAAATTACTAAAATAAATAGTTGCTAAAGATGATTATAGTTATTTTTTTTTATTAATTTTGATTTTTCATACTTTATTATTGAAAAGTTATAACATTTGTGACATTATTCTTTAATCCCATTATTAATATCCAACTAATATAACCATTTTCATTTTATCTACCAAACATTAAAAACTCCTTAAGGGCTGTTTGATACAGAGATTTAGAAGCAGATAAATTAAAATGGATGTGAATCTCTTGTTTGATAGAATTGGAATCATTTTGAACAGATAAATAGAATTCTCTGGTAATTCATTATAATGTAAAAATAGAAAAATGCAATTCTTTCCATTTTGAGGAGAAATGGAAAACGTTGGTGTCTTATGTTTTTCAATTTCAAACCCGAAAACCACCTGCTGACGGAAACCTCCGACGACCACTGGCGTAGGCGACGTACGCCGACGTCGGCGACCACTACCGGCGACCACCGGCGTCGGTGATGACCGCTGGCGAACAATTCCGACGGCCACCAACGTTGGTGACGACCGCCGAAGACCACCTCCGAGGACCGCCGCTGACGTGTGCATCTCCGACGAGAGTAGCTGTCGAGAGTTGCCGCCCGATGTGGCCGTCCGGCGACATGAACAATCATTTATTTAATGATACCAAACATGAGATTAATTACAATTCTCCACCCTATTTCTATTTCTTCCCATTTTCATTTCCAATTTTTTAAATTCTTTTTTCTTTAGAGACACAACCTTATTTTAATTTTGAGTACCAATAAAATAAATTGATAAACATTCTAAAAACGCAATCCCAAACACCCTTAACGTACAGGTGGTTCTTTCTCCAAATGCGTCTCAAGGAAATCAATCATTTGTTTAATATATTTTCTTTTAAAAAAACAATCTATTTAATTATTACTTATCATTCTTGAATTAATTCTATGGCAATCTCTTCGTGTTGGTCAAACAAAAGAAAGCATTACGTACGTAGCCATGGACGTGGTCCGTGAATACTTCTCTAGCAAATGGATGCTCTCCATGTTTCCATTCCCATTTATTTAATTAATTTCGGAAAATATATAAATTCATACTTTTCAAATAATTATTTAAAAAAAACACGTAATCATATATGTTTGCAGTTATGTGTACATAATATGTCAATATCTATACACACACGTCTCACGACTTATATATAGACTTAGGTTCATGTGACACCAAACTATTTCTGTGAGATCGAGACTTTACATATAAAATGTCACAGCAAAACACTGTGAAGATAAAAGAAATCAAACATTCATATAGTGAAAAACACTGTTAAGGAAAAAAAAGTTCAAACCTTCATAAAAAAACACCGTGAAAGTAAAAAACACCCAAACCTTCCAAGTGAAAATGTTGTGAAGGTAAAAAAACTTGAACATTCACAATGAAAAGCACCGTGAATGTAACATTTATAGTGTTTTCACTATGAAGGTTCAATTTTTTTTTACTTTCACAGTGTTTTGCTACGAGGTTTAATTTCATGTGTAAAGTCTTCATCTCATAGGTCTTACGGAAACAACTTGGTCTATGTGAACCTGACCCCTTGTATACATTGTGTGCGCACACACACACAAATAAATAGAGGTTCAAACGAGAACAATAACTTTTTAAGAAAACACGAAAAACTTCGCTCATGTACAAAATCATATATGATTTCATACTGAAGGAAAAAAATGGATGCAGACGACTTGTCACGCGACTTAAAGTCACGAGTAAAGTCGCGTAATCATATAGATTTTTTGTACGTGAATCATATGTGATTTTATATGGAAATCATATAGGATTTTGTATGTGAATTTATATGATTTTTGTACATGTATTAAATTGTTAGCGTTCTCGTATGAACCCACCACCCTATATATATATATATATAGGGGTAGGTTCAAATGTGGACCACTTTTTGGTTGTGAACGTGAGGACAGCTCAGAGCGTGACACGTGGCAATCTGACCTCTGGGGGTTAAGCTTTATTCAGTCTGCATAAACCCGCGGGTTAGCGTTATTCATACTACATAATGTTATTATGCAAACTGAATAAGGCTTGAATAAACTTAACCCGCGTCCGAGTGCGACTAAGCCTTATGCATACTGCATAACGCTTTATTCAGTCTGAATGATAACGTTATGCAATATGCATAAGCTTAGTCGACGAAATTTCAGATTGCCACGTGGCGCGCTATGGGCTGTCCTTACGTTCACAACCAAAAAATGGTTCACATTTGAATTTTCCTCTCTCTTTCTCTCTCTCTCTCTCTATATATATATACATATATATAGTGGCGGTTCATACAAAAATGCTAACTATTTACGAGAATGCATGGAGTTCCTTCAATGTACAAAAATCATATATAGTTCACGTATAAAATCACATATATTCAGACGACTTTATGTCACGTCCAAAGTCGTCGGCGTCATGGGCGGACCTATTAAGGTGCCTACGCTGGCACGTGACACCGTTTCACTCTCCCATCGTAAGATAAAAAATTACAGGGTCGTGAAAGGTGCCACAATATAAATTTGTTGTGTGCAACCATATATATTTTGAAACTGAAATAAAGACACAAAGTTCCTTTGGTAGAGTTGGTAAGTTCTTTGCTTTTCAAATTGGAGGTCTTGGGTTCAAGTCCAATTAAAGACATATTTTTTCTAGATTTTAGCTTTAAATTTCAGATTTTTTGTGTTACAAAAGCATTATTGCTATTAAGAGGACTTGAGCTTGAGACTTCATATATGAAAATCAATGGACCAACCACCAAACCAACATAGACTTTATGAAAGTTTTCTCTATATGCGTTTCTTATAGTCAAAATTGTGCCACCGCTTAAAAAAATTTCAAGGTCCGCCCCTGGTCGACGTCCCATTTTTTCTTTAATCACATGCGATTTTGTACATGGTTGAAGCTCCTTGCATTATCGTTTAAATGAAAACGATATTTATTTAAAAGAATACGACAACTAAGAAAAAACATATATATATTTCATATACAAAATCATATATAGTTCGCGAGATTTTGCAATTTGCTGTCAAAGGCATCAAAGTGGCATTTTCCGAAATTTAATGCAAAATCATATATGATTTTCTTAGTTCTTATATTCTTTTAATAGATATCATTCTCGTACGATCCTTCTTTTATTATATATATATAAATATATATAGGAATTTTCTTTTGTAAACCATAATTTTGGTGTAAACTTGTAAATCGAAGCTAAAATTGGTTAAATCAATGAAATTGGTTCATAAAATTGTTAAATATGATGAAATTATATAATATGATTCATTTTCTGTTGAAATTGTTTCATATTTCTTTGTTTTTTTACGTAAAATCAAAAGGTTTCATACACTTTTCCATTCTTATGAAACTGTTTCATATATTTTTAAGAACTTTTTGTTTTTTTACGTAAAAAGCATCGATATATGAAACAATTTCATCAAAAAATGAATGATATAATATAATTTTATCATATTAAACAATTTCATGAATCAATTTCATTGATTTAACCAATGAAATCGTCCTTTTGGCTTCAGTTCACAAGCTCATACCAAAGTTATGGTTCACAAATGAAAATCCCCCCCCTCTTTCTCTCTCTCTCTCTCTCTCTCTCTCTTATATATATATATATATATATATAGGAAAGTTCAAATGTGAACCACTTTTTGGTTGTGAACGTGAGGACAACCGAGAGCGCGACACGTGGCGTCTTTGAGTGTGGTCCCCCTCTTTAATTCAATGCCCTCCCATGAATCGCGCCTAGTCATCCACCGTGGACTTGACGTGGCGCCTAGTCATCCGCCACGTGTCGCGCTCTCGGTTGTCCTCACGTTCACAACCAAAAAGTGGTTCACATTTGAACCCACCCCTATATATATATACACATATAGAGGAAAGTTCAAATGTGAACCCATCTTTTATTGTGAATGTGAGGACCACTAAAATCACACCACGTGGCAAGATTTACTGTGAATATCATGCATTATTCAGAGTGAATATATCATGAATTATTCAGAGTGAATATAGCTTAAGCGTGTTTATTCACTCTGAATAATGCATGATATTCAGAGTAAATCTTGCCACGTGGCGCGATTTTAGTGTCATCACGTTCACAACTAAAATTGAGCTCACATTTGAACCTAACCCTATACATATATATAGAGAAAGGTCCATACGAGAAACATAACTTTTTAAGAAAACATGAGCACGAATCTCAGCCACTCATCCGGTCAATAAAGGCGGCTTTGACCGGGCCCCCTCCTTTAATAATCTCCACGTGATCACGTCCACCGTAACCGAAGATGTGTGACTGAGATTTGTCTTCACGTTTAAATTGCATGGTTTCCGTATGAACTCACACTATATATATACATATCATATACACATTTATCATGAGAGTATCTCCTTTGAACCATTTTCTCCAAGAATTTATAAAAGGCATAAGCTATATACTGCCGTTTCTTCATTTGTAAAAGTCTTTGGCAATCACTTGCTTGCCTCCGACGAGAGAGCTGTATTCCAAATATATAGGGCACAACCAAAATTACAAACAAATTACAATTGATCCTATGCTACAATTAAGGGATACAAATTGATATATACTAAAATTATCTATGGAGGTAATTAAGGGTGTATAATCTTTGCTGATTTTATGTGCTGTCATGCCCCCGCAGTCAGAACGGGAGATTTACGAACGGTCAGACTGGATCGAAAATCTGCAAAGATTGATCGAGGGAGCCCTTTCGTGAAAATGTCAGCATACTGAAGAGAAGAGGGGACGTGCAACACACGGACCTGCCCTAAGGCGACTTTTTCCCGCACAAAGTGGATGTCTAATTCAATGTGTTTGGTCCGTTGGTGCTGTACGGGATTGGAGGACATGTAGGTAGCGCTTATGTTATCACAATACACTATGGTTGCCTTCTGAAGAGGACAATAGAGTTCAAGTAATAGGTTTCTAAGCCAGGCGGCTTCTGCAACGGTGTTTGCGACTCCTCTGTATTCGGCTTCTGCACTTGATCGTGAAACAGTGGCTTGGCGTTTTGATGACCAAGAGATGAGATTATTGCCCAAAAATACGCAAAAACCAGAGGTGGAACGGCGAGTGTTCGGGCACCCACCCCAATCAGCGTCACTGTAGCAGATAAGACTGGTAGTGTTAGAAGGAGAAATTGTGATGCCATGATCAAGAGTTCCTTTAATATACCGGAGGATCCGCTTAAGGGCTTGAAAATGAGATTCCCGTGGGTCGTGCATGAAAAGGCATACTTGTTGGACTGCATAAGATATGTCAGGTCTTGTAAATGTCAAGTACTGGAGTGCACCCGCAAGCTGGCGGTAGAGAGTAGGGTTGGAAACCGATGGTCCATCATTGACGGCTAGCTTGCATTTGGTGTCCACAGGCGTGGTAGAAGGATTACAGGCTGTCATATTTGCACGGGCGAGTATCTCCTGAGCATATTTCTTTTGGTTGAGAAAGAGACCGTTATTCTGATGGATGACAGAGATTCCAAGAAAGTAAGATAGTTTGCCCAGATTAGTCATGGCAAATTCACTGCGTAGAAGCGAGATGATGCGATCCTGTAGTACGGTGGTAGAGGCAGTTAACACGATGTCGTCAACATAGAGAAGAAGATATGCCATGGATGTGCCTTGCTTAAATATGAATAAAGAGGGATCACATTTGCTGCTTTTAAAACCGATCGACAGAATATAAGTGGCGAATCGTTGGTACCATGCTCGTGGCGCCTGTTTGAGCCCGTAAAGACATTTTCGGAGGAGACATACATGCTTTGGTGCTGAGGGATCTACAAATCCGGGTGGTTAATACATGTATACTGTTTCATCAAGATTGCCATGCAAGAATGTATTCTTGACGTCGAGTTGATGAATGTTCCATCTTTGTGAGACGGCAAGAGTGAGGATGATGCGAATTGTAGCTGGTTTAACAACTGGACTGAAAGTCTCGTCAAAATCGATCCCAGCCTGCTGTGACCTGCCATTCACAACCAAACGAGCTTTGTATCGCTCTAAAGAGCCGTCAGAACGAAACTTATGTTTAAACAACCACATAGACCGTATGATATGAGCATTCGGGGGTCTAGGTACCAAATCCCATGTTTTATTTTTAAGTAGAGCACTAAATTCATCATTCATGGCGGATTTCCAGTTCATGTCTTTGATGGCATCTAGATGTGATTTTGGTAAAGGAGAAATATGGATAGAGTTGTTTATATTGAGATTGAATGGTATTTTTGGTTTGAAAATTCCATCCTTTGACCGAGTTTGCATGGGATGAGCTCCATGGGGTGTGGCATGGGGGTAAGAGGGATGTTGAGGTGATTGATTTATGACAGGTGATGGGGGGGGGGGGGGAAGTTGGGGAAACAGAAGTTGAAGAGTGGATAGTAGGAGATGGTGGTGAGGGTTCAGAAGATGTGGAGTCTGGTGATATTGTATTGGGTGATGTGTGGGTGGGTGATGAAGGATGTAATGTGGGGGTTGGTGGGTGGTTTGGAGCTTGGGGGGGGGTGATATGTTATTTTGATCTACAGAGTAGTGGTTTGAAAAAAGGGAGGGTGATTCATCGTCGGTTGATAAAAAATCGTATGAAGAGGTCTTGGTTGTGGTGATGTGAGAGTATGGGAAAGTATGTTCGTCGAAGGTTACGTGGCGAGATATTATTATTTTGTTGGTGGAAAGGTCGAGACATCGGTAGCCACGATGATTAGGAGGGAAACCAAGAAAGATACACGGGGTGGATCGTGGGCTTAGTTTGTGTGTGGACGTAGCGGAAAGGTTAGGGTAGCATAGGCAACCAAACACACGTATGTGGGAGTAGAGTGGATTTCGATTATAAAGACGATAAGTAGGTGATTCATTTGTGAGGAGTCTAGACGGGATTATGTTTTGGAGGTATACGGCCATGAAAAGGGCTTCAACCCAAAACGTTGGTGGGAGAGAGGCATGAAGAAGAAGGGTGCGAACGATATCATTCGTGGATCGAATTTTTCGCTCGGCCTTACCATTTTGTGATGAGGTGTATGGACATGCATACCGAAAAATCATTCCATGTGTTTGAGCAAAAGATTGCATGGACGAGTTAACATATTCAGTTCCATTATCGCATTGTATTGCTTTAATTTTAATGCCAAATTGAGTGTGGACATAGGTATGAAACTGGCGAAAGAAATCAAAGACTTGACTCTTTTGTTTTAGAGGAAAAACCCAAAGAAAATTTGTATAGTCATCCAAGAGTAAAAGATAATATCGTATTCCCGTAGGACTGATAACCGGGGATGTCCACAAGTCAGTGTGTACAATATCAAATGGAGAATACGTTTTATTAATAGACGGGAAAAAAGGGGAGGCGACAATGTTTTCCAACTTGACATGCATGACAAATGGAAGAACTCGTCGCTTTATTACATGAAATGAGATTATTACGACTAAGAAAATTGATAATGTTCAAGCCAGGATGACCCAAACGGTTATGCCATAAAGATGTTGGTTGAGTAAGGAGAGCATGTGGATGATGGTGAGGTCTTGAAGTTGATAGAGGGTAGAGTTCTCCCGTGCTATTGCACCGTATGATAACCATCCCCGTCCGCATATCCTTCACAGAGAAACCACAGGGGTCAAATTCAACAGATACGTTGTTATCACGAGTGAATTGGCGGACAGAAATAAGGTTCTTGATAATTTTAGGTGCAAAAAGAATGTTGTGAAGAGTGAGGGGGTGGGTGGAGTTGGTGAGGGGTAGGCTACCAGATGCACATACAGGAACCGGATTTCCATCGCCAACAACGATATTAGAATTTAAAGTGCGCCAATTAAAAATAGACGGGGAGATACCTGACTGATTCATGAGATGGGAAGTAGCTCCGGTGTCCATGTACCATGTTGGATCAGGCTGTTGTATCGACAGATTATTGAAGAGAGCCGGGAGATCGGTGGGTTGTTGTGCTGGAGCTTTTGTGAACATGGCATGTGGTACCATAAGAAAGAGAAAAAAAAAACAAAGGCTCTGATACCATAAAAGTCTTTGGCAATCACTTGCTTGCCTCCGACGAGAGAGCTGTATTCCAGATATATAGGGCACAACCAAAATTACAAACAAATTACAATTGATCCTATGCTACAATTAAGGGATACAAATTGATATATACTAAAATTATCTATGGAGGTAATTAAGGGTGTATAATCTTTGCTGATTTTATGTGCTGTCAATTTGTAAGCACGCATTAATCCAAAGTTACTTATTTAAAACCACGTCCACGTAGTTTTTATCTTGCATATACTATACAAATTGCAAACTTATTTTTTCATTTTTTAAAGTAACATAAATCAAAAAGCTTTTTAACAATGTTTTAGAATATATCTTCAATATGATATCAAATATCGGATAAAAATTACTCAAAATTGTTATGGAAACATATATATCATAGTTTAATACTCTACGTGTCATATTATATATAAACACTTTATGTAAATTTTATAATATAAACTCCTACGTTATACCCTTTTTATTTAACTATGTGTCAATAATATTTTCCATAAATAGATAATACATACAAAAATACAACACTTCTGTACTTCCTTTTGTCTTTATTTATTTTACTATTTAAATTTAATTAAAATGTAAAAATTAACGTTATATATATATACGTACACAATATTTGAAGTTTAATGGGGTTTGAAATCTTTATTTTGTATTTTAGATTCAAGTTTTCACACATTGGATCATGTATATGCAAATTGGGAATGAACTTTCCAATATTTGAAGCAAAGGCCTTTCTTTATGCCCAAAGGGGAAGTTTTGTTGACTTTGCTTAGATTTGTATACTTAACTTGTTGATGTTTGCACATGCCAAATGGTCATGACATCACCACATAACATCTTATAAATACCCTTCTTCAATTTGTGAATTACCACAATCAAATACCAATTATTCATCAAACAAACAAACTATAGTTATGTCGTCTGTACTTGTTTTTGTCGTAACCCTAGCCATTGTCCATGCCACCTGTGCCCAAAATTCCCAACAAGATTATTTAGATGCTCACAATGCGGCCCGTGCTCAAGTGGGAGTCGGAAACATGGTATGGAATGCTACTGTGGCTGCCTACGCTCAAAACTATGCTAACCAAAGGATAGCGGATTGCAATCTCGTTCATTCTGGTGGACCGTATGGTGAGAACCTTGCTGAGGGTAGTGGTACCTTCACTGGTACCGCAGCAGTGAATTTATGGGTAGCGGAAAAGACTTACTATGACTATACTACCAATACTTGTGCTAGTGGACACGTTTGTGGGCACTATACTCAAGTGGTGTGGCGTAATTCGGTCCAACTTGGGTGTGCTAGGGTTCAATGCACAAATAATGGTTGGTGGTTCGTTATTTGCAGTTATTATCCTCGTGGAAACTACGTTGGTCAAAAACCTTACTAGTGATTTATTTGAAATACACTATTTATTATTTATATAATATATGAATAAATGTGCACTATTTAGTGCACCAAAGAGTAAAACATTAGGTTGGAATGTTGATTATGTTATCTCATATTCTCTTTCTTCAAATTTGATTTTTCTTTGAATGCATGTTTATCATAAATTTTAAATGTATTGGATGTCAGCCAAAAACCAAACAAAAATGTTGGTGTTTGATACTATTGATTGATGGAAACGAGATCTTTTAGGCCATTAATATAACTAACAAAATGGTATTATAATTATTTTAAGAGAGATAATATATATTAATAGACATGAACCTTAAATACAAATTTATCAAATCTCAATCCTTTCAAGCAGTTTAAGTAAGAAACTACATATAAAAAACGTCAAATGTTCAGTTTGTTAATTAAAGGAAGAGAATATCTTGTTTGTGTCGTATAATATAAGAGTATTTATGTGTATTTTATATTTTCACATATAGAAAAATAATAAAAGTACTATGTATAGAACAGTTATATTAATAACTAAAAGGTTGTTTAAAAATGTCAAATGTGCATGGAAACTCGCAATCAATAAAATCGCAAGGTTAAATTTGTTGGTTGATCATTTACTCTAAGTTCAAAAGTATTGTAATTGTGTTATTTAGATTGATGAAACGTAAAAGTTATTAAATACACCAAATCAACCAAAATTTTGAAAATAATTAAAATTTCATTTATATATATTTGTTTGGTGGTTCATCACAACAGATGTAAACTTTTAGGGTGTGTTTGGTAGGAGGACTGGATTGGATAAAACAACATAGAACATGATTGAACAGAACATGACAGAATAACTGTTCAACGTTTGGTTGATATAACTAATGAGAACAAAACTGATCAAAAGACCAATTTGCGCATACTAATTTCTTTATGTTTTTACTTACCAAATTCCATGAAAAACAATAATCATAAAGCCAAGCTTATCAAAAGTACAACCACTGCCGGTGGGTTATATTTATACACATTTTGAGGTAGGACCAGAAAAAGGCTTCCAAGACCATCACCTCCAAACTTAAGAAGTAAACGAAAACCACAACAATAACTCTACAAAAATCTATAAAATTTCTTCGATTAATAATAAACCCATGTCAAAACCAAAGATTTGACCCAAAAATCCATAAATCCAACAAAAAGAAAAGCAAATACGCAGCTTGAAGAAAACATCAAAGTCCCTTGGATGGGCTTATGAAGACGGAGACTTTGTTGTTGGGTTCACAGATCTAACGTTATTCCCATACTTCCAGATTTTGTTGAACTTGGCGACCAACTTGTTGAACTCCAGTGGTGAATTTGTGGAATTCTGGCGATCAATTTGGAGGGTGAGAAAGCAGGCAGGCGGCCGGAGGTGGAAGCAGATGAGGAAGGAAGCATATGAGGAAGGTAGCAAACGAGGAAGAGGGTATATTAGGAATAAAAGGCTTGTTCCATCTAGTCCCACCTATTTGAATGGAACAAGCTTGTTCCACATGGGTTCCATCCAAATCCTGTTTATTCCATCTTAAGTGATGCCAAAAATGGAACAACAATCCATGTTCCCGTCTGTTCTGTTTTGTTCCACCTACCAAACGCACCTTTAATGATTAAAATATAAAACAAAAAGCTTGAGGGAAAGACCATGACATTGTGTGGGGGAAAATGATGACAGGGTTGTTATAGTAGACGAATGGTAGTGAAACGCAATGGGAGAGTGACAACACCCCACGCACAACTATGGGTAATGGTGACAACGATGCAAGGCGACGATGATCCATGGACGAAAGAGCTAGGTAGCAACGTGCTAATAATTTGGGAAGTTGTTCTATAAAGTTATATAATTGCATAAATATCACTAACAAATACATAGATATGTGCGTAAGTTCAAAAAATTAAGCCTACAAAGTTTGGAAATACAAATAGCTTGAATTTTATGTTAATATTCTTTTGTTTAAATTCTAAAAGTATAGGGACTTAAAGTGTAAAATATAAAAGTTAAGAGACCTAAAGTGTAATTTTAAGAGACCTAATGTGCAAATTGACAAAGTTTAGGGACCTATTCTATTAATTTGTAGAGTCCATGGACCTAAACTGTCAATCCTAAAAGTCTGAGGACTAAAATGTAAATGTTCAAAGTAAAAGGACCTAATCTAAAATTTTCACAAAGTTTAAGAACCTAATACAAGAATTCTAAATACACGAGGACCAAAAGTGTAAAATTTTAAAGTTCAAGGACCTAATTTTAAAATTTACAATGTTTAGAGACCTAATGAAATATCTAAAAGTATAGGGACCTACAGTGTAAATTTTCAAAGTTTAGGAACCTAGTATGAAATTGTAATATTTCATGAACTTAATGTGTAATTTTTAAAGTTGGGGAACTAATGTGTAAATTGTCAAAATTCAAGAACCAAATCTGTAAGTTGTCAAAATTCAAGAACCTAATCTGTAAATTTTTAAACTCTAGGACCTAAAGTGTAAACTCTGAATGTTTAAGGACTTAAGTGTAAATTCTGAAGGTTTAGGAATCGAAAGTGTAAATTTTCAAGGTTTAGGGACCTAATGTGTAAATTCTCAAAGTTTAGGAACCTAATGTATAAACATTTATAAACAATTTATACGTGATAAACATCTAAACATTCTATTCATACACGTAAAATTATTATAAACATTTTAAACACAATAAAATCTAAACATTCTATTCAAACGTAAAATTATTATAAATATTTGAGTAAGTTACATATTTGGTTTCCGTGGTTTACATTATATTGCATTGTTGGTCCTTATTTCAAAATAATTATGGAAAAGGTCCTTGTGATTTACATTAGATTGCACTATTGGTTCCTAACCCTAACTTTGTGTGAAAATAATATGTTAATCATATGGACCAATAGTGTAATATAGTGTAAATCATAGGGGCAACAGTGCAATATAATGTAAACCACATGAACATTTTCTAACTATTTCAAAATAGGAACCAACAATGCAATATATTATAAAACACAGGGACCAAATATGTAATTTACTCTAAATATTTTTTACATATTAAACATCCAAACACTCTATTAATATGTAAACTTTTTATAACCATTTTATACACATTAAACATCTAAAAATTCTACAAACATAAAAAATAAAATAAAAACCATTTTATGCACATGAAACATCTAACCATTTTATAAACATGCAAAATTTTAATATCCATTTTATACATTTTACACATTTAAATAGTTTTGAACATGAAAATTTTTAATATCTAAACATTTAGTAAACATTAAAAATTTTAAAAACCATTTATACACGTTAAACATCTAAATATTGTATAAATATATAAAGTCTTAAAAATTTTATACACTTTACACATCTAAACATTCAATAATCATGAAAATTTCTAAAAACCATTTTATACACTTTACACATCTAAATATTCTATAAACATGAAGAAAAAAAAATTAAAACCATTTTACATACATTAAACATCTAAAAGTTCTATAAACATGAAATTTTTTAAAAACCATTTTATCAAAGTTAAAAATTATAAACATGAAAAAATTTAAAACCATTTTACATACATTTAATATCTAAAGGTTTTATAAACATAATTTTTTTAAACCAAAATACACGTTAAAAGTATAAATATTAAAAAAAAAAATTAAAACCGTTTTACACATATTAAACATCTGAAAGTTATATAAACATGAAATTTCTTAAAATCATTTTTCGCTCGTTAAACATATAAACATTTTCTAAACACGAAAAAACATTGTAACTTTTTATAAAAATTCTATAAACACAAAGATTTTCCAATTTTTAAAACTTACATAACTCAAGAAAAACATATCTATGTCAACAAAAAGTTTTAGAACTTACTTCATGGGCCATTGAGAAAAAATCTGACGAGAAAATTGAGTAATCTTTCTAGAACAAATGACCATGTGGGTTTTTTTCTTGATGAATGATAACTCCCAAATTATACATGTTTGAGTAGTGCTGAATTGTAATATTTATTCACATTTTACCCTTGTTTGATACAATTTTACTCCCGAAAGTATTTGCTTTTCAGTTTTGAAGGATTTGAGGCCCGTGCGCATAAAAGTAAGAAAAGAGGTGACTTGTACTATATTTCACAATCCCTGTACTTGGGCTGAAAGACCAACTTGGTTGACAATCACAAATATTCATGCTAGGGTGCTTTATGCTAAATTCTTACAATAACCATTAATCTATATCTTTTGATAATTTATATCAAATCATCAGAAAAGGGATTCTATATACCATAGTAAGTACTTGTTCTTCTCGTTATAAAAATCTTATTTTTATTTGCTTTTGTAGTTAATCATAGCTTTCATAAAACCCCCCAAAGTGCTAGTTGTTTTAGATTAATTAATTTAACTTAAGAACTAAAATTGAGTAGCTTCAGTGTTCTCTGTGGTAAGAAAGATCTCTGGACTTACCTACACTATATTATTATCAATCAGGTACGCTTGCCTGTGAATATGGTAATATTAGTTGGGTTGATTTTTAAGGGTAAAACTTGAGTTGTTTTTATATATATATATATATATATATATATATATATATATTTTACTGCAACAATGATAGATTGTAAAAACATGTGTGTTCTTTGATAGCCGACCGAAATTTTGAACCTTCTATTGACTTCTTGTGTGAATAAGAAAATGGAGGAAAGTGAGGGAGATGTGAAATTATGTTGAATCTGGTTCCTACGAGAGAAAGAAGAAGGAAAGAACTCAAAGAAGATGAGATAGTTGTGGTGAAATAAAGAGAGTAGGTGATAAGGGTTTTTTATATATACCCTTATTTGCACCACTTTTGGTTATTTTTAAAATAATTTTTAATTAATTATAGTAGTTTTTATTTAATTAGAAGTGGATACCTCAAAAGCTTGAGTTTCAAAGGGGTCAGAGTCAACTTTTGCCATACCACAAAAAAGTCCCTTTTGCGGATCATCCTCCAATGCCAAGAGTCCCTTCTGTGTTTCATCCTCAGAAGACTCATCTGTCACAAGAATACTCTTTTCAGCCAATAGAGACTTCTGTCCATAGAAGTCTGCCTTTTATCTAAAGAATGTTGAATCTCTCATCGGCTTCTGTGGTTTTGGTTCAGTTGACCAATATTTAGTAGCAAAGTGGCCAAGTTTGCCACATTTGTAGCAACCATCATTTCTGTCACCAACCTTCTTTTCTTTTACTCTCTAAGGAATCCTCTATTCACCTCTCGTAGTCTTCTCTCTATCAGTCCTTCTATCATCTGATCATCTGTTGTCAACTTGTCATACTTCTCTTTCCTACTTCTATCACCATAATACTTGTTGCCCTTTCTATACTCTCTGGTCATTAGTGCCAGAGTCGTCATCATGTCCTTCATGCTTACTTCTTCATCAGAACTATCCACTCCGCTTTCCAAATATAACACATTTTTCTTCTTCTCATCTTTTTTTCACTTTCCCTTCTCTTTCCTTTCCGATAGAACCATCAACTTTTGTGGTTTTTCCAACAAGTGCCGGAGGACCACCAATCTGCCTCTTCAGTCTCAAAACTTGTGGTTCTTGGCTTGCAAGTGTACCATACAAATATGACAGAGACCAAACTATCCTCTCCGATTGTTCTTCAGTGTCTTAGCGCCTCCTTCGAGTTGTTTTTGCAATTCTACCCACAGTTCCTTTGAAGTTTCACATGAATCTAGTGACTCAAAAATGTCATTTCGAATTGCCATTATCAATAGTCTCTTGCATTTTTCACTCAGCTCAAAACTCTCTATCAATGTCACCCCATTCACCAATGAGTTTTGGTTCAGTATGCTCGGGGATTTCATCGATTGTAGCAGTTGCTGGAACTTTAGGGATAAACTTGGTTGGTACATATGGTGGGTTATGAAGGTATTCGACGATTTTGGGATGAATCCCTTCTAGAAAAGACACCATACGAACTTTCCATTATTGATATTCATTAC
Source organism: Centaurea solstitialis (assembly GCA_030169165.1). Lineage (NCBI taxonomy): Eukaryota > Viridiplantae > Streptophyta > Magnoliopsida > Asterales > Asteraceae > Centaurea > Centaurea solstitialis. The sequence continues at coordinate 38,984,038 of CM058041.1, read as the reverse complement.
AGGAAAGAGTTAGGGGTTTGGATTGAGATCCTGTGCTTAGAAAAACATAATTAGCAGAATTTGCCATTTTGAAAGCAAAAATGGATGAATAAAGACGAATAAAGATGAAGAAAACAAAATAGATGATAATGAAGAGATTAGAAGTAAATTATGCGAAGGATAATGTTCTTTTCACAAATTGGTATCACAAAACAGGATCAATTGAGTGGAGATTTCAATTGCAGCTCTGATACCAATTGTTGGTTTTCAAATTATGTGTTTTTGTCATTGATTATCACTCAATCCATATTCAAATGTATTATGCAACAGAAGTATTTAAGATGAATAGAATGAGTGTGTGAGTAACAAACTATAATCAATCATATACAGTTGAGAACACCAAGAACATGCACTTACTATGTAAAATAAATTCTCTCTATTGATGAATTGACGCACGCGCGCGCGCGCACACACACACACACATTTCACAAATCTGTTGAAGCACTTTAATTCAAAAGGAAAAACTAGTATTTATACTAGTTGCATCTAAGCTAGGACAAATGGATAATGACACTTGGCAACATCAAGTCTTGAAGATTCGCTCAGCAAAAAGTTAGTTGCAACTGTCTCACGTGAAAAGCACATGATTTGTGTAACACCCCAAAAATTAGAGTAAACAAAAACTTTCATTTAAAGAAAGGTGGTAATACAATTTTACGCCAAAGCGTGAGCTCTTCCCAAAACGGGGTATAAGTAGTGTATAATTACAATTGTTCGTAATGGAAAGGAGGCAAAAGATAACCGACTAGTCTAGTTCCTCACTAGGAAGAAGACTACCAAAAGGATTATCATTTTACGATAAATCTTGCGGTCAAGAAGACGGTCTCTCCAACGTCCCCCATGCTCACTCTAAACCCGGCACCTACTTGGGAATGGCGCCCCTAGCACCTGAGATACACATCGACACCAATCAAGTGTTAGGCCAAAAGAGCCTAGTGAGTTGTATCAACATAAAACCGTACGTATATAAGCACGTTAAGACATGTAAGATATACAAGAGTATATTAATAACAAAATGAAGCATGCTAAACCGGTTTATCTTTTATCTTCGGAAACAATGGGAGCGACCCATTTCCCCCAACCAATATCCCATCACTGGTAAGTTCCAAACACCTCGATGCTATATCAACCATGACACCATCAGAGGCCCGCACACCACGGAGCAACCCGAGGGCCGGCGACATAGGGGCATACCTATTTCAGTACCTCCCAAGACTGTTTGGTGTGGAAATATTGCGTTGGTTCGTCCATGTTATTTAATTACAAGAAACCCCGATGCCATATCAACCATGACACCATCAGAGGCGTATACATACTGTCCAAATACTCATACCTTGATGCCATATCAACCATGACACCATCAGAGGCGTATTCGTACTGTTAGTAATTATGTGCAAAAGTTGACAAACCGTTTGATCGCACATCCAACGTTATAAGATACTTGAGGGTCACACTTGTGAGGGTCTGTAATTCGGATAGTAAATTAACCCCAGTTTGGAGAGTTTGGTTTTATAATAGTAAATTATAAAACAGTTGGTTGTTTTTCTGTAAAAACTCCAAAGTAAAAGGTTTCTTGTTAAAGGATTTAATTAATAGAGTTTATATATATTTATTAGTCAAATAAATATATATGACAGAATTAATTAAACAGTTAAATATTTATCTTGGAATTAATATGTATATATGGAATATATATACAAGAAATATTTTTTCTTGGTGGTTAAGAAAGATTAATTCCAAAGAGATAAATATTACTTACCTTTTATTATTATCTAATATATGGTAAGTCCACTATATATAGATGATTAGGGTAAAGCAATAATTCATTGACTTTGTTAAGAAACTTTCTCACCAAGAAATCTCTCTCCTCTCTCTCTCCTGGTCGATCTGCGCCAAAACCCGAAACCAGTCTCGGTTTTCGAGTTTATTCGACTGTGTTCTTCACGTACCGGTTGTTCGTGAATCGTTCGGGGTTTAGTCCAACTAGAAGGAATTCCGTTTGACCTCATCACAGGTGGATCTAACTCAAGCTTCCGAGGTAATATTCTAACTCATTAGATATATTAATAGTGGTAGAATAAACAAATAAGATCTGTGATTTTTCGGGATTTTAATCCTAATCGCTTACGCTTAATCAAACCAGTTAGGTTTGATTGTTTAAACTTTTTCGTAACAGTTTGTTTCATAAATTTTTGTCGTGTATCTCAATCCAGTTGGATTTGAGATCACAGTTTTTCTCGTGTCAGTTTGATACGAGGATCGCACTATCAGAGCCACAGGTTTTATATTTGTTTATTTTATTAGATCCGTTATAAAATTGTTCAATTGTTTATCTTGTTTTTCAAAAGTCGCAAATTGTTTTTCTTTTAGTTATGTTTTTGGTTGAATAAATTAAAACAGCTAGTTTGAGTTTATCAGATAAACCAAAAACTAAATTAATTAAGGTTATCTGAAAAAGGCCTGTTTTCGGATAACAGATAAAAATCACAGTTTTGGTGATTTTGTATTAATTAATCGTAAATATCACAAAAACAGTTTGTTTTAGATAATTATTAGAAATCATAGTTAATGATTTTTAGAAAGAAAAATTCATGTGATTAGATTTCTTGAAAAACAAGTTTAATAGTTTTTTCTTATTTATTATATCTTATCAGTTTTTTGTACGATGTTGTTGTTAATTGAAAAACCTATCGCGAGAAACCCATGAAAACCAATAACGACAACCATGGCACGAACCACCAGTTTGGTGGCGGTGGCCGGATCCGCACCATGCCCGGTGGACGGACCCGCGACCGGCTGTGGCCGGATTGCGTCCTAGGCGTTCGAGCCGAGGCGACAGTGACCGTAGCCGCTGTTATCGTCGAAGGCCGGCAGCAGAAGTGGCGATGCTTTGGCGTTGCTGCCGTCGTCGCCGGTGCCGTACAATCACCAGCCGCCGCGGTGATAGACGGCGATGGGTGTGACGACGGTGGTGTGGTTGTTTCATGTTTGTTGTTCGCCGACAGCGGCGATGGTGGTGGCGTATGCCGCTGCTTTCGTCGCCGGTTGGCAGCAGCGGTGGTGGTTGTCTGCGGCTGGATTGCTAATCGCCGGCCGTCTGTATGATGGCTGGTGACGGCGACGTTGGTTGCCGACCGCGGTCGACGGGGTGGCCGATTGCTACTGCCGTCATTTGTGGTGGCGGCGGTGTGGATTGTTCGATTAGCCACCGCGGCAGTCGACGACGATGGTCGCACGGTAGCGATCGATCCCCATCGCGACCATGATGGTGATGTTCGTTGATTCGTCGTCGACGACCGACCGCTGCTGCCGGAAGATAAGCGGTGGCGATGGCCGTTTGGTATCGTTACCACCGGCCACACGTTGGCAGCGGCGATAACCGTGGGATGATGATCGACGGCGAATTGTCGTCTAACCACAAGTCGCGTGGTTACGGGTTTTTCGGTTTAAAATGGGCCACAATATAAACGGGCCCAAAACCCAGTATTTTGGACCAAGTTATGGCCCAAAAGGGTTTTAATGGTTTTAGGCTTTTATCCGAATTAAAATTATTTAGATAAGTTTATTATCTTATAAAATTGTTTTTTGGATTTTATTAATTAATAATTATCCCTATTAAACATGTGTTTATCAAATCAAGTATTTGACCCGTTTTGGTCAAATGGGCCTGGTGTCGTGTTTTAACCAGTTGGTTAAACCACGATATAGTTTATGAGGCAGAGTTTAATATCCCGACCAGTTAGTTCGGAATGTCCTTTGATATGTTTTTGGATAAAAGCAAATATTTTAGAAAACTGGTTTTATTTTATAAAATAGATTTATAGTTTATAAACCTTAGGTATTTTTATAAATTAATTAAAAACCGATTTCAGATTAAAATATTAGTTTGATTTGTAAAACAGTTTGTTTTATAAATCAGTTAAAACCATGTTTTACGATAAACCGAACGAGATAATCTTTAACGGATCTAGGTTTGTTTTTATGCCTTATATATTGCTTGTTTTTATTGCTTTATATAATTGCATGAGCTATAATTATACCTGTTGTGTATATTATATGTATCTATTATAGAATTTGCCAACTTAGACCATTGATTTAATTTTGGGAAGGCCTGCGTGCCACTTACAACCCATTTGTAATGTAAATGACCTTAGGATAGACTTTAAATATTTTTCCTTTCCGGAGTTCCATCAGACGTGCCGAGGCCAGTGGGAGCTACGCGAGAAGTTTGAAGATTTATAGTTAATAGGTCATTTTTGGTCTTTTAGGAATTAGTTGGCAAATCTATAATTAGATGTTTTAACTGCGTAGTTGTTAATCTTTAACTGCGTAGATGTGTTTAACTGCCTGCTCATGATTGGTTGATAATTATTGCATGTTTAGTGTTTATCAAACTTTTTAAAATTTAGAGAGACTTTTAAAACTTTTTAATCATGAAATCTATTAGGTTTTAAAATTAACATTACCAGTTTTTCCAAACCTTTTAAACGGTAGATTTTGTTTTAAACCTTATGTTTATAAGATTGTTTTTCTTATAAAGGCATGTTGACAAAACAGTTAGTTTTGGTCAGCAAGTGGGCTTTCAAAAACAGTTAGTTTTTGGTTAGCAGTCATGCTATTAAAACAGTTAGTTTTAATTAGCAAGTACTTTTAAAACAGTTAGTTTTAAATAGCGTGTGTGTTTAATAACAGTTAGTTTTTAAACATCGGTTGCCTTTTTAAACAGTCACTTTTAAAATTGCAAAGTTTTTCTAAAATACTGGAAAATAAAAGGTTTTTCAAAACTTAGTTAAAAACCCCAGAAAATCATAGATCAGTAGTGCAACCCACTCGGGACACCTGCCGGCGTAAGGTACACGGGCGTTGGAAGTGAGCAAGCCTTGGGCGTCCGCGTTCAAACCCCAAGTTGAAAGGGGTGTGATAAGTACACCAGTCCCAAGTGGTGTGATCTATTTTGGTTTTGTAACAATTCACCGTGTCATATCGGGCCAAAAATGCACTTAGAGGGACTAAAACATGTACGGTAAAAACCGATGTCCCGAAAAGATCTAGGAGTCATGTCAGTTAGATATGATTGGTAAAAGTCCTTACCTACCGAAATAGTACGGGCCTAGTGTGACGTGAGCAAGCCATACATCAGGACGTGCGAAATAAGGATCCTAGCCCAATACTTATCATTTAAGGGTTTATTGATACTTGTTGGGAGTCTATTCACAGTTACTAAAACCAAATCTTTTAAATGTGTAGATGGCAAACACTGCAACCAACACCAATAACCTGTCTCTTCGCTCCATTCTCGAAAAGGACAAGCTCACTGAGGCTAACTTCCTCGACTGGGAGCGCAATCTGATGATTGTGCTCAGGCACGAGAGAAAGTGGTACGTCCTAGAAGAGCCTCTAGGTGAGGCTCCTCCAGCAAATGCAGCTGCCAATGTGAGAAATGCTTATAGAAAGCATTCTGACGATTTACTGGACGTTGGCTATTTCATGCTTGCGACTATGAGCCCAGATCTGCAAACGGGCCTCATAAACACCAATGCCTATGACATGATCCGCCAATTGAGGGACATGTTTCAAACGCAAGCACGTACAGAGCGTTATGATGCCACCAGGGCACTGAACGCGTGCAAGATGGCCAAGGGGACCTCGGTCAGTGATCACGTCATGAAAATGAAGAGGCATATTGATCACCTAGAGAGGCTTGGTCACCCAGTTCCGTTGCAATTAGCAACAGATACGATACTCAACTCACTGTCTGAGGATTACAAGCAGTTTGTAATCAACTATAATATGAACAACATGGAAAAGACAATTGCTGAGTTACATTCCATGTTGAAAACCGCTGAGTTGAGTATGGGGACTGGGACCAAGACAAAGAATGTGCTTATGGTTAGAGATGGTGGGGCAAAGAGAAAGCGTGGGCATGGAAACACCAGTAAAGGCAAAAGCCAGCCTCAGGCAAGCCAGAGTGTGACCAAGGTCGAGAACAATGACGAACGCAAGGGCAAGGGCAAGAAAGTGAAGCCTAACAAAGCCAGGACCGAGAATAGGTGTTTCAGATGCCATGAACTTGGTCATTGGAGGCAGAACTGCCCAAAGCGTCACAAAGCAGGCAATAATGTCTCAGGTATTTGTGATTGCTTTAGTTTATCACTTTCACTTGTTAGTTTACAAGTTTGTTGACACCTAGTGCAAATGTTTTAATTGCAGGTGGTCAAAAGTGAGGAGCCCAAGATTGCGAGGATCTACGTACAAGTTTATCATTAGATATTTATCAAGACAATTTTAAATTTATGTTTATGGTTTTAAAACAATTTTGAATGGTAGTGATCTTTTGGATATTCATGGTTTATTAATTTTGTTTTAAAATTTTAAAACTATTGTCTTGATTTAATATCTCGTGGATGATGATGTTGTTTAAAGTCAAGATTGACTTGATTCAAATAGTAGATCCTTGATGTCATATATTACACTAACAGAATTACTTCAATGTTTTAATTAATTGATTTGAAGTAATAGTTATATGAAAAACTGTCAAAAACGCACGAAGTACTATTATTTTAGGAATGTGTATTTTAATAAAAACATAGATGAGTAAAATGGATTATAAATTTTTGTAGTCAGTTTTTTATTACTCATATGTTTTTGAAAGAATTTAGGATGTTATCTTAGACAACATTGATAACATCAATATTTATAAAACTAGCAAATTCCAAGTCTTGGGATTGGGATTTGATAAAATCCAGTTAAGTTTTGTAAATGTTAAATTTTAGTATTACTTAAAATAGAATTGACTAAGTGATCAAGTTTTGACTAAGTCAATAGTTAATTTTGAGTAATAGTCAATTTTCATAAAGGTTAGTAGGAGCCCAGTTTATTCTATATCCAGTTCTGTGATAAAGAATAAAAGATATATATAGGTATATATATATATTAATTATTGATTTAATATATCTTGGAATTATAATCCAGGTAGGATATAAATTCATATGATATAGAATCTACGTTTTAGTTAAAAAGGATAGATAAATAGTTTCATAGTTTTGAAACAGTATAAAGTCGTAAATGACTTTAATCAATAATTAAATTGTGTTGGAATATTTAGTAAAGATATCAAGTATCTTTTGGACTCTAAAGTGTTATAAAACACTAGAATAAATTTCCTGAATTTAGCAGCTTGGTAAATGGAAATTTTGTTTGATTTCAAGTTGAAATCATACATCTACACAACAACTAAGGAAAGTTGCAGTTTGATTTTACATATTCAAGGAAACCAGGAGTTATTCCAGTATCTCCAGATTCAGGGAATATGGTAAAAGTCTAATTTTGTTTTAGAGTGTTTGCAGAACAAAATTAGCATAATCAAGTAAAAAGTATCAGTTGATACTAAACTTGTATTATTTTGGTTATTTCTTTAATTAGCACGGTAAACACTAATTAAAGGGTTTAAACTGAAGAAGGGTGATACTTCGTTTAAATCAGTATTTAGTATTCGTTGAATAGGCACTATAAAAGTAACTTAGAAATGCTATTAATTTCGTTTATATTACAGAGTGGAATATGGAGGACTAAACGAAATTAGTTTCTTTGTTTCTTTTACACTTAGCATGTTTTTGATCCGGGAATAAAAACTAGTTTCAGTTTTTATTTGAAATTATCCGTGACAACTAATCAAGGTGGGAACCTGGTAGGGCTACAAAGTCATCGTAGGTTTTTGGGTTAGTTATGATCAGTCGTTGAATAACAACTACAAGTGATGTAGACCAAAAACTGCACGGATATTCGATAGAGCAGCGAATATCCGATGTGATCCGCCGGTTGAGATTACTCCTTGGATTTAGTCATGAGTAAAACTCCCAGTAGGTTGTCCTTAGCACCCGAGGTATTTGGTTTGGCATTACGAGGACTGTTGGATACTTAGTACGTTCTAACATCACGCCGTAACAGGGTGGTCATACGGGGCGTAACTAGATTCAGCGGAAGCCGTGGTGTCAAATGCAGATATGCAAGATGGGATTTGCACCTCTTCTACGAAGAGAGATATTTCTGGGCCCCTTGACTGACTGAAAAGACTGATGAAGCGCACGGCCGTGCCCGAACGAACTGATTTGTTCTTTGTCGTTTACCAATCAGTAGACGTCGGATAGTCGAGAAACATAATCATGAGTATTCAAAGTTGACTGTATCCATGCTCATACTCATAGATGAAATATCGTGATGCAAAAGGAAAATCCTAGTTATACCCGATTTGTGAATAGTGTGTTCATAAATGTTTATTCCCTTTAAGGGACGTTTTATCACCTACCTGGGTATAAGAGTGCTTATAACCTGGTTAGCCTAAGTGCCTATCTAGGGGCCTCCTTAGGTCCATGTCATGAAGCTGGTATTGCCAACTTGCACAAGTGGGAGTCTGTTAGTAATTATGTGCAAAAGTTGACAAACCGTTTGATCGCGCATCCAACGTTATAAGACACTTGAGGGTCACACTTGTGAGGGTCTGTAATTCGGATAGTAAATTAACCCCAGTTTGGAGAGTTTGGTTTTATAATAGTAAATTATAAAACAGTTGGGTGTTTTTCTGTAAAAACTCCAAAGTAAAAGGTTTCTTGTTAAAGGATTTAATTAATAGAATTTATTTATATTTATTAGTCAAATAAATATATATGATAGAATTAATTAAACAGGTAAATCTTTATCTTGGAATTAATATGTATATATGGAATATATATACAAGAAATATTCTTTCTTGGTGGTTAAGAAAGATTAATTCCAAAGAGATAAATATTACTTACCTTTCATTATTATCTAATATATGGTAAGTCCACTATATATAGATGATTAGGGTAAAGCAATAATTCATTGAATTTGTTAAGAAATTTTCTCACCAAGAAATCTCTCTCCTCTCTCTCTCTCCTGGTCGATCTGCGCCAAAACCCGAAACCAGTTTCGGTTTTTGAGTTTATTCGACTGTGTTCTTCACGTACCGGTTGTTCGTGAATCGTTCGGGGTTTAGTCCAACTAGAAGGAATTTCGTTTGACCTCATCACAGGTGGATCTAACTCAAGCTTCCGAGGTAATATTCTAACTTATTAGTGGGAGCCCAGTTGATCCAACACGTACTGTCTAGAAAGACTCATACTAATTCTCAACCTTTCTCAGGTAAATACGAGGGTCTCATGCCCTTTATTCTTTTCTCATCGAGTTAACATTGCTCGAAATTCAATTCTTTCACATCATTTCATGGTAACACAATAACACGTATGTTCCATATATATACATCTGTCACATAACACAGTGATGTAGTTCGTACATTAGTAGCATACAAATACCTACTCAATGCACATAATAATCCACTCAAATCATTCATACAAACATCATTATTCATACATTTCATGGCAAATCCCAACCTAACGACTTAGGTGTTTCATCCATAATAACATTTATTGCAAGAATCACACATAGCATGTAAATCAAGCAAGATGATGTGCACTCAGTTTTAACAAAACGGGTTTAGCAACTCACCTTGAGGCTATTTAAGCCAAAAGCCCCAAATCCATGAAACTCTAGATTAGTTCTTTAACATTCATCATGTAAACAAGATCTATACTTAAAGCTTGAATAAAGCTTACCCACTCGGATCTTGAACCAAAACCCTAGAATGGAGAAATCCCCAAAATGTGGTGAGATGGTTGGAGAAGATGAAGCCATGGTAATCTCCACCTTCTAAACTAGTAGATCTAGCCTCCAACACTTTCCAAAACATGTAACCCACCTAAAACAACACCAAATCTAAGGCAAGTATGGAAGAAAAGGTTTGGAGATGAAAAACCCCCAATTCTAAGCTTAAACTCGAAAGAGACGAATAGATTACTTACACCAACGTTTTTGAACCACCAAATACTTGAAATCCATTGATGTAGTCTTGAAGAGCTCGAAAAATCGAGAAGATAGCAATTTGAATCGCCAAAATCGGAGTTGAAATGAGAGAGTTATGCCCAATTGAATGAAATCCCGATTTTCAATCGTATATATACTGTCAGGTCGCTAGCGATCGCTAGCCTACATACCTAGCGATCGCTAGGTGCTGGATTTTCAGGGCGGAAATTGTTTTGGCCATAACTTCTTCGTTCTAGCTCCGTTTTCGCTTCCGAAAGAACCGTTGGATTCGTAATTGAATTCCCTATCCATCTAGACCATAAAATCTATGATTTAATCCAATATTCTATTTTTCACTTTTATCTTAAAAGGTTGAATTCTGAAAACTACGGGTGTTACAATTTGCATTCCCTTGTAAAAAGATCAAGTATTCATGTGTCAAAAGCCTTGTGCTGCAGACTCTCTGTGACTCCTCACAAAGACTCTGCAGGCTTGCACTTGGTCTTTTGAAGTCATCTGCCTAGGATCTTCAGATGGCCTATGTCGATGAATGCTTATGTCAACTTTATACTTAGCCTAATTTTTCAATATTTATTCTATACAAGAAATTGGAGCTAACAACCAGTTTTATTCAATTTTATAATTAATAGTATAACCATATTGAATTTTTTTTGCTTCTGAAATAGAGTAAGCTTTTCTTCTTTCGCTGCCCTCCGCCTCTCCCAGATAGCCCTTAACTTTTACATACATTTTGAACCTAAAAATATGTTTAAACAAGGTTGTACCTTTGCCTTTTTGATATTGTTGACATGAATCCTTTTCTGGATAAAAAGAGACCTTGTGTACTTCACACTCTAGATCCTACCTTTATTTGAGATTTATCTGGTTAGTTTAGTTTGGCTTATAAGCTATGAATAAACCTCTAATGACATGGAACCAAACCCTAGAAACATATAATCTAAAACTCAATGCAACACTAAACACACAATTGCGTTTTGCAATAATTGATTTGGTTTTATGCAAAGGTGATTATTTAACTTTTTCATTTTGATTGATAAAGTCCTTGAATTATCTTTTGTAATAAAGTAATTTTTAATTTATTTGCCTTTCAATAAATAAATCATTAAACTTTCAAAATATATTTACATCGTTTTAAAAAAATTTAAAAAAATATCTATAACGGCTAGAAAAGGTTTTAAAAGTAAAAAAATATAACTAAACCAAAACAATATATATAGGTAGCAAAATTTACAAAACGTTGACGATTTATTTTATTATAAAATATCTTTATAAGCTTAATTATTTGTAATGAAAAAGTTTATTAGTTTTTTCATTTAAAAAATAGTTAAGTGACTTAATTATTCAAAATAATAAAAAGTTTAATAGTTTTTGCAATTAAAAAACAACTTAAAAAGTAATTTAATAATTTAAAATGAAATAGTTAGTTGGAGTTTTTTGAACTTTTCATATTCTTCCGTATCCTCTCGTTGATCTTAAGGAGGTTTGTTCAAATCTATTATATTTTTTTCTGCAACTGTAATCTAGTTTTTTTCTTTTAGCTGTTGCGCATGAGAGATTAAATATGTGGTATTGTCTGCAAACACGTATAATCTTATGATGAATACCTAGCCAAATCAATTAGACCAAATGTTGTGGTCTACTCGAAGCCTTCGACTTCCCTTTGGTTTATGTTAAGTTAGGACAAAAATGTTCTAATTAGTGGAAGTTTATAAAAAAAGCTTTGAGGGAGTAAATTGTAATTAGCTATAAGTTTTAGCTTGTTTAATGGGATTGGTCTTGGGCCTGGGCTTTGTACCTTGTATAAATACGAATGGGGCTAGAGTTAGAGGTGTAAGAGAGATTTCACATGAGAGTTGTTTAGTGCTAAAGTGCGTGTGTATGTGTGTGTGTGTCTTTCTTGTAAGCATCTTGAGAGCTCTCATCAATAAACAAGAACACTTTCTCTTTGATTTCTTCTATCCATCCTCTATTGTTTGACTGTTTTGGGACCAACAAGTTGCTCGGTTAACATCGACAAAACCATTACTTACACTTCGGGTAGAGCAAACAAACAACACTTTTGGCTTCTCCAAGCCGATCAGCAAACCCCCACCCCACCCCTCACCCCCTTTCTCTGTGTCTCTGTATCTCTCTCTTCTTTCTATCTTTTCTTTCACTCTCTTCTTTTTAATTAATTATTTGATAATATAAAAAGTGTGGATAATATTGGGTTGTTTATAACTTATGTTTTGGATAAGTAGTAGACAATTGATGTGACGCTGAATTGGCCGGCATTAGGTAGCATTGGGTTCATTATGAAGTATAACTCTGGGTCTTAACATTGGTAAATTATATATTTTTTATTTTAAACCTATTTACCGATCATTCTTGATTTGATTTATGGAAATATGTTAGTTTGTTTTGGTCAAACAAAGGAAAGCACGTTAATATTTAACAACGGTGATATTACGCAGCCATGGACGTGGTCCGTGAATACTTCTCTACCAAATGGATGCTCTCTCAATGTTTCGAAAGAACACTTATGAATTATGATATGTATATATGCTGCCTTTAAATGCAAATTTAGTTTTTTATTTAAACAGAAAACTTCTACACCATATAATATAAACATATTTTTAGGACATATATAACAACAAGCTATAAAATGTCTGGTAAAAATTACTCAAATTGTTAGCAAAATGAAAACATATTATTTAATACTCTAGGTGTCATTATATAAAAAGTTTATGTATATTTTAGAATATAATTCATGCATTAAACCTTTTCATTTAATTATGTGTCAAAATATACTCCATGCATAAACAGAAAATACACACAAAAGCAGAACAAATGCTCCTAATTCCTTTTATATTTATTTATTTTGCTAATTAATTAGTTAAAATATTATAAAATATCGAACTTTTTACATACACCATGCTACACTCTAAATAGAAATCTTCATTTTTTAACTTAGATTAGACTTTTCAGGCATTAGATCATGTAAGTGCAAATGGGGAATGAACATGCATTTGAACTTCAACTTGGGTGCATGATCCAGGATTTGAAGCAAAGGCCTTTCTTTATGTCTAAAAGGGACTTCGCTTAGATTTGTATGCTTTACATGTTTACCTTTGCAGATGCCAAATGGTAATGACATTATCTCATAACATCTTATAGAATATAGTTATCCATCCGTAATCAAATACCAATTATTTAGCGAACAAACATAGTTATCCATCCCCACTAGTTTTTCTCTTAACCCTAACCATTTTTCATGCCGCCTATGCCCAAAACTCCCTGAACACTCACAATGCAGCCCGTGGTCGAAAACATGCTATGGAATGCCACTGCCGTCTGCCGCTGCCTATGCCCCAAATTATGCTAAGTGCTAACCAGAGGATAGGGGATTGCAAGCACCTAGTTTTCCATGTGTCAATTACACCATAACATAACAAGAAACTATAAAATAACATGCGTCGGTGTGAAAGAATAGTGGTTCATATTGGTTCGAGAAGAAGCTAAACGATACCAACATTAACGTGCTTGATTGTCTCTCTCTCTATATATATTACATTTAGAAACCAATCTCTACCATACATGCAGTATGTATTAATTCGGTTCCTATATTTGCTCTCAACCACATTTTCTCAGCATCCTAAAACTTCCAAAATAAACAAAATCAATGGTTAAGAATAAGTTTGTGGGGTTTGTAAAAATCTCATGGTTTGTATTTGATACTTTTCCCCTGTGTTATAGTCCCATATCGGCTAGACTTTGACCAAATTTTCACTATATATGTTGGAACCTCCCGTCTCTTCTCAAGGGCTCTTTTGGAGATTAATCTAGAGGTTCCACATATTCTCACATGGTATCAGAGCCAAGGTCTACCACTCTAGGGACTGTCACGCCTAGGGCTGTAAACGAACCGTTCGGCGGGAAGTTCGTTTATGTTCGTTTATTTAATAAACGAACGAACATGAACAAACATGAACAAAGGCACCGTTCGTTCATTTGCGTTCGTGAACGTTCGTTAATTTACGTTCGTGAACGTTCGTTTATGTCGTTCGTTTACGTTCGTTTATGTTCGTTTGTATTAAAACATTTAATACTTATTTATCTAAGCTATATATTTTTAGAATTCAATTTAGTTTTAAATTTGAATTTGATTATTCTTTTGGTTTTATATTAAGTTTTAAAAAAATGCACCTCCTAATAGTTAATGAAATGACAAGTAAGCTTGTTCGTTTACGTTTGTTCGTTTAACTTTTATGTTCGTTCGTTTATGTTCGTTTAAGTTTTACGTTCGTTCGTTTATGTTCGCTTAGCATCTTAAACGAACGAACATGAACGAACACGAACACACCAAATACCTAAACGAACGAACACGAACACAAAATTTTTTGTTCGTTTACTGTTCGTGTTCGTTCGTTTGTTCGGTTAAGTTAAACGAACGAACACGAACAAGCCTCCGTTCGTGTTCGTTCGGTTCGTTTACAGCCCTAGTCACGCCAACCCTCTCTTGGCGGTTCTAGGCCCTTCATCTAGCCTCTGTTGGAGGGGGCGTGTTAGAGTCCCATATCGACTAGACTTAGACCAAATCTTCACTATATATGTTGGAACCTCCCTTCTCTCCTCAAAGGCTCTTTTGGAGATTAATCTAGGGGTTTCACATATTCTCACACCCTGTATGTAATTATATATATATACACACAGAGGAAAGTTCAAATGTGAACCACTTTTTGGTTGTGAACGTGAGGACAACCCAGAACGCGACACGTGGCGGCTTTGAGTGTGGTCCCCCCCCATTTAATTCAATGCCCTCCCATGAATCGCGCCTAGTCATCCGCCGTGGATCTAACGTGGCGCCTAGTCGTCCGCCACGTGTCGCGCTCTCGGCTGTCCTCACGTTCACAACCAAAAAGTGGTTCACATTTGAACCCACCCGGCCACCCCTAGATATACACATCTATAATACATTATAATCATGTACATCCATATAGACTCGTTAAGCTTTATAGATTACCTTTTATTGATTAAGCTTTTTTACTGAAAGGAGGATTGTAGACAAATGGAAGGATAAGGAAGCATGGTCCCTCGTTAAATGTGTTAGTTTAGCTCTTTTGGTATATTTGTACTTGCTTTTGATGGTGTGTTATATATATGTATGTCAGGTAGTAAAATACAAAACCAATTTTTAAGTTAAACAACCTAATTAATTTTTAACTAAAACATCGATTTACCAAGATGCTTACTAATAAACCTCATAAAATAACCCAAACCACATTAAAAATAAGCTATAGCTCTAAATGATAGAATTAAATAAGATTATTGTTAAACTTTTTACACTTAAATAGATCAATAAAACCCTAATGATTAAAATTAAACGGTATGCTACATGTAGTTGCTCCATGCATATATATAGTACCCATTTGTCTCCTCTTTTTGCTTTGATGCGGTAATGCCTACATAGTATATATCTTTTGGAGTTTAAAGAATTTTGTCTAAATTAATAGCATTTAGATAGATATAAAATAAAGCAACCTTTTTTTAGTTTTATGAAGTTTGAAGAGTTTTAAAATGTTTTATGTATGTAATAAACATATTTAAATTTGAATAATAAGGAAATTTAAATACGTAACAATATTTAACGATTAATAAGACAATTTTTTTACTTATAAAATTTAAGATATAATTGTTTCGTTATTAAGAACCAAGCCATTTGATCCGGCTTTTAATGCTCACTAAAATCCAATCTCCATATTATACCATTTATGTAAGAGCATTCAAAATGCACAAAATACAAGTGGAATATATGGTATAATTGGGTGGTGGAAGACCAAGTGGGAAATGCAGTTGCCATTCTTAACCATTATTATCCTTGCTTAGATAATTAGATTGGTATGGTTGAATTTTCTTGATATTACTTGATTAGTATTATATGTTTAACTTACTGGCCTTGCACATGTAAATGCTTGTAAAAATCTTGAAAACATTCTATAAATACCCGTTTCTCTTTCATATCTTTCCATCATAAAATATCAATTGCTTATCATAAAAGTCATAATATGTCATTTGCACTTATTTTCCTATCAATCCTATCCATTCTTCATGCCACCCATGGCCAAAACTCCCAACAAGATTACCTAAATGCTCACAATACACCCCGTGCTCAAGTTAGTGTCGCAAACGTTGTATGGAATGCCACTGTAGCTACGTACGCTCAAAACTATGCTAACCAAAGGGCAGTGGACTGCAGTCTTGTTGCTTCAGGTGGACCATATGGTGAGAACCTTGCTACAGGTAGTGGTGCCTTCACAGGTACCGCAGCAGTGAATTTATGGGCAGCTGAGAAGAGTTATTATGTTTATTCTACCAATACTTGTGTAAGTGGACATGTTTGTGCCCATTATACTCGATTAGTGTGGCAAAACTCAATGCAAATTGGGTGTGCTAGGGTTCAGTGCACTAATAATGGTTGGTGGTTTGTTATTTGCAACTATTATGCTCGTGGAAACATTGTTGGTGAAACTCCTTACTAGTGAATTACATTGTCGTTTTTACTTTTAATGTATGAATAAGCTAACATGTATTCGGAGTGAAATAAAGAGTTGATTTCCCTTTTCATTACATCCTATCATATTCATCATGTTTGAAGTGGTTTTATAACGTATGTTTAGCACAGATCTAAATGTATAGGATACAAGTCATAAACTAAAACAAAAATAAATTAGATTGTTGGTATTGTGGTATGTTTCTACCATCACCCTCCGTCCCAAAACTTTATTTATTACACCAATGGTCATTGTGATTTGCATTTTATCTCTTTTGACCCCTCTAAATACCTTTGTTGAAAAACCTCAGTTAACTTAGACAAACATTTTGACTTTATTTGGTCTTGAAGTCTTTGAACGCTATCTATGCAATCTTTCAATCATATGCAACACTCCACCTCTGGTGTTATTCTTGTTCGACGTACCGAAATGATCCTGTCACTAAGAGAAAAGGTAGACTTTGAAGCTACGGTACTAGCTTAGATTGTTAGTATATCACGGGCAAGGTTCTAAATGGTGTAAGGCATGGCGTGGCGGCGAGGTCAAGCCTCAAGCTTTACGAGTTATGGCGAGCGCCCATGGCGTTTTCCAAGGTGTGGCTTAAGGTGACAAATCTTTATACAATATATATGTATATATGTGTATTTATGTCAGTGTCTTGAACAATAACAATTTAAATTCGATATAACATGATAAACAAAAGAATCTCTAAATTCTAATCAATACTGGTGAGAAATTTTAATTGACACTAACGAAAAATTATAATTGAATTTTGAGGTACACTAAAAAGAAAATTTGAAAGAAAAAAAAATGTACCGGCATAATGCGCCATGGCGGGCCATAACGCTCCATGGCGGGCCATAACAAGCTCGACGCCTTACCTCGACGCCAAGGGGGTTAACGTGGAGGCAAGGCCACGCCTCGACGCCGTGGCGCGCCATGGCGCGATTTTTAAAACCTTGATCACGGGTCATACATGCCAAAGGCGGAAATTAGGGTTGTTTTTTCTTCCAAAAATCTAATAGATCTATATGTTCAAATTTATATATGGTTGTAGTTCATGTAGCAATAAATTAGTACGTATGTAAATGTTTAATTCATCAAAACGCTAAGTATCAAATCTATATTTTTTTACTAGATTCATTAAAACCCTTCTTCATTAAATTTGTCATTAAGCCGGTCTGATTTTGGCATTGACCTCTAGAGCTAGAACTAGAACCTGTCGAAAATAATTGACTTGTAGAGGTTTGTTGGCTTCCTCCCCACATGATAGACTTAATAGACATCAAATAATTGTTGAAAATTATTAATAAACAAACGTTTGTATTACCTTGAAAATCTTGAGATTATAGGCGTAACTAAACCAAACGCCCCACATATTTGTGTTTTTAAAACTTCAACACTCATAATATTTAGATACAGGTTTAATACCGTGCCACAAAGAAAAGAGAAGGGGACCTCAAACGTTAAAGAAAGGTTGTTGGGTAATGAGGCAAACATTTGTCACGTTTCATTTGTAGTCTTTTTCCATGATATCGCATCACGTCTTAAGAGTTTAACGACTTATCGGATTGTATCATGGTTGTATCATTTGTTAGGTCAACTTCGTAATGTGAGGATAGTCGAAATGTCCAAACAACAACACATTTTGGATGAAACATTTTGTTGTCATTTGTCGGTTCAAATCGGCATCATCTATATTAACCGGCATTGTCAAGTATACGTTGAATAGCTGCAACACCCATTCTCAACGACGGGCACAAAACTTCGGTGTGCCCCTTAAACGTGGAATTTCCTTCCGCGGTAAGGAGAGTTACATAATCCTTGCATTGTGCCTTTCTTCTTCTCCCGTTGGTAAGGACCACCAACTTGAAATGGTTCATAATCGCTGCCTTTCATCCATGCTCGGCAAGAACTGGGGCATTTTGTCTGTTACATGCCTTGTGATGTTCACCGGCCATTTTGGACGAGAAAGATAAAAATAGATGAGAGTTCAAACTTGTGAGGAAAGGAGTACGAGTCGAGATCAAGAATTATAGTGAGAATTGTTTGCGTTTTTTGTGTTTTACAACTGGTATCTAACCCCATACACCATACAACTTATTTATAGTGTGTTTGGTCCTTTGGGGGTTAGAATGCAAAAAAAAAAAACGGTCAAATTAGGTTTAAACGGTAAAAAAAGGCTTTTTCCAATGGTTAGTAACAACTAGAAATTTTGAAAAAAATCGATTACGCTTATAAGTTGTTAAGGACCGGTTTATAACCCGTTATGTAAAAATGCTAAAAAAAACCATAACCATCTAAGCAACCGGTCAGGGGTCGTGTCGGTTATAACCGATTAAGCAGTGGTTCGGGATTCGGGTAATCGACCGGGCACGCTCAACCGGCCCTAGATGGTCATCTATACATGCAAACTGAATGGGACAGGATATGGATAGAATTGCGCAGAACAGGATAAGACTAGATGGGACAAAATTAATATTTCTTCTGCATTTGCAACAACTAGAACGAGAGCAAACAAAACTGTTAAAATGGTCACATTATCGCATAGTGAAGATTAATATTTTTCATCACATAATAATTATAAATAACATAAATCAATTCAATAATTTTATACATCATAACTAAAGTAATTATACCACATTTATGTAATTCTACCTAATATATAATTATTTAAAACATGTTTACAAAATATTTAAAAAAAACAATACATGTGAATTAATTATAAAAATACTTCGATCAAACACATCATTCCGAATGATTTGTACCAAAAGAAACCTAGGTCTTCATCTTCCTCCTCTACAACCAACAGCGGCTATCGACACGCTTCTTTCTTTCACTATTATCAGCTAATTTTGTTGCTACTTTCAAATCCTTTTTTTTCACGATCGCCTATATGTAACATTGAAGAGGGAGAAGTTCAACTGTAAAAGGGAAGGTATGATCCATTTGGCGGAGGATTTGATGAAATAAGATTTAGGAGAGTGGTAGTTTTCAGATTTAAAAATTTTTAGGATAATTTAGGGTTTTAAATCAAGTGAGTTTATGTACGATAGTTTAGTCTTAGTGTTGGGGTTTTATTTGTAGCTAAGACATAGTTTGAGGGGACAATATGTAACCATCAAGAGAGTTAGTTCCATCACATTAGCCTTTAACGTTTGTATTCTTGGTGTTTGACTTTTTGTCTCAAAGAGTTGTAAGATCAATTACTATTTCAATTGCCTAAATGGCAAAGTACAAAAAATTAAAATCGTACGATTACAAGAAGAAAACTATTCTAAAGGGATATCGGAAGAAGGGGGATCGACGACGGGGACTTCTTCAGTTATAACCTGAGTCACAGTGTCGGATCCAGAGGCCTTGTCTTTCATCGCCTCCTCCTCGACATCTGTGGCCTCAGGCTCCTTCTCTTCGACTTTCTCCTCGTCCAAATCTTTGGGATCGTCGTCGTCAAGAAGATCTTCAGATCCCATCAGATCCCGAAAAGCCGCCACCTCGTCGTTCGCCATCTTGTGAGTAATGGTCCCAGAAGCCACGCGACGCATAAGCGCAGCACGTTCGACCACACGAACGAGAGCATCATCCTCTTCCAGCTCTTGGATCTTTGATGAGAGAGCTTCTTCTCTCTCAACCTTCTCGAACAGCTGCCTTTCCAACTCCCTCGTACGATCCTTGTAGATCTTCATGCGTTCGCGTTGTTCGGCTTGGAAACATTCCATCATGTCAACCTTCAACTCCAAGTCCCCAATAAGGACATTCTTGGAATCGATCTCCTGAGTTAACTGGGCCGCCTTCTTCTTCGCCTTCTCGGCCTCCCTCTTAGCCAACTTGACATCGGCTTGATTGGCCGACATCTCCTCCTTGATTTTAGCCATCTTCGAGTGAAGGCTAAGGCTAGTCTGAAAGGCCTGCAAAGAATAAAAAGAAAACATAAATAAACGTACGATCATGACAAAAATGCGTACGACTAAGGTAAAAACTTACCAGGTAAGATAGCCCAGTGACAGATGCATCCAAGTCCTCAATCTCCACCTGCTCCATACGTGTCTTTTGAGCAGGAGAATAAAATTTCTCCAGAACGGGAAAAATAGACGCCTTCCTAATGACGTCGTCCATCATAAATCTCAAGGGCATCTTAATGGTCATGGTCGTAAGACCAGACCCTTCGACCCCCTTTCCCTTGTCAAAATCCGAAGAGGATTGACCAATCACTCCCTACGAAGGAGCAAAGTTCAGAGGGATCGCCTATTCTCCACCTTCAGCCTTTCGCTTGGCATCCTTAGATGGAGGGCTTCCCCGACGAAGGATGACCGGGTCCTTTTGGCCACCAAACCCTCGGCCGCTGCAGCTTTCCTCTTAGCAGCCCTTGCAGCAGCCTCCATCTGCACCAACTTCTTAGGTTTGGACGCAGAACCTACAAAAAAGGAATCTTAGTTAAGATCAAGACGTACGATTAAAATAAGATGTTTTAAACATGTGAGTTAAGTGATTACCTTCCATCTCTTCCTCCTCAATCACTTGAACCTCGGGCTCAACGTCGCTGTCGTCCCCTCCCTTCGATGTTCTGAACATGCGATCTGTCACGCTGTAACTCAAAAAATGTTCGATCGCCTCAGTCGATTCCTGGAAAGAAAAGACGATTGCTACAATAGAAAACACACACGATTAACACAGCAGGATAAAACGATAAAACAAAGAAAAACTAACAAATGTCTTTTTACCGTTTGTGTTCCACTCTGGAACAACCCAAGACCCACCACCTATGACCGAGGAAGTCTGGACAAACACATATCTAGACTTCCATCCTCGATCGTTCACTTAGGTACGATGGACAAGCATGGTATCGTTCCTTCCTCGAGGAAACAACCCATAACGGTTGTAAGGAGAGCGCATCACGTTGTAAGCCGTGAGAAGGTCATTCACCGAGAACGCAGGACGATCCCAATTCCTAGTCACCCGTTCGATCACTTGGATGACACGCTAGAATTGGGGCATCAGTTGCCCTGGAGACAGATTGAATCAAGTCATGAAGGCTCGAGAGAGTGGGGAATAAGGCCATCGAAATCCGATTTTAAACGGATACTCAAACAAGACAAAAAACCCCGCCGTAGTATCCATCGGCCGAATTTCTCCAGCCACCCTCACTTGGGTACCCTCAGGCAACCCTGCAAGATCCCTTAACTCTCCTACCTCAAGACTCTCGATGATCGAACTCCTAACCTCATTCGACATAACTAATTCTAGTCGGCCTAAACTACTTCGTAATCTCGTAAACCTAAGAACGTCAAACCCTCTATTACTTTTCTTTGCTAGTGTTTTCAGACGCATGAACTAAAGGAAAAGAAGGGTACCTTATATGCCCTAGTCGCTCGAAAACCTTGCCGAATTATGGAACGGATTACGATCGGAAAATATTTTGCAAATCAACGATGAATTAGGAAACGATTTTGTAAAATCTTCTGTTAATATAAATCGTTCTATTTATAATAACCGAATCAAGGATGAATCATCGCAAGAAGCCTGCCACGCGTCCACAATTAGCCGTTGGAGGGCACGCGTCGCTTAACGGCTCTATGACGTCATCCGCACTAACGTCATTAAAACCGTTAACTAACGTTATTTTTACCTTCGTCCAGCAAACAAGAAGATTTAGTAAATAAATAGCATATTTTCTAAATCTTGGGGGCAAACTGTTTGGGTAAAAATCCACGATCGCACGACGACCGATTACAATTGTAAGACATCTTTTAGAATAATAATCATGTATTAAGATAAGGTCCTGAGATAAAACTTAACAATACCCTTGAACGAGTATAACAATCGGTCGAGTTAGTCTAACGATTAGTCGAACGATATTTCTATACATGTCGTACGACATTACAAACGAATAGACGTACGAAGAGTTTGTTCTTATTGCAGACAAACTGATCATCATATCCAACAATTGTACACCTTTGAAGAAGTCTAAAATCGAGTACTATGCTATGCTCGTTGGAGTTCACCATTACAACGGTCATATTATAATCATAACTCTTCCATTAACGACATCATCAAGAGATCGACCGTTATGAGCAAGATTTCTGCGACAGTTACGATTCAGGCATTAAAGATCAACAATCCGTTGGACGGTTATTATCAAGCAACTATAAAAGAAGGATCAAGCTCTCATTTGACGATGACATTGGCATCCTCGAATACTACAAGCTCCGCACTCATTACTTTAATTAGTTGTAATTTACGTTCGATTCTATTGTTTATTTCCTTGTAATCGTACGTCCGAAGCTGTAACATCAAAGGATATCACCCCTGGTTGGTGATCAATAGTGGAACGTCGACTTAATAACGGTCGATCGCAGGTTTTTTCCTCCGTCGTGAGGTTTTTCCCGCGTCAACAAAATATTTGTGTTCATTTACTTATTATCGCACTTATTATCGACTGTAACTTCTTTCTCTTGACGGCTTAGCCTCACACAATTTCTTCGACATTAGACTTGTGTAAGTTTTTACATAAACAGTTTGGCGCCATCCGTGGGGCTCCGTTTTGAGAAAAATTTCATTCGGTGAAAAGTGCGCCTTCGTACTAATCTTTTCTTCGAGTTTTCTTTGAGCTATCTTTACAGGATAATGGATAACGCATTCATGGCATCTATACAACAACAATTGCAACAAGCCAATGAAGAAATCCAACGACTTCGAGCTTCGCATGTTCCATCAATGCCTATTCCTTCTCCTTATCCACCTTAACACCTAAGACCACCATTTCGTCCACAGTTCCATACATCAGTGCCTCTATCAAACAACCAGCAGAACTAAGTACGACCCTCTATGCCTCAAGGCCCACCCGCATTCACATTCGGTCCTTTTAACAACACTTCGCAACAAATTCCTATTCCTGGACATATACCCACAGTTGCTAGCTCCACAATTCATACGACAATCCCACCAAATACTGGAACTTCTTCCGGTTTTATCCCAACAAC
Organism: Centaurea solstitialis; assembly: GCA_030169165.1. Taxonomy (NCBI): domain Eukaryota; kingdom Viridiplantae; phylum Streptophyta; class Magnoliopsida; order Asterales; family Asteraceae; genus Centaurea; species Centaurea solstitialis. Next base: position 38,960,592 of record CM058041.1, on the reverse strand, counting down.
TCCAGTGACTACTGAAGATCCTTTGAACGTACGATTGAAATCCCTGGAGGAACAAAATCAGAAGCTGTTTGCATTACTTGCAAAATTACCCAGCGCAGCAGTACCAGTCGAAGTCAAGCCTAAAACCTGATTTCAAGCTTCACCGTTCGTCGATGAAATAGCTCTTGTTGACGTACCCAAAAAATACAGTATTCCAGCCTTTGCGACAAAATACTCTGGAGTCACTGATCCAGTCGAACATGTCGCACAGTACAAACAACTTATGTAGACAGTTCCTATACCGACACTATATCAAGAAGTTTGCATGTGCAAAAGCTTCGGATCAACTTTGACCGGAGCGGCGTTACAATGGCTTATCAACTTAAAGCCAAAAAGTATTGGATCCTTCGCAGAATTGGTAAACCAATTCACCCGACAGTTCGCTAGCAGTCATAAGATGGAGAAACAGACCAGCGATCTGTACTACGTCGTACAAAAATCAGGAGAGACAATCTGCGACTACTTCAACAGATTCAATGCAGCAATGATCGAAGTAAAGAACTGTGATGTAAAGACTGCAATCGAGGCATACAAACGTGGGTTGGAGGATTCCTCTGGGTTATATCTGGAACTTACAAAATACCCACCAGAAAACTTCGACGACGTACGAGCTAGAACACTAGCTGTTATGAGAATAGAAGACGATGCTCTCTTTCGACGAAAGCATTCCACCGAGAAGAAACCTCTTAGTGCACAAAAGCAGGACTTCAAGCACAAAAGAGTATCAAAATTGGAAATCCTCGATATGAGTCAAAAGCTTGACCAAACAAAGGTACAATTAAAATTCGTTATCCAGAATTGTCTACTTACAATTTTGCGATGAAAGGGCAACCCTTAAAAAAAATTTACACGATTGTCGCCAATATGTTTGGTACGACCCTTTTTTATATAAAATCGGGACGGACCAACTATTAAGAAGATGTATTAACGGAAGTGAACAACGTCAAATTTTTTACGCTTGCCATCATCCCAGTTCGGTGGCCACTTTGGTGGACAGCGGACTGCGGCAAAGATTCTGCAGAGTGGGTTCTTTTGGCCCACTGTGTTCAAAGACTTACACGATTTTGTAAGAAATTGCCAGCCATGTCAACGAACCGGGATTATTTCAGCACGGAATGAAATGCCACTTAATAATATCTTAGAAGTTGAGCTTTTTGACGTATGGGGGATCGACTTCATGGGTCCCTTTCCGAATTCAAACAACAATCACTATATATTGGTTACGGTGGATTATGTTTCGAAGTGGGTTGAGGCAGTGACCTGCCACTCTAAAGATGCAAATACCGTGGTGAAATTTTTGCACAATGTGTGAGTCCGATATTCGACAAGAATGCAATGTAACGGATCAAGCAATCAGATATGCAAGTAAAATGAAGAACACGACAATACGACAAAGCATATGACTAAAGTTGTCAGTTGCAAGAACTTTTAATAACGTTAACTATCGACCCCTATATATAGAGCCGAAGTTACAAAATAGCCCCTAGAGTCTATGACTCTTCTAAGAGGCGCACAAAAGTATTGTTTTAAAGCTAACTATTACATAATATCAAAAGACGCCCCTGACTTCTTTACAAACGGACCAGTCAGGTTCTAACAATCTCCCCCTTTGGGAAGAAGTCAGAAAGGCGGCGGATACTTCAAAGCTGGTTCCCACTGCGAGAGCTGCAGGTACTCGTCCCATTCGCGGATCGATCTCGTACAGAGCTCCATCGCAGTTTCCACTCTTCTCAGCATCAGTCTTTCTTTAAGCTTCACCTCGATCAGATTCAGGGCCTCCTTCAGCTTTCTCTTCCACTGAGTCCCCTTGTACATTGGCATGTTCTCCTCCATCAGACGACGCTTCATCCCGTTGTAAACATACAGCAGAGTGCCGTCACAGAAGCTAGACAGCTCACTGAAGCGCATGAATCTCCGCTGGTTCTTCCTGAAGGTGATGTACACAACACCATGCTCTGGGAGTTCCGTTGGGAAGTAGGGCATGTATTGGTCCAGTAGATTTGCCTCCAGGTTGGGACGCAGCAGATTCACCTTCTGCTGCTTGCTCTCGATCGCCATCTGATAGTCTGTGAGATGCGCGAGGTTGATCGAGTGGCGTACATATCTCTTGAGGACTTCCAGACCGTCTCTGAAGTAGCCTGGTTTCAGAATCGGGCCCTCAAGGTGTCTGATCAAAGTGAGAAGATCATCGAGATCTATGCTGTCCAGGTCGGCTTCAGTGAACATGAAGTCTCTGAGTTCTCCGTCGGGCTTGCCTGGGTTGTACATCCGGACATGGAACTCAAGGAATAACTGGTGTCCAAATGTGTAAGGTCGGACATCAGTTACCTTGGTAAATCTGAGCTTCCGTCTGATCTGCCCATGCTCGCTCCAGCTGAGCTTCCTCTGGTAGATGTACGCGGTACGGCGGCGACGCTTCTTGACATGAGATAGTCCGAAGAAGACCTTTTTGGACCACGAGAAGAGGCGTTCCTGTTGGAAGATCCGTGTGAAGGATTCCTCCAGGAAGGGCCTGAAAATGACGGTGTGGTTCCAACCCAGTCTGATCGGTTGTTGACCTGTGAAAGCTTCTGGCGTCTGTACCGTGGGAAGAAAGGCGTCGTACTCCTCACCAGAGACAACGTCATCTGATCTCTTCCAAAACCGAAGGCTCTGGGCATGCTGGTTCAGGATCTTCCTTCCCTCGTCAGAGATACGAAGGTCGGAGGGATCCAACGGCGCGGTGTTTGGATCGATCAGGTCAATGGCAGGAGTCACCTTCTCGTGAGGAAACTGGACGGTCGTACCCACGGGGATAGCCTCATATCTCCAGTTCGCTGCCTCTGCCGGGATCTCTTCATCGGAATCGTCGTTCACAAAATCTGCCGGATCTGCAATATCGGCAGGCTGATCTGCAGGTGGAGTGGTGTCAACTGGTGTGTCATCGGCGGCGGTTCCGGAGCCGGAGGGAAGGTCAAGGCGAGCCCTCTTGGACGTACCCTCCCCCTCATGAGGATTGGCGGCGTCGTCCGGATCATCATGCCCGCGCTTTGAGGGTTGAGCCTGAGACCTGCAAGTTGCCTCAAGCTCGCGGATCCTCCGCAAAGCGATCTCCAGCTGCATATCCCTCGTGGCGACCAGCTGCTTGTACTGATCCACCTGTCTCTGAAGGGCATCGTTCTGATTGGTGAGCTGAGCGATGACGATCTGGTGCTCAGCTTCAGAGACAAAGCCGGGAATCTCCTCAGCTATAGGTGGTGGTTGGAGACGGAGGACGGGAGTAGGAGAGCGGCTCGAATCGCCGAAAGACGGGCGCTCCCCTTCCTGGAACTTGCCCTTGATAAAGCGTCTGGCTTCGTCCAGTTCCTTCTGACGGTCCTCGTCGGCTTTCCGCAGGGCCTCGATCTCGGCACGACGGGCTTGGTCTTCTTGTTCCTTGACGGCTAAGGCCTTTTCAATAGCCTCTAGACGTCTGTCTTTCGCCGCGTCGGCCTTCTCTATGGCTTCCAACCTGCTTTGGACAGCTTTAAGGATGCCGTCCGAATCCCTGGGTTCCAAACTCGAGAGGGTCAACACCGGTTCATTTGCGAAACCGGTGGACAGGGAAAGCCCCGCAAAGGTGCTCCCTTGGCCCGCGCTGACGACTGGTGTAGCGTCAAGTGCAGCGGGGCCTCGAGTGGAAGTTTCCAGATGTGAATCTAGGGGCTCTAAGACTCGATGTGGTGCGAAAGAAAGCGAGTGCTGGGGATGAGCATCTCTAGATTCAACACCGATCAACTCCGAATGAGTGAAAGGTGGAATAGGTGGTATAGCCCCGTGATCTGATGAAACGACCACCTGTTGGGAGGTGGTCGAGTGGATGGCTTGGGTGTGCATTTGCGTTGGTTGGCTGCCAACGACTTGACTACTCGGCATTGGCCGAGTAGGATCTGTGTGGGATGCCTGTGTGGAGGATAGACTCATGGATGGATGGGTTCCGATTTCTGGCTGCCTAGGGTGGGCCACTTCTACCTCGGCCTCTTGTCGGGTGTCTACCAACTCTACATCCTGTTGGGCCTCTTCTTCTTCGGCCTCTTGATGTACAGGACCCTGGCTCTCTCCCTCGAAACCTTCACTACCCGCACCGATCTTCATCCAAGATTCGCTCTCAGCCTGTTCGGCAGCCTCGGTGTTCAACGTGCGTTCTTCCGTCCCGGAGTAATCAAGTAATTGGACGGAGTCGCTAGCGTTGATGGAGGAAGTGGAGACGTCGTCGTCTAAGGCCTTGCCTTTACCTTTTCCTTTCCCCTGTCCTTTTCCTTTGCCCTTACCCAGTCCCTCTGCCGGGCGTTCCTCTGGATCGGAATCTGGTGGCGCCGTGTCCGACGAGCCGCTGGAAGGATCACCAGAAGGATCCGTCGGAAGTCTAGAGGTGGTGGCCTGAGGGGGCGGTGAAGTATGGGCGGGTTCTTCAGGCGAAGCAGCAGTGACCTCTTTTGGAGATCCAGGAGGTGTAGGTCCAGTGGCATCTCTGGGAGTAGAAGGTTCCTGGTCTTCTGGGGACTCGGGCACAGTCGGGAGCCCTGGAAGTCTCGTCGTGGAACGACGTTGCGGAACGTACTCCTTTACTCGGGGAGTCGGCAACTGTGGATCATCGTTCATTCGTTGGCGAATGCGACTGAGCCTTTCTTCTCGAGTCTTTGGAAGATCGGAAGATGTAGAAGCTTCGTGAGCGGTCATGGATCTGCGGATGATACTACCCAGGTTTTCCCTCACGTCAACTCTCATCACACTTCCCGAGCCAGAGGCCCCCCCAGTGGGACCCCGGGTCCTCGGACGTAAGGCCCGAGGACTAGAAGGGACGGGTTGCGCACCCTGGGCAGGACCTTCCGGTTCTGGATGGTCCATAGGTGCGACTCCTAGACCTAAGCGATTCCTATACCTAATGACGCTCGGTGCTCGCTGGTTCAGGCCGTTGAGGACGTGATCAGGAATCTGCATCTCGTACTGGCCTTCGGTGTAGTCACGCTTGGCTATCCAGCTGATCTTCTTCGGTTTGATGATAGAATGACCGGAGCGGCGTGGAATGTCCGGATTGCGTTCCATATGGTCACGGATGATGAGACCATAGAACCGCAACCACGGAATGGAGTGATGTCTGGTGCGCTCCCTGGTCGTCAGATCCTTGGTGATGTCGAGCCATAACTGGGCGGCGATGTCGATGTGGCGTCCGTAGGCTACGGAATGAAAGATATGCCAGAAGGACGTCGTTGCTTTGTCCAACCCTTTCGTCTTCGAGGACAGACACCTGTTCATCAGGTTGTATAGTTGAGCCCAGATTGGTGGTAGATCGCTCGTGGTGATCTGAGACACGCCGTTCACATCCTTGGTGACCCGAGAGCGAGAAGTTCGCTCAACAGAATGGGCCCCGATACCAGCTCATCGAACTGCTGGTGGCCGCCATCAGTAGCGGCAGGGAGGCGAAGGATTCGGCGGATGTCCTCCATAGTGATTACCAGTTCGGTGTTATCTACTCGACCAATTATCGAGAAGACTCCGAACCTGGTGTCCAGAACTGCTGTCTTCCAAAACTGCTGCAGATAAATGCCCGGTACATCTGCAGTGGCCGTCATGGCGTAGAGGAGGGGATGAGCTCGTAGGATTTCTCGTACGATCGTGTGTTGCATCCGGACAGTAGAGAGGATCACATACTCGTTGTTCTGAAGTATGTGAACCATGTCCGTTGGCTCAATCAGAGCTCGATCAGCTTCTGGATCAATGGGGGAAGAAGGGTGTTCTCTCTGGTCTGCCATTTCTGACATAGACAGATAATAATTTTAAAAGTTAGTCCCTTCTTAACACGAATGATGTGTTCTGACAAAAATTTGGCAGAGTTTCGACTAGTCGCGAGTCAGTTTATCGAAGATTCCCGAGGGAATCTTTAAAACTGAGTCGAACTTTGTAAAACGGATTCCCGCGAAACTCATGTCGAGAATTTAATATAACCCGGAACAGGATTCGACGCCACAGATTCAGGACCGGCTTAGAACTCGAATCGGTCTACGGACAAATCCCGTAAGGTGATTTGTTAAGAACGATTCTCGTTTAAAGCCGAGTCCCGAATCGGGGGTATGAGTCCCGAATCGGGGGTGTCAGACACATATACATACAACATTAAAGTCCCGAATCGGGACATGAGGTATACAATTGAAAGTCCCGAATCGGGAGTATATATATATATAATCCGAAGTCCCGAATCGGGGGTTCGTATTACAAGAGTCCCGAATCGGGAAATGTACTACGTGTCTAAACAAATTCCCGTATCGGGAAAACGAAATTCCCGAATCGGGAAACCTAAAGTCCCGATACAAGAACACCAAAATGTCCCGCATCAAGAACATCAAAGTCCCGAATCGGGACTTTGTCGAACCAGGTGCGACTGTCGCACTTCCAGTCACTAAATCGACTCCAAAACACTTCAAATCAATCCTAAAACTAGTTCTATGAAGTACATTACTGATATAAACAAGTTTAGGAAGAAGAATGGATCAAACTAACGTCCCGAAACTCGAATCCAAGGATCTTGGAGTCTCGGGTTTATCCAAAAAGTTTAGGCTTCAATCCGATCAATAAACGACGTTGTTTTGATGAATCTGAATACATTAAGTCGTTAGAAATCTTACCAGGAACGTAAAGAAGTAATCGGATCGACGAACGGATCGATAACGAACGCTCGGGGAAGCCGGGAAGTCGATGGATTGAACGGGGTGTTCTTCGTGTTCTTGATCGTCAGAGAGAAAACTGATAAGCGGTTTTGAATTTTGAAAGTGATAACTGAATGCAGTTATCAATTCCCGCTTTTATATATTTTGATAGCTTATCAGGTATTTTGAAAATTTTATCTGATAACTGCTCTCACAGATCACGACTATCAAGAAATGACGAAACGAACCCCGAACTTAAGTTTTTGAAAGAATTTCAAAACTTCCCCTGAACTTGTGGTTTTCAAAAGTTTGCAAAAACGGTCCCTGAACATTGAAGTTTTGGAGACTGGCAGAACTGGTCCCTGAACTAGTCAGAATCAGAACCTGTCACTTCTAGTCCCCTAACTTAACAAGTTCATAGAATTTACAAGTTCAGCCCCTTGACGTTTATTGAAACGACTAACCTGGAATTTCCGAGATCGGATTAATCACCGAGTCTGACACGAATGGTCAGAAATCTTATTTTGAATCCCGGGTCCTGAACTGAAGTATTCAGAAACCGTACGTCGGTTCTACAACCTGCGTGAAATTTTAGGAATGGTATCCAGTGCAGATTGGATCCGACAGAGTTAGATTTAAACAACATAAAAGGCTCCCCTAGATATATGCGACACAGGAGCTCCCCCTACACACATGCATAAGTTTAAGTGACTTGCTCCCCCTAGAAATCTGCCGGGGGATCTAGCATGCCCAATTTACTAAGTAAATAGTAATGGCGCTTCTCGTCAAAAGCTTTAGTGAACAGATCAGCTATCTGACGTTCACTTTCAACGAAAAACAGTTCAACGTTACCTTTCTCGACGTGATCTTTGATGAAGTGATATCGGATATCGATATGCTTCGTCCGAGAGTGTTGAACTGGATTTGCCGCAATCTGTATGGCACTGCTAGAATCACAGTAGATTGGAATTCGGTGCATGGTGTAGCCATAGTCTGCCAGTTGAATTTTCATCCAAAGAACCTGTGAACAGCAACACGCTGCGGCGACATATTCTGCCTCAGCTGTTGAAAGGGATACACAGTTCTGTTTTCTCGAGGACCAACTTACTAACTTGTCCCCTAGAAATTGGCAGGCTCCTGACGTGCTCTTCCTGTTTAACTTACAACCTGACCTTCGAAGAAACAGGGTAGGATCGACAGTACCCTTTTTGTATCCGGATTCAAGCAAGTAAATGGTAAGTGTTTCATACCAGGCACGAGGTGCTTGCTTTAATCCGTAAAGTGCTTTGTCGAGCACGTAAACGTGTTCCGGGTACTTGGGATCAACAAATCCCTCAGGTTGCTCAACATATACTACTTCTTGAAGTTCTCCGTTCAGAAACGCGCACTTGACGTCCATCTGGAAGACCTTCATGTTCTTGTGAGCTGCATACGCGAGAAAAATCCTGATGGCCTCAATTCTAGCCACCGGAGCGAATGTCTCGTCGTAGTCGATGCCTTCCTGTTGTCGGTATCCCTTGGCGACCAGACGAGCCTTATTACGGATAATAAGATCGTTTTCATCTTTCTTGTTGCGGAAGATCCACCTCAAGTCAATGATTCTGATTTTTCTTGGTCTTTCTACAAGGCGCCAGACTCTGTTTCTTTCGAATTCGGCAAGCTCATCCTGCATGGCCCTTACCCAGTCAGGATCAGTAAGAGCGTCCTGGGTATTGGTTGGTTCAAATTTACTCAGGAAGCCGCCAAAGAGGATCAGGTTTTCATCATTCTTTGAAGAGCGAGTTGTCACAGGAGCAGATGGACTACCGATGATGTTGGTAGTGGAATGGCTTCTGGTCCATTTTCTGGAATGGGGAATAGGATCGTATTCCATGTTGTTTCTTGAGTCATTCTCATCCCGAATGGCGGAGGAGAGAAGACTAGCATCCGTATCAGTATTCAACACAGTCTCCGGACGGGGTTCACGAACAACTTCAGCATACGTTCTTGATGGAGAAGGTGGCGGAACAACTTCAGGAATTGGTGCAAGAGCAGTGGACACTGTCTGTTCTCGGACCGCTTCGACTGTAGTTTCAGGAGAGGGTTGTGTTGAAGAGAGCTGAGAGGGGGAGAGAACAGTTTCCTCAATCAAGGTGTTAGAAGAGGATTCTGTTTCTGTGATAGGGTTAAGTACAGACACCGGTTCTACAGAGTCAGAAGAGGTTTCTCCTACAGCGGTAGAACAGGATGTGCTCTCATTCACGAATGCATCTGCGGATATGGTTGTTGATGAAGGAATGGAATGAATAGCAGGAGCAGGAACAATGATTGGACCAACGAGGGTCGTTAGATCAAATTCTGCTAAGTCAGCAAAATCAATTCCAAGCGAGTTAGTAGGAACAGTTGTGCTCGGTGGTGAAACAGTGTGCAATTCAGGGAAGACAGAACTATCTGAACTAGGGCTGGCACTAGAATACATCTCAGTCTCAGAGAAGTCAACGTACCGACTCTCAAAGATGGATCGGGTCCGTTTGTTGTATACACGGTAAGTTGCTGAGTTATGTGAGTATCCAATAAAGATAGACTCATCCGACTTAGCGTCAAACTTTCCCAGATCATCTCTGTTGTTCAGAAGATAGCATACACAACCGAAAACTCTAAAGAATCTAATATTCGGCTTACGCTTGTTGACCATTTCGTACGCGGTTTTACCAGTCCGCTTAACGATTAGAGTCCTGTTCTGAGTGTAACAGGCAGTTGATACAGCTTCAGCCCACAGGGATAGAGGTACACCAGAATGTGCTATCATGGATCTAGCAGCTTCGACCAACGTACGGTTCTTCCTTTCTACGACTCCGTTTTGCTGGGGAGTTCGTACAGCAGAGAAGTTGTGAGAGATGCCCACTTCTTCAAGGAAAGACTGGAGTTTCGCGTTTCGAAACTCTGTACCGTTGTCGCTTCTCAGCTTCTTCACCTGACGTCCCAAGAGGACTTGGATACGTTTGATGAAGGCGATGATTAGATCAGCAGCGTCAGATTTGGCTCTAAGGAACTCGAGCCATGTGTACCGAGAGTACTCATCGACAAGTACAAGCATATATTTCTTGCGTGCAAGACTTTCGACTCTCATCGGTCCACAGAGATCCATATGCAGCATGTCGAGGGGATGGTGACAGTTTGTCTCCATCCTTGGAGGATGCGAACTCTTCTTCATTTTCCCTTTCTCACATGCTGAGCATAGGGTGTCTTTAGATAGTCGCGTCTCCGGTAGACCATTGACAAGGTTTTTAGATACGAGCTTGTTCATATCCCTGAAGTTCTGATGAGACAGACGCTGATGCCACAGCCAACTTTCTTCCTTAGTTGCTTTTGCGAGAAATACCACCGTTTCCAGTTGTTGAGGAACAGCATAAAACATTGTGGTATATAGGTGACCGTTCCTTCGAGCGCGTAGAATCACGTTCCCATCCTCGTCTTCAATATTGCTCCCGAGAATGAATGTCTTCACAAGATATCCTCCATCACAGAATTGGCTAGAACTGAGTAGGTTAAAAGGCAGTCCTTCAACATAGCGCACATTCTTGATGACGTGTTCTCCATTCGTCATGCTTCCATATCCTATGATCGGTAGACGTCTCTTGTCTACAAGCTTAACAAATCCTTCAGCTCTAACGACGTAGTCGAAGAGGATGTTGCGCTGCCCAGTCACATGCCTGAAGGCTCCAGAATCAAAGTACCACATGTGACTGCCCTGCAATGCGCAAGATCAAATTTGTTTAGGAACCCATTGCCACATGGGTGTCCTACCGTTAGAAACAGATAAAGCAACCGGTGAAGTATCCTTTTCAGATTTCTCCTTAGGCTTAGGAGACTTCACAGGAGGCAAAGCATTTGGCTTTGTCATTTTCTCTTTTCTTTCCCGGTGAGGACTACCTGACTTACTATAAGCATTTGCATTACCAGGCATATCAACACGCATGTAATTATCAAACAAAGAACATATATGATTTTTGAAAGCTGTAAGATTATCAGAATTCGCTGAGCGATTAATGTGTACAGACTTTGATTTTATGTTTGAATTACAACTAGGTGGGTTGTAGCCAAGACCAGCATGATCATGACCACCCCATTTAGGGAAAGCATTAAAAGAGTTCTTCTTCTTCCGACATCTCCTTCTCCGTGGCTTCACATTCGCAGTTCCATCACCTGTCCTCGCATCTGCATGAAAAGCAAGTTGTGAGTTGGGTGACGGCTTAACTAGAATGGATTGACCACCTTTGTAATTTGCGGTGGTTTGACAAACTGATTTTATCATTTTCAAAGGTTGTTTAGGTTTGGAGTTCTCACCTACATCAAATGAACTAGAATGAAAGTCTAGTCCCTGAATGGGTTTCACCAAGCTACTTGTATCAGTAGACTTTGAATTCCGTGTCTGTGTTACTGTGGGTGTGTGTGGCTTAACTGACTTCCCTTTGTCAGTACCAACACCTTTTGCACCTTCAGTGTTTATCACAGACACTGATGCAAGTGGCTCAGGAGAACAGATTTGCTTTATAGCAGGTGCCTTTGGCAAAACAGGTTTTCGTGGAATATAACCTGAAGGAGGATCATCAGCGTCCAAAAACACCTTCACATCATACACAACCTTAGGATCTAGTACTAGTTTAGGTTTGGTTGACCTAAAGTCTGGTGTGATTGGTGAGTTGCAAGTACAGGAATCCCAAGAGTCAGATTCTTCTAGGAAGGACACCCGTCTTTTTAACTGATTGATTTGACAACATTGATTCGCGAAAGTTTGACCAAACATCAGTTCCTTTTCATAAAAGAAGTCCTTTTCCATTGTGTTATTAATAAATAGAACGACTAGCTGTGTTTGGAGATCCGCAAATTTGTTTTTAAAACATGAGCAAGAAAACTCTGCGATCTCACATTGGGTTGACATATTAATCCTTTCGGCATTTGCCTCATGATAACTATGTTCCAATGATTTGATATGGCTGTCCTTTTCAGAAAGAATTGACGCAAAGTTCTTTAACTTATGGCGACAGGCATCAAGTTCTACGGCTTTGGACCTAAGATGGAACAATTCCTTCTCTACACACACTGGGGCAGGAGGCTGAGTTGCGGAAACATCCAATGGTTGGATAACATCAGCGTCCTCGGATGTATCTATCTCCCTAGTGTCATAGCTAAAGTTTAAGTCCTCATAGTTGATGGGTGGCATTGCTACCTTAGGTGTCCTAGCTTTGATGCCTTCCCAGCTAGTGAAAGTATTCTCTGGATTACTAGCAGGGGTAAAGATGGGACCCTTAGCAACAGGACTGGAAGGTGGACTACTGGTTGAACTATTGGCAGGACTGGTGGTAAAAGATACGGCTTTTCCATCTATTATTTCAGTAAAGGTCACAGTCTGCATCACATAGTTGTCATTGTCTTGTCCTTTGACTGACCTAGGTTCAGGTTTGGAAGCACTCATACTGTCAAAGTTGTATAGATGTGCAGGTGCTTTCTCAAGAATGTTTTTCTCTGAATGTCCCAACCCAGGTTTGGCTTGATAAAAGGGATGTTGAGTGGTTTGCTTGGTAAGCAGACTCAAGGTATGTTCAGATTGTCCTCTCTTTAAATTATTTTCCTCAAGCTCTTCGATTTTTACAAATAACTTTGTTCTTTCCAAGGAAAGAAGGTGAAACTTGAGCTTGAGTTCTTCACGACTACTTTCAATTTCGTCGTGAGATCTTTGAAGATCAAGGAGCTTGTTTTCGAGGATAGATTCTCTAATCCCAGACTCAAGTTCCATTCTGTTAAAGTTCTCGGCGAGGTCCTCTAAACTACTTTTATAAACAGCACTCTCTATTCTGAATCTCGTGACGAGAGCTTTTTCCATTTGGAGTTGGCTCTCAAGTCTTAGAGTTTCAGACATAGACAGTTCATCAGGTATTGACAATAATGAACAAGAATGTACCTCAGATTCTTCATCAGTAGAGTCGTTTGGGGAACCAGAAATACATGGTTCCTCAAAGTCAGCCATGAGGCAGTGTCCTTGTACTGCTGATGGGCCTTCATCATCTGAGTCTTCTGGTTCCATGATCCAGTCTTCCTCATCAGCTAACAGCACCTTGCCTTGCTCTTTCTTCTTCATCACGGCAGCCTTCTTCTCAAAGTAAGCAGAGTCTTTGAGCTTCTTTTTGCAATCCGATGCATAGTGACCCGGGTCACCACAGTTGTAGCAAGTGGGAACCCGAGCGGGGTTTCTGTTTTGATTGGCTGCAGGAGGAGCTTCTAGAGCTGGAAGTTTATTCTGTTGTGGAGGTTCGGTTCCACCGGTGTTGTTGTGCTGACGACCATCATCATTTGTCTTCTGGTTCTGGTTGTTGTAGTTAGAACCAGATTGGTCGTTCCACCTTTGATTGTAACCACCTCCTTGATAACCTCTGTTACCGTGGTAGTTGTTGGAGTTGTACTCCTGATCCCTTTGCTGTTGCTGGTTGTTGTTGTTGCTTTGTCTTTGATCTTGATAAGATCCTTGATTGTTGTACCCAGACCTATCACGATGTTGATAGTTGTTTGTTCTTCCTTGATCGTTTCTTTGGAAGCTTTCTCTTGACTGGTACCCTCCTTGGCTAGACTGACCTCCCACAAACTGAGGTCCTTGTCTGAATCTGTTGAAGCGTTGGGGATTTCCCCGGAATTTAGCCATCAAGGCGAATGAGTTCTCCAGCTGAAACATCTCCTCTTCGGTAAGTCCATCATCAAGAACTACTGGTTCTTCAACGGTGTAGTTTTCATGAGAGGACGATCCTCTATTTGACAATAAAGCCAAGGTAGGAGGATCAATTGTCTTGTCAGTTTTACCGAATAAGGTTTCTTCATGAGGTAGCATCATGCTATACAGATCATGAAGTCCAAGCTGGCCAAGATTCTGGCTCACTTGGATGCTGATTGTGACAGATTGCCAGAGTTTGTTCAGTCTTTTGAGGAATTTTACATTCACCTCGTACTTGTTCTTCTCTAAGCCAAGTCTCCGCAGATCGTTTACACAGATGTTTAAACGATTGTAGGTTTCAGTCAGCGTCTCTCCCTCGCGAGCACAGAAGCTTTCGTACGCGTTCATAGCGTTCTCCTTTTGGCCTTCTAGTGCCTTGTCACCACCCTGCATTTGCTGTTCAATGCCCAGCCACATTGCTCTGGCATCTTTACAGCTGTCAACCCTCGCGAACATGTCATTAGGTAGAGCCATAGTGAGTAACGTGAGAGCACGTTTATCAATGGCTGCCCTGGCTCGTTGTTCATGAGTGAACATGTCGTAAGGTTTTTCAACCTCATATGCAGGTAGATAGGGAGTGACCTCGGTTCTGGCTACTTCAGCTACAGTAACCGTTGGTCTGATTGGTCCCTCAGTGATAGAGACCATCAGTTTGTCATCCAGTAAGTCGAGGAAGTTAATCATTCGGCGTTTCCATTGCTGGTATTCGCCGACGACTAATACTGGAGGTCGTGTTTCAGAACCGATACTGATTATTTCTTTTGACATTGCGTTCTCGGAAATAGGATCTGTTTTGAGTAGTTTGTGATTTCTGATTGGACAGAGCTTCCGCGCTTAAAGCGTTCCTTTTATAGAAATTCGAGAATTTCAAAAAGAAAGGCTAAGGCGGGAAAAACTGCAAGTCCCGATTCGGGAGTTGCAAGTCCCGATACGGGAGTGAGAATGAGTCCCGATTCGGGAGATTAAGCCAAGTCCCGATTCGGGAAATGAGAGTCCCGATTCGGGAGTTCAAATTTCCAATTCGGGAGTGGCAAAAAGATCCGATTCGGGAGATATAAGATCCGATTCGGGAGTTTGAGATTTCCAATTCGGGAAATCAGATGTTCCGAATCGGGACACTTGTGTCCAATTCGGGAACTGATGTTCCGATTCGGGAAATCAGAAACAACCTCAGATTTCTGTCCAAAACTACCAAAACACGTGCTCTGATACCAATTGTGAGTCCGATATTCGACAAGAATGCAATGTAACGGATCAAGCAATCAGATATGCAAGTAAAATGAAGAACACGACAATACGACAAAGCATATGACTAAAGTTGTCAGTTGCAAGAACTTTTAATAACGTTAACTATCGACCCCTATATATAGAGCCGAAGTTACAAAATAGCCCCTAGAGTCTATGACTCTTCTAAGAGGCGCACAAAAGTATTGTTTTAAAGCTAACTATTACATAATATCAAAAGACGCCCCTGACTTCTTTACAAACGGACCAGTCAGGTTCTAACACAATGGGTTGGCCGAACTCTCAAACCGAGAGATCAAAGGCATTTTAGAAAAGGTCGTGAAACCACATCACAAGGATTGGTCTGTCAAACTTGACGACGCTCTTTGGGCCTACCGAACGGCCTACAAAACTCCTTTGGGAATGTCTCCATTTAAATTGTTTTTTGGCAAAAATTGCCATTTACCAATTGAATTGGAGCACAAGGCATATTGGGCCCTTAGAGAGTTGAACATGAGTGAGGATGCAGCGGGCACCAAAAGCTCCCTTCAATTGCATGAATTAGAGGAGCTTTGTTACCATTCTTACGAGAATGCTAAGCTCTACAAGGAAAAGACCAAGATGTGGCACGACCGTAGGATTAATCATAGGGAATTTGTCGAGGGCCAACAAGTGTTGTTGTTTAATTCACGTCTTAAGATGTTTCCCGGAAAACTCAAGTCTTGATGGACGGGTCCGTATACCGTGGTGAAAGTCAGCCCCTATGGAACTTTGGATATCTTGGCAACACAAACCGGAGAAATCTTTAAGGTTAACGGACATCGGGTAAAACACTTTCTGAGTGAGAGTGCCTACTCCCCTGTCCACTCCGATGAGTGAAAAATGTCGGGATCTTGTGTAAATATTTTATTTTCTTTATTTGAACAATTTTTTGTTAATTTCGGTATTTTTTCATCTTATTTATCTTTTGTTAATCTTTTGTAGGTTAAATAAAAGTTTTGGAGCCAAAAATCTTGAAACCACAAGCAGCAAAGGGGACTGTGGCCGTACTGTACTGGCCACTGTAGCATCTGACGGGCATTAATGAAGAGGGGACGAAAATGTGACGTTTTTGGTGGCCTTAGAAGACATATTTTAAGGAATCTTACCCAAGACATCAACTTTATGTCTCCTTTACCCACACTCTTCCCTAACCATTAATTACCCATCATCTCACCCTTTTTCTTATTCAAAAAGCCATCATCACCTCTCATTTTAAAATTCAAAAAGCAAACTACTCCCTCCCAAATAAACTAGATTCCTTAACTTCCCATTCCATCCTAACTACACACTTTCATTCCCTTTTTATAATATTATTTCTTTTCCTTCTTTATTCATTTATTCATTAAAAAAGCCCAAGGCTTCTCCAAAGCCCAAGACCCAAATCCCTATCACTATAAAATCTAGGGTTAATTACATGAGTATGTATCGAACTTGTCACGTTTTATCATTGTATGTACTCAACTTATAAACTTATCATTGTATGTATCGAACTTGCTAGACTTGCCATTGTATGTATCCAACTTTATCAAAATCTATCATTGAATGTATTCTACTTGTCACGAAAGTGTATCGAACTTGAGGTTTTGATAAAGTTGGATACATACAATGGCAATTTTAGAAAGTTCGATACATACAATGGTAAGTTTATAAGTTGAGTACATACAATGATAAAACGTGACAAGTTCGATACATACCCATGTAATTAACCCTAAAATCTAATGGGCCCCACCTTCTCTCCTTAAACCAACACTTAGAAGATTTTTCATCTTCTTCTCCCTTCCTCTTTCTCTTTCATGGCCGAATACCACCACCACCATAAACCATCAATTTTCATTTTCACCATCATCCACCACCATAAACAACCATCATCCACCATCATTTGGGGAGACCCAAACGTATCCTCACCAACCCCGAACCTCCGGACCGGCCGATCCGCCGGCAGAATCTCAGCCAGACGACGGAATCCGGCGACACCCCGCCGGAAACCGCCGTTGCGATACTGGAAAATGTCATTATGGCGCTGGAAACCGCCGCCGACACACCAGATACCGTCCAGAGCACCACCGGTGGCTACACTCAGTTCTTCGATGATCTTAATAACACTTCGAAGCACACCGATTTAGAGGACTCGGGGTTTAGTTCGCGACAACAAAAGGAGCCTTCTACTTTGCAACCAACCGAGTCCGAAGGATCACTTGGGTCGACGGCCATCAACGAACTAGAAGAACAAAAGGAAAAGATGGAGGCCGCAATAAAAAGAGTTCACGATGAATACATGAACAACATCCGATTGCTTCAAGAAAAGAAGGAGGAAGCAATTTGGATCGAGGAAGCAAGGAGACGGGAAGAAGAGGAGAAGGTTCGCGCTGAGGAAGAACGTAAACGAAAAGAGGAGGAGGAACGGATCCGGGCAGAAGCCGAGAGGAAGAAAAAGGAAGAGGAGGAACGAAAGCGGAAGGAAGAAGAAGACCGACAGAGAAAGGAGGAAGCCAAGTAAAAGAAACAGGATGAGGAAGCGAAAAAGAAAGAGGAGATCGAGGCGAAAAAGAAAGAGGCGGCAAAGAAAAGGGCGGAAAATTGAAAATATTTAGAGGAACTTCTAAAGAGGGCCGAACTAGAACGAGGACTCCCGGGAGAAAGTTAGCCGCTGGAGGAACCAGAGGTAAACACGGAACTCTTGGATCAATGTCGGGGAAATCCAATGTTGATGGCGTTGAGGTCACGTGGATGATAACACGTTCCGCAGTGACCTCTGCAGCAAAGAAAGCCTCTCCATCCAGGCCTGCTGGTAAGTCTAAAGGTAGTAAACTTATCGAAATCTTCGGGACCTCCTCCGATTCTGTTGGAGAAACGCAAAGTGACTTAAAGATCATTTCAGTGGGCATTGAGGTCCAAGCCACTGGGAAGGCTGGGCAGTTCTCATGCCCAAAGGCCTCCTTGTGTTTCTCTCAGTTATCGACCCTAAAGATTCGCATGGAAAGGGGTTTTGATGCAGATTTTATGAAAGCCAACACATATATTCTTGATTGAGTTTTGGCTCATGATTGGGGTGTCCAAGCTGTTCCGGACCGAAAGGCTAACTCCTCACTTGTGAGGGAGTTCTTTGCTGAGGTCGCGGCCACTTCTGATACAGTGGTCAAGGTCCGTGGTTACTGGGTGCAGTACGAATCTCGCACCAAAAACCGAGTCCTTGGCCTTCGGACCCCACAGTCGTGCTCTTTCATGGCTCTCGTCAAGAAAACCACACAGGAAGATATGGATAAGATCGCGAAGGTAATCTCTACGGAAGGTAAGGCGTAGGTGCTTTAGAAGACCCGATGGTGTATGCCAATGTCGCACTTGAACACAGAGGCCGCTATCTGGTACTATTTCGTGCGACACACCATTTGGCAAACCACACACGACGGTACCATTTCTAAGGATAAGTGCGCCCTTCTGTATTGCATTCTCCAGCATATGCCCATCAATGTTGGTGATATTATGCATGCTGCTATTTTTCAATCCCGGACCAAGAAAACAATGGAGATCCCACTGCCCTGTCTTGTCACTGCCTTGTTAATAGATGCACAGGTACCCGCTGCAGCAGGTGATGTTTGGATGACAGCCGCAAGCCCTATCAGTACGAAGACGTTAAAGAAAATGGGGCGAGACACGGAGGAATATTTGGATGAGGAAGACGAAGAGGGTGCAGAGGTGCCGGTCGTCAAGCCCCTCAGTACAACGGGATCTAGCCGTGGGTCTTCGGCACAAGACGCTATCCTCGTGGAACTGAAGAAGCTGAATGAAAGATTGCAAGGCATGGAGGATCAAATGCGGGGGATGGAGAAAGCCAATGACTTCGTGTGGGCTTACACGGAAAGCTGGGACTTGTTACTTAAGAAGTTCTTTGAGACCCACAACGCAGAGCTCGCTGCAATATTCCCTTCATCCCCACCAGGCATCTGTCCCACTCTCAACGAGGAAGAGCAGCCCTAGGAAGAGCCCACTGTCAATTCACCTAAAGGTCACCCCGATCCAGAATCAGAGCGCACTGTCGCTCCTAAACCGTAATCTCTTCTAAGTACTATCGCTTTTGGCTCATGAACACTTTTATTTTGGGTTGTTTAAACTTTTATCTTTTGGCTATTTCATTCATTATCTTTAATCTCTATGCATGGTAATTCCCGCCTTTGATGCAAATGTTTTTGGGTACTAACCGTGTGTTGTTAGAATTACTTTTGGTCTTCATTCCATATCCTAGGTACACTACTTGCGGATTTCGGAAGTAACACACCGCCATTCTTTGAAGCGGTTTTTTTGTGATATCATTTTTTTGTAACTTGCAAACGATGGGAGGAATTGGGCCTTCATTTGTTGTATCCCAAACACTTTCTGCAACCCCGAAAATAGCCCACTCAGTGTCCTTTCTCACAACGAGGACATTGTGAATTTTTAAGTTTGGAGAGGGGTGGCTTTTAGTTGATCCCATCAAAAAGCCAAAAACTGGGGTGGTCACTGTGACCTATAGTGCCCACCCCCCAAAAAAAATCAGAAAGCCACAGAAAACCCGGAGTGGTCATTCCAGTAACAGCAGAGAACCCACTCCACCAAAAATACATATCTATATCGAGAAAGTTCACATCTGTGCTCGTTTTAAAAAAAAAGACTAAGAACGAGAATATCTCGTAAATAGTCGAAAAAGCCCAAAAACAAAATAAATGGGAAGACTAGAGTCCAAACAAAGTTTGGAGACGAGCATTGCAAAGAAATGGGAAACACATCCAAAGCCATATATTAAACCCATTCAAGTCCCATGGATCATCGTTTGGCAAGGGAATAAATTTTTTTGAAACTTCGATAAATGGCCAGTTAGCTTTCGAGTTCGGAAGGCACTTTTGAAGGAGATCAAACCTCATTCAATCACACACCCACGGTACAATAATCCATGCATATTCTTTTTATTTTTTTATTGAGTCATTTTTAGTTGTCATTTTTATTACTTGGGGACAATTAATGTTTTAAGTTTTGAGAGGTGATAATTATGAATTTTCATAGATATTTAGGTCTCTTTTTAATTATATATTAGTACAAAAATAGCCACTTTTGCGTCTTTATCAAATCTTTTAGTTAAAAATAATGTTCTGAGCCTTAATAAGCGTATTTAAGTATTTTAGGAGTTTATTACGTGTTTTGTAGTATTTTTGTAGAAAAACTTATGCAGCAGCTCTGGGAGTGCCCACTGAGGCCGCTGACGAGGGCAAATTCGGAATTTCAAGAAAAAGGACAACTTGTGGGGCATCTTAGTGCAAAGCACCAGCTCATGCTTGCTGGAAAATCACATGAAGCAAGAAGGAAGATTATATCAATGGAGAAAAAGGCAACAAAAGAATAAAATGATAGCCTTGTACTATTGATTCGCTTTTATTATCCAATGGGTAAAGGAACATATCCCTTTTAACTCTTCTTGCATTGCTTGTACCCAGTCTGGATCTGAAAGAGCTTTCTGAACATCTGACGGTTCAAAATCACTTACGAATCCGCCAAAAAGTACCAAGTTATCAACATTCTTCGAAGATCTGGAGATTTCATACTTTTACCCCTAGACATGAAGAAAACTAAAGCAATTCCAACAAAAATAAAGTAGCATCCTGATGATTCCGATCAACAGATTTCAAACTTTTACAACTAGAGAGAGTATCATGAAGAAAACAAAAGCAATTCCAACATAATGAAGTAGCATCCTGATGATTCCGATCAACAAAGTTAGCACGTGTTTTGGAGGGGGAAGAAGGTGGAATAAAATAAGAAGTGCAAACCCAGCATATAGATATTGCACGACGGTAAACAATTGGTGGTGTGTGAAGATTGGAAATCCATTCCCACGAACGTAAGCATGTAACGCAAGGAAGCCAAACAACACTGTCAAAATGATAGGAGTGGTAGATGCAAGTTTCCTGAATGGCCTATTATCCATGTTGTAGTTGATCCCATACTTATAAACGATATTCTTGCTGGGTGTATAGTTTCCCTTCAAGATCTCACACAATGATTCAAAGAGACTGCAACAATTGCAACTCACTTCTTCTTCTGCACCCTCTCCCACATCAAAGAGAGCTTCCTGATCAAGGAGCTCTTTTAGTGCTCTTTTCTTAGGGGTAATGGACCATTTAGCTTCCTCATCAAAGAGTTCCTTCAAGGTCCTTCCTTAGGGGGTGGTTGATTCAGTGCGGTTGAGGGCTCTCTGAAGCAAGACTTTGAATTTCCTTTACTAAATTCCGGCTGGATGTTATAAGTTAGGGAGCATGACACATGCTTTTTACTAGCTGTCGCATGGAAAATTACTTCAGAGGACTACCTTCCGGCAGCGGCGGGGATTAGGTCGGAACTAACTGGTGGAGAAAACGGGTGAGATGAGCGGTGGACCACGGATGAATTTGGTAAGGGTTTTAGAGGGGTGGAGAATGGGCAGGATACGACGGCGCGCGTTACATTGCCGGTGGAGGAATCGCGGATGGAGAATGGGTGGGATACGACTGCGGTGGAGTAATCACCAGGGGTTGGTAGGGGTTTTAGTGGGGTCGAAAATGGGTGGGATACCGGCGAGGAGCACCGGACGGCGGGGGTAAGTCGGCCTATTGAAGATGGAGGTCCGACGTGGAAACGCGACAATCTTTTACGCATATCGTCTACCATGGCTGAAAAGATGAGTATTGAAAATATGGTATTATGAAAATATGGTGTGACCTAGTGTGCTATTTATAGATGCTCCTGCTCCTCCCTATTTGGAAAACTGAATTCACATCTTTGGCCCTGCATACATGATAACTATGAATTTTCGTAGTTATTTATGTCTCTTTTTAATTAAATATTAGTACAAAAATAGCCACTTTTGCGTCTTTATCCCAACTTTTAGTTAAAAATAGTGTTATGAGCCTTAACGAGCGTATTTTAGTATTTTAGGAGTTTATTACGTGTTTTGGAGTATTTTTGTAGAAAAACTTGTGCAGCAGCTCTGGGAGTGCCCACTGAAGGCACTGACGAGGGCAAATTCAGAATTTCAAGAAAAATGACAACTTGTGGTACATCTTTGTGCAAAGCACCGGCTCATGCTTGCTAGAAAATTACATGAAGCAAGGAGGAAGATTATATCAATGGAGAAAAAGGCAACAAAAGAATAAAATGATGGCATTATACTAATGATTTCTTTTATTATCCAATGGGTAAAGGAACATATTCCTAGTTATTACCCAAAGGATAACATTAAGGCATCTTCGGGCATCATGTGAATCTAAAGTCCAGCTATTTCTACATTATATAAGTGTGATATTGGCATCCAAGGCTCAATCATCAAGTTAGGCAACAACAACTTCTACTTAGTTTTAGTTTTTCTCTCATCTAGTAGTTTTAGCTTAGTTTTTGCAAGGGAGAAGTAATTTATGTTTCAAGCCAATAATGGATTTCCCCCATGGTCTAGTCACCAAACGCCAAACCATGTTGCCTTTGAACTCAACTAACTCTTCTTGCATTGCTCGTACCCAGTCTGGATCTGAAAGAGCTTGCTGAACATCTGACGGTTCAAAATCACTTAAGAATCCGCCAAAAAGAACCAAGTTATCAACATTCTTCGAAGATCTGGAGATTTCAAACTTTTACACCTAGACATGAAGAAAACTAAAGCAGTTCCAACAAAAAGAAAGTAGCATCGTGATGATTCCGATCAATAGATTTCAAACTTTTACACCCAGAGAGAGTATCATGAAGAAAACAAAAGCAATTCCAACATAAAGAAGTAGCATCCTGATGATTCCGATCAACAAAGTTAGCACGTGTATTGGAGGGGGAAGAAGGGGGAATAAGGTAAGAAGTGCAAACCCAGCAAATAGATATTGCACGACGGTAAACAATTGGTTGTGTGCGAAGATTGGAAATCCATTCCCACGAACGTAAGCATGTAACGCAAGGAAGCCAAACATCACTGTCAAAATGATAGGAGTGGTAGATGGAAGTTTCATGAATGGCCTATTATCCATGTTGTAGTTGATCCCATACTTATTAACGATATTCTTGTTGGGTGTATAGTTTCCCTTCAAGATCTCACACAGTGATTCAAAGAAACTGCAACAATTGCAACTCACTTCTTCTTCTACACCCTCTCCCACATCAAAGAGAGCTTTCTGATCAAGGAGCTCTTTCAGTGCTCTTTTCTTAGGGGTAATGGACCATTTAGCTTCCTCATCAAAGAGTTCCTTCAATGGTCCTTCCTTTGGGGGTGTTGATTCAGTGCGGTTGAGGGCTCTCCAAAGCAAGACTTTGAATTTCCTTTACTAAATTATGGCTGGATGTTATAAGTTAGGGAGCATGAAACATGCTTTTTACTAGCTGCCGCATGGAAAATTACTTCAGAGGACTGCTTTTCGGCAGCGGCGGGGATTAGGTCGGAACTAACTGGTGGAGAAAACGGGTGAGATGAGCGGTGGACGACGGAGGAATTTGGTAGGTGTTTTAGTGGGTTGGAGAACGGACGGGATACGACGGCACGCGTTACATTGCCGGTGGAGGAATCACGGATGGAGAATGGATGGAATACGACTGCGGTGGAGTAATCACCAGGGGTTGGTTGGGGTTTTAGGGCGGGGTGGAAAATGGGTGGGATATCGGTGAAGAGCACCGGACGGCGGTGGTAAGTCGGCCTATTGAAGATGGAGGTCCGACGTGGAAACGCGAAAATCTTTTACGCATATCGTCTGCCATGGCTGAAAAGATGAGTACTGAAAATATGGTGTTATGAAAATATGGTGTGACCCAATGTGCTATTTATGGATGCTCCTGCTCCTCCCTTTTTGGAAAACTGAATTCACGTCTTTGCCCCTGCATACATGATAACTATGAAATTTCGTAGTTATTTATGTCTCTTTTTAATTAAATATTAGTACAAAATAGCCATTTTTGCGTCTTTATCCCATCTTTTAGTTAAAAATAATGTTCTGAGCCTTAACAATCGTAATTTAGTATTTTTGGAGTTTATTACGTGTTTTGGAGTATTTTTGTAGAAAAACCTGTGCAGCAGCTCTGGGAGTGCCCATTGAAGGCGCTGGCGAGGGCAAATTCGGAATTTCAAGAAAAAGGACAACTTGTGGGGCATCTTAGTGCAAAGCACCAGCTCAAGCTTGCTGGAAAATCACATGAAGCAAGGAGGAAGATTATATCAATAGAGAAAAAGGCAACAAAATTATAAAATGATGGCATTGTACTATTGATTCCCTTTTATTATCCAATGGGTAAAGGAACATATTCCTAGTTATTTCCCAAAGGATAACATTAAGGGAGAAGTAATTTATGTTTCAAGCCAATAATGGATTTCCCCCATGGTCTAGTCACCAAACGCCAAACCATGTTGCCTTTGAACTCAGCTAACTCTTCTAGCATTGCACGTACCCAATCTGGATCTAAAAGAGCTTGCTAAACATCTGACGGTTCAAAATCACTTAAGAATCCGCCAAAAAGATCCAAGTATCAACATTCTTCGAAGATCTGGAGATTTCAAACTTTTACACCTAGACATGAAGAAAACTAAAGCAGTTCCAACAAAAAGAAAGTAGCATCGTGATGATTCCGATCAACAGATTTCAAACTTTTACACCTAGAGAGAGTATCATGAAGAAAACAAAAGCAATTCCAACATAAAGAAGTAGCATCCTGATGATTACGATCAACAAAGTTAGCACGTGTTTTGGAGGGGGAAGAATGGGGAATAAGGTAAGAAGTGCAAACCCAGCAAATAGATATTGCACGATGGTAAACAATTGGTTGTGTGTGAAGATTGGAAATCCATTCCCACGAACGTAAGCATGTAACGCAAGGAAGCCAAACAACACTGTCAAAATGATAGGAGTGGTAGATGGAAGTTTCCTGAATGGCCTATTATCCATGTTGTAGTTGATCCCATACTTATTAACGATATTCTTGCCGGGTGTATAGTTTCCCTTCAAGATCTCACACAATGATTCAAAGAAACTGCAACACTTGCAACTCACTTCCTCTTCTGCACCTTCTCCCACATCAAAGACAGCTTCCTGATCAAGGAGCTCTTTCAGTGCTCTTTTCTTAGGGGTAATGGACCATTTAGCTTCCTCATCAAAGAGTTCCTTCAATGGTCCTTCCTTGGGTGGTGTTGATTTAGTGCGGTTGAGGGCTCTCCAAAGCAAGACTTTGAATTTCATTTACTAAATTCTGGCTGGATGTTATAAGTTAGGGAGCATGACACATGCTTTTTACTAGCTCCGCATGAAAAATTACTTCAGAGGACTGCTTTCCGACAGCGGCGGGGATTAGGTCGGAACTAACTGGTGGAGAAAACGGGTGAGATGAGCGGTGGACGACGGAGGAATTTGGTAGGGTTTTAGTGGGTTGGAGAATGGGCGGGATACGACGGCGCGCGTTACATTGCCGGTGGAGGAATCACGGATGGAGAATGGGTGGGATACGACTGCGGTAGAGTAATCACCAGGGTGGTTGGTTGGGGTTTTAGTGGGGGGTGGAAAATGGGTGGGATACCGGCGAGGAGCACCGGACGGCGGTGGTAAGTCGGCCTATTGAAGATGGAGGTCCGACGTGGAAACGCGACAATCTTTTACGCATATCGTCTGCCATGGCAGAAAAGATGAGTACTGAAAATATGGTGTTATGAAAATATGGTGTGACCCAGTATGCTATTGATGGATGCTCCTGCTCCTCCCTTTTTGGAAAACTGAATTCACGTCTTTGCCCCTGCATACATGATAACTATGAATTTTCGTAGTTATTTATGTCTCTTTTTAATTAAATATTAGTACAAAAATAGCCAATTTTGCGTCTTTATCCCATCTTTTAGTTAAAAACAATGTTCTGAGCCATAACAAGCGTATTTTAGTATTTTAGGAGTTTATTACGTGTTTTGGATTATTTTTGTAGAAAAACTTGTGCAGCAGCTCTGGGAGTGCCCACTGAAGGCGCTGACGAGGGCAAATTCGGAATTTCAAGAAAAATGACTACTTGTGGGGCATCTTAGTGCAAAGCACCAGCTTATGCTTGCTAGAAAATCACATGAAGCAAGGAGGAAGATTATATCAATGGAGAAAAATGCAACAAAATAATAAAATGATGGCATTGTACTATTGATTCCCTTTTATTATCCATTGGGTAAAGGAACATATTCCTAGTTATTTCTCAAAGGATAACATTAAGGGAGAAGTAATTTATGTTTCAAGCCAATAATGGATTTCACCCATGGTCTAGTCACCAAACGCCAAACCATGTTGCCTTTGAACTCAACTAACTCTTCTTGCATTGCACGTACCTAGTCTGGATCTGAAAGAGCTTGCTAAACATCTAACGGTTCAAAATCACTTAAGAATCCGCCAAAAAGAACCAAGTATCAACATTCTTCGAAGATCTGGAGATTTCAAACTTTTACACCTAGACATGAAGAAAACTAAAGCAGTTCCAACAAAAAGAAAGTAGCATCGTGATGATTCCGATCAACAGATTACAAACTTTTACACCTAGAGAAAGTATCATGAAGAAAACAAAAGCCATTCCAACATAAAGAAGTAGCATCCTGATGATTCCGATCAACAAAGTTAGCACGTGTTTTGGAGGGGGAAGAATGGGGAATAAGGTAAGAAGTGCAACCCCAGCAAATAGATATTGCACGACGGTAAACAATTGGTTGTTTGTGAAAATTGGAAATCCATTCCCACGAAAGGAAGCCAAACAACACTGTCAAAATGATAGGAGCGGTAGATGGAAGTTTTCTGAATGGCCTATTATCCATGTTGTAGTTGATCCCATACTTATAAACGATATTCTTGCCGGGTGTATAGTTTCCCTTCAAGATCTCACACAATGATTCAAAGAAACTGCAACACTTGCAACTCACTTCCTCTTCTGCACCTTCTCCACATCAAAGACAGCTTCCTGATCAAGGAGCTATTTCAGTGCTCTTTTCTTAGGGGTAATGGACCATTTAGCTTCCTCATCAAAGAGTTCCTTCAATGGTCCTTCCTTAGGGGGTGGTTGATTCAGTGCGGTTGAGGGCTCTCCGAAGCAAGACTTTGAATTTCCTTTACTAAATTCCGACTGGATGTTATAAGTTAGGGAGCATGACACATGCTTTTTACTAGCTGCCGCATGGAAAATTACTTCAGATGACTGCCTTCCGGCAGCGGCGGGGATTAGGTCGGAACTAATTGGTGGAGAAAACGGGTGAGATGAGCGATGGACGACGGAGGAATTTGGTAGAGGTTATAGTTAGGTGGAGAACGGGCGGGATACAACGGCGCGCGTTACATTCCCATTGGAGGAATCGCGATGGAGAATGGGTGGGATACGACTGCGGTGGAGTAATCACTAGGGGTTGGTAGGGGTTTTAGTGGGGGGTTGAAAATGGGTGGGATAACGGCGAGGAGCACCGGACGGCGGTGGTAAGTCGGCCTATTGAAGATGGAGGTCCGACGTGGAAACGCGACAATCTTTTACGCATATCGTCTGCCATGGCTGAAAAGATGAGTACTGAAAATATGGTGTTATAAAAATATGGTGTGACCCAGTGTGCTATTTATGGATGCTCCTGCTCCTCCCTTTTTGGAAAACTGAATTCATGTCTTTGCCCCTGCATACATGATAACTATGAATTTTCGTAGTTATTTATGTCTCTTTTTACTTAAATATTAGTACAAAAATAGCCACTTTTGCGTCTTTATCCCATCTTTTAGTTAAAAATAATGTTCTGAGCCTTAACAAGCGTTTTTTAGTATTTTAGGAGTTTATTACGTGTTTTGGAGTAGTTTTGTAGAAAAACTTGTGCAGCAGCTCTAGGAGTGCCCACTGAAGGCGCTGACGAGGGAAAATTCGGTATTTCAAGAAAAAGGACAACTTGTGAGGCATCTTAGTGCAAAGCACCAGCTTATGCTTGCTGGAAAATCACATGAAGCAAGGAGGAAGATTATATCAATGGAGAAAATGGCAACAAAAAATAAAATGATGGCATTGTACTATTGATTCCCTTTTATTATCCAATGGGTAAAGGAACATATTCCTAGTTATTTCCCAAAGGATAATATTAAGGGAGAAGTAATGTATGTTTCAAGCCAATAATGGATTTCCCCCATGGTCTAGTCACCAAACGCCAAACCATGTTGCCTTTGAACTCAACTAACTTTTCTTGCATTGCACGTACCCAGTCTGGATCTGAAAGAGCTTGCTGAACATCTGACGGTTCAAAATCACTTAAGAATCCGCCAAAAAGAACCAAGTATCAACATTCTTCGAAGATCTGGAGATTCCAAACTTTTACACCTAGACATGAAGAAAACTAAAGCAGTTCCAACAAAAAGAAAGTAGCATCGTGATGATTCCGATAAACAGATTTCAAACTTTTACACCTAGAGAGAGTATCATGAAGAAAACAAAAGCAATTCCAACATAAAGAAGTAGCATCCTGATGATTCCGATCAACAAAAGTGCACGTGTTTTGGAAGAGGAAGAATGGGGAATAAGGTAAGAAGTGCAAACCCAGCAAATAGATATTGCACGACGGTAAACAATTGGTTGTGTGTGAAGATTGGAAATCCATTCCCACGAACGTAAGCATGTAACGCAAGGAAGCCAAACAACACTGTCAAAATGATAGGAGTGGTAGATGGAAGTTTCCCGAATGGCCTATTATCCATGTTGTAGTTGATCCCATACTTATAAACGATATTCTTGCCGGGTGTATAGTTTCCTTTCAAGATCTCACACAATGATTCAAACAAACTGCAACACTTGCAACTCACTTCCTCTTCTGCACCCTCTCCCACATCAAAGACAGCTTCCTGATCAAGGAGCTCTTTCAGTGCTCTTTTCTTAGGGGTAATGGACCATTTAGCTTCCTCATCAAAGAGTTCCTTCAATGGTCCTTCCTTAGGGTGTGGTTGACTCAGTGTGGTTGAGGGCTCTCTGAAGCAAGACTTTGAATTTCCTTTACTAAATTCCGACTGGATGTTATAAGTTAGGGAGCATGACACATGTTTTTTACTAGCTGCCGCATGGAAAATTACTTCAGATGACTGCTTTCCGACAGCGGCGGGGATTAGGTCGGAACTAACTGGTGGAGAAAATGGGTGAGATGAGCGGTGGACGACGGAGGAATTTGGTAGGGGTTTTAGTTGGGTAGAGAATGGGTGGGATACGACGGCGCGCGTTACATTCCCGTTGGAGGAATCACGGATGGAGGTTGGGTGGGATACGACTGCGGTGGAGTAATCACTAGGGGTTGGTAGGGGTTTTAGTGGGGGATGGAAAATGGGTGGGATACCGCGAGGAGCACCGGACGGCGGTGGTAACTATGAATTTTCATAGTTATTTATGTCTCTTTTTAATTAAATATTAGTACAATAATAGTCACTTTTGCGTCTTTATCCCATCTTTTAGTTAAAAATAATGTTATGAGCCTTAACAAGCGTATTTTAGTAGTTTATTACGTGTTCTGGAGTATTTTTGTAGAAAAACTTGTAAAGCAGGTCTGGGAGTGCCCACTGAAGGCGCTGACGAGGGCAAATTCGGAATTTCAAGAAAAATGACAACTTGTGGGACATCTTAGTGCAAAGCACCAGCTCATGCTTGCTGGAAAATCACATGAAGCAAAGAGGAAGATTATATCAATGGAGAAAAAGGCAACAAAAGAATAAAATGATGGCCTTGTACTATTGATTCCCTTTTGTTATCCAATGGGTAAAGGAACATATTCCTAGTTATTACCCAAAGGATAACATTAAGGCATCTTGGGGCATCATGTGAAGCTAAAGTCCAGCCATTTCTCCATTATATAAGTGTGATATTGGCATCCAAGGCTCAATCATCAAGTTAGGCAACAACAACTTCTACTTAATTTTAGTTTTTCTCTCATCTAGTAGTTTTAGCTTAGTTTTTGCAAGGGAGAAGTAATTTATGTTTCAAGTAGTTATCTAGTTTAGTTTAGCTTTTATTTTCCACCCTAGAAGTAATTTTAATTTCAGCGAGTAAGTTTTAACTTTTATTTTCGAAGTTTGTACTTTAGCTACTGGAACTGTAGTGCCCACTCTTGTCAGCACTGCAACTATTATTTAAATCTAGTAATCTTTTAAGTATGTCGTTTCTCAACTATCTTACCTTAGTTTTTCTTACTTTATTAATTATGCACTAGTAAGTAATTAGGGATGTAGGAAGAAAAAGTACCCGGAGTTTATGAACAATGCTTGAATAGTTTTCGTCTTTTTAAACTTAAATTATTTTTTTTTCTTTTAAAGTTTGAAAATGACCCAATGATGCAAACGAGCTGATCACTTGAATGTGTCTAACGTCTAGTCTTAACTCAGAGATGGGTAGGGCATCGTGACACGAGCTTGAATGATACTAGGGGATTTGAGAGAGTTCTTACGACACTAACGAGAGTTGGGTCAGTACAGTGAACATCCCCCACCAATAGGAGCGGGCAAGCTACCTAGTGTGTCCACCGAGGCCACTTAGAGCAATTTCTTAAGCACAAGCCTATGAAATCCGAGAGGGTTCGCTGGGGGTGGCCACTGACTTAATAATTGAGTTTTTAAAACGTAAAATTCTACTAGGAAGTATGAGTGTGAGATAGGACCGAGTATTTCGTGAACAGAGAGTGTCCACTGTCCCACAACACTATGATCACCAACTAGGCCAAGTATTTCTTATAAAGTCCGGGGAAAAATTATTCCTACGTCCCTATCTTTTAAACCTTAGAAAATCCTTTTAAATTAATCTTGTCATTTAAAGCATTTCAAAAATCAAAACCAACTTATTTCTTCCTCTCTTTTCGAAACGAGTAAAAAGGAGCTCATGAGAACCGTATTGTCTTGATTGTTCCAGTCCCTGTGGAATACGATATCTAGTATCTTACCAACTATTACTTGGAAGTGACGATCACAGTGACCAGTTTATACTTGTACTGCCCACTGTGGCCTGTTTGCAACCCACTGTGATATACACGCGTTAGATCCCACTGCAATAATTCTTGATAAAGTAACAATCACAAGTGACCGGTGTGCAGTTGTACTGCCCACTGTGGCCTGTTCGCAGCCCACTGTGATATACACGCGTATATTGTGGCATTGTCTAGGTTTATGCCCACCAATACACCCGTTTTGGAAAACTGAATTTACCTTTTTGCCCCTACATACACCCTTTTTGGAGACCATTCCTGTCCCACTAAAAGGATTTTGCCACCAAATAAATGGGTTAATTTCATATATGCCCTTACCAGCATTTTGGATTTTGCACCCAACAATATGAAACATTATCCGGCCAAAACCCCCGTAAATTGCACGACGCGCGCGCGTTTGAATGGATGGATGTAGTCGTTTGGGGCATGGGAGGGGTTTTCTTCAGGTTATTTCGGGTGCAAACCTACTCATTAACATTATAGAGGGCCCACGTACATTTTCTGGAGATTTCGCCACGGGATTTTCCGGATGCTTCCGGACCAGGCTACCAAATGGTACCCCCTTTGGTGCCTGGGCAAAAATTTAAGTCGTCCATAACTTTTGCTACGGGAGTCCGTTTCAGGCCCACGAACTATCAAAACGAAGCTATCGACGATGAGTACATTTCCAGCATTTCGGATTTTGCACCCAACAATATGAAACATTATCCGGCCATAACCCCGTAAATTGCACGATGGGCGCGTTTAAATGGATGGATGCAGATGTTTGGGGCATGGGAGGGGTTTTCTTCAGGTTATTTCGGGTGCAAACCTACTCATTAACATTATAGAGGGCCCACGTAAATTTCCTGGAGATTTCACCACGGGATTTTCCGGATGCTTACGGACCAGGCTACCAAATGGTACCCCATTTGGTGTCTGGGCAAAAATTTAAGACGTCCATAACTTTTGCTACGGGAGTCCGTTTCAGGCCCACGAACTATCAAAACGAAGCTATCGATGATGAGTACATTTCCAGCATTTCGATTTCACCTTCAATATGTTCGATTCACCTTTAATTTCACTTTCCCTGCGTTCGATTCGCTACTTAGAGTTTATTGTTGTTTCAATTTAGTATTACGACTAGTTCGATTTCACCTTCAAAATCACCATTTGATTTTTCTGTTTGGAGTTTACTATTGTTCCATTTTATTTTTCGAGTTTACTCTTGTTCGACTTCACCTTCCACAGGCTCAATTTTGCTGCATGGAATTTACAGTTGCTTTGATACCTCAAGTTAACTCTGATTCTATTTCAACCAAGAAGGATTCCTTTTAGGAAAGGGTTTCGTTCCTAAAAATGTATCCAACTTGAACCTTGCTAGTACATGCCCCATCCCATGCAATGTACACACCATGCATATGCAGATGATAATACATAGTTAAAATCTACCATTTCAGTGATATAAAAGCATGCATGCAACTTTCATGTAAAAAACATACTTTCAATAAAAAGGCATAACTTTAAAAATAACCTTCTTTTACAAATATCTGTCAAAGTGAGAGAAACTCACCTGATTACGGATTCTCAACTACGATCAAACTTCACGATGGTACACCTACAAGGTATGAGGTATGATTAACTCTAAAGGATTCTAACTTCTTTGGAATCACTCTACTTGTCCAAAATAGCCAAAACTTACAAAATCTGAGTCGGAAAAACAGAAGTCCGAGTCGGACAACTTACAACAGCGATAAACTCACCACAGTGGTGTTAGAAATTATGTGCAGAAGTTGACAAACCAGTTATTACACATCCAACGTTATAAGACACTTGAGAGTCACACCTGTGAGGACCTGTAAAACGAACAAGTAAAATAACCCCAGTTTGGAGACGTAGGAATTATAATAGTTAATTATAAATCAGTTGGGTGTTTTCTATAAAAACCCCAAAGTTAAAGGTTTCTAGAATTAATTAAAAAGGGTTTATATATTTATTAGTTAAATAAATATATAACAGTTTTAATTTATTAGTTTAATATTTATCTAGAAAAATAAGTTGGAAATAATTATATATATGTTAAATATATATAACGGAATATTATGGAATATTCTTTTCTTGGTGGAAAAGAAAAAGGAATAGTTTATTTCCTTATAGATAAATATGGTTTTAGTTTTTGGTAATTATTATATATGGTAATTATCACTATATATAATAATAGTTTAAGCCAAAAAAACAAATCAATTCAATTGATTTAATCTCCCAAAAAGAAAGCTCCCAAAATCTCTCTCTCTCTCTCTCTCTCTCTCTCTCTATCTCTCTCTCTCTCTCTCTCTCTCTCTCTCTCTCTCTCTCTCTCTCTCCTCTTGATCGACGCATACATTAATCCCAAAACCAGTTCCGGTTTTGTGATTATTCGATCATGTTCTTTGCGTTCAGTTGGTTCGTGATTCTTCGGGGTTCACCGGCTAGAAGGTTTTCGTGTGGTCTCATCACGAGTGGATCTATCTCAAGCTTCCAAGGTAATTTTGATAATGTTTGTGAAAATAAAATAACAAAATCTGTTAATATTTTTCGGGTTTTATTATTATTGCTTCCGCTTAATCAAACCAGTTTGGTTTGATTGTATAAACCATGGATTTTTAATCCTAGTATGTTTTTTATAACCTTTTGATCAATTTGATCAATTGCGTTATGTTTTAGTGTTTCTCATTCCAGTTAGGTTTGAGATTCACAGTTTACTCGTGTCAGTGATACGAGGGTATCACAAAAACCCAACAGTGGTATCAGAGCCACATGTTATCTGTTTATTTTATTTTGTATTATTAGATCCATTAAAATTTATTCGTTTTTGTGTTATCGTGTTTTTCGAAAATCACATATGAAAGAAAAACAGTTTGTTTTCTTTTGTGTTAGATTTTTCGGTTCGATTGATTAACTAAAAAACAGTTAGTTTTCAGAATCAAGTTTTTTGATTTTTCAATCATATAAAGTTTTAAACTTTATGCCTAAGTAAAGTGATTAAAAGATTTCTTGATCACTAAAGCACCGGAAAATAGTTTTGGTCAAAAGAGTTATCTACAAGGTTTAATTTTTGGATAACAGTTAAAATCATAGTTTTAATGATTTCATAATTTTTGATCAAAAGAGTTATCTAAAATGGTTTATTTTAGGTAATAGATAATAAAAATCATAGTTTAATAATTTTTAAAATATGTGATTAAGGGTTTCTTGAAAAACAAGTTTTGGTTTTATTAGGTTTTTTCGTACGTAATTTAATTTTATCAGTCTGTATATTATTTTAATTAAAATGAAAAACCAATTGCGAAAAGGGTAACGAGATCACTGGAGAACGACGGCAAATTGCCGACCGATCACCGGTCGATCGCTGGTTGGAACCATGCCAGGTCGGCAGCCAAACCACCAGCTGGGTGGTGGCGCACATGACCGCGGCCGAACTGCTAGTCGGGCGGTGGCCGGGAAAAGTCGTCGGGTGATGACCGATTGGTAGCTAGATGGCGTCGGTCGCCGGCGGTGTTTCCGGTCATTGGCGTTGCTGCCGATCGTCGACGGTGCTGTCGGTCGACGGCAAGTTTATCGGCCACAACCAAGGGTTTTTGACCCTTGATTGTCTCCGCCGATTTGGGTTCAATTCAATCCTATTTCGGGCCCAGTTTTTCAATTTGATAACGGGCTTAAACCTAGAAATTTTGGACCAAGTTTATGGCCCAAAAAAACGTTTTTTGGGTTTTTACGCTTTTAACCCAAATTATTTTATTTTAGGTAATAGTTTATTTTTAGACGGTTATATTACCTACTAAAATAATTCTGTTATAAAAGGAATTTTTAGTTAACAAAATTCCTAGTAATTAATGAAATCGTTAAAGTAAAATCAAACCAGTTTCAAAACCATATAACCGGTGTTTTTGGTTAAATGGCCTCGTGTCGCATTTTGACCAGTTCGTCGGGCCGCGACACAGTTACATATAATTAATGGGTCGTTCTGATCAGATTGTTTCGGAACACGCGGTTTGATATAACGATTTAGATAAAAGTAATATTTTAAAAAGTTGGTTTTAATTTAAAAACTAGATTTATAGTCTATAAATCTTAAGTATTTTATAAATTAAGTAACAACCAATTTCAAAAATAAAAATATTGTGTTGATTTATAACATAGTTTAATATTATAAATCAGATAAAACCATGGTTTGCGATAAACAAAACGAATAGTTGATTTAATTGTCAGTGACATTTTGACCAAGTTTTATTTTGATCAGATTGTTTCGGAACACGCGGTTTGCCATAAATGTTATATTATATATATATATTGCACGTTATTTGCATTATATATATGCCAGGATTGTTATAAATATTATACCTGTTTGTGTGTATTATTAACTTAGACCCTTGATTTATTTTGGGGAGGCCTGCGTGCCACTTACAACCCCTTTGTAATGTAAAATGACCCTAGGATAGTAAAATTCTTTTGGAGATCCGTCAGAGATGCCAAGGCTAGTGGGAGCTACACGGGAGATATGGAGCTTCATAGTTTTAGGTCATTTTGGTCTTTTTAGGATATAGTTGGCAAATCTATAATTAGATCTTTTAACTGTGTGGTTGTTAATTATTTAACTGTGTGGTTGTTTATATGTTCTCATGATTATTGATTATTGCATGCTAGGCTTTTATCAAATGTTTTAAAATTTACAAAGAGTTTTAAAACTATTTAAATCATGAGATCTGATAGGTTTTTAAAATCAAAATTGCCAGTTTTTCAAAACCTTTTAGAACGGTAAATTTTATTTAAATAACCTTGTTTATAAGATTGTTTTCTTATAAAAAGGCATGCTGTCAAAACAGTTGGTTTTGGTCAGCAAGTATGCTTTCAAAACAGTTAGTTTTGTTTAAGCAGATATGTTTTTAAAACAGTTGGTTTTAATTAGCAAGTGCTTTTAAAACAGTTAGTTTTAAATAGCTTGAATGTTTAAAAACAGTTAGTTTTAAACATCAGTTGTCTTTTAAAAGGTCAATTTTAAATAGCAAACTTTTAAAATACTGGTGATGCGGTAATTAATGTATATAAAAAGCGAAACAAGTTTTGTAGACTATTAATCTTGACTAGTTTAATTAACCTAAAGCTTTGGGGGGTTTATGAAAAAGGTTTAATTAATAAAAAGACAACTAAATTAACTAAGAGACTAAGAAAGCAAATAAAGATGAATTAAAACTATAAGAATGAAAACAGTAGTACTTATCATGGTATAGTGATTCCCCAAGTGGATGATTTAAACTGACCAAAGGTTTGGTTATTTTGGTTATTGTAGGAATTTAAGTCTGGGACACCCTAACATGTGATTATTATGGCTATCAACTAGGTCTTGGTCCTCCTAGTCCTAATACATAGACTGTTTGTCAGGCAATCTAGTACCAGTCACCCAATCCTATCTTTATTGCACGATATTCTACTACCTGGTCACTCTCGGTCCGAGTAACCACCTAACACAACTCTCCGGGTTACGAAGGGAAGGTCAAGAAAGGTTGATTAACCTATCGGAGTCTATCTATCTTGGTCAAATAGATACACCCAACCAACGAGTTCAAATAACCATACAATACGAATCAGATCGGAACCATAACATACATTCAATGAACCAAAAACAAACCATTAAACATTAAATCATAAAATCATCATGCACAAGGTTTATCAACCATAATAAGTACCACTATAGAAAACTACTCACTAAACATTATAGAGTCAGAAAACAAGAGAGTAGAAACAGACATCATACCGACAGTACAACGACGAATGATCGAGAATCAAACCCCGCAGCGTATCGGCACAATAACTCTCTCTCTCTCTCTCTAACACTAACGAACTCAAAATTACACACAAATTTTGTCTCTATGTCAACTGAAGGAGGAGGCCAGTATTTAAAAGGAGAGACTCAGAGCCCATTTCGCGATCGCCAAGCGGCAACCTCGCGGCACGAAACACTTAGGTTAAACCCTGGATTTCAACTTTGACGAACTTGGCGGCGCCAGACTTGAAACTTCGCGGTCGCGAAATGGCTACTGGATTGACTTTATGCAATTTTCACGTTTTCTCGCCTTTTTCCGTACTTTTCCATTCCACGGCCTCCAAAACCTATAAAAGTAAGAATAAGTCCAAAGTGTGAGTAATTAGACCAGAAATGGGCCGAAATCATTCAATTAAGCATAACCAAAACATGTATAATTTTGGTGTTATGAATATCCCCACACTTAAGCTTTGATTGTCCTCAATCAAAAGACTGAAAGATAAGAAAAATAACGCCAAAATTATCTCCACCCAAGATCATTCAAGAGAACAAAGAATACTCACATAATCGAACACAAGAACAAGACAAATCAAGCAATTGGATACCAAGATCAACCTTTCACCCTCACATAGTATGAATGACAATTTAAAGTGTATCTCTCGGGGGTAAAAGTGTATATATGAAAAGTGACCACACCAATACTCGACTAATTCCCGCATGCATAAGCTTGTCACCAAATCTAATCTCCACCACTGAGAAGTTGTCAACCGTCAAGAGGACTTTAGGGTTGTAATGTGAGGCTAAGGGTTAAGGGTAGGATAAAGGATATATAAGTGACTAAGATTTTTGCAACAAAAACTCAAGAAACTTAATCAGTAGTGATCCACATACTTTTGAGAAGAAATCCAACTTTTGGAATTATGCACTTTTCTTTTCGGGATGAGCTTTTCTTTTTGCATCGGCCTAAGCATATTGCTTATTTGTGGCTCGAATTCTTTTCTTTTCTTTTGTATATTTGCTCATTTTTTTCTTTTCTAACTTTGACTCTTTTCTTTTGATATTTCTTTTCTTTTTTTTTCTTTGAGTCATTCTTTTATTTTCTTTTTAGCTCAAAACAGTCCCGCTTTAATTGTCAGATATGAAAAATATGGATCACAACATCTCAAGTTCTCAAATATAAGTCACGGCCAAAAGATAGATAAAAAGATAGGCTAAGGGATATATAATATGGGTAAAGAAATGAAAGGCCAAGGCTCAAAATTGGTTTCAAGGGATAAAGTACTAAAAGTGAGTACTTTCAAAAATTCGGCTAGGCAAATTAAATAACCTTAAGATGAGGTTATCTAACGAAGGCTAAAAAGGGATGGAAATGAAGGCCTCTATCAGTGCAATGATGATAAATACTTCTCTTATGTGGTCTCGACAAGCATTCAAATGACAAGTTCTACCTTGGGTCAAAGTCGGTATTCCTCACGAAATGAATAAACAATCAGGCTCAAACTCTCAAAGGAATTGGGTGAGGCACTCATGGTAATTGGTATTCCAAGGCATCCTTCTACTCAGCTAATCTCATTCAGTGTTCTCCTACGCAAGCAACTAAGTTCCAAAAAACAATCTCAGATTTCGAAAAAAATTGGAGTCAAGTCTCAAAGCTTTCAAAATTTTGAAAAATGACAAACCAAAAAGCAAAAAGTGAACCCATTTAAACAGATAAGTCTACATAACCCCCTCCCCACACTTAAAATTTGCAGTGTCCTCAATGCAACAGTTAAAACAATTAAGGAGTAATTGGGAAAAAGAGAAACTTCCCTGGTTTTGTGACGAAATCTGATCTATTCTGAGAGAGAGTATTCCAAAATCATGCTCAGTTCAAGATCATAGATCGCTGTATCTATTACCAAAAAGAAAAAGAAAAAAGAAAAAACGAACAAAAGAAAAATAAACCAAACTAAGCAAGCAATTAAAAGTCTTAAACCTAAACAAACCAAACAAAAAATAAAAAGATGTCCAACCAAACCAATTTTCTTGGTGGAGAGCCTCCGTTGTGTTGTACTCCATGTGTTGGTGATGTTGGCCATAGGACAATGACATCTCCGAGAGTCGGTTACTCAAGTCTTGGTATCCCGAATACGCCGTCCAATCCGCCGGTTGTTCTCCCACGTTCGCCCCACTCGTGCCTCCGGTCTCTTGCGTGCTTCGAGGTGCTCTCCTCGTCCCATAAGCTTGAGGGTTGTGAATCCATGTGTTCCGATCCATGCTAATCAAATGATCAACCATCGCCACACCCATGCCACGGAGTTGGTCCATATCAATCAACCCCGTCTCACCAAGGTTCGTCATCGAGGCAATGGCACCCTCGGTTAGGATACCGAAGTGCTTGGCTAGAAGCGTAACGTATTGGCCACCAACCAATCGACTCCCCTCTCGATAACCATTTGCCTTAACGAGTTGCATAGCAATAAGGTATGGAGCATTCGGATACTTGTCATCCGTAGAAAGCTGCTCAAGAAGCCAAAGATCGTACGTAGAAACTTTCTACTCACTCGAGGAACGAGCATTTACCGCGTGAATGAGCATGCGGTGCAAAAGTCGGTCCGAAGAAGCAAGAAAACCCTTCACCTTAAGATTGTTGCCATAGTCACCATCACCCAAAATCGCCCAAGCCAACCGAGGATCAAAACCGTCTTGTCTTTTCGCAGTTGCCCACATGTACTCCACAAATCCGGGAGCATCGACCTCATCTTGGGTATATATCCCCAAAGAAACGACAAACTCAACCAAAGAAAGCGATCGCCACACTCCACCGAGTCGGAATGTCATGCATGACTGGTAGAACTCCTCAAGGGCCTTTCTGGCATCAAAACGAAAAGTGGCCATGAACTCAATGATAAGCTCGCGGTAGAGGGTCTCGGCAATGTCAAAGACTCGTTCCCATGCACGGCATATGTAATACTCGGTGCCATCTTCGTCATAGACGTGCTTCTCGAGTATCGCCTTGATGTGGTTCTCGACTCCAATGGATCGAAGGAGGTTCCAATCGACTCTCCGCGGCACTAAAACTTGACGAGCGATAAGCTGGTTAACTGTATCCCGGTATTCCTCATGCTTTGGAGCGTTCAAAGTATGGTCGTTCATGAAATAGGTGAAGGCATGGCTCCCATCCGGTGCACGGAAGGTAGGAGCGGTGGAAGTTGATGAGCGGGTTCTTTGTCTCTACAAAAATCCAAAACACCATTGTCTTAGCTACATTTGATCAATAAACGCAAGACAAGGTTCATGCATATCAAAACCCAACGAGACAAAGCTTCCATTACTAACAAGTTCAACTAATGAATGCATACATGAAAAACCAAAACAAAAAAGGGGGTGTGAAACATCCCCACACTTGAACTTTTAGCCCAACTTCCATCAAAATAAATCTAGCTAATTAAACAAGAGTGGGGGATTTTGGTGCAAAATCCCCACACTTATCATCAAAGCACATTCACTAGATTCAACAAATAAATAGCATGCTAGAATGAAATCTCAATCAAAGTGTATAGCATGCATCAACCAATAAGCACTAAACAATCAATGGAGCTTTGAGAATAATCTAGGGATTACTTCTTCAAAATGTATCCAACTATCTCCAATATACTATTGTGTGTATCAACCTAAAAAATTTCCTTTTGTATATATCAAACTTTATTTTTGAGTCTATTATGTGTATTTTTGATACACACAATAGTATATTGGGGGATAGTTGGATACACATAATAGACTCAAAAATACACACAATAGACTAAAAAATAAAGTTTGATACATACAAAAGGAATTTTCTTAGGTGGATACATACAATAGTATATTGGGGATAGTTGGATACATTTTGAAGAAGTAATCCCAACAATCTAAAACCTATGAAAGCACAAAAACACCATTGATGCCCAAATCAAGATCTAATCTTACCAAATCAAGCTAATCCAATGAAATTAAGTTTAGGAAACATACCTTTGCCATGAAGAATGATGAAATTGAAGCTCAAGAAATTCGAATTTCGCAAGTACTTGAAGAGAGCTCGCGGCGCCTAGAGAGAATTAGGGTTGTGGACTTTGAAAAAGTGAGAAAGAATGGTTTAAAAACCCGTCTGCACCGATTTCGCGTCGCCAAACAGGATGTTTCGCGTTGCGAAACGGGCGGTTTTCGAAAATTTTACCCTAATTTGAAAACTTTGCGTCGCGAGACGGCATCTTCATGCCGCGAGATTCGAAAATTTTACCTGATACCAAGGATGGCTGACTTCGAATCGCCAAGCTTAAAAACTGGCGATCGCGAAGAGTCTTCTGTTTCCACTTTTTGAAAATCTTCGGCACGCGTCGGATTTGCTCGATATTGGCTTCTATCTCCTCCGTATGGTTATCTAAGCAATAACAAACAAAAACATTAGAAAAAACACACTCGAAAACACTAAAAAATGAAAAAGAGAAGGAAATGCTCGGGTTGCCTTCCGAGAAGCGCTTCATTTTTGAATGGGTCTAGAACTCGACCCCTTTTTCGGCTCATTTCTTGGCACGTCGGGTTGATGAGCCCTTCTTCTTCCTATGCTCTTTCTTGGAGGGTCCCGACCCGTTGGGTGTTTGATCTTTTTGATGTATCGGGTTCGGATAGTCCTCCGTCTTTGTCATATGTTCATGAGGGAGTAATGGGCGGCTCGTGTTCTTCTTGTAGGCTTGAGAAGGATCCTCACAAGGCTCATCGAGATGGGTGACCGGCTCTCCGTTGGGATCAAAGTAGATCCGCTTATCTCCATACCCCAAGCTTGACACTTGATTTCGCATGTCGGTATTTACTTGGGCGGTGTGTAGAAAGGCTCTTCCAAGAATAATCGGGATCTCCGTGTCCTTCGAAAGGTTAGCTATGATGAAGTCCGTAAAGTAGACAAAGTTTCCAATTCGAATCGGGACTCCTTCCGCTATCCCCAACGGTTTAGTCATGTATCCATTCACCCCTCGATATTGGTAGTCTATTGGAACGATCTTCTTAACTCCCATTTTCCTGCAATAACCAACAGGCATCATGTTAAGTGCGGCACGTGAATCTATCAAAGCAAGACCTTTAAATTTAGAACATGAAATAGGTAAATTATAACTTCCCAGATCATGCTTGATAGGTGCAATGTAGGTGAGTTCATCTTCCGCCACCTTCTCTTTCTCCTTCTCTTTGCCTTTATTCTCCTTTCTCGGTATCACGAACTCCGCATATCCACCTTGCTTTCTGTCTTCCTCCTCATCATCGCTTGAAGAAATGGGTCCTTTGAGTCCTAGATGCTCGAACGAAATTGTGAACCCCTCCGAGTCATAGTCCGTGGCATAATCAGGTTCACTACCAGTATCGCTCTCCACATACTTCTTTGTGTAAATATCCATCCACTTCTTCTTTGATGGTTCTCCGGTCATCATGAGCATTGGCTTCACGTTCTCTACCTTCGGGTTGACTTGGGTTTGCGTTGGTAGCTCCCCTTGAGTCCTTTCACTTAGCAATTGCGAAACACGACCAACCTGCAATTCCAAATTCTGGATAGTACTTTGATGGTTACGTAAATACGAACCTACCTCATTGTTGAGCTTCTTTTATGCATCCATGAATTGGAGAAGTCGGTCCTCGATAGAAACGCGTTGCTTTCCATGCGTTCTTTGGGTTTGTTGATTCGGTGCAAAGAATCCGGGAGGTCTAGGGATGAAGTTACGATTGTTGTTCCACCTCCCTTGATAATCGCCTCGGTTGAGGTAGTTTACCTCCTCGGGTGTCATCATCGGACGATTCGGGCAATCTTTAGTTAAGTGTGGTCCATTGCACTCCTCGCATCCAACCTCCAAAGCATGAACAGATTTTATCAGTTCTTCAATTTTATGTTCAAACTTTACCTGTTGGTTTTTCATTGCGGCTAATTCATCGGATGGATCGAAGTCGGTTGAGATCTTTCCGGCCATTCTCGGAATTTGCAAGCGCTTGTCCGTCCTCCAATCTATATTGTGTATAAGCATGTCCTCAAGAAGCTTATATCCTTCCGTGGGCGTTTTGTACATAAATACACCTCTGGCAGATGAATCTAATGTAGCTCGTGAAGAATAAGCAAGCCCACTATAGAAAGTTTGGACTTGCTCACTCTTACTCAATTCGTGACTCGGGCACGAATTTAGAAGGTGTTTGAAACGTTCCCATGCTTCGGATATTGTCTCCCATCATCTTGTTGAAAGGATCGGATCTAGGCTCGTAACTTGTCAATTTTGGATGGTGGAAAAAATCGGGAAAGGAACTTTGAGCGAAGTCCTTCCCAAGTGGTGATCGAACTTGGCTCCAACGATCGTAAGCAATCTCTGGCTTCTCCGGTGAGTGTGAGAGGAAAAACTCGAAGGCGAATCGTATCATCTCGGCCTTCCTCCGTTTTGAATAGATCACATATGTCCACGAAGTTCTCCATGTGTACGATAGGATTGCTATCGTTTTTCCCGTCGAAGGTGAGGTCCTTGATCATGTGAAGGAGCTTCCCCGGGATCTCCTTGTTTTGGTCCGGCTTCGTGATCGGATTGGTGGGTACGGTTGGAGCGGCTCTCCGGGCGGTTCACATCGGTGTTTCGTCCCCCATTTCAAAGTTCAAAGCTCTCGAGCGAACTTTGTTGGCTTTTGATTTCTTTTTGTTTCTTTTCTGAATACTCTCTTCGGCTCCTCAAATGGCTCTAACAGCTCCGTCGTGACTGAAACCACAACAAACGATTACGGGCAACTTGCGGGAAACAAAGAGATAAAAATAAATAATAAAAACTAAAAGCGAAAAACTGCAAATGCAGGGAAAGAATCCCTCACAAGGATAGATTAACAAAACTAATAAAGATTAAAATCTAACAACTACCATTCCCCGGCAGCGGCGCCAAAAACTTGATGCGGTAATTAATGTATAGAAAAAGCGAAACAAGTTTTAACCTCTAATGCCTAGCCACTGTCTTACCACATTCACAGGCAAGTGTACCTGATTGTGAGTAATATAGTGTAGGAAAGTCCAGGTATCGTATCTACCACTGGGAACGGTCAAGTTTTGTAGACTATTAATCTTGACTAGTTTAATTAACCTAAAGCTTTGGGGGGTTTATGAAAAAGGTTTAATTAATAAAAAGACAACTAAATTAACTAAGAGACTAAGAAAGCAAATAAAGATGAATTAAAACTATAAGAATGAAAACAGTAGTACTTATCATGGTATAGTGATTCCCCAAGTGGATGATTTAAACTGGCCAAAGGTTTGGTTGTTTTGGTTATTGTAGAAATTTAAGTCTGGGACACCGTAACATGTGATTATTATGGCTATCAACTAGGTCTTGGTCCTCCTAGTCCTAATACATAGACTGTTTGTCAGGCAATCTAGTACCAGTCACCCAATCCTATCTCTATTGCACGGTATTCTACTACCTGGTCGCTCTCGGTCCGAGTAACCACCTAACACAACTCTCCGGGTTACGAAGGGAAGGTCAAGAAAGGTTGATTAACCTATCGGAGTCTATCTATCTTGGTCAAACAGATACACCCAACCAACGAGTTCAAATAACCATACAATACGAATCAGATCGGAACCATAACATACATTCAATGAACCAAAAACAAACCATTAAAAATTAAATCATAAAATCATCATCCACAAGGTTTATCAACCATAATAAGTACCATTATAGAAAAATACTCACTAAACATTATAGAGTCAGAAAACAAGAGAGTAAAAACAGACATCATACCGACAGTACAACGACGAATGATCGAGAATCAAACCCGCAGCGTATCGGCACAATAACTCTCTCTCTCTTTAACACTAAAGAACTCAGAATTACACACAAATTTTGTCTCTATGTCAACTGAAGGAGGAGGCCAGTATTTAAAAGGAGAGACTCAGAACCCATTTCGCGATCGCCAAGCGGCAACCTCGCGGCACGAAACACTAGGTTAAACCCTGGATTTCAACTTTGATGAACTTGGTGGCGCCAGACTTGAAACTTTGCGGACGCGAAATGGCTACTGGATTGACTTTATGCAATTTTCACGTTTTCTCGCCTTTTTCCGTACTTTTCCGTTCCACGGCCTCCAAAACCTATAAAAGTAAGAATAAGTCCAAAGTGTGAGTAATTAGACCAGAAATGGGTGAGAAATGGGGCGAAATCATTCAATTAAGCATAACCAAAACATGTATAATTTTGGTGTTATCAACTGGAAATTAAAGTTTTTCAAAAAGTTAATTAAAACCCCAGAAAATCATAGATCAGTAGTGCGACCCACTCGGGGACACCTCCGGCGTAAGGTACGCGGGTGTTGGAAGTGCCCAAACCTTG
This sequence comes from Centaurea solstitialis, assembly GCA_030169165.1. Taxonomy (NCBI): domain Eukaryota; kingdom Viridiplantae; phylum Streptophyta; class Magnoliopsida; order Asterales; family Asteraceae; genus Centaurea; species Centaurea solstitialis. Next base: position 38,915,810 of record CM058041.1, on the reverse strand, counting down.
AGCTTCCGCGTTCAAACCCCAAGTTGGAGGGGGTGAAAAGACTCTGCAATAATCGGGTGGTACCGGCCAGAGTACATCATGTCCCGAGTGGTAAGATATGTTTTGGTTCTGATAAGTTTACCGGGTGGTACCGGGCCAAAAAGCACTTAGAGGGACTAAAGATGTACGGTTTTATCCGATGTCCCAAAAAGATCTAGGAGTCATGTCAGGTAGATGTGATTGATAAAAGTCCTTACCTACCGAAATAGTACGGGCCTAGTGGGGCGTGCTCAAACCGCACATCAAGATGTATGAAATAAGGGTCCTAGCCCAATAATTTATCATTTAAGGGTTTATTGATATTTATTGGGAACCGTTTATTCAAAGGTACTAAAACCAAGTTTTTATTGTGTAGATGGCAAATACAGTTACCAACACAAATAACCTTTCTCTTCACTCCATTCTAGAAAAGGACAAACTCACTAGGTCGAATTTTCTCGACTGGGAGCGCAATCTGCAGATTGTGCTCAGGCACGAGAGAAAGTGGAATGTCCTAGAAGAGCCTCTAAGGGAAGCCCCGCCAGCAAATACCACTGCGGCAGTTAGGAATGCTTACCAAAAGCGTTCAGATGATTTGTTGGATGTTGGTTGTCTAATGCTTGCGACCATGAGCCCAGAACTTCAAACAGGGCTCATGAATACTAATGCTTACGACATGATCCGCTAGTTGAGGGACATGTTCCAAACGCAAGCACGCACAGAGCGTTATGATGCCACGAGGGCTCTAAACGCATGCAGGATGGCCAAGGGGGCCTCAGTTAGTGTCCATGTTATGAAAATGAAAAGGCACATCGATCACCTAGAGAGGCTCGGTCACCAGTTCCGTTGCAGCTAGCAACTGATACAATACTCAACTCGTTGTCAGATGATTACAAGCAATTTGTGATCAACTACAACATGAACAAAATGAATAAAACTATTGTTGAGCTGCATTCCATGTTGAAAACTGCTGAGTTGAGTATGGGGACCAAGAACAAGGATGTTCTGATGTTCAGGGATGGTGGAGTAAAGAGGAAGCATGGTCATGGGAACACCAGCAAGGGCAAGGGCCAGGTTCAGGTTAGCCAGAGTGTACCAAGGTCGTTGATAATGGCAAAGGCAAGGGCAAGGGCAAAAAGGTCAAGCCCAACATAACAAGGAACGAGAATCGATGTTTCAAGTACCATGAAGTCGGTCATTGGAGGTAGAATTTCCCCAAGCATCACAAAGCAGGTATAAAAACCTCAAGTATTTGTGAGTGCTTTAGTTTATCACCTTGACTAGTTAGTTTACAAGTAAATTGACACCTAGAGCAAATGTTAATTTGCAGTTGGTGATTGAAGGTGAAGTGCCCAGATTGCGAGGATCGGACATGCAAGTTTTTAAGATATTATCAAGACATTTTAAATTTCTTTGATGGTTTAAAACAATTTTATTTTTCCTAGCTTTGGTTGGTTTTAAACTTTGGAATTTTCACCAGTTTTTTAATTTAAAATCATTGTCTTGATTTAAATATCTTTGTGCATGGAATTATGAATTTGACTAAGTCTATATTGACTTGATTCATTTTGTAGATCCTAGATATTGCCTATCACACTAACAAATTTACTTCAAAGTTTTAATGATTGAATATCATTTGAAGTAATATATGAAAACTGTCAAAACACACGAATTACTATTTTATAGAAATGTGTTTTGAAATAAAACATTTATGAGTAAAGTGATTATAAAAGTATTTTATAGTCATAACAAATTACTCATATGTTTCAGAAAGAATTTAGGATGTTATCTCGGATGTCTTTTATGATAACATCAGTATTTATAAAACTACAAATTTCAAGTCTTGGAATTAGGATTTGATAAAATCCAGTTGAGTTTTATAAACGTTAAATTCTAGTAAGAAAGTCTAAAGTCTTAGATTTATTACTTAAAATAGAATTGACTAGGTAGTCAAGTTTTGACTAAGTCAATGAAGCATTAATTTTAAGTAATAGTTAGTTTTCATATAGGTTAGTGGGAGCCCAGCTTATTCTCTATCCAAGCTCCTGATAAAGAATAAAAGATATATTGTTGATTTCTATTTCTAGGAGTTCATAATCCAGATAGGATAAGAATTCATGATCTACTTTTAGTTACAAAAGGATAGATCAAGAGTTTCAAAGTTTTGAAACAACATAAAGTCAAAGTTTTGACTTTAAGAAAATCAATAATTACATGTGTTGAAATAATTAGTATAGATATTTAAATATCTTTTAGACCATCAAGTGTTGTAAAACACTGGAATAAATTTCCTGGATTTACCAGTTTGGTAAATGGAAATTTTGTTAGATTTCAGGTAGAAATCATTTATCTATACAGCAACTTGGTGTTATTCCAGTATCTCCAAGCTCAGGGAATATGGTAAAGATAAGTCTAGTTTTTGTTTAAGGTGTTTGCAAAAACAAAACTAGCAGAACCAAGTTGAAAGTATTTTTTAATACTAAACTTGTGTTGTCTTTGGTTGTTTCTTTGATTAGTATGGTAAGCGACTAATCAAAGGGTTTAAACTGAAGACATATGATACTTCATTTAAACCAGTATAAGTACACATTGAATAGACAACATAAAAGTAACTTTGAAATGCTATTAATTTTGTTATTATTACAAAGTGGAATATGGACTATACAAAATTAGTTTCTCTGTTTCTTTTATACTTTTGCATGTTTTTGATCCGGGAATAAAACTAGTTTCAGTTCTATTCGAAATCTATCTGTGACAACTTATCAAGGTGGGAACCTGATAGGGCTTCAAAGTCATCGTGAGTTTTTTGGTAGTTATGATCAGATTGTTGAATAACAGCTACAAGCGATGTAGACCAAAAACTGCACGGATATTCGATAGAGTAGCGAATATCGGATGTGATCCGCTGGTTGAGATTACTTCGTGGATTCTGTCATAAGTATATCTCACATTAGGTTGTCCTTAGCACCTAAGGTATTTGGTTTGGTATTACGGTAACTACTGGGTACTTAGTGCGTCCTAACATCATGCCGTAACAGGGTGGTCATACGGGGCGTAACTAGATTCAGCAGAAGCCGTGGTGTCAAATGCAGATATGCGAGATGGGATTTGCACCTCTTCTACGAAAAGAGATATTTTTGGGCCCCTTGACTGACTGAAAGAACTGATGAAGTGTATGGCCATGCCCAAACGAACTGATTTGTTCTTTGTCGTTTACCTATCAGCTAGAGGTTGGATAGTCAAGAAACATAATCTTGAGTATTCAGAGTTGACTTTATCAGCTAGACTTGTCCATATATAATAATTACCAAAAAGTGTGAGTAATTAGACCAGAAATGGGTGAGAAATGGGGCGAAATCATTCAATTAAGCATAACCAAAACATGTATAATTTTGGTGTTATCAACTGGAAATTAAAGTTTTTCAAAAAGTTAATTAAAACCCCAGAAAATCATAGATCAGTAGTGCGACCCACTCGGGGACACCTCCGGCGTAAGGTACGCGGGTGTTGGAAGTGCCCAAACCTTGAGCGTCCGCGTTCAAACCCCAAGTTGGAGGGGGTGAAAAGACTCTGCGATAATTGGGTGGTACAGGCCAGAGTACATCATGTCCCGAGTGGTGAGATCTGTTTTGGTTCTGATAAGTTTACCGGGTGGTACCGGGCCAAAAAGCACTTAGAGGGACTAAAACATGTACGGTCTATAACGGAAAATTCAGGAATATTCTTTTCATGGTGGAAAAGAAAAAGGAATAGTTTATTTCCTTATAGATAAATATGGTTTTAGTTTGTGATAATTATTATATATGGTAATTATCACTATATATAATAATAGTTTAAGCCAAAAAAACAAATCAATTCAATTGATTTAATCTCCCAAAAAGAAACCTCCCAAAATCTCTCTCTCTCTCTCTCTCTCTCTCTCTCTCTCTCTCTCCTCTTGATCAACGCATATATTAATCCCAAAACCAGTTCCGGATTTGTGATTATTCGATCATGTTCTTTGCGTACAATTGGTTCGTGATTCTTCGGGGTTCACCGGCTAGAAGGTTTTCGTGTGGTCTCATCATGGGTGGATCTATCTCAAGCTTCCGAGGTAATTTTCTAACCATGATAATGTTTGTGAAAATAAAATAAACAAAATCTGTTAATATTTTTCGGGTTTTATTATTATTGCTTCCGCTTAATCAAACCAGTTAGGTTTGATTGTATAAACCATGGATTTTTAATCCTAGTATGTTTTTGATAACCTTTTGATCAATTTGATCAATTGTGTTATGTTTTAGTGTTTCTCATTTCAGTTAGGTTTGAGATTCACAGTTTACTCGTGTCAGTTTGATACGAGGGTCTCACAAAAACCCAACAAGTGGGAACCCTAATCAGAGTTGGACAACTAGTTCGAATCGGGCAACTAGTCCGAAGCGGACAACCCACCACAGTGGAAAACTCACTACCGTGGAAAACCCTAATTCGAATCGGACAACTAGTCCGAATAGAACAACTCACCACAGTGGGAAACACACCACCGTGGAAAACCCAAATCCCGATGATCTGGGAGGACAGGTGACTTCTTGTCCACTTTCTAAAGTGAGGAAGTGTAACATACGCTTGCTGATTGTTGGACGCATCATTTTCGTCGTGCACTGCTAAGACCCCTGACTGGTTCCCACTTGAAGAGCCTTCTTGAAGATTCGTCAGTGGTTCTATGTTTAGAACAACCTCCAAATGGGGCTCCCGATCTAAACGGGGCTCCCGAAATACCTGAGCATAAGTCCTTTGAGAGGAGCTCGGAGAAGGTAGAGGAGCTTCTTCCGGAATGGGTGAAAGAACAGGGGATGTTGTCTGTTCTCGGACAGGTTCCGCTGAAGCAACGGTTGGGGGTTCTGTTGAGGAATTTTCCGGGGGAGAAACCACTGACTCCGGTGTCACTGAATCTGTTGAAGTACTAGATGATGGCTCTGTCATGAAGGCATCAGATGACACAGAAGTGGTAGATGAACCAGGATGAGCAGGAACTACGATTGGTCCCGTTAGAGTTGGTAGATCGTAGTTTGCGGGATCTATAAAATCTGAAGCAAAGGAGTTAGATGCAAAATCTGTGCTCGGTGGTGCGGTGGACAGTTCAAGCAGTAAGGCATTTGGATTACTAGGGCATGCATCAGAATATGTTTCAGTTTCGGAAAAATCCACATTTGAGCTTTCCAAGATGATTCGGGTGCGTTTTTTGAATACCCGATAAGTCTTTGAGTTAAGTGAGTATCCGATGAAGATAGACTCATTAGACTTAGGGTCAAACTTACCCAGACCCTCTCGGTCATTAAGAACATAGCATTTACATCCAAAAACTCTAAAGTAATCGATGTTTGGCTTACGCTGTTCGATCATCTCGTAGGCGGTTTTACCAGTCCACTTGACGATCAGTGTCCGATTTTGTGTGAAGCATGCTGTAGAAACGGCTTCAGCCTAGAAAGATTATGGAACGCCTGAGTGAGCCATCATGGATCTCGCTGCTTCGACCAACGTCCGATTTTTCCTTTCCACAACTCCATTTTGTTGAGGAGTGCGCACCGCTGAAAAGTTGTGAGAGATTCCCACATCTTCAAGGAAGGATTGCAGTTTCGCGTTCCGAAACTCGGTGCCGTTGTCGCTACGTAGCTTTTTCACCTTGCGACTCAAAAGAATTTAAATCCGCTTGATGAAAGCGATTATCCGATCAGCAGCATCAGATTTGGCTCTTAAGAATTCAAGCCAAGTGAACCTAGAGAACTCATCGACAAGAACTAGCATGTATTTCTTCTGGCTAGGCTCTCGACTCTCATTGGTCCACACAGATCAAGTGGACTTTTGCTGTTAGTATCCATCTTTGGAGGATGAGAGCTTCTTTTCATCTTTCCTTGTTCACAAGCGGGACACAATGTATCTTTTGAAAGACGAGTCTCAGGTAATCCACTGACCAGGCGCTTTGAAACCAACTTGTTCATATCTTTGAAATTCTGATGGCATAACCTCCGGTGCCACAGCCAACTGTCCTCCTTAGACGCCTTGGAGAGCAAACAGATTGCATCTACTTATTGAGAAAGTGCTTCAAACTGAGGGTGTGTCTGAGGGATTGATCGAAAGACGGTTGAATACAGATTGTCGTTCCTTCGTGCACTAAGAACAACATTACCGTCTTCATCGTTTACTGAACTTCCATATAAGAACTGTTTTACCCAATAGCCATTATCACAAAATTGGCTTGAGCTGAACATGTTGTATCCTAATCCCTCGACATATCGTACATCCTTGATGATGTACCTTCTATCGGTGATCTTCCCATAACCCAACATTGGCTTTGGATTTTTTTCTGCCGTTTTGATGTATCCCTCGAACCTTTCAACATAGTCGAAAAAGAAGGACCTTTGACCAGTAATGTGTCTATAAGCTCCTGAATCGATGTATCACACATGACTGACCTGCAAAACGAATTAAGCTTGTTCAGGGACCCATTGCCAAATGGGTTTCTTAGGGTTAGCGGCAGATGAAACTGTCGGTGTAGTCCCCTTTTTGGATTTCTCCTTAGGCGCAGGGGACTTCACTGACGAAGAGGAACTTGATTTCCTTCTTTTCCTTCCCTTTCTCTTTCGAGAACTGACATTAGAATTATGAGCATTAAGAGAACTAGCCACACCATAACACAAGAGATTATCAAACATAGAACACATATAATTTCTAAAAGCATCAAAAACATTATTCAAGTTACGATTACGGTTTACAAACATGTTTAAATTAAATCCTACACTAGGTGGGGCATGGCCTAAACCCTCACGGCTAGGACCACGCCTCTTAGGGAAAGCAGTAAACTGATTGTTCCTACCTTGATGATTGATGCGGTAATTATCATACATAAAAAGCGTAACAAGTTTTAACCTCTAATGCCTAGCCACTATCTTACCACATATACAGGCAAGCGTACCTGATCGTGAGTAATATAGTGTAGGAAAGTCCAGGTATCGTATCTACCACTGGGAACAGTCAAGTTTTATAGACTATTAATCTAAATCAGTTTAATTAACCTAAAGCTTTTTGGGGGTTTTGTTTTTAGAAAAGTATTTTGAAATATAAAAGACAAATAATAAATTGACCTAACCAAGAAGTGGAAAACTGATGAACAGACATACATTGCAGATAAGTGAATCCATTATGGTTTACTTTCATAAGACATAGATTTATGATTGTTGTCAGAATTTAAGCAATAAAGCACCCGAACATGTTTATCTAAGATTATCAACTAGGTCTCGGTCCTCCTAGCTCCAATACTAGGTTGTTTGTCAGGCAACCTAACACCGGAAATCCGATCCTATCTCTATTGTATGGTTTTCTACATCCGGTCACTCTCGGTCCAAGTAACCACTTAACACAACTCTCTTGGTCCAAGGGTAGGTTAAGGTAGGTTGATTATCCTTTTGGAGTCTATCTATTTTAGTCAAACAGATACACCCAACCAATAAGTTCAAATAACCAAACAATATAAATTCGAACGGAATCAAAGACAACATTCAACAAATCATGCATCTAATTAATAAACTGAAATCCAAAGTATTCAAACCATGATAGACACACAAGAGGAATCAGCACTTAGACATACTAATTACAAATGCTTAGACAAACCAACTAAAGACCGGTCGATTTGGCGTAGCATCCCCTCGAATCTCCTCCGTAGCCGTCACATCGAGCCTCCATCTTCTCGGGTTGGAAACCCTAAGCGACTCCCAACATCTAACCTAAACTAATTATGAGAGAATTTTCTAATTATCTGAATAATGGTGAATGCCTAAAACTGAATGACCAAGGCCTGTATTTATAATTAAATCGGCAGGCCCCGTTTGGTGATCGCGAAACGACAAGTTTGACGGCGCTAAACGGGTAACTCCATCTTCCGGATTTCCATTGACTTCTTTAGCGGCGCGAAATGGGCATTTTGGCGGCGCGAAATGGCAACTGAATCTCCAAAATCTTCACTTTGATCATCTTTTCCTTAAATGTTGAAGATCCTGACTTTGGGGAGAAGTCTTTCTTTTGATGGAGAATGCTGGAACATTCCGGAATAATTTGGAACTGAAATCTCTTCCAAATCTAATCAGATATTTTCTTAGAGAGGAAGCAACTGACTTGGAAGGATTCTGGAATATTCCAGATTTGATGGATCTTTTCTTTGGGAGGAAGCCATTAATTTGGATGGAAAGAAAGATCATAAATGGATTTTAAATTGCCATTTTCCATTTCTTCACAAAGTATCCACTTTTGACGCTTTTTTCCCTCTTTTTTACTTTTCTGCAAAAGTGCCTCCAAAACCTGCAAAACTAGAATTCAAGCCTTTTTTAGTCAAACTGTATCATAATTGCTCTCAAAATAAAGACAAAAGTGGGGAAATGATGTTAGTAAAATATGTATAATTTTGGAGTTATCAAAATTCCCACACTTAAGATTTGCTTGTCCTCAAGCAAACATCTGATAAAATAAGAAAGGTAACGACAAAATTATTCTCCATCTATGATCATGCTTTGAAAGAACAAGAATACTCGCAAGAAATCAAGCACAATTCAGATACCAATCAGAGCCTTACAAGTCATCAAAGTCATGCTCAACCTTTTACCCTCACAAAGTATATATCAAGTGTATCTCTCAAGGGGTAATATGTTATATATAGTGATCACAATGATACTCGACATCTTACCAAATGCATATGCTTGTCACCAAATCTCATCTCCACCATTGAAAAGTTGTCAACCGTCAAAAGGACTTTAGGGTTGTAATGTTAGGCTAAGGGTTAAGGGTAGGATAAAGGATATATATAAGTGACTAAGGGTTTTGCAACAAAAACTTGAAAACTCAATCAGTAATGATCCAAACAGTGAAGCAATCTGACTTTCGAACAATGAAACTTTTGGGATGAACATTTCCTCTCTTTTCTTTTTAGAATTGGCCTAAGCCTATGGCTTATTTGGGGCACAAATTCTTTTTCAATATTTTCAGCTCTCATTCTTTTCTTTTTGTATTCTCGACTCTTTTGATATTTCTTTTCTTTTCTGAGTCTCAAATATTTTCTTTTCCTTTTCTTCTCTCTCTTTATTTTTTTTTCTTCAGAGCAGCAACTATGTTGCTTTTGGGCTCTTTTAATCTCAATCCCATAAAAACTGTCAGATATGAAAAACTGGATCAAAACATCTCAAGATTCAAATTTAAGTCACGGCCAAAAGATAGATAAAACAATTAGGCTCAAGGATAAAGTGTATAGTGGGTAAAGAAATGAAAAGGCTAAGGCTCAAAATGGTTACAAGGGATAAAGTGTTAAAATGTGAACACTTTTCAATCAAAGGCTAGGCAAATCAGACAATCTTATGATGAGATTATCTGACGAAGGCTAAAAGGGTTAGAAACGAAGGCCTCTATCAGTGCAATGGTGACATACTTTCCTTATGTGATCTTGACAAGCATTCAAAGTGACAAGTTCTACTTGGTTCAAAGTCGGTATCCTCACAAAAATGAATAGATATAAGCAATGTAGGCTCAAACTCTCAAGGAACAGGGTAAGGATCACTCATGGCAATTAGCATAGACATGACTTTTTCAAACTCATAAAAACTCCAAAAAGTATCATCCTATATGTAAGATTCTTTTGACTTCCACAAAAATTTTGAAAAGATCATGGATTTCGAAAAAATTTATGCCATATAATTCAAATAAAATCAGATAAGCAATTAAGCACAATAAGGACAAACAAACAAAATTTTTCTTAACCCCCTTCCCACACTTAAGAATTGCAGTATCCTCAATGCAATAACAGTTAAAGCACATGTGGAAAGGTATAAGATAAAGAACAATTAAACCACGGGTTAAGAAATCAAAACAAGTTAAGTCTACTTAACCCCCTCCCCACACTTAAAACTTGCATTGTCCTCAATGCAACAACAATTAAAAACAAGTAGAGAGGTGAAAGGAAAACAGAAACTTCCCGGGTTAAGAGACTTGAAGCTGACGATCGGCTCATGAATGATAAGAGACTCCAAGGGCTTACCACACCAAAACCTACAAACAAAACACACTAAAAAGAAAAATGTAAAATAAAACTAAAATAGATAGGATGATAACCCAAAATCAAGTCAAGTCAAATCGCGTTACAAAACAACGTGGACAGAAAATTTTATTTTGAAAACTTTATTGAAAACCCCAACCAACACGTCAACATCAAATTCTCATCACCATTAGTCAAAAATTTCTTTTAAAAACAAATCTCAACTCTTCTTTTCAAAACATTGGTCTTGGACTATTGGGCTTTGGAAAACTATTGGAAAAAGTTTTCCCACACTTAGTGATTGAACCATATAATCAAGTTAATTTAGATTGGGAACCCATAAAAATTTAATTTTGAAAATTGTTATCACATTGGGTTCCTACACTTAAAACTTGATTTATCCCTTTTTTGCAAAAATAATTTTCTTTTAAAACACAGGGATATGATTTCTCAAGCAAGTTATATAAAAATATCAAAGTAAAGAAAAACCTATTGCTTGAGAATTTAGAAAAAGTATGGTTTATCACTTAGTGTTTGAAAAAGCCAAAGTCTTCCCACACTTAAAGATGAAGAGATTTTGAAGTTAAAAACAATGAGATCCAACTTTTGGTGAGAGAAAAAGAGTTTTGGGTTAGTTAGGCTTTGAAAACCTTGAAAATAAAAAAGAAAATAAATAAAAATATTTTTTTTCAACACAGAAAGCTCTTCGCGTTCGCGAGAATAAGCTTCGCGCCGCGAAGAAATTTTTTTTTTTTTTCATATTTTGACCGAAATGATTTGGGTAACAATCCTAGACACGACTAGCTACTTTAAGACTCTAAAAACAAACTAAAAAGCATGAAAAACTTAAAAACTCACGGGTTGCCTCCCGAGAAGCGCTTGTTTTTGTCATGAGTCTCGAGCCTGACTCCGGGTTTAAGCAACCTCGTTTAAAACCAAACACCCTTCACTTGCAATTAAGCTAGGGTGGTAATAGTGGTACATACCTGGGCTTACCGATTTACCTTTGTGTGACCCGCCAGGTAGAGTAGCATACCACTTACTATTCCGGTTCTCACCTTGTCTCCTTGCAGAATGAACATTAGAATTGCGCGAGTCTGGCCTAAGATCCTTTAAATATGTCGTTAGGGATGTTGGGTTAACTAATTGTTTTTGACAACTGGCTTCCCAAAAAGAATCTTGTGCCAAAACTTCTTGAACTGTGCGTGGGTTACCCTGTGAAAACGATAACACGCTGTTAGACTCATCCTTATTAATCAATGGAGGACTTACCGTTTGCTGAGGAGGGTTTGATCCGACGATGCTTCTTCGGGTGTGGATTCTTCGACTTGATCATCTTGCATTAGAATTCCGATTCCATCTAGGCAGTCTTCATCTTGGTATTCTTCCGCTGTATTAACCTGCCAGGAAAACTCATCGTCAGAATCATCAGAATCGGACCATGGTGGAATTACCTCATGTTGAATCCATGAATCCTCTATTGGTGGCGCAAGCTTTTCGATAACGGGTTGATCCATGGAATTTATCATTCTTGTCGGAGGCTCTTCGATTTTGTCATTTGGTCGGGCATCTTTTTGTAATGAAAGTTCAACACCCTTCCCGAACCAAGTACCTTCCACCTTCATCTTTGAGTACGAATCCTGTCCAAGTAAAAATTTCTCGTTAGAATCATTGTTAACCTTAAAACTTGGACAACTTACTTGTGGCTGAATGGTAGAGTGAGTCAGCCATTCGGATTTCTTCATTGATTCTCGCATTCTTTCCGATTCCTCCCTCATCTTACGCAAAGAATCTGCAAGTGAGCCGACATCCCTTATGCGGTCCTCCCAATCTTGTTCTTTTAATCCCCAAGAAGGCCGATCATCCGATTGTTCATCCATCGTCTCATCCTGTAGAATTAAAGAACTATTAAAATCCTCAGACTTAACATATGGACGATTTACCTTTTGTTGTAGAGATGATCGATTCGCCATGGGTTTTTCAAGTAACTCTTTTAGCGTTGACTCGTGTTGGCGTTTCCTAAGTACCCACATCGGTACATCATCATCGGGAATTCCATCGTAATCCTCCATATCTGCAAATAAAACAAAACAAATACCCGGAGTAGGACAAAAAATATAAAAGATAAAATTAAAAAATAAAAACTAAACTAGAAAGCAAATAACTTAATTGGAAATAAATTCCCAATCGATTAATCAAACTAATAAAGATCAAAAATCTAGTAACTACCGTTCCCCGGCAACGGTGCCAAAAACTTGATGCGGTAATTATCGTATATAAAAAGCGTAACAAGTTTTTAACCTCTAATGCCTAGCCACTGTCTTACCACAATATACAGGCAAGCTTACCTGATCGTGAGTAATATAGTGTAGGAAAGTCCAGGTATCGTATCTACCACTGGGAACAGTCAAGTTTTATAGACTATTAATCTAAATCAGTTTAATTAACCTAAAGCTTTTTGGGGGTTTTGTTTTTAGAAAAGTATTTTGAAATATAAAAGACAAATAATAAATTGACCTAACCAAGAAGTGGAAAACTGATGAACAGACATACATTGGAGATAAGTGAATCCATTATGGTTTACTTTCATAAGACATACATTTATGATTGTTGTCAGAATTTAAGCAATAAAGCACCCGAACATGTTTATCTAAGATTATCAACTAGGTCTCGGTCCTCCTAGCTCCAATACGAGGTCGTTTGTCAGGCAACCTAACACCGAAAATCCGATCCTATCTCTATTGTATGGTTTTCTACCTCCGGTCACTCTCGGTCCAAGTAACCACTTAACACAACTCTCTTGGTCCAAGGGTAGGTTAAGGTAGGTTGATTATCCTTTCGGAGTCTATCTATTTTGGTCAAACAGATACACCCAACCAATAAGTTCAAATAACCAAACAATATAAATTATAACGGAATCAAAGACAACATTCAACAAATCATGCATCTAATTAATAAACTGAAATCCAAAGTATTCAAACCATGATAGATGTTGGGTTTTTGTGGGTTACCTCGGGTCAAACTGACACGAGGACTATCGTGGATCACGAAACCTCACTGGTTCGGTAAATCCCATAGATCTGATAACCAAACTGGTAAAAGACCTATATGATCAAAAACACACTGATTTGATCTTATGCGGAAGCGTTTAAGCTAAAAACCCTAAACTAGCTTATGGATCTTAATCAATTAGTTTAATTAATTCTAACAGTTATGATGGTTTACCTGGATTGCTTGAGAATTGATCCACCCGTAAACGACCTACGAATTGTTCCTCTAGCAGAACTGAAACCCGAAAACTGAAAAACCGAACTGGTGCTCCGAGGGAAGGGGGTGCGGCGCCGGTGGGAGAGAGAAAGAGAGAGGGAAACTGGAAACTAATTATTGAATTATGAGTTGGTTCAATGATTTTTCCTTAAACCCATAAGGCTTATTTATATGGAGGAAAAATACAGTTTGAACAATATTCAGTTTCCTTATTTGTAATTATCTCATTCTTTTCCTTTTCTTACTGGAAAAGAAATTGCTTATGATAATTACCTATATATATTTATCTAATATATAAATATATAATCTTATTAATTAACTATTATATATTTATCTTATAAATATATAATATATTCAATTAATTAATAACCCTCCAACTTTGGGATTTCTGACTGAAATTACCCAACTGATTTATAATTGACTATTATAAATCCTAACTCTCCGTTTCTGGGTTTCATATAACTTATTCGATTTATAGGTCCTCACAGGTGTGACCCTCAAGTGTCTTGCAACATTGGATGTGTAACCACTTGGTTTGTCAACTCTGCACATAATTACTAACAGACTCCCACTTGTGCAAGTTGGCAATACCGCCTTGATTACACGGACCTAAGGAGGCCCCTAGACAGGCACTTAGGCTAACCAGGTTACAAGAACTCTTATACCCAGACTGGTGATATAATCATTCCATAAGGAAATAGTATCTATGAACTACTGTTCATTGATTGGGTATATCTTGGCTTTTCCCTTTGCATCACGATATTTCATCTGTGAGTATGAGCTTGGAAGGTGTCAACTCTAAATACTCAAGATTTTGTTTTCTTGACTATCCGACTTTTACTGATAGGTAAACGACAAAGAACTAATCAGTTCGTTTGGGCATGGCCATGCACTTCATCAGTATATTCAGTCAGTCAAGATGGGCCCAGAAATATCTCTCTTCAAAGAAGAGGTGCAAATCCCATCTTGCATATCTGCCTTTAACACCACGGCTTCCGCTGAATCTAGTTACGCCCTTTATAGCCACCCTGTTACGGCGTAGCGGTTGAGCGCACTAAGTATTCAGTAGTCCTCATGATATCAAATCAGATACCTCAGGTGATAGGGACAACCACTGTGAGAGTTACTTATGACTGATTCCAAGAAGTAATCTCAACTGCGGATCACGTCCGATATTTGCTACTCTATCAAATATCTGTGCAACTTTTAGTCTACAACACTTGTAGCTGTTATTCAGTAACTGATCATAACTACCTAAAAGTTCACAATGACTTTAACACCTTATTGGGTTCCCACCACGATAAGTTGTCGCGGACAAATTTTGAATGATAAACTGAAAACTAGTTTCATTCCTGGATTATAAAACATGCAAAATATAAAAGTGATAAAAAAATTAATTTTGTATAGTCCATATTACACGCTGTAATAATAACAAAATTAATGATTTTTCTTAATAACTTTTATAATATCTATTTAACGTTTGTTAAATATTGATCTAAAATGAAGTATCACCTATCTTCAGTTTAAATCCTTTGATCAAAGTTTACCATTTTAATCAAAGTGATGACCAAATAATACAAGTCTGTATTTATTGATATTCTCTACTTGTATCTGCTAATCATTGTTTTGCAAACACCTTTAAAACAATAATTAGACTTTTATCATATTCCATGAACTTGGAGACCTGGAATAACCACCAGTTCCTGAATATGTAAAACTAAACTGCAACTTTCCTTAGTTGCTGTGTAGATGAATGATTTCTACCTGAAATCAGATTCTATTTTACTTTACCGGTAAACTTACTGGAATTCTATATTTAATCCAACACTTTAATTATTGATTTAAAAGTTAATCATGTCTTTCCTTTGTTTCAAGGATCTTGAGACTTTTATCCTTTTGATTATAAGGTTAATTATATCTTATGAATTCTCATCCTACCTGGATCATGAATTCCGAGATATATTAAATCAATAATTATATCTTTTATTCTTTATCTTAGACTAGATAGAGAATAAATTGGGCTCCTACTAACTTATATGAAAAACCAGTCATTACTCAAAATTTACTATTGACTTAGTCAAAGCTTTGATTAGTCATTTTTATTTTAAGTAATACACTTGAGAATTTTGATATTTATAAAACTTAACTGGATTTTGTTAAATCCTAATTCCAAAACTTGGAATTTTTCTAGTTTTATAAATACTGTTATTAACCTTGTCTAAGTTAATATCCCAGATTCTCTTCTAAACATTTGAATAATTAAACTTGATCACAAAAATATTATTCATAAATGTTTCATTCCCAAAAACACATTCCTATAGAATTTCGTGTGTTTTGATAGTTTTCATATAAATTACTTCAATTTAATAAAGACTATTGAAGTAACTATAACAGGCAATATCTAGGATCAAACGGATTCACGAATACTAAGTTCAATCAGATATTTCGATGTCAAGACAATAACTTTTTAAAATTAAAACCATAGGATTATAAATCTAAAAATATAACCATCCCAAAAATAATTGTTTTAAAACATAAATCCAAAATGTCTTGACTAGAATTGAAATGAACTGGTACTTAAGATCCTCAGCAACTTCTGGGCACTTCACTTCTGACCTCCTGCAATAGTCATTTGCTCTAGGTATCAGTATACTTGTAAACTAACAAGTAAGAAGTGACAAACTAAAGCAATCATAAATATCTGAGGTTTACATACCTGCTTCATGACGCTTTGGGCAGTTTTCCCTCCAGTGACCGACCTCATTGCATGTGAAGCAGCGGTTCTCGGTCCTAGCTTTGTTTGGCTTGACCTTCTTGCCCTTGCCCTTGCCTTTGCCTTTCTTGGGTGCACTCTGGACGGCCTGAACTGGTCCCTTCCCTTTGCTGGTGCTAGCATGCCCATTTTTCTTTTTCACCCCTCCGTCTCTTACCATCAAGACATCCTTGGTCTTGTTCTTGTTCCCCATATTCAATTCAGCTGTCTTAAGCATGGAGTGTAATTCTGCTATTGACTTCTCCATGTTATTCATGTTGTAATTGACTACAAAGGGCCTGTAGTCTTCTGACAGTGAGTTGAGTATAGTATCTGTTGCTAGCTGCAACGGAACTGGGTGACCAAGCCTTTCCAGATGATCCAAGTGCCGTTTCATTTTCATAACATGGTCACTTACTGATGTCCCTTTAACCATCTTGCATTCATTAAATGCTTTTGTGGCGACGTAACGTTCTGTACGAGCCTTTGTCTGGAACATGTCCCTCAGCTGGCGGATCATGTCATAAGCATTTGTGTTTATGAGCCCTGCTTGCAGATCTGGGCTCATAGTTGCAAGCATGAGACAGGCGACATCTAGTAGATCATCTGAATGCTTCTTGTGGGCATTCCTAGCAGCAGCCGGAGCTGTTGCCGGAGGAGCCTCCCCAAGAGGCTCTTCAAGGACATACCATTTCCTTTCGTGTCTGAGCACAATCATCAGATTGCGCTCCCAGTCAAGGAAATTAGAGCCGGTCAACTTATCCTTCTCTAGGATAGAGCGGAGGGAAAGATTGTTAGTGCTGGTAACAGTGCTTGCCATCTACACAAATTAAAACTTTTGGTCTTTAGCAACTGTAAATAGATTAAATTCCAATAAATATCAATAAACCCTTAAATGATCAATTTATTGGACTAGGATCCTTATTTCATACGTCCTGATGTGCGGTATGTTCTTGCTCCACCAGGCCCGTATTTATTTCGGTAGGTAAGGACTTTTACCAATCATATCTAACTGATATGACTCCTAGATCTTTTCGGAACCACGGTAATTATCCGTGCATGTTTCGGTTCCTCTTAGTGCGTTTTGGCCCGGTACCTCCCGGTGAACTTTACAGTACCAAAATAGATCTCACCATTTTGGGGACCTGATCACTTTACTCTGGCCGGTACCACCCGGAGATAATTTGCAGAGTTATGTAACCCCTTCAGCTTCAGTTTGAACACTGACGTTGAATGTGTGATCACTTACAATGCCTGTGTACTTTATGCCGAAGGTGCCCCTGGATGGGTTGCACTACTGATCTATGATTTTCGGGGTTTTTTGAAAAACTTTATTTCCAGGATTTTTGAAAAAGTATAATTTTGAAAAACTGATTGTCATAAAGGCTACTGATGTTTTAAACTAACTGTTTTAAACATACATGCTATTTCAAAACTAACTGTTCTAAAATCACTTGCTAATTAAAACTAACTGTTTTAATAGCATACCTAGTTGATTAAAACTAACTGTTTTTGTCAACTTGCCTTTTCAAATGAAACAATCATTTATAGGTTTGAAAAACAAAATCTACCGTTTTTGAAAAGTTCGAAAAACTGGTAATTTTATAAAAACCTATATGCATTTGTGATATAACCTAGTTTTAAAATAACCTCTCTATTTAAAACTACTAACATGCAAGATATCACAAATAAACATTCAACCATGTAATTAAATAACAATTACTCACATAATAGCCAATTATAGTTTTTGCCAACGTTTGTTTCCTAGGGACCAATAATGACCTATTCTTAAAGATTTCAAGACTTGCGTAGCTCCCACTGGCCTTGTCATCTTCGTCTGGACTCCTGGAAGGAGGAAAAAACTCCAATAGCTCCCACTGGCCTCACCATCTTGTAAGATTAAGAGGGGAAAATAGAACTATCTATCCTAAGGTCATTATTACATAAGGGGTTGTAAATGGCACGCAGGCCTCCCCGTAAATATGTCAAGGGTCTAAGTTGGCAAAATCTATAATAGTCATATAAGCAAGTACATAGTTTGTATGTATCTATGAAATTCAAGCAATCACGCAATTATATAAAGCATAAATAAGCAATATAAAAGCGAGAAATAAACCTAGATCCTTTAAAATTATCTTGCCTCAAAAACGCAAAGCTTGGTTTTAACTGATTTATAAAAACAAACTGTTTTATAAATCGAAACAAATATTTTAGTCTAAAGTTAGTTTTCTCTATTTAATAAAATTATCCTTTTATAAATAAAACCGATTAGCTAAAATATTTGCCTTTTATCCAAATTTATATCAAACCCGGGTTTTAACCGATCAAATTTAAAATACTGGACTTTGTGTTTTAATTAATTAGTAAAAACACATATTAGCTCATTTGACTAACAGTGAAAAATTAATTTTATAAAATTGTTTATCAAACCGGACAATCTAGTCCAACTGGTTTGAACAAAAACAAATTTTACTTGATAAAAATTTCCCAAATAAACTTATTTTAAAAAAATAATTTCGGATAAGATTAGCTTAAAACCAAACGGGCCCCTATTTGGGCCATGACTTGGTCCAAAGAACTGGGCTTTGGGCCTGATAACAGAAATTGGCCCAGACTGACGAAAAACCCTGGACGGATAGCTTGGCAGTACTGCTCGCGCCGCGAAGGCACGGCTCGCGCCGTGAATGGAGAGATTGGCTCGCGCCGCGAAAGATCTTATCAGGGACCTGTTCGCGCCGCGAAGGCCATGTCGAACGCCACCACCATCTGTGGTTCGGCCGGTGACGACGACAGCTCGAAGCCACCGCCGCCACCTCCGATTTACGGCTAGGCGCTGCCACCACCTCACTGGTGGTGCGGCTGCCGTTGATCCATCATCCGGCCACGGCCGGATGTGAATTAGCTCCGCCAACCATCGCCACCATCGCCGGCGGCTGTTTTTGATTTCCGCAATCGCCACTGCCACCAACAATCTGTGGTGTGGTGGATCGAGGAATGGCAGTCGAGGTGCCGCCACCGCTATGCGCGGTGCGGCTAGTGAACCGAAAAACTACCACCGCCGCTGTCTCTATTGTGTTTTAACCGGCGACGACGAAAAACGCCACCACCGCCATTGTCTTTCGACGATCGTCACCCACAGGTGGCGATTGGTGTTTCTCGATCGAGTAACAATCGCTTTGTCTACCCGGTTTAACCGGCGACGACGATAACGAAAAACGCCACCGCCGCCACCGTCTTTGCGGCTAATACTTGCGGCGGCTATCGAGAACGAACACCGCCTTTTTCACCGCTGTGATTCGGCGGTTTTTATAACCGACGCCACTACCACTAATCTGTGGTTTGGTCGAGGCGTGGCACCCGGTCACCGCATCGCTTTGCGGCCGGCGATCGAATAGCCGTCGCCACCACCGTAACCGGCGGTCTTGGCTTGGCAGTTACGAAAACGCCGCTACCTCCTCTCTGGTGGTTTGGCTGGGCGTTCGCCGCCGCTTGGTGCGGTGGCCATTGTCGGTTTTTGTTGCCTGTGAACACCACCATCCACCACCGCTAATGCGGTTTTATGGTGGTTGCGAGTTTCATCTACCACCACCGCCACTACCACCATCGCTGCTGCGATTGGTGGTCGGCTGCGTTCACCGATCTGGTGGCGCAGCCGTGGCTAGGGTGTGGATTTTAGTCGTGGTTCACGGCCATGGTGCCATTGCCACCAAGCCACCACGCCGCTGCCGTTACCACCAAGCTGGTGGTTTGGCTGGTGTTTGGCCCGACATCCAACGCCGCCACCACCACGCTGGTGGTTCGTTTATGGCCATCGCCGGACTTGGTGGTCTTTGACGGTTCGGTGATTTTTTTTCGTACAATCAAACAATGAATAGAAAAACTATGATTCTTTTATAAAACAAACCAATTCAAAAACTTGACAAGAAACAATTTTAACGAATCGATACGAGAATAAAACTAAAAAACGATTGGACCAGAAGCTCTGATACCACTGTCGGGTTTTTGTGGGTTACCTCGGGTCAAACTGACACGAGGACTATCGTGGATCACGAAACCTCACTGGTTTGGTAAATCCCATAGATCTGATAACCAAACTGGTAAAAGACCTATATGATCAAAAACACACTGATTTGATCTTATGCGGAAGCGTTTAAGCTAAAAACCCTAAACTAGCTTATGGATCTTAATCAATTAGTTTAATTAATTCTAACAGTTATGATGGTTTACCTGGATTGCTTGAGAATTGATCCACCCGTAAACGACCTACGAATTGTTCCTCTAGCAGAACTGAAACCCGAAAACTGAAAAACCGAACTGGTGCTCTGAGGGAAGGGGGTGCGGCGCCGGTGGGAGAGAGAAAGAGAGAGGGAAACTGGAAACTGATTATTGAATTATGAG
Source organism: Centaurea solstitialis (assembly GCA_030169165.1). Taxonomy (NCBI): domain Eukaryota; kingdom Viridiplantae; phylum Streptophyta; class Magnoliopsida; order Asterales; family Asteraceae; genus Centaurea; species Centaurea solstitialis. The sequence continues at coordinate 38,895,324 of CM058041.1, read as the reverse complement.
TTGGTTCAATGATTTTTCCTTAAACCCATAAGGCTTATTTATATGGATGAAAAATACAGTTTGAACAAGATTCAGTTTCCTTATTTGTAATTATCTCATTCTTTTCCTTTTCTTACTGGAAAAGAATTTGCTTATAATAATTATCTATATATATTTATCTAATATATATATATAATCTTATTAATTAACTATTAGATATTTATCTTATAAATATACAATATATTCAATTAATTAATAACCCTCCAACTTTGGGATTTCTGACTGAAATTACCCAACTGATTTATAATTGACTATTATAAATCCTAACTCTCCGTTTCTGGGTTTCATATAACTTATTCGATTTATAGGTCCTCACAGGTGTGACCCTCAAGTGTCTTGCAACATTGGATGTGTAACCACTTGGTTTGTCAACTCTGCACATAATTACTAACAGACTCCCACTTGTGCAAGTTGGCAATACCGCCTTGATTACACGGACCTAAGGAGGCCCCTAGACAGGCACTTAGGCTGACCAGGTTACAAGAACTCTTATACCCAGACTGGAGATATAATCATTCCGTAAGGAAATAGTATCTATGAACTACTGTTCATTGATTGGGTATATCTTGGCTTTTCCCTTTGCATCACGATATTTCATCTATGAGTATGAGCTTGGAAGGTGTCAATTATCATACATAAAAAGCGTAACAAGTTTTAACCTCTAATGCCTAGCCACTATCTTACCACATATACAGGCAAGCGTACCTGATCTTGAGTAATATAGTGTCGGAAAGTCCAGGTATCGTATCTACCACTCGGAACGGTCAAGTTTTATAGACTATTAATCTAAATCAGTTTAATTAACCTAAAGCTTTTTGGGGGTTCTGTTTTTAGAAAAGTATTTTGAAATATAAAAGACAAATAATAAATTAACCTAACCAAGAAGTGGAAAACTGATGAACAGACATACATTGGAAATAAGTGAATCCATTATGGTTTACTTTCATAAGACATAGATTTATTATTGTTGTCAGAATTTAAGCAATAAAGCACCCGAACATGTTTATCTAAGATTATCAACTAGGTCTCGGTCCTCCTAGCTCCAATACTAGGTCGTTTGTCAGGCAACCTAACACCGGAAATCCGATCCTATCTCTATTGTATGGTTTTCTACCTCCGGTCACTCTCAGTCCAAGTAACCACTTAACACAACTCTGTTGGTCTAAGGGTAGGTTAAGGTAGGTTGATTATCCTTTCGGAGTCTATCTATTTTGGTCAAACAGATACACCCAACCAATAAGTTCAAATAACCAAACAATATAAATTAGAACGGAATCAAAGACAACATTCAACAAATCATGCATCTAATTAATAAACTGAAATCCAAAGTATTCAAACCACGATAGACACACAAGAGGAATCAGCACATAGACATACTAATTACAAATGCTTAGACAAACCAACTAAAGACCGGTCGATTTGGCGTAGCATCCCCTCGAATCTCCTCCGTAGCCGTCACATCGAGCCTCCATCTTCTCGGGTTGGAAACCCTAAGCGGCTCCCAACATCTAACCTAAACTAATTATGAGAGAATTTTCTAATTATCTGAATAATGCTGAATGCCTAAAACTGAATGACCAAGGCCTGTATTTATAATTAAATCGGCAGGCCCCGTTTGGCGATCGCGAAACGGCAAGTTTGGCGGCGCTAAACGGGTAACTCCATCTTCCGGATTTCCATCGACTTCTTTAGCGGCGCGAAATGGGCATTTTGGCGGCGCGAAATGGCAACTGAATCTCCAAAATCTTCACTTTGATCATCTTTTCCTTAAATGCTGAAGATCCTGACTTTGGGGAGAAGTCTTTCTTTGATGGAGAATGCTGGAACATTCCGGAATAATTTGGAACTGAAATCTCTTCCAAATCTAATCAGATATTTTTTTAGAGAGGAAGCAACTGACTTGGATTCTGGAATATTCGAGATTTGATGGATCTTTTCTTTGGGAGGAAGCCATTAATTTGGATGGAAAGAAAGATCATAAATGGATTTTAAATTGCCATTTTCCATTTCTTCACAAAGTATCCACTTTTAACGCTTTTTTCCCTCTTTTTCTACTTTTCTGCAAAAGTGCCTCCAAAACCTGCAAAACTAGAATTCAAGCCTTTTTTAGTCAAACTGTATCATAATTGCTCTCAAAATAAAGACAAAAGTGGGGAAATGATGTTAGTAAAATATGTATAATTTTGGAGTTATCAATGATCCCTTCCTGGTGGCTTCACATTCTTTCCACCATCTTTCCTTCTCCCATCTGCATTAAAAGCATGGTGTGAGTTAGAGGACGGTTTAGTATAAATGGATTTGCCACCTTTTCCAGATGATGGTTTTGAAAAATTAGGTTTTGTGGAAGGTAAAGGTTGATTTGGTTTTACCCGAGATGTCTCACCCACTTCGAAAGTGCTAGAATTAAAGTCAAGACCTTTAATGGGTTTGACTGAGGCATGAGCATCATTAGATTTTGAATTCTTGTTCTGGAGTCCCTTAGGTGCGTGAGGCTTAACTGAATTCTCCTTGTCAGTACCTACACATTTTTCACCCTTAGGATTACTTTTCTCAGAACCAGATGCTTGTGATTCAGTAGACTTCTCAGGTTTGGAAAGAACAGATTTCTTTTTCTTTGGGATAAAACCAGAAGGATCATCATCCTCATATAAAAATACCTTCAACTCATATTCAACATTAGGATATTGGACAGTCTTAGGTTCTCTTATCTTATGGTGGGAGATAAGGGATTCCTCATCATCTTCATAATCCACAAAGCAAAAATTCTCAAAATTAGACACTTTCTTTTTCAAGAGAGAGATTGACACATCTTGATTAACAAAAGTTCGGCGATACATCATCTCTTTTTCATAAAAGAAATCATTTTCTATTTCAAATTGAACTTCTTGGGCGATGAGTCGCTTTTGAAGATCCGCAAATTTGACTTTGAAAACAGTGAATGAAGAGTTTGCGGTCTCACACTCCGAAGAAAGCCTAATTCTCTCAGCGTTAGCTTCGAGTAAGTCTTTTTCCAGAGTGTCTACCAAGTTGTCTTTTTCTGAGATAATGACTCTGAGATTCAGAATTTGATGTTGACAGGCATCTAGATCTATGGCTTTCAATCTAAGTCCAAAGACTTCCTTTTCTAGTTCAACTAGGTCGGGACTCTTAGTTGTAGAAACATCCATGGGTGGGATAACTAAGGTCTCCTCAGATAATTCGATTTCCCTAGTGTCATAGCTAGTGTTCAAATCGCATAATTGATTGGTGGCATAGCTACACAAGGGGTTCTAGCCTTGATACCTTCCCAAGAGGGGTCGGTATTGGTAGGATCTCTAGCTGGAATGAAGATAGGTCCATTGGCAGCGGGACTGGTGGGAGGACTGCTAGAGGTGCTATTTGACGGACTGGTGGTTTTAGTGATGGTCTCACCATTGATGACTTCGGTATAGGTGATAGTCTGTCTAACAAATTCCTCGGTAACATGTCCTCCTACAAAGGCTGGCTTAGGTTTGGAAGCGGCCATATCCTCAAAGTTGTATAGATTTGAAGGTGCTTTTTCTAAAACATGATTTTCGGCATGTCCTAGTCCGGGTCTAGCTTTGTAAAAAGGATTTTTGTTGGCATGCATGGTGAGGATACTCAGAGTCTGTTCAGATTGTCCTCTTTTAAAATTGTTTGTCTTCGAGCTCTTGGATTTGCGTGAAAAGTTTAGTTCTTTCCTCAGAAAGTAACTGAAATTTGATTGAGAGCTCCCCATGATTACTGTTTAGTTCATCATGGGATTTTTGAAGAGACAACATTTTGTTTGACAAATTTGACTCTCTAATACCAGACTCAAGTACCTCTCGATTATAATTCAATGTCAAGTCTTCGAGAGAGCTTTTATAAACAGCACTGTCGATTCTAAATTTCGTGACAAGAGTTCTTTTCGTTTGGAGATCTCTCTCTAAGTCACAAATTTTAGTTTCTAACAGTGAGAGAGTATCAGTCAAATCAGGGATGGAGGATACCTCAAACGCATCGTTATTGTAGTGAGTGCTAGGACCAACACCATCAGGTCCTTCAAAGTCTGCCATCAGGCAGTGTCCTCTCACCAACTGATCCTCCTCATCCGAGCTTTCTTCTTCACAAACCCAGTTTTCCTCCTCTACAAGCAGAGCAACTCCCTTTTCCTTCTTCCTCATCAAAGTCGCCTTTTTCTCAAAGCAAGCTGCATCCTTGTACTTCACCGTACACTCTTTAGAGTAGTGTCCCGGTTTGCCACACTTGTAGCATGTGGGGCCATGCCCGTCAGATTTAGGAAGTGGGGATTGCTGAGGAGCGGGGGTTTGGTTGTTGGATTTCTGTGGCTGACTTGACTTTTGACCACCTTGGTTAGCGGGAACTGGATGATTTTCACTAAAGGATTGCATGTTGGAGTTGTTCCCTTGTTGATCTGACCCACGATGGTCACCTCCATTGAAGTTTCCCTTTCCATGCTCAATCCTTCCGTTGGACCAACGGTCGCTTTGTTAGGACCAAATTGTCCTAATTAGAGAAAGTTTTATAAAGTAAGCTTTGAGAAGGTTTATTTTATATATAGCTAGTTAATTTAGCTATTGGGCTTGGGCTTGGGCCTTGTATTTAGGCCCCCCATATATAAAGGGGTTTAGGTTGGTTGAGAGAAGGTGAGAGAACATTTCCAATGAGAGTCTAGCAAAGTGAGTTGGTGTGTGTGTTCTTGTAATGCTCTTGAGATCTCATAATAAACACAAGAACTTTTCTTCTCATCTTTTTTATTTCTCTATCATTCCTCTTATTGTTTGATTATTTGGGACCAACAAATGGTATCAGAGCCAAACAAATCAATAGATTTGTTTGTTCCTATGGAATCATTCAAAGAGGATTTTTTTTGGGTTTTGAAGCTATTCTTGAAGAAAAAGTTTGAATATGAACTTTTGGGGTTTAGATCTTGATAGAGATGATGAAGATTGATGTTTGGGTTGTGATTATATTCCGACTCGGGAAACATGAATAACCCGACTCGGGTATTCGAGGTTTCCTGACTCGTTCTTGAGTGGAACCTTTGATCTTCAAATATCCCGACTCGGGAAACATGAATAACCCGACTCGGGTATTCGAGTTTCCCGACTCGTTTTTAAGTGAAACCTTTGATTTTTCAAGTTTTCCGACTTCAAACATGAATTCTCCGACTCATCACGTCTGAAAAAAAAAAGGAAGAGAAAGAAATGGGTTTGGAAATAGTCCGAGTATGCACTCGAAATTTCTGGAAAGTCAAGTCGGGAAATTATGAAATTTCCCGTGTCACGTGCATCTAATGAAACAAAAAGGAATTAAAATTGGTCTCACGTGCAGTTGCCTCGAATTTAATTTGAATGTTTGATGACTTTCACAACTTTGGCCCTTGTAGTTTGAATAGGTTAACACTTTAAATTTTCAAGTTTACAACTTTGACGCTGCCAGCCCCTATACTTTCAAGCTTATTTATTTATCAACTTTGGGGAAATGTTCAAATCCAGTCCCTGTACTTCCAATTTCAAGTTTCGTCGAATTTGGTCCCTGCACTTCAGTTTCAAATATATTCAGATTTGGTCCCTCAAGTTCAAGTTCTGAATATTTACAAGATTAACCCCTTGAGTTCAAAGTTCTGAATTTTTACAAATTCAGCCCCTGGAGTTTTAGTTTTTCACATCTTTTCCGGAAAATTTAATTTATCTGATTTGGGACTTCCAGGTCTCGGGGTTTGGGACTATTTGACGGAATTTCTTCCCGATGATGCTAAAGTGCTCAAATTTAGTTCGGGAATCATCTTCAGATACGCTTTCAAGATTATATTCCGCTGCGCTCTAGATCCACCCAGATTCAAATACATGTGACGCTTCAAAATCCCCGCGCTTTATTAGCCACCTTTCTTTCCCAAGTGGTTCGTAAAGATCACATCAGCCCAGATTTTAGCCCAAATTCAGTTTTCAATCATGAAAATTGAATTTCTCTTGTTTCCCAACTGCTCCAGATTATTTGAAGTCATGTCAGATTTGTATCGATTTCAAAACGACGGTGATCGAATTCTGCATTTGGTTAGATTACTTAGAAGGCTGACGCTCTGCAACCATTATTCTAGAGTTTTATTAGATGGAATTATTCCTCTTAGGCGTGAGAGTTGAGTTTTTCCTTTGGATGCCACCTTCGGTGAATTATTCCTCTTAGGCGTGAGAGTTGAGTTTTACCGTTGTGGAGGCTCGGTTGCGATCTAGAATTTTGAGTGACGGTCGTCATCCATCTGACTAAGAAGACTAGATCTGGATCTGATTGCTTGACATTTTGGAAGATTTCAGGAAATCGACTACTCTCTGAGCAGCAAAGAGATCAAAGCATAGTATCTCGTTCAGCATCTACTCCCAGTTATTCATTCCATACGGTGTTCCCGTGATCCAAGCTTCCAAGTTCCAGTGTTTCCCTGTTGAGCTTATCAGATTTGGAGCTCTTATGCCGAATTCCTATTCAACATGCAGCCAAAGCTTCCAAGCTCCAGTGTTTCCCTGTTGAGCTTATCAGATTTGGAGCTCCTATGCCGAATTCCTATGCAACACGCGGTTAAAGACAGATCCTTTATTTTTCTCACTGATCTGCGCTGTAACTCACACATGTATCTATCCCTTTGTTGGATGAATCAACATGCTCTGGTGCAAGCTGTTGTATTCTGCGATTATCAGACGTGTCGAGTTATTTACAGGTTGAGCTGTAGTTTGTGCAATCAGTCGCGTTTATTGCACATCGGATCTGGTATTTCAGTTGAAGCTGAAGATAAAGAGCTACAATCGAGGGGGAGCTTGTAGATCAAGATGTAGCCGAACACCACTAGTGCTTTCTGAAGAAAGCAAGGGGGAGAAGATCAGAGATGCTTTCTTTATAAAACTTAGGGGGAGATTGTTAGGACCAAATTGTCCTAATTAGAGAAAGTTTTATAAAGTAAGCTTTGAGAAGGTTTATTTTATATATAGCTAGTTAATTTAGCTATTGGGCTTGGGCTTGGGCCTTGTATTTAGGCCCCCCATATATAAAGGGGTTTAGGTTGGTTGAGAGAAGGTGAGAGAACATTTCCAATGAGAGTCTAGCAAAGTGAGTTGGTGTGTGTGTTCTTGTAATGCTCTTGAGATCTCATAATAAACACAAGAACTTTTCTTCTCATCTTTTTTATTTCTCTATCATTCCTCTTATTGTTTGATTATTTGGGACCAACACGCTTCTACCTTGCTCATACCCAAACTCATATCCTTGATCGTTTCTTCCACCTTCAAATCTACCTCCATAGCCGCTCTCATATCCTTGCCTGTTGAATCCTGAATCATGATCACGGTGTCTGGAATTTCCCCGAAAGTTGTAGTCGGGATTCTGTCCGCGCCAATTGCCCTGATAGTTAGAACCTCCTTGATAGTCTATGTAAGTGCTATCGCGTTGGTGGTTGTCTCTGAACCTTCCTTGATTGCTTCTGCCTTGATCAAATGACTGATATCTTTCTCCATGTTGATATCCTCCTCTACCCTGTTCATTGAATTGATATCTACCAGAAGACTGATGTATACCTCTTCCCAGACCCATTATGTTTCCACTTTGAAACCCCGAACCTTGAGATCTGGTGAATCCCTGATTTGCATTCAACCTCTGCATGTTGTGCGAGATTAAAGCAAGGGATTCATTCATGTTGAATAACTCTTCATCAGAAATGGTAATGATCATCGGATCATCCGGGTGTTGCATGCCTTGGTTGTAGTTCTGGTTGAACTCATGGTTTAAGTCTTCCGGATGTTGAGGAAGAGGCATGTGGTTGAAAGAGGTTGGCTGAATTGGAGCTGAATTAGGTCCTCCAAAAGGCACTGCAGCGAGTGCTAGATGATCAAGTGGTCTCTTTGATCTGCCACCAGAGATAAACTCCTCATGTTGTACCATCATGCTGTATAAGTCATGCAGTCCCAAAGTTCCAAGATTCCGGCTTAACTGAATGTTAATGGCCATGTTCTACCATTCTTGAGTGAGGTTCTTCAGAAACTTGACATTGACCTCATACTTGCTTTTCTCCACGCCCAATCTTCGGAGATCATTGACAAATCAGTTCAGACGTTGGTATGAGTCTGTCAGAGATTCATTTTCTCTTGCTCGGAATCCTTCGTAGGCATTTAGTGCACTCTCCTTTTGGCTCTCTAAGGCAGTGTCTCCGCCTTGCATTTGTTGTTCAATCTCCAACCATACGTTCCTTGCGTTCGTTAGACTGTCCACTCAGGCATACATGTCGTTAGGGAGTGCCATGATGAGAAGAGTAAGAGCACTTTTGTCCACGAGATGTCTTGCTATTTGTTCGGGAGAGTACATGTCTACCAGTTTTTCCACGACATAAGCTGGTAGAGCTGGGCATGTTTCCGTGCGAGGAACTACAGCTACAGTGATAGTGGGTCTGATCGAGCCCTCACGGATTGACTTCATGAGGTTTTCATCAAGGAGGTCTAGGAAGTGGATCATTCGACGTATCCACTGTTGGTACTCGCCCATGACAAGTACGGGTGGACGTGTTTCAGAACCTATGCCGATGATTTCTTTCGACATCTTGCTTACTTTGGACCGATAGCTTCGAGTGAATTCTCAAGATTTTGAAAAAGGTTTGAAAAAGCTGATACTTGACAGAATAATTATAACACAGTAGCCAAGGATGACTTACTGGACAAAAACCACACTTTGAAAAATAATCCAAATCGGATTATGTAAAATCCAATTCGGGATTTTGAGAGTTCAAAAGTCGAAGTGTGAAAACTTGGTAAAAGCCGATTGGGAAAATGATTTGATAAAGGCCGATTCGGAAAAAGTCAGGGACCAAAAGCCGATTCGGATAAGGATTTTGCAAAAGCCGAATCGGATATGGATTTTGGCAAAAAGCCGAATTGGGAAATGTTTTTGGCAAAAAGCCGAATTGGAGTTTATCCAAAAGCCGATTCGGGTAACTATAGAAAGCCGATATGGGCTTTACAAGTAATCCGAATCGGACTAAAAGGATAAGACGAATCGGAATATTGTGGGGGAAAAGCCGAATCGGATTACTGAGGAGGAGATCCTCATGAAATAATCCAAATCAACGCAGTTCAACAAAAAGCCCAAAATCAGCTAAAAACCATCTTATAAGCTCTTAAAAATCAGTGAAAAGAGTTTGAAAGTGACCAAAAAAACATGGAGAAACATTTTGGTAAACAACTTATCACTTAAAAACCACTTTTCAAAAGCTTTTTCAAAATATTTTTCAAGAACAGTACACTTTTCAAAAACACAAATATCAGCTAAAAATCAAAAGAAATCCACCAAAACTTCTGCTTTGCTACCAAATGTGAATCCCAAATAGTAAGAAGATGTAAACAAACTTGATCATAAATATATATATGAGTGAAAAACAAAGTTTGTGGGTGAAGAAATGAAGTATTTAATGAAGAAAACAAAGAATGGTTTGAGAGGATAAAAATGGCTGCTGCATTAATACTGATACATCAAATCAACACTCAACCCTAGAAGGATACACACATTCCTTTTTATATAACTAAAAAAGGAAGTTACCAAAATGCCCCTTGGGCTTACAAACAAGTTACATAAAGAGAACCAAATGTTTAACCAACTAAACAAGGAAAGCAGTAAATTACAAAAGGACCCTCGAACTTCTTGACAACATCAAATTGGATCTAACATGTTCCAACAAAGATCATCCACAATGGGAGTGTCAAGGGCATCGGTATGTCATTGGTACCGATCGGCAAGGGTGGCAACACTGCCGAGGTCCATTGGTACCGATCGACAAGGAAAGAAATCGGCAACGCCATGCCGATTAGTTAGACTACCCCACCCCACCCCACCCCACCCTCTCTCTCTCACTCTCTCCTTTCTCTCTATCTCTTTCTTCTTTTCTTCTTTTTTCTTTTTTTATTAACTATTTAGATTGTTATGAGGGTCAAGACCATTGTGGTTAAATTGGTAAAGATTGGTAAGGTGTTGATAATATAGTGGAAAGATGATGTGGCACTGATGTGGCAACCGGTGACTTTGTTAAATATATATCAATTTCTTGCTCTTTTAGTTTAAAGATAAATCACGAGTTTACCAAATGTGAATTTTATATAGGGAAAATTGCGTCAAAAAAGAACGTACTTTACTTTAGTTTCTGTTTTGGGGAACATACTTTTAGAATACGCATTTAAGGGTTTATAACAAAAGTTTACAACCAAAAAGGGGGTTTAATTACAAATATAGAAGGTTGCTATTCCCATATCAATAATTATATTATTTAAAAAAGTATAAATTAGCATTAATATTGCCATGTCACTTAAATAATTTCCATGTTATCAAAAAATAATGTTATCCATCCCTCTTTTATGCTTATCGTTTTTTTTTTTAATTTAATTTATTTTCCTTTAAAAACTCCTTAATTTTTGTTAGTTTGCCACCAAAAAAACTAGTTTGCGATTTTGTTATTTGATATGTTGAAGTTTTTCACTCTCTTTGTTTAAATTCTTCTTCAAATAGAACAAAAAAAAAAGTTATTTAGGAGAGATTGTTTAAGGCATGAAAATAATGGGGTTTTTGAATTTAGGAAATGGGTTTTGATTTGTGTAAGACTTAAAGGGAAAGAAAATTTTTAAGAAAAAAAATTAAATTAAAAAAAAAACGATAAACATGGAAGATGAATGGATTGAGATTTGGAGTAGATGATAAAACATTATTTATATTGAAATTTTTTTGACATGAGAATTATTTAAGTGACATGACAATATTTATGTTAATTTATAATTTTTAAAATAATATAATTATTGACATGACAATAGTAACCTTCTATATTTGTAATTAGGACCCCTTTTTTGTTGTAAAGTTTTATTGTAGACCTTTAAATGTGTATTTTATAAATACGTTTTCCAAAATAGAAACTAGAGTGAAATACGTTCTTTTTTTTACACAATTTGCCCTTTTATATATGTTCAAACCAATAAATAACCCGAAAAATGAATAGCCTGCAACCGTTATAGTTTGGTGAGTTAACTGGTTTCTGAAATTTTTTATGACCCTAAGCCACTAGTTACCAAAGTTTATGAATCTATTATTTGGAACCAATTCTTTTTAAAGAAGAAACTAAGGGATACTATTGTATTAAAAACTTTCTCTATAGATCATAGTCATTAATTTTAGCATCAGATAAGAAGATTTGCACTTTAGCTTACTTTTAATATCTGAAGTAATTAATATTATGGACCACACTTGCATGTTAACCTAAATTAGGGCACATATTTTCAACATTGAAACAACTTCTTCTTCCAGAATTGCAGTTAATGGGTTTTTTTAATTTATTTCACTAGAATTATTGTTTACCAAACTTATATATATATAAAAATAGGTGTTCTATAGTCAACAAATGGTAACGAATTATATACAGATTTAACACTCTAATTACAAGGTACGTAATATCTATGATGCACCGATACTTCTAACAACATGTCGTTCCCGTTTCTAATACTTCTAGGAAACCGGATACTTCTAGGAAACCGGATACTTCTAGGAAACGGCTAGAGACGTTTCCAACAAACCAGAAATGTTTCGGCGAAGTTTCGGTTTTTTTAGAGTTGTGATGAGCTTTTTTTTTTTTTTTTGAAAGGCAAGAAAGGAAACAAGGCGAAGAGCTTCGGCAAAGCCATCACCCTTGCCAAGGAACCAAAGACTTTATTAGCACGCTAGCGAGAAGCTAGAGAAAGCACAAAGTTTAAACAAGAGCCGCAAAAGGGCTAATACATCAGCTATCAAAATTAATAGAACAGGAAGAGCAACGACTATCAAACCACAAAGCCGTAACACGTTGGATCCCCGGAAAAATATCCATGCTCTTCATCTTCACCCTTTCTTCAGAATCGGTATGTGCAAGTGCAACCTCCATCTCCAAATTGCCCAAGCTGTCACCCCACAGACCGATTTGAAAGCCCGATTTAACAAGTCTTTTTTAGACCGGTCATGAACCAAATCACTAAATGAGTCAACGGAGGTTGGCCGCGGACCGTTCTTTCCCCACCAAGCCCAAATTTTTTTCCAAATGGGCTCGACCAGATGACATTTAAAGAGGCAATGGTCCCCAGATTCCTCATGTCCCTCACAAAAAACGCAAACGGAAGAGGTGATCGGAACTCCCCTATGTAACAAGTTGTGATGAGCTTTTTAACTCCAAAGATGTAGGGTTTTTGGAGGTTGCTGATCTCTCACTAGATGAACCGGGTTCTGAAAATGATTTCATTGTTGATAATTAATTACCTTTGAAAGATTTAGTATTTTTGGAGTTTACACTTTACATCAATATATATCTATTTTGGAATTTTTTTAATATATATATTTTTATATTTTATATTTGTCGTATCTCTGCCATATCCGTAACTTGAATTTTTAAGTTTTATCGTTTCTCGTATCCGTTCCGTATCCATTTTCAGCTGTCGTATTCGTTTCCGTGCAACATAGCGTAATATTTCAACTGTTTAGAAAATTATTTATGTCGAAAGACATAGTTGCCAAAATACAAATGCACTCCTTTAATAATTTCTGACAGTTCTAGAAAAAACGACCTAATATCGTATATTTATTTAATTATTAAAACATAAAAATATTTTTTATTAATACTTAAAATGTAAAATAAAAACTTTAAATAAGAAAAACCCACACACTAGGCATTATTGTCGAAATAAAGAGTTACAATAATATTGAAACTTAAATTTGAGTTTTGACATTATCATAAATTAATGGATGTTTTTAGTTTTCTTTATTAGCGGTAATGACTTGATAGGGTAACTAATTATTAATTTTGTATACATATTACTAGGGCTGTAAACGAACCGAACGTTCGGCGAACGGTTCGTGAACCGTTCGGCGGGAAGCTCGTTTATGTTCGTTTATTTATTAAACGAACGAACATGAACAAGTTTTCTAAACGAACAAACACGAACAAAGGTCTCGTTCGTTCATTTATGTTCATTAACGTTCGTTTATGTTCGTTTACGCTCGTTTAATAAAATTTATTTACCAATGATAGATATATTAAGTTGACAAACAAATATTTAGAAAATTAACAATTAATTAATTAATAACAAATACTATATAATGATTGATAACGATAATAATGATTTGATTATTAAAAGTTTAAAATTGTTAATTTAAATCAATCCTATGCGTGCTTTATATATGTGAGTCATTTGTGAAATCCTGGGGCATGAGCCTAGCGGCTTGAACCTCTACGAAAAGTAGGAGTTAAGTATGTTTGGTTATGATTGTTTGACTATTCGGTGAACATTTAAACGAACACAACCAAACAAAAATTTTAAAAGAACAACAACGAACACCAAATTTTATGTTTGTTTAGGCTTGTTCATTTATGTTCGTTTAACTTTTAAATTCGTTCGTTTACGTTCGTTCGTTCGTTTATGTTCGTTTACCATGTTAAACGAACGAACATGAACGAACACGAACACACCAAATTCCTAAACGAACGAACACGAACAAAAAATAATTTGTTCGTTTACCGTTCGTGTTCGTTCGTTTGTTCGGTTAAATTAAACGAACGAACATGAACAAGCCTCCGTTCGTGTTCGTTCGGTTCGTTTACAGCCCTACATATTACCATTGAATTATTTTTTATACTTAATATATTGTTGAGCTTTATTTTTTGTACACATTATACCATTATAACCGGGAATAGCCCGTAAACCACCATCTTTCACCCAACCACCACCACAACAGTTGCCACCACCAAAACACCACCACCACCACCACCACACCCACCATCTCCATAGATCTAGTGATGTTATTTTATTATAGGGTTAATTACATGAGTATGTATCAAACTTATCACGTTTTATCATTGTGTGTACTCAACTTATAAACTTACTATTGTATGTATCGAACTTTCTAAAATTGCCATTGTATGTATCCAACTTTATCAAAACCTATCATTGAATGTATTCTACTTGTCATGAAAGTGTATCGAACTTGAGGTTTTGATAAAGTTGGATACATACAATGACAATTTTAGAAAGTTCAATACATACAATGGTAAGTTTATAAGTTGAGTGCAAACAATGATAAAACGTGACAAGTTCGATACATACCCATGTAATTAACCCTTTATTATATTGCTAATACCCATTCGTCGCTAATCCCTCGCTGGTAGCATTATCCACGACTAATACCAATTCGTCGCTAATACCCATATGTTGCTAATCCCTCGCTGATAGCATCATCCACGAGTTTTTTGACCACGGACTAGTAACGCTGATACTGTTTTTTTTTTTGTAGTGTATATCATCACTTATAATTTTTTCTTTACTATTCGAGTTGATCTTATTTATATTTATTTTATACTCCCATCTATATTCACCCTCCAACAACACCCCTCACCTACCTTACAATAGTTTTGGGAGAGCATTATCCTCCCCACCCCCACCCCCACCCCATCCTTCACCTACACAGGCACACACAAAAAAAAAAAAAAAAAAAAAAAAAAAAAAAAAAAAATCCACCTCCATCTCCTCGACAATCACAAGCATCATCACCATTATCCTCCACCATGAGTGTTTTATTTCGACTTTTGTTCTTGATTCACCATCCAGCACAAATCATCCATCCCTTCATCTCGTTCATATTTTCCAAGCATATTATCGGTGAAAGTTTACTTTTTTGTCATAAATTGTTTAAGTTCATTATGGATATGCTTTATCTATCCTAACCAAAACTTTTGATTAGGGGATTAAATGAAATTTGATCCATTTTATGTTTAGACTATTTCATTTATTTGTTTTGAGTTTTTATATTTCACTAATAAAGTTTTGATTCTTGAGTTATACTTTTGCATTAGATTTTGTTTGATGTTAACTTTTCTTAGTTTATTTTTAATTTTCTTAACCTTAGTTGTTGTCTTGTTGATGCTAATTTGTTTAATCAATCTAGAGTTCTTTAAAATTAGTTGGTTAATTTTAATTTCCAAAACAACGTATTTAGGACTAAAATTCTAAACGTATAAATAAAGTTCTACAAAATCATCCCAAAATATCCGATATGATTCAAATGATATTTTAGGGAGAGTTTGGTTCATGTCAAGGAATCTGAATAAATATAGGGATCAATATATTATAGGAATCAATATACCCATTATATTCTATGATACTGCTTAAAATTTTATTTCCTTTGTTAATGTTTGGTTTAATCAAAGTAATCTTATAATGAAACTCTAATTAGTAATTTAGTAAACAGAAAAATTAGAAGAATTTATAAAGATAGTTCTTTTTCTTAATCTCATGAGCAAGATCTAAGAATCGATTTGGTTGGTAGAAGAAGATGGGGGTTAGTACTTATGAGAAACAAGAGCATCAAACGAAACTACACATTGATCGAAAACACGTGCATCTATCGAACTGAAAACAAGTATATCGATCAGTACATCAAGCTCTCAAATCCCAGTTCCCAATTCCCAATTCCCAATTCCCAATTCCCAATTCCCAATTCCCAATTCCTTGAACTGAAAACAAATGGAAGATGAGAAACATGTTCATCTATCGAATTCTTCAACCTATTGAGCTGAGTGAGAAACAAAGAAACCGATTGATTTGTTTAGTGTGTATCTAGGGTTGCACAAAAACATCATCGAACAAAATTGAAGATGTGAAACACGAACAATTTCTTCAACGTATTGAACTGAAGATGGTGAGAGGGTCGATTTCTTCAAGAAGTTGAATGATGCTATATGCTATGGAGGTTAGACGTGACGAGGCATTCATTTGGTTCATTCCACCCAATTTAGAATAACAATGGTTTTTGGGATTTTCTATTATAATTACATTCCTTGCGACCAAACACCATTAATCATTTCATTGTCATTCTCCTCTTAAACCAAACTAATGCAATTAATATCGTTCTCATTAGTTATTGTTTAATACCCCCAACCAAACAACACCCCTCCACCACCCCCCCCCCCCCCCCCCCGAAAAGATTTCCGATTAATAGATGAATTGACCAAATTGAACCCTAATTCAACAGATTGGCAGAGTTAACTCCTTTAGGATTAGGGACACAACTCGTGATGAAATGTAAACCACGAGGATCCTGATTGTACTTTTTTTAAAAGAGGGATTATATCAGATTATGAGCAAATTATAGGGACGAAAGGTGAAATTTACTTGGTGATTTATTTTTATGAATTAAATGAAGTTATAAATAAACATGTAAAATCGGCTGCCTAAACAAATAGCGCATGCATTTCTACCCTCTTTTAACTTGATGCCTACATAGTAGATACCTTTTCTCCACTTGCTTTTTTCTTACGTTATACGTTCTAAAAGAATTATATATATTTAAAATATATAGCATTTGCCTTTGATTTAATGCTTTTTAAATATACTTTTTAACATAAGGTTATTTATTGGATTTTTGTATTTCATAATTATGTTACTTTTCGTTTAATTTGAATTAACTAACATACATAAAGGGTCAATTTATGACCAAATAGTTATGAGCAAAAACCAGTTTAAAGATAAATTAATATTGATCATATCAACCCGTAATAACTTATAATCCATTGATTAAATCTTATGAAAGGATATAAATTAGTATTAGAATAAACTGTAATTTTTATCCATTTACTTTGTCGTTTATTGCTATTTTCGTTCCTAGTTTTTAAATTTTGTTTTTCTAATCACTGTAGTTTCCAATTCGTTTCTCTTTTCATCCCTCTGACTAACTCAATTGAAAAGGGACGTTAAGTCATGGACTTTTTGATTATTTCCTCTTTTATATGTTGAGTAAACTAAGATTTTCGTCCCCGTGGTTTGGTGTTTATAACTATTTTCGTCTATGTGGTTTAAAAACTGTTTTTATCATCCCTTTGGTTTCTATTACTTCTATTTTTATCTATTAAGCCAACGACATTATTTTGAACACCAAACCACATGCACAAAAATAGTTTTAAACACCAAACCACATGGACGAAAAACGTAGTTTACTCTTTATTTGTTTCTTCTCTTATTTTTACTAAAGACATTTCATCATGCACATGCTTTAAGCATGTGTACAACCACTTTATGCACCCTACACACCAATTTTCTTCTTCGATGAGACAACACCTGCTCAACAATTTCCTCCTTCCCATCCTAGCTCCAAATGACCCAAGACCACACTAACATCCCCTAAACCCTAAACCCTAAACCTAAGACCACACTAACAACCCCCCCCCCCCAGCTCGTTCCTCCTTCCCCTCCCGGCTCCAAATGACCTAAGACCACACTAACACCCCCCCCCCCCACCCTTCAACTTGTTCTTTGAACACCTCTCTACACCTCCAATAGATATCCACAAAACAGTCTCTTTCTCTCTTACACACAAAAACTAGAAATAAAAATAAGAATCCTACTAACCTAAAAAGGGAACTCTCTCTCTCTCTCTCTCTCTCTCTCTCTCTCTCTCTCTCTCTCTTCTCTCTCATCACTCAAATCTATAGCCCAAAGCATCCCCCCCCCCCCTCCACGCGCGTCAAGAGTAAAAAAAATGTTTGAGCCGGTCATTTGCATATTAAATTTAGCTGAAAATTAAGCTCTTGTTTTATAGGACTAGATTATTTCAACCCCATGGATGTTTTTGCTTGAGGAATTACGCTTATTTTGCTCATTCTACTTTGTTGTAAATACTCAATTTAAGAGCCTTCTCCCGGTTCAATAAGATATCAAGTTTTAAAATTTTGTTCTCGTTTATAATTTATTTAACAACCTTCTTCCAAATAAATTAAAAGTAATAATCTACATCAATGCACGGGAAAACTACTATGTATCATTCATATCTTGATAAGCATGACTACTCTAAGCTCAACAAGAAATGAAAATAAAAAAATAAAAAAACTTAAAAAGTTCTCCTTTGAAGTTATCATTCACACCAAAACGAGAAGACTATATTGTGTTTTTCTCGGGTATATTATTGTCACCACATGTTGGCTTCCGTGTCGAACTTTAGCACCTTAATTTGAACTCCATGCATTCCAAGGTTAGGTTTCACCAAGGAAAGGGATGTGGAAGCTAGAAAACAGTTAGGGATGAGGATGGTGGTTTGAGAATAAGAATATAGAAAAAGGCCTTTATAGTGGTTCGTTTTATAATAAGGATGTAGGAGTGGATGTCAACTTTTTATAAGTTTTGGGAAAAAGAGGTATGCGGAAGGTATAGTGATTCGGTGGTGAAGGGTTCAAGGAAATGGGCACCTGAAGGTCACCGTGTTGGAAATCCGAGAGTTTTTTTTTTTTTTGAACAAGGAAAGGAGGCATAAAAAAAAGCTTCGACTCGACCATCACCGTAAAATTTTATAGAATAAAAGCACAAAAGCTAGCAAGAATCTTGATAACGTCATGAGAGAACCATAGGGGAAGGGTTAGATGGGGGTGTTAATAGAGGTAGAGAGGAGAGCATATTTCATATATGAAATAAATATAATATAATAATATATTATTAGTTTTTTATTAGAAAATTAAATAAATGATAAAAAGTTTAAAATGGTTGAAATCTAACAAAGTTAATTACTCTTAGGATACAAAAACGAATTGAAGTAGAAACCGAAGTAATTAGAAAAGCAATTTTTAAAGATTGAAGAAAAAATAGCAATAAACAACAAACAAAAACATAATTTACTTTTAATACCATTATATGGCTATGTAACTTGTTTTTAATGTATTTGTTATTAACGAATATTAAATAAAATGGGGAAAAGGAGAGTTAGCATATTGACCCAAGCCATTATTACGTATTTCAATTTATTTTATTCATGTTTCTCAAATAATTTTCTTCTAATTTTTTTGCCTAAATAATCAAATAATAAATAAGTTTGTTTATTCAAACATCCTAAAGTGATTATTGCAACATCAACTATATTAAAATGCATCTTCAAACACTTCCTCCATGGTTTTAAATTCTTTTTTTCTAAAATTTAGTTGGACTCAGAATTATTGGGTTTTCTAAGCCCAAATGGCAAATGAATTTGTGACTAAACTCCAACTTGTCTTATTCAAGATTTGAAGTAAAGGCATTTGTGTCTAAAGAGGAGTTTTGCTGACTTTACTTGTGTTGGTATATTTAGCTTGTTAGACTTTTGCACATCTCAAATAGTCATTTCATACTAATATCGTAAGGGCGCTCTAGACGGTGACATATACCGTTTTAACATCCTATAAATACCTATTTCTTTGTCTAATTCATGTATTCTAATTATCCAACACCAATTCTTTATCAAACAGGTTGTAGTTATGTCATTTGCACTCGTATTTCTCTTATCCCTAGCCATTCCTCATATTATTTATGCCCAAAACTCCCAACAAGATTACTTAAATGCTCACAATATGGCTCGTGCTCGATTGGGCATCAAAAGCATGGTATGGAACTCTACTGTGGCTACATATGCTCGAAAGTATGCTATTCGAAGGAGAGGGGATTGCAGTCTTGTCCATTCTAGTGGACCTTATGGTGAGAACCTTGCTGAGGGTAGTGGAACCTTCACAGGTACTACTGCGGTAAATTTATGGACAACTGAGAGGACTTACTATGATTATACTACAAATACTTGTGCTAGTGGACACGTTTGTGGCCACTATACTCAAGCAGTATGGCGTAATTCTGATCAACTTGGGTGTGCTAGGGTTCAATGCACTAATAATCGTTGGTGGTTCGTCATTTGCAACTATTATCCTCGTGGAAATTATGTTGGTCAAGTTCCTTACTAGCTAGTGATTATTGGAAATATGTTTTGGTTATTTATATGATATATGAATAAACATGCATATTTTAGTGCAACAAGAATTAGAAAATTGTGGTTAACACGTTCATTGTCTTTTGATTATAGCAGCTCTATTTGTTTCTTTTGATCAATTTTTCTTAAATGCATGATTAGCACAACTTAAAGGTATAACATATGAGCAAATACTAACATATATGGGACAAAATTAAAATTTCTTTTTATCATAGTGTTACAATAATTACATGCATAAAAAAATATCTTAAAATATTGATTACACATAGAATCTAAAATGGAGGTTCTTAGTTCATACTCGAAGCCTCGAATCCAAACTATGCCCAAACAATGGTCTATATATCTATATTTTCATTGTCTACTAACTTTTTCATCTCGCTATTATGCAATACAATACAAGTGAAGTTGCCATCTTGCTTATGTGCTCTTGCAATTAAAGTGAAAATGAAAAAGTAAGGGAATACAATTAATTTAATTAACTAAATTATAAGAGTATAGACTATGGAGTGTAATTATAAATTGAAAATGATGACTTTTAGGAAACGTGAGGAAAGAATATGTATTAAGGAGTATTTTTAACAATTGAATCTTAAAATGTTATAACAAAATTAAATATTCTCTTTATACGATAGTATAGATATAGAATATATCCTAATTCTTAGTATTGGTGGTGATAATGGAATCCAAAAGCGGTGTTGGATCTCCATGAAACGATGAGAAGCAAAAATCCATATTGGGTTATCAATATTTGGGAGAGGAGCAACGATAGGAATCCACATCGGAGAGAAGCAATTTGAGATAATAGAGAGAAGGTTCTTTACTTGTTGGAGATGAGCTGTCGGTCGAGATTTGCTTGGGATTTTGAAGGTCGAAATCAAAAACCACAACGAAGATGATGATGGAGATTGTGACTATAGAGATACAGACCAAAATCGACTAGGGTTTTTGCTGGAGATAAAGTTAGTAGATGGTGATGAAGCTTAATGATGGAGATGGAGGTGTTTTCGTAATCTAGATGGAAGCATCCATGTACTTTAGTATAAGGGGTATGTATGTCTTTTTTTAGCTAAATGGGGACAACACAACATATATGATTGTGCGAATAAGCCAACTTCTATGCGAATAAGCCATAAGTAAACAGCCTAAAAGAGTTGTGCGAATAAGTCGGTTAGATCATTAAGGTCGTTAAGTTGTAAGTAAACACCCCCTAAGTACTTGAAATTTTTTTAAATGAAAAACATTAAACGTTCTCATTTGTGAATGATCAAGTCCCTTACATTTTTTTCATTTGCATAAGCCATCGAATGTTTTTTTAGAAATTGGCTACATTCATTCTTTTAAAAACAAAAAAACTACTTGCATGTAATCTGGTAGGAAGGCTTAAAAAACTAAATGGGTTTTATCGTTCAAACCCTCGCACCCAACACGCTATCACACCCTCTTGACACCCATCGTCTTCAACCCTCAACCACCGTTCCTATCCCTATTATCAATCTCTCTTTTTTGTTTGTTTTTCTTTTTTGTTTTCTTGATACTTCATATTTTTATTTGTTTATTATATACTTCATTAAGTTGGTGTAGGGAGAATCTGAAGATAAAAAAGGATTAAAAAAAAGACAGGTATTGATGGCAGGGGCCAATAACGACGATGGACAATGGGCCAACTAGGGGAGCAATGTTGCTCGAGGCAAGAGGTTTGAATGAAGTAGGGTTTGTTAAAAGTAAACACTACAAGAAAAATGACCTTTAAAGATGGTTTTCTTTTGTATTTAAACGTTAGAAAAGTTTCTCTAAAAGTTTTAGATGAGCTTTTACTTCCGTCAACAACATTTCCTATCTAACGGTAGGAAAAAGTTTTAGGGAGGGTTTTAAGTGGGTTTTAGGTAGGAAAAGTTTGTATTCGGTTACACTTCTCATATTTGTCATATAATTTTTCTCTAAAAATCACTTTTAGATACCCTTCCAAATCATTTTTAAAAAAAAATTCTAAAACATCTTTTCCTTGTAGTGAAAACTGATTTAGTTTTTTTTTATTACTTTAAAACCTTCATAAATAAAATGTACATAATCAATTTTTGATTTATTTATTTAAAAAAACTTAGTAACTTAATCATTCAAAATATTTGTTAGACATTTCAAAACTTCTCTACACAAATTAATAACATCCTTGGAAAATATTTGTTAAAGAGATATGGTAAAACCGTATTATATACGTTTAATTTTTTGCAGATAATGTGAGTTTAATTTTCTACCAACTTCAAGTTAAATGTATTAGTATATTAGTTTTAGTTTATAATAATTAGATTACCCTTATCATCCCTACAAAAAATAATAGACATACCTCCATTATTGAATTTCTACATAATGGAATTTTTATCGTTATTAGCTCATCTATGCTAACAAAAAAAGTTTATTTTCTTTTAAAACTTGTGTTCTCTATAAAATAACAAAATGTATAGGAAATATAACAATATTTGTCTTACTTCTTATATTGTGCAAATATAATTGTTTTTCTTCATATTAAGCCATGCGTACCATAAACCCGGGTTCACCGCGGGTTGGACAGCAGGTTCAACGGGTACCACAGCTTCGTGGTACGCCAGGACGGTAGGGGTGAGAATTTCCAAACCCATCAAATACACTTCTCTTCCTCCCTCCCTCCCTCCCTCTCTCTTTCTCTCTCTTCAAATAATAATATAGAAATCAGAGGATATGAATGTATAAAATGTTATTTCTACTTCACTTGAGGGTTCAAATGGTAGGATGAAAAGTATTAAGGTGACATGAAAGGTTGAGGGTATCAAAGCTTAGTGCTAAGAATGGCCTTAGCATATCAAACCTTCAATGTCTTCACTTGTAAACATATTTTACCTTATAAACAAATTTATGATTACACAACATTTTTCTGCATAATCAAAAATTACAATGTAACTTGATAAAACTAACATTTCATTACAAAATCTATGGATTATTGTTCAAAAAAGACAAGGAAAAAGAAATTAAACATCTATTATTCTTTTATTATTCTAACTAAAAGAGAAATAACCATAACGTAAATGGGACTAACACAAATTTCATTTTTTTAATGAAGTTTAACCTTTACAAAACCTATAAAATTACATATATACATAAATATTTAATTTAATAATAATTAATCTATTTAAAAATTAAAAAACATAATCTTAATTAAAATGATTTGTTACTACAATACCCATTTGATTTTTCTTCCATAATCGATATCTAGGGGTGAGCATCGGAACCGGTACCCGCTTTTGGAACCGGAAACGTTTAGAACCGCCGGTTCCGGAACCTTTTGGAACCGGAACCGCTTTGTGAGTGGTTCCGGTTCCGGTTCCTAAAATACGGAACGGGTCGGGACCGGTTCCGGTTCTCCTTTTTGTGGAACCGCTAACCACCGGGTACCCGTCGGAACCGGTTAAGCTATATATATGTATATATTTATATATTAATAAAGGTAATTTTATATATATGATTATTATGTTTGCTAGACTAAATTTGAAATTATTATTTTACCTTTTACATTACGCATAAACTTACGACCACTTTTTCACTTGACTTATTTATTCTCTTTTTTCGATATTTTTATATCGTATTTAACATTTCAAGTTGTGTTTTTTGTTATTTGCATTTTCAAAAATTGTCGTAATTATTTATATAGTTTTTATCGGATAAGTTTTCATCGTTTTGCTATTTATTTCGTTACGTTACGACTATGTAATAACTAATAATTTCTTTTTTATAACATAAAATATTAAAAAAAAAACATTTAAAAAATTAGACACCGGGTACCCGGTTTCGGAACCGGAACCAGCGGTTCCGGGACCGGTTCCCAAATATGAAGAACCGGTGCAACCGGTTCCGGTTCCGGTTCCTTCATTCTAGGAACCGCGCCGGTTCCGGTTCCATGAATTTTGGCCAGGTACCCGGTTTTGCTCACCCCTATCGATATCCATATCTCCTTCCTCAATTCACGTATCATACGAACCTGCCTTCTACTGCAACATCATATTTGTTCGAATTTTAGGGTTCGAACCTCTTCAAAATCGAAGGAAGCTCCTGCTAATCGACCATAATATGTTCGATCTATATTTTTTATGATTTTGCATCGACCTTAACCTTGTAATCGATTAATTGCCTTTGTTCAACGGTCAACACCCTGTAATCAGTCGAGTGTCCTGTTCAATCGATGGACTATAAGGAACGATGGTCTGGTATGCACAACAATGTATGAGTTGTTTTGATTTAGGAGAAGGGAAATTTTGTAATATAGATTTTTTTTTAGTTTGTTATAATAATAATAAATCAATATAAGATAATGTTTTTTTAGTTTTTAAATAGATTAATTACTATTATATCAAGTGTTTGATTATATATGTAAGTTTGTAAGTTTTCTAAAAATATATATTTGTAGTTTTAAATTTTACAAAAATATATATATATATATTATGTAACTTATAAAGTTTGCAAAAATATAAACAAAATTCTCTCTAATAAATTTATAGGGGAAGTATCAAATACAAACCAAGTAGTTTGTACAAACTCTACAAACCTAATCTTAACCATTGATTTTCCATTGATTTCCCTTGATTTTGTTTATCTCCTAATTTTTAGGCAGTTTTCAAATGTGGTTGAGAGTAAATTTAGGAACTTAATTAATCCACACCATTGATCATGTAAATGTATGGTTGAGATTGGTTTGTATAGTTTGTAATCATTGAAATTGCTATAGAAAAAATGACGCCAATCCTTGGACCATTATGGCTATGTTTGGCAAACGTAGCTTATAAGCTAGCTGGTAGCTGATAAGCTAGCTGCTAGCTGTTGATTGATAAGCTTGCTAGTAGCTGATAAGTTAGCTTATCAACAAATTATGTTTGGCAAAAACTAGCTTATGAGTATGTAAAATGACCAAAAAGGATATTTTTAAATTTAATAATTAATATTAATAAGGGTATAATTGGAAAAGGCTACAATAAGCTCCTCATAAGCTACTCAAAGTAGCGTTTCAAAAAACTAACTTATAAGCCAGCTTCCTGATACATGTTTGGATGGACTAGCTTATAAAATAGCTTATCAGCTAGCTTATGCTTGCCAAACACAGCCTATATATAAATGAGTAAATTACAGGTTTGGTTCACGTGGTTTTAAGTTTGTCTAGAACTTGGTGTATAGAGTTTTCTTATTCCAAAATAGCCCCCATAGTTTACATTTTCATAACATTTTGGTTCATGTTATTATTAATTGTTTGTTGTCATCTCTTAGATGACGGGCATTTACATAATTACATTGCTACTATACGTATTTTATTTTGTGTCTTTCTCATTTAAATAAATGAAAATGATATATATATATATAACATTTTATATTATATAAAGTAGGTGAAAGTTCAATTGCAAACCACCTTTTCATTGTGAACGTGAGGACAAACGAGAGCGCGACACGTGGCAATTTGAAAAAATTTCGACTTAGTTATTCAGACTGAATAAAGCGTTATTCAGACTGAATAACACTAACATGCACTCTGATGCAATTGGACGCGGGCGGGTCAGCCGCGGGTCATCCGCGGGTCAAGCGTTATTCAGTATGAATAACACTAACATGCAGTTTTATTCAGACTGAATATGACTTGACCCGCCGTTTCAGATTGCCACGTGTCGCGCTCTGGGCTGTCCTCACGTTCACAACGAAAGGGTGGTTTGTATTTGAACCCACCCCATATAAAGTAATATATATATACACACAATCTGTATTTTGTATTATATAAGGTGATATATATATATATATATATATATATATATATATTCATACCCCCTCCTAAATGAAACATGCCAATGAAAATGAGTATGAATATTAACACTCATATATTTAATGATTCTCGTTTGAACCTATGATTATATATATATATATATATATAAACACATATGAGTACATGCCCATACTCCTCAGCCCTCTTTTTTGTTTCCCTCTAGTGACTTCAATGCCGACATCCTAAACTACCCTCCTTTCACTGTAATTAGGGCTGTAAACGAACCGAACGAATACGAACGGAGGCTTGTTCGTGTTCGTTCGTTTAACTTAACCAAACAAACGAACGAACACAAACACGTACGGTAAACGAACAAAAAAATTGTGTTCGTGTTCGTTCGTTTAGGTATTTGGTGTGTTCGTGTTCATTCATGTTCGTTCGTATAAGATGCTAATCGAACATAAACGAACGAACATAAAAGTTAAACAAACATAAACGAACGAACATAAAAGTTAAACGAACAAACGTAAACGAACAAGCTTACTTGTCATTTCATTAACTATTAGGAGGTGCATTTTTTTAAAACTTAATATAAAACCAAAAGAATAGTCAAATTCAAATTTAAAACTAAATTGAGTTCTAAAAATATATAGCTTAGATAAATAAGTATTAAATGTTTTAATACAAACGAACATAAACGAACGTAAACGAACATAAAAGAACGACATAAACGAACGTAAATGAACGAACGGTGCCTTTGTTCATGTTCGTTCGTTTATTAAATAAACGAACATAAACGAACTTCCCGCCGAACGGTTCACGAACGGTTCACCGAACGTTCGGTTCGTTTACAGCCCTAACTGTAATCCCATCAAAACTACACTTTTCCCATCCCCCTTCCACCTTTAGACCCAAGCCCTCACCAAACCTTCAACTCATCTCTCACGACCCAACACATGCAATAACCTAAGCTCGCACCTCATCTTCAACCTCCCCAACCAACTGTTTCTTCAATCCCTAACTGTTAAGGCCAAAAATCGGAATTGGTGAAATCAATTTAAGGTTTATGTGGAACTTATCAACTAAAGTTTGTATCCTTCGACAAACAACTGAGAAATAATTAAAGTCGAAAGACAGAGAATTGGTGATGCAAAAGCCCCTTATAAAACCACGAACGATGGTTAATATTGCTGGTACACTAGTGAAAAGTGACGTCATACAGGGATGTCTTCCTTGTGGTATACTAATATAAAATAAATACAGTGAACAAAGTAATAAAATAGTAAGAATTTTCGTGCATCGTGATTTTTAATTTGAACGTCGAGAGGTTGAATTAGATGTCATGAGTTTTTTACAGCTTCCAATGAATTGCTTTCTATATTCTTGAATTGGCCTGTCCTTGTTAGAAACTCTTTGTTTGCTTTTATGCGTAGTTCCCTGTTATTAAATCGCCTTTAAAGTCTTTAATTATCATAACGGTCGTAACGGCTCTTGAATCATTGATTACTTTTGTTTGGCGTCCGTTAGTTTAGCCCCCTATCTTTAAATCTGAAAGATCTTGTACTTTAAATATCAAAATAACAGTTAGTCGTTAGTTTTTGATCGTAATATAACTGACGACATTTCAGCAAATAGTGTTGTCAAATAATTCGTTGTCCTCGGTTGTTGGCCAAGTTTTTCCTTCGATCGCCAATAATCATTTGTCGTGTATCGATGTTTACCTGTTGAATGAATGTCAACATTTATCTTACGACCAACGTCAAATGTGAGGACCACGGTTCTTGATTCGAGTGGTCAGCATGACTTTATCTTAATACAAGATTATGTCATAATATTATTCATTAGAAATTATGTCGTTGTGACTTACGAATTTTACCCAAAACTAACCTCAGCTCTGTTCAGACTTCATCCAATAAATCATAAAAACCTGATTTTGAATATGGGCAGCTGATCAAAGGACCGATCATTGACTCTCCACCTCTAGCTTGTTCCCAATCGTCCATGTGGGATTGTGGGATAGCCCAATTTCGAGGGGTTTATGCTTATGATTTTGAGTTTTGGTGACTAGAGATAAAAACCAAAGACGAAGGCTACTCAGTGGTGAAAGATCAATTTAGGTTTATTGGATTTTGGTGACAACAAGGTATTACATTCGGGGAAGAAGGCGGAAGGGAATAGATGGGAAGAGACGGAAAATAAGTGGGCAATCGCTTAGGATGGGGTGTTTGTTGGAAATGAAGTTGGGCGTTGAGACAAGAATGTTGTGGATGGGGCTTGTATTTGTTTGGGGGTGATTCAAGGAGCTAGTCGTGGATAGGATGGATTATTTACTACTATAAGAGACAAGAAAAAGTGGAGGAGGAAAAAAGACTACAGAGGGACTGAAAAGACGAAATCCTCTCATCTAACGGATGAGAGTTAACATTCTTTAGTACCAGGTACCAAAACATTATGAAAATAGAGATTGATTTTGAATTAAAAAAAACCTTGGGGACCAAATCCAACACTCTTAAAATCACATAGACCAAATATGTAGTTTACTCTATAAAGCTACAAAATAATATACCTAAACCATTAACCCTAAATGAAAATTTAGAGTCTAAGAAATTACTATGACATTAATGTTATAAGTTATGGCTTAGTTAGCACCCAAGTAGGCCCAAAAAAAAGGCTATTAACTCTTGTGACTTAACGCGGTAATGTCCTCTTAAACAATATAATTCATGTGGATGCCATTTTTTGCCTAAATCGGTTAAATAAAATCAATTCAGTTAGTTTTGATGGTTTATGAAATATTTATCTAAAAGTTTGGCCGATTTAAACATTTTAGAACAAAAGAGACCTGATTTGACCATCAATTTGCATTAGGAATTAGTTAAAATAATACACATCTATTAATATTAAAATTAACAACAAACTTTGAAATGTCACTAAAGGTGTGCATAATTGAGTAAAACATAAATCTAGGAACAAAAGAAAAAGAATTAATTATCATGTTCAGTTGACACTGAGAATAAGTAAATGTGGAAAAGAGTTCTATTCACGATTTTGGGAGAATGAAGAGAAACAAAATAGTTGAAGTAAAACAGCCAAACCATTTCTTAAATGGAATATCATGAGAAACTATGATGGATAAACAAAGATAAAAAAAAATATTGAATGATAAAAGGTAAAACACCATGTGGCTTGCACATTCCACCGAAATTTGAAATCATTTCTTATGCCAATTCCATTGAAAATGATATCATTTGTTCAGCTCCATTATTTTTCTCGTCATTTAGATTCTCGACGACTTTATCTGGTCTACAAAATTTACGTATTTTGCTTAATAGGTAGACAAGTTGATAATCAACCAAAGGTTATTTCCACGTTGAAGGAAATGAATTAAGCTCTAGTTCTCATGGTGTTATTAGTCGTCGTGTCAATTTTCATTATGAAAGCATTTTGTTTCATATTAATAGTTGTATCAAATCATAGTTTAATATGGTGTATCTTTTGTAATTATCTCCTATTCTTTTGTATTATTCTGTTGCTATATTTGTGTCTATAAAATTCACTTCACCCCATTAGTTTTGGGTGTGATTTGCATCATTCACATGGTATCAGCCTAAATTATACCAACGATCCTCTTTCTTCTCTTTCTTCCTCCCTCCCTCTTGCTACCCTAGCTATTGCCGCCATGGCTTCTACTGATAGCATTCTTCCTATGTCTACCATTATTCACATGATTACCATTCGTCTCTCTTCTACTAATTATCTTTTGTGGCGAAATCAAATCCTTCCCCTGCTTTCCTATCAAAAGCTTAAGGATCATGTTCTCGGTACTACTGAACCGCCAACAGCCACCGTCACCGTTGACGGCAAATCTGTTCCAAATCCGGAATTTGTCTCTTGGTCCGATGCTGATCAGCGGGCTGTTCTTATTCTTCTTTCCTCTCTTTCAGAGGAGGCTACAGCGGAGGTTCTTAACCTCTCTTCTGCCCGCGCCATTTGGACTGCTCTCGAGTCCGCTTACAGCAACACTTCCATGGAAAGGGTTCAGTCTCTGCGCGATCAACTTCGTCAAACTTTCAAAGGTACGTCTACCGTTGTTGAATATGGACGTCAATTTAAAGCCATCTGTGATCAGTTGGCTGCTATTGGTCAACCGGTGGACGATATTGACAAGAATCACTGGTTTTTATGCGGTCTCGGTGCCACCTTCGAAACCTTCTCAACGGCCATTCGTGCCTCCAAACCCTCCCCGGCCTTCCGTGAACTTCTCGCTCAAGCCGAAAACCATGAGCTTTTTCTACGGTCTCTTCACGGGTCCAACGCTACACCCCCCGCTGCCTTTATTGCCCATTCTGGTGCACAAAATTTTTCTGGTCAAAGGGGCCGAGGTCGGTCTTCACGTGGCGGCTCAAATGGGGGTCGGGGTAAGGGTCGTAGACCACCCCATTGTCAGCTTTGTCGAACAAACGGTCATTATGCAAATGCTTGTCCCAACTTATCGACATTTGTTAACCGTGCTAAAACCAATGTGCCAACCGCGGATGCCAATCTTGCCCAAGCCTTTCATGCTCAATGTCATGTATCTACTTCTAATCCAGATTGGTATGTTGACTCGGGAGCAACCGATCACATGACTTCTTCTTCGGCTAATGTTTCAAATCCCGCACCTTATGTGGGAACCGGCAATGTCTCTTTTGGCAATGGTAATGTTCTCCCTATATCTCATACGGGAACCACTCGTGTTTCATCTAATATTACCTTGCGTGATGTTCTAGTTATTCCTAGACTCACAAAGAATTTACTCTCCATCAGCAAGCTAACGACTGATTACCCGGTTGATGTTTTACTTTCACAACCGTTTTTTACTATTCAGGATCGCAGAACGAAGCAACCGCTAGCTCAAGGCCGATGTGAGAATGGATTGTATGTTCTTCGTACCAAGCCGTATGCATTGGTGGCTACCTCCTCTCGAGCTTCTTACGAGTTATGGCACTCACGATTGGGGCACATTAATTTTGCTGTTATTTCTCTTTTGAATAAACAAGGACTTTTGTCTCTTACGTCGGTTTTACCAAAACCGATTTTATGTGAGCCTTGTCAATTGTCAAAAAGCCATAGATTACCTTTTCAAGATAATACAAAGCGTTCATCGGATCCCTTGGATTTAGTGCACTGTGATTTATGGGGACCGTCCCCGGTTATTTCAGTTGATGGCTATTCTTATTACGTTGCTTTTGTCGATGATTATTCTCGCTTTACGTGGTTGTATCCTCTAAAAACAAAGTCGGGTTTTTACTCGGTTCTCACGGCTTTTATTAAATTTGTTGAGACACAGTTCTCCCGGAAAATCAAAGTTTTTCAATCAGATGGTGGAACGGAATTTGTTAACAATCACGTTCGCAAGATTTTTGAGGAAAATGGCACACTTCATCGTATCTCATGCCCGTACACGCCACAACAAAATGGCCGTGTCGAACGCAAACATCGACACCTTGTCGAGACTGGTCTGGCCATGCTTTTTCATGCTCATATTCCGACGGCTTATTGGATTGATGCATTCAGTTCAGCAGCTTACATTATCAATCGATTACCCTCGAAGATATTGGACGACAAATCTCCCTTTGAGTTGTTATATTCTCGGGTGCCGTCATATGAGAATTTCAAAACCTTTGGGTGCCAAGTCTTTCCCTATCTTCGTGATTACTCGGCCAATAAACTAGCACCACGTAGCATTCCATGTATTTTTATTGGATATAGCTCCCAGTATAAGGGGTTTCGTTGTCTTGACCCGGCGACTTCCAGAATTTATATTACCCGACATGCTCGATTCAATGAAACTTTCTTTCCATTTGCTGGTGGAAATTCTCTCACGCCTTTGACTTCGTTGCATGTATCCACTTTTTTGGAAGACAACTATTCCCCTGTGCCTCCACCAAATTCCATACCCCCTGCTATGCAATCCACATCTCCTACCATGGCCACCCAACCTTGTGACTTGTGCACCCCGTCCCCACATGCCATTCCTTCCCAAGATAACTTACCTCTCCATGAGCCATCTTCCCCACCGTCACCAGCCTCTGCCACCCCACCGTCCCCAATTGTCGTCACCACACCGACGCTACCGCCCCAGCCCGAACCTTCTGCCAGTAGCTCTCAACATCCGATGATCACCCGTGCTAAAGCCGGTATTTTTAAGCCGAAACATCGTGCTGATTTTGCATCTCTTAC
Source organism: Centaurea solstitialis (assembly GCA_030169165.1). Lineage (NCBI taxonomy): Eukaryota > Viridiplantae > Streptophyta > Magnoliopsida > Asterales > Asteraceae > Centaurea > Centaurea solstitialis. The sequence goes on along the minus strand of CM058041.1, from coordinate 38,863,493 downwards.
ATCTCATGCTCTTCATGCCGCTTTATTCACTCACACCGAACCTCGTGGCTTCAAAACAGCCGCGAAAAGTCCACGGTGGATGGCTGCCATGCATGAGGAAATGGATGCTTTGCAACGCAACAATACATGGACACTTGTACCTCGTCCTTCCAATTCAAATGTTGTCGGATCCAAGTGGGTATTTCGCATCAAATACAAGTCTGATGGGTCTATCGATCGCTTTAAAGCGCGTTTAGTGGCTCAAGGGTTTACACAAATTCCCGGCCTCGATTACTCTCACACTTTTAGTCCTGTGGTGAAGGCGGCCACGGTCCGTCTAGTTCTTTCTTTGGCCGTTATAAATCAATGGCGTTTGCATCAATTAGATGTCAAAAACGCCTTCTTGCACGGGAAATTGACTGAGACTGTTTTCATGGAACAACCGCCTGGATTCGTTGACTCCCGTCACCCTGATCACGTATGTAAACTTCAAAAGGCTCTCTATGGCTTAAAGCAAGCGCCACGGGCATGGTTTCTTCGACTCAGCACCTTTCTTCTCAGTCATGGATTTACCTGCAGCCGTGCTGACACTTCCCTTTTTATTTTCAAGAAAGGATCCTGCATTATGTATCTATTAGTCTACGTGGACGATCTCATTCTTACGGGAAATCAAGAACATGTCATCTCAGCGTTTGTCTCTCGTCTTCACAACGAGTTCGCCATCAAAGATCTTGGCGATCTTAATTACTTTCTGGGCCTGGAAGTTGCATACACTACTGATGGTTTGTTCTTATGTCAATCTAAATACGCTAATGACATCCTTGATAGAGCAGGTCTTCTTGAGGCCAAGGCCGTGCCCACTCCTCTCAACGTCAACGAATCTTTCACCACGAGCGGCTCACCATTTCCGGACGTCACCTTGTATCGTTCTCTTGTGGGGGCTCTTCAATATCTCACCATCACGCGCCCGGATCTTTCCTATGCGGTAAATCAAGTCAGTCAATTTCTTCAAGCTCCTACGGTTCTCCATTTTCAAGCTGTTAAACGGATTTTACGCTACGTCAAAGGCACGATATCTTTTGGCCTTCACTATCGGCGACCAGAGTGTACAACTCTTTTAGGCTATTCCGACGCCGACTGGGCTCGTTGTATTGAGACTAGACGTTCCACATATGGCTATTCCATTTTTCTTGGTGGCAACCTTGTCTCTTGGAGTGCCAAGAAACAACCCACGGTTTCCCGTTCTAGTTGTGAGTCGGAATATCGTGCCATGGCTAATACCGCGGCGGAAATTGTTTGGATTACTCACTTACTTCGTGAGTTACATGCTTTGCCACCGGCTCGCCCAACTCTATTATGTGACAACCGAAGCGCACTATTTATGACCCAAAATCCCGTGTCACATAAGCGAGCGAAGCATATCGATTTGGACTATCATTTCATTCGGGAATTGGTATCCTCTGGGAAATTGTACACAAAATTCGTCCCAACCAAGCTTCAAGTGGCGGACATTTTCACCAAGAGCCTCTACCGTCCTCAATTTGAATTCTTCCGCTCTATGCTACGTCTTGGTCCACCACCGTTACGCTTGAGGGGGGATAATAGTTGTATCAAATCATAGTTTAATATGGTGTATCTTTTGTAATTATCTCCTATTCTTTTGTATTATTCTGTTGCTATATTTGTGTCTATAAAATTCACTTCACCCCATTAGTTTTGGGTGTGATTTGCATCATTCACACATATAAATGTATGTAACGATAATTTGAATCCATGGATTAGAGACGACAATGGGGCTTGGAGACACTTAGGACCCTATTCCTTATTCCCGCCTTTATCAAGGAACAAGGATTCCAACGAGAAAGTAAGAATGTTTTAGCATCTAATCCCATGATATTATAGTCTTTTCTTTCTTTTCTCAAAATTAAAAAAATATTACAATTTTCTTAAATTTGCAAATGCTATAGCTTTGTTGTCAGGATCAAATTTAACAAAAACAGAAAAACAAATTCAAAGCAGTTTGCGGAATAACACTTTGAATGAAAAACAATGAATGAACAGTAAAACAATTTTATATTGATCACCAGTTTAATGATTACAATCCAAAGCCCCAATCTACTTGAACAGGCTCAAGCAGACGTGCAGTTCTTCTCAATTGCATGGATCAAGAACAATCTTGAGGCTCCAAATTTTCTAAACAAAAACTGAATGAATCGTACATCTAAAGATCTAACAACTATCTATATATACTGATTACAAGATAAGTACAAGGAATGTAAATCTACAAAATAATCTCTAAGATATCTCCAAGATCTTCGCATCCTTTCCTTATCTTCTCTCTTCAGATCATTTCCTTATTGTGATCCAACTAGCAGTGGTAAAACAAAAGTGGTAGTATCTTCAAACCAGCAGTGTTAACCCTGTGCCAGCAGTAGTAATTCATCCAGCAGTAGTAACCAGCATACTAGCAGTAGTAATCTTCAGATTGGCTCAGCAATAGTAATTTACTACTATAAGTGGTATTCGGCAACAAATATTTCAGACCAACATTTGTGGAAGATAGAAACTAATGCAAATTATCAAAATATCCATAAAAATTCTTTCAGGTGTCTCAAAATAATTTTTATTTTTGTTCTACGAAACAAGTATCTTAATCTTATTTCTATAAATATATGAACTAATTAGGCCATCCATAACCGTACCCCTCATACCCCTCATTTCTGCTGCCACATCAGCTTTCCACTATTTTTACCACTACACTACCAATTCCATACATTTCATCCTTAACCATACCCCTCATACCCCTCATTTTATTTTTTTTATTTCTAAAATATATTAAAATAATTACTCAAAGTTAAAATAACTAAAATTCAAATTCAAATTTAAATTTAAACTAAAATTAAAATTACATTTTATTAAAACTCAAAAATACAATAAAACTAATTATTGGCCATAGAGTCCCACATGTGAGGAGATAAATCTTGGTGAAGGTTGGCGCGCCTCTCTCGGTTTTTCACTAGGTTGACGTTTCTTGCGCGGTCTGCTTCGGAGATATTTGTTTCAATATCTTCCGTTAAAACCTCCGTAGGATCAAAAGGATAATTTGAAATGCCTTCGTCTTCACGAATCATGTTGTGTAAAATTATACACGTGTACATGTTTTCTTGTAGCTTCGTTCGTGTCCATACTCGCGCCGGTCTTTTTACCATGTGCCATTTACTTTGAAGCATGGCGAATGTCCGTTCGATGTCTTTCCTAGCCGATTCTTGACATTCCTTGAAGTACTTCGGATACCTAAATGCTTTGACGAAAGTCGTCCACTCCGGATATATCCCGTCGGCAAGATAATACCCGTGATTGTAGTGTGTGCCATTCACTACAAACGAACTATCGGGTGCTTTATCTTCGAATAAATCGTTGAAAACCGGTGATTGATTGACAACGATTATATCGTTCGTCGCACCCGGAAACCCGAAGAATGCGTGCCAGATCCATTCATCATATGATGCGACCACTTCTAGAATTACCGTCGGTCCAGCATGATCACCTCTATGGAATTGACCCCTCCATGCGACGGGGCAATTTTTCCAGCTCCAATGCATACAGTCAATGCTACCAAGCATGCCGGGCAAGCCGTGGACTTGTTCATGCATTGCGTAGATTTGTTGAATATCGCTAGCAGTAGTCTTTCGTAAATATTGTCGCATATATAGGTAAATAATACCTTTGCAAAAATTCTCAAGGCAATCCCTTGACGTCGTTTCGCTCATCCTCAAGTACTCGTCGGAAGCATCCGCAGCAGACCCGTACGCCAATTGTCGAATAGCGAACGTACACTTTTGAAGCGCGGAAAACCCTTTCACGCCTCTTGCATCCCAATGTTGCTTGAAATATTCGACCTCTCTTTCTGGATCGTTAACTATCCTTAAAAATAGTCGTCGACTCATACGAAACCGCCGCTTAAAGTCTTCGTCGTTGTACACCGGGTTATCAGAAAAGTAGTCGGCGATAAGTTTATTGTGTCCCTCTTCCCGACCTCTTTCTTTATTCGGCCCTCTCGGTCTTTTATTTGACGGACCTTCTCCATTGTTTTGCAATACCCCGGTAGCCACAAGTTTACTGACCAACTCGGCAGCTTGAAGGTTGGCAAGAAGAACTTGATCTATCATGAGATCAAAATCATCATCGGAATCCGACATTTTTTGTGTGGATAGGAGATAGAGGAGAAAAATAAGAAGATTAAGAGAAGAAAATGAATTAGAAGAGAATAGGAGGAGATGTGGAGTTGTTGGTTGTGAAGAGAATAGGTATGTATATATATAGAGATAAAAGGAAAAAAATTAAAAACAAACTAGCCGTTAAAGAGCCATTGGCCGGGAGGGGGGTGGGGGTGCTTCACACGTTTTTTTGGCCGGTGTGGGGGTATCGGTCGTCGCCACTGCCGACACCCTACCTGTTACCCGCGACGGTGTTACCGCCGGTGTCGGTAGCGGTACCGGCCCCTAACCGATTGGGCTAAGGATGGCCTTATAAAAGTACAATTAAACCATCAAATAATAATAAGTAGACATGTCAGAAAATTATTATGTGAATACCAATTTAAAGAATATTTCTACTAAAACCGTTTTTGATACTAGATCCCTAATCGGATACAATTTTTTGTCCTCAATTGTCAATTCCATAAACCTAGTAAAGGGTTACCAAAAACAATAAACCGATTATTCACTAATCTTTCATTCCAACATAAATGTTACCTTCTGTTGAGACTGAGATAGAAGACTGGGCTTTCCCTCTCTTCTACCGGTAGTAAAAAAAAAACATACAGTCTTAAGAATACATAACTATTACATTTATAAATAATTTTATACTTACTTTCTTTTTTTAATGACAAACAATTTTATTAAAACCAAGACCAACAAAAAGCACAAACAAGCTTTTCAAATAATTTTATCCTCAAAGATATAAAGAAAAAAATATATATATAAACATTTTAACTCTTATTGTAAGACAAACTAAAAGTATCGCTAATGGCACGTAGTTTAATTGATAATGGGTAGGGGCAGTGTTTGTTCAAAATCGAATGAATGGCCTTGGGTTTGAAGCCCGGGATGCTTCCATAACTACAACCGCTGGGTGAGTCAGGTATGCCGTCACATTACAGAATTGACAGACGATTGTAGGCCAAACAACTCTAACTATAACCATTGAGTGAATCAGATATATCCTCACGTTACAGAATTAACATACTATTGTAGGCCAGTCAAGATTTCAAGTATCAAACTTTTTGTCCAATGACTAACCTAAATTTTGGTTATGTTGGGATGGGTTTTTGGTAAAAAGATGATGGTATTTGATGAAAAAAGCATAAAGAGAAGAAGAAAACCGTGAAACAGCCCCATTTATGGTAAATGCTACAACTCCCAAAAGCCTGGCTGACTGACTAGCTGTTCTTCACTCCCACCATTATTATTCAACTCCATTTCTTCTTCTTCTTCTTCCTTAGATCCATCTCCACACACACACACACACACACACACACACACACACACACACACACACACTGTATGTGGTCTGTGTGAAAGAGAGAGAGAAAAGAAGAAACAGATTCTGTGTGTCTGAATCGACACAGCTCCTCCTACTATCGAAACAGCTTCACTCAACCCCCCTCCTTTGACTTTCAACATATCCAATTTTGACTCCCCCCAATCTCTTATCCAACTTCCACTTTTCAATCTCCAGGTATTCTTTCTTTTTCTAATTCTTCTGTTGTTGTTTTTTATTATTATTATTGTTAGGATTGAGTTTCATTAGGTCTCATGAATTTGATCCCTTTCTTTTGCTTTTTCTCATAATCAACTGTTTCAAGCCATGGATTTTGGTTCTCAAACTGATTAATTTAGGGAAAATTTTCTATTTTGCTCACGGTTTGTGTGAATTTCTTAATTAGTTTCTAGCTAATTGAGGGATTCTAGGGTTTCTTTATAAATCTATGTTGGATTTATACCTATTATCCTGTTTCCCCTAAAATTGGGGAAAATAAGTTGGATTCTTAAACTTGTAATCCAATTTTGGTTGTTTTTGTTTTCTTTGAGCTGGATTTGATGGATTAACTCACAATAGGAAAAGTACTGATCATAATCTTGTTCCCCAAGTTATTTGTAAGCCCATAAGATTACTAATTTACTATCCAAAAGACTCCTTTAATTAACAATGAGATTCTTTGCAATCTATACACTCCATCCCAGATTTTTAGGGGTATATTTGACTTTTGTGGGCAAATGTTACGTTGTAGGATCCAATGCTAATGTTAGATATGTTCCGATTTAAGAAGGAACAAACAAGATGACCATGTCAAATTGTCCAAAAAAGGGCGGCTAATACATAAGTTCGATCGCCAAATCGAATCTTAACATGGGTTTTTCTATTTGGAGAACAATTTGGCTGCATAAGTTAAGTTGCTTTTTTTTAAAATATGGAAAGCAGTAGTATCATTTATCTTTGCTCGTTTATTCGGGAAAAAGGGTGTTTTGGAACTTAGAAATTTGGCTTCGTTCCCTGCTGAATTAACCCTTAAAAAGTTAATCCAAAATGACCAACGATGAATCTTGATGTCTCTTATATCTTAGGTATGTTATATAGTGGATGAAATGAAACTACTTTCTTTGTGTTTCCAGATCAATTTTTATTCTTCATACGGTTTCCCACTACACGTGTAAACGATCATCTGGGAATATCATATCAATATGTATAGACCTTCGCCCGTTAGAAACCAGAGGTCGAAAGGAATCAAGCTCAAACACGTTCTTCAAGTTTGTTTGTTGGTTGCGGTATGCTTCTGGTTGATATTTCAAGTGAAGAGGTCCCACGACAAGAAACAAGAGTTCGATGCTAGCGATCCCAAGATCTCATCGGCCACGCATTCACAGAGCAGCGATGAAATCATTAGATTCGGAAGAAAAGATCTCCTACCGAAATTAGAGGAAACAACCAAAGAAGTCGAGATACATGAAGAAGTAGAAGAACAAGAACAAGAAGAGCAAGAGCAAGAACAAGAACATGAAGATAACAAACCTGAGGTCGAAGATCAAGAGGAAGACAAGATCGAGGAGGAAAAAGATGACGAAAGAGGGGGTGCGGATGACGAGATTGATGAAAATGAGCAAGAGAAGTTGGAGGTGGAGGTTGATCGAGAAGATATGAATACAACGGATGAAGACAAGGAGACGGAAGAGAGCGAAGAGAAGGAAACCGAAAACGAAAACGAAGAAAAAGAAAAAGATGGAGAAAATCAAATGGAGAACAACGGTGAAGATGGATCCACTGTTCACACCCACGAAGCACGAGAAGAACACTACAAAGCAGATGATGCTTCTAGCGCAGTTACAAATGAAAACGGAAATAATACTTTAGATAGCTCAAATGGGAACGTTGGTCTAGTTGATAACGATCAACCACCCAAAGACGGAGCTCCTTCAAATACCACAACGATTCAAGAAAACGGTGCTGAATCGACGCTTACCTCCTTGAATGCTACGGAATCCATAGACGCCCACGAAAACGAACCCCCTTCAAACACCACGGTGACCACCACCAATTCAACTCAAGCTCAAAACGTCACAGAGGGAGCCACGGATTATATTTCGGAGGTTTTCAAGTCTAATGAATCGAATAGCTCAAAAACAGAGGTCGAAAACGAAGGTGAGAATTTGGAGGCTAAGAATGAAGGAGAAGGAACAGAAGAGACTTTGGAATCATACGAAACGAAACCGGAAGAATTGGATCAAAATGAGACGATTGATTTGGGTGATGCTTCGCATTTAGAGGAGAAAGAGGTGCGAACGGATCTAGAGACGTTGCCGGAGATCGAAACGGAAGGTGGCAACAGTGAAGATGTTAGTGCAGAATGAAAACAAAGAAAGAAAGAGATGGTTTTTGTGTTAATTTTGAACTTGTAATTCTTATTCCCACTTTGTTATCTTCCTTGAGAACTTGTGGTCTGTTGTGGAATGTTGTTGGCTGCCAAAAGTGAAGTAGGGGGTTAGTGAGTCAATATTAATAGCTTCTGATTGATCTATGTAATCAATCTGCTTTCAGGGTTGTTGCTAGTTTCACAGTGAATGTTTATTTATTTTTTAAAATCTTTAACGTATGATATTACCAGATAGATGGGTTTTTGTAATAACTACTATGGGTGGTAATTTTTGACACGACACAAACTCCACACAAAAATAAACAGGTTTGTGTTGAGTTTTATGATCCGTCCACTTGCCAACCTGTTTATTAAGCAGGTTGTGTCGGGTTGATATATGGGTTTGTGGGTTGACCCATCAACCCGTTTATCTATTTTTAATATGTTTTTTATAATTTTTTAATAACAAGAGTACAAGACTTTACTTATTTAGACCCACCAACCGTAAACCCGTATAGTTAAACGGGTTGCATGGGTAGTGTGTTGGTTAAGCTTATATGGGTTAGAGTTGATAAACACGACATGCTTAGTTAAACGGATCGTATCTGGGTTGAGTCTTTCTGACCCACCAATCCGAACACTACATGATTGTCATTCCTATTAATTACTAGGATAAAATTCTTAAATAGGATGAACAAAGACAAATTTAAACATTATCTAAGCAGACTTCGTGGTATTGCTGAACAAGACATTCATCTGTAATTATGTAATTAAAAATTATCATTAAGGCTAGCTATGCTCGATGATATTTTTTTTGGTTTATATTTAGAAGACAATAAACGTGTTTCCTGGATTAGAACTATCATGTGCACAAATAGAAAAAGAAAGAAAAGAAAGCAGAAAATTGCCCAATTTTTACTAGCTAAGTTGGTTAAATATATATTTATTCTACATGAAAATGTGGCTGAAAATCCCAATGAAAACGTGTTTGTAAAGACCAATGATTTTGTTGAAAATGTTGAAAATCCAATTGAAAAAATAGTTGATGATTTTGTTGAAAATACTGAAAACGCAAATGAAAATCCATGTACCGGTGAAGTTAGAGACAATGAAAATCCATGTAATGATGAAATTAGTTTCAATATTTTTGATTGTTTAGGATGTGGCTTAGATTCACAACGAAAATTTGGTTTTTGAAAAAAGACCTATAAGAGAAAACCAACATCAGTTTCACTAATTTTGGTTTTATGTCCGTCATTTACTTTTTATACTCTAAAAATCGGCATAGGGTTTTATAAACTCTTCAATAAAATCGTATCATTCATCGTTTCATTTGCTTAAAAAAAGGTATAGGGGCATCTTTTAGTATTTTCGCACAGGGCATCAAACTCCTAGGACCGGCCTTGCTAAACAAGTATTGTAGAAGGGGATGATTGAATACAATACACAAAAATTACTTAATTTTAATTCTTATTGATATTTCAAAACAGAATTACACAAAGAAAAACAAGATTGTTGCGGAAAAGAACACTTGAAAATTATCCTAACAATCTAACTTATAACTCAAAAGAATAGATCACAACTTGAAAAACACAAAGTTAAAGCTATGAAGAATTCTTGAGAGAAGAAGAGTCTAGCGGTTTTTGTTGTTCACGTAGAAGTCTCTATAATAAGCATAATCTTACTTTAAAGGGGTCTTCTTCTTTAAATATTACCATATGCATTAAACACATAAGACATTTGTCTCTTTGGGATTAATCTTCAAAGTTATCCTTGAAAAATGATAAGATGTCTTTTTTGTCTTTAACAGGTATAAGGTTGACCTTCAGACCTTGTTGTAGATTGTAAAAGACAAACATTCTTTATCTGAAATCTCTCCCCATACAGAGTATCTTTATTGAATGCTCCAACTAGCAAGAGGACATTGAGAGTCGTCTAATATGTACTATTTCTAATCGTGTAGGAGCATGCTTTTAGTAACCCATATTTTCCATGACGAAACGGTTGCTTCGAGACTTGACGGGTACGAAGGAATAGTAAGGGTACCATTGTGAAAAAGATCTCTACATCAACCACCAATGGAATTTCTACATCTTTACTTAACCAAAATAATTTTTGGAATTTCAAGCCCATCAACATACAACCCTCATGTGATAGTTGCTTTTTTCACAATGAGACTAGAAAATGGTTTGGGCTTTGTTTTTGGTTTTCGATTAACGGTTTTTTTTTTTTTCAACTTGGATTTTGTTTTGGGTTTTTGCTATATTATTTGGTTGGTTTTGTTTCTCACCGAAGCAAAATGACGATGTGAGTGGCCCAGAGTGGGTTGGTTTGATCCCAAGCATTGTGTTTGTAGCAATGAGGGATAGGCTTCTTGTTGGTTATATGGGGTGGGAAGTAGGGGTGAGCATTGGGCCCGAACCGGCCCGAACCCGGTTTGGAACCGGAACCGGAAATGAGAAATTTGAAGAACCGAGAACTGGACCATATAGGTAATACCGGTTCCGGTTGCGGTGCCGGTCCCGGTCCCGGTCCCGGGTTTTCGGTTAAAAACCCGGTTGGAACCGATATTCATAGTTTAATACAAAAATAGTATAACATACTATTTCCGCATTTATGATTTGTATATTATTGTTGAAATAAATAAATTTGTGGCTTGTGTTTATATATATGATGGCAATAATTTCAACTATTTGTATTATACGTTTAAAGTATATATATAATATGAGATTCAGAATTATATGTAATGAAATTAAAGATTTTAACTATCGTATATGTTTTGATTCAATGTGAGATATCATCAGAAACCGGTATTTCAATAATTTTAACGAATTATGTAGAGTTGTCAAATAAAATTACGGGAAATCTTTAAAAGAATTGTAATTTTTTGTGAGATATAAAGTATTTGTGTTTTAGTGATCTTATTAAAATGTGAACTAAAAAGATATTGCGAATTGTGTGAATAAGTATTCATATATTTTATATATGAAATTATTTCATATTGATTTTAACTTCCGGTCCGGTCCCGGTTAATTACCCGGAATAATGGGACCGAACCCGGTTTGGAACCGGAACCGGAAATGAGAGATATAAAGAACCGAAAACCGGACCGGTTGCACTATACCGGTGCGGTTCCGGTCCCGGTCCCGGTTCGATTCCGATTCGGGCCGGTTTTTCCGGTTCCATTGCTCACCCCTAGTGGCAAGGGGTGTTTTAGTGTGGGTATGTCGTCGATGAAACTAGATGCGTAAAAGGGACGGGTGGGGTCATCTTAGTTGAGAAAACTAGTGAAAACAAATAAAATGATTAAAATGTTCCTCCCTCTAACAAAGAAAGTAAATAGAGATGGTGACTATGAACTATTTTCAAAACAAAATGAGAACTATAAAGATGATATCTACACTTATTAAAGTTTTGGTCCCACTTTCAAAGATTCCATTAAAATTTAAGTAACAAAATTAGGTTTTTTTAACAGCAGAAAACTCACAAACCCAACTAACCTACTTCTAAAGCTACACCACTGTCCACGACGAGACTCGAACCCACAACCACAAGGAAAGGGAACAGCTTAACACACTCCGAATGTCGTTGGGCTACAAGCCCGTTGGCAAGTAACAAAATTAGTGTTTACTCTAATTTTATTAAAGGTGTTAATGAATAATTAAAAGCAATAAAAAAGTAAAAGTTTTGGAGAATTCCTTCTTATAAAAAATACCATGTTGTGGGGTGTTAAGGCCTATGAGAAAAGTGGCTTGTTAACACTTCTATCTCAAGTTCAAATCCAGGCGCTTCCAAATTGTAGAAGTCCACAGTTGACTATATAGTGATAAGTACATTAATAATAATTGGAGTTAATTACATATTTGGTTCCGTGGTTTGGACGAAATTATGACGGAGGTCCCTGAACCCTAATTTTCATGCCTACGGTCCCTATGGTTTGATTTTTGTTACCATGGTGGTCCCTTGCCCTAACGTCCGTTAAAAAGCTCCGTTAGGGCAGGGGTATTTTTGTCTTTTCATTAAAAAATTGTTTTTTATTACTTTTTTTTCATCTTCTTCCCACCACCACCAACCACCACCACCACCAACCACCACCACCACCACTACACCACCAACACAACCACCACCACCACTACACCACCACCACTACACCACCACCACTACACCACCACTACACAACCAACACAACCACTACACCACCAACACAACCAACACCACCACTACACCACCACCACCACTAAACCGCTGCTCCACCACTGCTCCAGACGGGATTTCAGACGAATTTGCCATGAATCTGCTCCAAACCACCACTACACCACCACCACCACTAAACCGCTGCTCCAGACGGGATTTCAGACGGGATCTACCATGGATCTGCTCCAAATCGTCATGGATCTCAATTTCAGACGACCACCGCTGCCATGGATTTCAGACGACGATTTCAGGCGGCGGCCATGGATCTCGATTTCAGACGACCACCGCTGCCATGGCCATAGAACCTATCTTGCTTCAGATCTGCGTTCGGAGGTGGAGGATACCGGCGGTGGAGGTCGTGTTCTCCGGCGACGGGTTATCTCCCTTCGATTTCATCTTCTTGCCGTGCATAATCCTCTGCTCCTCCATCTGTCACCTTCGCCGAAGCTTCCTCCGCCACTGCATCTGATGCAGATCGCCAGATCTCCAGATCGCCTAGGGTTTTGTGGCCGCATCTGATGCAGTAGCAGCAACCGTCGGTGGAAACATGCGGTGGTGTAGTCGCCGGTGGTGGAAACGGGCGGCGGTGGAGGTGGCCGGGAAGTGGAGATTAGTGCTGCAACTTTTAGGGTTTGGGGTTGGGGGTTGGGGAAGATGGAAGGGAAGGGAAGGGAATGGAAGAGTTAAATTTATAAGAAGGGCATTTTTGTCTTTTACCTCATTTTTAACAGCCTTTTCTAACGGATGTTAGGGCAAGGGACCACCATCGTAACGAAAATCAAACCATAGGGACTGTAGGCATGAAAATTAGGGTTCAGGGACCTCCATCATAATTTCGTGTAAACCATAGGGACCAAATATGTAATTAACTCTAATAATTGAGTATGAAAATCAAAATCGAAAACATAAACATCAATGTCAAGTTTGATCGGAAAGTACGTAGATCATTAGATAAAACAACCCATATTAAGGGTTCATATTCTCAATAATTACATCATTATTCCAAAATCTACTAGTGATTAGGGAATATGAGAAAGAGATTAAAATATTTGTCATATAAAACATCATAGGTATAATTAGGCATCAAATATATATAAGGACGGATGCATTTCTTGATCGTCCAGGAAAGCTTTAGATCGTCGTTGCATTATGCATATTGTGCATCGGAAATGAGACAGTGAGAAATAAGAACTGCTTGTAGATTAATTGCAACAGAATTGGAACCAACAATATAGTGCCACCGAAGAATGCCCACCATATATCAGGACCATCCAACACTCATGTCATACTAAAAGGTATTATTGACAGCCGAAACCTCGGAAAACGGTTCGAAAATCGCTTACGGACGTTTCCGACGAACAATCGTCCTTAAAAACCTGGTCGGTAAAATAACGAAGGTTTTTCCGACGACTTACCGACTGCTTCCGACTGTTTCATTTACCGACTGCTTTCCGAGACTTTTACCGACTATTTACGACTGCTTTGCGACGGGTTACCGACGGTTTTCCGACGGTTTTCCGACGACTTATTAAAAAATATATAATAAATAAAATAATAAATAACAATCAGTAAACCATCGAAAACCAGTCAGAAATTTCCGACTGTTTTTAGTAGTTGGTAATACCAAATTTTTTAGTAGTGTTCTTAACCGTTATATGCGCTCAAGATTCAATACACAAGAGTGGGACAATGGGTCATCTTCTATTTCAATATGGGATTTTGTTTCATGAGCCATCTTCTCTTATTTTTAGTAAAAAATAATCCAGTTAGCTTTTTTAACATTTTTAGTTATAATATTGTAAACCAATCATTCTAATTTTTTAAAAATTGTTTATGATAAATTGGTTAAACTAACAAAACTTTAATTTGATGTAAAAATTAATTTTTATGATCGAGCCGTATAGCCTCTCAAAACTATGATTCCTTAACAGAAACACCCAATACAAATTGTCTTACCTTTTGGAGTAACAATGAAATGTTATACAAAAATGGAACAATTTTGGCATTTTGCATAAGTGTAAAGTAGACTTTAAGCCTCTACAATGAAGTTTTATAATTGGTTTAATGGATCTTTAGCATAACCAAAAGAATGAAAGCACTAATTCCTTGGGTTATTTCTGAAAGTTTTTGGTTGAATTTTTTTTTCTTGCGTAATTCGTTCTTTAGGCCTTCTTTTACATTAATTTTTTTGCATTATATAACTCTATGTTGTCTTTAAAATAAAATATTGATGGAGAATAACTTATTAATTTTTATGTACATATTTAAATCAAGAAGACATGCCATCCGGCCAGAAAAGACTTGTTTTATACCAAACTAGTCGAGTATTCCAAAGAGAGCAATTTATCGAAAATCACTAGATGTTTCTAATAAAACATGATCTTGAATTTCTTTTATTCTTGAAGAATGAAAATGACTTATCTTTAGTAAACGAAAATGACTCATTTAAATTTAAATAGTTTTAAAACTATAAACTTTTTTATAAATTTAATGACAAATCATACCTTGGGCTTGTTCAGTTGTTTGCCCTTTAACATAAAAATGGCAATATGAAAAGATAATACAAAAATGCGTAAGCTAAGAAAAGAAAAGAAGTTATTCTTGTGTGCCTCAAACCAGCATTCCCCCCATAGTATTACCAAAACAGCATCATACACAATTGATACTTCCCTATTAGGCAAGGTGAGACATGTTTACAGGATACATCTATGATGATTCTATAAGATCAAAGCATCAGTAGCTTAACTTACTAGTCGGTAACATCTTTGAAAATAACAGTGGATGACATCTCTAACGATGTCATCTATATGGTTTCGATTTATGGGATGAGCATAAGACGATATCTTGACTATGGATGGATCGGTTCATGAATCATGATCGCTGAAAATTAGTCGGATGCTCGTATTAATCCCGGATACCTAGTCGACTTCGTGTGGAGACGTGTAGGTGTATTATCTGTCGTTAACATTAACAAAAAATCTAAAACTCTACAAGTGTTTAATAAGTTGTAAATATTTGTGTGTATTTTTGAACGAAATATTGTTACCATATTTAGATCCATAAACCATGGCAAAAATCTTTACGACCCGATCCGATATCATCACAAAATCGATTTCATATTATTATAAACAACTGTACATGCATTAATCACTCAGACACAAAATTAAATAATAAAAACTCGCCAAGAAATCGCGCTGTACACTCTATGATCTCGAAAAATAAAATAAAATAAACAAAAAAGATCCTCCACCCAATAAAAATAAAAATTAACAAAAAAAAAAAACCCCGGCACCGGCGGCTATTCTCCGTCGTGTCTCAACTCCTTCCGGAGCTTTCTAGAAAACGGCCGGCAAGCATCAACGCTCAAATCCACGGCGGCCGCCAACGCCACGAACGCGGCCGCGTCCTCCGTGCACGTAACGTGCTGGACCCCGATCTCCACCTCCGGCCGCCCTCCGCCACCACCCACCTTTGATGACATCACAAACCCTTGGTACATTAAATGCGCCCATGACCCGGACCAGAAGTCCGACCCGGATCCGGACCCGGAGTCGAAGCTCCCGCTTGGGGTGGTCATCGGCGAGTTTCCGTTGCCGATATCGATAGTGAACTTTCCGCCGTGTTTGGAGCTGATGGTGGAGTTTGAGAGCGTGATGGGGTCGAGCCCGCCGACGGCGGCGTCGGGTAGGAGCTCGAAGCGGTAGCCGAGGTGGTCGCTGCCGCCGGTGGACTCCCGCCACGCCTCGAGCCGGCCCCATGGCTTCCAGGTGCTCTGACCCGGGCGCAGGATGAGCCAGGCGCCCGGGTTGGAGCGGCGGACGTCGTCTGTTCCGTGGGACGGAACAAACGGCGTCACCATTGACGCCATGGCTACGGGCGAACCGGAGAGGTCGTGGATCGTAATCGACCACCCTTTTCGCTCTTTTACGGGTTTTTCTTTATCGCTAATTCTCATTGATCTTAACCAGTTGCCCGAGTTGTTTGATTCCGAGATTGAAGATCTGTTAACACAATAATTAAAGAATTTGTAAGAAAATGATATTTCGATATAAGCATAAATCCACATTTGGGATTGCTTATTAAAACTGCTTATTTAGCTACTGTTGGTTGGAACAACGGATAAACAATTTTGAATGTTTGGATAAAATATTTACCATGGTGTCAACCAAACATAAGTAGTTTTTAAAGATGTTAATAAAAAGCTTTTACGTTTTAACTTTTTCAACCAGCAATAAGCAAACAAGCAGATAAACACGACAAAGAACCGAAGCTTACCGAGATCTCAAATTCCGGTCAGCGGAGTTTCTGAAAGCGAATTTGCAAGTGAAAACGGCCTGGCGGACGTTCCCATTAACCTGAAACACTTGCGGGCTACACTCGGGTTCGCCATCGAACTCGAACACGAATCTCGGGTCGGGCTCGACCCGAACATTCAAATGCAACTGAACCGATCTCTTATCACCAACCACCACCCAACCATTCTGAACCACCACACAACCCCACCCATTATCCACCACCTTCGGATCCAAACCCACGGACACAACCCCAATAAGCTTACCCGACCCGACTCCACAAATCGGGTTTCCCCCTTTCCGACCCGAATAAACCTCAATCTTCAACACATTACCTTTCTCCACCACCTTATCGAACTCCGATTTCTTGAAATTAAAACACGCCTGAACTTGATCGTTAACTTGATTCAGATCATCAGTCTCTGAACAATAAGCGATATCAGTCATCTGGGTGTTAAAGTTCTTGAGCTTAATCTTGCAATAGCAACTCGCCGGCGGCGAAGGGTTACCGGAACCACCGCCGGAAAACTTCAAACATAAATTTCCGACGACCAATCGCACGAAAGGACACGGATCCATCGAGTCCTTTCGTTATAAAATCAATCAAAAAACTTCAATAAAATCTTTCCCCTTATCCCACAAATCAGTGGACTTTTCCAAGAAAACTCAGAAAGCAATAGAGAACCAACTAAGAAATTCAGAAAGAAAGTGCTCATATATATATATAAAGTAAATTACACTGTTGGTCCTTTAAGTTATCAATAAATTACAGCTTTAGTCTTTTAATCAAAAAAGTTACAAAGTTGGTCTTTTATTTTGAAAACTTTCACACTTATGGTCCTCTACTTAAACGGACATCATTTGGTAACAGAAATACGAGGACAAATCTTTTTCTTTTGTTTTTTATTGCAATTTTCCTTTCTTTTTTGGAGAAGATTCATCTGGGCTTTGCCTAGACTACATCCTTGACAATTTTTACCGAGAGCTAAAACATGATTTCTTGGGATTAATACTCAGTGGCCACCAATTGCGCATGCATGGATTTGAACCTGGGCGAGAGCTACCACCCTTAAGAAGTTTACCACTACGCCACACCTTGGTGGTTAATTTTCCTTTATTATATTATATCTTTTTCTTTCTTTATTTGACTGTTCATCATCTATAATAGTGTAATTTAATCTATAATAATGTAATTTACTCTATAATATAACAAAGGAAAATTGCAAAAAGACATACCCGCCCTCGTATTTCGTTACCAAATGATGTTTGTTCAAATAAAGGACTGTGGATGTTAAAGTTTTCAACATAAAGAATCAACTCAGCAACGTTTTTTCTTAAAGGGTTAAAGTTACTATTTATCTATAACTTAAAGGACCAACAGTGCAAATTACTTAATGTATATACATAATATATAGATACAGATATGTGTATGTATATGTTATAGAGAGAGAAAAAACAGCTGGAAATTGCGGAGAGAATAACAAAGGATTAAAAAAATATGCATGGACATGCGTGCAAGAATGAGCTGGGTGCACGTATGCAAAACAGAGATGCCAGCGCTTTGATGGAATCTATTTATATATCTGCAGAAAACTGGATCCCAAAGATATTGGCTTTTTACAATAATGGCCCAAAAACAAGTACTTTTTTCAAATTAGATCCTTTACCTTTTTTGAATCATTAAATTTCGAAGATAGATACATCTCCCTTGGAATGTGATCCAATCCAAGGCTAAATTAGTCCATCTTTGTTTCTTTCTTTATGGATAGTGGAGGTTTCTAATCCATGCATCTTATGGATTATGTGGCATGGATGCATATTTAAATTTTGGAAAGATGGATTAATAATTGCGATACCAAATATGTATACCGAGTGGATGGTGGTTCAATTAATAAGTGACTTAAACTGGTTATGCGTGTACAATTAGATGCGTCATTCATGAACGAAAACATGTAGTCCAAGAATCGTGAAAATAGTCATGGGATGGAAATGTTGCATTATAAGTACAATTGAGTAGGGTCTTAAATAGGATGTTTGAAACAAGAATATTCTCGTTGAAAGCAAGTTGTAAGTACATTCGTGAAAGATGTGGGGTTGTTTTCTTATGCTTGCATCCATATGTCGTGACAAGGGTTATGGTCAAATACATAGCTGAAAGACTCGAATTGTACGTTTTTGTGATGGAAAAAGTATTTGAAGAAACGGTAGGAAAAGGTTGAAAACTATTGTGTTTTAGTAAATGGTATTTTAAATGTTCAATCGGTAATTTTAATTAAACGTCATTTTCGTGAAAAGTAAAATAAAGATGTAGGATAAAAATATTATATTATATATCTTGTTTATAAAATAATCAAAATAGATAATATTTAATCAATGGCAATTGGCAAGTATCAAATAATATTAAAAGGAATGAGTTTTCCTTATTTGAAATATATACAACTTTATTTTGTATATATTCACTACAACAAAAGACACCTATTAAGATGTATATCATATTTTAATATGACCTTTAGCTATATAGAACTAAAACATGGGTGTCAAATTTAAAGTCATGCATGACAAATTGACAATAAGTTGTTACAATATAGGTGAATAACAAGTTCTATAATTATGAAATAAATTAAAAGATTTTTAATATTATTGTTTCCCAATCATTTGATGACCATAAAATGAAATACCTCTAAAAAAAGTCTAAACTCTTAGTATCAATTCCATTGTTTGTCCATTAAATTTAGAAAAGCGAAGAAAACACCAATCTAGCATCATTTAACATCAACCTATGAAATTCAAAACTATTTTACTAAATAACGAAACCTACATTACAAACGGAAATGAAATGACTTGTAGCCCGCTTCAGAAAACTACAAAAAGAACAGGGCAAAACATAAGCCCATGAGAGAAATGGAGAAGTCAATAAGCAAACCAGAGGGAGGCATTGATGGCATTAGTTAAGCAGGGTGGAATTGGATCCCATATAGATGGAGGTTTCTGATGACAGAAGGAACAACATCTATTTGAAAGAAGAGGTAGGAGAGGCTAAAAGTAGATAAGGAGGTTCCAAAAGTTGAGCGAATAAGCTTTGTTCTTACCAAATAAGACACAACCAAGCAGTCTTGTGTAGCTTAAGTATTAAACCATACATACTATTAAGTTCTTTAAGCCGATACCAAACAAGCCCTAAGGGGTTGTTCATTAATGGCTGAATCGTCTATATGGAACATGTGGTTGAATCGCGCAGCCATATATGGGTGTTCGTTTGCGGCTGAATCGGTCAACCAATAACCATAGAAACGATGAAATTCACTATTTCTTTATCATTGCTATTTTTTTATAAGGCCATCCGCAATGGCCCGGTACTGGACCGGTATGGGCGGCAACACCGCCGTGCCCAGGCGGTACCACACCAGCAGGGAAGGGGACCGACACCCCTATGCCGGTTGAAGAAAGCCACCGCACCCCACCCCCTACCCCCCTCTCTCCTTTCTCTCTATCTCTCTCTTCTTTTCTTTTATTTTTATAACTAATTATTTAGAGTGGTATGGAATTGGTACGGTTAAGGATGGTATGGTATGGTGTTGGTAAGGTGGTGGTAAAGCTGATGTGACGCTGAGTTGGCAGCAGGTATGGGTGGTATGAGGGGTACGGTTAAGGATGGCCTAATACCTAGTATAGTACAATTTCGGTGCTGGTTCGCTGAGCTAGGAAGATGGAGTCCTTTGGAATCAACTACATTTAATCTATGTTTATTCCATATATACTCCTCCCAAACTACCCAAATTTTCTTTTTTTTTAATATAAGTAATTTATTCGTTATTTTTATCAAATAGTTGTTTTTTGAGACAAACTGAAAAGTCGGGGTAATATGGTCATTTTTGAAATACAAAAAGTTTATTCAGCATAATAACCGAACACCAACTTATGTGTTAACACACAACCAACTATATTCATACAGATCTTAATAGAAAATGAACCAAACAGCACATAAGTGTCATATTAATTGTTTTTATAGATATCTAACTAGGGGTAAGATTTAGGTCAGATCCCAGACCCTACTGGTTAAGGCTTGTGGAAGGTGTAACAACCAATCCAAGTTCGAATCCGGAGGTGAGCAACCAGGAGCCACTGAGTATTAATCCCAGGGGAGAATACTTTAGCTCTCGGTAAAATTTACCAAGGATGTAGTCTGGCCAAAGCCTAGATGAACCTTATAAAAAAGTAACGTTTCAAAAAGCTAGCTTATGGTAGATGTTTGGATGGACTAGTTTATAAGCTAGCTTATTTTTGCCAAACACAGCCTTTGTAAGCAAACATAACTAAAAGAATTAACAGGACACCACCTTACACTAAGTGTTATTATAAACTTTTTAATAAATGAATAGCATACTAGGCTAAGTGATATATCATATTGTTTTACTAAAAGGCTATTTACTTGGTGCTGACTGAATCAGCATAGCTGATCAAAATCTGATCGAGATCTGATTGGGTCTGGGATCTGACCGAAATCTTACCAAGATCTAACCAGGGGACTGACCGAGATCTGACTGAGCCAGAACTCAAATGTTGCTTACCCAGGTCAGATCTATTTATTCCATATTGCCCTTCTTTCCCCCTTTCTTTCTTTTAACATTCAACTACAAAAAAGTTAAAATAGTCTTTTTGTGTTTTTGGTAAGCACTTACCAGAAACATGTGATAAACACATTTATCCGAGAAGACAACACTTACCCGACTCAATGCTCTTACCCGAATCAACACTTACTCAGTTAAAACAAATAAACGGCACCTAAATAAACATAATTGTAGTGTCATATTATGTCTTTTTTATGATTCTTTTTTATTGAAGCTCATGGTATAAAACATCCTATAAAACCTTTTTTGTCATAATGTTTCAATAAAAATACTTGATTAGCATTAAATATCTAAAATATCTTTAAATAAAAAATATAATTAGTTCCAAACAGTAACCACAATGGATCAGCAGAACATAGACAGAGAAATCTCGAAATCTACCCAAAACCATTAAGGTTTTAATTAATTAAAGTGTTTTTAATACACTTGTCATAGCTTAAAAGTGAGAAGTATAATATAATCATATATTTTTATGTTAAGAGAAAGAAAAGAATAATGTGAATAAAGTTAAAAGGGAATATAGCTAAGGGGTCCATTTTGTAATTTGTATAAAGTATATGAGAAAAAGAATCCAATATAAAGTCTTGTCCTATTGTAGTTGGTGTAGGGTTTTCAATAAGTGGTATTTATTTGAATAATTAAATAAATAAAAGGGTGGAATTTAATTAAGAAAAAGAAGAAAAAAGGTGTGATTGGGTGGTAGGGGGAGTTGGGTAAGCAAGCAATGGTAGACAGCTGTAGAAGGGATCAAAAATTCAACTATTTTCCTTCTTCCACCCAATCCTAACCTATCCTCCTTCTCCAACCCCACTTTATTTTGTCTTTTTATTTTATTTATATAACATAGTATGAGAAAACAGGTATATTGGACAGGGTACATCATCTAGATTATCTTATGAAAATTAAAATTAAAATTTTTAGGTGGTATTTGATTTGTATAATGTCTTTTAAATGAATGAAATGTGTTAAAAGATTTGAAAATAAAGTAATTAAAATGAAATTTAAATCAGTTTGATTATACATCTAATTCACATAAATTAGAATGAAATATATCGAGAAATTAACTATGTAGAATTATCATTTAAATAGAACTCATGTAAGTTGTAAGTTATCAAAAAAGTTTTGGTAAAAATATATAAGTTAAAATAATTTGTCTTGCTACAATGAGTCCTAGAGTTATAGAATAGATGGAGAAATCCAAGTGAAAGAGTCATGTAGCAATATATTATTTGTTTAAGCAATGAATGACAATGAAGATTGTTAGTTGTTCGACAACTAGATAATGGGTTTTCAAAACGTGAAGATAGAAAAGGCTACAAGTTTATATGTTCTTTGGTTTATACACATAATGAGTTTCTAAACGCTTGAGATAGAGAGGGTCGTACGTTTTTTGTGTTCCCTTTTATGTAAATAATTGGCTTGTATGACAATGGAGATTGAGAGGTTTGCATGTTGAGAGGAAAATGACGACAGGGCCCAAAACGAGTCTTATGGCACAATGGCATCGTGAAAATGGTGAAAGCTGACGGCGATGTGCAAAGACGGTTAAGAAAAGGAAAGGAGGGGCGACACCAGTTTTTAAGGATGCATAATGAAACAAAAAGGATATGAGGGTACTGTGCATTTTTGCAATTGATTGTACAAGGTCATGTGCATTTTTTACTATGCCTAAATAATGAACAAAAACATGAGAATGAATTTGATTAACGTAATACATAATTTTGTCATAATCGATGAGCTGAACCTATTCTTAAATTTCAAGACTACAAAATATATGAAACATTAAGGTACTATTTGATTCAAGTTGGTGAACAGAAATGAAATAAAAATAAAAATGTTAGGGATTTAAAGTGATAATGAATATTGCATTAAGGGTGTTGAGAGAGACACCCTACCCTACTAATACCCTACCCTATATAGCCCTTAAATTACTGCATATTAAATGCTATTTTTTGACTTTTTTTAATTAATGTTCAACTTTTTCTCTAACTTCTATGTTGTCTTATTTTAACAATTAATCACATTATAAAACTAATTTTTACCACATTTAAAAACCATTTATTTATTTAGTTTTCTTAAAATAAATATTACATCAAAAATATATAAATTAAAAATCTAATAATAAGTTAATTTGTAAATTTTTTTATAGAAATATAACGATGATTTTTTAACTAGATATAAAAAATTAATGTATATATATATATATTCCTATCCAACAATAGAGTGTTCATCAAATAAAAACTATTTTATTAGTGAAAACCCGTGAAAACCAACTAAAATATTTTTTAAGGATTTTTTTAATCAAATACTATGATATTAAATATTGTTACACATATATTTTTTTCATAATGTAAGTATCATCCATTAAAAAATAAAAATTTTATATATATATTATGAATAAAAAATATACAACATTTTTATTCATATTATGAAACAAATTCATGGATGATACTCACCTTATGAATAAAAAAACATGTGAAACAATATATCAATTCTAACACTTGATGGAAAAAATTGTTAAAAAAATTATTTTTTACTCGGTTCTCACGGATTTTCACTTATAAAATGGTTTTACAGGATTTAACCTCTCCAACAATATATATATATATATATTAAATATTCAATTTTCTAAGTATACTAGTGTTATTTTTATATCGGGCTTATGAGCTTATTATTTTATTTTTCTACATACATATATATATATATATAACCTATAATTCAGTATCTACAAGTTTTATTCTATTATATACAAGCAAATTATATGCTAAAATACACATTATTGAAATTTATAAAGTTATATAATAAACAATATATTATTTCTTATAAGTAGTAAAACATTTGTCTTTCTAGTTTACTTATTTAAATTTTTTTATAATAATTATAATACATTAATTTTTATTAATATTTATTAATAAAAAGAAAAAAAAATTATATTAGAGAGAGAGAGAGAGGAGCAATTAAATGATTGCTCAAACTTCTAGGTATTTTTTAAGGATACTATGTAATAAATACTATTGGGTATGGTGTCTTGTGATCCATACTATTGTTTGGTTATTAAGAAATCATTATCATTATCATAGATGTTTCTTAAACGAGCGTATATAGTAAATGATTTTTTTATATAATTGTATTTCCATTTTTAACACCAACCAATCAATTTATCATTTTAATACAACTTTAAAAATACAATACCAACTATGTTTTACCTAACTTCAAATACACAATATAAAGAGGTAGGCAAGGTCATTTCCGACATTTTACAGGTCATGGACGAAATGTAAAAAATGGTCCACTATTAGGCTATGTTTGGCAAACTTGCTGATAAGCTAGCTGATGGCTGATAAGCTAGCTTATAAACAAATCATGTTTGGCAAAAACTAGCTTATGAATATGTAAAATGACTAAAAATGACATCTTTAATAAATTATCAGTTACAAATATTTTATAATATAATTAAGATAAATTTCTAATAATATAATTACAATAAATTTCTAATAATATAAAATGTTAAATAATATAAATATAAAAAATTTATATAATATAATATATTAAAATAATATATAATTGATTATTGTTGTTATTATTATTATTATTATATACACTATAAATTTAGAATTTATTAAAATAAATTTTAGAAAAAATATATATTAACTTATAATTTAAATTATTATTAAATATAATAAAAGTAGAAATGAAATTAATTAATTTTACATTTCTTAAATAATTAATAATTTTAAAAGAGTATTATTAAGAAATAGATATAAATATTTTTATTAAAATATTAACATGTTTTAACTGTATAACATTTTAAAAATTATTATATTTACTTTTTGTTAACTAATATATTAAACAATATCTAATATAATTAATAACATTTGAAAATAAATAATAGATAATATATAATTTAATAAGGGATATAACTGGAAAAGGTCACAAAAAACTCCTTACAAGCTATTCAAAGTAGCTTATCAAAAAGATAGCTTATAAGCTACTTTTGGTCATACCAATCATGTACACATAAAATAAGCTATCTTATTTTTACCAAGCAATGCGGCAATGTTTGGCAAGCTAGCTGATAGTTGATAAGCTAGTTGTTGGTTGATAAGCTAGCTAGTAGCTGATAAGCTAGCTTATGAATAAATTATGTTTGACAAAATCTAGCTTATGGGTATGTAAAATGACCAAAAAGGGTATCTTTAAATTTAATAATTAATATTAATAAGAATATATTTGGAAAAAGGTATTCAAAATAGTGTTTCAAAAAGCTAGCTTATAGGCTAGCTTATGATACATGTTTGGATGGACTAGCTTATAAGCTAGCTAATTTTTGCCATACACAGCCTCAGTACGAAAAAAAACATAATATATTGTTTTAGGGTAAATTACAAATTTGGTCCCTGAACTTTGTAAAAAATTACGATGGAGTTCCCTGCAGTTTCAATTTCATGAATTGGGTCCCTGAACTTTTAATTTGGTTATGAATTGGGTCCATGAATTTAACGCCCGTTAACTGGCTCCGTTAAGTCAGGGGTATTTTGGTCAACTTTTAACTTTTTATTATATTCTTTTAAAATGTAAACTAAAACCAAACCACAGGGACCAAACTTGTAAATATTGGTCAAAGAGATATTCTTTTATTCCTTCCCCTTCGGCAACGATTTGCAGGACCAAAACCACAGGGTTCGACCTCCACCGCCTGCACGCCGCCACCGCCTGAACCACAGGGACCAAATCACAGAGACCTTCGACGTTATTTGCAGGGACTAAATCACAGGGACCTTCGGCGTTTCTTTCCCTGGCCATCGCCTGCACGCCGCCACCGCCTGCACGCCTCCATCGCCGGTCGCCTTCACGTCTCCACCGCCAACCGCCTATACAACCACAAGCCTCATCGCCATCTGCACAGCCGCACGCCTGCACCGCCGCACTCCAACCCTAACTCCACCTCCGAGAAGACCATTGTTGATCCGATTGCTGTCGAGAGCACCTCCATCACCGTCATTCAAGGTAGATCCGAGCTTCTCAATGTCCATATAAATCTGATACCAGATCTAGATCTTCCGGTGGCCGGAAGTTCACCTCGGAGTGTGCACGCCGGTGGTGAGACGACCGAAAAGGAAACGACATCGCATTTGGAGGCTTGGAGTTAGGGCTTGGAGGCTTGGTGGTGTGGGTGTTGGTGTTGGTGGTTGTGATGGTAGGTGTTGGTGGTGGTGTGGTTGTTGGTGTTGGTGGTTGTGTGTTGGTGGTGGTGTGGGTGTTGGTGTTGGTGGTTGTGAATTGTGATGGTAGGTGTTGGTGGTGGTAGTGGTGGTGGTAGAGCTGGTAGTGGTGATGGTGGTGGATTGGTGGTAGAGGTGTGGTGGTGGAGGTGTGGTGGTGGGTGTTGGTGGTGGTGGTGGATGTTGGTGGTGGGTGGGAGAGAAGAAGAAGACAAATGGAGAAGAAGGGAAATGACCAAAATACCCTACGTGTGGGGCACGTGTATTGGGTTAACGTCTGAATTAAACGAGTGTTAAATTTATGGACCCAATTCATAACCAAATTAAAAGTTCAGGGACCACCATCATGAAATTGAAACTACAGGGATCTCCACCGTAATTTTTTACAAAGTTCAGGGACCAAAATTGTAATTTACTCTTGTTTTTATCATAAAATAACTTGCTCTTGTATTTAAGATATACTAATAGTTAAAATAAAACCATTCTTCAAATATTTTTGGACACAAAATCAATCAATAACTATTTGTAAATTAATATCATCTACCATAATATTTTACACAATATCATCAATTAGTTTCACCGTAAAAACATCATATGATATGCCTTTTGATATATTGATGGACATCCGACGACACTGTGTATGCATTTATGTATGTATGCATGCATGTATTTTTGTATGTATGTATGCATGTATGACGGGCATGGACCCAATGTAGAGGATATGGGGATTGGGGCATGTGCCTCCATATATATTATAGGTCGTGGAAAATGCTATCACATCATTTTGTTGCAAGCCACCCATATATATTTTAAAACTAGAATGAGGGCATAAGTTTCTTTTAGTAGAATTGGTTTGCAAGGTTTTTCTTTTATGCAAAACTCGAAATCGAATTTTGTTAATGCCATTTTCTTAGTTTCTAGTTTTAATTTTGGATTCATTATGTTTTTGAAAAAAAAAAATTACAAAAAAAATTGAATACCTGAAAATTCTAAAAGGATAGAATTTCTTTTACATTCTAAAAAATTGGACAAAACAATCCAACATGTTCATATGAAAATTTTGGATTTGACTTGGGTTCTTATTTAATAGCAAGTTAGCAACAAATTAAACATATACAACTTTTTTATGAAACTTATAATTAATTGTTTTACCACCTTTTAAATTTCAGGTACTACTTAGGTTAGAGGGGCATTCTTGGTTGTTCTATAGTTCTTATTAACCCCTTAATTATATGTAGTTATGTACCTAATCGATATTTTCTTTGCTTCAACTTGTTCCATTAACAATCTTAATAAGAAAAAAGGCTATGTCATTAGTTTAATAACATTTTTATTATCAAATTTAATACATTAATTGTTAATAGAACTCAATAAAGGCAGTCGACCAATATGACCTAACCTATTTAAAAATTCACCCTTTCTAATCTAAAACTATTTATTATATATAGTAATAATTTTTGCATTGAAAGAAATGTAAAATTAATAAATGGAGCATTAAACTTTAATACATGTTTTCTTGTAAAAATATATTTTCTTTTCTGGATGATGATAAAAGGCTAAACATATGCTAATTAAATAATTTTACATGGAAATGCCAAACTACACAAGGAATATGTATCATGCGAAAAGTTATTACAATTATAATTTATACCAATTAAATTTTCAACTAACCCTCTCCATTACAATTATAACTACACCCACACTCTCAAAAAGTTTAACTTACTTCTCTACAATTTATAATCTATTCAAAAATTCAAAAAAATCAAGTAAATTAATTATTAGGTTTTTGAAACCAAAGCTTTTGAATTTTTTTTATATCCATAAAGCATATTGTTTTTTTTGAACGGCAACAAATTTATTAAAGCCAAACCAACAAAATACACAAAAAAGCTTTCAAGGTCGCAAGACGCAACATCGAAAGCACAAAACAACACCAATACACTACAATGAACCTACCGGCGACAACCAACGAAACTAAACAACCAACTCCTCGAACCTAACCAATAAAAAGAACAAAGCCCACTCTACCTAATCAACCCAACGAACTAAAGGAACCACCTAACCAACCATCCACCGAAACCAACGAACCACAAACCAAAAAACAAGACGAACCATCGGATCAACAACCACGAACCGCACGAGCCACGAACCAAAACTTGAAACCAAACTTAAACCACAAAACCAACGAGACGCGAAAAACGACCGACGAAACCCACAAGCCACGAGATCAACCAGCAACAAACCAACCGAACCACGAAAATGACTTCACCTTTTACCATACCCACATACCATACCAACGAAATAAGACTAAACAGTCGAGCCGTCGAGCCTCCAAACCTCACGAGCCAACAGGTCTCGAACCGTGAACCACGAAGCACGAACCGCGAAAACGACATTACCTTTACCTTTACCTTTTACCTTTTACCTTTTACCATACCTACATCTGAACGGCGGCAACAAAGAACTCGATCTACGACCTGAAAAACACGAATGGTTTGGAGGGATTGAAAGGCCTGGCAATTCGATCTACGACTTGGCACCCGAAACGACCTCGACCCACAGCTGATAACTCGGCGCGTCCTATCAACTTTGTAACCGCACCCGAACCTCTCGTCTGAAACTTGATCTCGTTTAGCGACTCAATGCACCCTTAAACACCAAAAACACGAGACCAAAACTTCTACAACCGCAAGAAAGAATAAAAAAACTCGACACCGAAGAAGGGGGAGCGGCTCTGGAGTTTAAAGCTAGGGTTTCAAAGTGGGAGAGAGAGAAAGAGAGAAAGAGAGAAGATTATGGAGGATTTTTTATTAGTTAGTTATTTCCATAAAGCATATTCTACCTTAGTATCTTTCTTACTTCACCAATATTTTAAGCTAAAATTCCCATAAAACCATAACCTATAAATTGATAACCTCGTTAAGTTACAAATACAAATAAAAAACTAGTTTTTACCTTTTTTAGAGTCAAATTAAGATTATACTAATAAACATTTAAAGGGAATACATCATTCAAAAAACAAATAGGGAAACTTGGAATATCAAAATACGATATGGACAAGAAGAAAACAAGTTGCCTATGTTAACGCATGAGCAACTCCATTAGCTTGTCGTTTTGTTGAAACAAACTGAATAAGAATCATGTTGGAGAAGTAAACCGCAACATCTTGAGACAATATCTCCAAATTCCATATCATCCTTAAGCGGCAGAATTGAAAGTAGCAGGAGCTTGTTGGGCGTCAGACTCATATATAACTCTAGGATACCCAAGGGTAGTAATTACCCAAGACACAACTTCCAAGAGGACAAAAGCCTTATGCTGCCTTACAAACGGGATCGTGGTCAGAATACAAATACGAGCAGCCACAAAAGACCCAATTTGCATCATGGATAATCGCAACAAGCCTGACTGAGTTGTTGTTTTCAAAGGTAGCCACATCTGTATTGCACTTTAAGAAGTTCAAAAGGGGTTTGTGCCATAGTGAACAATATGGTGAGCTCGTCAACTGACTAGGTTGGATTTCCAAAGCCTTAGCCTTCAACCAATCTGCATGTACTTCTAAGCCTAGGGTTTGGGTTGTTGTTCTCAAGATGTTATTCCACAAAATTTTTGACTTATTGATTTTTTGAAGACTGAATAAGTCAATAAACATTTTCAAAAAGCTTATCCAAACACCTTCTAAAATGTTAAAACAGTAAATCAAAAAAGAAAAAAAAGATATAAGACCGTCCGCAGCGTACAAACCGATCACATCGGTTCGATCAATTCCATCGTCAACACCGTTGTGGAGCCATCAGCTTGGATGGGGTCGGTTTATCCATGCCGATTGCGAAGAGGAGAGCCACCCCACCTCACCCTCTCTTCTTTTCTTTTTTTATTAATTATTATGATTGAGTTGATTAAGTAAACCATTGTGGACGTATTAAGTTAGATTGAATTGGTTTAGGTAAAATAATAAAAAACTGATATGATGCTGATGTAACGATTGAGTTAATTGGGTTAAAAGTCTACGAACAAACATGATCTAAGAAAATAAAAAAAACAAAAAAAACAAAAAAAGTAGCAGAAGCCACATCTCACAAAGGGTCCCCCCGCCTATGAGCCCCAAAATCCGCCATTTTTCAACTTCCAGCCCAACAAATTAAACTTTCCCATCTGCCCTAATTTTGTTTCTTTCTTTCTGCCATCAAACCATCGTATATTCCCACCTAAATTCTCAATTCCCATTTCCTTTTTCACTTTGTAAAACCCAAATTCTTTCTTTCCATAAAAACACAAAATCCCAGCGGAGTAAACAACCACTTTTGTCGTCAAAAATCATCCTCTTAAACCCCATTTCTCACCCTCCCTTCCTTCCCCAAAAATGGCTTCCATGACCGCCGATTTATCATCATCATCCCTCCTCCGCAATTACACAACAATGCCGAAACCTTCCGCCATGAATCCGGTGAAAACCGGTCGAATAATTCGGTTAAACATCAAGAAATCCAAAAGCTTTGCCACCACCAGGGCGGTCATGCAGGACGCAACTACGATGGTGGTGGAGGAGGAACCGAAACAGAACGACGACCGTTTATTAGGGCTCGATGTCGTAACGGAGAACGAGCTCAGAGAAAAGGGGTTTTTGGGGATGAGGAAGACGAAGATGGTGTGCACGGTGGGGCCCTCGTGCTGTTCTTATGAAGAATTGGTGAAGTTGGCAATGGGAGGGATGAATGTGGCCAGGCTTAACATGTGCCATAATACCAGGGATTGGCATCAGGATGTGATTAGGAAGATCAAGAGGTTGAATCATGAGTTAGGGTTTTGTGTTTCGTTGATGATCGATACCGAAGGTAGTCAGATTCATGTGGCTGATCATGGAGCTCCTTACTCTGTTAAGGCAGAAGTATGTTGGTTGAAATGATTTTATGGTTTTTTTTATTTGTTAATTGTTATCGATTTGTTTGGATTTTGATGGTGTTTTATTGTTGCGATTCGGAATTCGTTAGGATGGATCGATATGGTTCTTTACTACGGAGCAATTCGAGGGGTGTCGCCCGTTCACGGTGCAAGCGAGCTACGAAGGCTTTGCTGAAGGTTGTATATTGATTTAAGTTGTAAATTTAGGCCGTGTTTGGCAAACTGGCTGATAAGCTAGATGGTACTGGATAAGCTAGCTGTTGACTAATAAATTATCTGGTAGCTCATAAACTAGCTTATAAGTAAATTATGTTTGGCAAAAACTAGCTTATGAGTATGTAAAATGACCAAAAAGGGTATCTTAGGGTATAATAATTAATATTAATAAGGATATAATTGGAAAAAAGCTACAAAAAGCTTTTGAAACGTTACTTCAACTAGCGTTTCAATATCCTAGCTTATGGTCCATCCAAACATGTAGTAGCTTATAAGCTAGCGTATTTTTGCCAAATATAGCCTTAGGCATTGTTTGGTAAACCTAAAGTAGCTTATAAGCTAGATTTTTGATAAGCCACTTAGGTAGCTTTTGAAGCTTTTTCCAATTATACCCTTATTAATATTAATTCTTATATCTCAATATACCCGTTTTGGTCATTATACATACCCATAAGCTAGTTTTTGCTGAACATAGTTTGTTCATAAGCTAGCTTATCAACTACTAGCTAATTTACCAAACATAGCCTTAATGAAATATATAATATTTATATAAAGTAAATACTCATGTACCCGTTTGTTAAATTTATAATTAATTGTGGATGATGATGGATTTCGTTGTATGGTTTTTTGGATCAGGAATTAAAGAGGGTGATGAGCTTGTTGTGGATGGAGGAATGGCGACTTTTGAAGTTATCGAACGGATCGGTAACGACTTACGTTGCAAGTGTGTTGATCCTGGGCTACTATTGCCGCGGGCTAAGTTGAGCTTTTGGAGAGATGGAAAACTTGTCGACAAACATAACGAGCTCCCAACGTTATCCACAAAGGTGATTGTTGGATTTTGTTCCGAAATTAGGATTATATTTACTACAAATATGGCAAGTTTAGAGTTCTAGATTGACTTCATCGATAAGAAAGCTTGATTAAATTTTACTAGCCATGCCAGTCAAGCATACACTTTTTTGAGCTAAACAAATTTATAATGTTCACAAATTATATAATCAAAATATAAAAATAATCAAACTTGAGCAAATAAACGAGTTAATCGATCTCGAGTTTCGAGTTTATAAACGAGTATCAAGCTCAAGCATTGATAAAATATTCAAACTCTAGTTCGATCCCGACAATGAAAAAGTTAGTTAATCTAGCTCAAGCCTGATATCATATTTTTTGGCTGAGCTCAAATGCCTGCTACTCGACTCAGGTCGGCTCGTTTACATCCCAATGCTAGAACTTAAAGTATTGATTTAACATATATTTATTTCACAATGTGTTTGTATGTAATTATTTCACAATATGAAACTCTTCTACATGTATATAAGTGAACACAAACATGCGAAAAAGTTTCAAGTTTTGAGACAAGTACATGTTGAACAAACACATTGTGAATGAAATATACTGTTAATCAATACTTTTAATCTTAGACTCAGGATGGTTTTTTTTATATGAAATAACAGTATAACACATGATGCAGGGTTCTTATGGTTATCGCAATATTCGAGGTTCTCATTTGATATTATAATATTAATAATAATGATAACAATAATAATATATTACTTTGTTGATTAATCTATGTTATTTTTCGTACTCTTCATTCCACCATCAACTGCAACCACTGGTATACCATGTTTTCGGCCATTAATCTCTCATTATTCTCGTTTTCTTTATTCAGATTTTGAGTGATGTGCAAAACCAATTTTGTTGATGTCAAACTACACAATGAGGTAAACTAAGTTGTCAGTAAACTTAGTTTAAACTTCAACTTGATCATGTGCACTGCGATCATATAACTGAAATCATCTCTAAGTTGCTTAAATTTGTTAAATATAATTAAGACCTACCATTACTCTATCATTTCGCAAAGCAATTCAAGGAATATTGACTTGAAACATGCTAATACTACTTGTATCCTTTATTCAACATGCTAGTTGTCCGTTTACAGTTTATGAATTAGAATATCGGATATTAACAATGGCTTATTAATTTTTTTTATTTTCTCTGTACACAAACTCTATAAAATAAAATCACAAGGGTTGTGGCTTACTGGTTGGGGATGTGGTGGAATATCCCATCTGCCCAGGGTTCGAATCCAGGTGTCTTACAGTCATAATTGCCAGGATCAGTCTAGGTATAGCCTAGGATACCCTTCCAAAAGAAAGAAGTCTATAAAATAATATACTTAATTAAAGTTTTATTTATTTTTTATTTTTTTACCATGGATGGACACATATATATGCAATATATCCTCTGGTATATATTTTGAATAGATGAAGTATTATTTTGCTACCACAGTACAATGAATATATTATGGCATGTTTCGAATTCGATCTTAGATTAATTTAATTCATGATGTATGATTAACAGGATTGGTCCGACATCGAGTTTGGGATTTCTGAAGGCGTTGATTTTATCGCCATGTCATTCGTTAAAGATGCGGATGCAGTCAATCATTTAAAGAATTACTTATCCACCAAAAATAAGTAAGTGCACAATCACAAACTTATGCAACCAAACTAACCCAGTATGTCGCACCAAGAGGTGGGGCCTTCTTTTCTAGACCTGACCATACCCCAAAGAGTAGAATAGTTGTTTCCATGAAAATGGGAACAGAAGGATATGATTGTGTTATTGTTTCTTAATGGATTAAAATATGAATGTTTGTATTCCTAGATTAATTAAGGTCTTGGCTAAGATAGAGAGTTTGGAATCTCTACACAAACTCGAAGAGATCGTGGAGGCCTCAGACGGAATAATGGTGGCAAGAGGTGATCTCGGAGTCGAAATACCACTTGAGCAGATTCCGACCGTCCAAGAGGAAATTATCAACCTCTGTAGGCAGCTCAACAAGCCGTGATCGTGGCCTCACAACTATTAGAATCCATGATCGAGTATCCAACACCCACGCGAGCCGAGGTAATCAATGCAACATATCGAACAAATTCTCTATAATTTTTGGTAAGAAATTAGTGCGTTAAAATAATGGCGGATTGTTTTGATGTGAGAAAGGTTGCAGATGTTTCTGAGGCGGTTCGACAGTATGCCGATGCCTTGATGCTTTCTGGTGAGTCGGCAATTGGATCTTTTGGAGAAAAGGCTCTTTCGGTTTTGTGTATGGCAAGCAGCCGAATGGAACTATGGAGCAGAGAGGAGAATCAGCGCCCGTCTTTTCCTGAACGTAAACTTGGAATCTCGTTGCCTGATCAGATTGCTGAACAGATCTGCAACTGCGCTGGCCGAATGGGTAATTCTACTCTTTTTTTTCCCACTTTTTCCGTGACTAGAAAGTAGTATATTTAATTTTTTTTGAATAAATCAAGCAAACCCAATATATCCCAAACTCGAACGTAGTATCTGGAGGATGAGATGTATACAGATCTGTATTCTATAGCAAATGATGGAGTCGCTATTTCCATAAAGGACCCTGACTTTGTGCAAAATTGTGAACAAAAAGGAAAAAGAAAAACCATAAATACTCCATTCTTCCGAAGATAAACGATCACAATGAAAAAGGCACATAGTTTTAGAAATATGTAGTTATTACACTTTTATCAGGCTACATGACGAATTTACCCCTCATAATAAAGAGAGTGATTAATTTCTCCATCTCATAGTTGAGGGTAGAATTGGAAAGTAGACAATTTTGAAAAGGGACCCCTGGGACAAGCTAAAATAGAAACGTGGACACTTATTATTTTTGGACAGAGGCATTATTTTAACTCTTTTCAAATATCTAAAGATCCTCCAACCTAGACGAGTAAAGAATCTTGTGAAGCAAATTAATATTGAAGATTTGAAGATTTTGGTTAAATAAGTAAATCTAACTCGAAATCTGTTTCGAGAAGAAGGAACATAAAATATCTAAAGATCTCTTTGTCTCTTCACATGCAGCTAATAACCTCGGAGTGGATGCCATTTTTGTGTACACGAAGCACGGGAAGATGGCGTCGCTTTTATCACGCAACCGACCAAACCCTCCAATATTTGCGTTCACAAACGAGAAAAGCACACAAATGGCCCTCAATTTGCAATGGGGAGTCACACCCGTTTTGACCGAGTTATCGGATGACATGGAGGCTAACGTTGAGAAAACGACTGAACTCATAAAAGCAAAAGGGATGTTGAAGGAAGGGGACGCGGTCTTAATAATTTCAGACGTTAGTCGAACGTGTGCGAGTCCGACCGTTTACCAATCGCTGCAGGTTAAAGTTATAAGTTGATATTGAAGATGTCTTAATTTGGTTAAGCTTTTTGTACCCTTAATTGGAAGTTTTTTTTAGTTATTTGCTTCCCAGGTTCTTTGACTTTTTTGGTCAAACATTTTTTTTTCAAGTCTGATGTTGACATCGTTTTCTGTTTATTGGGAAGATGAACAATAATTAATTTTTTTGGTAGGCTAATTTACAAAGGGTGTTTTTATTTGAACATTTATTTTTTAGTCAAGTTAGTATATTAAAAATGTAAAATGTAATTTGAACGGCTAGTTCAACTGACAAATAAAGACTAGGTTTTGCGATTCCTCTTTTGTAGACCGTTGGTTTGTGCAAGAGGATTTCATTACTGTGTCTCATCTCATGAGGAACGTGTAAAGGCCTGTCTCATCTCATGAGATCGTGGAGGAGCGTGTAAAGACCAGTTTATCAAATACTTACTGGATAAATATGACAATGACCAAAAATCTTGCTTGGTAAGAGCTAAGACAAGGACCGAGCTTATTTGGTAAGTGATGGTGGTAAGTAAATGATAATATTGAATTTTACCCAGTAAATGATAATGTTGATTTTCAACCGATAAACACTTGGGATTTGTTTGTTAGAAGCTTAATGAGCTTAATAGGACTCAACTTATTTAGTCAATTGTACATGATTCTTTGGTAGTGACTTAATGATATAGAAAGTGGCTTATTCAATAAGCTTCTAGGAAGGAGCTTTATGCAGAAAGTCATTTTTTTTTTCTTTCAAATCCATCTCTCCCAATTAAAAGCGTGCTCATTCTGTTTATGAAAAAAACTCATCCAAACAAACACCTTTTCGATTCATACTAACAGATTAACAAAAAACCAACCAAACAAACCCTTATCTGGATAAGCGTTTGGTAAACGACTCCTAGGCTAGTCTGGACATCTATGATTAATTTGGATTTTTTTAATAATTATATAATCCATGCAACATTATTGTTTAATCTGAATCTAAATAAAAAAAAGATATGTGATTTTGGGTTTTGAAAATAATTAGTTTGATTTTGGGTTTGACTTTGAGATTGACATATTTGATGATTTATTTAGGTTTGTAAGTTGGAATATTGTATTGTGAGTAGTTGGCAACTTGACATGGCGCCAACGCAGAAATGTAAATCAGATCCTGCTGATTCTCTAATAAGCCCAATAAATACCACGTGACCTATTACACAATTTGGTACTATTTCTTTCTATTTTACTAAAATAGAATAAATAATGATTTTGAAATATATATAAAGGTAATCGAATATTTATATTATCGTATGAAGTTGCATGATTGTTTCATTGGGTTACGTTTTACAAACTAACTCAATAACTCATTAAGGTACTTGTCAGAATGTCAGCTGAGAAACCAGCTAAACAAAAATATAAAATGATAGTAAAGGGCATATTAAAAAAATTGTAAGAGTTGTTTACTAAATTCTTACGATATAAACGTTTGCTAGTAAGAGAATCGCTTTTATTTGCCTTATTGTTGAAAAAGCTTGGTCATGAAAATTGGTTGTTGGGTAAGCATTCATGTATATGAAAGTTATGTAACAATATTTATAAATTAAATTAATTACTTAATTGGTGTTAATTATAACTATTATGTGATTATAAAATTCAGTCCAGTGTTAATCATATCAAACACCATATATAGGTACTTATTCAGTTCAGTTCAGTTATGTTCAATTTTACTCTTTTATCCTGTGTAGTCATATCTACATAATGAAATGCTACCTAAAGATTTCAAAAACGTCAAATATGGGCAAACCACACTTTCTCTCCAACTTCTCCCTATCACATAATTCTCTCAATAAATTAACTGACTTAAGTCAAAAAAGGTTGTTGTCTTAAGTAGTTTGCTTATATCTTCAAACTATATATCCAACTAAATCTAAAATTTAAACTCATTCGGATGTAAAAAAGCCCAACTCACAATATCGGTTTCTTATCTTGTGAGTTGGTTTTTAGCTCTTTGTTGTGTTGTTGTTTACCCATATAAGCTCCGTAGTGATAGATTCGGGCATATTCAAAATTTGAACTTGTTTGGATGAATTAAACCTACTCTCGAAATATGAGTTTTTTTATTTTGCAAGTTAGGAGTTCAGTAGATGAACAATTGTTTAGTTACTTATATCGAAAAATATGTTTTTATCGAGCTTGATAATGAAGATATCATAAATCAGTTCCAAAAAAATGAAAACTCGTAGAGGTCATTGTTAAATCCGTAAAGGTCAAATAACCTCAATATGAATATATAATATCGTTGACTTATATTTTTATTTTATTTTATATGGTAATGGTATTCTAGGGCTGACAATTTCCGACACGACCCACCAACCCGACACGACACGAAAATAAAAGGGTTTGGGTTGAGGTTTTTGACACGCCAACCTGCCAACCCGCTAACCCGCCAACCCACCAAATTTCAAGGGTTGACCCGCGGGGTTGGTGGGTTGACCCGTGAACCCGTTTATATTTAAATTAATTATTTTATATATATTTTTTTATTATATAATAAAAAATAGAAAACTAAAAAAATCAAATCCACTCTTTATATTTGTATTTTGAACAAATTCTAACAAACTCTAAGTTTATTTGTATTTTGAACGTTAAACTTGCTTTATTTGAACTTGGAACTTGGTTGTATTTGGTTGCTTTTGAACTTGGTTGTATTTGGATGCTTTTAAACTTGATTATATTTGGTTGCTTTGAACTTAATTGTATTGAAACTTTGTTTTTATTTGAATTGTATGAAGAATGACATTTGACCTGTCAACCCGTTTATGACTCACCAACCCATTTATGATCCGTCAACTCGTTTATTACCCGTCAACCCGTTTATGACCCGCCAACACGCCACTGACCCGCCAACCCGCCAACCCGTGACACGACCCACGACACGACCCTTCACGGGTAAGGGTTGAAGAACTCGACACGATTAGCTAAATGGGTGGGGTCAGGGTTGAGGTTTCTGACCCTCCAACCCGCCAACCCGTGACCTGCCAACCCACCAACCCGCGAATTGCCACCCTATGGTATTCCCCCTCCTATAATTATTAGCTCTGCTCCTAATAATAAATATGATTAGATGTTAATTCGTTACTCTAGAATGTGTATATATTTACCATAATACGTATTCTCTTATGCCCTGACCAATAACATCTTTATAACTTCTATTGCCAAACATAAAAGAGGCACACTAAATTAAAGAACACGTCGACCACGATTACTTCTTCAAACAAATAACCCAGAAATAAGTCAAGCGAATGATTGGATAGGTTTATATAAATCCTTTCTGGTTGAGACCATAGGTAAAAATAAGATTTTCAAAAATTGACAAAGTAATATTTCCATTTATTCATCAATGTATTATGAGGAAAAGCATGATATCCCATGGTCTCGATCTCGATGTATTTAAATGCCAATATTGTAAGAGGCTTAACTGAAATTCTTCATTTCAAACTTTCAGATAGAAAACTTATGGTCTCAAATAACAAGTGAATACTCTTAATCTGAATTAATAAGCCATCCACATAAAGTACTAATATGACGAATGTACTCCTACCGATCTTGAGAAATGTACATTATCTGTGTTTTTAACCCACACTGCATACTAAGTTTTCATTTCCTTCAACCTTAAAATATGGTTGAGTAATATATACTTCTTCCTACAACTGGCCAACTAAGATGCTATCTTAATGTCCATTTGATGTAGATCTAGGAAATAAGCTATCAAAGCCATGACAATTCTTAATGATTCATTTTGTAAGACACATGATAAAGTTTCCTTATAATCGATTCATTCTTCTTGAGTAAAACGTTTAGCAACCAACTGATATGAATCAAACAAATATTTAAACTTTATTGAATAAAAAAGGCACACTTGTAGAAAACAAACTTCTGGCCTTTGAGACCCACATAATCGCCTAAAACTAGACTACTTGCAAAATAAAACCCTTCATGAATGTCCCCTCCAATATATTTTTTTGAAAATTCCATCTAGTTGAGCAGATAAGGAATCAAACAGACTCACATGATCTCTCGCGGTTCCTTCCCGCTTCACCGTCAGAAATTGCTCATAGAGACTACCGTCCTAGGATGGTTGGGAATGGTCCAACATGCGAGATTTCAAGTGCTCCCGACAACAAAATGGTTCTTGACACCAACCTAGCTTTCAACCTATTGTTGATGACATCACGCCCATTGAGTTGAATGGTCACTAATTATGAGTTATTGATAAGTGGTTGGGTCATTAGTTTTACCCAAATCATAATCAACTTTCTTTGAATAAATGACAAAGTCATCATGATTAATGGACCGCCTTGGTCGTTGCCACCTTCTTAAAGACACTTTAGTTTCTTGAGCAATTTCATGGTTATATGATCGCGCATAATGTAATGGTACATTTTATGAAGGGAGGTCAACTACCTCATTATGAGTCAATGATGTCGTGTCCTAACTGTGGACTAAAATTGGTACAATAATGCATCACACTTCATTAGGCGACCTTTCTTCATTTAGATCCACATTATGGGTAGAAGTTGCCTTTCAAAAAAAACTTGGCATATCTAATTTCTATAATTCTAGTGGTATGAGATAGCGCGTAAAATTGACACCCTTTAGATTGTTCAAGGTAACCAATAAATTAACCACACATGCTTTAAGAGTTCTTTAGTTGTAGAATGTGTAGTTTGGCTTCTGCTAGACATCCTTAAATCCTCAAATATTGCAAGCTTATAACCTTTCGTAACTCATGCGGTGTTTTAGAGGCAAATTTTGAAGAAACTCTACTAAAAATATTCGTGACAATTTTTAATGACCGGATACAGGCTGATTATGGGAGACGGGCAATCATACTTCTTACTATCTATCAGGGTGTGATTATGTTTCCCAACAACACCATTTGCCGACGCATCCCTTACATGGTAAATTGGTACCTATACCATATTCTTGGCTCAACAAAAGGTCTTAAAGTGTGTGCTGGATCTCACACCTTTTATCTTATAGCCGAGTTGATTTTTATTTTGTCCTTAAATATTTTAAACATATCAAGTGATTCACACTTTTCATTAATAAAGTACAAAAACGTGTATTGTAAAAGATCTTCAATAAACGTTATAAATGATTTCTAAACCCCATTTTCGACAAGGAAATAACCACAAATGTCAATATCAATGATTTTCAATAATTCCCAACTACATGTGGCCCCTTTCCTTTATTCCCTTATCCATCTATCATTTTATACATTCATATGGTGATTGTATTTTCCCTTAGACGATCAATGATATATTTTCACATCATTAGTGGACAAGGAAGAGACAAGGAAGAGAAATGAGATTCAGAGATAACAAATTTGAATTAATGCTTGTAGACATGAAGTCATTGTATTTTCCTTGTGGTTTACACCTAGCTCAAAAGTGGCCCTAGATTTTAATAACTATAGTGAAACGTCCCTATTGTTTATATTTTGCTTTGAAAAACGTCCCTCGTCATTAACTTCGTTAAAAGACTTAGTTAAATGAGGGATACTTTTGTCTTTTTACCTTTTTTGTCTTTTTCCTTCAAATATTAAAGTTAAATCAATCATTTATTTTTATTTTATATTATATCAAGCACATATATTTATCCTCCCTCCCCTCCCCCACCGACCATGAAATTCCATAGAACAACGACCCCCTCCATACCCTGTTGACACCTATCGTGAAACTCCATAGAAATACTCCATCTCCAACCTCTAGCCACACCTTGTCTTCTTAATGTTTATCAATCTCTGCCCCTTTCCCCTCATCCTTTTTCCTCGTTGAGGCCCCTACCCACCACTAGGACCCACAAGCCTGCATATATAATATATATATATATATATGTGTGTGTGTGTGTGCAACAAACCACATCTGTCTATCGTTTGGGATTTGTTTTGAAGAAGGAGATCGAATGTTGGAAAAGAAAACAAAAGATCTTGGCTCACAGGGGATCATGATGGGGTTTAATGATTTGATTTGATTTTGGGTTTAGGGATCATGGTTGGGTTTGACGCTCACGGGGGTAAGTGCTGGAGTTGGAGGTGACTGCCACATAAGTTATGGGCATGGTGTAGAGACATTCACGACTTAGAGGGTGGAAAGAGAAAAGGGAGGGGGACGGGGACGGGGTTGGGGAGAGCTGGAGAAGATGCTGGAGGAGAGTGACGGATCAGTGGTGGTCGAAGAATACGTTAGAGGAGAATGATGAAGAAGTGGTTACAGGAGAAGATGCCGATGGCGATGGTGGTGTTTCGTGAGTGTGCATATGTTATGTGTGTGTGTATATATATAATACTAATATCAATGAAAGATAGTGGAAAACCCGTGATTAGGGTTGCGTGTATTGAGCACAATATATAGATACAAAGAGTACAAAAGGGTCCCTGAACTATACAATATTTAACACACCCCCGTAGTTTGATCGGGAGGTAAACAAATGTTCAAACTATTTCTAAAATCTAGAAACAAACTAGTAGGTAAACCCTTTGTAAAAATATCAGCATACTGATAGGCGGATGGAACATGCAAAACACGCACATGACCAATCACAACACGCTCCCTACCAAAATGTAAATCTATTTCCACATGCTTGGTTCTCTGGTGCTGAACAGGGTTAGATGCTAGATACATGGCACTGACATTATCGTAGAAGACAACAGTGGCACGAGAGAGAGGACAACACAACTCAAGGAGGAGATTTCGCAACCAAGCAGTTTCAGCAACTACATTGGCTATCCCCCGGTACTCGGCCTCGGCACTAGAGCGAGAAACAACATGCTGTCGTTTGGAGGACCAAGAAACGAGATTGTCACCCAGATAGACACAAAACCCTGAGGTGGACCGACGTGTAGTAGGACAGCCGGCCCAGTCGGCATCCGAATAGGCAACCAAGCGATCAACGGCTGACGCCTTAATATGAAGACCATGAGACAGAGTACCCTTTAAATACCGTAAGATGCGCTTGAGCGCATTGAGATGCGAAAGACGTGGGTCATGCATAAATAAACAGACCTGTTGGACGGCATAGGCAATATCAGGACGAGTAAAGGTCAGATACTGCAGGGCACCAGCAAGGCTTCGATATAAGGTGGGATCAGGAACAGGCTCACCATCAACAACAAGCTTTGTTTGAGTGTCAGCCGGTGTGCTGTAGGGATTGCATGAGACCATATCAGCTCGTGCGAGAATCTCCTGAGCAAAGGCAGATTGAGAAAGAAAGAGTACGGACTTGCTACGAGACGCAGCGATTCCTAAGAAGAAGGATAACGGACCCAAATCAGACATGGGAAACTCAGAGGATAACTTAGAGATAACCATGGAAATGTGTAGAACCCAGGTGTTGAGAAGAGTCAGAATCATCTATCTTTAAACTGCTTTCTAGTTTAGTTTCCTTACTTTGTAAACAATTATGTTTTGTTAAGCCCCTGTTTGAGGTTTGGAACCTCGGGGGCCTTTATTGCC
This sequence comes from Centaurea solstitialis, assembly GCA_030169165.1. Lineage (NCBI taxonomy): Eukaryota > Viridiplantae > Streptophyta > Magnoliopsida > Asterales > Asteraceae > Centaurea > Centaurea solstitialis. Next base: position 38,820,448 of record CM058041.1, on the reverse strand, counting down.
ACTTTATCAAACTTCCTTCTACCTATATAAGGTAAAGGATTTCTAGGGTTTTGTGTATGAAATCATAGTTTACCAAATTGGGCAATATCACCATTGTTGAGTTTTTATCAAAGTTCATATTGATTTCATCCTCTTGATAGGATTTCCATCCATTTCTTCTTGCATTTCATTGTTTTTTGGGACAACAATTGGTATCAGAGCCATACTTGTTGATTCCTTGGCTTTTGGTTTGTTTTTTGAAAAGTTCTAAAGGTTTTTGAGTTTTGAGTTTTTTTCAAAACTTTTGGGTTTTTAATCCAAAAGGTGTTTTTAAAGGGCTTAAATTAAGTGTTAAGTGATTCCCCATTGTTTTCTAAGCATTTTCCTACATTTTGGGGGTCTAAACACTGATTTTTAAGAGGTTTTTAAGTGGTTTCTTGAAATTTTTCGGAGCTTTCTGTGCAGGTTTTCCGCATCGGAAAACGAGAGCTGAAATATCAGCTCAAATTTTCCGAGTCGGAAATTGCTCATTCTCCGAATCGGAGATCTCTCCTTTTCCGAATCGGAAAACTCTGTTTTCCGAATCGGAAAACGAGTCTCTGACTCGGGGTCTTGCTCTTGAGAAGTTTCTCTTTTCCGAGTCCCTTTTCCGCACCCAACTTTTCCGAATCGGAAAAGCTCATTTTCCGAATCGGAAAAGTGTGTTTTCCGCATCCTACTGTTTTTGAGCCAAATCCGAATCGGAAAACATCTGTTTCCAAGTCGGATTTCGCCTCTTTGAGCCGAAACTCTTGCAGTTTTGTTTCTCAAATCCGACACTAAGCTTGCTTTTAAAACCTTTTACTTTTCCAAGCTTTCTGTGTCCCGAGGCGCTCGAAACATCAGCCTTTTCAAAACCTTTTCTGTGTTCAAGCCAAGTGAATCTTTCAAGGAGGTCTCATTCCTTTCTTAGAAATGTCGAAGGAAATCCTGGGGATTGGTTCCGAAACTCGCCCTCCCGTCCTGGTGATGGGCGAGTACCAGCAATGGAAGCGCCGGATGATACACTTCCTAGACATGCTCGATGGAAATCTCATGAAGTCAATCCGTGAAGGCCCAATCCGACCAACCGTCACGGTTGCCGCTGTTCCCAAAACCGATACGTGTCCCGAACTTCCGTCGTACGTAGTAGAAAAGCCTGTTGAGATGTTCAATCCAGAACAAAGAGCCCGACACCTCGTTGACAAGCGTGCACTGACCCTTCTGATTATGGCTCTCCCTAATGATATGTACGCAAGAGTGGATAGTCTGACAAACGCACGAGACGTTTGGTTAGAAATAGAGCAGCAGATGCAGGGAGGTGACACCGCCCTCGAGAGTCAAAAGGAAAGTGCCCTAAATGCTTACGAAGGCTTCAAAGCCAGGGAAACCGAATCCCTCAGCGAGTCTTATCAACGACTGAACGCCTTCGTGAATGACCTACGCAGACTCGGGGTAGAGAAGTCAAAATACGAGGTTAATGTTAAGTTCCTGAAGAACCTAACGTCGGCATGGCAAAATCTGGCGATCAACTTACAACTGAGCCGAAATCTGGGGATTATGGGTCTACATGACCTTTTTAGCATGATGGTTCAACATGAGGAATTCATCACTGGCGGCAAGTTCAAAAATGCTGTTGACCCTCTAGCACTCGCTGCAGTGCCATGTGCAGGATCAAACTCAGCTCCCTTCCAGCATCAGCAGTACAGCAACTCATCTCCTCAGCAGTACAACCACTCACCACCTCAGCACTATCAGGAGAACTACAACCAGGAGTTCAACGGGAACTATGGTTCAAACTACCAAGAGTTCAACTCGAACTATAGTCCAAGCTATCAACATCCAGATGATCCACTAATCATCTCAATCTCTGATGATGAACTCTTCCATGTGAATGAGTCTCTTGCCCTCATCTCTAATAGCGTACAGAAGCTGAATTCCAAACGTGGATACAGCAGACCTAGGGGATCTGGATATCCCAGTGGAGGAAGGATGGGGCAAGGCCGAGGTGGACACCATCAGCAGGAACGAGTTCAGTTTGGGAATCAAGGAAGAGGAGGATACCAGCAAGGGGACAGATTTCAGAATCAGCATCCAGGAAGATACCGTGGTGATCAAGGCCAGTATAGGGAAGCGAGGGGAAGCTACAGAGATAACACCTACCTGGACTATCAGGGAGGCCCTGGAGATCAGGGAAATTGGAGAGGACAGGTCTCTCATATCAACTATCGCCAAAACCAGAGAAACTACACTCCTGAATCAGGGTACATTGATCGTCAAGGATACGGCAGCGGGTACGAAGGTGGCCAAGATGGAAGACGTGAAGATGGAAGATATGGAAGATTTGAAGGCGGTCAAGGTGGTCAGGGATATGGACAAGAACAAGAAAGGAACTACCGTGGATTTGAAGGACAAACTGACCACGGGAACAGAAACTATCCAGAAGGCAACCATCAGAGTGGTTCTTCTAGGCAAGCTCCGAGAGAAGGACATCAACAAGGTCCAGTTGAAATTGGTGATCAAAGGTTGAATGCTCCTCCAGCTCCAGTGAACAGTGGTGCTCCTACTCCAGCTCCTCAAAAGACCGCTAGTGCCACTACATCCTGCTTCAAATGTGGCAAGCTGGGTCACTATGCGAACAACTGCCCTGTCAGATACAAGGATGCCGCATACTTTGAGAAGAAGGCAGCATTGATGAGGAAGAAAGAGAAGGGAGTTGCTCTGCTTGTCGATGAGGAAAACTGGGTATGTGAGGAAGAAAGCTCAGACGAGGAAGATCACCTAGTGGGGGGTCCGTGTTTGATGGCAGACTTCGAAGGACCTGAAGCTGTTGGCCCCAGCACATATCGAGACCTCGACGCTTCTGAGGTATCCACTATTCCTGACTTAACTAATGATGTGACAATGTTAGAATCTAGAATTTGTGAACTTGAGAGATGTCTCCAATCGGAACGATCTCTCGTCACGAAATTTAGAATCGACAGTGCCATATACAAAAGCTCTCTTGAGGACTTGACCATAGTGTACAATCGTGAGACTCTTGAGTCTAGTGTCAGAGAGTCCAATTTGTCCAACAAACTCAGTTGTCTTCAGAAAACCCATGAGGAACTTAACAGTGACCATGGAGAGCTCCAAATAAAATTCCAGTTGCTTTCAGAAGAAAGAACTAGACTGTTTTCCAAAATTCAAGAGCTTGAAGATAACAACTTTAAAAGAGGACAATCTGAACAGACCTTGAGCATTCTTACGCAGCATGCCAACAAAAATCCTTTCTATAAAGCCAGACCCGGACTTGGACTGTCTGAAAACCATGTTTTAGAAAAGGCACCTTCTAATCTATACAATTTTGAGGACATGGCCGCCTCCAAACCCAAACCTGCTCTAGTGGGAGGACATGTGACCGAGGAATTTGTTAGGCAGACTGTCACATATACCGAAGTTATAAACGGTGAGACCATAACCACGACCATCAGTCCGACGAACAGCACCTCTAGCAGTCCACCCACTAGCCCTACTCCCAATAAACCGATCTTTGTCCCAGCCAGTGATCCAACAAACACTAAGTCCACATGGGAAGGCATCAAAGCTAGGACCCCTAGAGTAGCTATGCCTCCCATCAACTACTCAGACCTTAACACTAGTTATGACACTAGGAAGATGGATTTTTCAGAGGAGACCTTAGTTATCCCTCCAGAGGATGTTTCCGCAACTAAGGGTCCCGACCTAGTCGAGCTAGAGAAGGAAATGTTTGGACTTAGACTAAAAGCCATGGATCTGGACGCATGTCAACATCAGATACTGAATCTGAAAGTGCTTATTTCTGAAAAAGACAACTTGGTTCACACTTTGAAGAAAGACTTGATCGAGGCAAATGCCGAGAGAATTAGAATGTCTTCAGAGTGTGAGACCGCAGCCTCAACCTTTACTAATTTTCAACTCAAGGTTGCGGATCTTAAGGCACGATATGTTCTCCTAAATATTCATTCAGAAATTTCAAGAGAACTTGATCATGATGAAAAGATCAATTATCGTGTGGCCTTAACCAACCAACGTGTGTCAAATTCCATTTTGAAAAGAAAAGTCATGTACTTTGAAAACCTTTCAGACTCAGTTAATGATAGGACTACTCCACTCCTCAACCATCCGATAGTTAATTCCCAAACCAAATCTGTTACGGATCCAGAGGACTATTACACCTTACTGTCAGATGATGATGAACCCCTCAACTCACACCACAGGATAACTGAACCAAAGACTATCCATGACCCTAATGTTGAATACGATCTGAAGGTGTTCTTAGACGAAGGTGATGATCCTTCAGGCTTTATTCCAAAAAGGCCAAAATCTGTTTTTGTAAAACCTGAAAAGTCTGTTGAGTCACGAGCTCCTATTTCTGAGAACAGTAACCCTAAGGGTGAAAAATGTGTTGGTACTGACAAGGGGAAGTCAGTTAAGCCTCACGCACCCAAAGGACTCCAGAAAAAGCATTCAAAGTCTAACGATGCTCGTAACTCAGCTAAACCCATTAAAAGTCTTGACCTTAATTCAAGCAGCTTTGAAATGGGTGAGACCTCTCAGTTAAAACCAAAGCAACCTTTCTCTTCCACAAAACCTAAATTTTCAAAAACATCTTCTGGAAAGGGTGGCAACTCTTCTCCTATTAAACCGTCATCTAACTCACACCATGCTCGTAATGCAGATGGGAGGAAGAAGGATGGTGGACAGGAAGTGAAGCCACCGAGGAAGGATCACCGAGGAAGACCCAACTCTTTTCAAGCTTTCCCTAAGCAGCGTAGTCCTAACCGTGCGGGTCTTGGCTATGCTCCACCTAGTGTAGGAATTAATTCAAACATGTCTGTAAAACGTAATCAACATTTAACTCATGCTTTTGACTCTTTGCGTAATGACATGTGCTTTATGTTTGACAATTTTCTGCGCTATGGTGTTTATAATTCTCTTAATGCTGATGTGCCTAAAATCAAATCTCGAAAGAGAAGAGGGAGAAAAAGAGGAAAGGGAAAACCTTCCTCGTCAGTGCAGTCCCCTGAGCCTAAGGAGAAATCTGAAAAGGAGACTGCATCGACCAACTCAACTGTTTCTGACCCTAAGGAACCCATTTGGCAATGGGTCCCTAAACAAACCTAATTGTTTTGCAGATCAGTCATGTGTGGTACTTTGACTCGGGGGCTCACACACACATGACTGGGCAGCGGTCCTTCATCTTCGACTACGTTGAGAAGTTTGAGGGATACATAAAGACTGCCGACAGAACGCCGTTGCCGATATTAGGGTCGGGAAAAATCACCAATGGAAAGTACATCATCAAGGGTGTACGTTATGTGGAGGGATTGGGGTACAACATGTTTAGCTCCAGCCAGTTCTGTGATAACGGATACTGGGTGAAGACCTTTCAGTACGGAAGTGACGTGAACGATGAAGACAACAATGCTATTCTCTCCGCCAGGCGAAATGGCAATCTCTACACAACCGTCTTCCGTTCAATCCCTCAAACACACCCCTGTTTGAAGCTAAACCGAAGAATGCAATCTGTCTGCTCTCAAAAGCATCAAAAGGGGACAGTTGGCTATGGCACCGCAGACTATGTCATCAGAACTTCAAAGATATGAACAAGCTGGTTTCTAAGGGCTTAGTCAGGGGACTACCTGAGCTTCGCCTTTCCAAGGACACTCTTTGTCCTGCATGCGAACAAGGAAAGATGACCAGAAGCTCTCATCCACCGAGAATGGATACGAATTGCCAAAGTCCCCTCGACCTGATACACATGGATCTTTGTGGACCTATGAGAGTAGAAAGTCTTGCCAGAAAGAAGTATATGCTGGTTCTCGTAGACGAATTCTCTAGGTTCACTTGGATTGAATTTCTTCGAGACAAATCAGAAGCTGCTGAACGAATCATAGCCTTCATCAAACGCACACAAGTTCTCTTGGGTCGTCGGGTGAGGAAAATACGTAGCGACAACGGCACTGAGTTCCGCAACGCAAAGCTGCAATCCTTTCTCGAAGAAGTGGGGATCACTCACAACTTCTCGGCAGTTCGCACACCTCAACAGAATGGGGTCGTAGAAAGGAAGAACCGGACGTTGGTCGAAGCAGCAAGATCCATGATGGCTCATTCTGGAGTTCCTCAACAGTTTTGGGCTGAAGCCGTTTCCACAGCATGCTACACGCAAAACCGGACTCTGATCGTAAAGCGGACTGGTAAAACCGCTTACGAGATGGTTGAACAGCGTAAGCCAAACATTGACTTCTTTAGAGTTTTTGGTTGTAAATGCTATGTTCTTAATGACCGGGAGAACTTGGGTAAGTTTGACCCTAAGTCTGATGAGTCTATCTTCATCGGATACTCACATAACTCTAAGGCTTACAGGGTTTTCAACAAACGGACCCGAACTATCCTGGAAAGCTCAAACGTTGATTTCTCTGAATCTGAAACCTATCTGAATGCTAGTTCTAGTAGTGTGTCTGCATCTTTCCCTGAATTGTTCCCTTCACCACCGAGCACAGATCCATCTTCTAACTTTTCTGCTTTAGACTTTTTAGATCTCGCGGAATACGATCTGCACACTCTAACGAGTCCAATCGTAGTTCCCGCTCCAACAGGTTCAACCACAACCACAGTGACTTCTGATGCCTTCGTCACGGAGCCCTCCTCCAGCACTTCAACTCACTCCGTGACACCTGAGTCCGCGGCTCCCCCATCTGAAGTTTCATCCGCAGCTTCACCGGCACCTGATCAAGAACAGACTCCGCACCCTGTTCTTACTCCAATTCCAGAAGAAGCTCCACTACCTTCCCCGAGCACAGCCCAACGATCATATGCTCAGGTAGTCAGAGAGCCCCGGTTAGATGCTGCACCGCGGATTAACCAGGCTGAAGGCTCATCAAGTGGGAACCTAGAAGAGGTCTTTGCCGTGCAAGATGAGAACGACGCCACCAACAACCGACAGGCTTATGTCACTCACCCTCACACTCGCAGGTGGACAAAAGATCATCCCCCCTCCCAGATCATCGGGAGTCCCTCACAACCTGTAAACACTCGATCTGCAAAGCACACTGAAAATCTGATCCTATTCGGTGGATTCTTGAGCGATTTCGAACCATCGGATGTTTGGCAAGCTCTCACCGATCCCGATTGGGTGATCGCCATGCAAGATGAACTGGCCGAATTCGAGAGAAACAAGGTTTGGCGCTTGGTAGAACGACCATGGGGAAAGACAATCATTGGCCTCAAGTGGATACTCCGGAACAAAACCGACGAGAATAATCTCATCATCCGGAACAAAGCTCGCCTGGTCGCCAAGGGTTATCGCTAACAAGAGGGTATCGACTATGATGAGACGTATGCGCCAGTAGCCCGAATCGAAGCGATCCGAATCTTCCTCGCGTATGCTGCACACAAAAACATGACGGTCTATCAGATGGACGTCAAATGTGCTTTCCTGAATGGAGTCCTTCAAGAAGAAGTGTACGTTGAGCAACCGGAAGGGTTCGTCGATTCTCGATTCCCGAATCACGTCTACATTTTGGACAAGGCGCTTTACGGTCTAAAGCAAGCTCCGAGGGCATGGTACGAAACTCTCACTGACTACTCACTCGGCGTTGGCTACAAGAAAGGTACTATCGATCCCACTCTGTTTCTCAAGAAATCAGGTAAAGATTTAATTATCGTTCAGATATACGTGGATGACATTATCTTTGCGTCTACAAAGCCTGAGATGTGCCAAGAGTTTGAGAACACCATGAAATCCCAATTCAAAATGAGCATGATGGGCGAGTTGACGTTCTTTTTAGGACTTCAAGTTCGACAACGCCCTGATGGCATTTTTATAAATCAAGCCAAATATGTTCAAGACCTTTTAAAACGATTTGATTTCGGTGGTTCAAACTCTGCGGCCACACCAATGCCCAGAAATTTTCAACTCTCTGCAGATACTTCTGGTAAACCGGTTGACCAGAAAACCTATCGGGCAATCATTGGTTCCCTTTTATATCTCACGTCTAGTAGACCAGATATCGTCTTTTCCACGGGTGTCTGCGCTCGTTTTCAGTGTGACCCACGGGATTCACATCTATCTGCAGTCAAGAGAATCCTTAGGTATCTGAAGGGCACACCGGATTTTGGCCTTTGGTACCCAAAGGATTCTGGCTTTGAACTAATTGCATATACAGACTCAGACCATGCAGGTTGTAAGCTAAACAGGAAAAGCACTTCTGGTGCCTGTCAATTTCTCGGGGACAAGTTGGTCAGTTGGTCATCCCGGAAGCAGACTTGCGTCTCTTTATCCACCGCGGAGGCAGAATATGTAGCCGCCGCCTGCTGCTGCTCGCAAGTTCTGTGGATGAAAACCCAACTAGCTGACTTTGGATACACCATGCATCGAATTCCCATCTACTGCGACTCCAAAAGTGCAATACAGATCACGGCAAATCCGGTTCAACATTCTCGGACGAAGCATATCGACATTCGATATCATTTCATCAAAGATCACGTCGAGAAAGGTAATATTGAACTATACTTTGTTGAGAGTGACTATCAGCTTGCTGATTTGTTCACCAAGCCGTTTGACGAGAAGCGTCACTTTTTCCTCCTAAGCAAGTTAGGAATGCTAGACCTCCCTGCCTGAGGTCTAGGGGGAGTCGGGAGTTCTTATTTTATATGCATGTGTGTAGGGGGAGTCTGTAGGAACTCTATAGATGTTGCATGAATCGAGGGGGAGTCCTAAGTCCTGTATTTACTGTTTGGTGTGCTCACTAACGTTCTCGGATCCACATCACCTTGGATACCACTCTTATATTCTATTTTGTAGGTGTGGATCCTCACTACGACTTCTGGTTACTTCAGATCAGAACTCGCGCAAAACCCAGTGAGACGCACCAGGTAAGTCTCTTTTCTCGGGAATCGAGGGCTGAACTTGTAACTTTTTGTGAACTTGAAAGTTCAGGGGGCGGTAGAGTACATGTCTTGAACTTACAAGTTCGGGGACTAACTTTGCCACTTTCTGTTTCTTAAAGTTCAGGGACTCATTTTGCAAATCTTGTGAAACTTGTAGTCCAGGGTCTGTTTTGAAAATTTTCTGAAAATACAAGTTCAGGGACTTGTTTGTAAGTTTACTCAAACTTCAAGTCCAGGGGTGGTTTTTGCCAAATGGTGAAAGTCGGGTTAAGAGAGCCAAAAGGAGAGCCAAACACAGTGTTCTTGACCCAAACACAGTGTAATTCGGTAAAAATATAAATACCGGTTTTCAAGAGTTACTTTTCACAAAATTCAAAATTTTCATCTTTTCTCTCTGAATTCTCACCCGAACCCACTTCGCGCTCGATTTCGGTTTTCGCTCGTTATTGCTCCGATCGTCGATCTCTTTGCATATTCGGATTCCTGGTAAGTAAACGATCAACCCTTATATAGTTTTAACATCTAAATCATCTGTTTTAAGACCTGGATCGAAGCCTAAAAGTTTTAAAACTTACCCGAAACCCAAACTTCTTGGAATGGGATTTCGGGACGTTAAAACGATCCATTGTTGCTTATAATCTTGTTATGAACTGATTTAGAATGCATGTTGATAGTTTAGGGCCTTAGATCGACGGTTTTTGAGCGGTTTTCGTATCCGGAACTCGAACAGTCTCCGTTTTCCGACTCGGAAAACTTGAACATTCAAGTTTTCCGAATCGGAAAACTTGAATGTTCAAGTTTTCCGCATCGGAAAACGATGCTCCTTCATGTATGTTTTCCGATTCGGAAAACTATGTTTTCCGAATCGGACTTAGTCTCGGTTTTCAAATGCATCTTTTCCGACTCGGAAAACGTGGAACTACCCTTATGGGTTTCCGAGGTTTTCCGACTCGATTGAGAGACCAAATTTTGCCAAAATTGATTCTAAGTGTTGTGACATTTTCCGAATCGGAAAACCATGTTTTCCGAATCGGAAAACCTACAAGTTTTATTCTCTCAAAATTTCTAAGTGTAGGAGTTTCCCGATTCGGAAAACACCCTTTTCCGAATCGGAAAACTTGTCTCTTTTAATCTTGTGTTATCTTCTAAGTGTTGAGTTTTCCGAATCGGAAAACACTCTTTTCCGAATCGGAAAACTCCCCTCGTATAGTTTGCTCGTTTTCCGACTCGGAAAACACGAAATACTCATTACTGGGTTTTCGAGGTTTTCCGACTCGCGCTTAGTCGAGGGTATAGTCTTTTCACGTTGTATTATTTCTAACACTTAATGTCTTGCAGAAATGGCTGATCAACAACCAATTGCTCCTACTTCACCCGTCGCCAATGCTGCTGATCTCGCACTAATCAATCCGGCTGACATCCGCGAGATCCACCAGAACAACCAGTTCGTTGACTTGGCGAACTTCACTGTCCAAGATGACGTTGTTCTCGAAATTCTCCGAGCTCACCCCCTTGCATACGCGATGCAAGCCACTGCGGACATCCCGATGATTTATCTGCAGCAGTTCTGGAACACTTCCCGGGTCGAGAACCGGGACGGAGTGCCTACCATCATCGGCCGAGTAGACCAGACTGACCTGGTCTTCACTATGGAGGATCTTCGCAGAATCCTTCGTCTGCCTGCTGCAACTCCGGAGGCCCCATTTGATCCTCTCGTGTCTGGACCTGAGCTCTTCAGCGAAGTGCTCGCTCTCGGAGTCCACTACACCGAGAACAACAGGCCGAAAGGAATCTCCCAGATCACTCAGGGAATGCTGCCCCCGATCTGGTACTCTTTCTTCAACATACTCAACCGCACGATCTCTTCGAAGACTCACGGCGTGGACAAAGCATCCACCCAGTTCTGGCATATCATCCATGCGGTCGCCTACGGGAGGCGGATCGACTTTGCTCAACAAATTTGGGCAGACATCATCAATGATGTCAGAGCTGGGCCAGCACGTGCGAAACACAACTCCATCCCGTGGATGCGCTTCTTCAGTCTGATCATCCGAGATCACATGACACAGAACCGTGCTATCCGACGCAGATCAAGGCATCTCCGCTTCGAAAGTCAGCAGATCGGCCGAGCCAACAAGAAGACTCTGAGGCCTGGTCAGGTAGAGATGCACATTCCGGCAAACGTGCTCAACTTGGCAGACCGTAGGTCAATGAGTGTTAGGATGTACCGTATATCCATAGGTTTAGAAGACACGTCTACGGACTCCTCAGAGCCGGGGAGCCCTGCCCAAGACGTGCAACCTGTCCTACCTAGAAGTCGTGCCTCTGGTACGGCGGGCCAGAGCTCCAGTGGGGGAGCTTCTGGCTCGGGAGTGATGAGAGTTGACGTTAGGGGAGGAGAGGGTAGAATTGTCGGTACGTCTGCCACTCCGCACACTTCTCGAGCCGGTGCATACCAGACCATGATTCAGAACCGTGCCACTCGTGCTCGCACTCCTACTGTTGTGGAGGAATCTTCTGAGGCCATCCGCACACGCGAGTACACGAGTCATTTCAGGGTAAAGCAGTACATGGGCACCCTTCAGCAGTCACCGATCCACTCGTCATCGGAAGAGCGTAGATCGCCGACGCCGCCGCAACAACCTACTGGGGAGGACGTGGAAGCTTCCCCACAAGAACAAGCACATGTTCCTCCACCACCTCACTCGGCGGCCGTCACTTCTCAGGGAGGCGAACCCTCAGGAGAACCATCTGGCGATGACTCCGACGGTCACGAGTCTTCCGAGCACACTCCTACGGACCGTCGTGAGCCCGATGACGAGGCAACTGAGTCAGAACAAGTTGACTACGGATCCGACTCCGAGTTTCAACTATCAGATCCACCAAAGGGCGGGAAGGCCCAAGTGATAGATTTGGATGAAGCCACCTCCTCCTTCAACGACGACCGGATTTCAGGTGATCCCACTCTTATTGCGGATCTGGCGTCGGATGACCGAACTGTTGGTCAGGAGGAAGAAGGTGAGGCCGAGGTTGCTACCGGCTGGGGGCGAGAAGACAGCGAAGAAGAAGAAGAGAGAGAGAGGGGAGAAAAGGAGAGAGAGAGCAGAGAAAAAGAGACCGAAGACGTAGAGGTCCAGTTAAGCGAGCCTTGGGCTCAATTAGAGGAGGCGGACGTAGAAGTAGAGCCGCATAGGTTAGAATCGGATATTCCTATAACCCAGAGTCCAACCCCCACAGAGGCAACCCTCATACAGACCGGTCACTCGTTGACGTCAGGTCAAGTCGTTGGCAGCCAACCAACGCAATTGCACGCCCAAACCAGCCACTCGGCCATCTCTCAACAGATGGTCGTTTCACATTCACACGGGGAATTAGCTCAACTTCCACCGGCCACTCAATCGGAGTCTGCCGGTGTTGAAATGAGAGAGGTTCTGCCCCGCCTCTCGACATCTTTCCGTGCACCAGTCGTCCTAGAGCCACTCACAGAGACCTTCAGGGTCGTTCATTTGACTAGGACACTTTTGGATGCATCATCTGCCCGCCCAAGTGGCGAGGCCGGAACGGGGAGAGTTGGTGCGTCATCAGACGCCCTTCGAGGATCCACCGGAAGCCCCGACACCGTCAGCATCTTACCAGCGGTGACATCGGGCCGAGAGAGTACCTCTTTAGGACTCTTCTCGTCAACTGGAGCCCAAGTGGCACCGGGTTTAGCTCTTCCGGGACCGGGTCCGACAGACTCGAGCAAAGTCTATAAAGATGCTCACGCAACATCGGGGCTTTTGAGCCTGACGGATTCGGGGGGAATCCCTAAAACCGCCCCTGCACCAACGGGACTTAAAGGTCCGACGGATTCGGACGACATCCTTAAAGTCGTCCAAAGCAGGTTATTAGCTGTGGAGCAAGCCAATCAGGCTCGTGATGCGCGGGTCGAGGCACTCGAGAAAGCCTTGGCCGAGACGGAGAGGAAGAGACTAGCCGATCTTGAGGCGTCGCGCAAGCTTCAAGAAGACCGGGATGCGGAGCTCTACGAGCTCAAACGGAGGATCAAGGGCAAACATTCTGAGGCTGCCCCATCTACTGAAGCTCCCATTCCCAGGCCATCTGAAGACGTCGTCAGGCTTGCCCCTCCGACTTCGGGCGACCTTCCTCCGATCCCAGGCTACGTCACTGAGGTGGAACACTTGATGATGGTCACCTCCTACACCACTCAGAATGACCGCCTGTCTGCCCAGGTCAGAGAGCAACAGGCCCAGATCGAGCTGCTACAGCAAAGGATTAGAGAACTAGAGGCCGTGTGTCGGTCCCAGGCTCAGCCTTCGAAGAGGAGGCATGATGACACTGATGACCCCGCACCAGGTCCTCATGAGGGGGAGGTACAAGCTGCAAAACGGCTTCGCACCGACCTCCAACCTGGTTCCGGCTCCGGTTCATCAGCTCCAGCTCCAGGTTCCTCAGCCGCCCCTTCGAGTGCTCCCACAGACCTCGAGGCCGCCGAAGCTCCCTATGTCGACTCTGAGACAGAAGACATTCCGGAAATGAGAAGTTGGCGATATGAGCGGATTCCGGAAGGGGAGTCAGTGCAGTTTCCTCAGATGACGGACACGGCTCAGATTGATGCCGTTCTCCCAGAAGCAGCGCCGACTGATCCCTCAGAGTTCCAGATTCCGGAAGCAGCCCGGAAGATCTTGCGGTCGCTTGCTCAGAGCCTAAGGGTCTATCAGAAGGGAGACGACCTCGTCAAGGATCCTGACTACGCCAACCTCCTCTCAGCGCTCAAGTTTCCAACTCCAGAAGCCCCACGGACCGTCCACTCGACTGATCCAGAAACCGCTGCTCCTACTGTCATCCAGCTCAACTGGAACCACTCCATTATCTTCCGCCCGTTCCTAGAAGAAACGTTCACCCGCATCTACCAGCAAGAGAAGCTGCACGCCTGGTCCCGAAAAGTCTACTTCGGGATCTCTCACATCAAGAACAAGAGACGAAGGACAGCGTACGTGCATCAGCGAATGTGCAACTGGGCCACTCATGGACGCCAGAGGATCAGACGTCGCTTTACCAAGGTAACTGCTATGCGCCCCTACAGACATGGCCATCAGTTATTCCTTGAATATGATGTTCGCATGTACGGCACCGGTGTCCCTCGAGGTGAACTGCAGAACTGGACATTCACGGAAGCTGACCTAGACCGGGTGCATCTAGAAGACCTTCTCACGATCATCAAGTACCTCCAAGGCCCGATCCTCCGACCAGAGCACTACAGAGATGGCACGGAGATACTGAAGAAATACGTCCGTCACGCAATCTCTCTCGCGAGAGTGACGGACTACCAGCTTGCCATAGAAAGCCGCCAGCCGAAGGTCAACCTGCTGAGACCAAACCTGCTCGTTCCTGGTATCGATGCCTACATTCCGTACATGCCAACCAGGATACCTGAGCATGGGGTTCTCTACATCACTCAGAAGAAGAAGGAGCGCCGGTTCATGAGGTTTGGAGAGTTCTCCAGGTTCTGCGACGGGACCCTTCTCTATGTCTACAATGGCATGCAGAGCAGACTGCTGGCGGATCAGGTACCAAGTCGGAGAATCATAGACGGAAAAGGAAAGCTGCTGGAGGCAATGAGGTTGATCGAGAAGAAGCTTAAGGAGCGGATGATGTACAGACGAGCAGAGGCTGCAATGCAGATGAGAGCGCGGATCATAGGCGAGTGGGAAGAGTACCTGCAGATGTCCAAGTGGGAGCCTGCACTGGAGCTTCCACCACCATTCTGACTTCTTCTCAAAGGGGGAGATTGTAGAACCCAGGTGTTGAGAAGAGTCAGAATCATCTATCTTTAAACTGCTTTCTAGTTTAGTTTCCTTACTTTGTAAACAATTATGTTTTGTTAAGCCCCTGTTTGAGGTTTGGAACCTCGGGGGCCTTTATTGCCACTTTATCAAACTTCCTTCTACCTATATAAGGTAAAGGATTTCTAGGGTTTTGTATATGAAATCATAGTTTACCAAATTGGGCAATATCACCATTGTTGAGTTTTTATCAAAGTTCATATTGATTTCATCCTCTTGATAGGATTTCCATCCATTTCTCTTCTCTTTTCATTGTTTTTGGGACAACAAAATGAGAGTAGGAGAGGAGGCAGTGAGAATAATGTCATCGACATAAAGAAGGAGGTAGATAGTATCAGAGCCGCGATGATACGTGAAGAGAGAGGTGTCAGTCTTACTGCTAAGAAAACCTAAAGAGGAGAGATAGACAGCAAAACGATGATACCACGCACGGGGTGCCTGCTTAAGGCCATAGAGAGCCTTGCGAAGGCAACAAACATGATTGGGAAAAGAACTGTTTACATAGCCAGGGGGCTAACGCATGTAAACAGTCTCAGTGAGATTACCATGAAGAAAGGCATTCTTAACATCAAGATGATGAATGGGCCAGTTGCGGGAGATAGAGATGCTAAGAACCGTGCGAATAGTGGCAGGTTTGACAACGGGACTGAAAGTATCATCAAAGTCTAGTCCGGGTTGCTGAGAGAAACCCTGAGCAACAAGACGGGCTCTGTAACGCTCAAGCCGTCCATTGCTGTCAAACTTATGGCAAAAAAGCCAACGATTGCCAACAATGTTAGCATCAGAGGGTTTAGGTACAAGATCCCACGTATAGTTAGAAAGAATGGCCGTCATTTCAGAATCCATGGCGGCCCGCCAATGAGGGTCACACATGGCCTGAGCAGTAGACCGAGGAATGGGAGAGATGTCACTGGTGACCGAAAGGTTGAAGATCTGTTTAGGCTTAAGAGAGCCTGTGCGCGAACGAGTGGTCATCGGATGACCGGAGGTAGCAGCCGGAGCAGGAGGCTGAGAAGGCTCTTCAGAAGAAGCGGTAGGAGAAGAGGAGGTGCCAGAAGGCTCAGCGGGTGGGGTCTGAGAAGAGGAAACAGAAGTAGAAGGACCAGCAGCCGGTGACGGTGAGGAAGTATTGACCATAGGTGAGAGGGAAGGGAGGGAATCATCAATATCAAATGCGTCGTAGTCCTCAGAGGAGGGACGAGGCTGGAAGTCAGGAAACGGAAAGTGAGTTTCATCAAAGTTGACATGACGGGAGATGATAACCTTTTGTGTGATGAGATCTAAGCAACGATACCCACGATGATCTGTGCTGGGACCGAGGTAGACACAGGCAGAGGATCGAGGAGCAAACTTGTGGGCACTAGTGGGCGAAGTGTTGGGGTAGCACAGACACCCAAAAACTCGCAAGTGAGAATAGGTGGGAAAGAAACCAAACAATACCTCAAAAGGAGTCTTGTACTGAATGGTGGTGGACGGAAGCAGGTTGAAGGTGTGAACAGAAGAAAGGAGGGCCTCAACCCAGAATTTGGGCGGGAGAGAGGCTTGGATGAGAGACGTGCGTAAGGTGTTATTAATAGTGCGGATGGTACGCTCAGCTTTTCCATTTTGTGGAGACGTATAGGGACAAGAAAAACGTATTTTGATGCCATGAGTTTTGAAAAAATCCAGGAAGGGTTGATTGTTAAACTCACGACCGTTGTCACATTGGAAAAGCTGAATGTCCGTTTTAAATTGGTTTAGAACATAGGCGCGAAATGTTTTAAAAACAGAAAACACCTCTGATTTTGCACGTAAAGGAAAGACCCATAAGAAGTGAGAATAATCATCCAAAAACAGAACATAATATTTAAACCCACTCAAACTAATAACAGGAGAAGTCCATAAATCAGAGTGAATAAGTTCAAACACACGAGAAGTTTTAGTAGATGATAAAGAAAAAGGTAAACGACAATGTTTTCCTAACTGACAAGCATGACATAAAGAAGAGTTTTGACTAGAGCAAGCAATAAACTTGCGAGACAAAAGAAACTGAAAAACAGCAGCACCCGGATGACCTAGCCGTCGATGCCAGACGTCAAAAGAGACAGCAACGTTGGCTGAAGCAACCGCAGACTGAGGAGTTGGAGGAAGAACAGGATAAAGATCATGGTGATCACTGTCGCAACACTGAAGAAACGAACCTGTTTTAAGATCCTTCACAGTAAAACCAAAAGGATCAAATTCAACAGAAACAGAATTATCAATTGTAAAACGACGGACAGAGATAAGGTTTTTGATGAGTTTATCAGATACTAAGACATTTTTCAGCATAAGAGGCCAAGGAGAAAAAGGTAATTTACATTGGTCAATATATCTAGCAGGAACCACAGCACCATTACCAACCTGAATGAAACTAGAATTACAAGGAGTTAGAGAGTGCATTGTACCTTGATTGAAAGTCATATGCCTGGATGCACCGGTGTCCATGTAAAAGTTGTTGTCCTGAGGTGGCTGCACAGACATAGCCTGAAACACAGAAGATAAATCAGTATACTGAGGCTGACTGTACTGAGCGGCATGGCCTCCAAAGGAAGGCGGAGGAGGCGGTGGCACAGGTGTGGACTGCTGCATAGGCTGGCCATACTGAGATGGAATAGGCACTGGGTGTGGAGACTGATGTTGCCCGTAAAGGTACGGAGATGGCGGCACTGGCGGCGGATGAAAGGTATGCGGCGAGAGATTCTGAGGAGCATTGAACAGCGTCGGGGATGGCTGAGGAGCTCCTGTCCCAAAGGGGTGCACAGGAGGTGCACCAAGGAGGCCTGGCTGAGCTGGTGGAGCATGAGGAGAAGCCCCAAAGTAGGCCTGAGAGGGACCCTGATTACCTGCAAAAGAGTGAGAACTCGCGGGAACATTAGTATGACCCCCCCCCTTGGAAGCAAAACGCCCATTATTTTTCCCTTTATTAGGTTTATTTTTCGGTTTTCCATTTTGAGCAGAGGAATACAAGGCAGCGGACGAGGTAAGAGGAGTATCAGTATGAGGTTCAAGAGATTCTTCACGGGACTCATGAAGGAGATGTTAGGGATTATGTGCAGAATTGACAAACCAAGTGATTACACATCCAATGTTGCAAGACACTTGAGGGTCACACCTGTGAGGACCTATAAATCGAATAAGTTAAAAGAAACCCGAAAATGGGAAGTTAGGATTTATAATAAGTGAATTATAAATCAGTTGGGTAATTTCAGTCAGAAATCCCAAAGTTAGAGGGTTATTAATTAGAACATTATATATTTATTAGATAAAATAAATATATAATAGTTAATTAATAAGTAATATATATATTAGATAAATATATATATATATATATATATAATTATCATAGGCAAATTCTTTTCCAGTAATTAAAAAGGGAAAAGATTTGAGATAATTATAATATAGAAACTGGATTCTATTCAAACTGTTTTTCTTCCATATAAATAAGGCTTATGGGTTAAGGAAAAATTAAGCTTCTCAGTTAACAGAATCAGTTTCAGTTTCTCTCTTCCTCTCTCTCCCCAGCCGGCGCCAAACCACATTCGGATTCCAGTTTTTGGTTTTCAATCTTCGGGTTTTTCCTTGTTCAACTAGAAGGACAATTCGTTGGTCAATCACCGGTGGACTAAATCTCAAGCAATCCAGGTAAACTGATCTGAATCTAAACTATTAGGATTAAACTAAAACGATTAAAGATCAATAAGCTATTAAGGGTTTTTAGCTTTATCGCTTCTGCATGATAAGATCAAATCAGTAAGTTTTTGATCACGTAGGTTTTATCAGTTTGATTATTAAACCTATGAGATTTATCAAACCAGTGAGGTTCGTTAGATCTGTGTTAATCCTCGAGTCAGTTTGATCCGAGGATACCTCCAAAAACCCAACAGTGGTATCAGAGCCGTTGTTAAAAATCGTTTAGTTTTTATCAATTTAACAGTTTATGTGTGATCCGTTAAAATTTGTTACTTGCGTATCAAGTTCCTTAAAAATCTGATTTTTATTCACTTCATAAGATCCGTTAAGATTCATATGAAAATTCGATTTTTTCGTTATCGTCTTTATCGTGTAAACCCTAATCGACGATCGGCGGTGACCAGATCACCAGGCCGATCGCCGACGTTCATGACCACATAAACCGGGCCACACCACAGCCTGTGGGAGTGGCGTCGGCCGCTGTCTGAAAAACCACCAGGCCACGCCACCAGTTAGGTGGTGGTGGCCGGACCCCGTCGCTGCCAAGAAGACCACCGCGGCCGCACCACCAGGTCGGTGGTGGCCATAGGCCGGACCAGACGCGGCTGCTCCACTAATAGTGATGGCGGCTGGTAGCGGCGGCGAAAGATGGTGGTCGCAACCGGTGACCACCGCAGCCACACCACACCACAGAACGGGTGGTGGTGGCGTGTAGCTATAATCGATCGCCTCCCCACCGTAGCCAAACCACCAGTTGCGTGGTGGCCGACGGTTTTTCGAATCACGTTTAACGGAGGTGGCGATGGCTGTTCGATCGCCGAGTGATGGAGAACGGCGGTGATATTTCGATCGCCGACTGAAATCAAATCAAATCCACACCACAACCACCAGAAACCGCGACAGCGGTGGTGGATGGCGGTGTTCTTGGCCGTCGGCACAATCGCCGGCCAGACCGCGCAAAGCGGTGGCGGCGGCTGCCGTTTAAACCGTCGCTGGCCAAAAACCACCGTGTTGGTGGTGACGGCGTTGATTCCGATCGCCAATCGGACCGCCACCAGATTGGTGGTGACCGACGGCGTTGTGAGGCGGTTTCCAATCGCACCGGTGGCGTTTTTGTCATCGTCGCCGGATAACGGAGTTAGTAATGGTCGCCAATCGCCACCTGTGGGTAGCGGTCATTGGCGGTGGAGGTATGCGTGATAGCAGCGGCGTTCAAATCACCAAGTGACCACGGCCAAACCACCAGCGTGGTGGTGGCCGGCGGTCTCCAGAAACGGTCCAATGGTGATGATAATGATCGTTAAGGAACTCGCGGCGCGAATAGGCCCCTGACGAGGTCTTTCGTGGCGCGAGCCAGTCTTTCCCTTCGCGACGCGAACGGTACTGCCATGCTATCCATCTAGGGTTTATCGTTTGTCTGGGCCTAGTTCGTTTATCAGGCCCAAAGCCCAGTTCTTTTGAACCAAGTTATGGCCCAAATGGACTCGTTTTAATTTTAAGCTAATCTTATCCAAAATAAGTTTATTTGGAATTCTTTTATCGAATAAAATTTTAGTTCTGGTTTTTCCAATTTAATAAACATTTATAAAATCAGGTTTTAAATAAACTTTGACCTATTTAGTCAAATGAGCCTAATATCGTGTTTTTACTGATCAATTAAAACACTAAAGCCAGTATTATAAAATTGGATCAACAAAACCTGTTTGATATAATTTTTGGGTAAAATGATTGTTTTTAGATAAAATGGTTTTAGTTTTGGATTTATTGTTTATAAACCACAGTTTGTTTTTCGAATCAATTATAAAACCAAGTTTTGCGATAATTGAGACAAGATAATTTTAACGGATCCAGGTTTATTTCTCGCTATTATTATATTGTTTATTTATAATTGCATGATTGCTTAAGTTCTATATACACATCTCAGTTTGAGTATATATATATATACCTATTATAGTGTTTTGCCAACCTAGACCCTTGACATATTTGCGGGGAGGCCTGCGTGCCATTTACAACCCCTTATGTAATAATGCCCTTAGGATAGATATTTTGTTCTTTCGGGATGACGAGGCCAGTGGGAGCTACTAAAATCCTTCCTCTTATCAGAGTACTAACAAACATGGCGAGGCCAGTGGGAGCTACGCAAGTTTTGAAGCTTTTAGTGAAATAGGTCATTATTGGTCCTTAGGAAACAAACGTTGGCAAAAACTATAATTAGCTATTGTGTGATTAATTGTTGTTTAATTGCATGGTTAATTGATTATTTGTGATATCTTGCATATTAGTAGTTTTAAATAGAAAGGTTATTTTAAAACTAGGTTATATCACAAAAGTGTATAGGTTTTTGAATTACCAGTTTTTCAAACTCTTCAAAATGGTAGATTTTATGTTAAAACCTATAGATGATTGTTTTATATAAAAAGCAAGTTGACAAAAACAGTTAGTTTTAATCAACTAGGTGTGCTATTAAAACAGTTAGTTTTAATTAGCAAGTAATTTTAGAACAGTTAGTTTTAAAATTGCATGCATGTTTGAAACAGTTAGTTTAAAACGTCAGTGGCCTTTATAACAATCAGTTTTTCAAAAAGCCTGGAAGTAAAGTTTTTCAAAACCCCGAAAATCATGGATCAGTAGTGCAACCCATCTAGGGGCACCTTCGGCGTAAAGTACACAGGCGTTGTAAGTGATCACACATTCAACGTCCGTGTTCAAACTGAAGCTGGAGGGGTTACATAACTCTGCGAATTATCTCCGGGTGGTACCGGCCAGAGTATAGTGATCAGGTCCCCAAAATGGTGAGATCTATTTTGGTACTATTAAGTTCACCGGGAGGTACCGGGCCAAAAAGCACTTAGAGGGACTAAAACATGCACAGGTAGTTGCCATGGTCCCGAAAAGATCTAGGAGTCATGTCAGCTAGACATGATTGGTAAAAGTCCTTACCTACCGAAATAAATACGGGTCTGGTGGAGCAAGAACATTACGCACATCAGGACGTATGAAATAAGGTTCCTAGTCCAATAAATTGATCATTTAAGGGTTTATTGATAATTATTGGAATTTAATCTATTTACAGTTGCTAAAGACCAAAAGTTTTATTTTGTGTAGATGGCAAGCACTGTTACCAGCACTAACAATCTTTCCCTCCGATCTATCCTAGAAAAAGGATAAGCTGACCGGCTCTAATTTCCTCGACTGGGAGCGTAATCTGATGATTGTGCTCAGACATGAGAGGAAATGGTATGTCCTTGAAGAGCCTCTTGGGGAGGCACCTCCGACAAATGCTCCGGCTGCTGCCAGAAATGCCCACAAGAAGCACTCGGATGATCTCCTTGATGTCGCCTGTCTGATGCTTGCAACTATGAGCCCAGATCTGCAAGCAGGGCTCATAAATACAAATGCTTATGACATGATCCGCCAGCTGAGGGACATGTTCAAGACCCAGGCTCGTACAGAACACTACGATGCCACCAAAGCATTTAATGAGTGCAAGATGATAAAAGGGACATCAGTAAGTGACCATGTCATGAAAATGAAACGGCACTTAGATCATCTGGAGAGGCTTGGTCATCCTGTTCCGTTGCAGCTAGCAACAGACACCATACTCAATTCACTGTCAGAAGACTACAGGCCCTTTGTAGTCAATTACAATATGAATAACATGGAGAAATCAATAGCAGAATTGCACTCCATGCTTAAGACAGCTGAACTGAATATGGGGAACAAGAACAAGACCAAGGATGTCTTGATGGTGAAAGACGGAGGGGTGAAAAAGAAGAATGGGCATGCTAGCACCAGCAAAGGAAAAGGACCAGTCCAGGCCATCCAGAGTGCACCCAAGAAAGGCAAAGGCAAGGGCAAGGGCAAGAAGGTTAAGCCAAATAAAGCTAGGACCGAGAACCGCTGCTTCATATGCAATGAGGTCGGTCACTGGAGGCAAAACTGCCCTAAGCGTCATGAAGCAGGTATATAAACCTCAGAAATTTATGATTGCTTTTGTCACTTCTTACTTGTTAGTTTACAAGTATACTGATACCTAGAGCAAATGATTATTGCAGGAGGTCAGAAGTGAAGTGCCCAGAAGTTGCTGAGGATCTTAAGTACAAGTTAATTTCGATATAAGTCAAGACATTTTGGATTTATGGTTTTAAAACAATTATTTTTGGATTTATGTTTTAAATAGTTTTTAAGATGATTATATTTTGGATTTATAATTTTATGGTTTTATTGTCTTGACATTGAAATATCTGATTGTGCTTAGTATTCTTAAATCCATATGATCCTAGTTGTTGCCTGTTACTTCAATAAAATCTATTAAAGTGAAGTGATTTGTATAAAAACTATCAAAACACACGAAATTCTATAAGAATGTGTTTTGAGAATGAAACATTTATGAATAATAGTTTTGTGATCAAATTTTATATTAACTCAGATAGCGTTAATAACAATATTTATAAAACTAGAAAGATTTCAAGTTCCGGAATTAGGATTTAATCAAATCCAGTTAAGTTTTATAAAAGAAATTCTCAGAATTAACTAATCAAGTTTGATCAAGTTTTATTATTCAAATGTTTTGAAAGGAGAATTTAGGATGTTAACTCAGATGACGTTAATAACAAGTATTTATAAAACTAGAAATATTCCAAGTTTTGGAATTAGGATTTGAACAAATCCAGTTAAGTTTTATAAAAGGAAATTCTCAAAGTTCATTACTTAAAATTAGAATTGACTAATCAAAGTTTTGACTAAGTCAATAGTAAATTTTGAGTAATAGTTAGTTTTTATATAAGTAAGTGGGAGCCCAATTTATTCTCTATCTAGTCTGAGATAAAAGAATAAAAGATACAATTATTGATTCAATATATCTCGGAATTCATAATCCAGATAGGATAAGAATTCATAAGATGTAATTTACCCTTTTAGTCAAAAGGATAAAAGTTTCAAGACCCTTGAAACAAAGGTCGTGATTGACTTTAAAATCAATAATTAAAGTGTTGAATTAAATATAGAATTCCAGTAAATTTACCAGCATAGTAAATGGAATCAGATTTCAGGTAGAAATCATTCATCTACACAGCAGCTAAGGAAAGTTGCAGTCTCACATATTCAGGAACTGGAAGTTAGTCCAGGTCTCCAAGTTCATGGAATATGATAAAAGTCTAGTTATTGTTTTAAAAGGTGTTTGTAAAACAATAATTAGCAGATACAAGTAGATCGTATAAATAGACTTGTATTATTTGGTTATCACTTTGATTAAAATGGTAAACTTTAATCAAAGGGTTTAAACTGAAGATAAGTGATACTTCATTTTAGACCAGTATCTAACAAACGTTAAATAGATATTATGAAAGTTATTAAAGAAAAGACATTTAATTTTGTTATTATTACAGCGTGTAGTATGGACTATACAAAATTAATTTCTTTATTACTTTCACATTTTGCATGTTTTATAATCCAGGAATGAAATCAGTTTCCGGTTTTTCATTCAAAATCTGTCCGTGACAACTTATCATTGTGGGAACATGATAAGGTGTTAAAGTCATTGTGAACTTTTAGGTAGTTATTATCAGTTACTAAATAACAGCTACAAGCGTTGTAGACTAAAAGTTGCACAGATATTTGACAGAGTAGCAAATATCGGACGTGATCCGCGGTTGAGATTACTTCTTGGAATCAGTCATAAGTAAATCTCACAGTGGTTGTCCCTATCACCTGAGGTATCTGATTTGATATCATGAGGACTACTGAATACTTAGTACACTCAACCGCTACGCCGTAACAGGGTGGCTATAAAGGGCGTGACTAGATTCAGCGGAGCCGTGGTGTTAAAGGCAGATATGCAAGATGGGATTTGCACCTCTTCTCTGAAGAGAGATATTTCTGGGCCCATCTTGACTGACTGAGTATACTGATGAAGTGCATGGCCATGCCCAAACGAACTGATTAGTTCTTTGTCGTTTACCTATCAGTAAAAGTCGGATAATCAAGAAAACAGAATCTTGAGTATTTAGAGTTGACACTTTCCAAGCTCATACTCACAAGATGAAATATCGTGATGCAAAGGGAAAAGCCAAGATATACCCAATCAATGAACAGTAGTTTCATGGATACTATTTCCTTATGGAATGTTTATATCACCAGTCTGGGTATAAGAGTTCTTGTAACCTGGTCAGCCTAAGTGCCTGTCTAGGGGCCTCCTTAGGTCCGTGTAATCAAAGGCGGTATTGCCAACTTGCACAAGTGGGAGTCTGTTAGGGATTATGTGCAGAATTGACAAACCAAGTGATTACACATCCAATGTTGCAAGACACTTGAGGGTCACACCTGTGAGGACCTATAAATCGAATAAGTTAAAAGAAACCCGGAAATGGGAAGTTAGGATTTATAATAAGTGAATTATAAATCAGTTGGGTAATTTCAGTCAGAAATCCCAAAGTTAGAGGGTTATTAATTAGAACATTATATATTTATTAGATAAAATAAATATATAATAGTTAATTAATAAGTAATATATATATTAGATAAATATATATATATATATATATATAATTATCATAGGCAAATTCTTTTCCAGTAATTAAAAAGGGAAAAGATTTGAGATAATTATAATATAGAAACTGGATTCTATTCAAACTGTTTTTCTTCCATATAAATAAGGCTTATGGGTTAAGGAAAAATTAAGCTTCTCAGTTAACAGAAT
Source organism: Centaurea solstitialis (assembly GCA_030169165.1). Classification (NCBI taxonomy): domain Eukaryota; kingdom Viridiplantae; phylum Streptophyta; class Magnoliopsida; order Asterales; family Asteraceae; genus Centaurea; species Centaurea solstitialis. The sequence continues at coordinate 38,795,284 of CM058041.1, read as the reverse complement.
CAGTTTCAGTTTCTCTCTTCCTCTCTCTCCCCAGCTGGCGCCAAACCCCATTCGGATTCCAGTTTTTGGTTTTCAATCTTCGGGTTTTTCCTTGTTCAACTAGAAGGACAATTCGTTGGTCAATCACCGATGGACTAAATCTCGAGCAATCCAGGTAAACTGATCTGAATCTAAACTATTAGGATTAAACTAAAACGATTAAAGATCAATAAGCTATTAAGGGTTTTTAGCTTTATCGCTTCCGCATGATAAGATCAAATCAGTAAGTTTTTGATCACGTAGGTTTTATCAGTTTGATTATTAAACCTATGAGATTTATCAAACCAGTGAGGTTCGTTAGATCTGTGTTAATCCTCGAGTCAGTTTGATCCGAGGATACCTCCAAAAACCCAACAGGAGAAGCATGTTTTTCGCTTCTAGAAAGGAGGGAAAGAGTTTGGTGTTGGTGATGACATCAACAATGCTGTGATAAGAGGGAGGTAACTGACGCAGGATTTGCATGACAAGTTCAATTTCATCGATTTTGGAGTCACAATCAGCAAGTGCATCAGCCAGATTTTTTAATTGGTGACAAAAATCAGTAATAGACAAGGCACCCTTTTTGGTGTTACGGAATTGCTCTTGTAACTGAAGCATTCGAGACATCTTATTATTTAGAAAGAACTCGTCAAGTTTATCCCAAAGATCTTTGGCAGTACAGTTATCACTCGAGATTATTTGCAGTAGATTTGCATCACAGGTAGAGTAAAACCAAGATTTGATGCGGGAGTCAATTGCCTCCCAGTCCTCATCATCATCACCAGCAGGTTTAGACTTGCCAGTGATGTGACCATGGACTTTGGCACCCTTACACATGTCAAGGAAAATTCGACGCCAAAGTTTGTACTTGGAACCGTCGGTGGATAGTTTAAAGCTAAATTGTGAGTAGACATTTGTGAGAGCGAAGACAAGTTGGCTCGCTGTAGGGCTAGTAAGGGTACTGGTTTGTGAGGAGGATGACATTGCAACAAAATGAAAACACACAAAAATAAAGCTAAATAAAGCAAAAAAAAGATGTGCGTGAAGCTTAACCGTGGGTAGAGGGATAGTAATGTACCACAAACCCTACACGCGATGGGTAAGCAGAGACGGTAGTCGGCTGCAAAGCAGTGGCGAGGCGAGGATACCGACACATTATCTGAGAAAAAACAGCACCCCTTTTTCTGTTTTATATATATATATATATATATATATGTTTTGTCTTTGTCTTCAACAGCAAACGTAGAAAGGGCTGGCAGCAATTCGCCGGTTAGGGTTCCGGCGAGGTCAGGCGGCACAGAGAGAACCACCGCGACTAGGGTTCAGGCGCCGCTAGGGTTCAGGTTGCTCCACAGATCGTGGATGAGACGGTGGCGGCGTAGTGGTTACGAGAACGAGGCGGCGACACAGCGGTTACGAAAACGATGGTGACGCAAACGCCGGAGATGCGTTAGGGTTTCCGACGCGGTGACGCAAACAACGGAGACGCAAACGCCGGAGATGCGTTGGGGTTGCAGACGGCGTCGGGGTTGCAGACGGCGTTGGGGTGACGCGATTTTGCAGACGACAGCGGCACAGGTGCGATTGTGCAGACGACAGCGGCACAGGTGCGATTGTGCAGACAACGGCGGTTCTGGGGTTTCGCGAGGGAACATATGCGAGGAACGTCGGCGTCGCAGGGAAGCAGAAGGCGGCGTGGCGATGGGGACGCGATGAACGCCGGAGGTGAGTCACCGGATAACAGGAGGACGGATGGTGGAGTTGGCCGGCGGCGGCTGCTGCTGGAGAAGATAAAGGAAAAAAAAATAGGGTTTTGTTAGGGTTTTTTTTAGGTGGCTCGATACCATGAAAGATAGTGGAAAACCCGTGATTAGGGTTGCGTGTATTGAGCACAATATATAGATACAAAGAGTACAAAAGGGTCCCTGAACTATACAATATTTAACAATCAATATAAAATTAAAAGTAAATTACAGTTTGGTCCATGTGGTTTAGAAAAATTGTATAAGTTCTTCCACTAAAAGTAAAAAGATGAAAATACCTCTAAGTTAACAAAAATATTAACAGAGTTAACTGTAGTCATTAAAGTCTAGGGACCATTCTCAAAGCTAGGTGTAGACCATAGAGACCAAAATTGTACTTTACTAAAAGAATAATAATAAATTGAAGCATGTTGATTTTTGAAGTAGTTTTTCAAATCATAGTAAATTACAATTGAACCCCTTGGGATTGAATCTGTACAGGTGGTTATTGTAGCCACGAAAGCAACCAACACTCCACACAAAATCCATGCGCACATTAGCAATCAACGGCAACAACAAACTTTCTACCAGAAAATCAAGCATTCAATCGATTAAAATCACCAATTTCTTCCCCAAATTCCTGGAGAAAATATTCATCAATGGCGTCGATTAAGATGCTGGAAGCCGGCTTATATCCGTTTTCATCTTCTTCTCGTAGGAATGAAGGCTTTGGTACAAGAAGAATCGTCAAGTTCAGATCAAATTTATCGATTAACAGAACGCTTATGGTTTCTTGCAGGATTCGAGATGCTGATAATGGTGAAAGAAACGGTAATTGCTTTTTTTTGTTGCATTGATTACGTTTTTGTGGCTATTAATTGGAAGTTTTTGTTTCTGGTTGATATTATGAGTTGAGTAATTCCAAAATTAACGCTGTAATTAGCATTTAGAAGTGTAATTGGATGATTGATTTTGTTATCTGAACGTTTGCTTGATTGATTATGAATTTGTGATGTATATGTCTTATTTGCTTTGTGGAAAATACAACAGCTTAACGATTCTCTGACTATGAAGCATGTTAATATAGATATACAATTATTCATGTACAATAGATGGAAATCCGTAATCTCAGTAGTATTCGGAAAGTATGTATGCTATGCTGACAGAATGAATGGATTTTTTTTAACGGCAACTTTAGTTTGTTGTTAGTATACACCTCAGTTAGATTAGAAATGCGTTTGCCCAGGTTTGAACCTAGGACTTCTACTCCAAGAGGGTGACCCCTCTACCAATACTGATAGAAAACACAGTAAAACAGTAAGCATACACCTCAGTTAGATTAGAAACGCCTTTGCCCAGGTTTGAACCTGGGACTTCTACTCCAAAAGGGTGAGTAGAAAAGCTTACTTTTGCATGAGTAGAAAAGCTTACTTCTACTCCAATACTGATAGAAAACACAGTAAAACAGTAAGCATGAGTAGAAAAGCTTACTTTTGCAACGTTGAACTGATATGATCTTTAATCATGCTCGAATACTCCGCGTGCCAATATAGTTAAACATTGTTTTTTTTTTTTTTGGTTTTCAGCTCTTATTTGCCACTTATGTCTGATTCAGTCAGATTTAAGACAATTCAGACTATTTGTTTTTTTCCCTTTTCAGAGCCTCTTAACCGTTAATGTCCTGTGATAAATTAATTGATAAGTCAGCCACTTAATTATCTCTTATTTCCGTCCAACATCATTGTTTTTATTTCAACGTCGGTTTTAGCCAGATGCACCCAAATTTGCAAAAAAGCAAAACATGAAAATTGTAGATTTGTGCGTTGGCTTTCCTAAGCATTTTGAATCACTTAAATCAGGCTTTGGTGTGTGAGATGTGATTAAAACTCCCCGCTCTCGCAAATCTGCCAGAATCCTTCTTTTATTTTATATAATTTTTCATTCCGTTCACTTCATTTGACTTATTTAAGTTGATTTTTTTAGGGATAAATTAGACAATCATACATATTTAGACATGTGTCAGTTACAAAAACAAACAATCTCACTGATTTAGATTTCTTACTTCAGTACCACCTCTTAAAAAATCAGAAATGAAATCAGAATTCAGACTTCAACACCTCTTAAAAAGACAAACGCCACCTAACACTTTTTGGGGGTTACAACTGATGACCATGAACGATACGTTCTCATGTATGGTTTTGTGCAATGAGGAACTTTGTTTTATGGTTTTTGATATGCTTATCTATATTTTTGGTGGGTAATTTATAGCATCCAACTTGGATGTTTGGTATTTCCACTATTTTCAGGTGAAGAACCTCCGGAGTCTTTATTTATGAAAGAATTGAAACGACGCGGTATGACCCCTACTTCATTGCTTGAGGAAAGCTGGACAGCTTCCATTAGTGAGGAGATTTTGTTTAAGGATGAAGATGGAAACATTTCAAATACAAACACTGTATCAGATCTTGAGAAAAGCCTATTTAATCAAAGGGAGCGATCCATGGCTTTGAACAGCGAGGGCCTTGAGGTTGAAAGAGTTTTATGTCTCTAATTTCATATAATCCCCAGAACGTAAATTCTTACACAGATACCCAATTTGGTATCTTATTTATATTGCCTATAAATAAAAAATAAATTTTGTTTGGTGATGTTCGTTAAAAAGTATTTGTTTTTAATTTTTTCTATTATGTTAGTTGGTCATAGAACTCTTGTATTTAGCCAGCCTAATTACATGTAGCAAGTAGCAACCATGCTAAGAGGACAAGAGCTTTAGGAATCAACTTATTTCCATTTTCCTGCATAATTTTTAGAAAGCTTTATCAGATTAAACAAAGATGCATAGGCAAAGTAATATGGGTGTCTTTGCTAGAGCACAAATAAGTGACTTGGCTTTAAATCTCTTGTGGAAACAACAATTTTAACATTAAAATCTAACCATCTAAATGGAGTGTGGGAATCTAGGATGTCTATGCCTTCTAGACTATTACGAAAAGAATCTTGATGCTTTCACTATGTTCATTTTATGTGTATTGCAGAAGAACATAAATGTTATATTCATATGATACTTTGAATCTTAATAATCCTAAACTCATAGCTTGTCTAGTTTATATTCTGGACTTGAAGATGAATATAATTGAAATAGATATGAATTATATGCATCTGTATTCATATTACCTATAAATAAATAGGGCTGAGTATAGATTGTGGAGACCAACAGTAGTGATCTGAATTCCAAAGGTCTTTGTAGGAGGTTTCTGCAATAGCAACCCATGAGTTTATGTCAAAGAAGTTGTAGGAGTGTTATAATAGAGATTCAGTACATTGAAGCTATCCAATCATGATACTAGCAATTTAAATCTTAGAGGCGTGAGTAGCTTATTGAGTAACCAATAAATGAACAGTTATGTTTCGGTTTATTGGAGAGATGTGAAAATGGAAAATAAGAATGAAAATCTGATTATAAGTTCCATTTCTTGGTAGCAAAAGGGAAAATGGGTACTCTCCTTGAAAAATTAAAAGGATTTCGCCAGAAGGTAAGTCTTAATAACTTAATCCTGGAGCCATAAATGCAAATGCTAATATGTCTCTGAACTTTGAACAAGTTTACCTGATTTGATGATCTATGATATTGCATTTAAGTTGTAGAAACGAAGGATATGTGATATTTGTTGTGTTGTGTGTAATAAATGCAGTGATTTTTTGGGTCTCATATTCCTCCTCTTTTTTGCTGTTTACAAGATTATGGAACTTAGCCTTCTTTTCTGCATCTCAGGGATTGATTCCACGTGCTAACGTCTTGCTAAGGCTTGGAGGAACATTCTTCTTAGCATTTTGGCCACTGTTCCTTGTAACCATTGCATCGTTCTCTGCAATTTATCTTGTAAGCACTGTTGAGACATGATGCTTTTACAATTTATGTATACTTCAAAGGATTCCATCAAGTTCATTCCACAAACCAAACATCACTAAGGAATTTGGTCAAATGAATTCGTGATTCCAATTCCATCAAATTCCTTTGAATTTCGTGAACCAAACAGCCCCTTAGAATTAGTTATAAATATACAGTCAAGAGTGGACTATTTTTGTTGAGACAAGGGTTTAGCTATCATTCAACCTAAACGCTACCTGTCTTTAATGCGTAATTTAGAAACCCGCAAACAATGTTACTCTTTTAGTATGTATGCCAAGACTTTTGCTTTTGCTTTGCCCTGTAACTTGTCACATCCTTAACGTATGTTTTTTTTCTGCAGTATTTTGGACCAAAATTTGTCCATGATGGTTCCGCAAAACAGATACAGCTACCCCAGTATATTGATCCATATGCACTTCTAGAAGATGAACGGTTATCCCAAACTTCACCAATGTTAAATTGATGGAATAGGAATCTCCTTGTATTTCAGGCTCCTGTATATTTGTATGACAATTTATAATGCTTTGTACTTTTCCTTTATATTTACTTGTGAAGATAAAGGGTATGTTCGGTAGCCTTGCATGAAATAGTTATAGCTTGTTACGTCATGCACGTTGGGTACTGTCTGCTGTTAAAAATCTGTAAACCCGTCTTAGCAATCTATTTTCATGGAAAGAACAATTAGAAAACTTAAGTAACTAGATTTGTCACTGTTCTTATATTCTACCGCATTTTTCCGATAGTTGCTCCAAATGTAAAAAAGGAACTCTCCTTGTTACGAGACTTCTTTCATTCACACTTGTAATTACGATTTCTTGATTGTATAAGGTAAGTCACCCTTCATAATTAGTTTTAACTAGTATGCAGATCAACTGATTATGGCAACACTTTCATATTTATTTGATACGGAAGTATGAAATGTCAGATGCGTTTGATGCATGATGTAGTTAGCTTGATGCGTGGCCACCATCTTGATGAGAAGCAACCTTTCCAATTGCAGCTTTATAATGGGGAATTAGGCAGATGGGATGCACATTTGATGCAATATGATAACAGACTAGACTTGAGTTTCTTGTTACTTTAACAGAGAATTTCTAGGAGGTATGATGTTGCAAATGTGGTGTAAATATCGGTGAATTGCTAGGAAGTATGGGTTTTTATTAAAACCATGACCTTCTGATAGGTTGGAGGACGTCTTTGCTAATTAACACGAAAGAATGTCAATACCATATGAATGCCTAAAAACTTGTTAGAAGGTCATGCATTTAAAAGGAACACTTGTCAGGAGGTCGTTTAGCTAAATAACCCTCCATATGTCCTAGCTAGCTAAACACGAGTTTGCTTATCTTTTAGATGAACGATCAACTCAAAAGGAGATATTATTTTATTGACTTCATCTGACTTATAACAAATACAAACAAACCTTCAACTATTTTCTTCACACGTGTACATACTACGTACATACCACTCCTAATAGTTATAAAAAAGGAACTTGATACAACAAACAATTCTCAGTATGCTAGTCTACTCAATACTGCATATCAACCTGTTGATTAACCTTTAATTAGTTGAATAAATCTGAGATAATGTGAAAGGACAGACGGGTCTCCGAATCTAAGACACTGAATGGAAAAGCTTGAAAGTCTCCACGGACACAATGAGGCCTCGGATAGATCCAGCAGCAGCAACAAGTGATACAGTCAAGCATGCCAGGCTCAATACCTTCATCCAGATCCAGGTGAAACTATACTTTTCAATCTTTGCTTTTGAAATGTACATCTCTATTGGGAAATATACCGTTAATGGCCAGAACGTAGCAGCACCTATAAGGCCAAGAAAGCTATTGAAAAATGGAAAGATCATGGCCACCAGTGTAGCTAAGATCACATATCCTGACCTCCATGTCAATCTGTAGAGGTTGATCTTGTATTTGCCTAGCGGGTATTCTCTTGTTATAAATTTGTTTTGTGGCCATTTTTCCATGCTCCAGTTTTCCACGAACGCAAAAAATGGTTGGATATACACCTATATAATTAAGTAGATTCAAGGGGTTAGAGGTGATATTATTCTCTTGGGCTAGCTTTCATGAAGCATCCACAATCATAAGCATTCTCATTAAGGCTGTGTTTGGCAAAATTAAGCTTGCTTATAAGCTACTACATGTTTGGATGGACCACGCTAGTTGGAGTACCGTTTTAGGAGCTTTTCGTACCTTTTTCCAATTATACCCTTATTAATATTAATTATTATACTCCAAAATACCCTTTTTGGTCATTTACATACTGAAAAGCTAGTTTTTGCCAAACATAATTTATTCATAAGCTAGCGTGTCAGCTACTAGCTAGCTTATTAGTCAATAGCTAGCTTATCAGCTAGTTTGCCAAACACAACCTAAAGCTTTTTCTAAAAATAAGTGGAAACCACAAAACAAGGAAAAAGGGGTCCCACAAGCTTATTGAGAGCTCTCCCAGAAAATATTCAAAATGCTCCAATAATTGTGGATGCGGGTATAATAAAGCTATTAAGCTAACTCTTTACCTGGTAGGCTCCGAGAAGGTGAATTACGATGCATAAGTTACCAAAGTCGATAAGCCAAAATGGCTCGTAAAAACCAAATCCAGTCAAGTAATTCCCAGGTGCCTGGTTACCAAATGCTGCGTATCCGAGTGTCCCACATATCATGTAGAATAAGGTCGATGCCGAGACTCCCACAGTAGATGCCTTTTTCATCACTTTGTTTTCTGGAGGACTTGATCTTAGTGTGTCCTGCATTTCTAACACTATTAGCAACTTTTATACATAAATACATACATGTCTATGGGAAAATAAATTTTGAGAACCAGAGCACCAACTATTTAATGTATTATTCTTGATAAAACAACACCGAATAATCAGGAATATTATTCCTCATGAATACCATGTATTTTCAGAAGTCATAAAATTTTATTATAAATAAGTTTCATCATGAATCAAGTATGAATAGTTGGTTCTATGGTTTTTAATATATTTACAGTTCTCATTTAAACTTGTCTTTATGTGTGTGTATATATATACACACACATATAGAAAGAGGTTCAAACTAGAATGATAACTTTTTATGAAAACACGAAAAACTTTTTATGTACAAAATCTTATATGATTTACCACTAACTGAACGTGGACAAATTTTTCGCAACTTAAGTTGCAGGTAAATGTCGCGAATCATATATGATTTTGTACCTGGACTTTTTTATGTGAATCAAATATGATTTTGTACGTAAAAAAAGTTTTTCATGTTTTCTTAAAAAGTTAGCGTTCTCGTATGAACTTGCCTCTATACACACACATATTTATATATATGTATGCATATGTATTTGTGTTTATTTATGTACATAGAGGGGGGAGAGAGAGAGATATGCCTGTATCTCAAGGAGGACTGGACAGAAAGAGTAGGCAAAAGCAATATCTCCAATGGCTGAAAAAGTGGTCCACATTTTATCAACACTTGGCATGTCTTTCCCAACTGGTATTCCTGTTAGGCTTGTTCTGGCCTGTCCACCTTCTTCTTAGACACAAAAAACACAAGTTTATCACAATTTTCTACAAGGGAAAAGGACACAATTAATTAAGTTTATAGAGATTAATTAATTCTAACCTGCAATTTTGGCAATGGAGAGAGCAATGCCAATGGTAGCATAAGTAAAAGACATGATGGTAGCAACGATGGAGACGAGTGAGAGCTTGTGAAAGTTTGGGATTTGGCTTAAAACAATTTCAATCATCCCAAACATCAACAAATACGAGTTGTTCAATGTGTGACACCCCTTGTGATGACCCGACTTATGGAAGCAGTTTGACCGTTCAATTGCCCTGGTGAGCCAAATTAAAAGAAAATCAGAATAGGTGAAACTTGTTAGTAATTGAAGGATGGAAACATGTGATTGTAGTGTTTACGCCATGGAAATGCCCGCGGTGATGGTGTATCCGATGGTAGCTCCGATAAGGATCCCATATTGAGCTATTCCGCAGACTTTGTATTCAAGTCCTCCTGAGATTTTTAGGAACCCAATTTGTCACATCTTATATCTGCCTTTATATGTTTAGGACAAAGTTCAAATACGAGAACCATAAATATTTTAGAAACCCGAGAACCAACTATTTCATGCATTATTCATTATGAACAATGATGTATTTTCGTTATAAGTATCTATCATGACATGCATCATGAGTAAAACATGATAGTTGATATATGCCCCCCTATACATGTGTAGAATTGATTTCTGGTAAGAAGGAATCTCCACCCTTGGATCAATCCTAATTGAAGATCAACCGAGAAAACCCTTCTAAGCTAATTCATTGTTTCATTAGTTTTGGACTTACTATGAATAATTAGATCACCACAAATCAATTAAAGAAATCAAGGGTCAAAATCCTTCTTAAATTTATCACCTTAACTCTTATTCTCACATGATCTTTCATCTACATGTATCTATATATATATATATATATATGTATAGTGTTTGTGTGTGGTTATATTATAAAGTTTTGTTGGTCTAGAAAGAAAAAGCAAATTTTGGGTACTTTTGACCAACTTTAGGGAGCTAAGCTTTAACCCTTGGGTGGTTGTTGGGTCTTGCATTAGTTGGTAAGCAGTTTACTAAAGTGATGATGTCCCAAACTCAACTTTAGCCTTTAGGGCCAGGGAGTTTTTTAGTGGCTTACGTATACAACAACAATCATGGGGAGCTTCTTATAAACCTAGCTACTACATAACTAAACAACAAACCCACTCTTGTTTTTTTGTGTGGAAGACTTTAAGTGGACACTTGTCATCACCAACAAAAATCACACCACACATATATTTGGTCATTCTTATATACTATACAAAAGGTCAATGGCTTGGTAGCTTCTACTTTTGGTTAATGGTAGAATATTCCGGTCTTTTTAGAAGGTCAAAGATTAAGAATATCGTTCTATATGCGTAAGTTTTGTTGTATATAAATATTACGTAAGTTTAAAAAGTTACATGTAGAAACGTTTGGAGTAACAATAATTTTCTCAAGTATAACATGAAAAAGAAGATGACGAAATTACCAAGATTAGCTTTGACAGCTTGCATGTAATTATAGTTTCTGGTGCCAGTAACCGGATCAGGCGAACGATAACAGTCTGAAAGCAAGAGGCAAGTGAACCAAGTGATGACTGCGAAAACCATAAGAGAAGCAGTCCCTGCAATCCAACCCAACTGACCAAAACACCATGCTAACGACAACACTCCTGATCCTATAACTGCTGTTATTATATGCGCACTTGCACTTATCAACGTCCCTTCAAAACCACAATAAAAGTATAGTACAATTTAGGAAACATAAACATATTCATTATTCAAATAACATATTTACCATCAATATCAATTAATTACCACGTGCGTGAAACAAGTTCTACCGATATTATTTCAATATAAAGAATACATAAACAAAAACAACAATTGGAGGAGCTAGCTAGAGAATGCAATTGCTTTATAAATTTAAGGTCATGATTAAGTTACCTGTTCTTTTAACTCTTCCATCATCATCATACCTTTCGTTCAAATCTCCTTTCTCCATTGAGATTTGTTTGTGCATTTATTTGCATGGTGGTGAAGGCTATTAATAGGAGGAGAGAATTGAAGTGGAGTTGGCTGATGAAATCATCAACTCACTCTATGTGTGTGTGTGTGGCAGTACCCTTCCTATGACTTTGTGCTTAAAATTGTCTGAATACACACACATAAAATATATAATGGACATCCTACTTAGGTTTCCACTTCACTTCTCTTCTCTTTTTCAATTATTTATTTTCTTTCTGTAGGGTCGTATACCAAGTTGCCCTTGAAGCAAAACAAATGTTCAATTAACTACTAAACCATCAAAACACTCATTAGTAGCCTAGTGGTCGGTAACATCCTTGGGAGGGATAGAGGATGACATCCCTATCTATACCTGGGTTCAATTCATGAGGTGAACATGTGGCAATACCCTAACCATGGGTCGGCTTTCAAGTCGGCCCATGGTCGCCAAGGATTAGTCGGATGCCTGTATGGATACTGGATACCTCGTCGACTTTGTGTCGGGACGCGCGTGTGCGTGAGTTATCTGTCATTCAAAAAAATAAAAAAATAACTACTAAACGAACTTAAACAAATTATCTACTTTTTTTTGGAAACCCTATGTTCAGACCAACTTGTGTGCATCTCGACTATCCTATAAGTAGCCACCAAGAGAGTTACTTGAACGAACGACCTATGAGAAGAGGCCTGAACGCCTGGCCTAACTTTCAACTTGTTTATACAATCTTACACAAATAACTTAGGCTATGTTTACTTGTGGAAAAGTGTTTTCATTTTCATAAAAAACATTTTCAGAAAATGGAGTTGAGTTTTCATTTTCAGCTTTCTATGAAAGTTTTAGGAAACCCGTTTACTTGAAATAATGGAGTTTTCATTTTCCATTTTTAGAAAAAATTAGATAACTCGTTTAGTTGTGCATTTTCCATCATTTTTCATTTTTCATTTCAAATATTGCACCGGCGACGATGGCGGTGGCGGTGGAGGCCTTGGTGGCGGCGGTGGTGGTGGCTTCGGCGGCGAAGGCGGCGGTGGCGGTGGCCTCGACGGTGACGGCGGTGGTCGTGGCCTCGGCGGCGGCGGCCTCGGCGACGGTGGTCGCAGTGGGCGGCGGCGGACGCGGCGGTGGCGGTGGCCGGCGACAAGAAGGGGACGGCAATTGAAAGTGAAAATGGAAAATAAAAATGAGAACTAGAAAGCTATAAAAATTAGTTTTCTAATCCAAGTGTAAATTTTGGAAATGAAAATTTTGTTTTCTTGGAAAAACATTTCTAAATTGAATCAAGTAAACAAGTTTTTTGATTTTGTATTTTTAATAGAAAATTTTTCTAAACAACAAGAAAATTTTCCATAAGTAAACATACTCTTAGGGGTCGTTTACTTGACGCTTACCCGGTAAGTACTTACCGGGTCAATTTACCTTACGGGGAGAACATGAACATGACTACAATCTTACCCGGTAAGAGCGATAGCATGGACCGAAAGTCTTACCCGGGTAAGTGAGATCCACAACTCCTACCCGGTAAGAGCTTACCGGGTAAATTGTTGCATACGATACCGTTTTATGAGACTAAAATGTTGTACCATATGGTAGGTGATAGTGTTTAATTTTACCGGTAAGCACTTACCGGGTAAGTGTTCAAGTAAACGGCCCCTTAGTCTTTTTTTTAACAAGACGGAATTGTCCCAATTAAATAAAAAAATGGTGGAATTTCCGGTTTCCACAAAGCAAGTCTTGAGTTCAAATTTGACTCCACCCACCTTGTCCTAGGGTATCACAACTTGCCTTATTCATGTTGGTTGTTTAGGGGCCGGTAAGGTGGACAACTTTGGAAAATATCTTTTTTTTTTCTAGAACTTGCTTGATTGTATCCTATAATGGAAAATGGTAAAACAAAGACTTCCATAACCGAGCATGCCGTCGGCTAGGTTCATCAAATAACTGATGACCGATAATCGTTAAGAACGAGCAGTGTCACATAATTGCCACCAATGTCATGGGTATTGTATATGTTACTCAACATAACGTAAAAAAATAAAAACTAAGAAAAGCGCACTGAATATGTTCTTGGAGAACATTCAATACAAAAGGAACGGTTAACATTGTTTGTAAAGTGAGTCAACTATAATTCTTCTTTGATATCAACTTACAATAATAGCTTACTTAATTGTGTATTCATGAGCCATTTTATGACCCTTGACCTTTCATAATAGGCAAAAAGGCCAAAAACTACCTACTTACAAATTAATAGTTTAGCTCAAAAAGTCTATTTCAATTATAGGTCAAAGAAAAGATATTCATAACCACAAGATATATATATATATACACACGTATATAGGTGAAAGTTCAAATATAAACCACTTTTTCATTGTGAACGTAAGGACAACCCAGAGCGCGACACGTGGCAACAAAATTTCTGACACGCGCGACTTTTCCCGCGACTTAGTGTTATTCAGTCTGAATAATAGTGTTATTCAGACTGAATAACTGAATAACACTAAGTCGCGGGCTTTTTGGTTACAAGTCGCGCGTGTCACTCTGAATTTTCGGCGACTTAGTGTTATTCATACTGAATAACGCTTTATTCAGTCTGAATAAAGCGTTATTTAGTATGAATAACACTAAGTCGTGAAAATTCAGAGTGACACGTGGCGCGCTCTCGGTTGTCCTCACGTTCACAACCAAAAAGTGGTTTATAAGTGGTTTATATATATATATATATATATATATATATATTGTGAACATGAGGGCGAATCTCAACCACTCATCCGGTCAATAAACGCGGCTTTGACCGGTCCTCCCTCCCTTTAATAATCTCTACCTTCCCATGAATCGCGTCAATCATCCGTGATCGCGTCCACCGTAACCAAAGATGTGTGTTTGAGATTCGTCCTCAGGTTTACAACCAAAATTGAGTTCACATTTGAATCTGACCCTATATATGTGTATATATATATATATAGAGAGAGAGAGAGAGATAGGAGGAGAGAGAAGTTAACATTAGAAGTGGTAAAAAACTGTGAAATAGAGAAGTGATCTCAGTCGTTGATACGATTGAGATCAAAGTTGAAAAAACAAAAATTGTGTCAAAACCACAATCTTTGACTAGTCAAAATTCGCATGTACATGCAAGATCGAGGGGTTTTTTCGTAATTGTTACAAATAGGTTGAAAATGGGTTCATATATGAATTTGTGTAATTCATATACGGTCATATATGAATTACACAAATTCAGTTTGTCGACTATTTGTAAAATTTATGTAAATGCCCTTCCCTTCCATGTGCTACAGCCCTGTGCAAGAATTTAGCCGCGTTCAATCACAAGGGGAGTCAATTCGAGGGAATGAGGAGTTCTGGTCCTTGGGCTAGTCAAGTCATAATCTGGCCTACCCCCAACCTAGTTAAAGACTGTGGATGGGTTCCAGGTCCAGCGTAAGCTGGGCCGGGACAACTACGGATTAGTGGGCTTCCTATGGATGCCCGATACCGTCGGGGAGGTTGTTGGTCCCAAGTAGGTGACCTTCAAGCTAGGATAGTGTTTGGGATTATAGAAGGGGGGGGGGTTGAATATAATCACACAATTTTTCACTTTTAAATTCTTGTTGTATTAACAATATGAATTTACAGATTGTTGCGGAAATAGAAAAGACAAATAGTCTAAACTAAACAATCTAAGTTCTTTCACTATGCACTAAGTGAGAAGATAAGAAAGAAAGATAGAGGGAATAAAGAAAGAAAGGACTTGAGTATTCTTGGATTCAGAAGAGGTATGGAGAACATCTTCTTCACGTCCAATTTATACTCCATGCATTAAATGCATGCAGACTCACTTTTGTGTACGTGTCACAATGTAAGTGGTCCTTTGTACTATTTACTATAAACAATTACTCTTAGCATGGTGTGCAAAAGAGGAAGTGTGTAAACAGTTGCCTTGAGGTCTGATAAGTACGGAGGGAACAGTAAAGAGACTGTCCTTATGTACTTTTGTGTCAGTAAAGGCGGATAATCCTTTTGTGCATTAGACTAAGACACTTTTCTAATCCTTCAGGATCAGGATACTGATCAGTGACTAGGGTCCTGATACTGGTGCTGTTCAGGGTCACTTGTATCCTGTTGAGTCTTCAGGATGTCATACGATATTGAGCAGCCTGCTATCACTGAGTTCCGTCTTCAGATCACGAGCATGCTGTTCCTGTCATCAGCTATTTCTTCGACGTCGCTGATGGTTCTTTGTGTATGATCTTAATGTCTTCAGGAGGTCTTCACTTCAGTGGATAGGATCAGTAGACTGCAGAACAGGCTCGTTCGTCTCCTGATCCTGATCCTGATTACTATAAAATTAAGTTACAGCATAAGTAACATGAAATAACACTGAACAGACTCAGTGATAATTCCTCAAGCTATAACAGAAGCAAAAACCTATTCACTAAGTAAAGATTCAGGATCATTATCATTTCATCAGGTCTTAGGAGAGCTGGATCAACAATCTCCCCCTAAATGATAATGATAAGACAACAGAGAAATTGTCTAAGTCTAGAAAGAAAAAAAATTTCTAAGTCTAGATAAAACAGTAGGAAATAGAACTCATAAAGGTACATGTCCCATTTACTGTTTTGAGGGATCTTTTTCAGTACTATGATGGAATAAAGTACAATGCACTGAATTGCATTTTCATTAATCTCAATCAGGTTACAAGAGTAAAGAAAATACAAGAGTACATAAGTGAAGTACTGAAAGCAAAATTTACAAAAATATTCTAACTATCAGAGTCTTCGCTAAATTCTTCAGTCTTGACTACGATTGGAACAGGAGTATTGCTGAAGGCGAGTCGATGATCGAGTATAGCTCTGACAGTGCGAATAATCTCTTTATTATCTTGGTTTTTCTTGTCTCTTTGAGCAGTGAAGAGAACAGAAACCAAGTGTTCATATGGTGCTTTGTGTAGCTCGCTGAAACGCTGAAAGCGTAGTATCTTGGAGTTGTCGCTTACACAAATACCATGAACAGGTTCTCTGATGACTTGTCCTTCAGAGAGAGAGACTCCTAGAGGGAGTGAAAGATCAAGCATCGAGAGGTCCAGTGGTTTGACAACCATTCTGGGCATGCAAGGAGTTGGTCTCCTTGTTGAAGCACCGGCTGATCTTCGAACAGGTGGCTGAGGCAGTGCTGAAGAAGGCTGGAGAAGGTCATCAGGAATTTCCGTTGTCCTTCTGATGCATGCAATAAGTCCTTCGATGACTTCTTCTACTTCAGCCCGATAGTTCTTGTTGGCTTTGGGAAGTAGGGATCTGATCTCGTTCCACTCTGACAAGTTGTAACGATCTAACTTGTCCAGAGTGTGTTGCACGTCCTTGACTCCTGAGCGTTTGACGGTGATCCATGTTTTTGCTCTTTTGCCGCGAGTTCGGCTGAGATGGATTCCAGAGATAGCAGCACCATGTTTTCTTAGGTGAAGGCGGTCTCTGCACCAGTCAAGCTATGTGTTAACTTCTTCAGACTGAGCTTCAGCATTTCTGTTGAAGACCTTCAGCGCGGCCTTCTGTGCTAGAACAGGGTCAGCACTTATTTCAGCGTCCTCTTCAACAAAATCCGATGCAAGCCTTCGAGCGGCTTGAGCGGAGAGGAAGGCTTCCTTCTGCTTCTTATTATGCTCCTCCTGAGCCTGT
Organism: Centaurea solstitialis; assembly: GCA_030169165.1. Taxonomy (NCBI): domain Eukaryota; kingdom Viridiplantae; phylum Streptophyta; class Magnoliopsida; order Asterales; family Asteraceae; genus Centaurea; species Centaurea solstitialis. The sequence goes on along the minus strand of CM058041.1, from coordinate 38,778,363 downwards.
ACAGCAGCGTTGTATTCCTCTTGTGATAGATAGGCGAACTCGGAGTCCCGAGAGGTACGAAGAGGAATTTTTACTCTTGTACTCTCGAGTCGCTCTATCACGGCGTCTAAACGCCCATCCCTGTTGACAATAGCAGAGTTGTCAGGGCAATTCTCACCTTCAGATCTAGGAGAGTTAGAGGGAGGAGATCTGGGAGAAGAAGCAGGGGTAGAGAAGTCATCAGAGATGAATTCATCATCTGATGATAGGCATATGGTTTCAGGAGGGGCTCTTATTTCAGGGGTTCTGGAAGAGGATGCTTCAGGATTAAAGCGGGTTGGTTTAGAGGGAATGGATTCAGGGTTTAGAGGAGTTACTCTGAAAGTCATTCTGCTTAATTCGGCTCTTGTCTGTTCTGATGGACTATTCTCCATGAGGCGAATAATCTCACCAGTGACAGAACCAAAGGTCACATCCTGAAAGTCAGAGTTTTCTTGGTTTTCAGGTTCAGAGGTTTGTTTAGGAGAAGAATGAGGTGTTGGTTCAGGGGTAGGTTGTTTGGGTGGTTGGTAGACAACCATTTGTAGGTTGTTTATTGGAGAGTCTTCAGAGGAGGTGTCAAGGGTGATGGTTTCAGGTGCATGTTTAGTTTTAAGGAGAGAAGAGATTGGTTGGTTATCAGAGGATGAGGGAGAGGATGGTAATAGTAACGTACCAGGTGCACCGGGGTTCTCCCCCTAAGATTGTGCAGGCCCTGGAGTGGGCGTTGAGGTTGGAACCTTCTCGACGAAGATACCGTCGTCTTCATCATCATCATCTTCATCATCTTCATCCTCCTCGTTCGTTCCCCTTGGTCGTTGGTTCTCCAGTTGGTGGAGGGGGAGTAAACGGATTGGTCTCTCGGCTGTCTCTCCCCCTCAACAGGTGCCTGTACCAAGGCGGCTGTTGATAAATTCCTCTGGAGGAGAGAGGCCATGTCGCTAAGGACTTTGCGCGTGATGAAGGAAGATGAGATCAGGGATTGCAAAACATCCCTGTCTGCAGCGGTGAATGATGGAGGCGGTGCAGGAGCAGAGGTGAGGGCGTTGACAGCATTGGTGAGGCCAGTCACCTGCTCCTGGAGTGCGCGGAGGCCTGCTTCCTGAGCATCCAACCTCTGAACCACTGTTGATTGGAAAGTGGTGAGAGAGTTGGTGCTGTTGTTGATGGTGGTGGAGAGTGCAGGCAGAGCAGAGGCCTTCAGGTCATCAATAGATGCCTGAAGGTTGTTGGAGGAGGTGGCCACTTGTGAGACCTTGTCATGGATGTTATCCAGACAAGGAATCGAAAGAGTAACAGCCGTAGGTGGCGGAGTGGCGGCGACGGCAGTGGCATTGACGGCGGCGGCTTCAGCGGTACTGGCAGCGGCCTTTGCAGCAGCAAGCTCCAGTTCCAACGCCTGGAGGCGTGCCAGGTGCTCGTCCTCCTTCTGTTGGAGGGCTGTGCGGGCCTCCTGCAGATGTCGTTCAGCGGATTGCCGACGCAGCTCAGCTGCGTTCAGCTGACGCTCGGCGTTCGTGAAGACAAAGTCATTGAAGGGGTCATCCTGATGAAGTTGGGGATGCCCTTCAGTGGCTGCTCCTAAAGAACCTGTAGACAGAGTAGCTAAGTGAGTACTAGAAGACTCATTAGCTTTCATAAAAAGAAGAAATGGTAATATTACGCTTAAAAGTATTACCTGAGGCTAGGAGGGTATCAGAGCGATTACCCTCCACGTTCTCTGAGTGTTCGAGATGAACAACCTCAGGTTCTAGTTGGACAGGAGCAGAGATGGAAGTATCTGCAGGTGAAGAAGTTTTAGATAAAGAAATGGTTTATTAAATATTTGAGGCAGGGTAATATAGTATTTCTTACCAGCCGCCTGTTTCTTTTTCTTTTGCGCCTTAGACTTGGCGCGTTTTGGAGGAGGTGGAGGAGTGGCAGAAGAAGGTTGGGGGCGCTTCAGGAGCGCAGATGAAGTGGTTGCAGCTGGGGAAGTCAGTATGGGGTTAGCTACTGACATAACATGCAGAGAAATAGAAGAATGGGGTTTGGAAGAGAAGAGAGAGTACATACCTTCAGTGGGAGTGGTGGAGTGCTCTTCATCCTCCTGAACTGGTTCAGGAACAACCAGAACAGTGGAGAGAGGGACGTCGTCAGGTTTTGGAGAAACCTGATCCAGGAACTTAGGCCCGAGGGCGTAGTTGTTGGAGTTCCCGATTTTGGGGTAGTTTGGCCCCATATGCAGTTCTAGGACTGCCGAGAAGAACCTGGTGAAGGCAACGTTGACGACCCGTTTCGTGTTCCTGACCTTCTTGACCATGTCCTCCCATATGCAGCGAGCATAGTCAAACTCGCGATTTTTGATCGCTGAGAAGACCATATGCTGAATCACCGTGGGGAACTGCTCCGTGCTTCCTGTCTTGCCAGATAAGCACAGGCCAAACGTATTCCATATGTAATAGAATGTAGCGTTCAGGCCTGTCTTATGAACAGTAGCAGCAGTCTTTGGAAGCATGACGCCATCCTTCACAGGCCATCTGTAGCCAATGGCGTCCAGGAATTCGATGATTTCGTCGGAGGTAGGAGCAGGAGGGAAGCGTTTCTTCTTTGGGAAGTTTAGCACATTCCTCAGAGTTCCGAAGCCAAAGGAAATTATATTTTCCTTGATCTGGAACTTGATGACCTCCCGTAGGACACCCTTGGAGTTCCTTTCCTTGGCAACAGTGGCAGTAGACCACAACTGTTGCAGCATAGGTTTGTTCGGCTTTGGGTCTATTGTAAAAGCCGTTTTCAGAGGGCTGCTCAGGAGGAAGTTCTTTGCAGGCAGTAGATATTCCTTGCCTTCTGGGATGTCAAACAGGCCAATGACGTTGTTCTGCTTGAACTGTACGTCATGCTGAGGAATTATGATCGGCAGGCTTTCAGTGGCGGTTTGCAGTGGTGTAGCTTCAGAAGAGAGTTGGGCGTCCAAAGAGGAAGTAGTAGCAGCCATCCTGTTAAACACAAAAATAACATATGTGGATGATTAAAGATCCAAAATATGCATTTTTCTTCATTTTTCAATGAACACAGAATATGTTCATAAAAATGGTGAAATCCTTTATACTTGGAATGGATTAGATACCAAAATTCACAAAAAGAATGTGTTTTGGTATTAAAAAGAAACTTTTATTTTGATGAGAAGATATCAAAATAAGAGTTTATGATTTTTCTTAAAAGAAATAAGAAAATCATATAAAAAGTTTTAACAAAAATCTCAGAAGATTTTGGGAAAACTAAGATCAAACGAAGTGATCTTAGGGTTTTTGGAAGAACGTATAACAAAATAAGTTGTTTAGTTGAAGAAAAACCAACTTACAATGTGGAAAGAACAAAGAACAAAAGAAAAGACACTTACGATGATCTTGTGTAAAGGAAAGTGATGAGTGTTCTTAGTGTTCTTGAGAGAAAACTTGTTCTTGCTTTTTCTTGCTAGATTGCTTAGAGAGAATTTTGTGAGCGTAAAGAGTGTAAAGGATTACGAGTGAGGTTTTTATACCTCGTGGTAGGAGAGAGAAAATGGATGAGAGAGAAAAGAGCGGCTAAATTCAAACGTAATGATGAATAAAGGAGGTTCTACGCGCGTTCACGCGCCTGACACACGTAGTGGGGAACAGGAAACGTCCCATTACGTGTCAGTGCAGATGAAAAGTTTGTTTTATTTGAAAAAATAAAAACCGCCTTTTCAGGGGATGATTCTTTTTTGGTGAAAGATATGTTTTATTGGAATCGGAGTACTTATCAGATAAGTACTGTTTTGGGAAAATCCTCTTATCACATTTAATGCGATAAGGTTTCAGGAGCAGAGGGAAGAAATACTTACCTGAGAATCATCAGTATTCGGATTTTGAACAAAGATTTTGTAAGTACTGAATAGAGTCATCCTCTGATGAGAGTTAGTTCAGGAGTTGTTAAAGAAAGAGTCCTGAGAATAGTTATTCTATAGGATTTAACAACTGTTTGTCCTGATAAACTTCAATCATCAGAATTTAACATCCCAAGTTCACTGATGAGCATATTAAAGCGCGTCACATCCAGTGGTTTGGTAAAGAGGTCAGCAAGCTGATATTCAGTAGGGACAAAATGGAGTTCAATATCACCATTCATCACATGATCCCTGATGAAGTGATATCTCACTTCAATGTGCTTTGTCTTGGAGTGTAAGACAGGATTGTTGGCGATGGCTATCGCTGAAGTATTGTCACAGTAGATAGGAATTTTAGAAAGTTGTATGTCATAGTCCTGAAGTTGATTTCTCAGCCACAGGACTTGAGCACAACAGATTCCTGCTGCAACATATTCAGCTTCAGCAGTTGATGTGGACACAGAGTTCTGCTTTTTGCTAGTCCAACTCACCAACTTGCCACCTAGCAGGTGACAACCACCAGTGGTGCTTTTCCTGTCAATCTTACATCCTGCAAAGTCACTATCAGAATAAGCTGTTAGATCGAACCCTGAGTCCTTGGAGTACCAAAGACCCAGATTAGGAGTTCCCTTCAGATATCTGAAGATCCGCTTTACAGCGGTCAGATGGGATTCTTTGGGTTCAGCCTGATAACGAGCACATAGACATGTAGAATACATGATATCAGGACGACTTGCTGTGAGATACAGCAGAGAGCCGATCATTCCTCTGTAGAGAGTCACATCAACAGGTTTCCCTTTGGAATCCTTGTCAAGTGACAGAGGAGGAGCCATTGGAGTCTTCATCGGTGTACAGGATGTGAGATCAAATTTCTTCAGCATCTCATGTACATATTTACCTTGATTGATAAAGATTCCCTTTTCAGATTGCTTGATCTGAAGTCCTAAAAAGAATGTTAGCTCACCCATCATAGACATTTTATATTCAGATTTCATGAGCAACTCAAACTTTTCGCAGAGTTTGGGATTTGTGGATCCAAAGATAATGTCATCGACATATATCTGGACAAGAAGGATATGCTTAGGATATTTCTTTAGAAATAAAGTGCTATCGATCTTTCCACGCACAAAACCTTTAGAGAGAAGAAAGGTTGAGAGGGTATCATACCAGGCACGAGGAGCCTGTTTTAACCCATAGAGAGCCTTGTTTAACTTGTAGACGTGATCAGGGAACTTAGGATCTACAAAGCCAGGAGGCTGAGCCACATAGACTTCTTCATTAAGTTTTCCATTCAGAAAGGCATTTTTAATGTCCATCTGATAAACCTTGAAGTTCATATGTGCTGCAAAAGCTAGGAAGAGTCGAATTGCTTCGAGCCTAGCAACAGGAGCAAAGGTTTCATCGTAATCAATGCCCTCTTCCTGCCGGTATCCCTGTGCCACAAGGCGAGCCTTGTTTCGAATGATAGTACCAATCTCATCAAGTTTATTTCGAAAAATCCACTTGGAACCAATGATTGTACGTTTTCGAGGCCTAGGGACGAGAAGCCAGACATTGTTTCTGATGAATTCTGCTAGCTCCTCCTGCATGGCTGAGACCCAGGCAGGATCACGCAAGGCATCATCTATTTCTTTAGGTTCATTTTCAGAGATGAAATTAACATAAAGACAGACGTTACCAGATTGACGTCGAGTTTTAATGCTAGAGGAGGGATTACCAAGAACTTGATCAATTGGTTGATCCTTGGTCCATCGGAGAGCAGGTGGCTGATACACCTGTCCTGAAGTGGAAGCTTCATTTATTGATGGATCAGGGAGTAGATTTGTAGGAGTAGGCTCACTAACAGTGGTTTGAGAAAAGTCTTCACTGTTAGTGGGTTGATCAGGTTCAGAAGGTGTGATTTGGGTAATTGGAGTGGCATTAATCAGAGGTGGAGTAGATATTTCAGTGGATGGTATAGGAGGATCTTCTTCAAAACCATCAGGGAGGTTTTGAGGAGTTGGATCAACAATGGGAGGTTCAGGGACTTGAAAGAAAGAGTCAGCCCATTGATTTATTTCAGAATTTTCATGAGGGTGAGGGAAGGTAGGACCCGATTCATCAAACTTGACATGAATCGTTTCCTCTATGGCTTGTCTTCGTTTGTTGAACACACGGTAAGTTTTAGAAATGGATGAGTATCCAAGGAAAATTCCATCATCAGATTTGGAATCAAACTTTCCAAGGTTATCTTTGTTGTTCAGGATGTAGCAGACACAACCAAAGATATGGAGATGTTCGATAGAGGGTTTCCTGTTACGAAAGAGTTCGTAAGGGGTTCTTCTGAAGCGCTTTACTATCAGGGATCGGTTCTGGGTATAGCATGTTGTGTTAACAGCTTCTGCCCAGAATTGAGTGGCAAGGTTGGCTTCACTCAACATTGATCGTGCAGCTTCAATCAGGGTTCTGTTTCGTCTTTCAGCAACACCATTTTGCTGAGGAGTTCTCACAGATGAGAAGTTCTGAGAAATACCTTTCTGATCGAAGAAGGTTTCCAGGGTACTGTTTTTGAATTCAGTTCCGTGGTCACTCCTGATTGATCGAACAGTAAGGTTGTTGAGTCTTTCCATCTTCCTGACGAACAGAATGATTTCTTCAGGAGCATCACTCTTGGATCGAAGAAAGAACACCCAAGTATATCTGGAATATTCATCAACGATTACCAGAGTGTATTTCTTTCCAGCATTGGATTGGACGTTAACTGGTCCAAAAAGATCCATGTGGAGAAGTTGTAGAGGAGAGCTGATGGAGGAAATCTGCTTGGACTTGAAGCTAGCCCTGGTCTGTTTTCCTTTTTCACATGCTGAACAAAGAGACACCTTTGTGTAGCGAAAGTCAGGAAGATCAATGACCAGGTTGTCAATGCAGAGTTGATTCAGCGTCTTGAAGTTGAGATGAGATAGACGCTTGTGCCATAGCCAATTTGTATCAGTGGAAGCACGGGATACAAAACAGAAGTTGTCAGTGGAGGTGTTCATGTTGATGATGTAGATGTCTGCTTGTCTAACACCAGTGAGAATGACTTCCTTTCTTCTGTTCTTGACTTTGCACTTTTTCTTGGAGAAAGAAACTTTGTGATTCTTATCACACAGTTGACTGATGCTCAGAAGATTATGCATCAGGCCTTCAACATAAGCAACTCTTTTGAAAGTAGTTACTCCGTTGGTCAGTGTGCCATACCCTCGGGTTTGGCCTTTACCGTTTCCGCCAAAGGTCACAGCCGGACCTCTTTCTTCACGGTAGTTAGAGAGGACAGATTTCGAACCAGTCATATGTCGAGAGCATCCACTGTCCAGGTACCAGATGCCCTTATCCTGTAAAATTTAGAGTTTAAGTTTTATTTGGTACCCATAGAACTATGGATCCAGAAGTATCAGTAGGACTGGTTGAGTCAGTGTCAGCCTTTACTGAAGTATCAGTACAGGAGGCTGGAGTCTTGACTGAAGGAACAGTCTTGACAACCTTCTTTCCTTTGACTGATTTCTCAGTCTTGGGAATCTTCTTTACCTTAGCTGATTTTTCAGCTTTGGTAGCATCAGGACACTTACTCGCAATATGGTCATTTAATCCACAGTGATAACATTTGCGATATTGAAAGCGTTTAGTGGTGTCCAAGAAGTTTTTGAACTTTAAGTGAGCAGGACCAGCACCAAGTATGCCTTTAGCATTAGACATAGGAGGAATAGATTTCTTCTCCTGAGTCTTTTGCTTCAGGTCAATCTTCAGTCTAGGAGCAGGATTCTGAGAGAAAGACTTTGTTCCTGAGACTGAAGGACCACCACCCAGAATTTTGTTCTTGGGTTTAGGATCCTTGGTCTTTGAAGGTGTTTTAGCTTTGGATTTATCCTTGGCTGATATCTTTTTGCTCTTAGGAGCACCTTCAGAGTGTGTGTTAGAAGAAGTAGAAGGGATGTTTTCAGAAGCATTAGGATTGGGAATAGAAGAAACGAATTTTCCAAATTTGAGCATGGAACTTTCATACTTAGTTTCTTCATACGTGTATCTATGAGTGAATCCAAGACCTCTTTTGCTTTTGTCAGATCTCCCTGAAGCTAATATTTCATCAACTTTTTCAGAGGCGTCGCTCCATCCTTTGATGGTGACTTTTTCAGCATTTAATTGAGCAAGGGCTTTTTCTTTGGCAGCAAGAGCCAATTCTCTTTCAATACAGAGAGTTTTGTTTACAGTGACCTGGTCCTTATAATTTTCTTCCAAAATGGTAAGCTGTTTTATTTTTTCTTGACATTCTTTGAGTTGTCCTCTAAGATCAATATTCATTTTTTCAGCAGAGGTTTTACCATTAAGGGCTTTGTAAAGATCAAGAGTGACCAGGTCCAGCTGAGTTAAGCTTTCAAGAGGGACGAGAGGAATAGGTACCTGACTGGAAGAATCAGTCGCAGAGGTGGAAGCTTCAGGAGTTGTGGAAGAAGAAACTTCAGGAGCCTGAGGAGGAATCTCTTCAGGGACCTCTTCTATCTTAGCCATGAGAGCTAAGGTAGGTTCCTCAATAATGGCCATCAGTGCCACTTGAGTGTCTTCCTCATCAGATGAGTCATCAGAGGAGACATCATCCCAGTCGCAGTCTTCTGCGATTAAACCTTTGCCTTTGCGCTGAGTTTTCATCTTTTTGTATTTTTCTTTCAGGCGCTGATATTTGGGATTCTTGGAAGAAGATTTAGCAGAGGAGGGAGCAAACTGACTTTTCCTGTACCTGCAATCATTAGCAAAGTGTCCTTTGCCCTGACAGTTGTAGCAGATAGCAGTAGCCTTATCAATAGGGTCTGATTTAGGCTTGTCAGTAATAGTAAGATGTTTCTTTTTGTGGAAGTTTCCTTTTTTGGCAAACTTCTTGAAAGATCTGGTTAACAAGGCAAGAGATTCATTGAATTCAGGATCTTCTGACATGTCAGAGTCAGAAGATTCTAATTCAGTAATAGTTACTGAAGAAGGAGTGGCGACAGTAGGAACTGAGTCAGAGACCAATGCAACAGAGTTACTTTTGGTATCTTTAGAATCTCTTATGAGATTCTTTTTCAGTTTCTTCTGTTGTTCACGGTTAAGAAGAATACCGTACAGCTCACTTAGTGTGAGTGTCTTTATGTCCTTTGACATAGTTAAGCAGGAGGTGTAAATTTCCCAATGTTCAGGAAGAGCTTCCATGAACTTGGTAACCACCTCAGAGTTAGAGTAGGTAGTACCGATAGTCTTCAGATCAATCAGAAGACAGTTGAATCTCTGATGTAGCTGGGAGAGAGTTTCATCCTTTTGATGAATAAAGCTTTCATACTGTCGAACCAAGAAAATCTTTCTTGATTCCATGAGGACAGCAGTACCTTCGTATTGAACACAGAGTGTGTCCCATATTTCTTTAGCAGATCGAAGGTGGCAGACAGAATGGAATACATCGTCAGGGAGTGACATGGCGATGAGAGACCTAGCCTTGGTGTCAATGTTGACCAGGCGTCTGTCTTCATCATTCCAGTCCGTCACAGGCTTTACCAGTTGCCTTTCAGGTACAGCTGGTTGGCCAGCGGCAGCAGGAACGGGGTGGACGGTTTGTGTAGGCACATGTGGTCCATTTTCCAGAAAGTATGGAATCTGGGGATCAGAACCAGAGAGAAAGAGTTCCATCCTGGTTTTCCAAAGAGAGAAGTTATCTTTGTTGAACCTAGGAGGTTTTCCAGCAGAGCCGGTATCAAAGTAGTTATCCTTAGCTTGAAGAGCCATAGAATAAGAAGAGAGAGGATCACAAGATTTTTCTAAGAAGAAAATGAGAGCTTGTATCTGCTCTGATACCACTTGTTGGTCCCAAGTAGGTGACCTTCAAGCTAGGATAGTGTTTGGGATTATAGAAGGGGGGGGGGGGTTGAATATAATCACACAATTTTTCACTTTTAAATTCTTGTTGTATTAACAATATGAATTTACAGATTGTTGCGGAAATAGAAAAGACAAATAGTCTAAACTAAACAATCTAAGTTCTTTCACTATGCACAAAGTGAGAAGATAAGAAAGAAAGATAGAGGGAATAAAGAAAGAAAGGACTTGAGTATTCTTGGATTCAGAAGAGGTATGGAGAACATCTTCTTCACGTCCAATTTATACTCCATGCATTAAATGCATGCAGACTCACTTTTGTGTACGTGTCACAATGTAAGTGGTCCTTTGTACTATTTACTATAAACAATTACTCTTAGCATGGTGTGCAAAAGAGGAAGTGTGTAAACAGTTGCCTTGAGGTCTGATAAGTACGGAGGGAACAGTAAAGAGACTGTCCTTATGTACTTTTGTGTCAGTAAAGGCGGATAATCCTTTTGTGCATTAGACTAAGACACTTTTCTAATCCTTCAGGATCAGGATACTGATCAGTGACTAGGGTCCTGATACTGGTGCTGTTCAGGGTCATTTGTATCCTGTTGAGTCTTCAGGATGTCATACGATATTGAGAAGCCTGCTATCACTGAGTTCCGTCTTCAGATCACGAGCATGCTGTTCCTGTCATCAGCTATTTCTTCGACGTTGCTGATGGTTCTTTGTGTATGATCTTAATGTCTTCAGGAGGTCTTCACTTCAGTGGATAGGATCAGTAGACTGCAGAACAGGCTCGTTCGTCTCCTGATCCTGATCCTGATTACTATAAAATTAAGTTACAGCATAAGTAACATGGAATAACACTGAACAGACTCAGTGATAATTCCTCAAGCTATAACAGAAGCAAAAACCTATTCACTAAGTAAAGATTCAGGATCATTATCATTTCATCAGGTCTTAGGAGAGCTGGATCAACAGAGGTCCGCGTGCGTGTGTGCGTGGTAGTCGTTCATTGGTTCGATGCCGCTATGTCTTCCAAATAAAATATATGAACGCGTTCATATATGAAGATTCATATATGAATCTTCATATGAATTACACAGATTCATATACGAACTTGTTTCCAAGCTATTTGTAACAGTTACGAAAATTTCCCTCTATCTTGTGCGTACATGCAAATTTTGACTAGTCAAACATTGCGGTTTTGTCCGGTCAATGCCGCAATCTTTGACTTGTCAACTTTGATCTCAGCCGTATCAACAGCTGAGATTACTTTTGTCTTTCACAATTTTTTTATCACTTCTCATTTTAACCCCCTCTCTCTCTCTCTCTTTCTGTCTCTCTCTATATATATATATATATAAACTAAAATTAGTTTATAAATCATAAATTAATAAGTGTACATTTTTTTTTTAAAAATATATCATATGTGTCTACAAAACAAGTAGAGCGGTCAGCGGTGTCTATTTAGAATCACCTTATATTACATTATGGTTTCCAACTTTAACAAGTGTTATCAAATGTAATAAGCCAATTTTTATTTTAATGGAATGTAATAAAGGAAGTTAATTAAAGCAAAAGTGTAAATGTCACGCAAGTATTCATTCTTTGTTGTAAGACACATATTTGTTGCGAAAAAATATCACTATTCATTCCTTCAATCGTGTTAAAAATGTACTTAATTAAACTTAAAGAACTATATTTAACCAATGGTTATACGTCTTGTGCATAAATATCATAGTAAATTAATGTAATAAAGTTAAACAATTTAAAAGTTCTATTGTTAGTTGTTAGAATGAAGATAAACTATAATATGACTCCAAAAATAAATTGTCTTATTCTAAACACTTTTTAAAATGTGTTCTACATGAAATAATATAGTATAAAATGCTTTTCCAAAAGCGCTCAAACAAAAAAGTTAATGAAAATATTTTCTTCTTCAGTTTTATTAAGTTGCCTAACTTCATTCTAACAATTAAAAATAAGACTTGTTAACTTATTGACCTCTGTTTTAATAACTTATGTGATATTTTTATATAAGAAAAAGGCAAATTGTCGAAAAATATAATATAAATGTCTAAAAAATCCAATCAGAAAAACGTGCATTTTTTTGTCGTAAAAAGGTTATGCATTTGAATTTGTCAAAAAAAAAGTTTTTCAATTTTTTTTTGATGTTTTGTCAAATTTTCTCGGTTTTCTGATTTTTTTTTTTTTTCAAATTTTCTCTTAAACCTCCCTCTACAACTCTATGTATACATATCAGTTAAGCACAAAAAAATGTTGGCGGGGGAGCATGAAGGCCTGTTTTCCCTAACAAAATTATAGGAAAATATGTATGAAGTTAGTGTAAAGAAGCATGCTAACACTTGTAAATAAAAATATTAGGTAATCTGAATGGTTTTTGATAAAAAAATAACAAATTGCAACAAAACAATTTTTAACTTTACATCCATTTTTAGAACAAGAAATTTTAAACTGAAATCAATATTCAAAAGTCCTTATTTTTTGATAATATTTATTTAATTAAGAAGCTGACCATATAACATTCGATCTGCAATTAAGGTTGTGTTTGACAAAAATAAGCTAGCTGATAAGCTAGTACAAACTTGGATGGAATATAAGCTGATTTAGAAGCTAGCTTATTGAAACGTTAGATGGAATAGCATTTCATAAGCTTTTTGTAGCTTTTTGTAGCTTTTTTAATATCCTTTATTAATATTGACTATTATACGTCAAGATTTTTCGCTCATTTTACATATTCCAAAATTAGTTTTTGCCAAACATAATTTATTCATAATCATCTAACTTATCAGCTATTAGTTATCTTATCAGCTAGTTTACCAAACTAGCCTAAATAGATGATGTTTGAAGGCACAATATTATTAATTAGTAGCCCGTACATGCGACCACTTACGGCATGCACCAATAAACTTCGACAACAACCTTAATTCTTGACGATCCAACTACTTTCATTTTTATAGCGTTACCTAAAACCATCTACGACACAGATTGAAATGGCTTGAAAATTTGGACGGACGTAACGAGTCCACGAGTTGATCCAGCAGCAGCTAGGAGGGATACGATTAAGCATGCTAGACTTATTAGTTGCATTGCGATCCAAGTCAATGAAAACTTGCGAACCTTGGCTTGCAAAATGTACATCTCTATCGGGAAATAGACCGTTAGCGGCCAAAATATGCAAGCACCAAGTAAGCCAACAAAATCATTGAAGAAAGGGAACATCATTGCGATTATTGTCACCAATATAACGTATGTCGTTCTCCAAACCAACCTGAATAAATTAAGCTCGAGTCCTCTCAACGAGTAGTTTTTCACTATGAGTGTACTTTGTGGCCATCTTTTTCGGCTCCAATCATCTATAAACCCAAAAAATGGTTGTGCTAAGACCTACATAACCAAAATATTGCAATCACTTCACTTGTGTCGAAAAAAATGGTTTTATAGAGTTTATGCCGACCAAAAAAGTCACTTTTGATTAAGGTTTCGATCTCTACCGATGATTTTAAGATAGTATAGTTTGTAAAATAACAAATTCAATAATGTGACAAAGAAAAGGTTCGAGAAATTAATTACCTGGTAAGCACCTAGAAGATGAACGACTATGCAAATATTAGCTAAATCAACAAGCCAAAAGGGATCAAAAAATCCGAATCCTGTTAAGAAGTTCCCGGGGGCATCAATCCCGAATGCCGCATATCCCAGTGCACCACACAACATGTAAAATACGGCGGACGCCATGATTCCAACCGTTGTTGCCTTCTTCATGGTTTCGTTCTCTGGCGGACTTGATTTCAGTGTGTCCTGCAATGTTGTTTACATAAAATGCAACATAAAACATCATAATTATGAAAATCTATAAGAGCATTCACAACGGATTCTTTTAAAAACCTTTTTTTGGCAACCGAAGCTTGTAAAAAGGCTCTTTGAAAATAACACCTCCTCATTTTGCTTGCGGGTCCCACTTTTGTAGTTGTCAAAAAAATACTTTAAACGATGCATGGGTAATGATTAAAAATCACTACTAAAAAATGTTTTACCGACGACAGAAACAATCGGTAAACTGATGGAAATAAGGTTTATCGATGGTTTTTCGATGATACGAGCGTCACTAAAAAGTTGGTCGGAAAAGCTATTGGTGGTTTTTCTGACGACCTTTACCGACTGCTTCATTTATCGACGGCTTTCCGACGGTTTACCAAATTAAAAAGAAAAAAAAACGTTCGGTAAACCACGGAAAACAGTCGGTAACAGCCATCGGTAGAACACAGTTTTTTAGCAGTGAATTGCGACAATCCGCATCGCTAAATAACAAGAATTTTGCTAAATGCTTACCTGGATCTCTATGAGGACAAAAGTGAAGGAGAAAGCAAAAGCAATATCTCCGAGAGCCGAAAACGTCTTCCAGATTCTATCGGTACCGTTTTCAAACAGTCTCCTGGTCAAACTGGTCTTCCCAACTCCGTCTACGACAATTTTACCGATGGAAAGGCCAATTCCGATGGTGGAATACATAAATGACATGATAGCAGCTATGATGGAGAGCGGTGATAGCTTATGGAAGTTGGGTACTTGGCTTAATATGATCTGAATAATGGCGAAAATCACCATGAATGGGTTGTTGTGGACTCTACAGTCCGCATGGTGGCCGTGCTTGTGGTAACAATTGGATTTTTTGATTGCCCTGAAAAACATAAATAACAAAAGATTATGCCACTTTAATATATTACTAAGCTTTGTTATTTGATTGATTGCATTCTAAGGGGATGTTTGGTGAGCTGGAATATCGGAATCTGATGGAATTGGAATGGTTAATTCCATTTACTAATTTCCTTCATGCTGTTTGGTTGCCTAAGGAATGAAATTCAATTTTGTTAACGACAAAAATGCTTCCATCCAACCACCATCAGCCACCACCACCTCTGGTCACCACCGCCACCTCGGGCCACCACAACCACCGGCATCCACCGCTACCTTGGGCCTCTACCACCGCCACTGGCCACCACCACCTTCGGCTAACACTTCCGTTCATCATTGTTAAATGGTATTTTATTAGTATTTAAAAAAAAACATAAAAGGGTATTTTGGTCATTTGTCATTATTGCATTCCAATTTCAAAGCTAGATTTTGTTAACCATACAGACATATTCCAATTTTTTTTAAAACAAATTGCATTCCATTTCCTATCAACCAAACAAAACAGCTGATCAAACCATAACATTTCATTCCAATTTCTTTGACATATATATATTTTATTCCTTCATAAATCATTATGCAAATTGAACCAAACGCCCCCAGTTGTTTAATAATAATTATAAAACTATATTATATAAGAGTGAATTACATGGAAGGTCTTTTTATTTGATTTGCTGAAAATTTAGATATGATCTCTTAAACGCACTAAGTACTCCGAAAGTCCTGACTTCTCATTTTCATAACAATGTTGGTCTCTCAAGTTAACATTGTTAACTACACGTTTGTTGCTAAAGAGCTTGTAGCCCAACGACATTTGGTGTTTCGTAAGGTGTCCTCTTCCCTTGTGGTTGTAGGTTCGAGTCCCATCGTGAACATTGGTGTTGATTTAGGAGTAGGTTTAGAAGTAGATTTAGTGGGTATGTGTCTCTGCTGCCGTTCAAAAAAACTATACGTCTATTAGCCACCCAATAGTCAAGTTATAATATTATTTTAATATATAGTATTTCATATTAACTTATCTTTTTACAGGCTTAAAGGTAAAATGACTAAATTGCCCTCACGTAAAAGGCATATGTGATGTGTCTCAACTTGACGAACATTGTTTAACATTTAACAATGTCAACTTGAGGTTATGATAAATGTTATGAAAATAAAAAATCAAGGATCACCGGTGCTATACACACGATCTTTGATATAGTTTAGTGAATTTATGATTATAGGTTTAATATTTAAGGCACGAGTAGTGGACTTACGCCATGCTGATGGCGGTGGTTGTTGTGTAACCAATGGTGACTCCAATAAGAACCCCGTACTGAGCAAAGCCACAAAGCTTGTATTGAAACATTCCTGTGCACCATAAAATATTAAATTAGAAAAAAAACATATATGTAAATTTTAAAGGTTTAAAAGAACATATGTACAGTTTCAAACTTACAAGGATATATAATATAAGAAGTTTTAAAGGATATAAAATTATCCCTAAAATATTGTTGCAACTTGCAAGTTAACTAAGAAAAGTTGGAGGGCAAAACTTATAAATATCAAAATTGTAAAGGATTAATAGGTAAAAGGTTCAAAATATAAAGCAACAGAAAACGACCTCACTTTAAACCATGCATGAAGTAAATGTGTCTAGGTAATGTAAATTTTTTTTAACTATCATCCAATGAACTAAACAGTGGAACAAGTCATTAATTGGTAATAAAACTTATTGGTGAAAAATAAGTCAAACTTTGTAAAAAACAGAATTAGTATTTCTAAGGATGGCATTTAATGTTTATTAGCCAAACTCTTTTTTGACCTTAGCTAGAGCATTAAAAATGGTAATATATTAGGGGTGATTCTATTAAAACACCTATCTAAATACTATCTAGACACCTATCTATATCTATTTATTAATTATTTATTTTTTGTTTTCCGTACTATATTTATTAACCATCATAACTTAAATACTTTTACTTTTACTTTTTTTTATTTATTCACTAATCATCATTACTTATATTATTTTATGTATTTTCTCTAATAATAAAAAAATTTATTATTGCTATTACAAATATTTTAACTAAGTTATTAAAACTTTTTTCTTAATAGGAAACTTACCGTTAAATAGGAATGACAATTCTCGACACGACCACTAAAACCTAAAATGAAAAATAACGGGTTTGGGTTTAATTTTTTGACCTACAGACCCGTTAAGTATATGGTTCATGTTTGTGTTTAGTTCGCGAGTTGACCTGCCAACCCTTTTATCACTTTTAGGCTTTAGTTATGTTTTTTAAATATTTTTTATATCAAAAGCTTCACTATACCAAATATTTTTAGGTTAAATTTCTTTTCCAGCATGTCTACCGTTTAATATAAAATCAAAGTTTACGAAGTTGCCGTTAAATGTAATTACACCACTATCATTATGCTACTTATTTCATTTATGTTAAAGTTATGTATGTTAAATAATTACTAAATAAAAAAGGTAACATAATATATATATATATAAGTAAAAATGATAAAAAAAAATAATAGTATGGTAATATTATTGATTGATGTTGTTTTATATTTTACTTTTTGCTAAATCAAAAGTATTTAAATCATATAAAACTAACGAAATTAATTAAATAATATAATTTAAATAGAAATTAAAGGCAATATTAGTTATATTTACTATTACAATAAAAATACGAAAACAAAATAGATAACCTAATTATTATTATTATAGTTAAGAAATATATAGAAAATTTAAAAATTAAATGATTGCTATTAATATAGATTGGTATGTATTTAATGAGGTGTAAAGTTAATTTTTGTATGATGTTTATATTTCCAAAGTACGTTATATTTAAGTCAAAAACTAATTATTAGGTCTATAATTTAAAGATGGGTGCCTTTATAGCAACACCCTATATTATATATAGATGGAGTAAAAAACAATATGTATTTAAAAAAACATATAAATTTAAAAAAAAATCATATATGATTCATGCAATTTTGTTCGTGACTTAAGTCACGGCCACAACCGTCCGAGTGACTTACTTTTTTCATAAAATCGTATATGATTTTATTGGTTTCCTTGTTCTCTTGAATAGATATGTCACGTGACGTACTATCGGCTGTCCTCGTGTTCGCAATGAAAAATAGTTTATAGATAGATAGAGAGAGAGAGAGAGAGAGAGAGAGAGAGAGAGAGAGAGAGAGAGAGAGAGAGAGAGGAAAGTTCAGCTGTAAACTATTTTTCATTGCGAACACGAGGACAGCCGATAGTACGCCACGTGACATATTTACTACATTCTTACTGAATAATACTCAATGTTGTATTATTCGGTCTGAATACTTTATTATTCACCTTGAATAATGCATAATACTGGGTTTGAATAATCATGTATTATTCAGATTGAATATGAGCTGAATATGACATGTGGCGTGATTTCAGTTGTACTCACATTTGCAATCAAATTTGAGTTTCCATTGGAAGCTGACCATGTATATATATATATATATATATATACACACATAGGGGTGGGTTCAAATGTGAACCATTTTTTGCTTGTGAACGTGAGGACAACCGAAAGCGCGACATGTGGCGGATGACTAGGCGCCACGTCAGATCACGGCGGATGACTAGGCGCGATTCATGGGAGGGCATTGAATTAAAGAGGGGGACCACACTCAAAATCGCCACGTGTCGCGCTCTCGGTTGTCCTCACGTTCACAACCAAAAAGTGGTTCACATTTGAACTTTCCTCTATATATATATATATTAGTGTGTGTATGTGTGTTATTGGAATGTGTGATAAGAAATTAATAGCAAAAATGTTCAAAGAGCATGTTTATATAGAATCATCCAGAATTGAATTACCAAGATTGGCCTTGACCGCATGCATGTAAGTGTAGTTTCTGGTGCCATAAACAGGATCGGGTGACCGGTAACAATCCGCCAAAAGAATAGCAGTGAACATAGAAACGATGGAAAACAATAGCAACATGACGACTCCAGGTATCCAACCCAACTGAGCGAAACACCACGAGAGCGACAACACTCCCGAACCTATCACGGTCGTTATTATATGGGCACTTGCGGTCTGCCACGTTCCTAATCATCCATAATAAACAATTTAAAAAGATACAAAAATAGACAATAATGAATCAAAACGTACATATATAAACATTTACAACATGTAAAATGCAATTAGAAATACGAAAAACACGTACCTGTTCGTTTTATCTGACCATCGTCATCGTATTTATCATCGGAAGCGATGATAGAAAGACTCGATACGGTAGGCATTGGTGAGGGTTGAGGGGTGGAGTGTTTAAAAACTCAAAAGGGGTTTGGTTTGTTGTGAAGAAGTTGATACACTCCTTGTGGGTTTAAATAATAAGATAAAATGTACATTTATTGCTTTGCTTCGAAATATATATCACCTATCTGTTTTTGTTTTTAAGTTTTTTAAGAAAGAAGTGGAAAAGAAAAAGATATGAATTTCCTTTTGAAACTTTATTGTCAAATATGGAAAAAAAGAAAATAAATAGATAATTACATATTTACGGACCATTACAATCAATTGAAAATAAATAAATGACATCTTTTGTTTATTTTTTTCCCGGGTTTATGATTTATTTGGGTAACAAACTTTTTATTTTGTACACAGAATACCATTGAATTATTTTTTTTGTACACATTGTATCATTGCAACCGGAAATAGCTCGTTTTGACGTGGATCTGTACACATCTTACCATTGAACTATTTTTTTTACACATTATGCCATTCAAATCAGTAAATAACGCTTATGTGGAAATGACGTGGCTTTGACGTGGCAATGACTAGACATCTCTTCTTCTTCTTCAAGACACCACCACCACCACCACCATAACTGCCACCACCAAGCCACCACTACCAAAACCACCAACACCACCACCAAAACACCACTACCACAACCACCACCACAACTGCCACCACCAAACCACCATCACCAAAATACCATTACCACCAAAACTACCACCACCACACCCACCACCACCACACTCACCAGCTCCACACCACCACCAAAGCCACCATCGTCGCCTTCAAACGCCACCACAACCACCAGCTCAACATCACCACCACCATACCACCATACTGCCTAAAAACCCCCAATCTCGATAACCCTAAAAAACAAAAATCCAAAAACCACCATCTCCACCTAAAAAAACCCAAGTCAAAAACCAAACCCTAACCTTGAAATTGGAATCTGATTTCCAGAAATCGTCTTGAAGAGTGCTGTTACGGAGCTTTCAGGTCAACCCGGTGAGCTAATCATCTTCGTCTCTCTGTCTTGGTGGAACTCTGGTGGAGAAATGGATTTGGTGGTGGTGGCTTCTGGTCAACCCAGTGAGGTAATCCTCTTCATCTCTCTGTCTTTCTATCGTTAAGGAACTCCAGTGGAGAAATGGATTTTAGTATGCGAAGGTAAAATGGAGAGTGATGGAGGAGGAGGGAGATGGTGGTGGTGGTTGTGGTGGTGGTGGTTGTGGTGGTGGTGGTGTCTTGAAGAAGAAGAAGAAGAAGAGATGCCTAGTCATTGCCACGTCAAAGCCATATCATTTCCACATAAGCATTATTTATTGATTTTAATGGTATAATGTGTACAAAAATAAAAATTCAATGGTATAATGTGTACAGATCCACGTCAAAATGGGCTATTCCCGGTTTCAATGGTATAAATGTGTACAAAAAAATATCAATGCTATATTGAGTACAAAAAATAGTTCAATAATATTTTGTGTACAAAACGAATAACTTGTTACTCAAATAAGTCATAAACTCTTTTTTTTTCCTACTCAACCGTCTAGAATATACAAATTTTTTTGTTCTCAAAAACACAAATAAATATTGTGTTTCTATTTTTCTTTTCAAGTGTAAATTAAATTAATGCACTTTTTTTTTTCTTATATTACTAATTACTTCTCTAGACCTCAATTTTGTTAACCAACAAACATGTAATCACTGGAACGATATACACGGGTTGAAATATATTACCCAGACCCGTTTATTTTGTATCGAGTTAACGTGTCGTGTCACTTTTTGACAGATCTAATGCTATTAATGGATGTCTTTAATATATGCAATTTAATGGAATTTCGATGAAAAATTAGTATATACCAATCAATTGTTTTATTAATAAATTTACCTAGTTTAGCAGATTTATCAGCTTAGTAGATTTTGTTTACCTAAATTAGCGGATTTGCCCATTTTAACGTGTTTTGTTTACCTAATTTACTAGATTTCATGGCTATTTTGAAGGTTTTGGAAAAAATTGGCTAAAGTATTTTAAAATGGGTTAAAAAATTAATTTTAATTAAAATTGAACGTATTCTGTTTTCTTTGACAATATCTATTTTGTATGACGTAGTTTTGAAGAATAATTTTGTATATACAAAATCATATTTATCATGTTGTTAAAAAAACATATTTGTCATATACGTTTAGCGATATAAACGAAGCTAATGAATATGTATGAATGCTTGTTCGTGTTGGTTTCTCTAACTTCACCGAACATGAACATGAACGATTAATTTTTTGTGTTTATGTTCGTTCGTTATGGAAATGTGTTTGTTTATGTTCATTTATGATCATTCTTTAAGATCTAAACAAATGTAAACGAATGAACACAATTAAATAAAAAACAATTAGCATTCCTTGTCATTTCGTTCCTAGAAAATAGCATAACAAGATGAAAAAAGGGCAAACTCAAGAGGGATAAAAACGTAATTCTAATAATTTAATTTATTGCTATTAGCGAACGTAAATGAAGATTAAGGAGCATAAATGAATAAAATCGAACATTAACGAGCATAGCGAATGAACTTTCACGAATGTAAATGCACAAGCAAAACGAACATAAACGAACTTCTTGTCAAATGATTCGCTACATGTTCGGTTTGTTAAAACCCTATAAATGTGGTGTGCCATTGACTCATATAATTACACAGTGTGAATGAGATTTCATGGTATTATAATGGTCCACAAGAAAATTGCTACAAGAGCAAGAGAAGCGGGTGTTTGTTATATTTATGAGACTTTGGTTGTATTTGGTAAAAATAAGCTAGCTGATAAGCTAACTTATAAGCTAGTACATGTTTGGATGGAGCATAAGTTAGCTTCTTCTTAAGACGCTAATTGAAGTAGCATTACATGATCTTTTTATAGTTTTTTTTTTCAATTATACCGTTATTAGTATTAATTATTATATCCCAAAATACTCTTTTTGGTCATTTTACATGCTTATAAACTACTTTTTACCAAACACAATGTTGATCCATCTCTTATAAGACATGATGAAATAACTATGTGAAGGATCTTGTGTGCACATGTCATATGTAAAGACTGCTGACGTCAAATGATCCTATGAGGGTCTCACCCAAAGAGCATGAAGTTCAGAAATTAACCATGTTGGTTATAAACCAAAAGAATTACATGTTGTAAGTTAATTATTATTCTAGTAGAATAATAATGTGTGTGTTATATAACCATATATATATAGTTATGTCAATTATACAATTAA
This sequence comes from Centaurea solstitialis, assembly GCA_030169165.1. Classification (NCBI taxonomy): domain Eukaryota; kingdom Viridiplantae; phylum Streptophyta; class Magnoliopsida; order Asterales; family Asteraceae; genus Centaurea; species Centaurea solstitialis. The sequence goes on along the minus strand of CM058041.1, from coordinate 38,756,360 downwards.
TTATTAAGTTAATAATTAATTATATATGGAGAGAATATTTAAAGATAATGATTATCTTATTGAACCTAAATTAATATTAAGCTAATATTAATTGGGCTTAGGTCCAAAGGCTTTTAGTAGAAGCCCGATTCTTAAATAAGGAAATGATTAATAGAGAATTTTTAGTAGAAGCCCGATTCCAAAGGCTTTTGGAGATGATTATTTATAGACATGATGATCATTTTTGCAAAGAAGACAATTCTTGCAAATCAAGAAAAATCTCTATTGGTCCCAAAGGGGTGACCTTCAAGTAAGGACAGTGTATGGGATTATAGAAGGAGGGGGGGGGTTGAATATAATCACACAAATTTCACTTTTAAATTCTTTGTTGTATTAACAATATGAATTTACAGATTGTTGCGGAAATAGAAAAGACTACAAGTCTAAACTAAACACTCTAAGTTCTTTCACTATGCACTAGAGTGAGAAGATAAGAAAAGATAGAAGATAGAGGAATTAAGAAAGAAAGGATTAGGGTATTTTTTAGGATGAAGAAGAAGTATGGAGAACATCTCTTCACGTCCTATTTATACCCAATGCATTAAATGCATGCAGACTCACTTTTGTGTACGTGTCACATTCTAAGTGGTCATATGTACTATTTACTATAAACAAATACCCTTTGCATGGTGTGCAAAAGAGGATGTGAGTAAACAGTTGCCTTGAGGTCTGATAAGTACGGAGGGAACAGAAAAGAGACTGTCCTTATGTACTTTTGTGTCAGTAAAGGCGGATAATCCTTTTGTGCATTAGATTAAGACATTACACTAATCCTTCAGGATCAGGATACTGATCAGTGAGTAGAGTCCTGATACTGATGTAGATCAGGAGTCACTGTATCCTGTTGAGTCTTCAGGACGTCATACGAATTTGAGCAGCCTGCTATCACTGAGTTCCGTCTTCAGATCACGAGCATGTTGTTCCTGTCATCAGCTAATTCTTCGACTTCGCTGATGGTTCTTTGAGTATGATCTTAATGTCTTCAGGAGGTCTTCACTTCGATGGTCAGGATCAGTAGACTGCAGAACAGACTCGTTCATCTCCTGATCCTGATCCTGATAATTATAAAAATAAGTTACAGCATAAGTAACATGGAATAACACTGAACAATCTCAGTGATAATTCCTCAAGCTATAACAGAAGTAAAAACCTATTCACTAAGTAAAGTAACAGGATCATTATCATTTCATCAGGTCTTAGGAGAGCTGGATCAACAATCTCCCCCTAAATGATAATAATAAGACAACAGAGGAATTGTCTTAATCTAGAAAAGTTTAGAAATAAATCTAAGTCTAGAAATTAACAGTAGGAAATAGAACTCATAAAGGTACGTGTCCCATTTAATGTTTTGAGGGATATTTTTCAGTACTATGATGGAATAAAGTACGATGCACTGAAATGCATTTCCATTAATCTCATATAAGATTTTACAAGAGTAAAGAAAATACATAAGTACATAAATACAGTACTGAAAGAAAATTACAAAAAGTCCTAGCTATCAGAGTCTTCACTGATTTCTTCTGTCTTGACTTGGACATTGAATGGAGTCTCACCAGTGACTATTCTTTGATCAAGTATAGCTCTGACAGCACGAACAAATTCTTTATTGTCCTTGTTTTTCTTTTCTTTTTGTGCAATGAAGAGGACTGATACCAAGTGTTCAGTGGGTGCTTTGTGTAGTTCGCTGAAGCGTTGGAAGCGAAGGATGTTGAGATTGTCACCTACGCAATACCATGAACAGGTTCTCTGATGACTTGACCTTCAGAGAGAGATACTCCTGAAGGAAAAGAGAGGTCAAGCATCGATAGATCTAAAGGCTTGTATGCAGTCCTGGGCATGCAAGGAGTGGGTCTCCTTGTTGAAGTGCCCGCTGATCGTCGAACAGGAGGCTTAGGCAGTGCTGAAGAAGGTTGGAGTAAGTCATCAGGAATTTCAGTTGTCCTTCTGATGCGTGCGATAAGTCCATTTATGACTTCTTCTACTTCGGCCATGTAGTTCTTGTTGGCTTTGGGAAGTAGGCTTCTGATTTCATTCCACTCTGACAAGTTGTATCTATCCAACTTGTCAAGAGTGTGTTGCACATCTTTTACTCCTGAGCGTTTGACGGTTATCCAGGTTTTGCCAGGATTACCTCTCTTGCCGTGGGTTCGGCGAAGATGGATTCCTGATATGGCAGCACCATGCTTCCTGAGATGTAGACGATCTCTGCACCAGTCAAGCTCTGCGTTCACTTCTTCAGCCTGTTCTTCAGCATTCCTGTTGAAGACTTTCAGCACGGCCTTCTGTGCTAGAAGAGGATCAGCACTTATTTCGTCGTCTTCTTCAAAAAAATCAGACGCGAGCCGTTTTGCGGCTTGAGCAGAAAGGAAGGCTTCCTTTTGCGTTTTATTGTGCTCCTCCTGAGCTCTTATTCCTTCTTGGTACTCCTCCTGTGATAGATAGGCGAACTCAGAGTCCCAAGAGGTACGAAGAGGAATTTTTACTCTTGTACTCTCGAGTCGCTCTATCACGGCGTCTAAACGCCCATCCCTGTTTACATGAGTAGAAAAGTCAGGGTAGTTCTCACCTTTAGAGCGAGGAGAGTTAGAGGGAGGAGATCTAGGTGATGAGGCAGGAGTAGAGTAATCATCAGAGATGAATTCATCATCTGACGATAGGATTACGGTTTCAGGAGGGGCTCGGATTTCAGGGGTTCTGGAGGATGAAGATTCAATATTAAAACGGGTTGGATTTGGAGGAATGGTTTCATGGTTTAAGGGGGTTATCCTGAATGTCATTCGGCTAAGTTCAGCTCTGGTTTGTTCTGATGGACTATTCTCCATAAGGCGAATAATGTCACTAGTAACAGAACCGAAGTTAACATCTTGGGTTTCAGGTTCAAGGGTTGGTTTAGTTGTAGGTTCAGGTTCCGGTGTTGGTTCAGGGGCCGATTGGTTTGGTGGTTGATAAACAACTATTTGAAGGTTGTTTGAGGGTGAGTCTTCAGAGGAGGTATCAGTCAGGGTGATGGTTTCAGGGGTAGGTTTGGATTTAAGGAGAGAGGATATAGGGAGGTTATCAGAAGATGAGGGAGAAGATGGAGGAATGGACATACCAGGTGCACCAGGGTTCTCCCCCTGAGATTGTGCAGGCCCTGGAGTGGGCGTTGATGCAGCTACCTTCTCGACGATGAAGTCGTCATCATCATCATCATCATCATCATCGTCGTCGTCGTCGTTGGTTCCCCCAGCCTCGTTGATATTCCAGTTGGTGGAGGGGGAATAGACGGAATGGTCTCCTTGACGATGAGGTGGTGGCTGTGTCTCCCCCTCAACAGGTGGCCTAGCTAAGGCAGCTGTTGAAACACACCTCTGAAGGAGAGAGGCCATGTCTGTCTGGAGTTTCCTAGTGATGAAGGAGGAGGTGATCAGGGACTGAAGTATGTCCCTGTCAGCGTTTGTGAACGCTGGCGGCGTTGGAGGAGCAGTGTTGATAGCGTTGACGGCGGTAGAGAGGTCATTCACCTTTTCCTGAAGAGCCCGGAGCTCTGCCTCTTGAGCTTCCAACCTCTGCACCACAGCATCCTGAAAGGAGGTGAGAGAGTTGGAGTTGTTATTGACAGCAGTGGAGAGAGCAGGCAGGGCTGTGGCCTTCATGTCCTCGATGGACGCCTGGAGGGAGTTCGAGGAAGTGGCCACTTGGGATACCTTGTCGTGGATATTGTCCAGACAAGGTATCGTGAGGATCACGCCAGTTGGTGGCGGAGTGGCAGCCGTGGCGGCAGCAGTGGCAGTGGCGGCGGCGGCTTCAGCAGCAGCAGTAGCGGCCTTTGCAAAGGCAAGTTCCAGCTCCAAGGCCTGGAGACGAGCCTTGTGCGCATCCTCCTGCAGTTGGAGTGCTGCTCGAGCCTCTTGAAGTTGGCGCTCAGCAGACTGACGCCTGAGTTCAGCTGACGCTCAGAGTCCGTGAAGATGAACTCATCAAAGGGATCATTCGGTTGAGGTTGAGAATGTCCCAGTGATGCAGCTGCTCCAAAAGAACCTGTAACATTAGTAGCTAAGTGAGCACTAGAAGACTCAATAACTTTCACAGAAGAAGAAGAGGAAATAAATTGCTTAGATTTATTACCTGAGGCTTGAACGGCATCAGAGCGATTGCCGTCCACATTCTCTGAGTGTTCGAGTAGAACTACCTTAGGTTCTTGTGGTTGAGGAGCAGGAGTATCTGCAGGTAGAGAAGTTATAGATAAAGGAGAGGGTTTATTAAATATAGCAGGAAGAGTGAGGTAATATTTCTTACCAGCAGCTCCCTGCTTCTTTTTCTTCTGTGCCTTTGACTTGGCATGCTTGGGTTGAGGAGGAGTGGATCCAGAGGGGTGTGGGCGCTTCTGGAGCGCAGAAGATGTAGTTGCAGCTGGGGAAGTCAGTGTAACATCCCAATTCTAAATTCCCATATTATATGCTAAGTGTGCCTCATTTATATGTTACGAAGGATATTGTGTGCTTAAATGCGAGAAAATGTTAAACGTGTTGAAATTTTACTAAGTGTATTAGTAGTGCCATATAAGGTAACCGATGATTTAGTGGGAGTTTGTGTTTGAAATTTTAAGGTTATTCTTCTTTGGAGTATATGAGAGGATTTAGAAATGTTCATGACAATCGGAGTTAGATTGAGAAAGTTGGAGAAAACGAGTCAAAACGTCAACGGTTAAGCTATGGATTCGTAAAACCAATTTTTTTAAGGAGATATTTTCTGGAATATTATTATTGGAAGTTGTAGATTATTTCGTTACGAACGCGTAGGCGAAAACCTCATCGAAAACGGAGTTTCGAGCGAAAAGTTACGCTATTTTTAGTGTTTAGTAGTCAAAATGGGTACATAGGCGGGTCAAACCCGACCCAACTTGGTTTTGACCTATAAAAGCCGAATTTTAGCTCCATTTTAGACCATTTTCAGCCTCTTAACATACACACACAGTAAATGTGCGATTTTCACACACTTAAGCTCAAACACCTTCAATTTCTTGGAGAATCAAAGATCAAGTGATGAATTCTTGATGATTATGTGAAGATTGTTGAAGGTATACTTCTAATACTAAGTTTACTCTTTGCAATTAGTGTCAATCAAGGAAATTAGGGTTAGCATGTTTGAAATTAGTGGTTGATTTTGTAAGATTATGGTTTTATATTGGTTATTATCATGTTATCTTGAAGGATTACACCACAATTTGAAGGTAATCTCATCTTTGTTCTTATTTTGATGTTGTAACAAGTATGATGACTTTTGGTGAAATAAGCTTAATGCATGTGTAAGATAAGTGTAGAAATCATGATATTATGCTCAGATTATGTTAATACATTAGTTAGTTCTTTGATTACATGGTTGATATGCAAGAAGATGGAAAGAATAAGTAAGTATTCATTATGAATAAGATGACTATTTGTTATACAAAGATGGATTTTTATGAACTTGGTAGAAATAGATGAATGGACCATGGTTTCTTGTTGATTTTACCTTGATGATGATAAAATTAAGTTATCATCTGAGTTTGGATAGGATTGCAATGGAAATGGATACTTATTTGGACAAAAATATGATTTTCGAGTTTAAAAGTCACGTTACAGCACTGTTTTGTAAAAATTGTATAAAATCGTAGACAAATCGGAAAAATACAAGGTCAGTGGCGTTGGAAAGATATGAATCTCTACTTTAATCCATCTGTTAAAGTCAAAGTGTGATTTTGAGTTTAAGTGGGGTAAAACAGAGGTTAAAAACAGAGCTGCAGCATATAAGTAAAGTTAGCTTATGATATGATTAAGTTGATAAAATGTGATTGGCTGTGCCAATGCTTACGAAACTTGATATATGAACTCCAGGGGATAATTTAAGCTTGTTTGAGTCCTTTGGAGGGTATCTTATAGTTGGATTGCAAGGTTGGACATTTGTCGTTCGGTTTGACCGTATTTGACATTCGGTCGTGAGGTGAGTTAAATAGCTATTCAAATATTATTGTATTAAGTCTATATTTATATACCATCTATATGTATGTGATTTCTATGACTTTAGAGTCGGTTCTTATTGGTCTTTTGTCTTTGTACGTATTGATCTCTCGATTACGAGTTCTTCCGAAATGTCGGTCGGTTTGGATATCCATGTATTCCGTCGGTATTGTTTCTTTGATTTCTTGTGAAACCAGAAGTACGGGGATTACTTTGTGTGATCCGTCCCGAAAACGGTGAATGTCAACATGCCGATGAAGGGGGAGGGATCGGTGAGACATTCTAGTCGTTCTTATTATCTGTTGGCCGTACTCGGTGCCTAATGTGAAGAGAGGCACGAGTATAGGGACTCGGGCATACCCGGGAGATGAAGGCGGGTTCCCTGCCAGTCCTAAGCATTGTATTCTGTGAACCATAGGGGCTCGAGCATACCCAATAATGATGGGCTCCCTGCTAGTCCTATGTGTTCTATTGTTTGGTTATTTCGATATGTTGCTTTAGACCGTTTGACTAACGCGTGATATTGATCCCTTAAAAAGGAATTGACCTGGTATCCTCTGATAATTACTTGTAATTTGCATTGAAATAAGATTGTTATGTCATGATGAATTGTTTGATTTCGGCACTTGATTTTTGGTTATATTATGGACAATTCTTATTACGTAAGTGTTACTCTCAAATAATCGCTCATTGATATAACCATTCAATTGGTTGGTTTTCGGTTCCCGTGTATTTGTATAGACTTAATTTCAATAACATTTGTTTAGACTATTTATCTCACTAAGCCATGTGCTTATTCCGTTACCTCACTATTTTTTTCAGGAAAGAAAGAAGATAAAGGCAAGAACCCGGTGTAGTTAGTTCGTGATTAGTTCGGGGATCGTTGCCAAGTCTTGGTATATATATATATAGTTATGTTTATTATATATTTTGGGATGTAAATATATTCGGGTAGTTATTATGTTGTCCCAAATTTTTGGTTGGTAAATGTTTTAATTATAAGATTGTAAGCTTTTGTTTTGGATTTGGAAATACTTATTAAGGTATAATTAGCTTTTGGTGGTTTACTTAGAAAATGATATCCCGTATGTTTTGTTTTGGGTTATTAAATTGTGTTTTTGGTGAAATCGTAACCGTGGTGTTACAGTCAGTAAGGGGTTAGCTACTGACATAGCATGCATGGAAAGAGAAGAAGATGGTTTGGATAAGAAGAGAGAAAACATACCTTGAGAAGGAGGGGAGGCGATCTGCTCGTCTGCGTCCTGGTTTGTTTCAGGAATAACCAGAACCGCAGAGAGAGGTACGTCATCAGGACGAGAAGGAACCTGGTCCAGGAATTTCGGTCCTAATGCGTAGTTGTTGAAGGTGCCTTCAGTTGGATAGGCACTCTTCATGTGGAGCTCTATAACAGCGGAGAAGAAGCGGGTGTAGGGACCGTTGGCAACGCGCTTGGGGGCCTTAACTTTCTTCACCATATCGTCCCAGATATGGCGAACATAGTCAAACTTCCGATTCTTCAGAGCGGAGTAGACCATGTTCTGGATAACGGTGGGAAATTGTTCAGTGCTCCCCGTCTTCCCCGTCAGACAGAGACCGAACGTGTTCCATATATAATAGAACGTAGCGTTCAGTCCTGTTTTGTGGACAGTAGCAGCAGTCTTGGTCAGAGGGACGCCGTCCTTCTCAGGCCATCTGTAGGCGATGTCATCCAGCAGAGTGATGACTTCTTCAGTGGATGGGGGAGGAGGATATCTCTTCTTTTTGGAGATCTGGAGGACGTTTCGAAGAGTCCCAATTCCAAAGGAGATGATATCTTCGTTGATCTGGAACTTGATGACTTCGTGGAGGTTGCCCTTAGAGTTCTTCTCCTGGGCAACCATGGCAGTGGACCATAGTTGAAGAAGTAGGGGTTTGTTCGGCTTGGGGTTGATGGTGAAAGCCGTCTTCAAAGGACTGTTGAGAAGAAAGTCCCTGGCAGGCTTCAGGTACTCTTTGCCTTCTAGGAGGTCGAATAGGCCAATGAGGTTGTTGCCTTTGAATTGGATGTCATGTTGAGGGATGACAATCAGAAGGCTTCCAGTGGCAGTGAGCAATGTAGTGGCCTCAGAGGAGAGCTGGGCGTCGAGAGAGGTTAAAGTAGTAGCAGCCATCCTGTTAAAAACAAAGAATAACATATGTGGATGATTAAGAATCCAAAATATGTATCTTTCTTCACTTTTCATTGAACATAGTAAAAGTTCATAAAAGTGGTGAAATCCTTTATACTTAGAATAGATTAGATACCAAAATTCACAAAAGGAATGTGTTTTGGTATTAAAGAGAACTTCTATTTTGATGAAATTATATCAAATAGGAGTTGATGATTTTTCTTAAAAGAAATAAGAAGAATCACATAAACAGTTTTAACAAAAATCTAAGAAGATTTTGGGAAAACTAAGATCAAATGAAGTGATCTTAGGGTTTTTGGAAAAACGTTTATCAAAATAAGTTGTTTTAAATAAAGAATGTCAACTTAATTTGTAGAAAGAACAAAGAATAGAGACACTTACGATGATTTTGTTAAAGTAGTGAGTGTGTGTTCTTGGTGTTCTTGGTGAAAAGAAAACTGGATTGTTTTTCTTGCTTTTTCTTGCTTTAGAGCGTTTGGAGATTTTGTGAGCGTAAAGAGTGAAAAGAATACAAGTGAGGTTTTTATACCTCTTGGGTAGAGAGAGAAAATGGATGAGAGAGAAAAGAGCGGCTAATTTCAAACGTAATGATGAAAAAAGAAGTTCTACGCGCGTTCACGCGCCTGACACACGTCGTGGGGAACAGGAAACGTCCCATTACGTGTCAGTGCAGATGAAAAGTTTGTTTTATTCAAAAAGCTAAAAACCACCTTTTCAGGGGATAATTCCATTTTTATGAAAGAAGAGTTTTCTTGGAATTAGAGTACTTATTAGATAAGTACTGTTTTGGGAAAATCCTCTTATCACATTTCATGCGATAAGGTTTCAGGGACAGAAATACTTACCTGAGAATCATCAGTATTTGGATTTTGAACAGAGATTTTGTAAGTACTGAATAGAGTTATCTCCTGATAAATGTGTTATTCAGGAGTTGTTAAAAAGGAGTCCTGAGAAAAGTTATTCTATAAGACTTAACAACTTTTTGTCCTGATAAACTTCATTCGTCAGGATTTAACATCCCAAGTTCACTGATGAGCATATTAAAACGTGTTACATCCAGTGGTTTGGTAAAGAGGTCAGCAAGCTGATATTCAGTAGGGACAAAATGGAGTTCAATATCACCATTCATCACATGATCCCTGATGAAGTGATATCTCACTTCAATGTGCTTTGTCTTGGAGTGTAAGACAGGATTGTTAGCGATGGCGATCGCTGAAGTGTTGTCACAATATATAGGAATTTTAGAAAGTTGTATGTCATAGTCCTGAAGTTGATTTCTCAGCCACATGACTTGAGCACAACAGATTCCTGCTGCAACATATTCAGCTTCAGCAGTTGATGTGGACACAGAGTTCTGTTTCTTGCTAGTCCAACTCACCAACTTTCCACCTAGTAGGTGACACCCACCAGTGGTGCTTTTCATGTCTATCTTACATCCTGCAAAGTCACTATCAGAATAAGCTGTTAGATCGAACCCTGAGTCCTTGGAGTACCAAAGACCCAGATTAGGAGTTCCCTTCAGATATCTGAAAATCCGCTTTACAGCAGTCAGATGAGATTCTTTGGGTTCAGCCTGATAACGAGCACAAAGACATGTAGAATACATGATATCAGGACGACTCGCTGTAAGATACAGCAGTGAGCCAATCATTCCTCTATAGAGAGTCAGATCAACAGGTTTCCCTTTGGAATCCTTGTCAAGTGATAGAGGAGGAGCCATTGGAGTCTTCATCGGTGTAATGTTGTGAGATCAAATTTCTTCAGCATTTCATGTACATATTTACCTTGGTTGATAAAGATTCCCTTTTCAGATTGCTTTATCAAATTGCCGTCGAGTTTTAACACCAGAGGAAGGATTTCCGAGGACTTGATCAATTGGATGATCTTTGGTCCAACGAAGAGCAGGTGGTTGATACATCTGTCCTGAAGTAGAGGCTTCATTCACTGATGGATCAGGGAGAAGATTAGTAGGAGCAGGTTCACTAACAGTGGTTTGAGAAAAATCTTCACTGTTAGTAGGTTGATCAGGTTCTGGTGTCACTTGGGTGATAGGAGTGGCATTTATTATAGGAGGTATGGATATTTGAGAGGGTGGAGAAGGAGGACTTTCTTCAAAACCGTCAGGAAGGTCTTGAGGAGTTGGATCAGCAATAGGAATATCAGGGACTTGAAAGAAAGAGTCAGCCCACTGATTTATTTCAGAATTATCATGAGGGTGAGGAAAGGTAGGACCCGATTCATCAAATTTAACATGAATCGTTTCCTCTATGGCTTGTCTTCGTTTGTTGAACACACGGTAAGTTTTGGAGATAGAGGAGTATCCAAGGAAGATTCCATCATCAGACTTGGAATCGAACTTTCTAAGGTTATCTTTGTTGTTCAGGATGTAGCAGACACAACCAAAGATATGGAGATGTTCGATTGAAGGTTTCCTGTTACGAAAGAGTTCGTAAGGAGTTCTTCTGAAGCGCTTTACTATCAGGGATCTGTTCTGAGTATAACAAGCGGTGTTAACGGCTTCAGCCCAGAATTGAGTGGCAAGGTTGGCTTCACTCAACATAGATCGTGCAGCTTCAATCAGGGTTCTGTTTCGTCTTTCAGCAACACCGTTTTGCTGAGGAGTTCTTACAGATGAGAAGTTCTGAGAGATACCTTTTTGATCGAAGAAAGTTTCCAGGGTACTATTTTTGAACTCAGTTCCGTGGTCACTTCTGATTGATCGAACAGTAAGGTTGTTGAGTCTTTCCATCTTCCTGACGAATAGAATGATTTCTTCAGGAGCGTCACTCTTGGATCGAAGAAAGAACACCCAAGTATATCTGGAATATTCATCAACGATTACCAGAGTATATTTCTTTCCAGCAATGGATTGGACATTAACAGGTCCAAAGAGATCCATGTGGAGAAGTTGTAGAGAAGAACTGATGGAGGAAATCTGCTTGGACTTAAAGGTAGCCCTGGTCTGTTTTCCTTTCTCACATGCTGAACAAAGAGATACCTTTGTATATCGAAAGTCAGGAAGACCAACAACAAGATTGTTGATGCAGAGTTGATTCAGCGTCTTGAAGTTGAGATGAGAGAGACGCTTGTGCTATAGCCAATTTGTATCAGTGGAAGCACGGGATACAAAACAGAAGTTATCAGTGGAAGTATTCATGTTGATGATGTAGATATCAGCTTGTCTAACACCAGTGAGAATAACTTCCTTGCGTCTGTTCTTGACTTTGCACTTTTTCTTCGAGAATGAGACTTTGTGATTCTTATCACACAGTTGACTGATGCTCAGTAGATTATGCATCAGCCCTTCAACATAAGCAACTCTTTTGAACGTAGTTACTCCGTTGGTCAGGGTGCCATACCCTCGGGTTTGGCCTTTACCGTTTCCACCAAAAGTCACAGCAGGACCTCTTTCTTCACGGTAGTTAGAGAGGACAGATTTAGAACCAGTCATATGTCGAGAGCATCCACTGTCCAGGTACCAGATGCCCTTGTCCTGTAAAATTGAGAGTTTAAGTTTTTCTTGGTACCCATAGAACTATGGATCCAGAATTATCAGTAGGACTGGTGGAGTTAGTGACAGCCTTAACTGGGTTATCAGTTCTTGAGGCTGGAGTCTTGACTGAAGGAACAGTCTTGACAACCTTCTTTCCTTTGACTGAGTTATCAGTCTTAGGAGTTTTCTTTACCTTAGCTGATTTTCAGCTTTGGTAGCATCAGGACACTTACTCGCAATATGGTCGTTAAATCCACAATGATAACATTTGCGATATTGAAAGCGTTTAGTGGGGTCCATGAAGTCTTTGAACTTCAGATGAGCAGGACCAGTACCAAGTATGCCCTTAGCATTGGACAGAGGAGGAATGGGTTTCTTCTCCAGGGTCTTTTGCTTCAGGTCAATCTTCAGTCTTGGAGCAGGATTTTGAGAAAAGGATTTTGTTCCTGAGACTGAAGGACCACCACCTAGAACTTTGTTCTTAGGTTTAGGATTCTTGGTCTTTGAAGGTGTTACAGTTTTTGATTTTTCTTTGGCTGTTTTCTTTTTGCTCTTAGGAGCACCTTCAGTGTGTGTGTTGGAAGAAGAAGGGATGTTTTCAGGAGCATTAGGATCAGGGATAGAAGAAACAAACATTCCAAATTTGAGCATGGAACGATCAGGTCTAGGACATCCACTAGTGAATCCAAGACCCTTCTTGTTTTTGACATTTCCCCCTGAGGCTAATATTTCATCAACCTTTTCAGAGGCGTCACTCCATCCTTTGATGGTGACTTTTTCAGCGTTAAGTTCGGCCAAGGCTCTTTCTTTAGCAGCAAGAGCCTTTTCTCTTTCGATACAGAGAGTTTGATTAACAGTGACCTGATCCTTATAACTTTCTTCCAGAATGGTAAGTTGTTTTATCTTTTCCTGACACTCTCTGAGTTGATCACGAAGATCAATGTTCATTTTCTCAGCAGAGGTTTTACCATTCAGGGCTTTATAGAGATCAAGGGTTACAAGGTCTAGCTGAGTTAAGCTTTCAAGAGGGACAACAGAAACAGGTACCTGACTGGTAGATTCAGTCGCAGAGGTAGAAGCTTCAGGAGCTTGAGTAGGAACCTCTTTAGGGACCTCTTCTATCTTAGCCATGAGAGCTAAGGTAGGTTCCTCAATAACGGCCATCAGTGCCACTTGAGTATCTTCCTCATCAGATGAGTCATCAGAGGAGACATCATCCCAATCGCAGTCTTCTGCGATGAGACCTTTACCTTTGCGCTGAAATTTCATCTTTTTGTACTTTTCTTTCAGGCGCTAGTATTTGGGGTTTTTCGAGGAAGATTTGGCAGAAGAGGGAGCAAACTGACTTTTCCTGTACCTGCAATCATTAGCAAAGTGTCCTTTGCCTTGACAGTTGTAGCAGATAGCAGTAGCCTTATCAACAGGTTCTGTTTTTGGCTTGTCAGTTAAAGTAAGAGGTTTCTTTTTATGGAAGTTTCCCTTTTTGGCAAACTTTTTGAAAGATCGAGTTAGTAAAGCAAGAGATTCATTGAATTCAGGATCTTCTGACATGTCAGAGTCAGAGGATTCTAATTCAGTAATAGTTACACAAGAAGGAGTGGCGACAGGAGGAACTGAATCAGAGACCAGTGCAACAGAGGTGCTTTTGGAATCTTTAGTATATCTTATGAGATTCTTTTTCAGTTTCTTCTGTTGTTCACAGTTTAGAAGAATACCGTACAGCTCACTTAAAGTGAGTGTCTTTATGTCTTTGGACATAGTTAAGCAGGAGGTGTAAATTTCCCAATGTTCAGGAAGAGCTTCCATGAACTTGGTAACCACCTCAGAGTTAGGATAGATAGTACCAATAGTCTTCAGGTCGATCAAGAGACAGTTGAATCTCTGATGTAGCTGGGAGAGAGTTTCATCCTTCTGATGAATAAAGCTTTCGTACTGGCGAACCAAGAAAATCTTTCTTGATTCCATGAGAACAGCAGTACCTTCGTATTGAACACAGAGGGTGTCCCAAATCTCTTTAGCAGAGCGAAGGTGACAGACAGAGTGGAAGACGTCATCAGGGAGTGACATGGCAATGAGAGACCTAGCCTTAGTGTCAATGTTGACAAGGCGTCTGTCCTCATCATTCCAATCCGTCACTGGTTTAACCAGTTCCCTTGTGGGTATTCCTGGTTGGTCACCAGCAGGAGGCACATCATGGACAGGTTGTGTAGGCACATGTGGTCCATTTTCCAAAAAGTATGGAATCTGGGGATCAGAACCAGATAGGAAAAGTTCCATCCTGGTTTTCCAAAGAGAGAAGTTATCTTTGTTAAACCTTGGAGGTTTTCCAGCAGAACCGGTATCAAAGTAGTTATCCTTAGCTTGAAGAGCCATGGATTAAGAGAGGGGATCACAAGATTTTTCTTAGAGAAGAAAATGAGAGCTTGTATCTGCTCTGATACCACTTGTTGGTCCCAAAGGGGTGACCTTCAAGTAAGGATAGTGTATGGGATTATAGAAGGGGGGGTTGAATATAATCACACAAATTTCACTTTTAAATTCTTTGTTGTATTAACAATATGAATTTACAGATTGTTGCGGAAATAGAAAAGACTACAAGTCTAAACTAAACAATCTAAGTTCTTTCACTATGCACTAAAGTGAGAAGATAAGAAAAGATAGAAGATAGAGGAATTAAGAAACAAAGGATTAGGGTATTTTTTAGGATGAAGAAGAAGTATGGAGAACACCTCTTCACGTCCTATTTATACCCAATGCATTAAATGCATGCAGACTCACTTTTGTGTACGTGTCACATTCTAAGTGGTCCTATGTACTATTTACTATAAACAAATACTCTTTGCATGGTGTGCAAAAGAGGATGTGAGTAAACAGTTGCCTTGAGGTCTAATAAGTACGGAGGGAACAGAAAAGAGACTGTCCTTATGTACTTTTGTGTTAGTAAAGGCGGATAATCCTTTTGTGCATTAGATTAAGACATTACACTAATCCTTCAGGATCAGAATACTGATCAGTGAGTAGAGTCCGGATACTGATGTAGATCAGGAGTCACTGTATCCTGTTGAGTCTTCAGGATGTCATACGAATTTGAGCAGCCTGCTATCACTGAGTTCCGTCTTCAGATCACGAGCATGCTGTTCCTGTCATTAGCTAATTCTTCGACTTCGCTGATGGTTCTTTGAGTATGATCTTAATGTCTTCAGGAGGTCTTCACTTCGATGGTCAGGATCAGTACACTGCAGAACAGACTCGTTCATCTCCTGATCCTGATCCTGATAATTATAAAAATAAGTTACAGCATAAGTAACATGGAATAACACTGAACAATCTCAGTGATAATTCCTCAAGCTATAACAAAAGTAAAAACGTATTCACTAAGTAAAGTAACATGATCATTATCATTTCATCAGGTCTTAGGAGAGCTGGATCAACAATCTCCTCCCTTTCTCTCTCTCAATATTGTCGACACATACACATACACACACTGAATCGATTTCTTGTGTTTGTAATCTTGGTTCAGGCTAGCAACCGTTTGTGTTCAATCCCGTGCTCCGTGTGAATACCGCTATAGGGAGTCTACGTTGATTCCTTGCGTTTGAGGTTTCCACCCACTCGTCTGGAAAGGTATATTCCATTGACCAAATTCCATGTTGCTGTTTGGTTCGCGGAATGAAAGCTAAGGAATCCTTCAAATTCCTTCAAAATCCTTGAATCAAGGAATTTGCCATTCCAAGACATATCCCTTGGAATTCGTTGGAATCATCCCTCCCCCTCTCGTTTTCTCCATCTATGGCTTTCCCATCTCCATCCATCGTTCTCTCATTCCAAATCTTTTCTCGGTTCGGTCTCGGTTTTTTATTTATAAAATAATTAAACTATATATAAAATTAAATAATCAAATTATATATATATATATATATGAAAAAGGATCATGTGAGAATGAAATCTTTTTAAAAGAATACGAGAATGATTCTTAGCCATCCATTTTTGTATTTCAAATACATCACTCACACAACCTCTATGGTCTCCCACTTCCCCCACCTCCGGCACTACCATCACCACCACTACCGCCTTTACCACCACCACCGCCTCTACCACCACCGCCGCCGGCACCTCCGAAACCGCCACTGGCACCATCGAAACCACCGCCGGCACCTCCGGCACCATCGAAACCACCCCTATATATATAAAATCATTATCGTATTCTCTTAAATTGATGTCGTTCTCGTTTGAACCCACCCCTATATATATATATATATAAAGAGGTTCGGTATTTGGGGAAACCAAGTATGTTCGGTTCGATTTTTTCCGGTCGAGATGGAAATCAAAACCGAAATCGAACCGTTTTCGGTTAGTTTGATTCGGATCGATTTTTTACCGGTTGAGATGGAAACCAAAACCAAAATTGCATCGATTACGGTTTTCGGCTCGACTCGGCTTTTCCCGGTTGAGATGCAAACCAAAAATGAAATTGAACCGATTTCGGTTTTCGGCTCGGCTCGGTTTTTTCTCCGCCGAGATGGAAACCAAAACCAAAATAGAACCGATTTTGGTTTTCGTCCCGGTTTGGTTTTTTTCGGTCGAGATGGAAACCATAACCGATATCGAACTGATTTAGGTTTTCAACTCAGTTCGATTTTTTCAATCGAGATGGAAAGCAAAAGCAAAACCGAACCGTTTTCGATGTTGGATTCATTTTTTTGTTTCAATTTCGGTTTTTGTTTCTTTTTTTTTTCATTTTGGTTCAATTTTGGTTTTTGTTCATCTTACTTTTTACATTTTTATTCCAATTCCAATTCCATCCAACCAAACACGACCAAAATGTATGGTCAAATTCCATCAAATTCCAATTCCTTCAAAGTCAAATTCCTTGACGAATTCCAATTCCACCGAATTCCATTCCACGAACCAAACGCTACCTTGGAGTTTTCCTGGGGTTTGTTTTGGTTTCCGCTGCATGTTTGTGATCCCGGAGAAACCCTACATTATGACCCTTACCTACTTAGTGTTAGTTACTTAGCTAAATTTATAGTTTAAGGAATTATCACTGAGTTTGTTCAGTGATCATTCTAAATGTTCAACTATCGTAGCATAATTTTTGTTTAGCATCAACAATGTCTCTGAGTCTATTCAGTGACCTTTCGTGATTAATCATCTAGGTATCTTCCTGAAGATAAAAGAAGTCTTGTACACAAAACCATCATCGATGTTGAAGAAGTAGTTGATGATAAAGTCATAACCGTTCATGATCTTAAGAGGGATTAAGTGATTATGGTGTGACTCCCTGCATGACAACTTCAAGAAACCAAGACTTAGCAAGTGCTGACATGCCAAGTTTAATGATCTCTACTCGCTAATCAGAGTCTTGCTTCTAAAGGTTTCTAGTTTTGTCTTATCCTAAAATGCACAATAAGACTACCATGCTTTTTCTAGAAAAGGTACAAAAGGAATGTTTTCTTCAGTATTCCATCTATGCTTATTAGCACATATAGCAACAGTCCTGTATACCAACTATCATGTGCTTTATGCGCGTGGTTGTAAAATACAGTAAACAGTACAAATGAACCACCCAATACACAACATGTGTAAAAGGTGATCTGGCTTGCATTTAACGCAGTTGGTATAAATAGGTGTTGAAATGTATTCTTCAGGCACACACTTCTTCTCAATCTTTTTACCCAAAGTTCTTCTTCTTCTTCTTCTTCTTATCTTTTCTTTGTTCTTTCTCTCTTTTCTATTTCTCACTAGTGCAATAGTGACAGTTGTGTAAACTTTAGATTGTTTAGAATAGGATTATTATCTTTCTATTTCCGTAACAATCTTGTAAATTATGTGTTTGAGTTATAAATACAAATAGAATTTAAAAGTAAAAATTGTGTCGATTGTGTTTAACTCCCCTTATACAATCTTTTTTAACTTGAAAGTTCCCCTTTCGGGATCAACAAGTGGTATCAGAGCAGTT